>OV702279.1:327119095-328369095 GCA_916181665.1 Avena sativa
TTAAAGAGGCGCTAGCTAACAATGTTATCAAGCAACTCGTGCAAGGCTTCAACGTGACCCCATATGCTTGTGAAAGTATTTGCAGTTGGTCTGTGAATAAATGTTGTAGATAATAATGCTTCAATATTTCCATGGAATGTTGTTTGAAGGTTTGTGAGTTGAGCTTCGGTCATTACTGAAATATCGAGTACCTAAAATTATCAATTTGTTCTCATTTCTGGGGATCGAATTTTCGGTCATGACTGAACTCCACCCCTAACTTGCACGCACAATATCATTGCAATTGACTAAATAAGAAATGGACAGTGGCAAGCAGTCAAAATCGAAAATACACAAACCAGCAAGTTGAAAACTCGCGCCGCGAGGTCCGTCTAGTATACATACATATCAGAGGACCTATAATCCATTTGAGGTAGAACCATAGGAAGATCGGAACCAGTTGCGGACATAGGTGCCTGGATTTTAGTTAAAAGATATTTTAATTTCACTTCACTCTAAATAACTCTTGCTAACATGATTGTACAAATGGTAATGGTTGAAAGTGTAGTTTCAATTTCCAAACGATAAGTATAGAATGAACAGAGATAGTGTACATTTTTCTAAGATTCAGAATATGTGAAGAAAATTGCCCAATACACTCACGTAGTGACGGAACATCTCTACAGCCTTCTAAGCCTCATCAACAGTACTCATGGTGCCAAACCCAAATCAACGGCCCTGATCTGTTTCCCTGTTGTAAATGATCTGTACATACACAAAACAGAAACTGAACAAAGAGCCAAAGCATACAAAATGCAAACATGTATTGTCCGACTGCCCTCGAACAATACTGATGAGGCAGATAATGCTACGCGTTAATAAACTACAAAGGTCAAGAAACAATAATTGTTCTGCAGAAAGGCATTTAAATTCTATGTGTTGTGCAGAAAAACTTCCTACTAGAAGCCATGTCATAGTAGGATCTCTATATTTCACAGTTTCTGAAAAAGCTATATGTGCATACCTGACAAGTTTACGAAAAATTGTAAGACATAATTCTGATAGAAAAATTGTGACTGATCACCAGCCTCTATATACTTTCAGAAAAAACCATTATCCCCAAGAACTGGAGTTGACTGTAATGACCATGATCTAGCCGTTACCTTACTACCTACTGGCCAGTGGCCACTAACATTTCTTCCAAAAAGCAAAAAGGGTTGCCAAAAATTGCTAGAGCAATGATGAAATCATAAGCTGTATTCCCTCTTACCATTAGACCAGCAAAAGGGAAATCCCTGGCAAGTGTAAACCCATATCTGTGAGAAATAATGGTTGCATTGATTGAAGCAAAAGTGAAATTTGTGACAATAAGACTATCATCATGTAGAATATGAGTTTTTTTCACAAAATAATTTACCATGTATGTTCCATAAACAACTGCACACTTTGTGTAAATGCGTACATTTATTGCAATGATATGCATCAGTGATATACCTCATGAATATCATTCTGAAGTCTCAAAGAAGCAACCATTATGACAGTCTATGCACTTGTTAGTGGAGTTAAAAAAACAACCTTGTTAATGATGTCTAAATAATTTGATGTCTAGAGGCTAGGCTAAAAACAAATAATCCTGATGATCTATGTACTGAATGATACAAGCATCAACTAGTTAGAGCACCTCCACTCGGCTTCTCAGCAGGCCGTTCTCAGGGCATTTTTTTTGGTCCGGACGTCGAAAATTGGCCCAGCCGCGTTCCCAGGACCCTGGTTTCGTCCGGATTTGGGCCTAATTTGGTCTGGACTTCCCAGGCCGTTCCCGGGGCGACGGGAACGCCCTGGGAACGCCGGACGAAGCGAATTCGGCGGGAAAAAATGTTCGGCCTCGTGGACCCGCCCAGTCAGCGAGAGAAGCCAAGTCGTTGTCATCCTCCCGCCTCGGAACCCCGCGACGGACCGCCGGGCATTAACTGCCCGTCTCGTTGACCACGCGTCGACGTAATGGCGCGCCACCGCCGCCTCGGCTCCCGCGATGGACCTGCGGGCAATAACTTCCCGCCGGTTCCCCTTTTCCTGCCCTCGCCGCTCACCTCGGCCTATAAAAGCCGAACACCTCGCCGGCTCCCATCACACTCTCGCAGCTCCCCCGCTCTCCAAACTCCGTCGAACTCCAAACTCACAGCTTCCCCACTTCCCCATGGCCGAGAGGTTTCCCGGAGATCCCGCGACGACGAACGGCTTCGACCGCCGCACGATCCAGCCGTGGGAGGCCTGGATGCTCCACGACACGGGCTACATGGCGCCGCCGGACACCCGGGTCCCGCACGGCTGGAAGCTCAGCGCCGGCGGGATCCCAGTGCCGCCGGTGCCGGCCGACGAGGAGATCGTCGAGGAGATCCAGGCCTCCATCGCGGCCATGGAAGACCCGGATCTCGCCGAGGATCCGGGCAACCTGCTCTTCTAGGAGCAATTCTTCGCCGACAGGCGGCTCCAGGAGCCCGCTCGCCACAAGGGACCGCCAGGGTCGCTGCCGAAGCGCGACAACGCGGCGGCACGGCGGCGATGGTGGAGTGCTCCTGGGCGGACGCTCGCCGCCGTGCTGGAGCACATCCACGCCGGCAACAACCCTCGGCTCGGCTTCCCCCGCAACCCGACGCCGGCGACAAGGGCGAGGCGCCATCCTCCGGCCAACTGCCTGCCGAGGAGGATGGCCAGCATCAGCTCCTCCTCGTCCGCAGCCTCGGCCTCTCGCTCGTCAGGGTCCGCGCCAGCGGCGTCGCTGCCACTCCGGCCTGTCAAGCGGGAGCCGAAGACGCCGGTCCGCTCGCCGCCCACTGTCTGTCTCCGTGTTCGCCAGCCAAAGCCGGAGCCGGTGGAATGGGCGGTGCCCTTCGACGAGGATGCCTTCGCCATGAGAATGGCGATGGAGCAATCCCTCCGTGACGCCGCGCCCCCGCCGGAGCCTGCGTTGCCGGACATCCTCGCCTGGTACGGAGCGACGCCGTGTCCAGCGCCAGCAGGAGCAGGCCGAGCGCCAGGCCTGGGCTGGCCGCGAGCTCGCCTACCAGGACGCCCTGCTCGTCGTCCTCTACAACGACGAAGAGGCCGGCCCCTCCTACCAGCCCTGGAGGTGTGGCGACGACGGCCAGGGCAGCTCCCGCCCACCGCAGCCGCCGAGCGACGACGACGGCAAGGCTGATCCCGGCTACACCTGCTTCTATGACAACTTCGGCATGTAGAAGCAGCGTCCGGCATCGGCATCGGCGGCGGCCTTTTAAGTTTTTCTAGCTATTATTTAGCCTAAATGTAGTTTAAATTCAGGTGTTCGCCCAAATTCGCTGTAATATCTATGAATTCGCCCTATATTAATGAAATCCGCCTATATTTTCCCAAATTTTGCTGTATTCGACTAAATTTTAGCCAAACGCGGGAACTCGGTCTGGTAACACGAGCGAGAAAGTCGGCGTTCCCATCATCAGTGCCGGGCTAGCACAGTAGCACAGTGCGTGGTGGTCAGCGTTTGGCCAGGCTGCTCGCTTCACTTGTCTGACAGGTGTGCCGCTTACATCCCTACTCGCCGGAGGTGAAGCAGGAGTTGGAGGCGAATCAGCCGGTGGCATGGCCAAGGCTGGAGATGCGAGGTCGAGGCGGCGTTCGGCAGCGAGGGTAGGGAGGCGAGCCGAGAACGTCGGTCGGCGGCGAGGGCGGTAGTCGATGGTGCTGTGCAGAAAGGTAGGCGCCATGGGGAGATTCAAAGGGCGTGTTTTGGTGGTAGGCATCATAAAAGTCCAAACGAGTTTCAGTTGCACATTCTGTGCGATGAGATTGCACACAGGTGTAAGCGAAATAACTTTGCAACGTGAGTGCGACTCGTGGCATGAGATTGTACAGGAAAACAAATCACACTGATATAGTGCTGTCTGTCATCCTTTCCATCAGGTCAGAGTTGCACTGATGACCTATACCTGAATTTGCATGTTTGGTCAAATGCAAAAAAGTTTATACAGATTGTGGAACATACAGATTGTGGAACTGGTGAATTCAAATCAAAAGGTTTAAATGCCATGCCTCATCGCCCAAAACAGTTTGAGAAGAGAAGAGTCCTTCATGACGGGCTTTCTGCTTCCGGAATATCCATGTCTGCTGGAGACGAGGAACGAATGTGGAGAGCAGCCAGCCACGGCCAACAGCAACTCGAACGAGCAGCCCCAGATTCCCTTGGACTTGGAACTAACCTGGGTGAAGGTGGTTCTTCTCCGGTGCACACAAGAATGAGGCAGCACATCAGCAGAGAACGAACAGGGGGAAGCCAAATCGAAGAAACATAACGCATGCTCCTCCCCAAAATCGGAAGGACCAGAACGCCGGAATTGGATCCGGCGAGCACGAAAAGAAACTGCAGGGATTTGTAAGAAAAGGACAGTGACGGCCGGTTGGCTGGAGGTTACTAAAGGGCGGAGCTTCAGATCCTGGCTCACCGTGACAGACGACGAAGACGGCAGCAAGGATCGGAAGCAGGTTCGTCGGCTCCTCCACGCCGACGGAGTACTCCGCAACGAGGACAGAGGCGATAAACCGGGAGAGAGGCAGGCGGCGGAGGAGAGGGGGAAGAGGAGGTGTCGGGGAGTAGCTGGAAGAGAACGAGGTTAAGGGCGACAGGACGGCTCACGGGGTTGCGGACGGGACGAGAGCTGCGCAGGGGCAGGGCGGAGAGGGCAGTGGCGAGGAGGAGCGGGATTAGTCCCACATCGCTAATTGAAGAGCATCGTGACTGGTTTAAAATGCTAGCCCTCAGTTCTGTCTTCGCCGAGCCCAGCAGCGTGGGCTTGTAACCCCAGCCTAATTGGCCATTAATGGGGGGCAAAGGAGTTGTACAATTGATGATTTGACCGTTGCTGGGCTCAGGTCGTGTCGCCCGCTAACCTGATTACTCATCCTCAGTGATGTGCCGGGGTAATGTGTCAAAGAAATTACAACTTCTTTTTTGCTTTTTCAGTTTCTGAAGCCCCCTCCAACCTCAAGCTGCTGCTCCACGTCGGTAGGGATGTAAATGGCACTTAAATAGCGTCCGCGCAACGAGGGTAGGAAGACAAGCCGAGAACATCGGTCGGCGAGGGCGGTAGTCGCAGGTGTTGTGCAAAAAGGTAGGGACCATGGGGAGAGAAAAAGAGGAATTTGACGATTCGTCCCGCTTCACTTTGCAATTTGATTATTTCTCACATCTTGTGTCACTGACATGTGGTGCTAGGTCGGCCTGGTGGTTTTCACTGGCGCCCCTTTGTCTTGGGTGTGTAGTGGGAGCACCTGATGGTAAATTCGTTATTTGTCGGCTAAAAAGGGCTCCTAGTGACACGGCTAAAAAGCGCCTGATGGTAAACTCGAAGCATTTTTGTCGCCAGAACTAATAAAGGATGTCTAGGGAGCCTTTGGAAAGCTGGCTAGAGATGTTCAGAGCATCTCTAACCGAAGCCGAAAAAGAAGCGAAGCCGAAAAGGACTTTAGAGGCCCATTTTTTCTCCGCTAACGGTTATAGCGTCCTCGAACCGCTAAAACCGCTTAGCGGCCTATATTTACGATATCGTTGACAAAAAATTTCCCACCTCCACCTATACCGGCTCGGCCTCCAAGTGGTGACAAAAAGTTCCCCGACCACCGCCAAATCGCCCACCTTCACCGCATCCGTGCCGGAAGATGGCCGAAACCTTCACGCCACCGCTCCCCACCTCCCATCCGCAGCGCCAACCTCCGTCCCCGCAGGCCTTCTGCCGCCGTCGCAACTGCGCTACCACGGCGTCTGGTAGCGGGAGTGGGGCACCTGGGTCACCGAAATCACCGACCGAAACACCGGTCGGCGCATCTACCGAGGGACCTACCAGGCGGCTGCCCAGGCCGCGTGGAGGCACAACGTCGGGGACATTCGCCTCCACGGCAGCCACTGCGGCTAGCTCAACTACCCTCTCGGCTGCGAGGAGCCGGTGCTAGAGATATCTATGCCGCCCAGACGTGACCACATGGCCCAGATGACGAGGGAGGACTGCGAGGCGTGGGAGCGCATCGAGGCCGAGCGCAACGACTAGGCGCACATGGCTAAGCTCAGGCGGCTGAACCCTGAGATCGTGGCGGAGGAGGCCGTGGCGTACGCCAAGTACGCCAACAAGAAAGCCAATCGCGCACAAGCGTCCTCGGCAGCGACGACGTCTTCCACAGTGGCCACCTCGTCTTCGTCTTCGCCTAGCGTCCGCCTCATCAACTCCGGTTGTCATCGACCTTGAGGACGACGAGGACAAACTCGACACCGACGAGGAGATCGAGAAGTGGCTAGGTGACTACCGATGGTGGCAACGACCTCGACGCCAATGTTTAAGTTTAGGTTAAATTTCATCTATGTTTTAGCTAAATTGTACTATGAACTATGTATGAAATCGGTTTGAAAACTGTTGAAATCTATCGAAATTTATGTTTAGTCATTTAAGTTATTGGGGTTCCAATCTTGCGGCCACCGTTTAAAGGATTTAAATTTAAAGTCCAGCTTTTGTATGTGGTATATTTGTCCAACTCAAAATGAACGGGAAAAGATGTTTAATATGTGGTATATTTGTCCAAAAATTAAAAGCTATCATGAGGAATATTGAAAACAACATTGTTCTCCAGATAGCTCATTGAACACGTTACCATTTCCTGTCAATACAAAATCTCTCTACATCTACAGTTTGATTGCTACACTATTGGCTTGCTATTTTCTACATTCACCATGATCATGAAGAGTGGCAACACCACCTCTAGGCACCAAAACCATCCATGGTCAAGCTCCTCAATGGCAGATGAACTCATAGCCGTTGCGATTTGCCACCTTGACCATCTCTTCTGCCTCAATATCTGCAGCCGTAACCTCATCTCTAGGGTCATCTGCATACATAACAGAGGACCTGTAATTCGTTTGAGGTAGAACCAGAGGAAGATCAGAAGCCAGTTCCATACATGGGTGCCTGGATTTTAGTTGAAAGATATTTTATTTTCACTTCACTCTAAATAAGCCTTGCTAACATGAATGTGCAAAAGGTAAGGGTTGAAGGTGTAGTTTCAGTTTCCAGGTGATAAGTAAAAAATGAACAGAGATAGCATTTTTCTAAGATTCAGAATATGTGAAGAAAATAGCTCAATACACGCACATAGCGGTGGAACATCTCTACAACCTTCTCAGCCTCATCAACAATACTTATGGTGCCAAACCCAAATCAACGGCTCTGATCTGTTTCCCTGTTGTAAATTGTCTATACATCCAAAAAACAGAAAATGACTATTGGAACAAAGAGCCAAAGCATGCAAAATGCAAACATCTATTGTCTGACTGCCCCTTCAACAATACTGATGAGGCATTTAAATAAACCATACAAAGGTCAATAAACAATATTTGTTCTGCAGAAAGGCATTTAAATTCTATGCTTTATGCAGCAAAACTTCGACTAAAAGCCACATCACAGTAGGATCTCTGTATTTCACAGTTTCTGAAAAAGCTATATGTACACGCCTGACAAGTTTTAGAATAATTGTAAGACATAATCATAAAAAAGATTGTGACCGATCGCCAGCGTCTATATACTGTATACTATTAGAAAAAACAAATATCCCCAATGTTGTGGCGTTAGTAGTATAGGTTAATTATTGTCCGGGTAAATTACTGCAGCAGTCTATCCGTATAAGTTATTTTGTGTCAGAGTCAAATAAGAGTCCTAGTTGAATACTACTTCTAGTCCTAGTACGTTTGCATCAGGTCTCTTAGCGCTGGTCCTCCTATAAGAGGATGTGTATCCCGTGTCTTTTGTCAAGCAATATACAAAAGTATCTTTCTACCCATATGCTCCCCCGATCCAATCTACTTCTCTAAATCTCCCAATCCCTTGCTTCCTGCCGCCTCAACCACGACACCTACCCAACACCGCCGGCCACGGCCTCCGGTGAACTATCCATACAACCTCCGAAGTAAACGACACAACATCTTGGTATCAGAGCCGACCACCATGGCTTCCGATGGCGACAAGAACGCAACTGATGGCGACTTGGCTACAGCCATGGCTACCATGCAGGAGGCTATCCTCAAGAAGATGGAGGATGGCTTCGCAGCCTTGGACATACGCATCAAAGCCCTAGAGGAGAAGGCGATCGGCAACGGCCTCGTAATAAAACCGGCAAACCTCCAGCCGCTCGCTTCCTCTGGTATTTCAGCAACTCTCACAGCCGCGCAGCTTGCAGACACACTCACCACCTCGGTGGGGCTACCCTCGACGAATCTGCCGCAATACTCGCAGCAGCTTCCTTCGCTGTCACAACAGCTGCCAGTAGCGCCGCAGTTTGCTGTAGGGGCGTCAACCTCAACAAGGCCATATGCACCACAGCCGCATCAGACAGGGTTTCCGTCGTTTGCACCACAACAGCAACAACCCAAATTTCCAAATATCTGGCCCGCCCCTCTCACCCCCAATATCACAGAGATGACAGGGCCCCCCGCTACCATAAATTGGATTTTCCTAAGTTTGAGGGCAAGGAAGACCCGCTTACCTGGCTGAATCGCTGTGAGCAATTTTTTTGGGGACAACGCACGGATGAAGCATTCAAAGTTTGGCTGGCGGCCTATCATATGGTGGGCGTAGCTCAAGAGTGGTATATGCATCTGGAGCGCGATGAGGGTATGCCATCATGGCCTAGGTTTAAAGAATGTTGTAACCTACGCTTTGGGCCACCAATCCGCAGCAATCCTCTTGGCGAGATTGCAAGGATGCGGCAATCCGGCACAGTGACAGAATACGCGGAGAAATTTCTGTCCCTGCTTGCTCACAACGACCCCCTGTCGACAAAGCAGCCGGTTCAACTGTTTACGTCAGGTCTCACTGACTTGCTCCGAGTGGATGTTGAGATGCAAAAGCCACTGGACCTTCAAGTCGCAATGAGTCTGGCACGCTCATAGGAACAGCGGGCTGCTATCATAGCAGCAGCCTCTAACGAGAAGTCATCCACAGCCATGGGACTGCAGCAAGGTATGTCCTTGAATCACACTGTTCCGAAGATTGACAGCCGCAGAGATGGCAGAGAGAAGGGAAAAGGGATTGTGCTTCAACTGCGACGAAAAATTCTCGAGAGGCCATCGTTGTCAGCGCCTTTTCTACCTTGAAGTGATTGATGACTTCGAGGAGGAAGATCCACCATGAATTACAGCTCGAGGACGAGCTGTGTCTGCATGGGGGGAGTAGTGTTGTGGCGTTAGTAGTATAGGTTAATTATTGTCTGGGTAAATTACTGCAGCAATCTATCCGTATAAGTTATTTTGTGTCAGAGTCAAATAAGAGTCCTAGTTGAATAAGAGTCCTAGTTGAATACTACTTCTAGTCCTAGTACGTTTGCATCAGGTCTCTTAGCGCTGGTCCTCCTATAAGAGGATGTGTATCCCGTGTCTTTTGTCAAGCAATATACAAAGGTATCTTTCTACCCATATGCTCCCCCGATCCAATCTACTTCTCTAAATCTCCCAATCCCTTGCTTCCTGCCGCCTCAACCACGGCACCTACCCAACACCGCCGGCCACGGCCTCCGGTGAACTATCCATACAACCTCCGAAGTAAACGACACAACACCCAAGAACTAGAGTTGGCTGTAATGAGCATGATCTAGCCATTATCTTACTACCTACTGGCCAGTGGCCACTGACATTTCTTCCAAGAAGCAAAAAGGTCTGCCAAATTTACTAGAGCAATGATGGAATGATAGGCTGTATTCCCTCTTACCATTAGACCAGCAAAAGGGAAATCCCTGGCAAGTGTAAACCCATATCTGTGAGAAATAAATGGTTGCATTGATTGAAGCAAAAGTGAAATTTGTGACAATTAGACTATCATCAAGTCAAGAGAAAATTCTCACAAGAATTTACCATGTATGTTCCATGAACAACTACACACTTCATGTAAATACGTGCATTCACTACAATTATATGTATCAGTGATATACCCCACGAATATCATTCTGAAGTCTGCAAGTCCACGGTCTATTAAGGACCCTTGTTAATGAAGTTTAAAAAACCTTGTTAATGATGGATAGATAATTCGATGTCCATAGCCTAGACTAAAAACAAATAACCTTGATGATCTATGTACTGAATGGTACAAATCATGTCAATTGTTGGGTTCAGAGGGTACTTATTTTACTATAGTGCACGCTTCTTGGACATGAAGCTAGGAAACCCTTATCCACAGGCCACATCAACAGATTAACATCGACTTTTGTAAAAAAAAAAACAGATTAACATCAACTAGTTAAGACAGGGCTCAATCATCCTTGTCCAAAGTATCAAAAAATAGTTTAAGAGTCTCCAAAGCCAACAAAAAATGCATCAACGATACAAAAGGTGGTTTATTGTTTGTTCCCTTGACACAATGATCCAAAATGTTACAAAGCAGAACTGCTGATAGTTCTCCTCTACACCCAGAAACATAAGGAATAGTTAATGGAGCCTGCTACCTCAACATGGAACTAATAGACAAAACAAGGAGGAAAACTAGTTAATTTGTTGTCTTCGTAGAATCTAGATAAAAATGTTTGGGTCTGTCTAACAGACAGGTGCCTGGTATTTAGCCCAAAACCAGTCACCTTTTAGTTCCAGTAACTGCAGGCCCCTGGAATTTAAGAAGATTCCAGGCACTTTTCATGTATCCAACGTTTTGTCATCCCACGGCCAACATTCCAGGCACTTCTGGAAGTTTTATTCGAAACAGGCTTTCCTTTCTGCGATATGTGAAACTAGACAGACTGCAATGTTGCAAAATCCGAGAATATGTTGAATAAAAGTGTAAAGTGAACAGAAAGGACATAAAAAATGAATCCAGGAATTTCAGAAGGCATGTTTGGGTGCTAGGCATCATAAAAGTCCAAATGAGTTTCAGTTGCACATTCTTTGTGATGAGGTTGCACACTGGTGTAAGTGCAACAACTTTGCAACGTGAGTGCGATTTGTGCTTGGGGATTGTAAAAAGAATCACACCGATAAGTGCTATTCCTAATTCTTTCCATCAGGTCAGAGTTGCCCTGACCTATACCTGAATTTGCGTGGTGGTCAAATGCAAAAGGTTTATACAGATTGTGCAATTGGTGAATCCAATACATTCAATGTCTTTTTTTGAAATTCAAGCGATATGTTATCTATTAACTATCTATCATTGTATATAGAAAAGAATCACACAAAGCAGGTACCTAGAAGTAAATAATTAAACTATATGAACATTTTGAAATGTCACGGCATTCCACTAATCAGCATAAATTTCGGTTGAGATGTGAAAAATGCGCTGACAACACAAATGAAAACTTATGTGATAAGCAATACTAATACTCATACTTGAAAACTTCCAGCCACGCACGAAGGACTTCGGCCTTGGACAGACAAATGGGCCTACCATACTTGGCAGCGTCAGTGCCGGGTTAGCACGGTAGCACAGTGTGTGGTGGTCGGCGTTTGGCCAGGCTGCTCGCTTCACTTGTCCACTGAGAATTAGCCCTTAAAATGTCTGACAGGGTTGCTTGGGACGCAAAAAGGGGTTGCCGGCGGTGCTTCTTGGCGTGGGGATCGAGGATTCAGATCAAGCTACTATCATCTGAGGAAGAATCTCAGTCTCAGCGATGAACCTAAATGAAGCAAAAATGATGAGCAAACACGGACAGCATTTTACCTCGGCGATGAAGAGGGAAGACAGCACGTTGAGGCGGCACCGTAGCTGGAGATATCCATCCTTTTCCACTGCAGGGACGGATTCATGGAGGAGAGTTGAGAAAGGGGGCAGATTCGACGGAGGGAGGACGGGAAGGGGATCTCGATTGCTCACCGAAGCTCGCGGGGGTGAGAACCAGAGCTGCGCAGGGCGGAGGGCAGCGGCGAGGACCGAGGAGCCGGAGAGGAGTTCATCGAATCTGGACTGGACGGGGAGCACCGGGTCGGGAGCGGGCGCGAGCGCGGGGATTAGTCCCACATCGGTACCATAGGACGTTCGTGACTCGTTTAAAAGGGTAGATCTCGTCCTTTCTTTCGCCGAGCCTGGGTAGCGTGGGCTTGTAACCCCAGCTTAATTGGCCATTAAAGGGGGGCAAAGGAGTTACAATTGATGACTTGATCGTTGCTGGGCTCAGGTCGTGTCGCCCGCTAACCTGATTACTCATCCTCAGTGATGTGCCGGGGGTAACGTGTCAAAGAAATTGCAACTCCTTTTTGTTTTCTTAGTTTCTTACATTTATTTTTCAATTTCTCTGTCATGGGTGAACGCCATCTTGATTGTATTTCACTATGACATTGGTAACGACTAATTACGAATTATATTTTTGTTTGTTAGCTTCATCAGTCACGACCAGATGTCATATACCATCTTAAAAGCATTTCCACTCATTGGTTGTTCCCACTTCCCAGGCCGAAATTTGGACCTAAATATGGCCGGATCAAAATATGTTTTCGGTCTCGATACGCCGAGTTTTCCACTTGCTTTCTTAGGCCGAGTTCCTAGGATGTCTTTTTCCGCTCAAATTCGGCTCAAAATCAACTAGTTTTCGGCGTAGTTCGGCATTAATATGAATACAGAGCAATGTTCGGCAAGTTCGGCATAAATTTAAACATAGTTCGACGTAAAAATAAAAATAGTTCGGCAAACAATAACAATACAGCATATTTCGGCCTAGTTCGGCCAATTCATGCTCGGCATCTACGTGGTGTTCCTGTGTATCCGTAGGTGCTCAACCAGATCATCCTGCATCTGTTGATGCACTACCGGATCTCGAATCTCCTCACGCATGGCAATGAATGCAGTTCAGGTTGGAGGCACTTGGTAATCAGGTTCAACAAGAGGTCCCTGTCTATAGTATGGCTCGTTCTGCTCGACCAAACTCATTGGATCATTCCTCTCATCCTTAATGATCATGTTGTGCAAGATCATACAACAGTTCATCACTTTCCACATCTGATATTTCGACCAGGTCATAGCAGGGAACCGGATAACTACAAACCTCTGTTAGAGCACACCAAATACCCGCTCCACGTCCTTTCTGCAAGCTTCCTATTTCTTGGATAACTGAGCATGCTTGAGAAGCATTGGATTTGAGATAGTCTTCACAAATGTTGACCATCTTGGATAGATGACATCTGTAATATAGTATCACTTGTTGTAGTGGTGCCCGTTGATCTTAAAGTCCACAGGAGGGAGCATTGTCGTGGTATTGCCGACGAGTACACCATGGAGGGGTCCTCACAGTGCGTGTTTAGAGACGTGGGGTAAGGCGGAAGGTTGGCGGATACGAGGTAACACAGCTTACCCAGGTTTAGATCCCACGACGGTGGCGGAATCCTACTCCTGCTATAAATCACTATAATGGCAATACGTCGGGTTACAGGGATCGGTTCGCTATGCACGATATGAATTACTTGGTTGTGTTGTGTCCTAAAGGCTCCTCTAGGTCCGGCTTATAAAGACACCAGATCCTAGGGTTAGAGTGAAATTCCTAGCCGGACAGGCTATAGAGTCCTACACGGTACAACTAGTCTAACGTGTCTTGCACTCCAAGGCTCCGGATACGCCGGTGACTCCACCGTAGCCTTCCTTCATCCGGCATGGGCCTCCCTTCTGGATCCATATAACTAGGCCACCCAGCAGGCCATAGGCCTTGCTACCGACTATGGATCACCCGGGTTATCCAGATTAGAGACATGCAATGGTGATACCCAATTAGCATATCCCCAACAGTAGCCCCCGGAGAACTCCGAGATCTTGCGCCGTCTTGCCTTTTCAAGTCGAATACTCCGTCTAGGTAGATGTCGGCAAATCGTCAAGCAATATCTTTTAGTCCTCCCAAGAAACCTGCGATGTTCTCAGTCTTTGATAGGTAAGTCGGAGAATAGCTGAATCCTCCATCGTACTCTTCTCGTAGCCGGACGGGATCCGTCCATGCCAGAATCTTCAGATAGGACTGTTCACCTGCAGTAGAGTGACATAGACCATAGGTCAGCGACGCCTCGAGCCAACGTATTCTTCCTCTACCCAACGTCTTCTCGTAGCATCGTCTTCTTCCTCTATCCAATGTCTCCCGAGCTCTCCGCGCGCACAGAGAAAAACCCTAGCTTTTCTCCAATCTTAGTCATCTTCCATCCCCACCAATGGCTAGCAGCAGCACTCCGTCCATGGCGGCATCGGGCGAGGCCATGGTCAAGCCAACAGGCTCTGTCCACGTTCCGTCGGAAGGCATGGTGGTGCCGCGTACCGTGGTGGTCGAATACACCGGCGGCGACCATATTCCAGCGGGGCTGGAACCATAGGTCTTTAGAATGCTCTAAGAGTGACTAAGCCAGAAACTTTGCACTGTAGCCCCCAAGTATTTAGTTTGAATAAATTATTCTGACTAGATACTTTTAGAGTAGCATACGTAGTGTTTATAATTTTTAATATTGTAGCCCCCAAGCTTCTAGTCAAAACAGAAATAGTTTCGGCTAGATGCTTAAAGAAATACTAAGAATAGCGCTGAGTTAAAAACTCGTACTGTAGCCCCCAAGCTTCTAGGAGGATATTTATCCGGTTATATGCTCCAAGTAGACTAAGCAATTTCGTTCTTTTTCAGAATGAGAATACTCGTAGGAACGCCGCCAACGACAAGTTCCACAAGATGCGTGCAGATCTTGAAGCTAAAAAAGGTAAAACTGCCTTCTTGAAGGATCAAATTACCAAGAGAAAGAGTCTGTTTTTCTTTTCAATTTCGCACCCAACTTGTACTTGTGTAGTTAGTTTCCGACTACTCATTATGATTTGTCATTTTCTTCGACTTGCAGAAGCCATTGCCAAGGCCAAGGACATTGTCGAGCAATCCAAGCACATTTAGGAGCTAGATAGCGAGAACAAGATCCTTAAACAGGAGAGGGCTGATACGTTGAAGATGCATGAAAATTCTATGGCTGCCGGGCAAGAATCTGCGAACACAGAGATCAACCGCCTTAAGGAGGAGATTGCAATCCTCGAGGAGCAGAACAAAGCTGCTGCTAAGCAAAATACTCGCAACCTTGATGCTTACAAGACCCTCCGGATGGAACGGGATTCTTTGGTGGAAATTCTCCAGCAAGCTGAGGATAGCGTCTTTGGTAAGCATTCTCCGTCTTGAACTTCTGTAAGTCAGATATTCTAAACTTATGTTGTGTTGAACTCATGTATTCCAGTATTTGTCCTGAAACGCAGCTCCTATTGTTTTGACCAATAATCCTCCTCCGCCAAAGGAATGCATGGTTCTTGCCGGCAATTTCATCAGCACCGCCATCACCCAAGTAAAAGAGATTGCTAAGCCCTTGAACATCAACATTAAGGCAGTGGACTCTGTAATGAAGTACTCAGATATCTTGCGCCAAGCCCCCGAGCGTATCGTAAGCTGGAAAGCTTCATGTACCCGGTTTGGCGCAAGGATGGCTATGGCTATGGTCAAGGCTCATTATGAGGATGCCGACATCAATATGGTGACCTCTGGTTTGCCGGAAGTAGACGATGACGGACAAAAAATTGATCACGGAGCTATCTGGTCCTCGCTCGCCGGCTACGACACCAGGGTCGCCCAGTTGGTTGATGCAAACACCTTCGTGCCTCTTGAGGTAATAGATGCCGACCAAGCGAGCTCCTCCGAGTCCCTCAAGACTGTCGACTTTGTCGATGAGCAAGATGGCTCTCCTGCGGCCGCCGACGTTACCTCGAAGTCTCCTGCACTAGAGGAATGAAAACACTATATAATATTTGTTATCTCTGGATGTTTTGTATGTATGCGGAAAACAATGGTTCTATTCTTAAGGCGGAAAACTACGGCTATAAGCTTCCTGCTAGTTAAGAACTAATTCCAGCATGTATATATTTTTTAAGCAAGTGCTGGCTTATCCATTACTCTGGTTTTTATGCTTGACTTTTCGTGAGTCGGAAGACCTTTAGTCGGAACTATGCGCTCAAGAAATGATACCCAATGGCACCGTCAAGAACCTAAACACAAAATTGCCGACTTCGAGTGCCGAAAGTCACTATACCAGATTCCACATAAAAACAACAAAGAACATGTAGACCAAAAAACTTAAGCTAACGCCCATAGGCGGAATTTTCACAAGTGCAAATACAAAACTTGTGTATAAAGGTTTTATACGATCCAAAAATAAACACTAAAGGAGGAAAAAGACTCAAGCATATGAGTGAACCAAAGATCTTTATTTCATTGATCATATAAGAGATACACAGTAGATAATAGAATATGCTAAGTGTAGAAAGGGCGTAGATATGCTATGTTCCATGGTCGGTCAAGCTCCGGGTAGTCATCATTCGGGTCACGTCGCTTACGCTTATGATCCTCGTTTGGTTTATCCTCTAGTTCACGATTGTCAACGAGGTAGTAAGAACCATTGAGTAGCGTCTTGCTTATGATGAACGGTCCTTCCCATGGCGGGGATAATTTGTGTCACTTCTTATGCTTAAGTCGGAGCACCAGGTCCCCCTCTTTAAACGAGCGATGCCGAACACAGTGACTATGGTAGCTACATAGCTTCTGCTGGTAGATGGCGGATATTTGGCATGCCAATACGCGCTCTTCATCGAGAAGGTCTACATCTAGGCTCCTGGATTCTTCAGCATCATCTTCGTCGTAGGCGGCAACTCTTGGTAAATCACGAAGGATGTGAGAGGATATGATTGCTCCTACTCCATATACCATGAAGTAAGGGGTGTAGCTGGTGGATCTGTTGGGAGTAGTTCGTAAACTCCACAAAACAGATGGTAATTCCTCCGCCCAGGCTCCAACTACTCTATGTAGCGGTTCTTCTAGACATGGTTTTATTCCTTGCAGAATTAATCCATTGGCTCGCTCAACTTGTCCATTGGATTGTGGATGTGCCACAGATGCCAGGTCAAGTCGAATGCCTTTCTCCCAACAATACGCCTCCACTTCTCCGAGTGACAAGTTGCTTCCGTTGTCGGTAATGATGCTATGCGGGAGACCAAATCTCACCACTAGACCCCGGACAAACCTAAGGGCAGTTGCCCCATCAAGCTTTACTATCCATTTTGTGAATTTATCAACTGCTATTAGCAGATGCGTAAGCCCACAAGGTGCTGTCTACAATGGACCAACCATGTCTAGCCCCCAGACTGCAAACGGCCAAATTATTGGTATGGTTTGCAATTCTTGAGCTGGTACATGTGGTTGTCGGGCATAATACTGGCATCCCATGCATGTCTCAACCAGCTTGTCGGCGTCCGACTTCGTGGTCAGCCAGTAGAATCCTTGCCGGAAGGCTTTGGAGACCAAAGATCGAGGAGCGGCGTGATGCCCGCAATCTTCGAGATGGATCTCACAAAGGATTTTAATACCTTCTTGTTGTGAGACACACTTCAGGTATACACCAGCGGTACTTCGTTTATAGAGTTGTCCATTGATTATGGTATAGCCCTTAGCTCAACGTACTATTTGCCGACTTTCGACCTTGTCGATGGGAAAATTTCCGTGTATGATATATTCCATGAATGGTTTTGTCCAAGCTGGAGGGGCTTTTGTTACTGTTTGAACAAATGAGTCAACTCTATCCGGGTTCGCTGGGTCCGCTCCCTTCACGGATGGGGTCCGTAGATGCTCCAAAAAAACGCCAGGCGGAATTGGTTTGCGCCCTGATCCAAGCTTTAACAATATATCAACCGCCTCATTTTCCTCCATTTTGACATACTTGAATTCGTAGCCTTGGAAGCACTTGGCTATCTCATCTACTTTGTCTCAATATGCCGCCATCATAGGGTTCCGCGCGTTCCAGGTGCCAGCCACCTGCTGGGCAACCAAGTCGGAATCTCCACAACAAACTATGCGCTTGATGCCAATATCCTTGGGTACGCGAAGTTCGTGAAGGAGTGATTCATATTCCGCCATGTTATTTGTAGCCTCAAAGTGGATCTGCAAAATGTAGCAGTTTTTTCCCTGTTGGTGACTGTAGAAGCACACCAGCCCCCGAGCCATTGAGTATCTTTGATCCGTCAAAGTGCATCACCCAATATTCTGGCTCTAGTACAGGGGTAGCGTCTGGCATCTCCGTCCAATCTGCAATAAAATCCGCCAAGACTTGTGATTTGATAGCGT
Source organism: Avena sativa (assembly GCA_916181665.1). Classification (NCBI taxonomy): domain Eukaryota; kingdom Viridiplantae; phylum Streptophyta; class Magnoliopsida; order Poales; family Poaceae; genus Avena; species Avena sativa. The sequence continues at coordinate 327,137,219 of OV702279.1, forward strand.
TGCGTATTTTGTAGGTGATCTCGAAGGCGACAAGCTCAATGCCCCACTTTGCGACCCGTCCTATGGCGTCGCTATTATTGATGATGTCGGACAGTGGAGCTTTGCTCACTACTGTGATAGGGTGCTCCTGGAAGTAGTGCCTTAGCTTCCGAGAAGCAAGGAACACTTCATAAGCTAGCTTTTGGTAGTGCGGGTACCGTTGCTTGGACTCCGTCAAGACCTCGCTTACATAGTAAACTGGTCGTTGCACTCCGTATCCATGCGTTGGTTCTTTCCTCTCCACCACGACGACGATGTTGATTACCCGGTTGGTGGCCGCCATGTAAATTAACATAGGCTCCCTAGGGTCGGGTGCTGCGAGTACAGGTGCCGAGGATAGTATCCCCTTTAGCTTCTTAAGTGCAACATCTGCTTCGTCCGTCCAAACGAATTTGTCTGCCTTCTTCAGCAACTTGTATAGAGGCAAAGCCTTATCTCCAAGTTGGCTGACGAACCGGTTTACTGCTGCAATGCAGCCCGTGAGCCGTTGGATGTCCTTCAGGCATGTAGGACGATTAATGTTTAGGATGGCCTTGATTTTCTCCGGGTTGTCCTTGATTCCACGCTGGGAAACGATGAAGCCTAACAATTTGCCGGCTAGAACCCCGAAGACGCACTTCTTTGGGTTAAGCATCATGTTGTATTTCCATAGATTATCAAAGGTTTCCTTTAAGTCAGAGATTAAGTCATTTGACTTGTTAGACATCACCGTGATATCATCCACATAGGCGTGAATGTTCCAACCAATCTGGTCATGTAGGCAACATTGCATAGTCCGCTGGTAGGTAGCACCTGCGTTTTTTAACCCAAAGGGCATCGTGACATAGCAAAAACGTGCCATAAGGTGTGGTGAACGAAGTGGCCAATTGGTCCGACTTCCTCATCTTTATCTGGTGGTATCCTGAGTATGCATCGAGAAAACACAGAAGTTCTGAGCCAGCCGTCGAGTCAATGACTTGGTCAATGCGAGGCAAAGCAAACGAATCCTTCTGACACGCTTTGTTCAAGCCGGTGTAATCAACGCACATTCTTAATTCTTTGGTTTCCTTTTTGGGGACAAGTACAGGATTGGCCACCCATCGGGTGTGAAGGACTTATCGAATAAAACTAGCCTTAATTAATCTAGCTATCTCTTTGCCTATGGCGTGTCTCTTCTCATCTCCGAAGTGTCGTAGAGGTTGTTTCACCGGTTTGCATTTTGGATCAATATTCAAGCTGTTCTCGGCAAGTTCCCTAGGTACACCTTTCATGTCGGCAGGTTGCCAGGCAAAGATGTCCCTATTCTCATGGAGGAACTCGATAATCGCGCTTTCCTATTTAGGGTCTAGGTTCGTCCCAATGGCGGTGGTCTTGGAGGCATCGCCTACCACAAGTTCCACCGGCTTGGTCTCAATGGAAACTTTCAATGCGGGATCGGAGTCAGAAATCTGCTTCTTCGATGTCGGCATCTCCGAGGCATCGACCATGCTCTGGATCTCCTTGAATTCTTCACTGTAGAGGACGACTTCTGCAAAGGCTGCTTCTCCAATCTCGCAGTCCCTTGCCTTGGAAAAGCTTCCGGATATGGTGATGATACCATTTGGTCCGGGTATTTGAGCTTGTTGTAAACGAAGAATGGCTTGGCGGAAGATATCACGTCCGAATATGACGTGGTACACGCTCTTGAAGGGGACCACTTCAAAGGTCATGCACTCTTGGCAGTAATTGTTAACATCACCAAAAGCGACCGGAAGCATGATACACCCAAGGGACCGAGCCTCCCGACCAGGAACTACACCGTGGAACACGGTGCTGGTCCGCCTTAGGTTGGTCTATGTCAAGTTCATCTTGTGAAGTGTATCTAGGTACATATTGTTGATGCTGCTTCCACTGTCCACCATGCACTTGGTGAACTCATTGCCGTCAATCAATGGGTTGATGACCATGGCATATTGGTTCTCTGTTGGAACGAGGTCTGGGTGATCCTTCCTGTACCATGTGATTGGAACTTCCGACCAGCGCAGGTACTGGGGGTAGGGTGGCCATCAGTATCCTCAGTGAGGTTTTCTATGCCCGGACAGTTGGGGTGTCAATGAAACTGTGGTAAATGGGCGCCTTATTCTCGAAGGGGTTCTTTCCTTTGCCATCGCCCTTGTCAGGGTGCTTGGGGTCAACGTCCTCATCCATGTCACTTGAATACTTGGACTCCTCTTCCTTCTTCTTCCCTTTTCCCTTGACTCATGGTCGGTTCTTCCAGCTTCGTTTATAGCCGAACTCCGGGTCTTCTTTGAGATCATTGACGAACTTGCAATGGCGATTGGTGTGGGTGGCTTTGACATTGGCGTCGAGGTGTACAAGGCATGGCATATCACGGTATTCTTCGTCTGTTTGGGGAATGCGGGGCGCTGTCAGGGTAGTCTCATTACCGCGCTGCTGCCCATGACCAGCTCCCCTTCCTCGGGCGTGTTGTCCGCCATCTCCTCTTCCTGAAAACGTCATGGCGACCATGTCGGAGGTTGGATTTTCTCCTGGCAGACTCTTCCGCTTGGTGCTATTGTTCCTCTTAGCTTCGGTTGGAATGTCCATTGCCGGTAGGGAGCCACGAGCATCGTCGTCGGCTGCCTCGAACTCACTGGCCAATTGGATCATCTGATTGAGATCTTGTCTGTGATTGTCCTACAGGCGCTTCAACTTATGTCGGAGCAACGTACCCTTTTCCAAACCATCAATGTAGGCGGCCATGGCGGTCTGGTCATGCACTCCTGCACATGAATTCTTCAAATCAAGCTAGCAGGATAGGTAGGCTCGAGATGTCTTGTCTTTCTCTTGCATGCACTGCTGTAGATCACCCATAGTACATGGACGTTTATACGTACCCTCAAAGTTTTTGGTGAACGCTTCTTACATGTCCAACCAGTTGCATATGGACTTCTCCGGCAAGTCGTCAATCCATTGGCGGTCCATGCCCGTCAACATCAATGGGAGGTACTTTAAGGCGATGTTGGGGTTTCCCCTGGCGATTTCCACCGTGTTTCCGTAGTCCTGCAACCATGTAGCTGGCTTAGCGGTGCCGTCATAGGGCTTGATTGTCTTGTCTATCCGGAAACCCTTGGGGTAAGTTGCGGTCCGAATCACAAGTCCAAAGCAACGTGGTCCTAGGTACTGTCCTTCCCGGGCCTCGTGAATCCTATCCAAACGTGAACGTGCATCGTATGCCTCCGGGCTTGAATTTTTCTTCTTGCCATCAGGGGAGGGGTTATGTGATCGACACAGGCCTCCTCCGCCATGGTGGATGATAGGCGGCGATGGAGGCGGAGGCGGCGGTGGGTTAGACTTCTTGCTGTTACCCTCCTGCGGTGCCTCGCGTCTGTCACAGTTGCTTGTCAGACGCGGAGGGTCATAGTTTGACCTACTCTTGTGTCCTTGATTGCCATTGCGCTCTCCGCCATGACGAGGCTAATCCGTATTATCGCGAATGATGATGCCGCCCTGAGGGCATCTTGGCGGAGGCATGCTCGTATGGTGGTGAGCCTTTGGGTCTTTGTGATGTCAGGGGATCGGGGCGGTGGAGATGGGCGATGAGGATGAGCCTTACCTCCGTGGTTGGAGGATATGGGGATAGCATCCTTCCTGTTGCACGCATCCCTCCATCTTCGTTCTGATGAACCCGTTTGGGACCCGACATCGTGAGGAGATCTTTCCGTTGGAGGCTTAGGATTGCTAGACTGGCACTATGCTTGGTCGGACTCAAGCCTCTAGGAGGTGGCCTTTTCCTGCTGTTTGACAACCTTTGCCACAAGGTCATAGACATGTTCCACAGTCGCGGGTGATCTATCCTGCTCTAGCAGGGTCTTGGAGACGACCAAGGTGAGGATAGGTGTGGGCATGACATGTCTTCCTTCACTATCAATTTATGGCTTGGCCTATGGCGGCTTCGAGAGGGGCCATCCTAGGTTGCGCCATATGCCAGGATCGTTGATAACACGAGCCAGAGCTTTCCTAGACTTCTGCTGCTTGAGCAAAATCTTGTACTCGTCCTCCATGGCTCTAGCCATTTGGATTGATTTTTGTGCCTTAGCCAGATCTCGATCTAGCTTTGCACCTTGCTCCGTGATAGCCTGCGCTTCCTCCAGTAGTTGCTGCTACTTCTCATCGAGCTGGACTATGTTCCATATGTGGTCGACAGTCATGGGCTCGACGAGAAAATTACCATACATCACTCTATCAGCTGGAGTGATTTGGGCGGCCGCGGACGTAGATGCTGGAGGCGGTAGATTTGCGGTGCTGGGGTTACTCGGACCAATGTTGAGATCCTGCGACTATTGTGCTAGGTTAGGCGGAGGGGGCATGGCTTTTGCGCGATCATTGTCGGTGGCATCGGCTGGTCCCTTCCCTTTGTCCAGCGGCTTATGTGGATCTTGTCCAGGTTGGTCTTTCTCCATCACGCTCCAAATGGCGACAAACACCTCTCAAGATGTGATGGCTTGGCTGGCCTGATCCTCACGCCTGATATCCTCCTCCATCTCCTGCTTAGCGGAGTCGAGTTCCTCCAGGTTGATATCTATGTCCTCCAAGTCCATGCTGATGTCGAGGTAGAGCGCGTCTATAACGGATTCGGAGGGTGTCGGGGCTTCCTCGATGATGGAGTATGATGCTGAGGCTGCAGGGATGTGGACTGGAGGCGGTGGCTATGGCGGCGGTGGCCCGGATATGGCAGCGATCTCGGCCTGAGTAGCTGAGATCCGCGGCATGTTGCCTCCTTAGCATATGTCGGAGAAGTGTACCATGGTCTAGCCCTTCCACAAAGTGATATATAGCATCATCACTGGGGTAGTGCTCCAGATCGGCCCGTATCCAGAGCCATCTAGCGAGGTAATCGCAGGGGTTTTCACCCTCTCTCTGGACACATCGCGCCAGATCGAAGATAGTCACCACGCCGACAAAGTGTGATCTCTGCTTTCCAGACACATGGGCGAAGCCGGCGGATTTGCAGCGATCTTCCACCATTATTTCCTACACATGGGCGGTTTGGATGGGCCTTGAATTTTTCCGATCTAAGTCGGCAAACTCCAGAGAAAGATCCGACTTTGATCCTTCCGCGAACTTATCCTTCCCATAGGCGGTCCGTGTGGTCTTTGACGATCATCCGGCTTCCAGGGAACTAGTGCCCGAGTCGGTTTCGCCGATGAAGAGGTGGATGTCCCCGATTGGGATGATTGAGCAGCGGGTGGGGTTCGTCTTCGCCTGGATCCAGAACTCTTTGGGAGGGACGTTCAGAACGTTGCCAGAGAACAGAACACGACTGATGGCTACGGTTTTACCGATTCCCGCGAAGATCTTTGACCTCGCCCGTTGTAGAGCCTGAAGCGCCTCTTTCCCCATGGTGGGTGCCAACTGTCGTGGTATTGCCGACGAGTACGCCATGGAGGGGTCCTCATAGTGCATGTTTAGAGACGTGGGGTAAGGCGGAAGGTTGGCGGGTACGAGGTAACACAGCTTACCTAGGTTCAGATCCCACGACGGTGGGGGAATCCTACTCCTGCTATAAATCACTATAACGGAAATACGCCAGGTTACAGGGATCGGTTCGCTGTGCACGATATGAGTTACTTGGTTGTGTTGTGTCCTAAAGGCTCCGCTAGGTTCAGCTTATAAAGACACCAGATCCTAGGGTTACAGGGAATGTCCTAGCCGGACAGGTTACATAGTCCTTGATACGTCCAATTTGCATCACCATTCTATATAATAATTTGCCTCTATTCATTGATATATGTCTTATTATGGGGTATTACTTATGTCTTTTCCTCTGTTTTTGCATGTTGGATGATTCTTGGAGGATGAACTGCCAGAGTCTGGATTTTGATGGAAAAGGAGGTGTTTTGATGCAATTTTGCGAAGATCATAAAAATATTGGAAAAATTATATTTTCCTAGAAGACGAAGGAAGCCAGAAGGGGAGGCATAGCTGGGCCACAGGGGGCCCACACCCCCTAGGCGCGGGTCCCCCCTGGGCCGCACCTAGGGAAGGTGTGGCCCACCTGGCCGGCCTCTGACTCCGCCCTCTCGCCTATAACTTCCTCTCGGAACCCTAATACCAAGGGAGCAACCACAGAAAGATTTCCGCCGTCTCTGCGGGGCGGAAAACACTGAGAGAGAAAGATCTCTCTGGCAGACAGATTTCTGCCGAGGAAATTCCTTCCCGGAGAGGGGATATCGGAAGCCATCAACACCATCGTCAAGCTAGGCTTCATCGGGATCATCATCATCATCCACATCACCATCTCCACCAGCACCATCATCACCACTCCATCCCGCTATAACAATCGTGTTGAATACTTGCATAGTTCTTAGGGGAAACTTTCCCGGTGTTGATTACTGATGACCCACAAGTGTAGGGGATCGCAACAATCTTCACGGGTAGTATTACCCAATTTATTGATTCAACACAAGGGGAGCCAAAGAATACTTGTAAGCCTGAACAACTGAGTTGTCAGTTCAGATGCACCTAGAAATAGTTCTTGCTCAGAGAAGTTTATCAGTAGCAACAGTTTGGTAGTAGCAACAACAAAGCAACAGCAACAGTGAAACATGAGCAATAGTAACAGTAACAGTAAACAGTGGGATTCGAGAGCAGTAGGCACAGGAATGGATGGACGGGTGTTGCATGAACGAGTCTAAACATGTAACTTCAAGATCTAGGGCATTACAGATAAATAATAACAAGCATCCAAGTACTAAACAATCCTAGGCATGCGCTCCATATATAGTCATACGTGCTCGCAATGAGAACTTGCACAACATCTTCTGTCCAGCCAGCCCGTGGCAGCGGGGCCTCTAGGGAACTACTGGCAATTAAGGTGATCCTTTTAATAGAGCACCGGAGCAAAGCATTAACACTCCATGAACACATGTGATCCTCGCATCACAACCATCCCCTCCGGTTGTCCCAATTATTATCACTTCAGGGCCTTTGGATCCGGACAATGATATGTGTACACAACTTGCAGATAAGACCACAAACAATACTATCATAATGATTCAATAATAAGTTCAGATCTGAGATCATGGCACTCAGGCCCTAGTGACAAGCATTAAGCACAACAAGTTGCAACAAAGTCAAATAGCATGAGATACTAGGCACTATGCCCTAACAATCTTATTCGATTACATGATAGAACTCATCCAATCCCTACCATCCCCATATCTTACTGCGGGGGATTACTCACTCATGGATGAGGGAAACATCGATGGTTGATGGAGAGGCATTGGTGATGACGATGGCGATGATCCTCCCCCAAATTCCCCGTCCCGGCAGGGTGCTAAAACGGACTTTCTGGTTCCGAATTTTGTCTCTAGTGGTAGCGGCACAACGGAACTCTTTTCTGGAAAACTTCGAATCCCCTCGGTTTTTAGGTCAAGGGGTAACTTATAGGCGCAGAGGGAGCCCGAGGGGGTGCTTGGGGTGGCTCCACCCCCTAGGCGCGGGCTGGGCCCACCCACGCCTGGCAGGGGTGTGGGCCCCCAGGCCTCCACTCCATCTCGTCTTCTGGCTCCGTGGATCTTTTGGTGAAATAGGATTTTTGGCATATTTTCCAGGATTTTTCCTGATAGTTAATTTTCTGCACAAAAACTAGACACCAAGGTAATTCTGCTAAAAACAACGTCAGTCCGTGTTAGTTGTATCCAAATCACATAAGTTTAGAGGAGAAACAAAAGCAAAAGTGTTCGAGAAAGTAGATACATTTTGGACGTATCAACTCCCCCAAGCTTAGCTTATTGCTTGTCCTCAAGCAATTTAGTTGAAAACTGAGTGCGATAAAAGAACTTTCACGAACACATTTGCTTCATATGATGTATATATTCTCAGCACAGGAGTAGATGCTTAGACAATTCATAATAAAGAGTATGCAACTAAGTCTACCCAATAGTCAATGCAAGCTATGAAGATAAACCAACTCAATAATAATAAGTAGCATGAGACATAAACATAAGCAACATTACAATGCACATAATAAGGTCTGATAGAGTGGTATCTTGCTTGCCTTTGTTTGTAGATCACAATATAAATGCCAAGTCACCTCTGAAGTTCAAGTGAAGACTAGAGATAAAGATATCGGAGAAACAAACATCAAAGTCATGACATAATTAACCAAGTTTTGAAACAAACACAAGAATGACAACTATGCTCTCAAGAATGTGCTCAAAGAATAAGTGGTGACTCAACAAGGATGTCAAAAGGTTTTGAAAAGTTTGAAAGGCTTCCAAATTCTTAAAGAAAGGTACACGTTAGCTTTGAGCTCTCATTGCCCCTATCATAGGCATCTTTATGTGGTTAAGGTGAAAGTGAGGTCCACTCTGAATCATATGCTTGACATACCATAAACTGGAAATCCCATGTCCCTTGAGTACGAGGGCCGCACCGCATGCTACTCAACTTTAGTTACATGTAAGTTCTTGTCATTGTAAATACATGCATATCATAGAGAACCGCCAACGGGGTACCCCTTGCACATGATACGGGAGCTATACCTTGATCAAAATGACAAGGCAAGCAGACAATGAGCATCTCAGCAATCTTTTTTTACTATGTGCACAACTTTTTATTGAGGATGCTTCATAAATGTTCATTATTGTGATGCTGCAAGTTTCCACCATGATTAGGCATGGCTTAGGCTAGCGGCCCAGGCGTTCCTCTAACACAATGTATAGACTCCATGAACTCATAAGCTCCCCTTTTATTTCACACCGACGACATCCGCAAACAAAAGAGCAAGGTATCAACAGGATAAATATCCTAAAAGTGTTGAAAGCGTTCCTCGTGATAGCATGGTTCTGCTAACTCCCAGCATATAATTTGCAAGCATATAACTTTCATGGACAAGTCACAATGGTTCGGGATTATTAAGTGCAAGGAATAAAGTGTGCCATCAAGTTCATGAGAGCTTTACTAACTAACTTTCTCAAAATAGACAAACATTTTATTTGGAAGAAAACAAGGCATAATGAATATGCACTGAAATAGCAAATGATGCTAATAGGTAGGTATGGTGGACACAGTTGGCAATATTGGTTTTGGGGAGTTGGAAGCACAGGTAGATCTCATACTCAGTGCAAGTGAAGGCTAGCAATAGAGAGGGAGCGACAAACGAGAGAGCAATAACTGTCATAATCATGCTTGCAACAAAACATGACTAATTATGGTATGAAAGTGATACAAGAACTCTGAGGCAAAATAAATCATCGAGGCTTACTGACTATTGTTTAGTCATATGCATGCATGAGCATGTGCCAAGTCGATTCACATGAAACATTCAGAGGAGGATACCACAATATCATACCAAAGTATGAATAAAACAATGCAAGCAAACATTCATATGACATGCTACAAACTATTAGGCTAGAGATAATCACAAGCAAGCAAGAATTACTAAGCATCCATAATAACATACACCTTACACGAACAGGCTAAGCATGCTCACAATGATGAGTATATGTACAAAACTGAAAACAAGTAGAGTTCGTTACCAGCCTCTTACCACTCCCCAAGTTGTCTTAATCTTCATTATTTCCCTTCACTTATGTGACTTGAATAATAACATGAAACCAAACTCCACTGAGGATGGCTGAACCCTGCAAAGAACTCACAAAACCAAAGAAGAACAACAAATATTTTTGGTGTTTTCGATTTTTTAAAGAAAGCAAACAAAGCAAAAACAACAAAGCAAAAGCAAACCAAAAAAGCAAAATATTTTTGGATTTTTTATTTTAAGGCAAACCAAAACCAAAAAGCAAAGAAAAAAACCAAGAGAAACAACGAAAATATTTTTGGTATTTTTGTTTTTTTGAGAAAGCAACAACAAAAACCGAAAAGAAAGCGAAACAATGGATATACAAGGAACCGACGAAACATGATATATAGATGAGTGTGATGTCGGTGTACCTCCCCCCAAGCTTAGGCTTTTGTCCTAAGTGGGGCTCAATAGCGCGGGTAGTAACCCCAAGCTGGTTAGTCAGACGCTTGCGATGAAGAAGAAGATGCGCCCCAATCATAAGAAGGATGCTGGTATGAAGACTCTCCCAAGTTGGAGGGTTGAACCGAATCATCTTCGGCATCCTCTCCAATGTTCTCCTCTTGCTAGGAGAGCTCTACCTCGTAAGTGTCAAACTCCTCCTCCGTAAGCGACCATCCTTGCCTGTTATCAAGATTAAACAAAGTAGGTGCAGGCAAATAAACTACTTTCTTAGTCCTACCCTATCTCCATCCATGCTTGACAAAGAAAAATTCATACGGTAAATTTCTCTTAGTAGCCCATGAAGAAACAAAACTATGCTGAATCGTGGAATTAAAATCAAGCCTCTCTATGGGGAACTGATAATCTGAATGGTGAGGCTCTAAACCATGGAAAGCTAGCAACCTAGAGGCAATGAGACCTCCACAAACTCCACCCTTCTCGCGGTTAGTAGTAATACGGTAAGCTATCAATGAACCAGGTTATCAGGTCTATCCCTATTCAAAGCATCTGCGATAAAATCTAGATCAAAGGAGGATAACTTCCTAGCAATCTTTCTAGCAAGAACACACTTGGTAATGAAATAGGCAAAATATCTAATAGATGGGAACTGAATGTTCCGAATTTTACCACTTTCCTTTGAGAAGTCGAAACCTTGGCAAATCTCAGCATATAAATCCATAAGTTGCTTAGGCCTCTCCTTGATCTTCTCAGAAGATCCCCAACAAGGAACTCTAATAGCTGCACAGGAATCATGTCGGGGATATAACCCCAGAGTTAATGTATAAAGAGACCGAGAGAGACTGATAAATATCTGTATAAAAGAATATAGAAGATACATCAAATATATAAAGCGCAAAGAGAGAAATATTACCTGAAAAGGAGAAAAAGACACACAGGCCGAATTAACACTTACCAGCGTGGTTCTGGGCCTCCCTGGCCGAATTAACCCTATAACCCGGCTGGGCCGAGCTGCCTCCCAGCCAACTGGGCCGAGCTGCCCTCCAACCAGCCCACCTCGGAGCCGAACTGCTCCTGCCAACGTCACCAACTCCCGCCAATGCCGCCCGCTCCCGCCTGCACCCGCCTGGACTCCTCGCTCCCGCCAATCCACCGCTCGATCTTCCCCGCGCATGATGCAGCTCGGCCCACCACGGGATTCGGCTTCACTCCGCGTCACCAAGAGCGCCCGGGTGGGCCGAGACGAGCACAAGGCGGCCCACCGCGGGACTGTGCAGCAAGCTCGTCCCTTCAGAGCCGGCCGGCTGGGCCGAATAGCACCAGGGCAGCGACGTGGCCCTAAGGGCTAACTCGGCTGGGCTGCATAGTGACTCGGCTGGGCCTTGTTTCCCCCAGGCCGAGTCAATTCAAGACTAGGCCGAATCTTCACTCTCCCCAGGGCATCTGGGCCGAGATGTAATGATCCAGACACCCAATTATTCATCCCCAGAGACCTCCGCAACATCTATGACGACTCAGCATCGACCCAGGAGACAAAACAAGTCCCGTGCCAATCTTGGGACGCTCATGGTTCAGACTGGCACGTGGCCTATGTAATATGCCCTTGGCATCAAGAAGATGCTAGGGAATATGCCGTTAGCATAAGGAATATGCTAAGGGATATGCCATGGCATCTCCAAAGATGCCAAGGCATATGCTGAGCATCTAAGAAGATTCTAGGAATATGCTACACAGATGCCAAGCGTGGGGTACAAGATTTGTCCCCTGGGCTCCCCTTTATAAGGAGCACCAGGGGGATCGTTCTCAAGGAGGCCCCGAAGGGCTCCTCCCCTCTCGGCTCAATAGGATCTCTCTTTCTTCCTCCTCCTCTCTCATAGAGAGATCTAGGTAGAGGCATAGGAGATACAGCTCAAGGAGCATAATTGTAGCCACAAGTATGGCCAGATTATAAGAGATTAGATGTAGAGAATGAGGTGTTATCTCCACTTGAGAGCTTCAATCCAATATACATTGTATTTCTCTTTGTTCATATGAGTGCGGTCTACACCGCATCATCCCTCCCCGGATTCCTCCACGTCCATCGGCCCCAACTTTAGCCTACCCATGGCATATGCCGTGATACCACCACGACATTTGGCGCCCACCGTGGGGCCTTCTAGTGGCGTTGGTTGGGTTTCCATCCGGACGGGAGCATCTTCACCAACTTCTTCCTCATAGGGATCATTCAGCTTCACCAAGTCAACAGAGAACAAAGAGGTAAGCGCAGAGGCTGAACAAGTCTAACTCATCAAAGCTGGAAAGACTCAGCAGGAAGGACTCAAGCCTACTCCAAGCTTACTGTAAGTACCAAGTAACTCAGCAAGGCAGGTATGACCTAGCAAAACTCACCCAAACACTTCTTCAAGTATGCTGTAAGTGCCAGGTAACTCAGCCACCTACACTCAATCCTTCATCCCAGGGAGGGAATAACTCAACCCGGGGACTATTCAACTTATCCGTAGAGTCACCTTTAGATTAAGAGAGCATTATGTTGATTTGGATCTAAACTCCAGCCAGCTTATCTGTTAACTCGGCCATAAGTTGAATCATCTTATTTGTGATTCAGATAGATTTTGAGTCAGTTAGTTTATGTTTTGGATTACCCATTAACTCAGCTCACCAGCCAGCTTATCTGTTAACTCGGCCATAAGTTGAATCATCTTATTTGTGATTCAGATAGATTTTGAGTCAGTTAGTTTATGTTTTGGATTACCCATTAACTCGGCTCACCAGCCAGCTTATCTGTTAACTCGGCCATAAGTTGAATCATCTTATTTGTGATTTAGGTAGATTTTGAGTCAGTTTATTTATGCTTTGGATTGTCCTCTAACTCAGCTTACCAGCCAGCTTATTGTTGATTCAGATATAACTTGAAGTCAATTTGTTTATGCTTTGAATTAACCTTTAACTCAGCTCAGTAAATTGTCTCTAATTCGGACTAACATTTGATTCAGCTTACCAGGGTACTTTATAATTCGGATTGGTATTCAGACTCGGCGTACTAATTGTATCTCTGATTCAGGCCGAAGCTTTATTCAGTTCACCAGATTGCCAGGTTATGTTATGACTCGGATTGATATCTCACCATCTTGCCAGGTTATCCCATATCTCGGATGACTATTGGCCATCTTATCATATCTCGAATCTATATCTCATATCTACATCTCGAATCGAATCTCTCAGCGGTCAGCCCTATTATCATATCCCAAAGATTAATCTCGGATCTATATCTCAGATCCATATCAAAGGCAAGTTATCGCCATCACGCCAAATCAAGCTATATCATGCCAAATAGATAACTCAGACTAAGTCAATTTTGAGTAAAGTAACTCAGATTTCGATGAGTTAACTCGGATTTGAGTCATATAACTCGGATTTGAGTCAGATGACTCAAGACAAAGTTAGAATTGAGTAAAGTAACTCGGATTTGGGATGAGTTAACTCGGATTTGAATCATGTAACTCGGATTTGAGTAATATAACTCGGATTTGAGCCAGATGACTCAGACTTACATATGAGTCAATTTTGAGTAAAGTAACTCAGATTTCGATGAGTTAACTCGGATTTGAGTCATATAACTCGGATTTGAGTCAGATGACTCAAGACATAAAGTTAGAATTGAGTAAAGTAACTCGGATTTGGGATGAGTTAACTCGGATTTGAATCATGTAACTCGGATTTGAGTCAAACGACTCAGACTTAAGACATAAAGTCAGAATCGAGTAAAGTAACTCGGATTTGGGATGAGTTAACTCGGATTTGAATCATGTAACTCGGATTTGAGTCAAATGACTCAGACTTAGGCATAAAGTCAATTTTGAGTAAGGAAACTCGGATTTGGAATCAGATGACTCGGATAAAGACTTACCCAAAGAGGTTAAAAGAGCAGTGCCCAAAGGACAGAACTCACAAATTACCCAACGAGGTTAAAGGAGCAGTGCCCAATAAGGCCAGAACTCACAAATTACCCAAAGAGGTTAAAGGAGCAGTGCCCAATAAGGCCAGAACTCACAAATTACCCAATGAGGTTAAAAGAGCAAAGCCCAAGAAGGCAAGAGCTCATAACTTACCCAATGGGGTTAAAATAGCAAAGCCCAAGAAGGCAAGAGCGCATAACTTACCCGATGAGGTTAAAAGAGCAATGCCCAAGAAGGCAAGAACTCATAACTTGCCCAATGGGGTTAAAAGAGCAATGCCCAAGAAGGGAAGAGCTCATAACTTACCCGATGAGGTTAAAAGAGCAAAGCCCAAGAAGGCAAGAGCTCATAACTTACCCAATGGGGTTAAAATAGCAAAGCCCAAGAAGGGAAGAGCTCATAACTTACCCGATGAGGTTAAAAGAGCAAAGCCCAAGAAGGCAAGAGCTCATAACTTACCCAATGGGGTTAAAATAGCAAAGCCCAAGAAGGCAAGAGCGCGTAACTTACCCGATGAGGTTAAAAGAGCAATGCCCAAGAAGGCAAGAACTCATAACTTGCCCAATGGGGTTAAAAGAGCAATGCCCAAGAAGGGAAGAGCTCATAACTTACCCGATGAGGTTAAAAGAGCAACTCCAAAGAAGACAACAACTCATAACTTACTCAAAGTGGTTATGACCAGTGCCCATGAAGGCCAGAAGTCCAGAAACTTACCCAAAAAGGTTATGACCAGTGCCCATGAAGGACTAGAAGTTCAGAAACTTACCCAAAGAGGTTATGACCAGTGCCCAGAAAGGTTATGAGTAGAGCACAAGAAGGCCAAAGCCACAAACTTACCCAAGAGGATTATGCGACCAAGAAATATATGACAGAGAAGTTGTATGTTAGAAAACAACTCTGGGGACATTTAGGTACAAAGCCCATGAGCGATTCTACGAATCCCACATGGCCTCGGGGACTAATGTCGGGGATATAACCCCAGAGTTAATGTATAAAGAGACCGAGAGAGACTGATAAATATCTGTATAAAAGAATATAGAAGATACATCAAATATATAAAGCGCAAAGAGAGAAATATTACCTGAAAAGGAGAAAAAGACACACAGGCCGAATTAAATAGAAGTCGGCCTGGTCAAATCCTTCCCAGGCCGAATTAACACTTACCAGCGTGGTTCTGGGCCTCCCTGGCCGAATTAACCCTATAACCCGGCTGGGCCGAGCTGCCTCCCAGCCAACTGGGCCGAGCTGCCCTCCAACCAGCCCACCTCGGAGCCGAACTGCTCCTGCCAACGTCACCAACTCCCGCCAATGCCGCCCGCTCCCGCCTGCACCCGCCTGGACTCCTCGCTCCCGCCAATCCACCGCTCGATCTTCCCCACGCATGATGCAGCTCGGCCCACCACGGGATTCGGCTTCACTCCGCGTCACCAAGAGCGCCCGGGTGGGCCGAGACGAGCACAAGGCGGCCCACCGCGGGACTGTGCAGCAAGCTCGTCCCTTCAGAGCCGGCCGGCTGGGCCGAATAGCACCAGGGCAGCGACGTGGCCCTAAGGGCTAACTCGGCTGGGCTGCATAGTGACTCGGCTGGGCCTTGTTTCCCCCAGGCCGAGTCAATTCAAGACTAGGCCGAATCTTCACTCTCCCCAGGGCATCTGGGCCGAGATGTAATGATCCAGACACCCAATTATTCATTCCCAGAGACCTCCGCAACATCTATGACGACTCAGCATCGACCCAGGAGACAAAACAAGTCCCGTGCCAATCTTGGGACGCTCATGGTTCAGACTGGCACGTGGCCTATGTAATATGCCCTTGGCATCAAGAAGATGCTAGGGAATATGCCGTTAGCATCAGGAATATGCTAAGGGATATGCCATGGCATCTCCAAAGATGCCAAGGCATATGCTGAGCATCTAAGAAGATTCTAGGAATATGCTACACAGATGCCAAGCGTGGGGTACAAGATTTGTCCCCTGGGATCCCCTTTATAAGGAGCACCAGGGGGATCGTTCTCAAGGAGGCCCCGAAGGGCTCCTCCCCTCTCGGCTCAATAGGAGCTCTCTTTCTTCCTCCTCCTCTCTCATAGAGAGATCTAGGTAGAGGCATAGGAGATACAGCTCAAGGAGCATAATTGTAGCCACAAGTATGGCCAGATTATAAGAGATTAGATGTAGAGAATGAGGTGTTATCTCCACTTGAGAGCTTCAATCCAATATACATTGTATTTCTCTTTGTTCATATGAGTGCGGTCTACACCGCATCATCCCTCCCCGGATTCCTCCACGTCCATCGGCCCCAACTTTAGCCTACCCATGGCATATGCCGTGATACCACCACGACAAATCAGCAAAGGGCGAGTCGACAGCTATATTGTATATTTTATAATGGACCATGGGATTAGCTGAAGACCAAGTAAACAGGAAGTCCTGCACCATAGCCATGGTAAGCTTAACATATTGAAAAGGTTCACCTTCTACAGAGTGTTCCAATCCTGCATTGGTAATCATAGTTTGGAAATCCTAGAGGATTCCCGCGGTTCTCATAAATTCCTAGCATGGATATAAGGAAGGGAAGACTCCTTCCTCACGATGTACTTTCATTGGCTCAGGTACCATCAAGTCATATTGATTCAGTGGATATGCACTCATCTTCCTTGCTGAAATTTTTAGACAAACATCAAACCAAGTGATTTCCAAGTTGATAAATGATGAGCAACTACTATAGGAACTTGCTAGAGGGCTACACATGCATCAAAATGAAATTTCTAAGCATAGAACAAGCATGAAAGCTCACACAACCTGACACCTATAATAGCAAAATACTCAAGATACAATCTACCAATCAAAAATCTAATTGGACAAGTGGAGGAGCCACATACCAAGGAGCAAACTCTCCAAAAATCAGTGAGATACGTTGGAAACGTATCTATATATTTGATGCTCCATGCTTGTTTTGTATCTAATTTTCTTTACTTGTCCACACTTTGAAGTGCTTTTTACATGTTTTCTGGTACTAACCTATTAACAAGTTGCAACAGTGCCAGATGTATTGGTTTCAGAAAAGTTAGTAAAGAAATATTCTCGGAATTGGACGGGACAAATGACAAAGTCAATTACTTTCCGTGGTGAACAATAAGTTCAGAGGAGAGCCCGAGGGGCCGGCCAGAGGGGCCAGACCCACCCCAGGCGCGGGTGGGCCCCACCCCACTCCTGTCTAGGGTTTGGCCGCCCTGGCGGCCACCTCGGTCTCCCCCTTCGCCTATAAGAAGCCCCCGATATAGAAACCCTGAGTACCCGATCAGAAATCCATGAAACCGTCTATAGCCGCCGCCACCATCGTCCCTAGATCGGGGGGATCTGAAGTTCTTCCCGGCACCCTGCCGGAGGGGAGATCATCCGAGAGGCCTTCTCTCCGGTATGATGCGTGAGTAGTTCCACCTTGGACTATGGGTCCATGTAGTATCTAGATGGTTGTATCTCCTCCTTTGTGCTTTCATGTATAGATCTTGTGAGCTCCGTTCATGATTAAGATCTAATCTATTTGTAATCATGCATGTTGTGTTTGCGGGGATCTGATGGATATTGAGATTATTATGTTGGTTTGATTAATGGTTTTGTCTTTATGATTCTATCATGTCTGTGTTGTTTGTGATCTTGCATGCTCTCCGTTGTTAGTAGCTATCTTGGCCAAGTAGTTGCTAGTGACTCCAAGAGGGGGTATTTATGCTCAATAGTGGGTTCATGCCTCTAGTTTACAAGGGAAGTGACAATAATCTCTTCGGTTGTAGATGTGGTGTTGCTACTAGGGAGAAAACAACGGTCTCTTGTTCATGGAACATGTGGACTGTTTACCTTACACACTTTGCTTAAAGCAATTGTTTGTTGTTTGCAACTTAATACTGGAGGGGGTTCGAATGATAACCTAAAGGTGGACTTCTAGTCATAGATGCAGTTGGATGGCGGTCTATGTATCTTGTAGTATTGCCCAATCAACCTCATAGGATCTTTCTGACTAGTAATTGCATTGTTATGCCTTGCTCAGTTCCTGTCAATTGCCCTGCTGTAATTTGTTTACCCTTCATGCCATGTTGTTTATCTAAGGAGAGCACCTCTACTGAACTATGGACCCCGGTCCAATCTTTACCATTGATACATCTTCCACGGTTACTTGTTTACTTGCTGCAAACCATTACCTTCCACACCATACGTTTAATCCTTTGTTACAGCAAACCAGTGAGCTTGACAACCTCACTGATTTGTTGGGGAAAAGTCTTGAGTTTGTGTTGTGCAGGTCTCCGCGTTGCTCGCAACACTTGTGTGACGTTTTCTTCCTCCTTCTGGTTCGATAACCTCGGTCTCTACTGAGGGAAGACTTGCTGTTGTGCTGCTTCCCACCTTGCTCTTGGGGTTCCCAATAGACTCCCAGTCAAGCACCAAGTTCTCTGGTGCCATCAAGGAGTCATCAACAAGTTTTCTGGCGTCGTTGCCGGGGAGGCTAAGGACGTCTTCACTAGGGAAGTCCTTCACTTCCTTTCTCTTTACTTTGTTTTTAGTTTGCTTTGTTTCTTTTGCTTGGTTTTGTTTGCCCTTTTCAAAAAACCCAAAAAATTTAGTCTAGTTTGGTTTGCTTGCTTTATTTAAAAACACAAAAAAATTAGTTCCTATTCTAGCAGCTGCTGCTATTTTTGGCTTGCCCACCTTTGCCAAAATGAACTCCGCTGAGAACACCAAGTTGTGTGACTTCACTAGCACCAACAACAATGATTTCCTAAGCACTCCTATTGCTCCACCTGCTCTTGATGCTATCTTTTATGAAATTAAGCCTGCTTTGTTGAATCTTGTGATGAGAGAGCAATTTTCTGGTGCTGGTTCTGATGATCCTGCTGTCCATCTTAATAGCTTTGTTGAACTTTGTGCGATGCAAAAGTATAAGGATGTAGATGGATATATTGTTAAGCTCAAGCTTTTTCCTTTCTCCTTGAGGGGAAAATCTAAAGAATGGTTGCTTTCTTTGCCTAAAAATAGTATTGATTCTTGGACTAAGTGCAAAGATGCTTTTATTGGAAAGTACTATCCTCCAGCTAAGATTATATCTATGAGAAGTGACATTATGAAATTTAAATAGCTTGATAGTGAACATGTTGATCCTGCTTGGGAAAGAATGAAATCCTTGGTTAAAAATTGCCCTACTCATGGACTCACTGCTTGGACGATTATCCAGACTTTTTATGCAGGTTTGAACTTGTCCTCAAGAAACCCGTTGGATTCTGCTGCTGGAGGTACCTTTATGGGCCTCACTTTGGGTGCTGCAACAAGGCTCCTTGATAATATGATGGTTAACTACTCTGAATGGCATGTTGAGAGAGCTCCACATTGTAAGAAGGTAAATTATGTTGAGGAAACTTCCTCTTTGAGTGAAAAAATTGATGTTATTATGGCTATGCTTGTTAATGGGAAAGCTCCTCTAGATCCTAATAGTGTTCCCTTAGCCTCTTTGGTTGCTCAAGAAGAGCAAGTAGATGTGAACTTCATTAGAAAAAAAAATTTCAACAACAATGCCTATAGGAACATTTTTGGTAGCAACAACAATTATAGGCCTTATCCTCCTAATAATGGCAATTCCTATGGAAGCTCTTACAATAATGCTAGAAGTGCCCCCTCTGAACTTGAAGTCATGCTCAAGGACTTTATTAGTAGACAAACCACTTTCAATAAGACTATAGAGGAAAAGCTTTTAACTGTTGAGAAAAATATATCCTCTTTGCCTGAAACTCAAACTTCCTTGGTTAATAAGATGGCTGCTAAACCTGAAACTATGGAAAACACCTTTGCTACTGCTCATGCCATACAAGTTACTATTGATGAAAATGTTAGGCTGTTAGCTCAACTTCATGCTAAGTGGGAACAGGAAGCTGAAATTGATAGAAACAATAGTGTGTGCACCATCACCACTAAACCTCAAGTAGTCCCTATTCCTACTCCTACTATGCCTACTACTAGTGATGCTAAGTTTGACTTTGATATTGATGGTTGCAATATTTCTGAAGTGATTATGTTCTTGCAAAAGCTTGCTAGAAGTCCTGATGCTAGTGATATGCATGTTGCCTTTACCAAACACATTACAGATGCTCTTGTGAAAATTAAGGAAGAGAAGCTAAAACACAAAGCTTCTATTCCTAGGAAAGTAGAAGATAGTTGGGAACCCATTATTAATATGCAAGTGAATGACTTTTGATCTCAAAGCTTCATGTGATCTTGGTTCTAGTGTCTCTATTATGCCTAGGAAGATTTATGAACTGCTTGATTTGCCACCATTAGAAGATTGTTATTTGGATGTCCCACTCAATGATAATGCTAAAAAGAAACTCATGGGGAGTATTAATGATGTTCTCATTATGGTTAACAATGCTTATATCCCTGTTGATTTCTATGTTTTGGATGTTGAATACAATGCTTCTTGTCCTATTACTTTGGGAAGACCTTTTCTTAGAACGGTTGGTGCTATCATTGATATAAAAGAAGGCACCATTAAATGTCATTTTTCATTAAAGAAAGGTATTGAACACTTCCCTATGAGGAGAGAAGTTTCTTTTTCCTCCTCCCTTGAAAGCAAGATTTGATGTTAATGCTTCCTCATTTGAAAATACTTGATTCTTCTTGCTTCCTGTGCCTAACTTAAAGGCGTTAAAGAAAAGTACTTGTTGGGAGATAACCCAAGAGTTTCCTTGAGTCTTGGAAGTTATTACTTTAGTAATGACCTCTCCTTATCCTTTTTGTTTGCTTTTTGTGCCAAGAATGACCTCTAATGAGAGGGAAGTAAGATTTGAGGAGTTGCTGTCCCAAAATAGATTTTTGTCCTCCACCAAAAAAATTCGTGAGGAGGCTCTGTAACTCGGATTGAGCTAAAAAATTACGAGTAAATCCCCCAGTATGTTAGATAACTTTTGTTAGTTCAACACTTTTTGATTTGAGCAACAGAAGATGTTTGAAAAAAAATCGGTTTCTACCTGCTGGTCTGTTTTGATAGATTTCTGCCATTATTTGCATTTGCTTCTTATTGATTCCTTTTTTGAGTTATCTTCAGGTAAATTGAGCTTTTTGAAGGAGTTACTACAGTAGCTTGTGTTTTTAGTGAAAACCTTGCTGTTCCAAAGCTTTGCCAGTGGTCTAATATCTTTTGAATAATCTAATGTTGCTAATGAAGATTGTGTGAAGTTTTGTATGAAGGAAAAATTTCAGGTGTAGAGAAAGAATGATGCAATGAGATGAAGAATGGACAAAAGCTCAAGCTTGGGGATTGCGGTGACCCAGCATACCAATGCATGATGTAGTACACTATAGTCATTGATATAACAGCAATGAAACACCGTTCACTAGTATTACATCCCTCAGAGTGGTACAACAGAAACACAGCAGGTCCAAGACATGACTATAGGTTACAACTCAACTCTTTACACAAGATCCAGAGAACACTCTAGGTTAAAGAGAGAGAAAGAACTTCTTACAAAGAAGAATCAAAGATAAACAACTCAAAAACTATTATACTATTAAGACTAGTATTTTAACTAAGGGGTTGGCATTGCTGCTATTGCAATACACTACAAAAATAGGTTCTTTGGCTAGAGAGTATATTCCTATCTAATCAGTAACTTCGTCCTCACTTGAGTTGATGTATATGTTGACTTCCTTGTCTTTGTTGAAGAGCTTTAGCTTTTGATGATGATTCCTGGAGCATAACTTGATGTAGATGTTGTCTTAATGGTTTCAGAATCTAGCAAGGGTTAAGAAGATACGTTGAGTACGAGTGTACTCAGCAAGTTCACTATAAAAGGAGTGTTTGATGCACTATATCTACAGCCACAGACCGTAGGTCGTAGGCAATGCAAGTTTTCATAAACATTTCTTCAAAGGTTGCTTTTATTCTGAAAAGCTATGTCCGCCAGCCTTCACGGGTTTACCAGAACTTTCATGGAGTTTCTTTCCCGCCACGTTCGCAGCTCCTTCCCGGAACAGGGAGTAACAAGTTACAGCTCTTACACTCTATAGAGGTGCGTCACTTTACCCATAAGAGACCTTAGGCTTTGTTGCACGGCTGGGAGTATGTTCCCGTTCAAACTTCCTTGGTTTGAGGCCCAACCTAAGATCCAAGCCAATCACTGCCCCTTCGCGACCTCACATGCCTCCTTGGTGTACACCATGCCCACATATTGAATTACGGAAATGGTTTGTACAGACCGTTAGATGCCAGAACTATCATGGGACGATGAGGGTTCCCACCCATATGTTGCATATCCTCTACGAATTACCAATTACTATGCACGCTACGAGTGATAACAGCCACGACCTGCACATCCGGCTACATGCGAGAGGAAGAAGATACAACTGGCTTCTCTATCCCATTCCAAATCTCATGGTCAACGCGTGATATACGGCGCAAGAATCACTGGCGACATTATTTGTTAAATCCTAGGTGATATAGTCCTGAATAGTGATATTCCAACTGCCAGATTTAATAGATTAGCTGATCACCCTGGATCAGTAACCAATAGTTCACATTATTATCAAAAATAGTGTTTTCTGACCTTTTTCAAATGCAGGTGATGACAACACTGGATTTGCAAAATACTTTACAGAAAATAATCAAAGGACATGAGCAAGTGTGAACTTGCCTTTTGTGATTGCAAGATTATGCACTCACGGTCTTCGAGACAATATAAAAGATCCAATATCTGAAATCAGCATCATTGGTCCGGTAAAGACTAATGTTTAAAGAAGCAAGATGCTCTTATGCATAAGTAATGTAATGCACTTTATAAACGCGAATCCCCGGAATAAGCGTTGTTCTAGGGTTTGGATACTGGAAATGATGTCTTTGAAATGTGTTGTTCTTGTAGATAAGTTTCACACTTGTGCTTCTTGTTAAGGCTTGTGAGTGTGTGTGAAACAACATGTAATTATAATAACATAAAACATTTAGATACACACCAACGTGAAATTTTACTCAAGATTACTTAAATTATAATTGTTTATCTTCAAATTTTACTTTACAAGTAATGGCCTTAATAAGGAACTTAAGTGTTTACAATCCTAAATATACAAGTAAAGTATAAAGTAATGTGATTATGATTAATTCTTATCTGATGACTATGGTAAAAGTCCATGGGTTGAATTGGTAAGAGTTGGAGGAACTATTAAAGAGTTGTTGTTTGAAGTGGCAAAAAGAATAACATTTGAAGAAACTAATGTTTAGTTAAGGCTAATTAGTCTTGAGGGTTATTAGGTTTTACATTAAGGTTTGAGATGGTTACAAATGATGTTGAGTTGTCATATTTTAATTGATGGTAGAAGTGATCAAAGTTAACTATAAAAACATGAATAAACTTCAAATGAGAGGTTTATGATTGTTTAGACCAAAGTTAACTATAAAAAATAGAAGTGAATCTTAAGATGTAGTGAGTTTTAGAACATCATCTAGTTTTAGGGTTTTGACAAATATGATTATAGATGATCCCTTTTTAATTTAAGGGAAAGATGAATTTAATATTATGCAACTTGTTAATGGAATCATAATTAGATGATCTTATAATTTTGTTAGAGTTTAGAGTCATTTTAAGAGTGGTTAAGAGATGAATATTATTCACCAACTTATACATGAGTGATATATAATATTTATTTAAAAGGAGTTTAATTTGAATTTAAGGTTTACAAAGAGTTTGTAAAAGTTAATAGTTATACTTAAGTTTTATTATAAACCTTAGTTATGGTTTAGAATTTTAGTAATTAGATTGTAAGGTTTTATTATTTCTAAATAAAATTTCTTAAAAAATGTTTTTTCCTTTTTAAAAGAATTTTCAAAAATAGATAATAGATAAGGATTTATTACTTTAAAACATTAAAAACTTTACTAATAATATATTTAATTTTTTAGTGTAATATATTTATACAAGACCTTAAAAATGATTTTTATTTATTTTTCAGTGTTATTATTATATTTATAAAATTCCATAAAGGATTAAATGTTTTTGAATACTTTCTTCAAATTTTATATGAAAATTAGGTTAGTATTTTTTATAAAATAGTAGATTTATTATTATACACAAAAATGATTTTTTATTTATTTTTTGGGTTTTCTTATTTTATAAAATTTCACTTAGGAATTAATAGCTTTAATATTTAATATTATTTTATTTAGCTCAAGTAAATAGTTTTACATTTTTATTAAATAAATTTCATTTTTTTATTTAGATATATTGTATCTATTTGTATGATCCTTTTATATTTCTCTAAGTCTTTAAATATTTCCAGGGTCATATTTGTAATTTTATATTTTTCCTTGACTTATTTTTTTACTTTGTTTTAAAGTGGACCAGGCACCCCACAATGGCTATGCTGGACCAGCTGGGTACTGGATCAGTCAAACTGACCCAATCCATCGCTCTCTCTATCTCCCCGAGATCTTCTCCTTCTCTCGTACTCGCACTGGTGACTGTCGTTGCTCTTACCAGATTCCGGCGGGCTTGGCCACTTCGGCCGGTGTCGATGGCCCTCCTTGACGCGCCTATCAAAGCTTCACTAGCCTACCCAATTTGATTCGTGTCCCATGCCCCAACGCGCTCACCACCAACCCTAAAACCTAATTCCTCATTTGTTGTTACTCCGGCGGGACGACGAGGTTCTCTGCAACCCCGGTGGTACGACGTGGGCGTTTGGATGCTGGGGTCTTGTTGGTGGTGTGGTTGATGCAGTGCAGCGCGATGATGCTCCCCGTGTTGCCGTGTCGTCGCACTGTGCTCCGCCTCTCTGTTGTCACTACTACTGCTTCTTCGACGATCTTGATCTTGCCAACAGGTTGGTACCACCTTCCCCCTCTCACAAACCTCTCTCTATCTTAGTACACATCCGTAACTAGGTTCATTTTCCTCCTTATTTTGATGCTTGATGCTTCACAATGGTTTGTTTGGTGAACAATTGTGAGCATGTGACCCTTAGCTTGATTGAGTGCTCGTGATGCTAGTGGTATATGAAATGCTTGAGAAATACACATTATTAATGCACTTATAAAGATGTTGAATTGTGGTGGTTTGATTCTATGCGGTTGAAGGTAGTGTTACGGCCCACTTGTAGCCTACTTGATTTCTTCTCTCTATATTGATTTCTAATTAGAGATCCCCTAATATATTCTAGAAACGGTTCTCTGATGAATATTTGATAACCTTAGCAAGTTGTTGTGGTTGTTAATTTACTTAGAATGGATATCTTGCTTATGGATTAAAATCACTGAACTCTGAACTTTTTGGTTCAGGATGTTGTTGGCAAAGCTTCTGTCATTAACTTGACAGTGGTTAAATAGCAGACTTGATTACTAATTGTAATTAGGGAATCTGATTACCTGAGGCTTAATTATTTTGTGATTTCCCCTGGTTGCTATACATTGAATTGGCCAGGCATGAAAAATGTATGCTGAGCTCAGTGGTGCCTTTTATTGTTGAATAACCAAATGTTTGTCTCTATGTGTGGAACTTTTGTTTATATGTTGAACTGAACCTATGGTTCAGTAATGATCTTGGTCCCTTATTGTATATATATTCACCTAGAATGATTCCTAACAAAAGGTGGCTAGGAAAAGGATTTAAAATCATATTTGTTTAAAATTGATGTTGGATGCAAGTAATTAGTGGCTTCTGCTATTATCTGACCATGTAAATTGTATTGAAATGAGTGCTAGATACACCTTCTGGGAAAATGGCTCGTTCACTGCTAAAACTGTCAGTGAGTTAATGTGTAGCTTTGATTCCTAGAATTACAGCTAGGAAAATGATAAATACTATCTGGGCAATAGTTGTAATTGTAAATGGATGGCCAACATGAGTATTATGTCAATATGACAACAATAATTTAAATGATTCCTAAATCTCTTTAGGGAAATGATTTGTGGGTTTCAGAAAATAATCTTTAGCTTGTACTCAACAAACTCTAAATCTTCTAGGTACAGAGGTGCTACCCTCTGGGGATGTACCCTGTAACCTAGCAGCTGTGGTTATATTTGTATAGTAAGAACTAGATAATAGGCTAATGATGTTGGTCTGAAGCCAAATAACTCAGGGATGATACTTACATGGTTTTCTATGTTGGTCTGAGAGTTTTATCTTTCCTAAACCTCCTCCTAGATTCATGATTGTGATCATATACTATGATTGATTCTTGAGGAGGAAGTTCTTGACCCAGCCTATGATGCAAAGGCTGAGGTAACATTGGATAATAAGAAAAGATATTTATTTTTGGTGGCTTTCTTACTCTGTGATGAGCTTGCATAGCATCCCTATGCAAACTGAGAGAAGTCTCCTTCTAATCCACCTAGACAACCTCTAGTTGAAGGGTAGCTGGATTTGGATGATTTGTAACATAGCCATTATTTCTCTTGAATCTGATGGTGCAAGCTAATAAGAACAGGTGCTGAATGATCTAATTTATATTTTGGACTTGTACCTGTTGTTGGTGGCCTATTGGGGATCTTTATCTACTACTACTTTCCCTTCTGGTTCTGGTTGCATCTCCTCCTTAATCTTCTCCTGCTCTTCTTCTTGCGATACTGATCTGCTCCTCCTTGTGATGCTGATGATCTTGATCTACTCCTCCTTGCTTCTGTCTTTGCATGTTTCCTAAACTCCTCTAGGTAACCATGATGGTTATAGTGGTGTTGGATGATTGTTGGGAAGTTGAAGTGTGTATGTGCAGATGTGGTGAAACTGGTGAAGTGCTTGGTGGTGCTACGGTTGGCTGCTGCTTTTAGCTATCTGATACAATCCTTGTTGTGTTGACAACACAACACTTGCATGTGTTGTGTGAGTTGCTATCCAGTGGCCCCCCTCTGGTTCAAATTTCTATGTCTGTGACTCCTCCTTGGAGATGAGATCAAGTAAAACTAGATATTTTCCTGATGCTTTACCATTTGCCTTTTATCTAGCTTTGGTGAAACTTGCCGCATAAGGCCTATGATGGTGCTCTGAGGCCCATTCTTATTTTCATGATAAGAACAGATTCTATTTGGCCCCCTTGTAGAAAATTCAATGATGTGTCTAAGTAGTGCACCAACTGCTACAACTGAGAGTATCATTAACCCCCTTTACCCCTTTATTTAATTCTTTTATTTTTCTATGTTTTGTTATCTATTGTGTTGTTTTGCAGGGACAGAGAAAATAGAAGAAAAGGTGTAGATAAGGGATCAGTGGTAGATTTAGGAAGTGTTTCCTTTGTTCAAAATGTAATTTTATTTACTTTTTGTAATATTCTTGTATTTTATATTCTTGTAAAGAGTAGTGTAACCTTGTATTATCTATTTTCGAATTACTTGTAATATTACTTCTATTCTTATATTCTTTATTGTAATTCTTCATTTTTTTAGAACTTAATAAAAATAGTGTAATGTTTTTATTATTGTAATAAAATGATTCCTCTCTATTTCATTATCTTATATCCCTTTTGTTCATAATTGTAAAGATAATATAGTAATGTGTGATGTAAATAAGATCATTCTTTATCAATTTTTGTTTATTATTTCATTATTGTAATATCATATTACATTACTCATTTATTAATTTCATTTTATTTAAATTTCAATTATCTTTTCTATTTGAATAAAAGATTATATCTTATTTATAAATAAGAGTTCACCTCTTATTTTCTATTACAATTTAGTTTCCAATTATTATTCCATTTCATATTCTTTTAGAATTCAAATTCATCAATTGAATATTAAAATTTGAATTTGCTTCCCCTTAAACACAAAAGTACAATAGAGGTCATGTCAGAATCCATCGCACCTGCCCTGATGTTTTCATCAGAGCAAGAGAGATCGCAATCCCCCTATAGCTTCTTTAGTTTTGCGCGAAAATTCTCCGGATTTTCTGATGCATGAATGCAATGCACACACCTGCATCCTTTATAATTCTAGGTGCTAATCCTAGGATGTTACAGGGATGCCACCCCGTTGTCACCCCAAGAAATATCCAAGAGGTACAAGCGTCAAAGCTTGGGGATGCCCAAGGTATCCCCTTCTTCATCAATAAAAAAGTAGGTCTGTCTAGACACTTTGTTTTTATTGTTTCATGCACAGTTGTGTTGTTCTTGGAGCGTCTTAGTTTTTATTTTCTTTGCTTAGGTTGTTTAGTTTGCTTGAATAAAGTAGTTTGGACCCCCGTTCTCGCTATGTTGTTTTGCAAGTAAGGTTGCTTGGTGTTTGGAAAGGAGTAGTAAGTTCTTGCTTGAAGTGCAAGAGGAGCTTACATTGACTGTGACTTAGACTTTAGCATGACATGCTAGGTGTTGTTTTAGCATTATGCTTAGTGTTATTGCTGTATCATGTCTTGTTCCAAACAATTGGGATTGCTTAGTGTGCCTTGAAGAAATTATGCGTTGTTTTAGCATGCAAAATCATAGTATTGTGGTATTCTCCTTTGATGTTTTGCTTGGGTTGACTTGGCACATGCTCACACCATGTTATGACTATGACAAGTCACCATTAGCCTCTATGATCATTTAGTACTTGACTTGTAGTACCACTCTTTGCTTTGATTAGTTTGCTTTCTTGCATTGCATGATTTTGGCCATTATTGATCTCTTAGTTGGTTGCTCCTAGTCTTTTGCTATCCTCCACTTGTATGAGTAAGTTCTACTCATGCCTCCAACTCCCAAGAAACCAAGTTTTTCCAAAGTGTCCACTATAAACTCCTATGCATGGTGTGTTACACCATTCCAAGTATATTCTTGTTTTCATCTATCTTCCAATTAAAAACTATTTTGTTATGTGAAACTTAGTGATTAAAGCCCCCACGAACTTGATGGCACACTTTATATTCTTTGCCCCTAATAAACTTGAACCATTGTGACAACTTTGTTGTATATGCTTGCACTTATAAGTTGGAATTAGCAGAACTATGCTGTCACGAGGAACGTTTTCAACATTGCACTTGTCCCTTGTTGTACTTAGTTGATATCATGTTCTTTTGTCTATGGATGTCACCGGTGTGAAATAAATAGGGAACCTGTAAGTCCATGGAGTTTGTATTCTGTGTTAGAGAAATGCCTGGGCCGCTAGCCTAAGCCATGCCTAATCATGGTGGAAACTTGCAGCATCACCATAGTGAGCTATCTATGAAGCATCCTCAATAAAAAAGCTATGCATATGGTAAATAAAAAGATTGCTGAGATGCTCATTGTCTGCTTGCCTTGTCATTTTGGTTATGGGAAAACTCATGTACCATGTGTAAGAGGTACCCCGTTGGCGGTTCTCAATGATATGCAAATACTTACAGTGACAAGAACTTACCTGGACCCAAAGTTGAGTATGCATAAGGTGTGGCCCTCGTATCCAAGGGGCATGAGATTGCCAACTTATACTTCGTCAAGCATATACTCCAGCTTTGCCACTTTAACCTTAACCACTTCAAGATGCTTATGATAGGGGCAATGAGGGATGAAAGCTAACAAGTACCATAATTTTTGGAAGCACGTTTTGAAACTTGTAATCCCTGCTTCCTTTACAAAAAGGCCTTTCTTCCACCACTATTGAGTCTCCACCTTCTACCTTTAGGCACCATTAAGAGAGCATAGTTGTCATTATGTGTGTAGTGTTCCAAAGCTTATTAATTGATGCATATTGTGTTATTACTTGCTCTTGTGCTACTTGTTTCTAGTCACCCTTGTGAACTTTGCAGGTGTCCTATGCATTTTATTGCTACTCTATGAGGAACAAGCTGATTACCACTATGCTATGTTTCCTGTATGTGAAACAAACAAACATTTTTCAATGCATGTTATTCATGATCTTTGTTTGTAGCTTGCCATGTTGCATGCATAGTTATTATGTCCTATTGTTAGAACTCCATCTTTCATGCACATGTTTAGAGTTTTTTGATCCTAGATTCAATGCTTGCAATTGGTTGGATCTTTGTGAGGGTGCATGTCACCTAAAAATTATTATTTTTATCACTTACCTACTCGAGGACGAGCAGGAGTTAAGCTTGGGGATGCTGATACGTTGGAAACGTATCTATAATTTTTGATGCTCCATGCTTGTTTTGTATCTACTTTACTTGTCCACACTTTGGGGTGCTTTTTACATGTTTTCTGGTACTAACCTATTAACAAGTTGCAACAGTGCCAGATGCCTGTTTTCTGCTGTTTTTGGTTTCAGAAAAGTTGGTAACGAAATATTCTCAGAATTGGACGGGACAAAGGACAAAGTCAATTACTTTTCGTGGTGAACAAGAAGTCCAGAGGAGAGCCCGAGGGGCCAGACCCACCCCAGGCGCGAGTGGGCCCCACCCCACGCCTGGCTAGGGTTTGGTCGCCCTGGCGGCCACCTCGGTCTCCCCCTTCGCCTATAAGAAGCCCCTGATACAGAAACCCTGAGTACCTGATCAGAAATCCACGAAACCGTCTGTAGCCGCCGCCACAGAGGCCTTCTCTCTGTATGATGCAGAAACCCTGAGTACCTGATCGGGGGATCTGAAGTTCTTCCCGGCACCCTGCCGGAGGGGAGATCAACCCAGAGGCCTTCTCTCTGTATGATGCGTGAGTAGTTCCACCTTGGACTATGGGTCCATGTAGTAGCTAGATGGTTGTATCTCCTCCTTTGTGCTTTCATGTATAGATCTTGTGAGCTCCGTTCATGATCAATATCTAATCTATTTGTAATCATGCATGTTGTGTTTGCGGGGATCTGATGGATATTGAGATTATTATGTTGGTTTGATTAATGGTTTTGTCTTTATGATTCTATCATGTCTGTGTTGTTTGTGATCTTGCATGCTCTCCGCTTTTAGTAGCTATCTTGGCCAAGTAGTTGCTAGTGACTCCAAGAGGGGGTATTTATGCTCGATAGTGGGTTCATGCCTCTAGTTTCCAAGGGAAGTGACAATAATATCTTCGGTTGTAGATGTGCTGTTTACCTTACACACTTTGCTTAAAGCAGTTGTCTGTTGCTTGCAACTTAATACTGGAGGGGGTTCAGATGATAACCTGAAGGTGGACTTCTAGTCATAGATGTAGTTGGATGGCGGTCTATGTATCTTGTTGTATTGTCTAATCAACCTCATAGGATCTTTCTGACTAGTAATTGCATTGTTATGCCTTGCTCAGTTCCTGTCAATTCCCCTGCTCTAATTTGTTTACCCTTCATGCCTTGTTGTTTATCTAAGGAGAGAACCTCTAGTGAACTATGGACCCCGGTCCAATATTTACCATTGATACATCTTCCACTGTTACTTGTTTACTTGCTGTAAACCATTACCTTCCACACCATACGTTTAATCCTTTGTTACAGCAAACCGATCAGCTTGACAACCTCACTGATTCGTTGGGGCAAAGTCTTGAGTTTGTGTTGTGCAGGTCTCCGCGTTGCTTGCAACACCTGTGTGACGTTTTCTTCCTCCTTCTGGTTCGATAACCTCGGTCTCTACTGAGGGAAGACTTGCTGCTATGCTGTTTCACACCTTTCTCTTGGGGTTCCCATCAGACTCCCAGTCAAGCACCAAGTTCTCTGGTGCCATCAAGGAGTCATCAATCAACATCAAAGATGGGCTAAACAAGGAGATCGAAAATCGCGAGCAATAACAGCAAGAACTCAAGGTTGAGAAAGTTTTCCGGTGTTTTTCGGGAGAGAGAAAGAAGATGGCTGGGAGGAGGCACCTTGGAGGGGGCCCAGGTGGGCCAAACCCCACCCAGGCGCCACCTGTAGGTAGGTCGCGCCTACCAGGGGTGTGGGTGCCTGGGGTGGCCCCCTGGGTCACTCTAGGTGTCCCTTTGCCCTTTTTTCGAGGAAAAATTTATTTTGAATTTTCTGGGATTTTTCGGGAAACTTTATTTTTGGCCAATTTTCAGGGTATGAAAAATGATTTTCTCGCAGAAGCAGACTTTTTTAGAAGAAGCAAAAGCAAACAAAAACCAAACTACAGAAGTTCTAAGACACTCTAACAAGCAAACAACTAGCTAACAAGAGCAAAAGCAAAGACTAGGAAGGATAAAAGTAAAACAAAGCAAGAATAACCATGGTGAAAACATTATTTTGTTCATTAAAATCCTTTTGTTAACAAAGTTGATCAAGTCTTGTTACCAAAACAATCTTATATGAAACAAAACTTTGTATTCAACAAAGTGATTATGTTACCTCAAGCTTGATAGCAATGGTCCCAATCATAATAGTTTCAAAATTTTCTTATGGAATGGGACAATATATTTCTCCAACCTTGATGCTCTCAGTATTTTCAATGGAATTCAGGCAAAAGCTCTTAGCAACCTTCTTGGGGAAATAGACAGTATACTCTTTGTCACTAATATTGAATGTTACTTTTCCTTAATTACAATTGATGACAGCACTTGCAATATTAAGAAAAGATCTCCCAAGAATAATAGACATATTATCATCTTCAGGCATTTCAAGCACAACAAAATCAGTTAAAACCAAGCAATTATGAGCCACTTGAACAGGAACATCCTCACATATACCAACAGGAATAGTAGTTGACTTATCAGCCATTTGCAAAGATATATCAGTTGGTATCAAATTTTCTAACTGGAGTCTCTTGTAGAGAGAAAAGGCATAACACTAACTCCAGCTCCCAAATCACATAAAGCATTTCTAACATAATTGTTCTTAATAGAGCAAGGAATAGTTGGTATACCTGGATCACCAAGTTTCTTTGGAACCTTACCATTGAAGGAATAATTAGCAAGCAAAGTAGAAATCTCCTCATTAGGAATCTTCCTTTTATTAGAGATAATGTACTTCATATAATTTGAATAAGGAGGCAACTTAATAGCATCAGTCAAAGGAATTTGCAAAAATAAAGGCTTCATACACTCACAAAACTTGTTTAGTGTTCTTCCTCCTTTGGCTTGTGTTTCTTACCTGGAAAAGGCATGGGTTTCTGCACCCAAGGTTCTCTCTCTTTACCATGTTTATTAGCAATAAAGTCTTCCTTAGTGTACCTAGTGTTCTTAGTGTGCTTTTTAGGTTCTTCCTCAACTTCCTCCTTATCAGGAGCATCATTTTTATCATTACCACTCTCAGTTTCAGCATCAGAGACAGATATACTATTAGGATCTACAGCAGGTTCAAGTGGTTCCTCAACTATCTTATGTTTCTTTTTCTTTCTCTTACGAGGACTACCACTACTCTCACCTTGCTGGGAATATTGCTCAATTCTTTAGGGTTTCCTTCAGGATATAAAGGATCTTGAGTAGCTATACCACTCCTAGTTCTAATTCCATAAGCATGTTTATCTCCTGGATCATTAACTAGCATATCCTTTTGTACCTTAGCAAGTTGATCAAGTTGGGTTTGAACCATTTTAACGTGTTTACAAAGCATTTTAATATCATTTGAAGTTCTTTCCACAATATCTTTCAACTCTTTAATAGCTCTAGAGTTTTCCAATAAATGATTCTGAACTTGTTTATTAAAATTACCTTGCTTAACAATAAAAATGTCAAGTTCATCTAAACATTGATCAGGAGGCTTACCATAAGGAATATCACCTTCGTAAAAGTGTTGGAGAGAGTGTACCTCAATAGTAGATGAGTGGGGAATTGGCTTACATAATTCTTCTATAGGAGGTAGATTCTTCACATCTTCAGCTCCAATTCCTTTCTCCTTTAGACACTTCTTAGCTTCCTTCATCACTTCATCATTTAATGCAATAACTCCCCTCTTATTTGGTGTTGGTGTTGGAACTGGTTCAGGCACGACTGGTTCAGGAGTAATAGGTTCAGGTGTATTTAGCTCAGTTGAAGTCCAATCATCATAATTCTTGCTTATTTTAGCCATTAATTCTTCAGCATCTGTAGGAGTTCTTTTCCTGAAAACACAATCAGCAAAGCTATCTAGGTATGTCCTAGAATCATCAGTTAGTCCACTATAATAAATATCAAGAAGCTCATTTTTAGGTAATGGACATCCAGGATGTGCATGAATCAAGGCACAGAACCTTGTCCATGACTCAGGCAATTTCTCTTCTTCTCCCTGTTTAAAATCAAAAAATCTCTGCAAAGCAGCATGTCTAGCACTGGCAGGAAAATATTTCTGGAAGAAAGAATCAATCAAACAATCAGGGCTATCAATGGAACTAGAAGGTAATCTATTAAACCAAGCCCTAGCTTCTCCTTTTAGTGAAAAAGGAAAGATCTTAGTAACAAAGTACTTGCGCATCTTAAAATCATCAAAGAATAAAGCACTCATAGTAGAAATCTCATTCATATGAGCCACAACACTCTCATTTTCAATCCCACAAAAGGTTCTTTCTCAACAATGTCCAAATAGGATAAATCAAGAGATAAATCATAATCTTTATCTTTAATATCTATGGGAGAGGTGGCAAACTTTAGGACAACTTAGGAATAATGGTGCATCTCGCAAGGAGACTCTTAATAGCACTAGTACCATGTGTGTTTCTGCACTCTTCAACAAAATCATCAGTAAACTCAATGTATCCATCATTAATATCATAACTCTCTCTAGACTCAGGTGAGCTAACAGGTGTAACAGTGTCTTCACTAGGAGTTTCGGTATTTCTTATACTAGCCATAGTAGCATCTAAGAAAGGACCTAATGAACCACTCACATCAAGAACAGTAGAAGTAATATCATGAGTATCAAAAGCAGTTTCAGATTTAGCAGTAGTAGCAGCGTGTGTAGCATGAGTATGTGGTGGTGGTGTAACAAGCTTACTTATAACAGACGGTGAATCAAGAGCAGCAGAGGTGTTTAGAACTGTACCTCTTCTTGTAGTGGATGGTAAAATAGGAAACTTTCCATCACGAGACTTTCCCATGATGAAAGGAGTAGAAATGAACAATAATAGATCCAAGTGAACTTACAAATAAAGCTATGCTCCCCGGCAACGGCGCCAGAAAATAGTCTTGATGACCCACAAGTGTAGGGGATCGCAACAGTCTTCGCGGGTAGTATTACCCAATTTATTGATTCGACACAAGGGGAGCCAAAGAATACTTGCAAGCCTTAACAACTGAGTTATCAATTCAGCTGCACCTGGAAATAGTTCTTGCTCACAGAAGTTTATCAGTAGCAACAGTTTGTAGTAGCAACAGCAAAGCAACAGCAACAGTGAAACATGAGCAATAGTAACAGTAACAGTAATAGTAAACAGTGGGATTCGAGTGCGGTAGGCATAAGGATGGATGGACGGGCGTTGCATGAACGAGTCTAAACATGTAACTTCAAGATCTAGGGCATTGCAGATAAATAATAACGAGCATCCAAGTACTAAACAATCCTAGTCATGTGCTCCATATAGTCATATGTGCTTGCAATGAGAACTTGCACAACATCTTCTGTCCAGACAGCCGATGGCAGCGGGGCCTCTAGGGAACTTTTGGCAATTAAGGTGTTCCTTTTAATAGAGCACCGGGGCAAAGCATTAACACTTCGTGAACACATGTGATCATCACATCACAACCATCCCCTCCGGTTGTCCCAATTATTGTCACTTCGGGGCCTTTGGATCCGGACAATGATATGTGTACACAACTTGCAGATAAGATCACAAATAATACTATCATAATGATTCAATAATAAGTTCAGATCTGAGATCATGGCACTCGGGCCCTAGTGACAAGAATTAAGCACAACAAGTTGCAACAAAGTAAAATAGCAATAATAGAGATGCTAGACACTATTCCCTAACAATCTTATTCGATTATATGATAGAACTCATCCAATCCCTACCATCCCCATAGCCTACTGCGGGGGGATTACTCACTCATGGATGATGGAAACATCGATGGTTGATGGAGAGGCGTTGGTGATGACGATGGAGATGATCCTCCCCAAATTCCCCGTCCCGGCAGGGTGCCATAACGGAGTTTCTCGTTCCGAATCTTGTCACTGGTGGTGGCGGCGCAGCAGAACTCTTTTCTGGAAAACGTCGAACCCCCCTTGGTTTTTAGGTCAAGGAGTAACTTATAGGCGCAGAGGGAGCCAGAGGGGGTGCCTGGGGTGGCTGCATCCCCCTAGGCGCGGGCTGGGCCCACCCACGCCTAGCAGGGGTGTGGGCCCCCCAGGCCTCCACTCCGTCTCGTCTTCTGGCTCTGTGGATCTTCTGGTGAAATAGGATTTTTGGCATATTTTCCGGGATTTTTCCTGGTAGTTAATTTTCTGCACAAAAACCAGACACCAAGGTAATTCTGCTAAAACAGCGTCAGTCCGTGTTAGTTGTATCCAAATCACATAAGTTTAGAGGAGAAACAAAAGCCAAAGTGTTCGAGAATGTAGATACGTTTTGGACGTATCAATTACTATTGTAGTTGATGCTTGTGAGTGGAACTATTGAATTATTGTTTATGATCAGATTGTTATCCATCACCATATCATCTTTGATCTTGATCCATATGATGTCTCGTGAGTTGCTCGTTTAGTTCTTGAGGACATGGGATAAGTCATGTTGTTAGTAGTGGATTTGTGTTGAGTTATTATTCAATGGTTTAGTATTTAAGTTGTGGTGCTATTCTTCTAGTGGTGTCATGTGAACGTCGACTACATGATACTTCACCATTTATGGGCCTAGGGGAATGCATTGTGTATTTGGCTACTAATTGTGGGGTTGCCGGAGTGACAGAAACCTGAACCCCCGTTAGGACACCTTTGCACAAGGGAGTGTAGGATCTCAGAGTTTAAGGCTGTGGTTTGGTTTATATCTTAATTACTTTCCTGTAGTTGTGGATGCTTGCAGGGGGTTTAATCACAAGTATGTATTAGTCCAAGTAAGGTCAGTACATTAGCACAGGTTCACCCACACAACACTTACAACACCAAAGAAGAGTACTCAGCTATTTGAAGCGAAAGCACTTGACAGAATTCCCATGTGTCCTCGAGAACATTTGGTCCTTATAAGTATTTACACTGGCTTGGTCTTTGCTAAGAAAGGATTGGGCCACTTGTTGCGTTTGCTCGTTGTATTTACTACTTGCACTTTGTTTTGTTGCTTTATCAGAAAACCCCTAAAAATTCGTTTTCTAAGTATTTACAAAGATTTCATGCTCCATACCACTAGTCAACACCTTCTGCTCCTCGTTGGGATCGACACTCCTATTTATAGAAAGTACTACGATACATCCCCTATACTTGTGGGTCATCAAGACTATTTTCTGACACCATTGCCGGGGAGTGAAGCGCTATTGAAGAGTGGAACTGGTAAAGGAAACTTCTACTGTGAGTATTGTTTTTTGTTTCTGTTTGTTACTTTGTTTCCATTATGGATAACCCACTTGGTTTTCTGTTTGGTAAAACTACTACTGTTAGGGTAGTAGATGAACCACCACCTGTTGAGATGGATCCTTTTAAGATACCTACAAGTATTGTTGATCGTGTTATGGATAATTATTATTTAGGGGATGGAACTGTCCATCTCGGTGATCATTTTGTTTTTATCCATGAATTATGCGGGTTGTTTAAGTGTGCAGGTATCACAACTTAACAAGTGAAGAAGAAGTTACTCTCTATATCCTTGAAAGGGAGAGTTGAAGAATGGTATAAGCTGCTGAAGAATGGGTAATCCATGGAATGGGAGGAAATTGCATCTCTCTTTTATTCTAAATTTTATCCTCCTAGTGAAATTCATAAGGATAGAAATCTGATATATAACTTTTGGCGTCGTGATGGAGGGAGTACAGCTCAAGCTTGGGGGAGATTGAAGTTACTAATGCTTAAATGTCCTATTCATGAACTCCCTAACAATATCATTATAAATAACTTTTATGCTAGGCTTTCTCTTCATGATAAATATTTACTAGATGCCTCTTGTGCTGGATTATTCACACGTATGAAGGAAGAAGCTAAATGGGATCTCCTATACCGTATTCAAGAGAACACTGAAGCTTGGGAGAATGACAAAGGAAGAAAGTCAGGTATAAACTATGATTATGAATGCATTAAATCTTTTATGGGAATTGATGACTTCCGTGATATTAGTAATGAGTATGGTCTTGACTCTCAAGTTCTTGCAAAATGTTTTGAGGCCTTTGCCTCTTATATTGAAATTCCTAAAAGGGAGTGGGACAAGTACAATTCTCCTTTTAAAGACATTGTTACTCATGTTCCTGCTAGCATAGAAGTTTGTACTATTGATCTTATTTTGCCTGAACCTTATGTTAAGAAAATCCCCTTTCCTGCTAAGGTAAAAGAACATTCTATCATAGCTAATGTGGTTAGTAAAAGTACAAAGAAAACTGTGGAACCTGATGAGCAAATAAATATTGAACCTCTGGTAGCTATTGTGAAAGACCCTGTCACTAGAAATATAGAGGATGAGCACATTGTCTTCTGTGAAGATGCTTCTAATATTATCTCTCATCCTAGTAAAGCTAGAAAATCTAGTGTCCTTGTGCTTTCTATTAAAATTAGTGATCATGTCTATTATGGTT
This sequence comes from Avena sativa, assembly GCA_916181665.1. Classification (NCBI taxonomy): domain Eukaryota; kingdom Viridiplantae; phylum Streptophyta; class Magnoliopsida; order Poales; family Poaceae; genus Avena; species Avena sativa. The sequence continues at coordinate 327,175,597 of OV702279.1, forward strand.
TATGTGATATTGGTGCTACTTCTAGTGCTATTCCTTATGAGCTTTACAGGAAAATTATGCATGAAATTGTTCCTTGTGGTCTTGAGGACATTGATGTGGTTATTCACCTTGCTAATAAGGAAACCATTTGCCCTATTGGTATCATAAGAGATGTGGAGGTTCTTTGTGGTAATATTAAATATTCTGCTGATTTTCTAGTGCTTAATTCAGCAGCTAGCAAAACTTGTCCTATCATTTTTGGTAGACCCTTCTTGAACACTTGTGGAGCTATTATAGATTGTAAGAAGGAGAAAGGTTTAACTAAGTTTGATGGAGATTCTTATGAGTTTAAATTTTCCAAATTTGCTAAAGCTCCTTGTGAAAATAGCTTGCCTAACAAAGATTTTAGGATGGAACAACTTGCTTCTATTGATTCAGTTTATGACCTTGGACCTCTTTTTGATGACTGTAAGTATGCTCATTCTGATGATAAATTTGTTGTCACTGACAATTATATTGTCAACTTTATTAAAAGTTCCACTGAAAGTTATTATGAGAGAGGGAAACATGGTTTTATGCATCTCAACAATGTTAAGTTTCCCCGTTTTATGTTGAAAGCTTTGAAGTTGCATCTGTTTTGTCTTCCTATGCTAGTGGATCTTTGTTTCAATAATTCGTTTTCTCATGATACCCCCATGCATAGGAAGTGGGTTAGACTCAAATGTGTTGGTTATTTGCTTCTTGATGCTCTCTTTCACTTCAAATATTTATCTCCTATGTGAGCATCTTTGAAAGTTTCAAGCCTAACTTAAAGGTATTAAAGAAAAGTACTTCTTGGGAGATAACCCAATAGTTTTGTTGAGTCTTAGAAGTTATTACCTTAGTAATAACCACTCATTATCCTTTTTGTTTTGGTTTTTGTGTCAAGTTCAACTACTTTTGAGATGTAGAGGAGTTGTGAAAAATGGCTGTCCTGGGACAGATTTTTGTGCTGCATTGGAAAAATTCATGAGGAAGCTCAGTATTTCGGATGGAGCTGTATTTTTCTGTGCTTGTTCTCTATGTTTTTACCCAACTTTCATTAGTTTTGCACTTTTTTATTTGAGCAATAGAAGGTTTTCTAAAAAATCAATATTTACCTGTTGGTATGTTTTCACAGATTTCTATTATCATTTGCATTTGCCTCTTACAGAAGCCTTTGTTTTGATGGATTTCAGTTGAAGTGTGAACCTAAAGGTTTATTATTTTTGCTTGCACTAATGTTACCATTGAGGTTTGTGTGAGACCTTGTAGAAAAGGAATTTTCAGGAGAAGGAGAAAAGGAGTCTGCAGAGTTCGTCTTTGAATAGGTAAAAGTGGTGAAAACAGAAGGTTCGTGAAAGCCTAATCTTTTTATATTTTTGATGTTTTTAGTACATAAGGAAGGTTACGAGACGAAACAGAGGAGGAAACGGAGGCCGGGGGTGGCCACAACCACCCTAGACGCGGGCCCTAGCTGGCCGTTCCTGGAGGGGGTGTGATCCCTCGAGCTCTGTCTCTGCCTCGTTTTCGTACCAGTATCTTCCTTATGCTTTGAAACTTCATAATATATAACCCCCCGGATCACCCCGAGGTTTGTGCATCATGTTCTCATCGTGTTTTCATTTTGATCTGTTTCTGTCAGGAAATCTTCTCAAGTTTAGAGCACCATGGTCTCCGCCAACGATAAAGGCAAGAAGCCCGAGGAAGATGATCCTCAAAACCCCAAGGAGGAGGATATTTTGGTTGGGGATGAAGAAGACATGGAGGAGGACGAGCATCCGGATACCCGCGCTACCGTCGCAAGCATTGGAGTGGTGGCAAACCCAACCAAGCTTAGAAGGATGATACACCCAATTTGCATCACCTTTTTATATCATAATTTACCTCTATTCATTGATATTTGTCTTATTATGAGGTATTACTTATGGATTTTCATCTGTTTATGCATGTTGGATGATTCCTGGAGGATGGACTGCCGGAGTCTGGATCCTGATGGAAAAGACGGCGTTTCGGTGCAATTTCGCGAAGATCAGAAAAATATGGAAACATATTATTTTACCGGAAGACGAAGGAAGCCAGAAGGAGGAGCGAAGGGGGACCTCAGGGGGACACACCCCCTAGGCATGGGCCCACCTGACCCCGCGCCTAGGGTGGGTTCGGCCCACCTGTTCGGCCTCCGACTCTGCCCCTTCGCCTATATCTTCCCTACGGAACCCTAACACCAGGGGGCAACCACAGATAGATTTCCTCCTCCTCTGGGAGGCGGAAAACATCCAGAGAGAAAGATCTCTCCGGCAGATAGATTTCTGTCGGGGCAATTCCTTCTCGGAGAGGGGAGACCGTCGCCATCAACACCATCGTCAAGCTAGGCTTCATCGGGATCATCATCATCATCATCCACACCATCATCTCCACCAGCACCATCATCACCACTCCGTCCCGCTGTAACAATTGTGTTGGATATTGCTTTAGTTCTTAGGGGAAACTTTCCCGGTGTTGATTACTATTGTAGTTGATGCTTGTGAGTGGAACCATTGGATTATTGTTTATGTTCAGATTGTTATCCATTATCATATCATCTTTGATCTTGATCCATATGATGTCTTGTGAGTAGTTTGTTTAGTTCTTGAGGACATGGGAGAAGTCATGTTGTTAGTAGTGAATCCGTGAGGAGTTATTATTCAATGGTTTAGTATTTAAGTTGTGGTGCTATTCTTCTAGTGGTGTCATGTCAACGTCGACTACATGACACTTCACCATTTATGGGCCTAGGATAATGCATTGTGTATTTGGCTACTAATCGCGGGGTTGCCGGAGTTACAGAAACCTGAACCCCCGTTAGGACACCATTGTACAAGGGAGTGTAGGATCTTAGAGTTTAAGGCTGTGGTTAGATTTATATCTTAATTACTTTCATGTAGTTACAGATGTTTGCAGGGGGTTTAATCACAAGTATGTATTAGTCCTAGGAAGGGCAGTATGTTAGCACAGGTTCACCCACACAACACTTACAAACACCAAAGAAGAGTACTCAGCTATTTGAAGCGAAAGCACTTGACAGAATTCCCATGTGTCCTCGAGAACGTTTGGTCCTTATAAGTATTTCCACCGGCTTGTCCTTTGCTAAGAAAGGATTGAGCCACTGCTCTGTTTGTTCATTACTTCTGTTACTTGCTCTTTGTTTTATTGCTTTGTTAGAAAACCACTAAAAATCCGTTTGCTAAGTATTCACATGGATTTCCTGCTCCATACCACATTTCAGCACCTTCTGCTCCTCGTTGGGATCGACACTCCTATTTATCGAAAGTACTACGATACACTCCCTATACTTGTGGGTCATCAAGACTATTTTATGGCGCCGTTGCCGGGGAGTGAAGCGCTATTGAAGAGTGGAACTGGTAAGGGAAACTTTTACTGTGAGTATTGCGTTTGTTACTGCTCGTTTCTTTGTTTCCAATATGAATAACCCACTTGGTTTTCTATTTGGGAAAACTACTACCACTTCTATGGTAGTAGATGAACCACCACCTGTTGAGATAAATCCTTTTAAGATACCTACGAGTATTGTTAATCGTGTCATGGATAATTATTATTTTGGGGATGGAACTGTCCATCCTGGTGATCACTTGCTTTATATCCATGAATTATGCGGGTTGTTTAAGTGTGCAGGTATCACAACTGAACAGGTGAAGAAGAAGTTACTCTCCATATCCTTGAAAGGGAGAGCTGAGGCATGGTATAACCTTGTAAAGAATGGGAAATCCATGGAATGGGAGGAGATGGCATCTCTCTTTTTCTCTAAATTTTATCCTCCCAGTGAAATCCAAAAGGATAGAAGTCTTATATATAACTTTTGGCCTCTTGATGGAGAAAGTACAGCTCAAGCTTGGGGGAGATTGAAGTTGCTAATGCTTAAATGTCCTATTCATGAACTCCCTAACAATATTATTCTCAATAACTTTTATGCTAGGCTTTCTCTTCATGATAAAGGTTTATTAGATGCTTCGTGCGCTGTATCATTCACAAGTATGAAGGAAGAAGCTAAATGAGATCTCTTAGACCGTATTCAATATAACACTAAGGCTTGGGAGAATGACAAAGGAAGAAAGTCAGGTATAAACTATGATTATGAATGCATTAAATCTTTTATGGGTATTGATAAATTCCGTGATATTCACATTAATTTTGGTCTTGATTCCCAAAGTATTGCCAGCTATTTTAAGTCCTTTGCCTCTTACATAGAAATTCCCAAGAAGAAGTGGAATAAGTACCATGCTCCTTATAAAGATGTTGTTAATCATGCTCCAGTTAGAAGTACTCAAGTTTGCACTACTAATCATATTGTGCCTGAACCCCATGTTGAGAAAATGCCTTTCCCAGCTAAGGTAACGGAGTATTCTATGATTATTAGTGCAAATAACAAGGGTACAATGGAAATTGTGGAGCCTGGTAAGCATTTGAATGATGAACCTATGATAGCTATTGTGGAGGACACTGTCACTAGGAATATAAAGGATGAACATATTGTCTTTTGTGAAGACGATTCTAATATTTTCTCTCATCCTGGTAAATTTATAAAATCAAGTGTTCCTGTGCTTTCTGTTAAAATTGGTGATCATTGCTACTATGGTTTATGTGATATTGGTGCTAGTTCTAGTGCTATTCCTTATGAGCTTTACAGGGAAATTATGCATGAGATCGGTCCTTGTGAGCTTGAGGACATTGATGTGGTTATTCACCTTGCTAACAGGGAGACCGTTTGCCCCATTGGTATTGTAAGAGATGTGTAGGTTCTCTGTGGTAAGATTAAATATCATGCTGATTTTCTAGTGCTTAATTCAGCAGCTAGCAAAACTTGTCCTATCATTTTTGGTAGACCTTTCTTGAATACTTGTGGAGCCATTACTGATTGTAAGGAGGAAAAAGTTTTAACTAAGTTTGATGGAGATTCTTATGAGTTTAACTTTTCTAAATTTGCTAAAGCTCCTTGTAAAAATAGCTTGCCTAATAAAGATTTCAGGATGGAACAACTTGCCTCAATTGATCCAGTCTATGACCTTGGAACTCTTTTTGACTGTAAGTATGCTTATTATGATGATAAAGTTGTTTCCAGTGACAGTTATATTGTCAGCTTTATTCAAAGTGCTACTAAAAGTTACTTTGAGAGAGGGAAACATGGTTTTATGCATTTCAATGATGTTAAGTTTCCCCGTTTTATGTTGAGAGCTTTAATGTTACATCTGTTTTATCTTCCTATGCTTGTGGCCTTTTGTTTCAACAATTTGTTTTCTCATGATTCCCCCATGCATAGGAAGTGGGTTAGACTCAAGTGTGTTAGTTATTTGCTTCTTGATGCTCTCTTGCACTCCAGATATATATATCCTATGTGAGCATATTTGGAAGTTTCAAGCCTAACTTAAAGGCATTAAAGAAAAGTACTTGTTTAGAGACAACCCAAGAGTTTTGTCGAGTCTTGGAAGTTGTTACCTATGTAATAAACACTCATTATCCTTTTTGTTTTGGTTTTTGTGTCAAGTTCAACTACTTTTGTGAAGTAGAGGAGTTGTGAAAAGTGGCTGTCCTCGGACAGATTTTTGTGCTGCATTGTAAAATAATCATGAGGGAGTTCAGTACTTCGGATGGAGCTGCATTTTTCTGAGCTTGTTCTCCAAGTTGTTACCCAACTTTCAGCAGTTCTGCACTTTTTGATTGGAGCAACAGAAGGTCTTCGGAAAAATTAATCTTTACCTACTGGTTTGTTTTGACAGATTTCTGCCATCATTTGCATTTGCCTCTTACAGAAGCTTTTGTTTTGATGGGTTTTTAGTTGAAGTGTCTACCAAAGGGTTATTGTTTTTGATTACACTAATGTTGTCATTGAGTTTGTGCAAGGGTTTTGTAAAAAGGAAATTCTCAGGAGAAAGAGAGAAGGAATCTGTAGAGTTCGTCTTTGAATAGGTAAAAGTAGTGAAAACAGAAGGTGCGTGAAACCCCAATCTTTTTATATTTTTGATGTTTTTAATACACAAGGGAAGTTATGGGACGAAACTGAAGAGGAAACAGAGCCCGGGGTGGACAAACCCGCCCCAGGCGCGGGCCCATCCTGGCCGCGCCTGGAGGGGGTTTGACTCCCCTGAACTCCGTCTCCGCTTTGTTTCCGTGTCAAAACCTTCCTTATGCATTGAAACTTCATAATATATAAACCCCCAGATCCCCCAAGGGTCGTGCATCGTGTTCTCGTTGTGTTTTTGTTTCGATATGTCTCTATCAGGAAATCTTCTCAAGTTTAGAGCAAAACTCGGAGCTAATCCGTACTCTTACTTTTTGAGTTCAAGGAACTAAAGAAGTTGATTGAGGAGCTTATCAAGAGAACGCCACCACCACCAAGGGAGTAAATCTTCATCAGGTTTGGCATCCCCTTGGCTTGTTCCAAGCTTGGGGGAGTGCCGCGGTATCACCACCATTATCTTTCATATTTTACCTTTTTAGTGGATTCACATCTGTGGTAGAGAGGTTATCTTATAGTTTGGTTTGCATGTGGAAGTATCTCTCCTTTATTTGATTATCTATGTATCCCTTGGTGTGAGTGCCTTTATTGGAATATTAATGAGAAGTCTCATCTTTTACATTTTGCACTTCTTATTTTTGTTTGCAATCTCTATTATATAATGGATCTTGTTGTTCAGTATTGGCACCACTTTGGGATCATCAAGTGGATCTAAATTGGTTTTGGCAAACCGAGTTCTGGTCAGTGACACTAGTTTGAAAAAAAAAGAGCTTACATGTATTTGGTATCAATTGTTTTCTTTCTTGTTGGCTCATAAGCTTAGTATTCTTTATTTAAGATTCTTTTGTGTCTTCAAGGAAGATTGCATGTTCGGCTTTATTACTTGTATGTTTGCTTGTTTCTTTCAACTCTCTTGCTTGCTACCCAGCCTTGCTAGCCAAAAACCTGTTTTGAGAAGGCATACTTCTCATGTTTCCAAAATCCTTTAAACTCAAAACTTTTGCCACTTGTGTCCACCATATTTACCTAATAGATATTGCTATTCCTAGCAAATTCTCAAGCTTCATCTACCTTTCAAATTAAAAAGTATTTTGTTATGTGAAAACTAGTTAGTAAAGCTCTCACGAACTTGATGGCACACTTTATTTCTTGCCCCTAATAAACTTGAACCATTGTGAACATCGAAGTTGTATATACTTGCATCTATACGTTGGAATTAGCAGAACTGTGCTGTCATGGGGAACATTTTCAACATTGCACTTGTACTCTGTACACAGTTGATATCGTGCTCTTTTGTCTATGGATGTCAACGGTGTGAAATAAAGAGGGAACTTGTAAGTCAATGGAGTTTGTATTATGTGTTATAGAAACACCTGGGCCGCTAGCCTAAGCCGTGCTTAATCATGGTGGAAACTTGCAGCATCACCATAGTGAGATATCTATGAAGCATCCTCAATAAAAAGCTATGCATATGGTAAATAAAAATATTGCTAAAATGCTCATTGTTTGCTTGCCTTGTCATTTTGGTTATGGGAAAGCTCCTGTACCATGTGCAAGGGGTAACTCGTTGGCGGTTCTCAATGATATGCAAATACTTACAGTGACAAGAACTTACCTGGATCCAAAGTTGAGTATGCATGAGGAGTGGCCCTCATATTCAAGGGACATGAGATTGCCAACTTATATTTCGTCAAGCATATACTCCATCTTTGTTCGCTTTAACCTTAATCATCTAAAGATGCTTATGATAGGGGAAATGAGGGCTCAAATATAGTAACTACCATAATCTTTTGGAAGCTCTTTATGACTTGTAATACCTGCTACCCTCTAAGAAGGGACCTTTCTACCAGTTACCAGTTGAGTCAGTAAACCTACTTCCTCTCTATCTCCAGCAAGCTTTTGAGTTGTTGTGTTTCAAGCATTCATATGGTGATTTATTCAATCATGTTCTTTATCTTCCTTGTTTGCACAAAACTCTTATCTATTGAGTATTACTTTGAAAGCCTTCACTTGTGAAAAACCTTTTTGAGCAAAGAGTGCTCCTGTTTTGAAACCTCTACAAAAAGCCTTTGTGAAACTGTTTGCCAGGTGTTCTCTGACCAAGAACAAGTTTGCCAATTCCAATTATGATTTATCTTTATGCATCTCTATTGTGACTGCTGTACTTGGCTGCAAGCTAAGTTATATAATGGTGAGTGCTTTCTTCTATGAGTTGTGCAATGGTAAGTGTGATGTTTCTTGTTTGTATTCTTTTATCGACACTTCACTCCATTAACCTATGGACATGTTTACTGAGCTCAGTATTTGCTTGGGGACAAGCAAAGTCTAAGCTTGGGGGAGTTGATACGCCCAATTTGAATCACCTTTCTATATCATAATTTACCTCTATTCATTGATATTTGTCTTCTTATGAGGTATTGCTTATGGATTTTCATCTGTTTACGCATGTTGGATGATTCCTGGAGGATGGACTGCCGGAGTCTGGATTCTGATGGAAAAGACGGCGTTTCGGTGCAATTTCGTGAAGATCAGAAAAATACCAGAAAAATATGGAAACATATTATTTTACCGGAAGACGAAGGAAGCTAGAAGGAGGAGCGAAGGGGGGCCTCAGGGGGCCCACACCCCCTAGGCACGGGCCCACCTGACCCCGCGCCTAGGGTGGGTTTGGCACACCTGTTCGGCCTCCGACTCCTCCCCTTCGCCTATATATTCCCTACGGAACCCTAACACCAGGGGGTGACCACAGATAGATTTCCTCCGCCTCTGGGAGGTGGAAAACATAGAGAGAGAAAGATCTCTCCGGCAGACAGATTTCTGCCCGGGGAATTCCTTCCCGGAGAGGGGAGACCGTCGCCATCAACACCATCGTCAAGCTAGGCTTCATCAGGATCATCATCATCATCCACACCATCATCTCCACCAGCACCATCATCACCACTCTGTCCCGCTATAACAATTGTGTTGGATATTGCTTTAGTTCTTAGGGGAAACTTTCCCGGTGTTGATTACTATTGTAAGTTGATGATTGTGAGTGGAACCATTGGATTATTGTTTATGTTCAGATTGTTATCCATTATCATATCATCTTTGATCTTGATCCATATGATGTCTTGTGAGTAGTTCGTTTAGTCCTTGAGGACATGGGAGAAGTCATGTTGTTAGTAGTGAATCTGTGAGGAGTTATTATTCAATGGTTTAGTATTTAAGTTGTGGTGCTATTCTTATAGTGGTGTCATGTGAACGTCTACTACACGACACTTCACCATTTATGGGCCTAGGGAAATGCATTGTGTATTTGGCTACTAATCGCGGGGTTGCCGGAGTGACAGAAACCTGAACCCCCGTTAGGACACCATTGCACAAGGGAGTGTAGGATCTTAGAGTTTAAGGCTGCGGTTAGATTTATATCTTAATTACTTTCCTGTAGTTACGGATGTTTGCAGGGGGTTTAATCACAAGTATGTATTAGTCCTAGGAAGGGTAGTATGTTAGCACAGGTTCACCCACACAACACTTACAAACACCAAAGAAGAGTACTCAGCTATTTGAAGCGAAATCACTTGACAGAATTCCCATGTGTCCTCGAGAACGTTTGGTCCTTATAAGTATTTCCACCGGCTTGTCCTTCGCTAAGAAAGGATTGGGCCACTTGCTCTGTTTGTCCGTTACTTCTGTTACTTGCTCTTTGTTTTATTGCTTTGTCAGAAAACCACTAAAAATCCTTTTGCTAAGTATTCACAGGGATTTCCTGCTCCATACCACTGTTCAGCACCTTCTGCTCCTCGTTGTGATCGACACTCCTATTTATTGAAAGTACTACGATACACCCCCTATACTTGTGGGTCATCAAAGGACAGCACATATGTCTACAGGAGGGAAAACTCCGCGTCATATCCTCGCTCCACGGTCACCTCCTCCACGTACCAAGAGACCCTTCCATACTCTTATACATGAGCATCAATACCAACAGGTGCCCAAAGGGAACTTGCCCTCGGTTTGGGATATGCCTCGTTCTAACCATGCAGGGAAGGAACACTCTAAGAAGGAAGAGTGGGGAAAGAATAACAATGACTGGGATTCTCGGTCTGACATGATCATGAACCGCATTGAGAAAAATTCAGAGTTCATTCGTACTCCGATTTTCGAGTTTGAGGATTTGAAGAAACTTATTGAAGAACTTATCAAGGGAACAACCACCACCGAAGGAGTAATTCATCATCAGGTTTGGCATCCCCTTGGCTTGTTCCAAGCTTGGGGGAGTGCCGCGGTATCCCATCATCATCTTTTATCTTTTACCTTTTTAGTGGATTCATATCTTTGGTAGAGAAGTTATCTTATAGGTTGGTTTGCATGTGGAAGTATCTCTCCCTTAGTTGATTATCTATGTATCCCTTGGTATGAGTGCCTTTATGGAATATTAATGAGAAGTCTCATCTTTTACTTTTTTCACTTCTTATTTTAGTTTGAAATCTCTATTATATGATTGATCTTGTTGATCAGTATTGGCATTGCTTTGGGAGCATCAAGTAAATCTAAATTGGTTTTGGCAAACCAAGCTCTGGTCAGTAGCAACACTTTTTGAGGTTTGAAAGGAAAAGAGAAAAAGCTTACAGGTATTTTGTATCTTTTATTTTCTTTCTTGTTGGCTCTTAAGCTTAGTATTCTTTATTTAAGATCTTTTGTGTCTTTTAGGAAGATTGCATGTTTTGCTTTATCACTTGTATGTTTGCTTGTTTCTTTCAACTCTTTTGCTTGCTACCCAGCCTTGCTAGCCAAAAACCTGTTTTGAGAAGGCATACTTCTCATGCTTCCAATCCCTTTGAACCAAAACCTGTGCCATTTGTGTCCACCATATCTAACTATTAGCATTATTGCTATTCCAAGCAAATTCTCAAGCTTCATCTATCTTTCGAATTAAAAAGTATTTTGTTATGTGAAAACTAGTTAGTAAAGCTCTGACGAACTTGATGGAACACCTTATTTTTCCCGCCCCTAATAACCTTGAACCATTGTGTCATCGAAGTTGTATATGCTTGCATCTATACGTTAATTAGCAGAACCCTGCTGTCACGAGGAACGCTTTCAACATTGCACCTGTACATTGTACACAGTTGATATCATGCTCTTTTGTTTGCGGATGTCGCCGATGTGAAAGGGAACTTGTAAGTTCATGGAGTGATGTATGTGTGTTAGAGAAACGCCTGGGCCGCTAGCCTAAGCCATGCCTAATCACGGTGGAAACTTGCAGCATCACCATAATGAGCATTTTGTGAAGCATCCTCAATAAAAAGCTATGCACATAGTAAATAAAAAGATCGCTTAGATGCTCATTTTCTGCTTGCCTTATCATTTTGGTTATGGGATAGCTTCTGTACCATGTGCAAGGGGTACCCCGTTGGTGGTTCTCTATGATACGCATGCACTTACAATTACAAGAACTTACAGGTGACTAAAGTTGAGTAGCATGAGTTGTGGCCCTCGTACTCAAGGGACATGAGATTGCCAACTTATATTTCGTCAAGCATATACTCCATCCTTGTTCACTTTAACCTTGGGGGCAGTGAGGCTCAAAGCTAGTAAGTACCATAATATTTTGGAAGCGCTTTATGACTTGAAATCCCTGCTTCCCTCTATAAAGGGACCTTTCTCCTATTTTCCAAGTTGAGTCAGTAAACCTACTTCCTCTCTTTCTCCAGCAAGCATTTGAATTGTTGTGTTTCAAGAATTCATATGATGATTTATTCAATCATGTTCTTTATCTTCCTTGTTTGCACAAAACTCTTATCTATTGAGTATTACTTTGAAAGCCTTCATTGTGAAAAACCTTTTTGAGCAAAGAGTGCTCCTGTTTTGAAGACTTGTACAAAAAGCTTTTTGTGAAATTGTTTGCCAGGTGTTCTCTGACCAAGAACAAAGTTCTCCAATTCCAATTATGATTTATATTTATGCATCTCTATCGTGACTCATGTACTTGTTGAAAGTTAAGTTATATAATGGTGAGTTGCTTTCTTCTATGAGTTGTGCAATGGTAAGTGTGATGCTTCTTGTCCATATTCTTTTATCGACACTTCACTCCATAAACCTGTGTACATGTTTACTGAGCTCAGTTTTCGCTTGGGGACAAGCGAAGGTCTAAGCTTGGGGGAGTTGATACGTCCAATTTGCATGACCATTCTATATCATAATTTGCCTCTATTCATTGATATATGTCTTATTATGAGGTATTACTTATGTCTTTTCCTCTGTTTTTTGCATGTTGGATGATTCTTGGAGGATGAACTGTCGGAGTCTGGATTCTGATGGAAAAGGAGGTGTTTTGATGCAATTTCATGAAGATCAGAAAAATACCAGAAAAATATTGGAAAAATTATATTTTCCCAGAAGACGAAGGAAGCCAGAAGGGGAGGCATGGCTAGGCCACAGGGGGGCCACACCTCCTAGGCATAGGCCCCCCTAGGCCGCGCCTAGGGCAGGCGTGGACCACCTGGCCGGCCTCCGACTCTGCCCTCTCGCCTATAACTTCCTATCGGAACCCTAATACCAAGGAAGCGACCACAAAAAGATTTTCGCCGCCTCTGCAGGGCGGAAAACACCGAGAGAGAAAGATCTCTCCAGCAGACAGATTTCTGTCGGGGAAATTCCTTCTCGGAGAGGGGAGATCGTCGCCATCAACACCATCGTCAAGCTAGGCTTCATCAGGATCATCATCATCCACACCACCATCTCCACCAGCACCATCATCACCACTCCATCCCGCTGTAACAATCATGTTGAATACTTGCATAGTTCTTAGGGGAAACTTTCCCGATGTTGATTACTATTGTAGTTGATGCTTGTGAGTGGAACCATTGGATTATTGTTTATGATCATATTATTATCCATCACCATATCATCTTTGATCTTGATCCATATGATGTCTCGTGAGTAGTTCGTTTAGTTCTTGAGGACATGGGAGAAGTCATGTTGTCAGTAGTGGATTTGTGTTGAGTTATTATTCAATGGTTTAGTATTTAAGTTGTGGTGCTATTCTTCTAGTGGTGTCATGTGAACGTCGACTACATGATACTTCACCATTTATGGGCCTAGGGGAATGCATTGTGTATTTGGCTACTAATTGTGGGGTTGCCGGAGTGACAGAAACCTGAACCCCCGTTAGGACACCTTTGCACAAGGGAGTGTAGGATCTCAGAGTTTAAGGCTGTGGTTTGGTTTATATCTTAATTACTTTCCTGTAGTTGCGGATGCTTGCAGGGGGTTTAATCACAAGTATGTATTAGTACAAGTAAGTTCGGTACATTAGCACATGTTCACCCACACAACACTTACAACACCAAAGAATAGTACTCATCTATTTGAAGTGAAAGCACTTGACAGAATTCCCATGTGTCCTCGAGAATGTTTGGTCCTTATAAGTATTTCCACGGGCTTGTCCTTATCTAAGAAAGGATTGGGCCACTTGTTGCGTTTGCTCGTTGTCTTTACTACTTGCACTTTGTTTTGTTGGTTTATTAGAGAGCCCCTAAAATCCGTTTGCTAAGTATTTACAGAGATTTCCTGCTCTATACCACTAGTCAACACCTTATGCTCCTCGTTGGGACCGACACTCCTATTTATTGAAAGTACTACGATACACCCCCTATACTTGTGGGTCATCAGTCCTACATGGTACAACTAGTCTAACGTGTCTTGCACTCCAAGGTCTGGGTACGCTGGTGACTCCACCGTAACCTTCATTCATCCGGCATGGGCCTCCCTTCTGGATCCATATAACTGGGCCGCCCGGGTTATCCGGATTAGAGACATGCAATGGTGATACCCATTTAGCATATCCCCAACAAGCATGACCCTCAACAAGCTTGGCAAAGACATTTGAGGACTTGAGGACGTTGATGTCGTTGTTGATCCTGCCATACCAAAGAAGGAATGCCAAATCCAAAGATCATCTGTAGAAACTACCTCAAGTCTCATAGTACAACCTCCTTTATGGCCTTTGTACATTCCCTGCCATGCAAATGGACAATTCTTCCAGTGCTAATGCATGTAGTCTATGCTTCCAAGCATCCCAGGAAATCATCTACTTTCATTGACTGGAAGGATCCAAACAGTGTCTTCAGCAGTGAGTGTTCTCAAGTAATGTTTCCCAAACACTACAATCACTGCCCTGCATAACCTGTACAAGCAATCGATGGCAGTGGACTCATCCATGAGGAGATAGTCATCGACACTGTCACCCGGTGCTCCATATGCAAGCAACCTCATCGCCATTGTGCACTCTGCAGTGAGGAAAACCCAACCATGCCGGTACAGTCCTTCTTGCTCAAGAAATAGGGGTCGAACTCCCAGATGGCATGCACGATCTCAAGGAAGAGCTTCTGGCTCATCCTAAAATGACGCCAAAACACGGCCTCTTCGTTCAGCGGCTCGTCGACAAAGTAGTCGGGGTACAACATGCAGTATCCCTCCATCCTCTACCTTGCCTTGCACTTCCGGCGACCCTTCGCCAAACCTCCACGCTTCAGCATTGCCATCTGCATGTATAGCCGGGCGAGGGAGGCGAGGATTTGCATGTGCTTTGTGTTGGAGATATGCCCAAGAGGCAATAATAAAGTGGTTATTATCATGTCTTCACACTTATGATAAATGTTTACATACCATGCTATAATTGTATTAACCGGAAACATTAATACTTGTGTGATTTGTAAACATAAAAGAGTCCCTAGTAAAGCCTCTTGTTAAACTAGCTTGTTGGTTAATATATGATCATTGTTTCCTGATCATGAACATAGAGATGTTATTAACAACAGGGTCATATCATTAGGAGAATGATGTGATGGACATACTCCTATAGATAAGCGTAGCATAAAGATCAAGTCATTTCAATAGTTCAATTGCTATATGCTTTCTGATACATAGTAACCTAATTCCTTCGACCATGAGATCATGCATATCACCTTTGCCGGATGGATGCTTTGATGACATCAAACACCACACCATAACAGGGTGGCTATAAAAGTGGCATTGAGTGTTCGGAAAGTATTGGTTGAAACACATGGATCAAGAGTGGGATTTGTCCATCCACATGACGGATAGATATACTCTGGGCCCTCTCGGTGGAATGTCATCCAATTAGCTTGCAAGCATGTGACTTGGTCACAAGGGATCAC
Source organism: Avena sativa (assembly GCA_916181665.1). Lineage (NCBI taxonomy): Eukaryota > Viridiplantae > Streptophyta > Magnoliopsida > Poales > Poaceae > Avena > Avena sativa. The sequence goes on from OV702279.1 coordinate 327,190,771, forward strand.
ATATCACGGGAACGAGAAAAGAGTACTTATCAGTAACGAGGTTGAACTAGGTATGCAGAGATACCGACGATCATAACCTCGGATAAGTAAACTATCGTGAGACAAAGGGAAATTGGTATCGTATGTAAGTGGTTCATTCGATCGCAAAGTAATCGTAGAAATATGTGGGAGCCATATGAATTTCCAGATTCCTCTATTGGTTATTGTTCGAAGAAGTGTCTCGATCATGTCCGCATAATTCACGAACCGTAGGGAGACACACTTAAGGATTCGACGTTGTTTGAGTAGTTATGGTATTATGAGAAAGAGACCGAATGTTGTTCGGAGTCTCGGATGGGATCCGGGATATCACGAGGTGATCCGGAATGGTCCGGAGAATAAGATTCATATAAGGAAAGTCCCGTTTCGGAGTTGGGGAATGGTTCCGGTGTTTTCATCGGGAACATTCTAGAAGGTCCCGGAATGTCCGGCACTCCGGAAGGGGAAGGGTACATGAATGTGTCATTGTAAGTTGGAATGATTGCATCATGTACTAAGTGTTCTCGCTGTCCAAAATAAAGGGTTTATTTAAATCCTAAATTGAAAAGTCAAACGGCTAGTTTGAAAGTCAAACGGCAAGTTTTGGAAAGTGGAAAGAGGAGGAGAAGAGGGAAACCGAGTTGGAGAGGGAGACCTCCTCCAACCGGCGGCCAACTCCAATGCCGAGTTGGGGAGGGACTCCACTCCCTCCCCTTGGCGCGCCAGCCCCCTCCCACCTATATAAGGAGGGGCAGGGCTCCCCTCCTTACACACACAAGTTCCTATCCTCTAAACTAAACCCTAGATCTAAACCCCGGTTTAGAGCTATTTCGGTTTAGAGCTTTCTAATTGGTTTAGAGCCTTCTAATTGGTGTGTCTAATTACTAGACCACTAATAGCCTCTCTCATAAGCTCCACCATACTCGCACCGGCTTAAGGCGAAGCCCTGCGGGATCTCCCCTCTACTTCCGGTACCACGCCGTTGTGCTGCCGGAATCGCGAGGAGAGTGCTACAACCTCCGCTGCCTGCTGGAACAAGGGAGAGGAAGGTCTTCGTCGAGTACCGAACGTGTGACCGACTGCGGGAGCGCTGCTGGAACGTGGCGCCGGAAGGATCGTCTACGCGATCTTGAGATCGGAAAGAGTACGACTACATCACCCACGAGAATCTGCTCTCGTTAACCGCTTTGGAATCTTCGAGGGTGAGTTCCACTATCGACTCGTTGCTACAATCTAGTAGATAGATCTTGGCTTGTTTGTTTGTATGCGATAGAAAAATTTTGTTTTCCATGCTACGAACCCCAACAGTGGTATCAGAGCCGTGTCTATATGTAGATCTGTTGCACGAGTAGAACACAATGGTCATTGTGGGCTTTGATGCTTTTATTGTTGATTGCTTCTTGTGTACTTTGCATCTTGCGGTATGTTGGGATGAAGCGGCTCGGGCTAACCTTACATGACATCGTTCATGAGACTTGCTCCACGTTTGACATGCAACTTGTATTGCATAAGTGGCTCTGCGGGTGCCTGTTTCTCCTAGCATAGTTAAGATCCAATTTACAACGGGTAATCAACAATGCTAGTATCAATGTTGTGGTTCTTGTTCGTAAGTTAGAACGACACTTATTGAAAGCCCCAAGCCACGTAAAATATGCAAAGAAAGTAGAGGCGTCTAACTTTGTTTTGCAGGGGTGTGCTGTGATGTGATATGGCCATGATTGTGATTATATTTGATGTATGCAATGTTCCTTATTGTAAGTTGGCAACCGGCAGGAGCCATATGGTTGTCTTTAATTTCTGTTAAGACCTGCGTGTCTATTCAAAGTAGTTGTAATAGTTGAAGCTGGTGGACGACAACCATGAAGAAGCGTCATTGACCTTGATGCTATGCCGGTGATGATGGAGATCATGTTCGTGCTTGAAGATGGAGATCGAAAGCACAAAGATGAAAGGCCATATCATATCACATATTATGAATTGCATGTGATGTTAATCCTTTATGCATCTTGTATTGCTTAGTAGACGACGGTAGCATTATAAGATGATCCCTTATACACATAAATTTCAAGTTCTAAAGTGTTCACCCTTAGTATGCACCGTTGCCAAAGCTTGCTGCTTCGAAGCACCACGTGATGATCGGGTGTCTTTGATTCCGCGGGTGAATACAACGTAAGCAAGCCAGATTTGCTTATGCGGTAGCTAAGGTTTGATCTTGACGAGCCTAGCATGTACAGACATGGCCTCAGGAACACGGATCACCGAAAGGTAAAGCATGAATCATATAGCAGATATGATGAACATGTCGATTGTTCGCCATTGAAACTATATCAACTCTCGTGATGATCGGTTTTGATGTGGTGGATTTGGTTCGTGTGATCACTAAAACAATGTGAGGGATATTGTTTTGAGTGGGAGTTCACCTAGATTAATTTAATTATTAATTAGAACTCAATTTATCATAAACTAAATCAAAGTGAATTTGCATAGTTGTTGTAGTCATTGGCATCCGTTTACCACCTTGCGCTTAGTTATAATTGAGATGATAGAACTATAGAATTCTGGTTAGATACTTTACGAACTGGTATCGTATTGTTTTAAGTGTTAATCTAAAGTTTAAAAGTCCTATTGCAAACTTTCAGTAAGTTCCGGTTACTCCATGAAGTTTAATAATTAGTATTAAATCAAGAGTAACAATTCCAAGTGTTAGTATATAGGTATCATGTTTGTATCCATGATTCTTGATATTCAAAGGATTCTCTTAATATCAAGGTTATCTAGGATCTGAAAGAGTTGTTTCAGAAACCATGATGTGTGGAAGATATTGTGATATCTGAAACGAAGTTTTGGTTGCAACATGATAGAGTATAATATGGCAAAAGTCATGTTCTCATATTTGATGAGAATTTGCAAAAAGGTTGGAGACACTTGTTGTCCTAATCCTCCAAAAGGTTTTGGATAGCAACATTATACTCATAATTCATCGTTATAAGCTAAAAGTAGCTTGATCATGGACGATTCCATGATAAGGGTGAATATTTGATGTAGGTAAAATGTTTACTACACCAAGAGATTACTAAAGAAAGGAATTTGAAAGAACACCAAATATTTGATGATGGTGATCTACTTCAAAGTGCAAGTCCAAAGACATTGGTATTTAATTATACACGCTTTGGACTATATGTCATATGTATGACTCCACTATTGATATTGATAGATTCTTTCAAATAGAAAAGGAAATATTGAAAGAGAATCTCATAAATATATGGCAGAAAAGAAAAGACTAGAATCGTTCAGTTTAAGTATATAGATGATATACATGTTATGGCTATATTCTTTGCTTGTTAAACAATGTGGTTCTTAAGTATTTGATACTGAATTTGTTGGTATGAATCGTCATACGAAACAACACAATTCATGAACTACAAAGGCCTAAGTAACTAGCAAAAGAATATGTGATGATGTTCATCGAAAACAAGTAAATGGTTATTATGTTGCTCGTTAAAACATCAAAGCTTGCCTTCAAAGATTTGTTTTATCAGGTATTATGAGAACAAAAGAGTTGTTCAAATAATTGCCGTAATCCATAAAAGATGGATGATTCACAAATCTCGTTGGAGAAATCACATCCATAAAACAAGTGCTAAAATGTCGAAAGACAAATTGATTGAAAGATCACTTAGGAAGTGACATCGCTGTTTGAATTATATTGGAAAGATAACATGAGGAAACTCCATGTGGATGGAATTTTGGAGTCTTCTGATTTTTGATCAAATGACGCTTGTGAAACTTTCCTAGAGATAATTGAAACTTCGTTCATAGGCCAAAAGGGAACGAATGACTAGCTTATTGGAACTTGTGCATATTGTTGTATGAAATCCATTATGTGTAGTCAAAAGCGATGGATTTCAACTTCATATGCTTTCTCCGAAAATTTGAGTGAATATATGAATATTTACTTAATAAGGATGAAGTGTGAAATATTTGAAAAGTTCAAAGACTTTCATGATGAAGTGCAAAATCATTGTAACAAGAATATAAACAGTTTATGATAAAGATCATAAAGGAAGATATTTGAGTTACAAGTTTAGCATAATACCTAAGATTTAAGGAATCGTTCCGTGGATTTGCATTTCCCGAAACACCATAAGAGTATGGAGCGTTCGAGATATGTAATTAAACCTTGTTTGACATGGTAAGATCAAAGGTATAATTCATAAAACTGCCATTATATTTTAAAGATTAAAAGCTTTAGAGATTACCGTTTTTCCACTGAAAAGAGCTCCATCATAATCCGTTGAAATGACACCATATAAGGTTATGGTTTGGGATAAAACCCAAGTTGTCCTTTCTTAAACATTGGTATGCTATGCATAAGAAAGATGTTTGCAACCAAAGTCGGATGAACCTGTCTTTGTATGTTATTTCGAATAACTGTTAAGTACTCCTCCATAACATCGGAGACAAAAGTGTTTGTCACTTAAAACGTCAAGTTTCTTTGAGAAGGAATTTTTCGTGAAAAGTTAAGTGGGAGGACAATAGAAACTTTGATAAGGTTAAAAGAACCTTAGCTATATGTGCAGAGTTGCGCAGCGCCAAAAAGTGTTCCGGAGGCGGCAACAATGCTCATGGCTCACGTGCCTCAAAGGTTGTGGTCACGGAGATCTAAGTTCCTATTGAAACAAGTAGATCGGGTAAACAATCAAATACCAAGATTTGAGGGTTGAATCATTATTTGAGAATAATGAACCGACTACATGCAGAGAAGCGATGATGGGCCCTGACTCCGTCAAATGGCTTGAAGACATAAAATCCGTGATAGTTCCATACACGAGAAATCGAGTTTTGAACTTGAAGGACCCTCGAGAAAGGTGTAAGACCTTACAGTTGTGTTTGGATCTATAAATAAACAGACATGGATGTTGCACATCTATGAAATAGTCGACATGTTGGGAAAGAGTTCACAACAATGTTCAAAAGTTGACTATGACAAGATCTGATCTTTCATAGCGATATTTAGTCTAGACGGATTAATGTAGCAACCACTACATATAATTTTGTTATATGGTAGTTGAATAAACAAAACAAGTTCTTCTAATAGAATCGTTACCTAGGACATGTGCATAACACGGTCCATAGGGTTTTGTTAATTCAAAGGATGCTAAAAAGCATATGCAAACTTCAATGGTTGAAGTAAGCATAGCGGAGTTAGAATCTTCACTGTGATGAAACTGTTAAAGGAGTTTAAAAGTTCATCAGAGACGATGGAGATGCTTGCATTTGCAAGAAATTAAGTGGGAGCGCTAAGACATGTTTCTAATACATTATGTGGAAGACATATTGTTGATTGGAAATAATGTATCTTTTATTAACACATATTAAAGAATTTCATCCCGATGAAAGACTTAGGCAAAACCTAAATATTTGGCATCAATAGACGCTAATATGGTTGTGCCAGAAGTACATAGACAAGATATTGAATGAGTTCAATATAGAAACTACAAGAGAGGTTCTTGTCGCACAGAAAGGATTGGATAAGTTCAATGTTGATGATATATTCAAGTGTATTGACATTTGGTAAAGTGAAACAAATAATCAAGTATAGATTGATACTTGATGTATGAAATCACAAAAAGTATTTATATCAGTCGTACTGTGATATGTACAAATCCAGATATGTCCTATGCTCTAAAAATTGTGAGCATATACCAGAATGATTCGTAAGATGATCATTGGACAATAGTAAGGATATTCTTATGATCTTTTGGAAGAACTAAGAGTATAATATTTGTAAAAGTGACAAATAAATGGTTAGTTCATTGTAAAAGTACTACATTGATACTAGCTTGGTCACAAAGTACAAATTAAGTTTATCTCAATCTAAACTAAGGGTGGCACAATATAATGGAAAGTGAGTTCCATAATGGATTTGGATGAGTTCCAAAGTTAAGACATTGTGACAGATACTACAACAAAAGGCTAAGTATATGACTGCTATTTTAGCAGCAAAAGAGGGCATTTGTGTCAAGTAGTTTGTTATCAAACTAGGTGTAGTTCACAGTGGGATAATACTATGAAGATATATTGTGCGACAATATTATCAACATGTTTTGACCCCAAAGAGCTAAAGGTCACACCGAAAGACCAAATTTATACAAAGCCATCTCATTAGAGAATGAGTGATGCGTAGAGACGCAAAGACATGCAATTACACACGGACCTGGAAGTGTCAGATCCGGAGATCAGTTGACCACTAGCAATCGTGTACATACAACACCGGAAAGCCATAGGTGTTATATACACAAAGGTTCGAAACTAGATTATTGACTCTAGTGCAAGTGGGAGACTGTTGGAGATATGCCCAAGAGGCAATAATAAAGTGGTTATTATCATGTCTTCACACTTATGATAAATGTTTACATACCATGCTATAATTGTATTAACCGGAAACATTAATACTTGTGTGATTTGTAAACATAAAAGAGTCCCTAGTAAAGCCTCTTGTTAAACTAGCTTGTTGGTTAATATATGATCATTGTTTCCTGATCATGAACATAGAGATGTTATTAACAACAGGGTCATATCATTAGGAGAATGATGTGATGGACATACTCCTATAGATAAGCGTAGCATAAAGATCAAGTCATTTCAATAGTTCAATTGCTATATGCTTTCTGATACATAGTAACCTAATTCCTTCGACCATGAGATCATGCATATCACCTTTGCCGGATGGATGCTTTGATGACATCAAACACCACACCATAACAGGGTGGCTATAAAAGTGGCATTGAGTGTTCGGAAAGTATTGGTTGAAACACATGGATCAAGAGTGGGATTTGTCCATCCACATGACGGATAGATATACTCTGGGCCCTCTCGGTGGAATGTCATCCAATTAGCTTGCAAGCATGTGACTTGGTCACAAGGGATCACATATCACGGGAACGAGAAAAGAGTACTTATCAGTAACGAGGTTGAACTAGGTATGCAGAGATACCGACGATCATAACCTCGGATAAGTAAACTATCGTGAGACAAAGGGAAATTGGTATCGTATGTAAGTGGTTCATTCGATCGCAAAGTAATCGTAGAAATATGTGGGAGCCATATGAATTTCCAGATTCCTCTATTGGTTATTGTTCGAAGAAGTGTCTCGATCATGTCCGCATAATTCACGAACCGTAGGGAGACACACTTAAGGATTCGACGTTGTTTGAGTAGTTATGGTATTATGAGAAAGAGACCGAATGTTGTTCGGAGTCTCGGATGGGATCCGGGATATCACGAGGTGATCCGGAATGGTCCGGAGAATAAGATTCATATAAGGAAAGTCCCGTTTCGGAGTTGGGGAATGGTTCCGGTGTTTTCATCGGGAACATTCTAGAAGGTCCCGGAATGTCCGGCACTCCGGAAGGGGAAGGGTACATGAATGTGTCATTGTAAGTTGGAATGATTGCATCATGTACTAAGTGTTCTCGCTGTCCAAAATAAAGGGTTTATTTAAATCCTAAATTGAAAAGTCAAACGGCTAGTTTGAAAGTCAAACGGCAAGTTTTGGAAAGTGGAAAGAGGAGGAGAAGAGGGAAACCGAGTTGGAGAGGGAGACCTCCTCCAACCGGCGGCCAACTCCAATGCCGAGTTGGGGAGGGACTCCACTCCCTCCCCTTGGCGCGCCAGCCCCCTCCCACCTATATAAGGAGGGGCAGGGCTCCCCTCCTTACACACACAAGTTCCTATCCTCTAAACTAAACCCTAGATCTAAACCCCGGTTTAGAGCTATTTCGGTTTAGAGCTTTCTAATTGGTTTAGAGCCTTCTAATTGGTGTGTCTAATTACTAGACCACTAATAGCCTCTCTCATAAGCTCCACCATACTCGCACCGGCTTAAGGCGAAGCCCTGCGGGATCTCCCCTCTACTTCCGGTACCACGCCGTTGTGCTGCCGGAATCGCGAGGAGAGTGCTACAACCTCCGCTGCCTGCTGGAACAAGGGAGAGGAAGGTCTTCGTCGAGTACCGAACGTGTGACCGACTGCGGGAGCGCTGCTGGAACGTGGCGCCGGAAGGATCGTCTACGCGATCTTGAGATCGGAAAGAGTACGACTACATCACCCACGAGAATCTGCTCTCGTTAACCGCTTTGGAATCTTCGAGGGTGAGTTCCACTATCGACTCGTTGCTACAATCTAGTAGATAGATCTTGGCTTGTTTGTTTGTATGCGATAGAAAAATTTTGTTTTCCATGCTACGAACCCCAACACTTTGATCTTTGATGGCAGCGGCGTTCTCCTCCTCCAGCAACACGGCGAACATCTCCTCGTCGTCGGAGTCCATGGACGAACTGGCAAAATGTCGAACACTTGGCGGGCGAGGTGGTGGGAGCTTACAGCGAAGCCGAGCTACGGCGAATTTTGGGCGGCAAAATATGGCCTAGGTGTTGGAGATATGCCCTAGAGGCAATAATAAATGTAGTTATTATTATATCTTTGTGTTTATGATAAATGTTTACATTCATGCTATAATAGTATTAACAAGGAAACATTGATACTTGTGTGATTTGTAAACTTAATTTGAAGTCCCTAGTAAAGCCTCTATATAATACTAGCTTGTTGGTTAATAGATGATTGTGGTTTCCCTATCATGAACATTGAGATGTTATTAAACAACAAGATCATATCGTTAGGAGAATTATATGGTGGACATACTCCTATAGATAAGCGTAGCATAAAGATCAAGTCATTTTAATAGTTCAATTGCTATATGATTTCTGATACATAGTAATCTAATTCCTTTGACCATGAGATCATGCATATCACCTTTACCGGATGGATGCTTTGATGACATCAAACACCACACTGTAACTGGGTGGCTATAAAGGTGGCATTGAGTGTTCGGAAAGTATTGGTTGAAACACATGGATCAAGAGTGGGATTTGTCCATCCATATGACGGATAGATATACTCTGGGCCCTCTCGGTGAAATGTCATCCAATTAGCTTGCAAGCATGTGACTGGCTCACAAGGGATCACATATCACGGGAACGAGAAAAGAGTACTTATCGGTAACGAGGTTGAACTAGGTATGCAGAGATACCGACGATCATAACCTTGGATAAGTAAACTATCGTGAGACAAAGGGAAATTGATATCGTATGTAAGTGGTTCATTCGATCACAAAGTAATCGTAGAAATATGTGGGAGCCATATGAATTTCCAGATTCCTCTATTGGTTATTGTTCGGAGAAGTGTCTCGATCATGTCCGCATAATTCACGAACCGTAGGGAGACACACTTAAGGATTCGACGTTGTTTGAGTAGTTATGGAATGATGAGAAAGAGACCAAATGTTGTTCGGAGTCTCGAATGGGATTCGGTATATCACGAGGAGATCCGGAATGGTCCGGAGAATAAGATTCATATAAGGAAAGTCCCGTTTCGGAGTTGGGGAATGGTTCCGGTGTTTTCATCGGGAATGTTCTAGAAGGTTCCGGAATGTCCGGCACTCCGGGGGGGAAGGGTACATGAATGTGTTATATCAAGTTGGTATGGTTGCATCATGTACTCGGTGTCATCGCTGATCAAAATAGAGGGTTTATTCAAATCCTAGTTTGAAAAGTCAAACGGCTAGTTTGAAAGTCAAACGACAGTTTTTGGAAAGAGGAGGAGGAGTGGGAAACCGAGTTGGGGAGGAGTTCCCTCCTCCAACCGGCGGCGCCCACCCAAGCCGAGTTGGGGAGGGACTCCTCTCCCTCCCCTTGGCCTGCCGGCCCCCTCCACCTATATAAGGAGGGGCAGGGCTCCCCTCCTTGACACACAACTTCCACGCCTCAAACCCTAGTAGCTGCTGCCGACCATAGCCGCCGCCGCCCCCTAGGGTTTCTCCCCTAGCCGTCGACTTGGTCACCTCCAAACCCTAGCCGCCGGCTCTAGCACCTCTTCCTCGACGTGTCTAAACCCTAGATCGTCGAGGGACTCTCTCATACTCCACCATACTCGCTCCGGCTTAAGGCGAAGCCCTGCGAGATCTCCCCTCTACTTCCGGTACCACGCCGTTGTGCTGCCGGAATCACGAGGAGAGTGCTACAACCTCCACTGCCTGCTGGAACAAGGGAGAGGAAGGTCTTCGTCGAGTACCGAACGTGTGACCAACTGCGGGAGCGCTGCCGGAACGCAGCGCCGGAAGGATCGTCTACGCGATCTTGAGATCGGGAAGAGTACGACTACATCACCCACGAGAATCCGCTCTCGTTAAACACTTTGGAATCTTCGAGGGTGAGTTATTCTATCGACTCGTTGCTACAATCTTGTAGATAGATCTTGGCTTGTTTGTTTGTATGCGGTAGAAATTTTTTGTTTTCCATGCTACGAAACCCTACAGTGGTATCAGAGCCGTGTCTATATGTAGATATGTTGCACGAGTAGAACACAATGGTCATTGTGGGCGTTGATGCTTTTATTGTCGATTGCTTCTTGTGTACTTTGCATCTTGCGGTATGTTGGGATGAAGCGGCCCGGCCTAACCTTACATGACATCGTTCATGAGACTTGCTCCACGCTTGACATGCAACTTGTATTGCATAAGTGGCTTTGCGGGTGCCTGTTTCTCCTAGCATAGTTAAGATCCAATTTACAACGGGTGATCAACAATACTAGTATCAATGTTGTGGTTCTTGTTCGTAAGTTAGAACGACACTTTTTGAAAGCCCTAAACCACGTAAAATATGCAAAGAAAGTAGATGCGTCTAACTTTGTTTTGCAGGGGTGTGCTGTGATGTGATATGGCCATGATTATGATTATATTTGATGTATGCAATGTTCCTTATTGTAAGTTGGCAACCGGCAGGAGCCATATGGTTGTCTTTAATTTATGTTAAGACCCGCGTGTCTATTCAAAGTAGTAGTAATAGTTGAAGCCGGTGAACGACAACCATGGAGAAGCGTCATTGACCTTGATGCAATGCCGGTGATGATGGAGATCATGTTCGTGCTAGAAGATGGAGATCAGAAGCACAAAGAAGAAAGGCCATATCATATCACATATTTTGAATTTCATGTGATGTTAATCCTTTATGCATCTTGTATTGCTTAGTAGACGACGGTAGCATTATAAGATGATCCCTCATGCACATGAATTTCAAGTCATAAAGTGTTCACCCTTAGTTAGCACCGTTGCTAAAGCTTGTTGTTTCGAAGCACCACGTGATGATCGGGTGTGTTAGATTCCGCAAGTGTATACAACGTGAGCAAGCCAGATTTGCTCATGCGGAAGCTAAGGTTTGATCTTGACGAGCCTAGCATGTACAGACATGGTCTCGGAACACGGATCACCGAAAGGTAAAGCATGAGTCATATAGTAGATATGATGAACATGTTGATTGTTCGCCATTGAAGCTACATCAACTCTCGTGATGATCGGTTTTGATGTGGTGGATTTGGTTCGTGTGATCACTAAAACAATTTGAGGGATATTGTTTTGAGTGGGAGTTCACCTAGATTAATTTAACTATTAACTAGAACTCAATTTGTCATAAACTTAGTCTAAACTATTGCAAATATGTTGTAGATCAATGGCGGCCCCTACCATCAATTTTAATGCGTTCCTAGAAAAAGAAAAGTTGAAAAACAATGGAAGCAACTTCGCGGATTGGTTCGGCAATTTGAGGATTGTCCTCAATGCTGGTAATTTGACCTATGTGCTGGATGCACCGCTGGGTGACCCACCTGCAGCTAATGCTACCGATGAAGTAAAGAATGTTTACCTCGCTCGGAAGAATCAGTACTCCATAGTTCAGTGTGCTATCTTGTATGGTTTAGAATCGGAGCTTCAGAAAAGGTTTGAGAATTCAGACCCATATGATATTGTCGAGGATCTCAAATTGATTTTTGAGACTCATGCGGCAATTGAAAGCTATGAGGCTTCTGAAAAGTTCTTTAACTGCAAGATGGAAGAGGGCAACTCCGTCAGTGAGCATGTGCTTAAGATGTCTGGGCACGCAAACAAACTTCAAAGCTTGGGTATAGTGATTCCTAATGCTTTGGGGATTTACCGTGTCCTCCAATCACTACCACCAAGTTACAAGAACTTTGTGATGAACTACAACATGCAGAACATGAACAAGCAGTTGCCAGAACTGTTTGCTATGTTAAAGTCTGCAGAAGTGGAGATCAAGAAAGAGCACCAAGTGTTGTTGGTCAATAAGACCACCAAATTCAAGAAAGGCAAGTCTAAGCAGAAGGGACACTTCAAGAAGGGTGGTAAGAAAGTTGCCACGCCGACGAAAAAGACCAAGGCTGGACCCAAGCCTGATACTGAGTGCTTTTACTGCAAGGGAGAAGGTCACTGGAAGCGTAATTGCCCAAAGTACTTGGCGGATTTGAAGAACGGCAACATCAAGAAGAAAGGTATATCTGATATACATGTTATTGATGTGTATCTCACTAGTACTCGTAGTAGTGTCTGGGTATTTGATACTGGTTCGGTTGCTCATATTTGTAACTCGAAACAGGTGCTGCAGAATAAACGGAAGCTAGCGAAGAACGAGGTGACGATGCGCGTGGGAAACGGATCAAAGGTTGATGTGATCGCGGTCGGCACACTACCCCTTCATCTACCATCGGGATTAGTTTTATACTTAAATAATTGTTATTTGGTGCATGCGTTAAGCATGAACATTATATCGGGATCTTGTTTATTGCGAGACGGTTACTTGTTTAAGTCCGAGAATAATGGTTGTTCGATTTATATGAGTAATATGTTTTATGCACATGCACCTTTGATAGATGGTCTATTCCTGTTGAATCTCGATAGTGGAAATACACATATTAATAACATTGAGGCTAAACGTTTGAAATCGAGCGATAACTCGACCTATATGTGGCACTGTCGTCTTGGTCACATTGGAGTGAAGCGTATGAAGAAACTCCATTCCGATGGACTTCTTGAATCACTTGATTTCGAATCACTTGAAAGATGCGAAGCATGTCTGATGGGTAAAATGAATAAGACTCCATTTTCTGGTATGATGGAGCGAGCTACAGACTTATTGGAAATCATACATACCGATGTGTGTGGTCCAATGAGTGTAGCATCGCGCGGTGGTTATCGTTATGTTCTTACCTTCACGGATGACTTGAGTAGATATGGGTATATCTATTTCATGAAACATAAGTCCGAAACTTTCGAGAAGTTTAAGGAATTTCAAAGTGAGGTAGAGAATCAACGTAACAAGAAGATTAAATTTCTACGTTCTGATCGTGGAGGTGAATATCTAAGTTACGAGTTTGGCGAGCATGTAAGATCCTTCCTTTGTAAAGGAAAAGGATCCCTGTGATTGCAATGCTAGTCCCTGGATCAATGCTAGCATCCACAGTTTAAGATGAAGTACACAGATACAAAGGTCGTTTATTACGTTCATTCCAGAGATAAAACATAGTCTTTTACAACTCAGGGCCAAAGGCCTAATACAAGAGTTTTGGAATAAGTAAATAAACATAAGTCTTCATCTTCATGTGCCACAGGCAAGCATGTTGAGTGTAGACTCATGACTCCTACTCATCATCGGAGTAACCTGCAACATCACAAGTTACAGCCACAGTGGGTCAATACTTTGGAATAGTATTGGCAAGTGATACCTTAGTAAATTTTTAAGTGGACTATATTACTATATGAATTTTGGCTAAGTGTAGCTTGGCTTGCTTTGCTTGAAAATAGGTTTTTCCTATTAGTTGAAATCACTAAGTTTTCCTTTGTCAAAAACTTTCCCAAGAAGCCACCAATAGACATTGGGGTCCTTCACCCTTGTTCACCCACAAGTTTTACTTAGAAGTTGGAGTGATGAGATTCTTGTAGCTTCCATGTCTTGATGCTCAAGTTGTCCATTGCCATGGACTTGGCTAAGTACTTAGATTTTTCCATCTGCAGAGGTTGTGCACTTTCCCCACCAGACTTGGTTTCCCAAGACAGGACCTTTCAGAAGCCTTTCCTTAGTCAAATGGACGCGCTCCAACCTATCATTCCCACTACCACCAACTGTCCAAGTGACTAAGTTCTAGCAACCTATATGATCATGGCAGAGCCCATATTGCCAAGTGGTTGCACTGTAAGATTTCTCAACACTTGGCCTCCAAATCCCTTTGTGCCTGGGTGGCATACCACAAGTGAGATACACAAGCCAAATCCATGGCCTTGTGTAACCACTCAACCAAAAACCACCATTCAAGTCCCATTCCACCCAGGAAGTTCATTGACTTAGTTATTTTATTAAGAAAAGCATGAGTCCCAAAGGACTTAGAATTATTTCATCATAGCATGTACATTCTTTACCAACCCTTGTTTTCTACTAGCTAGGCTAAGCATGGCATAGTAACTTAACTTAGGGAAATTCCCTAGCAATTCTACAATTCTACACTACATAGGATTTCCCAACATAGCATTTGGCAAAAGTAGCATGCAAGACTTAGCAAAAATAATTCTAATGCTTATTCAAAATAAAGGGTGGAAATATCATGTAGTATCACTTGCCTTGGTAATGGGGAGAGTATCACTCTTCACAATCACAGTCACTAGCAAAATCTACACAAAAATTTGTAGCATACAATTACACTCAATTTATATACAATCAAAAATATGAATGCATGCATGCAAGAAATTACTAAGTGATGATTTTGAAAACTCTATCAAGCAAGTGCATGATACAGAAACATAACAAGTCCCAAGGTTTGCTAACTAAACTTATTTAGCCCTAAAACCATTTGCTAAACAAAAACTATACTCAAAATGGACCAAAACATGTTTCTGCTTACAAAGTCATTTTAACAGATACTATTTGTTAAACACATTGCAGATTCAGAAAGGCCTTGATTCACTGATTCCAACGATATAAAATTTGCAAAAATCTAACGTGGGAATCTCAAGTTATAGCCATTTGAAATCTGGATCAAAATCTGTTTTTGAATTCTGTTTTTGAATCAACCCTAGCCACGCGTCACGATATTACTGGCGCGTACCGGTTCGCACCGGATCACCCTTCCGCGCCGTAGGATCTAAATAAATCGCACGGTCCTGAGTGCGTACCTCCTCGCTGATAAGTGATTCTATCCTAACGCTTGGATCTAGATCTAACGGTGCTCGAGCACGCGACCATGTCCTGGCGGCGCGCGGCGTCAGCGAGCGGCGGAGCGCTCTGTCTACGGCGGCGCTAGCATTTCCGGTCGTGCGCGAGAGGGGGAAGTGGCTTACCAGAACCGCAGTGGCGTGCTGAAGCTTGACGTGGTGTTGGTTTGCGAAGGGGCGCGCTGGCACGGTCTCAGGAACTCGTCGGAGTAATGGGCGGCGTCGGTATCTTGTAGTCGTGGTCCTTGCCGAGGTTTGGCGTCGCCCTAGTACGAACCAGAGGCATCAGGAGTTGCGCAAGACGCAGGCGAACAAACTCGCGTGAAGGAGGGGGCAAGGGGCGCTCGGGTTTTACCTTAATTGGTCGCCGGAGTCAGGCGGCGGCGCAGGTGGTTTCGGTCGTAGACGGAGATGACAATCTGGGTCATGAGCAGGCAAAGGAAAGGTGTCAGCAGGTGCACAAGGTCATGCTGAGCATCCTCGTTTGAATCAGAGAGAGGGGGCGGTCGAGGCTCACCGGAATCGATCGCTGGAGTCGTCGGTACAGCGGGGCTTCGAGAGCTAATGCGCGCAGCCTGGTGGCGGAGTGAGCGAGGAGAGTGGGGGAAAAAGCTCGCGGTGCAGAGGGGCTTAAATAGGCCCAGGCGCGACAGGAAACGCCTGCGGCATTAAGGCCAATTACGTCGCGCCATTACCGGCTTCACTGCAGCGGCGACGTGGTCGCGGGCGTGATTTGGGAAAGACGAGGGCGACGTGGAGAGGGCCCGCTCGTCAGCGAAGCGCGCGAAGGGGAGGTGGGGTCCTGTCGTCAGCGGCTGGGTGGGTGTGCTCGCGCGTGAGAGAAGAAAAGAGATGCCCCGGGTGGGCTTGCTGGGCCTGCTCCGTTGCTGGGCTAAAATGGCAGCGCTTGGCCTTTTCTATTTGTTTGCTTCTTTTCTTTTTCTGAAACGATTTTCTGATTTGATTTTGATATGAATTCAAACTCTTTTTGAATTCAAACATTTCCTGGGATCTTTGCAGTGAGCAGTAGTCTCAAATATAGGCATAAGATCATGTAGTTGCTTTGCAAAGGCTTGGTCAAGCTTGGGGATCAAAATATCAGAGACTTGGCACTTGGTTTGCAAAATTTGAAAAATAGTTTTTGAACCTATTTCCCAATTTGAAAACTTGGTTTAAATTCTACACTTAAACCTATCTTCAAAGAAGGCAACAAACTTGGTTTATACACAATCAAACTTTCAAATGGGGATACCCATTTGATTTAAATCTGTTCACATAAAATCATAGCACCAAGTGCTTCTGTTTTTCTGAAATGGGTTTGAAATTTGATCTCAAATCTATATGCATGCATGAATGATATGCAACTTTGAAATCATGATTTTAGGGATGTTACAGAGCATTTAAAGAAATGCGGAATACTTTCGCAGTTGACACCGCCGGGAACACCACAGCGTAATGGTGTGTCCGAACGTCGTAATCAAACTCTCTTAGATATGGTTCGTTCTATGATGTCACTTACAGATTTACCGCTATCATTTTGGGGTTATGCATTAGAAACAACCGCATTCACTTTAAATAGGGCACCGTCTAAATCCGTTGAAACGACACCGTATGAATTATGGTTTGGGAAGAAACCTAGATTGTCGTTCCTTAAAGTTTGGGGATGCGAAGCCTATGTAAAGAAGTTACAGCCGGACAAGCTTGAACCCAAAGCGGAAAAATGCGTCTTCATAGGATACCCAAAGGAAACTATTGGGTATACCTTCTATCATATATCCGAAGGCAAAATCTTCGTTGCCAAGAATGGATCCTTTCTAGAGAAGGAATTTCTCTCGAAAGAAGTGACTGGAAGGAAAGTAGAACTTGACGAGGTTGTCGAACCGTCTCTTGAAATTGCGAGTAGCACAGCACCGAAAAAAGTTCCTGTGGTGCCTGCACCAATAAGAGAGGAAGCTAATGATGATGATCATGAAACTTCGGTTGAAGTTGCTACAGAGCCTCGCAGGTCAACGAGAACTCGTACCACTCCAGATTGGTATGATCCCGTTATGAGTGTCATGTTGGTGGACAACACCGATGACCCTGAGACATATGAGGAAGCGATGATGAGCCCAGATTCCAATAAATGGCAAGAAGCCATGAAATCCGAGATTGGATCCATGTACGAAAACCAAGTATGGACTTTGGTGGACTTACCGGATGGCCGGAAGGCTGTCGAGAACAAATGGATTTTCAAGAAGAAAACAGATGCTGATGGTAATGTTACTGTCTATAAAGCTCGACTTGTCGCAAAAGGGTTTCAACAAATTCAAGGAGTTGACAACGATGAGACTTTCTCACCAGTAGCAAAGCTAAAGTCTGTGAGGATTATGTTAGCAATCGCTGCATATTATGATTATGAGATATGGCAGATGGATGTCAAAACAGCATTCCTCAATGGAGACATTGATGAAGAGTTGTATATGATGCAACCCAAAGGTTTTGTCGATCCTAAAGATGCTAACAAGGTATGCAAACTTCAACGGTCCATCTATGGATTGAAGCAAGCATCCCGAAGTTGGAATCAACGTTTTGATAAGGTGATCAAAAGTTTTGGTTTTATACAAACTTATGGAGAAGCCTGTATTTACAAGAAAGTGAGTGGGAGCTCTGTAGCATTCTTAATACTATATGTGGATGACATATTGTTGATTGGGAATGATGTAGACCTTCTTAATAGTGTCAAGGAATATTTGAATAATAGTTTTTCAATGAAGGATCTTGGCGAAGCAGCTTACATATTAGGCATAAAGATTTATAGAGATAGATCAAAACGCCAAATATCATTGTCACAAAGTACATATTTGGACAAAGTTCTAAAGAGGTTTGGAATGGAAGACAGCAAGAAAGGGTTCTTGCCCATGTTGCCCAATACGACCTTGAGTAAAACTCAAAGTCCGACAACGGCAGAAGATAGAGAAAGGATGAGTAAGACTCCCTATGCCTCAGCCATATGATCTCTAATGTATGCCATGTTATGTACTAGACCCGACATTTCATATGCTGTTAGTTTAACTAGAAGATATCAAAGTGATCCAGGAGTGGATCATTGGACAGCGGTCAAAAACATCCTTAAGTACTTGAGAAGAACTAAGGATATGGTTCTTTCTTATGGAGGTGATGAACAGCTCGTTGTTAATGGTTACACTGATGCTAGTTGGAACACCGATCCGGATGATTCTAAATCACAATCTGGATACGTATTTATTTTTAATGGTGCAGCAGTTAGCTGGAGGAGTGCAAAGCAAAGCGTTGTGGCAAGATCTTCAACTAAATCGGAATACATGGCTGCTTCGGAGGCTTCACAAGAAGCGATATGGATGAAAGAGTTCATTACAGAGCTGGGTGTGGTTCCTAGTGCGCTGGACCCAATGTCTATCTACTGTGATAACATGGGCGCCATAGCCAATGCGCAAGAACCAAGGTCACACAAGAAGCTGAAGCACATCAAGCTACGTTTTCATGCTATTCGAGAACATATCCAAGATGGGGATATAAAGATTTGCAAAGTACACACAGATCTGAATGTGGCGGATCCGTTGACTAAACCTCTCCCGAGGGCAAAACATGACCAGCACCAAACTGCCATGGGTGTTCGGTATATTACCATGTAATCTAGATTAGACGACTCTAGTGCAAGTGGGAGACTGTTGGAGATATGCCCTATAGGCAATAATAAATGTAGTTATTATTATATCTTTGTGTTTATGATAAATGTTTACATTCATGCTATAATAGTATTAACAAGGAAACATTGATACTTGTGTGATTTGTAAACTTAATTTGAAGTCCCTAGTAAAGCCTCTATATAATACTAGCTTGTTGGTTAATAGATGATTGTGGTTTCCCTATCATGAACATTGAGATGTTATTAAACAACAAGATCATATCGTTAGGAGAATGATATGGTGGACATACTCCTATAGATAAGCGTAGCATAAAGATCAAGTCATTTTAATAGTTCAATTGCTATATGCTTTCTGATACATAGTAATCTAATTCCTTCGACCATGAGATCATGCATATCACCTTTACCGGATGGATGCTTTGATGACATCAAACACCACACTGTAACTGGGTGGCTATAAAGGTGTCATTGAGTGTTCGGAAAGTATTGGTTGAAACACATGGATCAAGAGTGGGATTTGTCCATCCATATGACGGATAGATATACTCTGGGCCCTCTCGGTGAAATGTCATCCAATTAGCTTGCAAGCATGTGACTGGCTCACAAGGGATCACATATCACGGGAACGAGAAAAGAGTACTTATCGGTAACGAGGTTGAACTAGGTATGCAGAGATACCGACGATCATAACCTCGGATAAGTAAACTATCGTGAGACAAAGGGAAATTGATATCGTATGTAAGTGGTTCATTCGATCACAAAGTAATCGTATAAATATGTGGGAGCCATATGAATTTCCAGATTCCTCTATTGGTTATTGTTCGGAGAAGTGTCTCGATCATGTCCGCATAATTCACGAACCGTAGGGAGACACACTTAAGGATTCGACGTTGTTTGAGTAGTTATGGAATGATGAGAAAGAGACCGAATGTTGTTCGGAGTCTCGAATGGGATTCGGGATATCACGAGGAGATCCGGAATGGTCCGGAGAATAAGATTCATATAAGGAAAGTCCCGTTTTGGAGTTGGGGAATGGTTCCGGTGTTTTCATCGGGAATGTTCTAGAAGGTTCCGGAATGTCCGGCACTCCGGGGGGGAAGGGTACATGAATGTGTTATATCAAGTTGGTATGGTTGCATCATGTACTCGGTGTCATCGCTGATCAAAATAGAGGGTTTATTCAAATCCTAGTTTGAAAAGTCAAACGGCTAGTTTGAAAGTCAAACGGCAGTTTTTGGAAAGAGGAGGAGGAGTGGGAAACCGAGTTGGGGAGGAGTTCCCTCCTCCAACCGGCGGTGCCCACCCAAGCCGAGTTGGGGAGTGTAGCATCCCAATTGTCTAACAATTGTAATGCTACTTGGTCTAGTAATATAATGGCTACTTCATATATATAATTGTTGCATCATAATTATATCATGCTCATGTCATCATGCCACCTTGCATTTGAGCATCATGTAAAACCCTTTTTGTTTTGGTTCTTCTCTCATATGCATTGTAAATTGTATTTGCCTCTTGATATTGTATTTGGTTGTTGATATATTGTTTAATGCCCAAGTTGAGTTGGGGGCATATCTTTTATTCCACTCCACCACCTTTCTTTCACCACCTCATAATTCCACCATCCAACTAAATGTGAGCTTTGCACTTTATTTGGGTTGTACCTCTAACTCATGTGGGTTGGGATGGATCCAATTCTATTTCCACATGCTCTCATCTTAGCATCATGTTGTTTTCACATTATTGATATGTGGAGCCACCTTTGCATGCATTATGAGTAGTGCTCCTTTTTCCTAGCTTTCATATGGATTATCATGGATTTATGCTCATGTGGGGATATTTATGGGACTATTAAACATCTAGTGGAATAAACACACTAGCAAGTCCCAATTATAATCAAATGTGATCATCTCCATCTACTCCATCTGGAATTTTCCTTTAAATTCTTTTGCTTGGCTTAATTCCACTTTTGGGAATGCATAGGAATAATGCCATGTAAATATTATTGTCTTCACAAGAATAAGCATGGCATTAATTGTTTTGCATGGGCCATGCAAGAACCACCATATTCTAGCCTGTTGGGTTTTTATTTGAATCTTTGAATGAATCATCCATCCCCCTCTCTACATTCTTTTGGCTTGATCTAGTATGGTCTTGCAAAAATCCACCACCACATCTCTATCCCTCTCTTCCACTCATTTTGTTGATCTTGTTTGAGTTTGCTAAACCCTACACCTATTCCTCATATTCTTGTTTGTTCTAGTTTGGTGCATGCAAGCATCTAGAATTCTAAACTCTAATCCTAGGCCTCATATCTCTCTCATCTCACCCTCTCTCTCTTTGTCCTCTCTCTAAACCCTCTATCTAAGATCCTAACCCTAATCACCTACACCTCTACCACCATCTATCACCATACCCCCTCTCTCTAAAACCCTAAACCGAGCCTCCCTAGTCCCACCCTCTCTCTCGGCCTCTCTCCTCTCTCATCTAGCTGGCTCCACCTGGCCACCCTGGCCCCACCTAAACTACCCTGCCCCAACCCTAACACCCTAAACCGAGGCTACCCTAACCTAGCCCGAGCCTCCCCTCTCCTCTCTCTTTCTCTTCTCTCTGCCTGGCGTGCCCACCCGAGCCTACCCTCCTTGGACGCTCCCTAGTCCCCCATGCCAGCCTCCATCTACCCTTCCCCTGCCCTGCCGTCCAGCCAAGCACGTGAGGAGGACAAGGTAAAAGGTGGCCGAAGCCACCTTTATCTCCAACCTGCTCCCACACGGCACCCACGCCTCTCCCTCACTTTTCCCTCCTTCCACACGCCTCCTCTGGCCTCTCCAGATCCGCCCGAGCCTGCCTCCTCTCCTCCCTTTCTTCTCCACCGCCACCAGCTACCCCATCGCCGGCCACCGTCGGTCTCCACCGTTCCCCCCTCCTGCAGCCAGTGGCGAGGTGTTCTGGGTGTCGAGGAAGACCGAGGACCCTCCCCTGCTTCGTCCTGTACGTACCAGCGAGGAGGAGGAGGACCAGAAGCCCCAGGACCATCACCGCTAGCCAAAACCCTAGATCGCCGGACCGCCAGCCTCGTCGTCGGTCCGCTGCTCCTCTGCCCGATCCGACCGCACCAACCACCTCCTGGTGAGCACCCGAATGACCCTGACATCCTCTCCTTCCTCTTCATGCCCTGCACCTATAGTTCGTTCCGTCGAGCGGCCTCCGTGCGCCGCCACCGCTGCGCGTCGCGCTCTGGCCGACAGCAGCAGCTACAGCAGCGTTCGTCCCCCTCTTTTCTCCGCCGTGCCCCCGCGCTGTAGCCCTCCTCCGATGATGCTCTCTGAACGAAAGTTGTAGATTCCAGTACCCTCTTCGTTTTTCGTTTTTGGGGCGACGCGTTTCGTCCAGCGTACGCGTCGCCATCGTCGGCGGAAGACGGCCAGTCTTTCGCCGCCGGCAGCACCGCGTCCGTCAGAGTCAGCAGCAGCCGCTGGCCTTTTTGCGCTGGAGCCCCTGCCCTTTTTCCCGCCTGAACCCGCCGTCCCCAGAGCCCACCTGTCAGCCTCGGTGTCTTTTTGCAAGAAAACCCCTGCGCTCTGGAGTTTCTCCGCCCGCGCCGCCCTGGATCGCCCACGTGTCGCCCACCGGCTGGCCGTGCGCGTGAGTGGCCCCGTGGATCGACCGGTCCCATCTGTCGGTCTCGCGGGCTAGACAGACGCGCGGTAAGAAAAGTCCGGTTCTGTCCCCGCCACGCCGGATGCTGCTGAGTCAGCGCTGGACCCGCGCGTCAGTGACATGGGCTAAGATCCTCTGAGTACAAAAAGTCTGTAAGATTTCTGTTTTAAATAAAACAATTTCAGAAAATGTTTTTATAAATGATTTAATTTCTGTTTTAAATAACTTTTAAATTATAAACCCAAATAATACATATAATATATGTTTTTAGATCAGAAAAAAATGTGAGGATTTCAAATAAGCTATTCAAAATAATGTTTGAACACTTTAATTTTCGAGTTGATCAAAATTACAATAAAATGCCCTTTTTCCTTAATTAATTAATAACTTTTGTTTTATAACTCCAAATTTGACAAATAATATGTCTAAAATGATTAGCTCGACGAGACCTTTCTGTTTATGCATTCCATGTTCTGTTATGCAGCATGCATCATATAAATATAAAGTATACAACAACTTATTGAAGTATAAAATGTGATCAAAACTCAATAAAATGTTTATTTCTTGTATTCTACACCTCACCCATGCCATGCTACTTTAATGCCATGCAAATTGTGCATCATTCATCATGGCATGATTGTTTGCTTGTCGCATTTTATTCTTATGCTTGTTCACTTTATTTATGTTGGCCCTTGTTTGTTTGGTTCTTCTTCGAATAGACGCTGAGCAGGGGACATATCAAGAAACCCCGGAGCACTACCCAGATCCTTCTCTCGCTTCAACTGAGCTACCAGGCAAGCACTACCACATGCTTGCATACATATAGTACCTATTGCCTCTATCTTATTCTTGCATCATTGAGTCGCGATCGCATTAAACTGAATCCCAAGTACTGCATAGCCTTTACTTTTAAACCCCACCGAAGCTTGTTCCTCCATCCCATGAGCCATTACTACAGGAGTTGTTTGAGCCATGCGGGTCGTAGAACAGCATGTGTAGGGTATGTGAGTGTCTGATGGATAACGAGGTACCTATACAACTTAACCTGAGTAGTAATGGGATAACTAATGAAAGTGGCACCGGTGAGCAATATCTGCTATTTGGTTTTTCATGCTCACTTGTGTCCCGTAGGACCCCGAGTACTTGATTCCTGTTCCTTGAATATTCGCGCTATCCACATCCGGGAGGCTTATGGGACCCCCCTGAGCCAGAGCTTGATTCATTCTTATTTCTTGGGGCCACAAAGTAGTTTGGGGCTTTATTACTATCCTGTACTTATGCCATGCTTTACTGCTTAATTTAAGATTGTGCGAGGAATGCACCTGTACTGTTTAGGTAAGCGGAGTGTTTTCGCGGTATCGACAAGCCCAGTCACACTTTCGGGTTCCCAGTCGTTTACAGCCATTGACGCAAACCTTGAGTCCGTCTCAGAGCCGGCCAACTTCGTTGCGGGTAGCTTAATGGGGTGGCCCCCTGAAATAATTCTGAATCCTGTGATCGCTTTGTCGTGAATGCCTCGTTGGGTTTGATTTGGTTTTTCCGAGGTTGATCGAGTGTGTGTTGCTATTTGTGCACCCCTGCAGGGTAAAACTTTCTGAAAGCCGTGTCCGCGGTTATGGACGACTTGGAGCACAGTTTCTCGATCATAGACAAGTATAACTAAAGTACCGCTTTTAATTTGACTAAGTAACTGACTAGTAAATAGTGCAACACTCATGGAATGGATAATAAAACTGCCAACGGATGGGGGGGTGTTCGTCCGCTTCCTCGTTGGTAAGCGAGGAGGAGGATGGATCTGTTAATATTACTGTTATAACTGTTGTTATTAATTCACGGACATCCGTCTATCTTTGGTTAGGCGGATGGTTAGCGAGTATCTATAGAATTGTTAGGTATTATCTTTTGTTGCAATCGCGTCACCCAGGATGTGTCCCCTTTAGAGGCATAAAGACTTGCTGAGTACCCCTAGGGTCTCACACGATAAATTATTTGATTCAGATGAACAGGTAAACTCGCAAGATGGATACTGGGTGGAGGAGATGGACGATGTGGACAACGATCATTCGGTGTAGAGATTCCGGGAACGGGGATCCGTGAGATCTGTGGGCGGGATGTGTTTATTATGGGGCATCTTATGCCGATTTGCTTCTTATCCGTACTCGGATCTTGTTTTCCGCTTCCGCCTGATACTCTGATGTTTGATGTATGAGGAGATATCCTGAACTATATATCTATCTAGGATATTTGGATCTTGCCGTATGGCGTTGCAATATTTCTATTTCTTTTAGATGGAATGGCTCCGAGGACTGTTGTATGGTGGCTTGCATACATACTCATTTGTGTATGTAGTTGATCCCTTCGCCTGCCGATTACGCCGCCCGTTCTTGTCCCGATGTTTGGAAATGGTTAGGACGGCCGAAAGGTCTACCTGTGAGTGGCATTTGGGCCCCACCGTACTATTTTAACCATTTCCGCTCGTCCAGGCTTGTAACTAGGAGCGTAATTCACCGAGGTAGTTACAATTGGTATCAGAGCCATCCCGCCCTTCAGGGTCTCAGCCAAATGGTCGTTGTCAGTCTAGCAAATATTTTTGGTAGCTATGTATACTAGGGAAAAACAAAACGCGAGAGTAGGACTGCTTCCACTTTTCTTCTTACCCACCCACCCACCCTTTTCTGGTAAGGAAGTGTAACGTTTTCAATCCTCTTCTTAAAATTCAAACTAGGATTCACGTGTTCTGGGTTTCCGTAGTACCATAGAATGTGTGTGTGTGTGTGTAATTCCTTGTCTATCTGT
Source organism: Avena sativa (assembly GCA_916181665.1). Classification (NCBI taxonomy): domain Eukaryota; kingdom Viridiplantae; phylum Streptophyta; class Magnoliopsida; order Poales; family Poaceae; genus Avena; species Avena sativa. The sequence goes on from OV702279.1 coordinate 327,216,018, forward strand.
TGCATCCAACATGTTATCTTTATCTGCCTTTTGGTTATCAACTGTTGGTACATTCCATACCGACAAGCTTTTGCAAACCGACGCGATCTATCTGATTCGTTGTATACCGCCGCGATCTGTCTTACTCTTTGTTATCCGACGTTATCTTGTTTGGGGTGTTCGTTTCCGTAGTTACTAATCTTTAGGTTCATCTTGAGAAGAAGGTGTTGGGATACGTGTTCTACTTATTCATGTGCGGAGTAATGATTTGAGTGTGGGATGGAGTCGCGACCATACCACTACTTTTATCATTCGCTCTTGTATATTGAATTGGTAGAGTCACTAATCTCGATTCGTTAAGTGATTTTGCACATCTATTGGTATTTTAATGCCGAAATTTGCGGAAATTTTTTCTTTGATAGTTGTGTACCACACTCCTTTTCAGTCGTGTGCGATATGCTTAATATCTTCTAGGTGCTTTGAACTTTGCTGATATTTTAATATCATCTTAGTAAATTGTATCCTTTAATCTTGGTTAATTCCATCTTGGTACTATTTTGGATTATTATTATTCTCCATTATAGTACTGACTTGTGTTTTATATCAATCACAGGATGGCACCACCACGCCGTTCTGAGGAGGACATACAACCTGAACTGGGGGCCGCATTGTCAAGCATCGCCAATGCCTTGGCAGCAATGCAGCAGAACCAGCAGCGTTTTGAAGAAAGTGTCAGGAGGAATGAGTTTGTTCCGCTACCTCCACCTCCCAAGCGAGGAGACATCAAAAGCTTCCTGAAGTTCAACCCACGCCAATTTGATGTGTCCGATCAACCACTTGATGCTGATGATTGGTTGCGTGAGATGTCAAGGCTACTGGTTACTGCTGATGTTCCTGAGCAAGAATGGGTAAAGTGTGCCACTCACCTTCTGAAGGGAGATGCAGCTCTCTGGTGGGAGAATTACCTGAAGGCAAACTGCATTGGTTTTCAGCCTACTTGGGGACAGTTCACTGGAGCTTTCAAAGAGCAGTACCTGTCAGAAATTGTCATGGAGAGGATGAAGGAAGTGTTTCTCAACCTCAAGCAGGGCAATGATAATGTAAATACCTACATTAGGAACTTCATGAACCTTTCTCGTTATGGTGGCTATGAGATCTCTGATGACAAGAAGAAGCAAAAGAGGTTCCGGCAAGGGCTCAATGCATCGATTAAATATGCAATCACACATGCAAGGCCGGCGTCTTTTCTGGAACTTCAGCATACAGCTCTGCAGGAAGAAGCAAGTAGGCAAGTGTTTGAGGAGTCAAAGAAACACAACCGCAATGCAGCAAGCTCTTCAGCTATGTCAACTCCTTCTAAGCGTCGTGTCTGGGTTCCTAACACCCCACCGTCGCTCCCGGCTCCACCAAGACCTTCAAGATACACGGCAAGGCCACCAAACTTCCTCACTGCTGCTCCCAGGGGCTACAACCACCACTACCCTGGAGCGCCTGGCGGAGTCCCTGGCTACGTTGCTCCACGTCCACCTGGTGCTTGTTACACTTGTGGAAACACTGGGCATCAATACTAGAACTGTCCGATGAAAAGCAAAGCTCTTCCTCCACCACCTCCAGGATCTGCGGCAAGCTCTCCTTTGGTTTGTGCACCACCACCTCGGGCTCTCAACATCAACACCAAGCCCGGGTCTATTGTTGCTCGTGCCAACTGTGTCAACGCCGCTCAAGCTGAGCATGCACCTGGAGTTGTGATGGGTATGCTATCCGTTAACTCAGTCCCTGCACGAGTTTTGTTTGATTCTGGTGCATCGCATTCATTTGTTTCTCACAAGTTTGCAAATGAGAATGAGTTAGCTATGGATCCTCTCCTTAAGCGATTAATGGTCCTTTCTCCTGGAGCAACAATGGCAGCTTCTAAAATCAGCCATGGCAATCAAATTGAGATTGGTGTCTCTTCGTTCTCGGCATCCTTAATTGTTCTGGGCAATTCTGACATTGATGTTATCTTGGGCATGGATTGGTTGACGGCAAATGCAGCTGTGATTGATTGTGCTGAACGCTCGGTTTCTCTGAAGATTCCTGAAGGCCACATAGTCTATTCTCCAAGTCTGACTCCTGCTATCCAGCTTTTATCTTTGGCGGCTCTGAATGATGATGCTATGGAAGCTATTCAGAGTGTTCCGGTGGTCTGTGAGTTCCCAGATGTCTTTCCTGAAGAGTTGCCGGGTATGCCTCCGGATCGTGAGGTTGAGTTTGTAATTGAGCTTGAACCTGGAACGGCTCCTATCTCCAAGCGGCCTTATAAAATGGGTCCTGCTGAGTTGGCTGAACTCAAACGTCAGCTTGATGAACAAGAGAAGTTGGGTTTCATTCAACACAGTACCTCTTCTTGGGGTAGCCCAACCCTCTTTGTGAAGAAGCGAGACAGGACTGATAGACTTTGTGTTGACTATCGGGCTCTCAATGCTAAAACCATCAAGAATAAATATCCCCTTCCGCGGATTAATGATCTCTTCGATCAGCTAGCTGGAGCTGTGGTATTCTCTAAGCTTGACTTGAGAAGTGGTTATCATCAAATCAAGATTCGCAAGGAAGATGTTACTAAAACAGCTTTCACCACCCGCTATGGCCTGTATGAGTACACGGTCATGTCCTTCGGTCTCACCAACGCACCTGCCACCTTCTCGAGGCTTATGAACTCGGTTTTCATGGAGTATCTTGATAAGTTCGTTGTGGTCTATCTGGATGACATCCTAGTCTATTCTAAGTCAAAGGAAGAACATGAAGAACACCTTCGGTGTGTCCTAAACAAGCTTCGTGAGAACCGCCTGTATGCAAAGTTCTCCAAGTGTGAGTTTTGGCTGCCTCAAGTAACCTATCTTGGTCACGTCATCTCTGCCAAGGGCATTGCAGTCAACCCGGAAACTGTAAAGACAATTGTTGAATGGCTTCCTCCTGTTAATGTCAAAGAAGTGCGGAGTTTCCTTGGTTTGGCTAGTTATTGTCGTCGCTTCGTTCAGAACTTTTCAAAGATAGCGAAGCCTCTTACCGATCTCCTCAAGAAAGGCAAGAAATACCTTTGGACTCCTGCATGTCAAGCAAGCTTTGAGACACTCAAAGAGAAGCTCACTTCCACACCAGTCTTGGTTCCTCCGGACACATCTAAGCCTTTCCAGATATTCTGTGACGCATCTTTGCAAGGATTGGGTGCGGTCCTTATGCAAGAAAAACAAGTTGTTGCTTATGCCTCTCGACAGTTGAAGACGCATGAGATCAACTATCCTACACATGACCTCGAACTCGCAGCAGTTGTTTTTGCTTTGAAACTATGGAGGCATTACTTGCTGGGCAACCGTTGTGAAATCTTTTCTGATCACAAGATTCTGAAGTATATCTTCACTCAGCCTGATCTCAACCTTCGGCAGAGGAGGTGGATTGAAGCAATCAATGACTTCGATTTGACCATCAACTACACTCCGGGCAAAGCCAATGTCATGGCCGATGCTCTCAGCCGCAAAGCTTATGTCAACAACCTCATGATGGAAGAACAACAGCCTCTCTTGTGCGAGGAATTCCGTCAGCTCAACCTTGAAATTGTGGAACAAGGGTATCTCCTGAACCTTCTGGCTACTCCTCTCTTGGAAGAGAAGGTTCGCTCCTTTCAGCTTGGTGATCCGTACACCAGAAAGATCATCTCCAAACTTCAGCTTCCGAAGTATGAGTCCTTCCACGTCGATGATCAAGGCACGCTTTTCTTTGAACACCGGATGTTTGTTCCGAACTACCCAGGTTTGAGAGAGCAAGTTCTCAAGGAGGCGCATGATTCTGTTCTTTCTATCCACCCCGGCAGCACAAAGATGTACATGGACTTGAAAACACAATATTGGTGGCCGGGATTGAAACGATATTGTGCCAAGTATGTCTCGGAGTGTGATGTCTGCCGCAGAGTTAAAGCTGTCCATCAGAAACCTTCCGGTCTTCTACAGCCATTGAAACCCCCAGAATGGAAATGGGAGAAAGTAGAGATGGACTTCATCACTGGTTTTCCAAGGTCGCAGAAGGGCAACAATGCAATCTTTGTTGTCATTGACAGGCTTTCTAAAGTGGATCACTTCTTCCCCGTCAAGGAAACAATTTCTGCAATTCAGTTGGCTGAGCTCTATATCAACAGAATTGTCTCTCTGTATGGGGTTCCGCTTGAGATCAGTTCAGACCGTGGAAGCATCTTCACTTCCAAGTTCTGGGAAAGTTTCCAAAATGCTTTGGGAACAAAGTTGAACTTCAGCACAGCTTACCACCCTCAGTCGCAAGGACAAGTTGAAAGGATCAATCAGATTCTGGAAGATATGCTTCGTGCTTGCGTCATCTCTTTTGGCATGAAGTGGGAAGAATGTCTTCCTTATGCTGAATTCTCTTACAACAACAGCTTCCAGAAAATTCTAAAGATGGCACCATTTGAGGCTCTCTATGGCCGCAAATGCAGAACTCCGATTGGTTGGTCGGGTGCAGGAGAAAGAATATTGTTTGGCCCTGACATTTTAACTCAAGCGGAGGAGAAGGTGCACATCATTCTTGAAAATCTGAAGATTGCTCAAAGTCGCCAGAAGAGCAATTATGACAGAAAGCACACGGACATGGAGTATGTCCCTGGTGATCTCGTTTACCTTCGTGTCACTCCCATGAGAGGCACGCACCGTTTTGGTATCAAAGGAAAGCTGGCTCCTAGATACATCGGTCCATTCAAAATTCGTGGAAGAAGAGGAGAAGTTGCTTATGCTCTTGAGCTCCCGGAAAAACTCAAGGTCCATGATGTTTTCCACATCTCTCAACTCAAGAAGTGCTTCAAGGATCCCGGCAGGACCGTGGACCATGAGCTTATCAATCTTCAAGAAGACCTGTCTTATCAAGAACACCCCACAAAAATCCTTGAGATCGCAGAAAGAAGGACTCGCAACAAGTCCATCAAGTTCTGCAAGGTGCAGTGGTCGCACCATTCTGTTGATGAAGCCACTTGGGAACGTGAAGATGAGCTCCGTGCCAAGTATCCTACCCTCTTTGTGTCTTCTTCTTCTTCCTAGAATCTCGGGGCGAGATTCCTGTTTAGTGGGGGAGAGTTGTAGCATCCCAATTGTCTAACAATTGTAATGCTACTTGGTCTAGTAATATAATGGCTACTTCATATATATAATTGTTGCATCATAATTATATCATGCTCATGTCATCATGCCACCTTGCATTTGAGCATCATGTAAAACCCTTTTTGTTTTGGTTCTTCTCTCATATGCATTGTAAATTGTATTTGCCTCTTGATATTGTATTTGGTTGTTGATATATTGTTTAATGCCCAAGTTGAGTTGGGGGCATATCTTTTATTCCACTCCACCACCTTTCTTTCACCACCTCATAATTCCACCATCCAACTAAATGTGAGCTTTGCACTTTATTTGGGTTGTACCTCTAACTCATGTGGGTTGGGATGGATCCAATTCTATTTCCACATGCTCTCATCTTAGCATCATGTTGTTTTCACATTATTGATATGTGGAGCCACCTTTGCATGCATTATGAGTAGTGCTCCTTTTTCCTAGCTTTCATATGGATTATCATGGATTTATGCTCATGTGGGGATATTTATGGGACTATTAAACATCCAGTGGAATAAACACACTAGCAAGTCCCAATTATAATCAAATGTGATCATCTCCATCTAATCCATCTGGAATTTTCCTTTAAATTCTTTTGCTTGGCTTAATTCCACTTTTGGGAATGCATAGGAATAATGCCATGTAAATATTATTGTCTTCACAAGAATAAGCATGGCATTAATTGTTTTGCATGGGCCATGCAAGAACCACCACATTCTAGCCTGTTGGGTTTTTATTTGAATCTTTGAATGAATCATCCATCCCCCTCTCTACATTCTTTTGGCTTGATCTAGTATGGTCTTGCAAAAGTCCACCACCACATCTCTATCCCTCTCTTCCACTCCTTTTGTTGATCTTGTTTGAGTTTGCTAAACCCTACACCTATTCCTCATATTCTTGTTTGTTCTAGTTTGGTGCATGCAAGCATCTAGAATTCTAAACTCTAATCCTAGGCCTCATCTCTCTCTCATCTCACCCTCTCTCTTTGTCCTCACTCTAAACCCTCTATCTAAGATCCTAACCCTAATCACCTACACCTCTACCACCATCTATCACCATACCCCCTCTCTCTAAAACCCTAAACCGAGCCTCCCTAGTCCCACCCTCTCTCTCGGCCTCTCTCCTCTCTCACCTAGCTGGCTCCACCTGGCCACCCTGGCCCCACCTAAACTACCCTGCCCCAACCCTAACACCCTAAACCGAGGCTACCCTAACCTAGCCCGAGCCTCCCCTCTCCTCTCTCTTTCTCTTCTCTCTGCCTGGCGTGCCCACCCGAGCCTACCCTCCTTGGACGCTCCCTGGTCCCCCATGCCAGCCTCCATCTACCCTTCCCCTGCCCTGCCGTCCAGCCGAGCACGTGAGGAGGAGAAGGTAAAAGGTGGCTGAAGCCACCTTTATCTCCAACCTGCTCCCACACGGCACCCACGCCTCTCCCTCACTTTTCCCTCCTTCCACACGCCTCCTCTGGCCTCTCCAGATCCGCCCGAGCCTGCCTCCTCTCCTCCCTTTCTTCTCCACCGCCACCAGCTACCCCATCGCCGGCCACCGTCGGTCTCCACCGTTCCCCCCTCCTGCAGCCGGTGGAGAGGTGTTCTGGGTGTCGAGGAAGACCGAGGACCCTCCCCTGCTTCGTCCTGTACGTACCAGCGAGGAGGAGGAGGACCAGAAGCCCCAGGACCATCACCGCTAGCCGAAACCCTAGATCGCCGGACCGCCAGCCTCGTCGTCGGTCCGCTGCTCCTCTGCCCGATCTAACCGCACCAACCACCTCCTGGTGAGCACCCGAACGACCCTGACATCCTCTCCTTCCTCTTCATGCCCTGCACCTCTAGTTCGTTCCGTCGAGCGGCCTCCGTGCGCCGCCACCGCTGCGCGTCGCGCTCTGGCCGACAGCAGCAGCTGCAGCAGCGTTCGTCCCCCTCTTTTCTCCGCCGTGCCCCGCACGCTGTAGCCCTCCTCCGATGATGCTCTCTGAACGAAAGTTGTAGATTCCAGTACCCTCTTCGTTTTTCGTTTTTGGGGCGACGCGTTTCGTCCAGCGTACGCGTCGCCATCGTCGCCGGAAGACGGCCAGTCTTTCGCCGCCGGCAGCACCGCGTCCGTCAGAGTCAGCAGCAGCCGCTGGCCTTTTTGCGCTGGAGCCCCTGCCCTTTTTCCCGCCTGAACCCGCCGTCCCCAGAGCCCACCTGTCAGCCTCGGTGTCTTTTTGCAAGAAAACCCCTGCGCTCTGGAGTTTCTCCGCCCGCGCCGCCCTGGATCGCCCACGTGTCGCCCACCGGCTGGCCGTGCGCGTGAGTGGCCCCGTGGATCGACCGGTCCCATCTGTCGGTCTCGCGGGCTAGACAGACGCGCGGTAAGAAAAGTCCGGTTCTGTCCCCGCCACACCGGATGCTGCTAAGTCAGCGCTGGACCCGCGCGTCAGTGACATGGGCTAAGATCCTCTGAGTACAAAAAGTCTGTATGATTTCTGTTTTAAATAAAACAATTTCAGAAAATGTTTTTATAAATGATTTAATTTCTGTTTTAAATAACTTTAAATTATAAACCCAAATAATACATATAATATATGTTTTTAGATCAGAAAAAAATGTGAGGATTTCAAATAAGCTATTCAAAATAATGTTTGAACACTTTAATTTTCGAGTTGATCAAAATTACAATAAAATGCCCTTTTTCCTTAATTAATAACTTTTGTTTTATAACTCCAAATTTGACAAATAATATGTCTAAAATGATTAGCTCGACGAGACCTTTCTGTTTATGCATTCCATGTTCTGTTATGCAGCATGCATCATATAAATATAAAGTATACAGCAACTTATTGAAGTATAAAATGTGATCAAAACTCAATAAAATGTTTATTTCTTGTATTCTACACCTCACCCGTGCCATGCTACTTTAATGCCATGCAAATTGTGCATCATTCATCATAGCATGATTGTTTGCTTGTCGCATTTTATTCTGATGCTTGTGCACTTTATTTATGTTGGCCCTTGTTTGTTTGGTTCTTCTTCGAATAGACGCTGAGCAGGGGACATATCAAGAAACCCCGGAGCACTACCCAGATCCTTCTCTCGCTTCAACTGAGCTGCCAGGCAAGCACTACCACATGCTTGCATACATATAGTACCTATTGCCTCTATCTTATTCTTGCATCATTGAGTCGCGATCGCATTAAACTGAATCCCAAGTACTGCATAGCCTTTACTTTTAAACCCCACCGAAGCTTGTTCCTCCATCCCATGAGCCATTACTACAGGAGTTGTTTGAGCCATGCGGGTCGTAGAACAGCATGTGTAGGGTATGTGAGTGTCTGATGGATAACGAGGTACCTATACAACTTAACCTGAGTAGTAATGGGATAACTAATGAAAGTGGCACCGGTGAGCAATATCTGCTATTTGGTTTTTCATGCTCACTTGTGTCCCGTAGGACCCCGAGTACTTGATTCCTGTTCCTTGAATATTCGCGCTATCCACATCCGGGAGGCTTATGGGACCACCCTGAGCCAGAGCTTGATTCATTTTTATTTCTTGGGGCCACAAAGTAGTTTGGGGCTTTATTACTATCATGTACTTATGCCATGCTTTACTGCCTAATTTAAGATTGTGCGAGGAATGCACCTGTACTGTTTAGGTAAGCGGAGTGTTTTCGCGGTATCGACAAGCCCAGTCACATTTTCGGGTTCCCCGTCGTTTACAACCATTGACGCAAACCTTGAGTCCGTCTCGGAGCCGGCCAACTTCGTTGCGGGTAGCTTAATGGGGTGGCCCCCTGAAATAATTCTGAATCCTGTGATTGCTTTGTCGTGAATGACTCGTTGGGTTTGATTTGGTTTTTCCGAGGTTGATCGAGTGTGTGTTGCTATTTGTGCACCCCTGCAGGGTAAAACTTTCTGAAAGCCGTGTCCGCGGTTATGGACGACTTGGAGCACAGTTTCTCGATCATAGACAAGTATAACTAAAGTACCGCTTTTAATTTGACTAAGTAACTGACTAGTAAATAGTGCAACACTCATGGAATAGATAATAAAACTGCCAACGGATGGGGGGGTGTTCGTCCGCTTCCTCGTTGGTAAGCGAGGAGGAGGATGGATCTGTTAATATTACTGTTATAACTGTTGTTATTAATTCACGGACATCCGTCTATCTTTGGTTAGGCGGATGGTTAGCGAGTATCTATAGAATTGTTAGGTATTATCTTTTGCTGCAATCGCGTCACCCAGGATGTGTCCCCTTTAGAGGCATAAAGACTTGCTGAGTACCCCTAGGGTCTCACACGATAAATTATTTGATTCAGATGAACAGGTAAACTCGCAAGATGGATACTGGGTGGAGGAGACGGACGATGTGGACAACGATCATTCGGTGTAGAGATTCCGAGAACGGGGATCCGTGAGATCTGTGGGCGGGATGTGTTTATTATGGGGCATCTTATGCCGATTTGCTTCTTATCCGTACTCGGATCTTGTTTTCCGCTTCCGCCTGATACTCTGATGTTTGATGTATGAGGAGATATCCTGAACTATATATCTATCTAGGATATTTGGATCTTGCCGTATGGCGTTGCAATATTTCTATTTCTTTTAGATGGAATGGCTCTGAGGACTATTGTATGGTGGCTTGCATACATACTCATTTGTGTATGTAGTTGATCCCTTCGCCTGCCGATTACGCCGCCCGTTCTTGTCCCGATGTTTGGAAATGGTTAGGACGGCCGAAAGGTCTACCTGTGAGTGGCATTTGGGCCCCACCGTACTATTTTAACCATTTCCGCTCGTCCAGGCTTGTAACTAGGAGCGTAATTCACCGAGGTAGTTACAGGGAGGGACTCCTCTCCCTCCCCTTGGCCGGCCGGCCCCCTCCACCTATATAAGGAGGGGCAGGGCTCCCCTCCTTGACACACAACTTCCACGCCTCAAACCCTAGCAGCTGCTGCCCACCATAGCCGCCGCCGACCTCTAGGGTTTCTCCCCTAGCCGCCGACTTGGGCACCTCCAAACCCTAGCCGCCGGCTCTAGCACCTCTTCCTCGACGTGTCTAAACCCTAGATCGTCGAGGGACTCTCTCATACTCCACCATACTCGCTCCGGCTTAAGGCGAAGCCCTGCGAGATCTCCCCTCTACTTCCGGTACCACGCTGTTGTGCTGCCGGAATCACGAGGAGAGTGCTACAACCTCCGCTGCCTGCTGGAACAAGGGAGAGGAAGGTCTTCGTCGAGTACCGAACGTGTGACCGACTGCGGGAGCGCTGCCGGAACGCAGCGCCGGAAGGATCGTCTACGCGATCTTGAGATCGGGAAGAGTACGACTACATCACCCACGAGAATCCGCTCTCGTTAAACACTTTGGAATCTTTGAGGGTGAGTTATTCTATCGACTCGTTGCTACAATCTAGTAGATAGATCTTGGCTTGTTTGTTTGTATGCGGTAGAAATTTTTTGTTTTCCATGCTACGAAACCCTACACTAGGACGAGGGGAAGGGGCGGCGACTACGGCAAGCCTATCTAGAGGCGTGGATACGGCTCGGCGTGATAGAGCTTCATCGGTGAAGTCATGGCGATAGAGGCAACTAGAGAGCTCTTCATCGCAGTCTAGACAAGTGGGTGTGGGGAAATGGGACTGTCTCGCCGACAAGGTTGGCCCACACCCATTTTCGCTTCGTCCGGCGTTCCTAGGGCATTCCCAGCAACCCGGGAATGGCCTGGGAAGTCTGGACCAAAATTGGCCCAAATCCGGACGAAACTGGGTTCCTGAGAACGCGACTGGACCAATTTTCGGCGTTCGTACCAAAAATTGCCCTGGGTTCAGCGTCCTGGGAACCTGAGTGGAGATGCTCTAATTGCATTTGCCGTGGTAGAGGTAACGACTGTCGACTAACTATGTCATACTCATCCATCACTATCAGACGATTATATTACCATATATTTATCATATATCAATAATCAAACATGTAAAAATTGCCACCTGTTAGGGCGTGTTCGGTAGGCATGTTTGGTAGGTTGTACGTTGTCCACCCATGCCCTTGATAATAAAAAGAGTGGATGCCTAGTGACATGGTTATACCCCACGGGTACACAACATTGGCATACCTGGTCTATCCCAAGGAAGGCCCACGACAAGATACGCGGCCTGTGGAGATTTCTGGTGGCCCAGGCCCATGACACCTTCGGATCCTTGGAGAACAAGACTAGAATAGATATAATTTCAAAGGGGACAAACCCTAATCTATAACCGACTTGGCCTATGCCCGGGACCTACCTATCTATATAAAGGCTAGGAGGGCACGGCAAGGAGGGCCTTAACTCACCTCATACGCACCTCATGCCAGATCGCATCTGCGCACCTCTGTAACCTTCGGTTCCGCCGTAATCAAGAAGGGGACTTCAACGACTGCGAGCTTCGGCACATTGGAAGGCAAAGCAACGAGGAAGCCAATAGACTTGCCAACATCGGTCCACCTGCGCACGGGTGCCACCAGGTGTGTTCCTCGAACAAATCTGTGTACCCTCTATCAAAAGGAAATTCCCCAAGGGATCACCCGAAGAAGCGGAGCACTCGGGGGCTGCGCCACCCAAGGGAAAGGAAGGGCCCGAAAAGCTCGACACCGAGGCCGAGCTGGTCAGCCTGATGCAGGTCATGGCGGTCGAAGAGACGTGGACACAGTCGTACCTTCGGTACCTGATAAACAAAGAACTACTCGATGATCCGACAGATGCCCGCCACATATCTCGCCGGTCCAAGGCATTCACTATCATCAATGGCGAGTTGTACAAGCGCAACATTTTGGGTGTACTCCAACCATGTGTCACCATCGGTGACGGCAAAACCATCCTTCAAGACATCCACGAGGGCATCTGCGGCCATCATGCAGGCAGCCGCGCCCTAGTCGCCAAAGCTCTGCGAGCTAGATTCTATTGGCCAACAACCATGAACGATGCCAAGGACATCTTCCAAAGGTGCAACGCCTGCTAGAGGTACGCAGACAAGCCACACACCAGGATCTGAGCTACGACACATACCATTGGCCTGGCCCTTCGCCCAACGGGGCCTCGACATGATCGGTAAACTGCCCAAATCATCAAAAGGAAGCCACGTCTACCTCCTGGTCGTAGTCTACAGGTTCACCAAGTGGATCGAAGCCATGCCCGTCACCAACCAAGGCGGCAAAATCGTCGTCAAGTTCATAGTGTACAGGTTCGGTGTGCCTCACAGCATCATCACGGACAACGGCTCGAACTTCATCTCGAAGGAATTCCAGGATTTCTGCGAGGGCCTTGGCATCAACATATCATACGCCTCTGTGGCGCACCCGCAGAGCAACAGGCAGGTCAAAAAGGCCAACGGCCTCATAGGCAACGGCATCAAGAAACACCAGCTATGCCCACTCGAAAGGCTCGCGGGAGCCTGGGTGGAAGAGCTACCCTTCGTACTATAGAGCATACGTACAACGCCAAACAATTCAACTGGCTACACACCCTTTTTATGGTGCACAGAGCCGAAGCCGTGCTACCTGCAGAAGTACGCCACAAGGCCCCATGGGTTGTTGCCTACAGCGAAGCCGAATCATCGGCCGCACTCGAAGACGTCGTCGACACACTCGACGAAGCACGCGACATCGCCGCAGCTCGTGCAGCGGTCTACTAGCAGAGCCTCCGCAACTACCACAGTCGTCGGCTGCGCCCAAGGTCCTTCGTCGAAGGAGACATCGTCCTACGACTCAAGCAAGAGCGGCCAAAGAATGGGAAGGACCCTACATCATCACCGAAGTAATCCTAGGTGGCGCCTATCGCCTCATGGATGTCAAGTCAGGAGTCGAATACTCCAACCCATGGAACGTCGCACAACTACGACGCTTCTACCCCTAGCTACCTCTTTACTTTCAATAAGGCTACTCAGCCGAACAATGTACCTCCTCATTACGATATGAATAAAAGCTAAGTTCCTCGGCCGAAATTTCTTTTCCCTTGCATTACTTTTCGCTATACACCTCATGACCTCGTCGACTGAGAAACAATGCATACAACCTAAGTAGCTGACCATGTCAGGCTAACGAAAAGGGCATGCACATAACAAAGCACAACGTGCTAATATAAATAAACTTTACAAAAGGGCACAACAAGACCACTCTAATACATACAAACTTTACATCATTCTATTTATTTACACGGTCTACCTATTCTGGAGTATCAAACTTGCCCTATGCTCGAACAGATCAACGATCTCTTCAGCATACTGCCTCACAACCGCATAATGCGAGCGCATATCCCAGAGACTACCATCTGGTCGAAGGGGCGGCCCAGTCGCCACTGCCGCGAGATCGACATCACGGCGATGCAGTCGAACAAGTGAAAGGGCAGCTTTCACCCCTGCAACCAGCTGATGCCGCACCAACTCCCTTACGCGGCCCATGTCTCGAAATTTCGACAAAAGACCCCAAAGGGTGGAAGGTGCCTCATCTAGGGGGAACATGATAAACAAGATGGACGCCAGGGAAGTCTTCGCCTGTTTTAGCACCCGAGACACCTGGTGCACGCGATCTTGCATCGTCGCAAGGATGATGGCTCGATCGCGGTCCATCCAGAAGAAGCCACCAGCCTCCAAGTCCTGCTGGGTTAGTAAATTCATCCGAACTGCAACACGTTCCTTATCTTCTCTCGGAACGAGATTGACGCCTGCACCAAGCACATAATAAGATGACACGCAAACAAGGTGCATCCGAAAATAGCAGCAGTTCGCGAAGACTCACGTTGCATTTGATCGCTCATTTGTCGCAGCTCCCCATCAAAAATTCCTCCCTGGCGGTGGTTTGCTCAGCTTTCAACTTCCACACATCCGCGTGGCCTCGAATGCGAAGGGCATCCTTCTCCAGGCCGTGGACACAGTCGCGAAGAAATGCGAGCTGGGACGCATCATCCAAGGATGGTCGTGACTTCGGAGCAGTCTAAGTACCAACGGGAGTCTCACCTGAAGGACCCTAAAGGCAAACAAGTTAAGACATAAATACTACAAGTACCTCTAGTAACAGCTCAAAGCATAATTTATATACATAAAGGCCACCTCGTGGCATAAGTTAAGCTTGTTCATCAGCAAAAGATTACATGATAAAGAGCAAAAAGATAAACTATCCTAGCTACAACACTTAGGTCTAGGCACCCGCATCCGGAGTGGCCTCAGAGCCAGATTGCCTGCTCTTGGCCTCCTCATGCTGCTTCACCGCATACTCCGCCAGCAGATCAATGAGTTTCAGCCCATAGAGCTTGCAGCGAGAGGCGAAGAGGGCGAACGCTACCTCTGAGCCATCTGCAACCGTTGGCATCTGGGAGGTAATGTGCGGCAGATCCGGCTTAGCTTCGGATGCCATGGCCATCGCCAACCCCATCGAGGCTCTGATGCCCTTCTGCTTGTGCTTGTATGACGCAGGCATGTCCTCCGACAGAGAATCCGCCAGAGCTTCGACATCCTCAATGGAATCACCCTTGGGGACGACCTCCTTGTAGAAGCGCAGGAGAACATCCTTGGCCTTCGCCAAGGAGCCAGCAATAGTACTACAGCGGTATTCGACTGCTGCTGTGGCATCGGCCAGAGCATCTCCATGCTCCAGCACACCACGATCAAACGCGATGCGTGCAGCGTCTGAACCAGAGGGGGAAAACACTCAAATAAGAACAAGAAAAGATTCAGTAGAAAAGAAGCAAACAATCAACAACAAATAAGCTAAGGGAAACTTACCAGAGAAGGCTTTGGCTGCAGCTACGGGCAGCCATAAGCCTATCGGCCATCTCCTTATCACGAACAGCCGCAGTAGCAAGCTTCTCCTTGTGATCAGCAGCCTCCTTCTGAAGGCGCTCCCTGGCTTTGGCAGCATCAGCAATCTCCTTCTGCAGGCGCTCATTCGCCTGCGCAGCATCTGCAGCTTTCTTCTCCGCTCGACCAAGGCTCTTCTCGAGAGCGTCCAGCCGCCGAAGAGCCGCATTGTTCTCATTTGCACAACATGATCAGTACACGCAAAATACAAGGAACAAGATGAACTATAAAAAGTGAAGTAACTGAGCACCTTGGAGTTGCTGCATGCTGGCCTCCAGTGCCAGGTGCTGTTAAATAAGGAGGTTGGCGCCGCGCACAAAAGGATGCAGAAAGAAACAGAAGCAAATGATCATGCAAACATAAGAAAGGGCTCGGGGGCTATGCCCCGCAAGAGAAAAATCGGCCAACAGGTCATCCAAAAAAGGGCTCGGGGGCTTCCCCCACAAGATAAAGCTGCAAATTACTTACGTGTTTAGGCAGGGACTCTGAAGTTCCGCGTGCGGTCTTCTGAGTCACAAATACCCGAGCCTCTAGCTTGGAGAGGTTCGGCTCATCGTCCTCGGAGTTGGCCACCACCTGAGATGGAGGAGCCATTGGCTTCGACTCCCCTACGGCCTCCTGAGTGCCCTCACTAAGAGAACCCTTCGAGGAGTGGCTACAGAAAAAGCTTGATCAAACAACAACCTATAGGTAGCAATAAATAATTCGGTTGAAGATACTTACGAGTCAATATCCGACAAGTTGAAGATGGGCGGGCCTTCTCCTTCTTCTTCTTTTTGGCCGGCGGCTGCGGCGCCATCGCCCGAAGCGGCACATCAAGGAAAGGCGCAGAAGAAGCACCATCATCCTCGCCATGGCGCTCGAGGAAGGCCGGGCCCCTTGGAGTGGGAGGAGTCGACGCATCCGAAGATTCGCTCTGGTAGCGCTTTCGGGTCTACCCCTCGCTCGGCTCGGGGGCTTCCTGAGTCGGCAATTGTACCGGAGGAAGTTCGGACTTAGAATCCACAACCTCATTGTTCGGCGCAATCGGAAATTTCTCAGGCAACGGGGGACATCATTCTAGCTACCTTGAGTTCCTACACACCAAAGACGTCAAAGATCATGATTAGTAACAATAGTCATAAGTAAACAACACTCGAAAAAAGGTGCAACACGCATGACGCAATTCTACACCTGAGGAACTGCATCCGAAGCACTGAAGGGGGCGGTCAAGGACTTCCCCGGGAGGTCCTCATTGGCCTTGAACTTCAGCAGCGGCCGAAGAGCTCTATCGAGGTCGCCCTTGGACAGCTCCTCAGCTGATACCCTCGTCGGGTCGTTGCGGCCAGTATAAAGAAACATCGTATGCGCCCTCGCTTGGAGCGGCTGCACCCGACGTTTGAGGAAGGTGCGGATGATGTCCACACCATTGACCTCTTTCTCAGCAACCATCTGGAGCGCCTCCACCCTACAGTAGAGCTCCTCCACTTCCACCACTTTGCCCTCCAAGATGTGATTCTTCTAGGATCTCTTCGGAACGATTTCCTGGGAGGAGTCGAAGGGAGCGAGGCCAAAATCTTGTCCGTCCACCGTGGCATCGCGGATATAAAACCACTTCTTCCGCCAGTACTAGACAGACTCGCACATCGAAAAGGAAAAGAAAAGAACGGAAGATCGAATGGAGATGATGCAGCCGCCGAGCGGATAGACCCCGCCGGTGCCAGACTGCCTATTCACGGAATAGAGCTTCCGGAAGAGGCCAAAGTGTGGCTCGATACCGAGCCAACACTCGCAGAAAGTGATAAAGCAGGCGATGTGGAGGAGAGAATTGGGAGAGAGATGATGAAGTTGGATCCCGTAAAAGAAAAGGAGTCCACGAAGAAAATCGTGGATAGGGAGCGAAAGACCACGAAGAACAAAGGCAACGAACATCACCCGAAACCCTACGGATGGACGGGGAATTACCTCATCGCCAGTAAGCTTTACATCCTCCTTGTTCCGCGGGATCAATCCCGCATCGCGCAGCTTGCGCAGGTCGGCATCGCGTGCCTCCGTGCGCCTCCACCTGCCGTCGGTAATGCAAGCGGCAGCGGCAACCTTCTTGCTGCCGGCGGCGGCGCTCGAGACAACACCAGTGGCAACCTTCCTAGACTTGCCCATCATGCGGCGTCGAGTGCGGCGGTGAGCACGGAGAAAGGAAGAAGGAAATGAGCAGAGAACTTCTAGTGCGCAACGCGAGAGAGATAGTGCTCATGAAAATGGAGGCGATGGCGAGAAAGCAAATGGCAAAGGGTAAAACAGATTCACTATTTACCCACGGTATTAAAAGACGAAGAAGACGAACACAAACCGTCGATTCAGAAGCCCTAGCGCGCAAGCAAGATCCATCCCTACACGTCTCAGCATAGCAGCGAACTGTCGTCAGCACGCCGTCCACTACGCGCGGAAACCAAGGAGACACTGTAATTCTCGCCACGTTTGCGCGTGACTAGTCAACATCAAGTTAGGCGGTGGGACCCACGATCGTCCCGTCACGTCACCTCTGCCACCGCAGACGGTTGAGATCACCAATCGTCACTACTGACATCATCAAGACTAAGCTAGGAACGGCTGGATATTTTTGGCTGATAATCAAGTACTCACTCAAATCTACGATTCAAGCAACTACTCAGGGGCTACTCCTATCAGGAGAGCTGGCCGCGCACCTGAGACATTATTAAGGTACTGCACCTCTCGACTATCTTCGAGTCCTACGTCGATTCTACGACTCCACTAAGGACTCGGGTGCTACTCCCATAGGGAGGATTGGTTAAGCATCCGAAAAAAAAGTGTCCTCCAGACCTTAAGCTAAAAATAACTGATCTAAAGTCTCTGCTCGAGTCTACGACTCGAACAGACACTCGGGGGCTACTCCCGTAGGGAGCGCTAGCCACGCACCCTATGAATTATTCGACTGTGATCCTTCGGATCAAAATACAAAATCTTTCTGGAAACTTTGCCCAAACCAACGCTAAGTGAGGAGCATCCTCCTTGGCCACCCGAAACACCTCCGCGGTGATAACATTTCGGATGCTGTGTCTGCGACACAAGGATAAGACCTACAGATATCGTATGATTGCCTGGTAATGCACCTGACTGCACTCTACCAGTAAAATACCATGTCAACAGGCACGACAAAAAATCCTGACGGATGCCTTGGGTACATCCCTTGAAAACCACTGGGATTCAACTCCTATAAGACCTCAACAGCCTGAGTCGAATTACGCCAGCATTCGTTCTAGATTCGAGTCCAGGGACTCGAGTCTAAAGAAGATCGTGTTGTTTTGTCCTATGACAGTTAACTGGCCATGATCCGTCGGGAGAGTCAGGCACACGTATCAACAATCCCTACGAACTAAGTCATTTTCTCTTACAAACAGGTCCAACTGCACTTGAAAGATTGAAGAGTCCTCAGCCGAATCTACGATTCGACTGAAAACTCGGGGGCTACTGACATGGTTATACCCCATGGTTACACAACATTGGCATACCTGGTCCAGCCCAAGAAAGGCTCACGACAAGATACGCGGCCTGTGGAGATTTCGGGTGGCCCAAGCCCATGACGCCTTCGGATCCTTGGAGAACAAGACTAGAATAGATAGAATTTCAAAGGGGACAAACCCTAATCTGTAACCGACTTGACCTACGCCCGGGACCTGCCTATCTATATAAAGGATAGGAGGGCACGGCAAGGAGGGCCTCAACTCACCTCATACGCACCTCACGCCAGATCGCATCTGCGCACCACTGTAACCTTCGGTTCCGCCATAATCTAGAGCAGACAAGCAGGAGTAGGGTTTTCCCTCCGGGGGGCTGAACTTGGGTAAACACCATGTCCCCGTATTGCTTGTCTGTTAACCGTTCCGTGATCTCCAGCATCCCCATCTTCTCCAAAAACCAAGTCCATAACAATGGGTATTGACGAGATCAAACCTCGTCACCTGGCGGCTGGGATGGGCCACCTTCACGTTATGGCCAGCGCGTTGCTCAAAGCAGTCACTAGTCAGGCCTGTTGAGAACTGCCGAATTGGCAGTTTTCGTAGTGCTAGTCCTGGGAGAGCGTGGATGGGGTCTTTCCCTGCACGTGTTGGGAATGAGGGACTTACGCCGTGTTACCTTGGTGTTTTCCAACATAATCCCCTCACCGATCACTCTCACTCATGACAGTTTCATCCACCACCATCTCGTCGGTGGCAATTCTTCGGCGCAAATCTCTTAGGGGCGACTCATAAAGTTGCCATGCCCAGCTGAAGTGATGACGAGAACTCGACCAAGTCTATCTAGGGGTAAGTTTAATTTCCCTCGAGCCTCCATCCACATTGATGTGCGTGGGGTAACGTTTGAAAAAAATATTAGCACTCCTTTTTGTTTTTTAGTTTCTGAATACCATTTTAAATGATCACCAGCCGTTGGTGACCCCGGAGGCGTTTTCACCCGTTGTCGTTCCGCTCCCAGTCCAACCGCCCCCGTCCAACCTCAAGCTGCTGCTCCATGCTCGCCCAATCAATAAAGCTGTTTCTCCCGTCACAACCAAGCACTTTTTCAATTGCATTGTAACATCCTAAAACTTTCTAAATTTTGGAAAACAAAGTTTGTGTTTTATTTTTCTATCTTTGTTTAACAAAATTTAAAATAAAAAACTTTGGAAGTTTTAGTACAATAATACAAATATTTCTTCTAAAAAATGAATTTGGTCCAATTGAGTAAGAAAAACTATATTCCAAAACTTAATAAAGTTATTTTGTTTAGGGAAAGCAAAACATTTAAATTTGGTTTTATCAAAATCCAAAAAACATATTTGTCATATAGATTTGCTGCAAGACCCGTTTCCACAAAACAAGTTTTAAGAATATTCCTTTGTTCATGAAAATAGTTTTAATACTTTCTTGAACATTTCTTTTCCTCCTTTAAAAATGTTTTATTTTTATAAAATTTTAAAACATATATTTTGACTTTAAAGAATACCCATAAAGGGAAAAGGGAATTTTTGTTCAGAAAAAAGGATTATACAAAGATTATTTGGTTAAGAAAGTATTTTTTTCAAACGTATTTGCTCCCTGAATTTTATAATAAGCAAAACATCTATTTATAAAATAATATTTACAAGTTAAATCTTTGGTGTGAAATATTTTTCTTAAATCCAAAACATCTATAAAATTTCTCTAATTTGTTTGAATTATTTTTGTGTAAATTATTTAACCCCCTAAAATAAGAGGATTAAATTTTCCAAAATTATTTTTATATAAAAAACTATGCTAATATATAAAATATACCTATGTACATTTTTTTCGAGTGTTTAAAAATGGTTTTTGAGTGGTTTTATTGTCCATTGAAAATCTAGTAAATAGAAAAGGTTAAAAAAAGAGATAGAGAGCCACTAGGCTGACCCTGCCTGCCAGTGAGCTCTCGCCCGACAAACCTGGCATCCCGTCTCTCTCTCTCTCTCTCTCTCTCTCTCTCTCTCTCTCTCTCTCTCTCTCTCTCTCTCTCTCTTCCCGGATTCGTCCTATCGCCAGCCTACCCGGGTCCACACTCTCCCTCTCACATCTCCTTGACCGACAGACAAGCCCCATCGGTAGCCACCTCCCCTATCCTCTTTCCCTGTTAAGCCGTCCCCTCCCCAAACCTCCTATGAATAGTAACGAGTGGCATAAAGACATCTATCAATAGCTCTTTATGGTTTAATACTCTTATTTCAAAACTAGCTACACACGAACTATGTTATTGCAGTTATTAGGTTGAAGTGGAGCCTCAGATTCACTAATGGGGTGAAGGTGGATTGTGTTGGAAGGGGTGGAGGTTTGGCACTATGTTGGAGATATGGATGGAGGTTTTTTTGTCATGCCTATGGTGTCGGTATTATATCAATGTCAAATTCTCTATTGATAGTGAAACATGGAGATTCAGTGGTATATATGGAGAGTCGCGCATGGAGCTTTGAAGTGAGACATGGGGTGTACTGATTTATCTAAAATACCAAGATGATCACCCTCGGTTATCTATTGGGGATTTTAACTAGACAGAAAGGCAACAAGAGTAGTTTAGGAGGTAACAAGCAAAGTGATTCTCAGATGACAACCTTTTGAGTCTATCTAATGGATCGTGGCTGTCTGATCTTGGGTCAAGGGGTACTATTACACCTCGGACAACACGTGGGATGGGGATGGAAATATTCATGTTAGACTTGATCGGGGAACGATGACGACACCCGTCTTGGATCTCCTCCACTTAACTCAAATGGATCACATGGTTACAAAGAGAACCAGATCATATGGCTTTGTTGATTAGGATCCTTGATGAAACACCGAGAAGTGTATCGTCTTATGCCAAAGGGTAAAGAATGCGTGGTAGAATGTAGGGCATCAAGTGTCTGTGGAGTCATCGTCGTGCTCGAGACATGAAATTTTGAAGTGGAGCAGGGAAGTGAGTAGTGGACAGTGTCCTTTGAAACAAGTTTTGGCGCTTTACGAATCATGGTCGGGGCAGATGATCAATGCCACTAAATCGTCGGCCATGTTTAGTAAGGGTACCTCAAGGGGAGCGAAGGAAATTGTTCTCTCGGTGCTAGGGATACCGAGGGAACCCCGTAATGAGCGGTATCTTGGGATGCCAGTACATCTGGGTGCTTCAAAATCCAAATAATTCTCTTACCTAAAATAGAGGGTGTGGCATGCATCCAAGGGTGGAAGGAAAAGCTACTGTCTAAAGTCAGGAAGGAGATCCTGATTAAAGCTATTGCACAGGCGATACCAACTTATGTCATTTCATGCTTTGATTTGACTAAGGCAATGTGTGATGCAATTAGCTTGACGATTTGTTGGTACTAGTGGGATCAAACAAGATGATAAAAGCAAGTGTCACTGGGTTAGCTAGGATACCATGACACGTTCAAAGGAAGAGGGTGGGATGGGGTTCAGGGACCTACGCATGTTTAATCTAGCGATGTTGGCTAGACAGAGCTAGAGATTATTGCAAAACCCGGATTCATTGTGTTGTACTGTCCTGAAAGTTATGTATTTCCACAACACTTCAATTCTGGAGGCTACTCCAACTCTGGAAATGTCTTACACATGGCGGAGCATTCTGAGGGGACTATAACTGCTGAAAGAAGGGGTGATGTGGATTGTTTGGTCTCGGGTGTGGAAGGATCCATGGATTCCAGGTGTTTCAACACGAAAGCTAAGGACACTAGATGAGATGGAGGAGGATATGAAAGTGGTAGATCTCATAAACCCCATTACAAATCAGTTGGATATGGAGGTCTTGCAGGGATTATTCTGGGAGGAGGATGTTAATGAAACTTTGTATATTCCGATCATTGGGGGAAGGAAGATCGTGTGGCTTGGAACCTAGAAAATAAGGGTGTCTTCTCTGTGAAGTCTGCATACCATCTAGGCATGCATCTTAAAGCAAATAAGATTGTCCGGATTGCGGCAACATCTAGAGTGTCAGTAGGTGCATCACCTTTGTGGAAGAAAATCTAGAGTTTAAAATTACCGGGGAAGATTAAAATTTTCATTTGGAGGCCGGCATACAACATCTTGCCAACTAGAATGAATATTGAGAGGAAAAGAGTGGTACTTGATACCAGATGCCCCATGTGTTACCGGCTAGATGAGGATGGAGCATATTTTCTTGAAGTGCAAGATGGTGAAGCAAGTTTGGAGAGCTATGTTATTGGAGGACATCCGGCTGTCACTTCTGAATGTGGCTACCTCGGCCCTGGTCATTGAACAGGTGCTAGCATTACCGAAGGATAAGGGCCCCCAGGTCCTGATTCTGCTATGAGATTGGTGGACTAACTCGAACAAAAACAATGCATGCGAACTACCAAGATCAACCGAGCGGGTGTGCCATAGAGTTAAGAAACATATGTTGGATTTCATACTGGGGACAACAGAGCAAGTGTCTGGAACATCAGTGGATAATAGCATAACCCACTCAACCGCAGTGTGGATGAAATCGAAAGAGAATATTACTAAGTTAATGACGAGGTTTTGACTCATCAATGCCCATTGTTATGGCATTCCATTTGGGAGAAGAAAGGTACGTTGGAGATCGTTGGACGGCTAAAAAACAATAAATGCGAGACATGAGATTTACCTAGGTTTGGGCCCTCGGAGGGAAACTTTACTCCTGCTTGTCTGTTCTTGATTGATGGTGAAGCTGAAAGTTACAAGGGTGCGCAGATGAGATCTGGCAGGTGTGTATGCTAGGGTTGTGGATTGTTCTCCTCGTCGAACCCTCCTGACCTTTATATGGGGAGGCCAGGTTTCGAGGGTAGGTCGAGTCGGTTACAGGTTATGGTTTTACCCTTTGAATTTATATCTAAAGCTAGCCGTGTTCTTCAAGGAGTCACATCATTCGTGGGCATGGGTCAAACACGCATCTCTCCTGGGCTTTATCGTCAGGGGTACATCATTACATGGGCTTCTGCTGGGCCGGACCGGATAGGCTAACATTAAGCACCTGTAGGGCATACCCATGTCAGTAGCCCCCGAGTGTTCAGTCGAATCGTAGATTCGACTGGAGACTCTGAAGTCTTCGAGTGCATTCATCCAAACAAGCTTTCGGGTCATAGTGTTAGTTCATAGGGATAGCTGATGTATGTGCCTGACTCACCCGACATATCATGGTGAGTTAACTGCCTTTGGGTAAAACAACGTTATCTACTTCAGACCCGAGTCACCGAACTCGAATCCGGAAATTTGCTGGTGTAATTTGAATCAGGCCGCGGAAGTCTTAC
Organism: Avena sativa; assembly: GCA_916181665.1. NCBI lineage: Eukaryota > Viridiplantae > Streptophyta > Magnoliopsida > Poales > Poaceae > Avena > Avena sativa. The sequence goes on from OV702279.1 coordinate 327,239,709, forward strand.
AGGAGTCAAATTCTAGTGTTTAAAGTATGTACCCAAAGCGTTTGTCGGGATTTTTCCTCAGGCCTGTTGACACGGAATATTACTGGCAGAGCGCATTCGGGTGCATTACCAGGCCATCAGACTATGTTTGTAGGTCTTATCTTTGTGTCACAAACACAACATCCGAATGTTTATCGCCGCGGATACGTTTCAGGTGGCCAAGGATACACCATATCTTAGCATAAATTTTTGGGCGGAATCACCAAGTTTGTCGAATACATGTCAGTTTTACGTATTAATTGTAAATGATCTATAAATGATCTGAAAGATCATAATGAACTGATTCATAGGGTGCGTGACCAGCGCTCACTATGAGAGTAGCCCCCCGAGTGTCTGTTCGAGTCGTAGACTCGAGCAGAGACTTTAATCTTGTGAATGCTATTGATGGACCAGATTAACCCGATAACGATCGACGCTCCCAATAGGAGTAGCCCCCGAGTCCGTAATCTAGTCGTGGACTCGATGAAGGAGTCAAGCCATGAAGTTGAGCTGAATGTCATCCCTGAATTATCTTTGAGTGCCTCAGGAACCTGACCAATTGTTTAGGTGCGTGACCAGAGCTTCTGATAGGAGTAGCCCCGAGTATTTGGTCGAGTCTTAGACTCGAGTAAGTACTTTGTCATGATTCGAATGATTAGAGCCGTTGCCTCGCCTCTGCTTTTGCAATTGGTGACGTCATTGCTGACGAATGGTGAGCTTATCCTTCTGCGGCGATAATGTTGAGGGACGAGATGGTAGTGGGTCCCACATTCTGACTGGAATTTGACTAGTCATGCGTATATTACGCGATTTTAATTGTGTCTTCTTGATTTCCGCGTGTAGCGAAGAGCGTGCTAGCGAAGGTTCGAGCGGTGGCTGCCACATGTGCGCTATGATGCGCGACCCACGATAGCCTTTGTCTGCTTCTTCGTCTTTGTCATTTAATACAGCTGAAGGCCCTAGTAATTTTCCCCTTCGTCTTCACTGTTTCTTCTTGTTTCCTTGTTATTCTTCCCGTGTGTCGCCTCATACTTCCATTGTGTCTTCTTGTGCTAGAAAACTTTCGTCTTTTTCCTTCCTTCCTCATCCGAGCGCAACGTAAAGCACACCACGCCAAGATGGGCAAGCTGAAGAAAACTACCGGAGTAGGGACAAGCGCAGCCGGCGCCGCTAAAATGACCACCATAGGCCGCTTCACCAACGGCGGTTGGCGGCGATCAACAATGAGGGCGGTGGACTTATGCCACTTGTGCGAGGCCCATTTAATCTGCCATTCTCATATGTGAGGCTATAAGTATCTGCCATAGTGCCTTCGAGAGCTTCGAGTTCAAATTTTATCCTAGAACTTGTAATAGGGTTGCGCATGAGCTAGCGAAGTTTGGTCTTAAATCAGAAGTTGAATGTGTGGGATGGGCGGAGGATAGCCCTTCCTTTGTAACGGATTTGTAGGCCAGTGAATCTGCTGAGCCATCTAGTTAATGGAGTTTATGTTTATTCTTAAAAAAATATAGAAACCGCGTCTATAAAAATCTATATCTATACCTAATACTAAAGCACGAAGTGTTTCTCCCAATCCAATACTTTTTTAGACCGTTTTGTCCTTTCACCAAACCATGTATTCACCCGTAAATAGGATAAAAAAACATTTGCTCCGCTCTCCTCCCCTGTGTATCTGTCGCATGGGCCTGTCCCCGTCATCCCCTACCTCATGTTCTGGAGATCGACACAAGCACGGCTTGCAACCACTGTGGAATCCACCTGATTTTTCTCTGATTCTTTGCCCCTCTCCACGATTCCTTGCCAGATAAATAGCCCCAACCCCCTCTTCCAAACCCCTCTGAAAACCCTATTTTTCCACCACCAGGCTGCTATGATCGAAGCTCGTTTGCGCCACCACCATTGGCGAGATCGGGAGGTCAAGCTTCCCACCGAACCCGGCGCCCCCTCGCCACCACCGTCGCCATCTGCACCGTCCGTGTGGCATCCCGCAAAAAACCACTACTAGAAAATCGCTTGGTATTTTTGTTTTGTGCATCATCATGACATCATCATGCATCTTATTGACTAAAACTATTTTGTTAAAAACCTACTTTTGCTTTCTACAAAGATCCCTCTTTATTTCAAAATAATCCCCGGATCCTTCCGGATATTTTATTTGTATAAAAATAAATTGCACAAGTCTTTTAAACAATACATAAAATTTTATATTATTTTTAGGGGGCAGCCAAACCGGGCCGATCCGACCCAGTCGGCCACCCCCAGTGCAAAATCGGACCACCTAAAACTTTTCCTACCTAATCCTAATCTACCCAGTCCCTCCACCTCACCCCCTCCAATCACATGTCGCCACCTCACCTCTTCCCAAATCCCCACCAATAGCCACCCGCCACCTCACCTCCCCTCCCTCACCCACACACACAGCCACCACGGGCCACTCCCCACCTTCTCTCCCCTCTGGCCCCACCCTCCAGCCTCCACTCCTGTTTCCACCAACCGCCTGTGGGCCTGGCCCCACCACCGACACCCTCTCTCCCTCGCGCGACCTCTTCCCCGCCTCTCTCCTTCTCTGTCCCGCGCCTGCGCCCCACCCTCTTCTCTCTCCCTCGTGTCGGCCTCCTCCTCCCAGGTGTGTGCCACCGCCGGCGCCCACGTCGCCGAGCCGCCACCAGCCCGCTCGCCTCCGGTGCCTCACCGTCGCTCCTCTTCCTCGCCTCCCCCTCGGCGGCCGCGTCTCCCTCCTCCCGCCGTCCGCCTTCTCTCCGCCTCGTCCAGGGGGCCGCCGAAGCCGCCGCCAGGAGCTCCTCTGCGCCGAACTCCCCAGAGCCGTCCTCGTCCCCGACTCCGGCCAGCCCCCCCCCCTCGCAAGTTCTTCCCCGGTCCTTCCCCGCATCGAGGCCCCCATCCCCGCCGCGTTCCCGGCCGCCTCGAGCCCGGCCCCTCTGTCCCAGCCACCGGCCTCCTCCTACCGCCGCTCGGGCTCGCCCCGCCGTCGCGCCCGCGTCCTCCTCCTCAACCAGACCGTCCCGCGCCGCCGTCCGCCTCTGCGGGTTCTCCACCACCGCCGCCCCGGCGCTTCCCCGACATCGAGCTGCTTCGCCCCGCGGGATCGCGTCGGCCTCGACCTCCTGCCCCACGCCACCTCCTGGCGCCGGCCCCGTCGCCTCCTCTGCTCGGCATCACGCCACCCTCGGCCTCCCTGCAGCGCCTGCAGGCCACCGTCGGCCCGCCGGAGCTTCTCCCGGCCGCCCTGTCTTCATCCGCCGCCAGCACCCTCGCTGCCTTGGGCCTCCTCTCCGCCAACCCGGTGCTCAACCCCTGGCGCCTTCGTGCCCTCTGACGGCCAGTTGTTGTGAAGCACGGCTTCAGTCTGTGCTACCTAGGTGTGCACGCGTGGTTCCAGCTGTTCCTTGTGGCGTGCAAGTCCAGGGGGGCTCTGCATCTTCCAAGATCTACCGAGGCCGAGACCAACTCGCTAAAATGCTTCGTATCGACATGATCTTCCTCGGGACTTCGACATGGAATCGCCAAGGTCCACCGGTGCCAAACCCAAGACCGACATCGTCACCCGAGAACTCTGACAAGGACGCCAAGCTCGTCGAGATCCCGGACACCGAGACCCTGAGACCGAACCCCGAACCCCTCGGACCCCGAGACCTTCGACACTAATGTGTGACCCCTTTTCTCGAACCCTATTTTATAAATGATATTACTTGTTGCATATAAAATTGTCATACTTGCATATTTTCATGTGGTTTGGGGGCATTATGCCGATTCACCTCATAATTAAATATGGGGCCCATATGCGGGCAAATCTAGTCTTATATTAGCCTCATTTAAACTTGTGTAGCGGACCGGTAACTTATCTTGCCTTGTTATTACAACATTTAATTTGCGGGGTAGATAAATAACATGAACCATCTAATTAAATGTCGGGACCCCGGTTTCGCTTAATACTACCTAAATGCATCGCATCTTTGCCATGTCATACATCATACATGCATCATGCTCGATCTTCCGCCGTAGTAATAAATAGTGTATCCGGTGTTTCCTCTAGTGCTTTGCTTCTTCACGGACTAGGCCGATGAGTTGATGCGAGTATCTACCCGATCTTCGGATGAACCTTCGGCAATGTTTTCAGGCGAGCATCTCTCCCTTTCTACCTATCTTACTTTTATAGTATTTATTCCCTCCTGTTGATCTATTGCTATCTGTGTTGCGATGCTCTAGTTTCCGTATCCGTGATATCCCTTGCAGCCTTATATTGCCTTGGACACATCCTATTACCTGTTGTTTGGTAGATAGTTGGACTTGCGCGTCGTAGTCGCTTGCTCAAGTGCTGTTGCGTGTCGTCCAGTACCACAGTTGTTGGGGTATTGCCACATGTTCAAGGTTGGAGATGATCATGGCTTTCACTATCTTTTACTTTAATTACTGTTTAACAACTAAAATTGAAGTAGGTAAGCAGAGGCACAGGTGGGCAATAGATGTTATTTGGTTGTTAACCGTCCACTTGTGTCCCGTAGGACCCCGAGTACTTGATACCTGTTCCTTGAATATTCGCGCTATCCACATACGGGAGGATTATGGGACCCCCCTGAGCCAGAGCTTGATTCATTCTTATTTCTTGGGGCCACAAACTAGTTTGAGGTTTTATTTACTATCATGTACTTATGCCATGCCTTACTGCTTTATTTACGATTGTGCGAGGAGCACCTGTACTGTTTAGGTAAGCGGAGTGTTTTCGCGGTATCGACAAGCCCAGTCACATTTTCGGGTTCCCAGTCGTTTACAGCCATTGACGCAAACCTTGAGTCCGTCTCGGAGTCAGCTAACTTCGTTGCGGGTGTACTCAATGGGGTGGCCCCCTGAAATATTTCTGAATCCTGTGATTGCTTTGTCGTGAAGGCCTCGTTGGGTTTTGATTTGGTTTTTCCGAGGTTGATCGAGTGTGTGTTGCTATTTGTGCACCCCTGCGGGGTAAAACTTTCTGAAAGCCGTGTCCGCGGTTATGGACGACTTGGAGCACAGTATCTCGATCATAGACAACTATAACTAAAGTAGTGCTATAAATTTGACTTTATGTTGACTAGTAATCAGCTTCACTATAATGGAATGGCTAAATAAAACTGCCAACAATTGCTTGTTTGGGTTGTCGCTTGCGACCATTGTATCTGACTAGTAAGTATTGCAACTATAACGGAATGGCTAAATAAAAGTACCAACAACTGCTGGGTTTTGGGTTATCTCATGCTAATTGTATCTGACTAGTAAGTGTTGCAACTACAACGGAATGGTTAAATAAAATTGCCCACTGCTTATTATATCAGGATGATTATCTATACCTGACTAGTAATTGCTGCAACGATAACTGAATAAATAAAACTGCCAACTGTGTGAGTTCCTCGGTTGACTTCCTCGTTTGGTCTCGAGGGGGAAATACCAGGATGGGTTTGTTTGGTGTTAGTATCCGGTTGGTTCCGAATAGGTCTTTCTTACCCCTCTCCGATAGCCGCTAGTTGTATCGAGTCTCTATAGGTTGTTTAGTGCATGCTACGCTGCCGCTTCAGTCCACCATACCTATGTAGGCGAGGACCGCTGAATTCTAGCCTCGCCGTGTACTGGCCTCAGTACTGACCGCTCTCTCTTTTTCCTCTGCCCTTTGTCGGCACCCCTTTTGTTTAAGCAGGTTTGAGATCGACGTCGTTAGCAGGGTTACCCTTCCGGCTTGGCCTGGGAAGGGTTATGGATGCCATTGGTTATTCTTCAGGGCTCTTAGCCCCATTTGCATCTTGTCCGTAGTCGGACGTTGTATCGTTTTCAAGGTGATTTGGATCTTTGTATATTATATCTGTATTCTTGACTCATGGAGTCGTGTTGTATATGTATCTGTTCTGTGGGTCCCATCGAGGACTGTTGTGTAATGTTATTACTTCGTTTTCCACCCGCACGAAAGTGCCTGGTGGGCACCTTTGAATCGTTTCTATGCGGGTTTGGCGGGTTTCGCTAAAACTTGCATAGGGCCGATTCTGAGGGTGTTACAGAGTGGTATCAGAGCTCAGCAGTTGCGATACCCCACAAGTCCAGCCTGTAGGATAACCTAGCTAACGGCCGAAGTAGAGTGTCAAAACTATTTTTAAAAATCGGTTGGATAGATCTGATTAGGTCTGATTTTACTCCTTACCCCTCTGCTGCTCTCCTCTCATCTCTGCGTGTTTTGAATCCGCTCTCTTCTCTCTCTTCGGGTCCAGGACTTCTCGTGGTTGGGTTTTCCGTCGTATCTTTAGGGTTTCGCTTCCTCCTTTGGTAACGGTGTTGCTACATCTGGTCTTCATGCTATCCGAGGAATCCTTCGTCTGGTGGACTTCTCTTTGCTCCTTCTCGTGCCTCCCGGTGTTTTCCGACGCGACGGCATCATCTACGTCAGATCCGATGCAGAGTCTGCATCACTCCTTTGTTTCTGAACCTCGTTTGTCGAGATCTTCAGTCTGAATTCCGAGAGTTGGTTGCATAATCCGCCTATTCGTGTGCAGAGTATGGTTTGGGTGCGCGATGGACTGATCACCATCCGACTACTCTTATCATTCGCTCTTGTACATCGAATCAGTGGATCCAGCAATTTTACTCCGTCCACGGAAGCTAGAGGTGGCTTTATTTGTTGATACCTCTACCTTCGACCTTTTGTTTCCGGAGTGTTTCCCTCGACGGTCACGGACAACGACCTCTTGTTAGTGGCGTCGCGAGGATCTACACGATGCGAGAAGATTCAGATCGCCGCCCTTCTTCCCGGTACCATGAGGCGGATCTCGAGGGCGAGATCCATTGTTAGTGGTGTCGAATTGTGGCATCCCGCAAAAAACCACTACTAGAAAATCGTTTGGTATTTTTGTTTTGTGCATCATCATGACATCATCATGCATCTCATTGACTAAAACTATTTTGTTAAAAACCTACTTTTGCTTTCTACAAAGATCCCTCTCTATTTCAAAATAATCCCCGGACCCTTCCGGATATTTTATTTGTCTAAAAATAAATTGCACAAGTCTTTTAAACAATACATAAAATTTTATATTATTTTTAGGGGGCAGCCAAACCGGGCCGATCTGACCCAGTCGGCCACCCCCAGTGAAAATCGGACCACCTAAAACTTTTCCTACCTAATCCTAATCTACCCAGTCCCTCCACCTCACCCCCTCCAATCACATGTCGCCACCTCACCTCTCCCCAAATCCCCACCAATAGCCACCCGCCACCTCACCTCCCCTCCCTCACCCACACACACAGCCACCACGGGCCACTCCCCACCTTCTCTCCCCTCTGGCACCACCCTCCAGCCTCCACTCATGTTTCCACCAACCGCCTGTGGGCCTGGCCCCACCACCGACACCCTCTCTCCCTCGCGCGACCTCTTCCCCGCCTCTCTCCTTCTCTGTCCCGCGCCTACGCCCCACCCTCTTCTCTCTCCCTCGCGTCGGCCTCCTCCTCCCAGGTGTGTGCCACCGCCGGCGCCCACGTCGCCGAGCCGCCACCAGCCCGCTCGCCTCCGGTGCCTCACCGTCGCTCCTCTTCCTCGCCTCCCCCTCGGCAGCCGCGTCTCCCTCCTCCCGCCGTCGGCCTTCTCTCCGCCTCGTCCAGGGCGCCGCCGAAGCCGCCGCCAGGAGCTCCTCTGCGCCGAACTCCCGCGAGCCGTCCTCGTCCCCGACTCTGGCCGCCCCCCCCCCCTCGCAAGTTCTTCCCCGGTCCTTCCCCGCATCGAGGCCCCCATCCCCGCCGCGTTCCCGGCCGCCTCGAGCCCGGCCCCTCTGTCCCAGCCACCGGCCTCCTCCTACCGCCGCTCGGGCTCGCCCCGCCGTCGCGCCCGCGTCCTCCTACTCAACCAGACCGTCTCGCACCGCCGTCCACCTCTGCGGGTTCTCCACCACCGCCGCCCCGGCGCTTCCCCGACATCGAGCTGCTTCGCCCCGCGGGATCGCGTCGGCCTCGACCTCCTGCCCCACGCCACCTCCTGGCGCCGGCCCCGTCGCCTCCTCTGCTCGGCATCACGCCACCCTCGGCCTCCCTGCAACGCCTGCAGGCCACCGTCGGCCCGCTGGAGCTTCTCCCGGCCGCCTTGTCTTCATCCGCCGCCAGCACCCTCGCTGCCTTGGGCCTCCTCTCCGGCAACCCGGTGCTCAACCCCTGGCGCCTTCGTGCCCTCTGACGGCCAGTTGTTGTGAAGCACGGCTTCAGTCTGTGCTACCTAGGTGTGCACGCGTGGTTCCAGCTGTTCCTTGTGGCGTGCAAGTCCAGGGGGGCTCTGCATCTTCCAAGATCTACCGAGGCCGAGAACAACTCGCTAAAATGCTTCGTATCGACATGATCTTCCTCGGGCCTTCGACATGGAATCGCCAAGGTCCACCGGCGCCAAACCCAAGACCGACATCGTCACCCGAGAACTCTGACAAGGACGCCAAGCTCGTCGAGATCCCGGACACCGAGACCCTGAGACCGAACCCCGAACCCCTCGGACCCCGAGACCTTCGACACTAATGTGTGACCCCTTTTCTCGAACCCTATTTTATAAATGATATTACTTGTTGCATATAAAATTGTCATACTTGCATATTGTCATGTGGTTTGGGGGCATTATGCCGATTCACCTCATAATTAAATATGGGGCCCATATGCGGGCAAATCTAGTCTTATATTGGCCTCATTTAAACTTGTGTAGCGGACCGGTAACTTATCTTGCCTTGTTATTACAACATTTAATTTGCGGGGTAGATAAATAACATGAACCATCTAATTAAATGTCGGGACCCCGGTTTCGCTTAATACTGCCTAAATGCATCGCATCTTTGCCATGTCATACATCATACATGCATCATGCTCGATCTTCCGCCGTAGTAATAAATAGTGTATCTGGTGTTTCCTCTAGTGCTTTGCTTCTTCACGGACTAGGCCGATGAGTTGATGCGAGTATCGACCCGATCTTCGGATGAACCTTCGGCAATGTTTTCAGGCGAGCATCTCCCCCTTTCTACCTATCTTACTTTTATAGTATGTATTCCCTCCTGTTGATCTATTGCTATCTGTGTTGCGATGCTCTAGTTTCCGTATCCGTGATATCCCTTGCAGCCTTATATTGCCTTGGACACATCCTATTACCTGTTGTTTGGTAGATAGTTGGACTTGCGCGTCGTAGTCGCTTGCTCAAGTGCTGTTGCATGTCGTCCAGTACCACAGTTGTTGGGGTATTGCCGCATGTTCAAGGTTGGAGATGATCATGGCTTTCACTATCGTTTACTTTAATTACTGTTTAACAACTAAAATTGAAGTAGGTAAGCAGAGGCACAGGTGGGCAATAGATGTTATTTGGTTGTTAACCGTCCACTTGTGTCCCGTAGGACCCCGAGTACTTGATACCTGTTCCTTGAATATTCGCGCTATCCACATCCGGGAGGATTATGGGACCCCCCTGAGCCAGAGCTTGATTCATTCTTATTTCTTCGGGCCACAAACTAGTTTGAGGTTTTATTTACTATCCTGTACTTATGCCATGCCTTACTGCTTTATTTACGATTGTGCGAGGAGCACCTGTACTGTTTAGGTAAGCGGAGTGTTTTCGCGGTATCGACAAGCCCAGTCACATTTTCGGGTTTCCAGTCGTTTACAGCCATTGACGCAAACCTTGAGTCCATCTCGGAGTCAGCTAACTTCGTTGCGGGTGTACTCAATGGGGTGGCCCCCTGAAATATTTCTGAATCCTGTGATTGCTTTGTCGTGAAGGCCTCGTTGGGTTTTGATTTGGTTTTTCCGAGGTTGATCGAGTGTGTGTTGCTATTTGTGCACCCCTGTAGGGTAAAACTTTCTGAAAGCCGTGTCCGCGGTTATGGACGACTTGGAGCACAGTATCTCGATCATAGACAACTATAACTAAAGTAGTGCTATAAATTTGACTTTATGTTGACTAGTAATCAGCTTCACTATAATGGAATGGCTAAATAAAACTGCCAACAATTGCTTGTTTGGGTTGTCGCTTGCGACCATTGTATCTGACTAGTAAGTATTGCAACTATAACGGAATGGCTAAATAAAAGTACCAACAACTGCTGGGTTTTGGGTTATCTCATGCTAATTGTATCTGACTAGTAAGTGTTGCAACTACAACGGAATGGTTAAATAAAATTGCCCACTGCTTATTATATCAGGATGATTATCTATACCTGACTAGTAATTGCTGCAACGATAACTGAATAAATAAAACTGCCAACTGTGTGAGTTCCTCGGTTGACTTCCTCGTTTGGTCTCGAGGGGGAAATACCAGGATGGGTTTGTTTGGTGTTAGTATCCGGTTGGTTCCGAATAGGTCTTTCTTACCCCTCTCCGATAGCCGCTAGTTGTATCGAGTCTCTATAGGTTGTTTAGTGCATGTTGCGCTGCCGCTTCAGTCCACCAGACCTATGTAGGCGAGGACCGCCGAATTCTAGCCTCGCCGTGTACTGGCCTCAGTACTAACCGCTCTCTCTTTTTCCTCTGCCCTTTGTCGGCACCCCTTTTGTTTAAGCAGTTTTGAGATCGACGTCGTTAGCAGGGTTACCCTTCCGGCTTGGCCTGGGCAGGGTTATGGACGCCATTGGTTATTCTTTAGGGCTTTTAGCCCCATTTGCATCTTGTCCGTAGTCGGACGCTGTATCGTTTTCAAGGTGATTTGGATCTTTGTATATTATATCTGTATTCTTGACTCATGGAGTCGTGTTGTATATGTATCTGTTCTGTGGGTCCCATCGAGGACTGTTGTGTAATGTTATTACTTCGTTTTCCACCCGCACGAAAGTGCCTGGTGGGCACCTTTGAATCGTTTCTATGCGGGTTTGGCGGGTTTCGCTAAAACTTGCATAGAGCCGATTCTGAGGGTGTTACAGTCCGCCACCGCCTGCCGCCATCCACGTCACCCAGGCCGGCGAGCTCGAAAGATTCGGTTCCGTGTTGTCGGATCGCACGCCCTCTTTCCTCCCCGTAGTCTCCTCCGCATTATGCAGGTCTGTCATGGCGGGGGCATCTAGAGGCTAAAATCTCCGCCACCAGGCGTTGTACGGTGGTCCATTTGCTCCGCTCCCCTTCCCTCCCCTTTGTCTCTATCGCATGGGCCTGCCCCCGTCATCCCCTACCTCATGTTCTGGAGATCGACACGAGCATGGCTCGCAACCACCATGGAATCCACCCAATTCTGCTCCGATTCTTTGCCCCCTCTCCACGATTCCTTGCCAGATAAATACCCCCGACCCCTCTTCCAAACCCCTCTGGAAACCCTATTTTTCCGCCACCAGGCTGCTCTGATTGAAGCTCGTCTGCGCCGCCACCATTGGCGAGATCGGGAGGTCAAGCTTCCCACCGAACCTGACGCCCCCTCGCCATCACCGTTGACATTTGCACCGTCCGCCATCGCCCGCTGCCATCCACGTCGCCCAGGCCGGCGAGCTCAGAAGATTTGGTTTTGTGTCGTCGGATCGCACGCCCTCTTTCCTCCCCGTAGTCTCCTCTGCATTATGCAGGTCTGTCATGGCGGGGGCAGCTAGCAGCTAAAATCTCTGCCACCAGGCGTTGTATGGTGGTCCATTTGCTCCGCTCCCCTCCCCTCCCCTGTGCCTCTATCGCATGGGCCTGCCCCCGTCATCCCCTACCTCATGTTCTAGAGATTGACACGAGCACGGCTCGCAACCATCGTGGAATCCACCCGATTCTGCTCCGATTCTTTGCCCCCTCTCCATGATTCCTTGCCAGATAAATAGCCACGACCCCCTCTTCCAAACCCCTCTGGAAACCCTATTTTTCCGCCACCAGGATGCTCTGATCGAAGCTCGTCTACGCCGCCACCATTGGCGAGATCGGGAGGTCAAGCTTCCCACCGAACCCGGCGCCCCCTCGCCACCACCATCGCCATCTGCACCGTTCGCCACCGCCCGCCGCCATCCACGTCGCCCAGGCCGGCGAGCTCGGAAGATTTGGTTTCGTGCCGTCGGATTCCTTCCCGTAGTCTCCTCCGCATTATGCGGGTCTATCATGGCGGGGGCAGCTAGCGGCTAAAATCTCCACCACCAGGCGTTGTATGGTGGTGCTCTACTTCGGCTAATCTGGCATGTCTGGATACATAATGCGATCTCATATTTATAGTTAAACAAATCGGTGAGCTGCTGAATCAATATTACTCGATCACATCACGTTTTAATCTCCTCTTTAGCCCAATTCTTAAATAACATGCATGTACACCCGTCCTCCAAGTTGAGGCATTGCCCCAGGATGTTTTTGCTGCTGGTCGCCAAGACCACGCACACCTCACCATTGAGGTTGACTACGTCCAGTAATCTCTACTAGCACATATATATGCGTGCGGTCTCAATGAAGCATCGAGAGTCACCGGTTCATCTGTCTCCCTTTCATCCATCGATGCATCTTTTGGTTCATGTCGCACCTCAATTTTGACAAACCATAAAACGGTAAAGATATTATTGATTCAGTCTGCTAATTTGCAAGTAAATCGTGCACACGATGGCTACTTATTGTTGTTATTTGCATTGTGCAGATGAGGAATGCTTCGGTGCCCTGGTGGTTGCAGCCGGACAAGCGATGACAGATGAAAATCCAGCGCCAGATATTATAGTTGACTTGTTGGCTTTAGTTGTAAAAAACGAATTGGTAAGGATGTCAAGTGTTGTTTCAAGTGCAGTGCTCGGTTGATGTTGACTCCGTGAGTAAGCATACATTGAAAATTTAGTGGAAGATATAGGAAAACATAGAATCACAGCAGTCTTATTTGAGTCAATGTTATTTTCCTACTTATTGCAGTTGGGGCACCTAGCAACCTGAAGTAAAAGTTCTCAAGGTCCAAGCATAGAAGACACTGGGAGACTGGTTTGATCAAATTTTCCTTGCTTTCTTCATATTAAAGGTCAATTTACTTAAACGTTGTTGTATGTCAGATATAAATCCTGACATTCTTAATAATTGTCTAATTACCTTTCACTTTCTAAATTTTACTAATTGACACTATATTTTAAGAGGGTGCATAACTTTTGAGCATAATTCCTGTTCCATCAGGTTTCGTGCTTCCCCGGCGAGGTCTCCGTGCTTGCCTTGGGCCCTGTCATAAATTTTGCACTGGTATGCTATTTTTATTATTTACTCTACACATCTTGGAATAAAATTCAGTTGCAAGCAGTATGGATGATGAGTAACATTTTCTAACTCCAGGCCAGACTTCGAGAAAGACCCGTCCTTTGTGACCAAGGTGAAGAAGATCGCTTTGCTGGTGATTTGAACAAAAATCCAGCAATATTTTCACTACATTTATACCAGACGGGTAAATATTTGCATTATCAACTGATTAAGCTTGTACTGGCATTTTTCCTCTGTGTTCACCATATTCATTGATGGTACTCAAAAGAGTTGTTTCTTGTTCACCATATCCATTAGAAAACTGTTCTTGCATTTTGTGTGAGTCCTGAGCAAATTGTTTTCTCCCGTGCACGGCACGGGCTTTTTTGCTAGTAAATCACCACTACTATTAAACAGTCAAACAATATCTTTCCTACATACCCTCCAACATACATAGGCGTGCCAATCAGAACCACATGATAAGTCCTATCGGTCCCAATCTAACAGCCACAATTGCTTTAAGCGAGGCCGGTGTGCACTTAGCAATTTCCGTTGTCTGACCAAACTCCACTGCAGAGGAAACCACACACACGCCAATCAGAACCCTATACATCACGCAAGTCATTTAATTCACGTACATCAAGTGGGCTATCTAAAAAAGGAAACTGACATTAAATTAATCCTACAATTATGCCAAATCGTCTTGATTCACCACTGCGTGATACCTTGCACCACACAGATCCAGTCGCCACCACACCATCGCATCCCTGCACCACCACACCATCGCCTACCTACACCACACCATCGCATCTCTACATGCGAAACTCGACATCCTACACTTCACCGTCCACTGGGTGGCCGTTTCTCCTTCACCTCCTTTAACCCAGACGAATGGAATTTTGTCGTCTCCCTGCTGGGCGACCTGAATCTCGTACACTGCACTTTGCCTTCCTCCTACAAAATTGGGATTGATTCAAGAGACAATTTTAATCAGTTTACTATACTGATCCCATGATACATCAAAAACACCTATATATGGGAATGACTTGATAAGATTAGGTGTAATCATGAGCAGCCTGACTTTTTTAAAACATTGGTAGTATTTTGATCACGTGCTAACTTGCGGTATGTAACAGACCCTAAAGAGTTGAAGAGGCAAAGAGAAACAAAGAATATTATGCCCGAAATAAAGAAGATATTCTGAAAAGACATCGACAAGCCCGTGAAAATAAACAGGCTTCCGCTACATTGCTTAATGATGAGCAAGATGTACCACATACACCCTTGACCACACCCATATGTAAGAATGAACTTCAACTTCATGATTTTAAGATTGTCTGGGCGCTAATGGCTTAATTTAATGATCTTCTACGTAATTTACATGCTTCAAGCTCATGATGCTACGCCGTCTGCCCCTCCCAATGGGAAGCATACCATATTTCGAGACATCACTAACACCCACAACTCAGGTAATATGGGATGAATATATGATCTCATTGAACAATAGACTATTGCGTGTTACTCACATGATCGATGGGGAAATATTCTTAGTTGATTGTATCATGTATATAGATCCTAAGGAATTGAGGAGGCAATTAGTGAGGAAACAGTATTCACAATATAGGGACGAGAAAAAATGGCTGTTGCTTCCATGAAATCAACGCATAGGGAAATGAAACACAAACACCGGTGTATCATCATTGGTAATGATGACCAACTAATGCATATACCCCTACTTATATTTATCTAATAAAATATCTTTTTCATCTGCGCAGACCCTAAAGAAATAAGGAGACAAAGAGATAGGGAGCAGTATGCACAAAATATGGATGAAATATTAAAACGACAATGCCAGTCCCGTGAACTGAAAAAAGCTTCTAATGCCCTCCTCTATAACGATGACACTGCGACACCCACACCAGCTACAGGACTATCCACACTAAAAAAAAGAATGTGATCTACGCAAATTACACCATTACTTTTAGGAAAAAGCGTTTGCCAACAATTGACTTGTGATACGATAGCTTTCTTATGAATACTGAAGAACTTAGTACCTTATCAAGCAGTCTCTTTGGAAAGTAAAATGCCCGCTTCTTCGCCCAGTGATGAAATATATGTGCAGACTACCACCCTATCAATTTCGAACCTGTAAAAAGAATGAATTCAATGAAGAAAACAACCAAATGTGTAGTAGCACAAGTATGTTACAAGTACATCGATATGGGCTGAATAGTAGGAAATAAAAAGAAATGGAACCTAATAGTAAATGGAAAATCAAACCACAATGGTTTACCTCTTCAAGAAATCATTAGCAAGACATGTCTGCATCAGTTCTGAGTATGGCGAAGTTTCATTCTGTTCTGCAGTAGGCTTAGGCTTTTCAGGCGATGTCTCCTTCAGTGTGATCAAATGAAATCTCTCCATAAGGCCGGTCATGGTTTATTTCTGCAGCCCCCTCGCCCTACAAGTTATTGAATTGAGAAAAACAAGAACACTTTACTAACATAATGGGCTATATACAATACGAATGCTGTAAAATAACTGAGCATGAAACGAAAAGCTTCATGAAATGGTCTAAAGCCATTGAAACTTAAATTTATATTGCTATAGTAGATTTCATAGCGTGTGTTGTAAAGAACATTTGGTCAGAAGTCATATGAAGCAGTGAACAATACTAGAGTGTGTTGTACTACCGAATACCATGTCATTAATTTGAGGACAATAGCTGTTAGCATAAACCCTGCATCTTCAGAGTAGCCTGTTTAGACAGTTCGTCAGGGTTGGTTCCGACGTTGTTAGCCTCTCTCTCTGTTTAAGTTTCAGATAGGCTTAGTTGTCCTGGTCTTTGGTTTAACCAACCAGGACCTATTCCGTTGGCTGCACGATTCCCTCGTGGGATGGCACAGGAAACATGGATCATGGGAGCTCAACACGTTCTCTGTAATAGAATAAAAAGGAAGGAAAGATCAGAAAAACGAGTAGTTGCATATGGCACCAAAACTCTCTGCCTCTGCTTGTTCGTGTTCATAGAATGAGAGAGAGAGAGAGAGAGAGAGAGAAAGAGAGAGAGACCACATTTGGTATCAGAGCCCTAACCCCATGGTTGGGACTCCACCACCGAGCGCGTCGGCGGCAGCTGCCAAGACCAACACGCCCCCTGCGGCAGGGTCCTCTCGTCACATGCGCTCTCTGAGCCGCGGACGGAGCAGGAGAAGGGATGGCGGCGGCGGCGAGGTCGTGGTGAGGGAGACGGTCGTACGGGAGACGGGCGGCGACAGATCTGCGAACTGGCCACTCTCACACGCACCAACTACACGGAGTGAGCGATCCTGATGCGTGTCCAGCTCCAGGGCGCTGGGCTCTGGGACGCTGTCGACACGGATGATGCACTGGAGCGGCAGGCGCTCGGCGCCATTCTGCGCTCTGTGCCACCGGAGATGGTGCAGATATTGGCAGCGAAGGACAACACCAAGGTGGCCTGGGACACCATCAAGACAATGCGCGTGGGGGTGGATCGCGTCCGGGAGGCGCGCCGCCAGAAGCTCCGCAAGGACTTCGACTCACTGGCATTCAAGAGCGGGGAGAGCGTCGAGGACTTCTCCCTGCGCGTGTCCATCCTGGTCACTGAGCTGCAGTCCCTGGGCGACACCACGTCGGAACTCGATGGCGTGCAGAAGATACTACGGGTCGTCCCGCCCAGGTATGCGCAGATGGCATGTTCCATTGAAACTCTGCTTGACCTTAAGGATCTGTCGATCGACGAGCTGAGCGGGCGGCTCGCTGCCTCTGAGGGACGCGGCGAACCAGAGACCGATGCGGGCGGGCGCTTGCTCCTCACGGAGGAGGAGTGGCGTGCCTGCAGCGGTGACCGCCAGCACGGATCAGGCGGGTCCGGCTCCGGCGGCAAGCAGAAGAATCATCGTCCGAGCAGGGGCAAGGACGGTGCGCGCGGCGGCGGCGGCGCGTCCAAAGACGACAAGTGTCGTTACTGCAATAAGAAGGGCCATTGGGCCTGTGAATGCAGGAAGAAGAAGAGGGACGAGGAGGCCCAGGCGCATCTTGTGCAAGGCGAGGACGATGCCGACCCCGCCATGCTCATGGCGGTGCGCGTGCCGGATGACATGGGCGGCACAGGGCCTGCAGATGCGCAGCGCGTCAACCTCAACGAAGAGCGCGCGCACGTCGAGCTCCGCCATGGCATGGAAGCTGCTGATGCTGTGTGGTTCCTCGACACTGGCGCGTCGAACCACATGACCGGCGACGCCAACGTCTTCTCCGAGCTCGACAACAAGATCTCTAGCCGCGTCAAGTTTGGCGACGGCTCGCTCGTTGAGATACACGGGCGTGGGACGGTGCTCTTCGCCGCTGTTGGAGGGCAGCACTATGCGTTGACAAACGTGTACTGGATCCCGAGGCTTCGGAACAGCGTCGTCAGCATAGGGCAGCTCGATGAGATCGGGTGCCCCACGCACGTCAAGGACGGCACCATGACGGTGCGCGACAGGCTCAGGCGGGTGATAGTCAGCGCGCCTCGGGCTCGCAATCGCCTGTACCCCACTCGCCTGCCAATCGTGAGACCAACCTGCATGCTGGCATGCACCGGAGACACCGCGTGGCTCTGGCACGCCAGGTTCGGCCACCAACACTTCCAGGGGCTCGAGCGCCTCGTGGCCAAGGTAATGGTGCGCGGCATGCCTCAGATCACGCACCCAGAGGAGATCTGCGACGCGTGCCTTGCTGGGAAGCAAAAGAGGATGCCGTTCCCGCAGGCAGCAAAGTTCAGGGCATCTGCCGCCCTGGAACTTGTTCACGGCGACCTCTGCGGGCCCATCTCGCCACCGACGCATGGAGGCAGACGGTTCTTCCTGCTCCTGGTCGATGATCATAGCAGGATGATGTGGATCACTCTCCTGAGAACCAAGGACGAGGCCGCCGCCGCGCTTCGACGCTTCACAACAGCAGCGGAGATGGAGTCAGGGCAGCGTCTCCGCACCCTCCGCACTGATCATGGCAGAGAATTCACGTCGAGGGACTTCGCCTCCTTCTGCACTGACCGTGGAACAGCCCGACACCTCACTGCCCCGTACTCACCATAGCAAAACGGGGTGGTGGAGCGCCGGAATCAGACGATCGTCGGGATGGCGCGGAGCATGTTGAAGGCAATGGGCATGCCAGCTGCGTTCTGGGGGGAGGCGGTGACCACCGCTGTCTTCATGCTCAATCGCTCATTCACCCGCAGCGTGGACGGGCGCACCCCCTTCGAGGCGTGGCACAGGCACAAACCAGATGTCCATTAACTTCATGTCTTCGGTTGCAGGGCACATGTGAAGACGACGAGGCCAGGCCTCAAGAAGCTTGATGATCGCAGCGCTCCAGCTGTGTTCCTCGGCTACGAGCCAGGAAGCAAAGCATACAGGCTGTACGACCCTGCGACTAAGCGTGTGGTGGTGTCGCGCGACGTCGTCTTTGAAGAAGGACATGCGTGGGACTGGTCCGGAGATCCAGATACCCGCGACACCGGCGACTTCGTCATCGAGTACACGGAGTACGGGGGAGCCACAGTGTAACACCCCCGGTCACTCCGGACCGACGGCTGTCACTTATGGCAGCTCAATAGGATCTCTAGACTAACCCCACAGACCAACACTAGGCTTTTCTGCGCACTTTGTCCTCACTCGTGCGCACCCGGTACCCATTTTCCGGTCGGTCACCCATCCTAGAATTGCTCTAGGCCAAGCACGCTTAACCTTAGAGTTCTTTTCGAATGAGCTTCCGGAAAATAAGTTGCAACTTGTTGGTATGGGTTTCCTATTAATCCTATTGAGCCAT
This sequence comes from Avena sativa, assembly GCA_916181665.1. Lineage (NCBI taxonomy): Eukaryota > Viridiplantae > Streptophyta > Magnoliopsida > Poales > Poaceae > Avena > Avena sativa. Next base: position 327,258,687 of record OV702279.1, read on the forward strand.
GTGCCAGGGTCTCACATACACCCACCCTTAGAAGACCGGCGTCCTCGTCGATCAACCACAAGCCAGGAACGTCCCCTCTTGGCACACGTCTGTGCGTCCAGTGCCGGCACATTGCCATGCCGTGTCCACTCCGGGCCACACGCGCCATGCTACACATGTTCGCCACTGACCCGCACACGCCCGTGTAACCGCAAGGGTCGGCTCTGATACCACTTGTAACACCCCCGGTCACTCCGGACCGACGGCTGTCACTTCTGGCAGCTCAATAGGATCTCTAGACTAACCCCACAGACCAACACTAGTCTTTTCTGCGCACTTTTGTCCTCACTCGTGCGCACCCGGTACCCATTTCCCGGTCGGTCACCCATCCTAGAATTGCTCTAGGCCAAGCACTCTTAACCTTAGAGTTCTTTTCGAATGAGCTTCCGGAAAAGAAGTTGCAACTTGTTGGTATGGGTTTCCTATTAATCCTATTGAGCCATGTGCCAGGGTCTCACACACAGCGAGAAGCGGTGTCGACAACACTCGCTCTGAGGCGCGCGGCGACCCGACTGGCCCAGAGTGAAAGGGAGGAACCAGTGCTGGACTGAAAGGATTTAGTGACAGCGACATGGCAGGCGATGTCGACACAAGGAAGAGCACCACAGGAGTGTTCTTCTTCCTCGGCGACAACCCAGTCAGCTGGCAATCCCAGAAGCAAAAGGTGGTGGCTCTCGCGTCCTGCGAGGCAGAGTACATTGCAGCTACCACCGCGGCATGCTAAGGAATTTGGCTCGCGAGGCTTCTAGGTGATTTCAGGGAAGAAGAACCAAAAGCAGCTACTCTGATGGTGGACAATCAGTCCGCTATCTCCCTGATCAAGAACCCGGTGTTTCACGAGAGAAGCAAGCACATTGACCTCCGGTTCCACTACATTCGCGAGTGTGTGGAGAAGGGGCAGATCCTCATGGAGTTCACCAACACAGAGTCGCAGCTCGCTGACATCCTGACGAAACCTCTGGGTCGAGTCAAGTTCCAGGATATGCGAGGTAGGATAGGTGTAGCTCAAATAAAGTGAAGATGGCAGGGATTAGGGGGAGATTGTTAGCATAAACCCTGCATCTTCAGAGTAGCCTATTTAGACAGTTCGTCAGGGTTGGTTCTGACGCTGTTAGCCTCTCTCTCTCTGTTTAAGTTTCAGATAGGCTTAGTTGTCCTGGTCTTTGGCTTAACCAACCAGGACCTATTCCGTTGGCTGCACGATGCCCTCGTGGGATGGCACGGGAAACATGGATCGTGGGAGCTCAACACATCCTCTGTAACAGAATAAAAGGAAGGAAAGATCAGAAAAGCCAGTAGTTGCATACGGCACCAAAACTCTCTGCCTCTGCTTCAGAGAGAGAGAGAGAGAGAGAGAGAGAGAGAGACCACAATAGCCCCATCCAGTTATGAATTGTAAAATTACTCATGCAATCTACAACTAAATTGAAATCTAATATTTGTACATTCTCCATGTCTGAATCTTCATGCAACATGTAGAAGCTTCTCTTTTAACTGTCGAGGATGGCAACAAATATTATTAAATTGAACTAATATTTCTATATGCATTATGGATAGAAAGAGTACAATTGTTTTTGTTTTCATTTGCAAGTTACAGCTCCATGCACCACCTAGCATTACCCAATATTCATAACAGTGAGAGTACAAGGATGCACCATATCACCTGAGAAATGAACTCAATGCCCCCAATGTGACCTACTTAAAATACGAACGTAGTGATTTATTTGGGACAATCACAACACTCTATTAGCTGTTTGCAAATACTACTCAGAATAATGCTGAGCACTACAGTCAACATTGAAAATTTAGAGTCATGATCGGTCGGGATCCCATTATTCCATGAAATACTTGCTTAATTAATAATTGCCAAATATTAGTGTTTGAAGAAAGAAAAAGGAATTCAGTGCAGTTTACACTTGTATTTTTGTGGCTACAATTTACAACGAAAATGACCAAAACACTTAGCTGGGAGGGGAAATGACTATACACTCCAGGAAGCTCGCGACACGGCCAACCCGCCGGAGCTGGCGTCCTCGCTGGTGTCCCACAGCGATGCTTCGGTTCATCTACTTTGGTTGTGCATGTAACGCATTCATAATAAACAACAAAGAACTTCAGTTATTAGCATAAACATCTTGAGCATCGCTACTGCTCAAACTTAAAACATGTTTTATCCTACGCATTATTATTATTATTATTCTGGTGAAATATCAGCAGCGCAATGAGAACTAAAGACATATGTCTGATAATGAAGAAGAAACATGGACGAAGTATGCAGTATTGCTTTATTTCTACTGTACAGTCCACACGCAACACCAAGCACCACAGGAGAAGTACCCGGAAATTAGTTAATTGTGCATGTATATGTTGACATTAATTAACTAGCCATGCGTACGAACATATTGATGTCTCTGGCCGCTCCCTAATTAAGCACATGTGGACATGTGGTCTGAGGATGTCCTAATTAAACAACACACTAGCTAGATCTAAGCCAAAGAATCAAGCTAGGGAAATAATGCATATATGACGGCATCAGTCAGCTATAATTCATTTCTAACGAAAGTAGTGAGCAGATCGCACGTGCGTACCTAGGGTGAGGCTGAGTGAGAAGAGGAAGAGCCCGAGGTGGTTGTGATGGGCGACAAACTCAAACAGGAACGATAGCCCGGCGGCCTACCTCCTAATCTGCTTCTTGTGGCTCGACACTATATGCACAAGCTGGAACTTCGCCATCTTGCGCCGCCTGGGCTCGAGCAGTGCCTCATTGCCTACGGATCCCGCCTCCTTCAGGACAACAGGGGTGTGCCGCTGACGCGTACTAATTGGCGGCAGCGGCCCGGAGTGAGAAATCTTCAATGCCAATGGTGGGAAGGGAGCAGCCGCCAAAGTCAGCGGCGGGGAGGCAGGGGTGTGTGTGCAGCCGATAGCCGGCGGTGGGGAAGTTGGGGGACGGATAGAAGAGAGAGAAGAGTGAGGCTGAGTAAGTAAATAACGAGTGTCTGATTTCTTTTTTCTTTTATTTCACAAGGTATGTTTTTCCGTAGGCATTGTAAATAGAATGCATGGTATGCACACATGCCTTCATGAATAATGGGAAATTTGAAAAAAGCAAAAAAAAAGAATAATGGGGAAATTATTTGACAATTTTGAAGATTGTCTTTTTAATGAATGATTGAGTTTTTGTTAAGTACCCTCTCCGTCCTGAAAAGATGTCGCAAAATTGTTTAAATTTGGATGAATAGATATATCCAAATTTTGAAAAATCTAAGTCATTATTTTTAGAACGGAGGGAGTATATTGGATGTGGGACACGTTTGTTCAAGAAACAATAGTATGTATCTTTGTGTTTCATTTATAAATGATATCTATTTTTAAAACTATATACATATAAATTTTAATTAATGGTAATGTATATGAAATTATTATCATAAGAAATTCGACATCTGGAGCCTATGGATGTTAAATTTCATAGAACCAAGCATTATAAACTGCATAGAAGCTAGACCATTTAGAGAGATCCATCACAATATTAATTGTAGAGGATGTTTTGGTTAAGAATTTTCGTAATACATTTGTGCGATCGTGACTTTTATCTGAAGTCATGTGTGAATCATATACTTATTAGACTTGCGCTCATATTGTTGCGCAAGGACATATTTAAGTGGACCGGTAAGAAAACTCGCTAAAAGACACATACAAAATTCACATAAATTTCTATAAAAAACATAATTTCCTTTCAATAAATTATTAGACATGCGTTGCACCCTTATAAACCACCAGCCACCCCGACCTAATTCATGATGAGCCCACCAACTTCCTGGCGAGATGCCTACGGTTAAAAACAACCGACATGTCAAGATCCAAATTCGAATTGGTTCCTGGTCCTGGTCAGAGACCACTGTGTTCGCGTCGGCGGTCCAACAAAGAGGCGAAGTAGTGGTGTCTTTCTTTCCATTATGAACGACACAAGAAAGAACAATCTAGAAGCGCCATGGAAGCTGAAGATTCGAGAGAGAGTGAATTGATCATGGTACAAAGAACCGTCAGTTAAGGCACGATGAGGAACTACTGATAATGGTGGGATAACAGGCAACTAGTAAAAATAAACGAACCGCACAGCCAAATACATGATCTATGCTGCACCCAGAGGCATTTCATTGGCTGAGCTCTCGTATATATACACAAGGTAAGCGAGGGTACAAGTCAAATCCAAGTTTCCTCCGAGAGAACCGAATCCCCCAAATTTCGCAAAATTCCCCCAGATTTCGCAAACCGAACCGAATCCTCCGAACCCCCCTCCTTCCTCCGCCCGCTCTCCTCGGATGGCGGCCTTCTACTCCCAGCCGTCCGACGCCGAGCTGGTGGAGGTGTACCTCCGCCACCGCGTTGACACCGGCGAGACCCCCTCCCCGCTTTTCCACACCGCCGACGTCTATTCAGTCCACCCCGACGAGCTCACTAGGGAGTACCGGCCGCTCACCTCACGCGACGGGGTGAGCAGTTGGTACTTCTTCACGACCCTGCGGAGCAAGACCAGCGGGGGCGTTCGGGTCAAAAGATCGGTGACATCCGGCGAGTAATGGCACGGAGAGCATAAGGAAAAGCCTATCCTCGCGGGAAGAGGCGGCGCACGGATAGGATACAAGAAGACGCTCGCCTTCTCGCGGAGGGAGAATGGGAAGCTTGTGAGACTTGGGTGGTTGCTGATGGAGGTGGGACTCGCCGACGGGGGCGGCGGCGGCGCGCAGTGGTGGGGAATCGTTCTTTGCAAGATTTACAGAAGCCCGCGCGGGCCAGCACCCGGCCCCAACAACATCGCGGGCGACGCGCCGCGGGCTTCGACGCGGAGCAGCCCGACAGCGGCCGAGGGATCGCGGGGCCCCAACAACTTCGCGTTCGACGCGCCGCCTCGGGCTTCCACGCGGAGCAGCCCGACAGCGGCGGAGGGAGCGCGCGGCGCCACGGTGTCGGCCAGCCCAAGAACGGCGGAGGCACCGCGGGGCGCCTCGGAGTCTGCCGTGCCGGGCGCCGGAAGAACGGCTGAGGGACAGCGGAGCGGCTCCGCGTCGGTCTTGGCGGGCGGCGCAAGGGCGGCTGAGGGACCGCCGGGCAGCTTCGAGAGAGAGGTGGCGAGCAGGACGGGGGAGGAACATCGGGGCGGCTCCGTGGCGGAGGTGGCGGGCAGCGCACGGATGGAGGAGGGACCGCGGGGTGGATCCGTGGCGGAGGTGGCGGGCGGCGCACCTTCTGCGACCTGTTCTTGCGGCCAAGACCGGCACAAGGTCCTGCGCCTTGACCACTCCGCGGCGAGGGCGGCCAAGGCATGGGTCCTTGCGCAGGTCGAACTCGATGTCGAAGACGCCTCAGTGGACGACCCTGTGCTTCACAAGATTTGCGCGATCAAGAGGGTTGGAGCGCCGGGGTGGTTGGCCTCCAGCAGGAAGAGGAAGGAGATGGAGGTGTGCCCGGGGTGGTTGTTGCTAACTCCGGCGTCGGCGGCGGCGGTTCGGAAACCGTCGAGCTACGGCATCTCCTGCGCGCGCTGCTGTAAGCGGCATTCATTCTGAAATCCTGATGATGTTATGCGTGGATGATGTTGATTTTGGAAACTTGAATGTGTGTGTCTTTTGATTTTGGAAGAGTTCAGAACTTTTACAGCCATTGCTATCTTCTAGATAACTGAACCTTGTCAGTGAATTGAGTTGGGAACTTTAGACCTCTTGATATCTGTGTGGATAGTTGGATGCTGATATGGAAAGAGCAGAGTGTTCCCATATGCTCCTTGCAATTTACAGTCCATTCTCTAATATATCTTTCCCTGAAATCTAATTCAACTTTGCTTGATTGTAGTATCAGTTTTCCTTTATTTTTATCTTGTATTTCTGAAAGGCCTACTCTCTGATACTTTCAGTTTTTGAAACAACTGGTTTCAAACTGAATCATGCAGTAGTACAATTTCTGTAGTATGGTATGGCCTTTTAAAATGAATTTAGGCAATTTAAATTATGTTCTAGGCAAGTTTTACTTGTTTGGATTTTCTTAACAATGTAGTCAAATTCTAGTAGTATAATATGACCTTTTAAAATGAATTTAGGCAATTTAAATCATATTCTAGGCAAGTTTTCGTTGTTTGAATTTTCTTAACAATGTAGTCAAATTTCTAGTAGCACGGTATGGCCTTTTAAAGTAAAGTTAGGCAATTTAAATCATGTTCTAGGCAAGTTTTACTTGTTTGGATTTTCTCAACAATGTAGTCAAATTCTGGGACTACTACTCTCCCCCCAACCCTTTTGCCTGAACCTTGTGTTGGCCGAACGGAAGGATGTTTTTATGCATGTCAGGATTTGATTTATGGGACACCAGTTGAATCGAATGACTGCAATTTATGCATGTCAGGATTTGATTTATGAGACTGATGCATTCTTCGGTCTTGAATATAACCTGACTACTTGACATGTGTCATAGTGTTAAATATCAGTTGTTTTTTCTTAAACGGGCAGTGTCAAAACATAAAGAAAGAGGTGAACTGGCAGTTGTAACAACAGTTGTTATGATCCACTGAAGAAGCCCTTGCAAGTCATGGAGACAGGTGCCCCTGTCGCAAAAGCCCAAGACAAATTCCCAGATTGCCTGGCCAGGAACAAATAGTCCCCAAATATGCAGAGTGGTCTGTGGCTCCAGACTAGTTTCATCTGTAATGAAAATCTTGTCTGTCCTGTAGTTCTGTCATCGGTAACCATGATGCTTTGCAAAATAAGTGTGATCTGTGGTCTTGGTAGCGCTATCTGACTATCGTTGAACCGTTTCTCGCTAAATTTGGATGAAACTCAACATCATGAGACTTGTATTTGTGTAATATCCCCTGTTTAATTAGTTTGCCACAACATGCATTGGTTTGGCTGTCATGTCGAATCAAAACATTCTGATTGTCTGAAACCTTCTAGAATGCAAAACATTCACCATGTATGATATACCATAGCAAAAGTTTATCACAAAAGTATCCATCTGGAATGCATTGGTTTATCACAAAAGTATCCATTTCTTTAAGAACCTCTCAGACAAAACTATCACCATGTATGATATACCATAGCAAATGGGCATGATGAATCTGGCAGGTGACGAAGCAAAACATGCATGTCTGTATACCCAACACAAAATGAACGAGAAAAGATGTTTAATATGTAGTATATTTTTCCAAAATTAAAAGCTATCATGAGGAATATTGAAAACCACATTGTTCTCCAGATAGCTCATTGAACACGTCACCATTTCCTGTCAATACAAAATCTCTCTACATCGACAGTTTGATTGCTACACTATTGGCTTGCTACTTTCTACATTCACCATGATCATGAAGAGTGGCAACACCACCTCTAGGCACCAAAACCATCCATGGTCAAGCTCCTCAATGGCAGATGAACTCATAGCCGTTGCGATTTGCCACCGTGACCATCTCTTCTGCCTCAAATATCTGCAGCCGTAACCTCATCTCCAGGGTCATCTACATACATAACAGAGGACCTGTAATTCGTTTGAGGTAGAACCAGAGGAAGATCAGAAGCCAGTTCCATACATGGGTGCCTGGATTTTAGTCAAAAGATATTTTATTTTCACTTCACTCTAAATAAGACTTGCTAACATGAATGTGCAAAAGGTAAGGGTTGAAGGTGTAGTTTCAATTTCTAGGTGATAAGTAAAAAATGAACAGAGATAGTATATATTTTTCTAAGATTCAGAATATGTGAAGAAAATAGCCCAGTACACGCACATAGCGGTGGAACATCTCTACAGCCTTCTCAGCCTCATCAACAGTACTTATGGTGCCAAACCCAAATCAACGGTTCTGATCTGTTTCCCTGTTGTAAATGGTCTGAACATCCAAAAAACAGAAAATGTGAATTAGAACAAAGAGCCAAAGCATGCAAAATGCAAACATTTATTGTCTGACTGCCCCTTCAACAATACTGATGAGGCATTTAAATAAACCATACAAAGGTCAATAAAAATATTTGTTCTGCAGAAAGGCATTTAAATTCTATGCTTTATGCAGCAAAACTTCGACTAAAAGCCACATCACAGTAGGATCTCTGTATTTCACAGTTTCTGAAAAAGCTATATGTACACGCCTGACAAGTTTTAGAATAATTGTAAGACATAATCATTAAAAAGATTGTGACCGATCGCCAGCGTCTATATACTGTATACTGCTAGGAAAAACAAATATCCCCAAGAACTAGAGTTGGCTGTAATGACCATGATCTAGCCATTATCTTACTACCTACTGGCCAGTGGCCACTAACATTTCTTCCAAGAAGCAAAAAGGTCTGCCAAAATTACTAGAGCAATGATGAAATCATAAGCTGTAGTCCCTCTTACCATTCAACCAGCAAAAGAGAAATCCCTGGAAAGTGTAAACCCATATCTGTGAGAAATAAATGGTTGCATTGATTGAAGCAAAAGTGAAATTTGTGACAATTAGACTATCATCAAGTCAAGAGTAAATTCTCACAAGAATTTACCATGTATGTTCCATGAACAACTACACACTTCATGTAAATACGTGCATTCACTACAATTATATGTATCAGTGATATACCCCACGAATATCATTCTGAAGTCTTAGCATGCAAGTCCACGGTCTATTAAGGACCCTTGTTAATGAAGTTTAAAAAACCTTGTTAATGATGGATAGATAATTTGATGTCCATAGCCTAGACTAAAAACAAATAACCTTGATGATCTATGTACTGAATGGTACAAATCATGTCAATTGTTGGGTTCAGAGGGTACTTATTTTACTATAGTGCATGCTTCTTGGACATGAAGCTAGGAAACCCTTATCCACAGGCCACATCAACAGATTAACATCGACTTCCGTAAAAAAAACAGATTAACATCAACTAGTTAAGACAGGGCTCAATCATCCTTGTCCAAAGTATCAAAAAATAGTTTAAGAGTCTCCAAAGCCAACAAAAAATGCATCAACGATACAAAAGGTGGTTTATTCTTTGTTCCCTTGACACAATGATCCAAAATGTTACAAAGCAGAACTGCTGATAGTTCTCCTCTACACCCAGAAACAAAAGGAATAGTTAATGGAGCCTGCTACCTTAACATGGAACTAATAGACAAAACAAGGAGGAAAACTAGCTAATTTGTTGTCTTCATAGAATCTAGATAAAAATGTTTGGGTTTGTCTAACAAACAGGTGCCTGGTATTTAGCCCAAAACCAGTCACCTTTTAGTTCCAGTAACTGCAGGCCCCTGGAATTTAAGAAGATTCCAGGCACTTTTCATGTATCCAACGTTTTGTCATCCCACGGCCAACATTCCAGGCACTTCTGGAAGTTTTATTCGAAACAGGCTTTCCTTTCTGCGATATGTGAAACTAGACAGACTGCAATGTTGCAAAATCCGAGAATATGTTGAATAAAGGTGTAAAGTGAACAGAAAGGACATAAAAATGAATCCAGGAATTTCAGAAGGCATGTTTGGGTGCTAGGCATCATAAAAGTCCAAATGAGTTTCAGTTGCACATTCTTTGTGATGAGGTTGCACACTGGTGTAAGTGCAACAACTTTGCAACGTGAGTGCGATTTGTGCTTGGGGATTGTAAAAAGAATCACACCAATAAGTGCTATTCCTAATTCTTTCCATCAGGTCAGAGTTGCCCTGACCTATACCTGAATTTGCATGGTGGTCAAATGCAAAAGGTTTATACAGATTGTGCAATTGGTGAATCCAATACATTCAATGTCTTTTTTTGAAATTCAAGCGATATGTTATCTATTAACTATCTATCATTGTATATAGAAAAGAATCACACAAAGCAGGTACCTAGAAGTAAATAATTAAACTATATGAACATTTTGAAATGTCACGGCATTCCACTAATCAGCATAAATTTCGGTTGAGATGTGAAAAATGCGCTGACAACACAAATGAAAACTTATGTGATAAGCAATACTAATACTCATACTTGAAAACTTCCAGCCACGCACGAAGGACTTCGGCCTTGGACAGACAAATGGGCCTACCATACTTGGCAGCGTCAGTGCCGGGTTAGCACGGTAGCACAGTGTGTGGTGGTCGGCGTTTGGCCAGGCTGCTCGCTTCACTTGTCCACTGAGAATTAGCCCTTAAAATGTCTGACAGGGTTGCTTGGGACGCAAAAAGGGGTTGCCGGCGGTGCTTCTTGGCGTGGGGATCGAGGATTCAGATCAAGCTACTATCATCTGAGGAAGAATCTCAGTCTCAGCGATGAACCTAAATGAAGCAAAAATGATGAGCAAACACGGACAGCATTTTACCTCGGCGATGAAGAGGGAAGACAGCACGTTGAGGCGGCACCGTAGCTGGAGATATCCATCCTTTTCCACTGCAGGGACGGATTCATGGAGGAGAGTTGAGAAAGGGGGCAGATTCGACGGAGGGAGGACGGGAAGGGGATCTCGATTGCTCACCGAAGCTCGCGGGGGTGAGAACCAGAGCTGCGCAGGGCGGAGGGCAGCGGCGAGGACCGAGGAGCCGGAGAGGAGTTCATCGAATCTGGACTGGACGGGGAGCACCGGGTCGGGAGCGGGCGCGAGCGCGGGGATTAGTCCCACATCGGTACCATAGGACGTTCGTGACTCGTTTAAAAGGGTAGATCTCGTCCTTTCTTTCGCCGAGCCTGGGTAGCGTGGGCTTGTAACCCCAGCTTAATTGGCCATTAAAGGGGGGCAAAGGAGTTACAATTGATGACTTGATCGTTGCTGGGCTCAGGTCGTGTCGCCCGCTAACCTGATTACTCATCCTCAGTGATGTGCCGGGGGTAACGTGTCAAAGAAATTGCAACTCCTTTTTGTTTTCTTAGTTTCTTACATTTATTTTTCAATTTCTCTGTCATGGGTGAACGCCATCTTGATTGTATTTCACTATGACATTGGTAACGACTAATTACGAATTATATTTTTGTTTGTTAGTTTCATCAGTCACAACCAGATGTCATATACCATCTTAAAAGCATCTCCACTCGTTGGTTGTTCTCAGGCTAAATCTGGACCTAAATATGGCCGGATCAAAATATGTTTTCGATCTGGATACGCCGAGTTTTCCACTTGCTTTCTCAGGCCGAGTTCCTAGGATGTCTTTTTCCGCTCAAATTCGGCTCAAAATCAACTAGCTTTCGGCGTAGTTCGGCATTAATATGAATACAGAGCAATGTTCGGTCAAGTTTGGCATAGATTTAAACATAGTTCGGCGTAAAAATAAAAATATTTTAGCAAACAATAACAATACAACATATTTCGGCCTAGTTCGGCCAAAAATTCATGCTCGGCATCTACGTGGTGCCCCTGTGTATCCGTAGGTGCTCAACCAGATTATCCTGCGGCTTTTGATGCACTAACGGATCTCGAATCTCCTCACGCATGACAATGAATGTAGTTCAGGTTGGAGGCACCTGGTGATCAGGTTCAGCAAGAGGTCCCTGTCTATAGTATGGCTCGTTCTGCTCGACCAAACTCATTGGATCCTTCCTCTCATCCTTAATGATTATGTTGTGCAAGATCATACAACAGTTCATCACTTCCCACATCTGATATTTCGACCAGGTCATAACAGGAAACCGGTTAACTACAAACCTCTGTTAGAGCACACCAAATACCCGCTCCACGTCCTTCATGCAAGCTTCCTATTTCTTGGCAAACTGAGCATGCTTGAGGATCATTGGATTTGAGATAGTCTTCACAAATGTTGGCCATCTTGGATAGATGACATCTGTAATATAGTATCACTTGTTGTAGTGGTGCCCGTTGATCTCAAAGTCCACAGGGGGAGCATTGTCGTGGTATTGCCGACGAGTACGCCATGGAGGGGTCCTCAAAGTGAGTGTTTAGAGACGTGGGGTAAGGCGGAAGGTTGGCGGGTACGAGGTAACACAGCTTACCGAGGTTTAGATCCCACAACGGTGGGGGAATCCTACTCCTGCTATAAATCACTATAATGGCAATACGCCGGGTTACAGGGATCGGTTCGCTGTGCACGATATGAGTTACTTGGTTGTGTTGTGTCCTAAAGGCTCCTCTAGGTCCGGCTTATAAAGACACCAGATCCTAGGGTTAGAGTGAAATTCCTAGCCGGATAGGTTATAGAGTCCTACACGGTACAACTAGTCTAACGTGTCTTGCACTCCAAGGCTCCGGGTACGCTGGTGATGCCACCGTAGCCTTCCTTCATCCGGCATGGGCCTCCCTTCTGGATCCATATAACTGGGCCGCCCAGCAGGCCATAGGCCTTGCTACCGACTATGGGTCACCCAGATTATGCAGATTAGAGACATGCAATGGTGATACCCAATTAGCATATCCCCAACAGAAGCCCCCGGAGAACTCCGAGATCTTGCGCCGTCTTGCCTTTTCAAGTCGAATGCTCCATCTAGGTAGATGTCGGCAAATCGTCAAGCAATATCTTGTAGTCCTCCCAAGAACCCTACGATGTTCTCCATCTTTGATAGGTAAGTCGGAGAATAGCTGAATCCTCCATCGTACTCTTCTCGTAGCCGGACGGGATCCGTCCATGCCGGAATCTTCAGATGGGACTGTTCACCTGCCTATGCTAGTAGGGTGACATAGACCATAGGTCAGCGACGCCTTGAGCCAACGTCTTCTTCATCTACCCAACGTCTTCTCGTAGCATCGTCTTCTTCCTCTATCCAATGTCTCCTTGAGCTCTCCGCGCGCACAGAGAAAAACCCTAACTTTTCTCCAATCTCACAGTCATCTTCCATCCTCACCAATGGCTAGCAGTAGCACTCCGTCCATGGCGGCACTGGGCGAGGCCATGGTCAAGCCAACAGGCTCTGTCCATGTTCCGCCGGAAGGCATGGTGGTGTCGCGTACCGTGGTGGTCGAATACACCGGCGGCGACCATATTCCAGCGGGGCTGGAACCGTAGGTCTTTAGGTCCGAATGCTCTAAGAGTGACTAAGCCAGAAACTTTGCACTGTAGCCCCCAAGTATTTAGTTTGAATAAATTATTCTGACTATATACTTTTAGAGTAGCATACATAGTGTTTGTAATTTTTAATATTATAGCCCCCAAGCTTCTAGTCAAAACAGAAATAGTTCCGGCTAGATGCTTAAAGAAAGACTAAGAATAGCGCTGAGTTAAAAACTCGTACTGTAGCCCCCAAGCTTCTAGGCGGATATTTATCCGGTTATATTCTCCAAGTAGACTAAGCAATTTCGTTCTTTTTTAGAATGAGAATACTCATAGGAACGCCGCCAACGACAAGTTCCACAAGATGCGTGCAGATCTTGAAGCTGAAAAGGGTAAAACTGCCTTCTTGAAGGATCAAATCACCAAGAGCAAGAGTCTTTTTTTATTTTCAATTTTCCACCCAACTTGTACTTGTGTAGTTAGTTTCCGACTACTCATTATGATTTGTCATTTTCTTTGACTTGCAGAAGCCATTGCCAAGGCCAAGGACATTGTCGAGCAATCCAAGCACATTTAGGAGCTGGATAGCGAGAACAAGATCCTTAAACAGGAGAGGGCTGATACGTTGAAGATGCATGAAAAGTCTATGGCTGCCGTGCAAGAATCTGCGAACACGGAGATCAACCTCCTTAAGGAGGAGATTGCAATCCTCGAGGAGCAGAACAAAGCTGCTGCTAAGCAAAATACTCGCAACCTTGATGCTTACAAGACCCTCCGGATGGACCGGGATTCTTTGGTGGAAATTCTCCAGCAAGCTGAGGATAGCGTCTTTGGTAAGCATTCTCCGTCTTGAACTTCTGTAACCCAGGTATTCTGAACTTATGTTGTGTTGAACTCATGTATTCCAGTATTTGTCCTGGAACGCAACTCCTATTGGTTTGACCAATAATCCTCCTTTTCCAAAGGAATGCATGGTTCTTGCTGGCAACTTCATCAGCACCACCATCACCCAAGTAAAAGAGATTTCCAAGCCCTTGAACATCAACATTAAGGCAGTGGACTCTGTAATGAAGTACTCGAATATCTTGCTCCAAGCCCCCGAGCGTATCGTAAGCTAGAAAGCTTCATGTACCCGGTCTGGCGCTAGGATGGCTATGTCTATGGTCAAGGCTCATTATGAGGATGCCGACATCAATATGGTGACCTCTGGTTTGCCGGAAGTAGACGATGACGGACAAAAAATCGATCACGGAGCTATCTGGTCCTCGCTCGCCGGCTACGACACCAGGGTCGCCCAGTTGGTTGATGCAAACACCTTCGTGCCTCTTGAGGTAATAGATGCCGACCAAGCGAGCTCCTCCGAGTCCCTCAATACTGCCGACTTTGTCGATGAGCAAGATGGCTCTCCTGCGGCCGACGACGTTACCTCGAAGTCTCCTGCACCAGAGGAATAAAAACACTATATAATATTTGTTATCTCTGGATGTTTTGTATGTATGCGGAAAACAATGGTTCTATCCTTAAGGCGGAAAACTACGGCTATAAGCTTCCTGCTAGTTAAGAACTAATTCCAGCATGTATATATTTTTTAAGAAAGTGCTGGCTTATCTATTATTCTGTTTTTTATGCTTGACTTTTCGTGAGCCGTAAGACCTTTAGTCGGAACTATGCGCTCAAGCAATGATACCCAATGGCACCGTCAAGAACCTAAACACAAAATTTCTGACTTTGAGTGCCGAAAGTCACTATACCAGATTCCACATAAAAACAACAAATAACATGTAGACCCAAAAACTTAAGCTAACACCCATAGGCGCAATTTTCACAAGTGAAAATACAAAACTTGTGCATAAAGGTTTTATACGATCCAAAAATGAACACTAAAGGAGGTAAAAGACTCAAGCATATGAGTGAACCAAAGAGCTTTATTTCATTGATCATATAAGAGATACACATTAGATAATAGAATATGCTAAGTGTAGAAAGGACGTAGCTATGATATGTTCCATGGCCAATCAAGCTCCGGGTAATCATCATCCGGGTCACGCCGCTTACGCTTATGATCCTCGTTTGGTTTATCCTCTAGTTCACGATTGTCATAGAGGTAGTAAGAACCATTGAGTAGCGCCTTGCTTATGATGAATGGTCCTTCCCATGGCGGGGATAATTTGTGTCACTTCTTCTGCTTAAGTCGGAGCACCAGGTCCCTGATACGTCGGAAACGTATCTATAATTTTTGATGCTCCATGCTTGTTTTGTATCTACTTTGCTTTGCTTTGTCCTTATTTGAGGTGTTTTTATATCTTTTCTGGAATTAACCTATTAACAAGTTTCCACAGTGCCAGTTGCCTGTTTTCTTCTGTTTTTGGTTCCAGAAAGGCAAAAAATCAATATTCTCGGAATTGGACGGAACAAAAGCCAAAGTCAATAACTTCCCGTGAGGGACACGAATCCAGAAGGAGGGACGGAGAGGCACCAGAGGGTGGCCAGACCCCCCTAGGCGCGGCCAAGCCTGGCCCGCGCCTAGGGAGGGTGTGGACCCTCTGTCCGCCTCCTCGGACTCTCCCTTCGCCTATAAGAATCCCCCGATGAGAAAACCCTAGATCGCCAATCATACTTCCAAAAAAAGTTCCGCAGCGCCGCCACCACCAAAGAGAGATTCGGGGGACAAAAAGTCTCTGTTCTGGCACCCTGCCGGGATGGGGAAGTGTCCCCGGAGCCATCTCCATCGATCTCCACCACCATCTCCATCACCGTTGCTGATTCCCATGATGAGGAGGGAGTAGTTCTTCCTCAAGGCTAAGGGCTCTACCGATAGCTATGTGTTCATCTCTCTCTCTATGCATGATTTTGTTGTGGTCATGAGCTTTGTAATCAAGTAGATCTACCTTGCTACTCAAGTGCTTTAATAGATCTCTGCTCTCCCCATGTGTGTGAAAGTGACATCGTGCACGCCATGGTGGCACTTAGGCTTGAGTATACATAAATACTCTTTGTGCTTTAATAGATCGATGCTTTTCCCCACGTGTGTGAAAGTGACAGTGTACATACCGTGTATGGCACTTTGGCTAGATTGAATATTTGTTATGAGTTATATTTGGAGTTGGATATCTCTATGAAATTGTGGAGTTTGTTGGAACCATCTAGCGCTCAAGGTGACAGTGTGGGGTTATCTAGATTGGGGAAGGCAGACTTTGAGGAGTGTTGTTATAGCCCTACCAATGATTAGAGTGTTCAACCGGAGAGTAGTTAAGAGTAGTATCATGAAGATAGGATATTTATATGAGAGAGTATTCACTAGTGAAAGTATGATCCCTAGGCCTTGTTTCTAAGCATTGAAACACCGTTTGCTACTAGATCTGTTGCATGTTTGCTTGCTTCCTTCTTGTTGCCTTTAGTATTTGCCTCACCGTCAAGCTATTTTCTGGCACCGTTACCACTTGTATTTCACTATCTCTTCACCGAACTAGTGCACCTATATTGGGTGTGTTGGGGACACAAGAGACTTCTTGTATCTTGATTGCAGGGTTGCTTGAGAGGGAATACCTTTGACCACTTCCTCCCTGAGTTCGATAAACCTTGGGTAATCCACTTAAGGGAAACTTGCTGCTGTTCTACAAACCTCTACACTTGGAGGCCCAACAACTGTCTACGAGAATAGAAGTGTGTAGACATCAAGCTCTTTTCTGGCGCTGTTGCCGGGGAGGTAAGGTAAAAGGTACTCACATCCTCTGGTGTGAGTGCTCGAAGTTATTTCCTTTAGATTCTGCAATTTTGTCTTTTTGTTTCTTGTTTTCACTAGTTAGGCTTAATGGAAAATAAAAAAATAGAGAGCTTTATAGTGTTTATCTTGAGTTAGGACATGAAGTGTTTGAAGAGAAAATTAAAAAACCTATGGAACTTTATTTGCATGCTAATGGCAATGTTATTAGTATGAATTCTTTGAACACCATTGTTGCTAATGCTATGGAAAAGTCTAAGCTTGGGGAAGCTAGTTTTGATGAAAATGATCTTTTTAGTCCCCCAAGCACGGAGGAGAAAATTTACTTTGATGATACTTTGCCTCCAATATATGATGACTACAATGATGAGTATGATATTTTCAGTCCACCTACTATTGAGGAGAAAATTGATTGTGATTACAATATGCCTCCTATATTTGATGATTATGGTGATGAGAATATTAATGATAGCTATTTTGTTGAATTTGCTCCCAATATGATTAATAAGCATGACTATGCTTATGTGGAGAGTAATAATCATTTTATGCATGTGGCTCATGATAAGAATGTTTTATGTGATAGTTATATTGTTAATTTCATTCATGTTGCTACTGAAAGTTATTATGAGAGAGGGAAACATGGTTTTATGCATCTCAACAATATTAAGTTTACCCTCTTTATGTTGAAATTTTTGAAGTTGCATTTGTTTTGCTTTCCTATGCTTGTTGCTTTGTGCTTTCATGACTTGTTTCTTTATAAGGTTCTTATGCATAGGAAGTGTGTTAGACTTAAATGTTCTTTGAATTTGCTTCTTGATGCTCTCTTTTAAATCAATTCATATTTCCTATGTGAGTATCTTTGAAACTATCATGCCTAACTTAAAGGCATTAAAGAAAAGTACTTGTTAGGAGATAACCCAAGAGTTTTCTTGAGTCTTGGAAGTTATTAATTCTGTAATGACCTCTCTTTATCCTTTTTGTTTGCTTTTTGTGCCAAGAATAACCTCTAATGAGAGGGAAGTAAGATTTGGGGAGTTGATGTCCCGAAACAAATTTCTTTCCTCCACCATAAAAATTCATGAGGAGTCTCTATAACTCGGATTGAGCTGCAAATTTACGAATAAATACCCCAGTATGTTAGCTAACTTTAGTTAGTTCAACACTTTTTTATTTGAGAAACATAAGATGTTCGAAAAAATTGGTTTCTACCTGCTGGTCTGTTTTGACAGATTTCTGCCATTATTTGCATTTGCTTCTTATTGATTCCTTTTTGAGTTATCTTTAGGTGAATTGAGCTTTTTGAAGGAGTTACTACATTATCTTGTGTTTTTAGTGAGAAACCTTGCTGTTCCAAAGCTTTACCCAAAGGTCTATTATCTTTTATATACACTAATGTTGCTAATGAAGATTGTGTGAAGTTTTGTATGAAGGAAAAATTGCAGGTGTAGAGAAAGAATGATGTAATGATATGAAAAATGGACAAAAGCTCAAGATTGGGGATGCCACCCCGTTTCACCCCAAGAAATATTCAAGAGGTACAAGTGTCAAAGCTTAGGGATGCCCAAGGCATCCCCTTCTTCATCAATAAAAATCTCAGGTCTTTCTAGACACTTCGTTTTTATTGTTTCATGCATTGTTGTGTTGTTCTTGGAGCGTCTTAGTTTTCGTTTTTGTTTTTCATTTGCTTAGGAGTAAGTTGGTTGGTTACACCACACTTATTTTGAAGAGAGACACACTCTGTTTTCATTGCCTAGAACACTCTAGTTTTCACTCTTATTGTTTTGTGAGTGTTCTCTTTTGCTAGCAATGTGTTCAGCCTTAGTTTTCTTGTGCTTTTAGCTTAGAACTTTTTAGTTCTTATTTTTAGATTTGTGAGACAAGCTCACTGATTTTTTTGATTATTATCTTTGTGAGTTGTTTCAAATTGTTTGGTGTTGGAAAAGAGTAGAAAGTTTCATGCTTATAGTGGTACAAAAGGGAGCTTGTTTTGACTGTGGCTTAGACTTTATCATGTCATGCTAGGTGTTTCTTTGACCTTATGCCTAGTGATTATTGCTGTAGCATGACTTGTTCCAAACAATTAGGATTTCTTAATGTGCCTTGAAAGAATCATGCATTGTTTTAGCATACAAAAGCATAGTATAGTGGTATTCTCCTTTGATGTTTTGCTTGGGTTGACTTGGCACATGCTCACACCATGTTATGACTCTCACAAGTCACCATTAGCCTCTATGATCATTTAGTCCTTGACTTTTAGTACCACTCTTTGCTTTGATTAGTAATGCTTTGTTGCACTGCATGATTATGGCCATTATTGCTCTCTTATTTGGTTGCTCCCAGTCTTTTGCAAGCCTCCACTTGTATGTGTAAGTTCTCATGACTCCAGCTCCCAGGAAACCAAGTTATTCCAAAGTGTCCACTATAAATTCCTATGCATGGTGTGTTACACCATTACAAGTATATTCTTGTTTTCAACTATCTTCCAATTAAAAACTATTTTGTTATGTGAAAACTTAGTGATTAAAGCCCTCACGAACTTGATGGCAAACTTTATTATTTGCCCCTAATAAACTTGAACCATTGTGACAACTTTGTTGTATATGCTTGCACTTATAAGTTGGAATTAGCAGAACCGTGCTGTCACGGGGAACGTTTTCAACATTACACTTGTACCTTGTGTAAGGTTTCGTAGCATGGAAAACAAAAAAATTTCTACCGCATACAAACAAACAAGCCAAGATCTATCTACTAGATTGTAGCAACGAGTCGATAGAATAGCTCACCCTCGAAGATTCCAAAGTGTTTAACGAGAGCGGATTCTCGTGGGTGATGTAGTCGTACTCTTCCCGATCTCAAGATCGCGTAGACGATCCTTCCGGCGCTGCGTTCCGGCAGCGCTCCCATAGTCGGTCACACGTTCGGTACTCGACGAAGACCTTCCTCTCCCTTGTTCCAGCAGGCAGCGGAGGTTGTAGCACTCTCCTCGCGATTCCGGCAGCACAACGGCGTGGTACCGGAAATAGAGGGGAGATCTCGCAGGGCTTCGCCTTAAGCCGGAGCGAGTATGGTGGAGTATGAGAGAGTCCCTCGACAATCTAGGGTTTAGACACGCCGAGGAGGAAGCTTGGCCAACGGCTAGGGTTGCTAGGCGGTGGCGGCTTGACCTAGGTCGGCGGCGGCAGTGGAGGTGGCGGCGCCGGCGGCTAGGGTTTGGAGGAGAGGATCTTGTGTATCCTAGGAGGGAGCCCTGCCCCTCCTTATATAGGTGGAGGGGCCGGCCGTCCAAGGGGAGGGAGAGGAGTCCCTCCCCAACTCGGCTTGGTGGTGCGCCGCCGGTTGGAGGAGGGAACTCCTCCCCAACTCGGTTTCCCACTCCTCCTCCTCTTTCCAAAACTTGCCGTTTGACTTTCAAACTAGCTGTTTGACTTTTCAAAATAGGATTTGAATAGACCCTTTATTTTTGACAGTGATGACACCTAGTACATGATGAAATCATTCCAACTTGCAATGACACATTCATGTACCCTCCCCCCCCCCCCCGCGGAGTGCCGGACATTCCGGAACCTTCTAGAACATTCCCGATGAAAACACCGGAACCATTCTCCAACTCCGAAACGGGACTTTACTTATATGAATCTTATTCTCCGGACCATTCCGGATCTCCTCGTGATATCCCGAATCCCATTCGAGACTCCGAACAACATTCGGTCTCTTTCTCATCATTCCATAACTACTCAAACAACGTCGAATCCTTAAGTGTGTCTCCCTACGGTTCGTGAATTATGCGGACATGATCGAGACACTTCTCCGAACAATAACCAATAGAGGAATCTGGAAATTCATATGGCTCCCACATATTTCTACGATTACTTTGCGATCGAATGAACCACTTACATACGATATCAATTTCCCTTTGTCTCACAATAGTTTACTTATCCGAGGTTATGATCGTCGGTATCTCTGCATACCTAGTTCAACCTCGTTACCGATAAGTACTCTTTTCTCGTTCCCGTGATATGTGAGCCAGTCACATGCTTGCAAGCTAATTGGATGACATTTCACCGAGAGGGCCCAGAGTATATCTATCCGTCATATGGATGGACAAATCCCACTCTTGATCCATGTGTTTCAACCAATACTTTCCGAACACTCAATGCCACCTTTATAGCCACCCAGTTACGGTGTGGTGTTTGATGTCATCAAAGCATCCATCTGGTAAAGGTGATATGCATGATCTCATGGTCGAAGGAATTAGATTACTATGTATCAGAAAGCATATAGCAATTGAACTATTAAAATGACTTGATCTTTATGCTACGCTTTATCTATAGGAGTATGTCCACCATATCATTCTCCTAATGATATGATCTTGTTGTTTAATAACATCTCAATGTTCATGATAGGGAAACCACAATCATCTATTAACCAACAAGCTAGTATTATATAGAGGCTTCACTAGGGACTTCAAATTAAGTTTACAAATCACACAAGTATCAATGTTTCCTTGTTAATACTATTATAGCATGAATGTAAATATTTATCATAAACACAAAGATATAATAATAACTACATTTATTATTGCCTCTAGGGCATATCTCCAACAGTCTCCCACTTGCACTAGAGTCATCTAATCTAGATTACATGGTAATATACCGAACACCCATGGCAGTTTGGTGCTGGTCATGTTTTGCCCTCGGGAGAGGTTTAGTCAACGGATCCGCCACATTCAGATCTGTGTGTACTTTGCAAATCTTTATATCCCCATCTTGGATATGTTCTCGAATAGCGTGAAAACGTAGCTTGATGTGCTTCAGCTTCTTGTGTGACCTTGGTTCTTGCGCATTGGCTATGGCGCCCATGTTATCAAAGTAGATAGACATTGGGTCCAGCGCACTAGGAACCACACCCAGCTCTGTAATGAACTCTTTCATCCATATCGCTTCTTGTGAAGCCTCCGAAGCAGCCATGTATTCCAATTCAGTTGAAGATCTCGCCACAACGCTTTGCTTTGCACTCCTCCAGCTAACTGCTGCACCATTCAAAATAAATACGTATCCAGATTGTGATTTAGAATCATCCGGATCGGTGTTCCAACTAGCATCGGTGTAACCATTAACAACGAGTTGTTCATCACCTCCATAAGAAAGAACCATATCCTTAGTTCTTCTCAAGTACTTAAGGATGTTTTTGACCGCTGTCCAATGATCCACTCCTGGATCACTTTGATATCTGCTAGTTAAACTAACAGCATATGCAATGTCGGGTCTAGTACTAGCATGGCATACATTAGAGATCCTATGGCTGAGGCATAGGGAGTCTTACTCATTCTTTCTGTATCTTCTGCCGATGTCGGACTTTGAGTTTTACTCAAGGTCGTATTGGGCAACATGGGCAATAACCCTTTCTTGCTATCTTCCATTCCAAACCTCTTTAGAACTTTGTACAAATATGTACTTTGTGACAATGATATTTGGCGTTTTGATCTATCTCTATAAATCTTTATGCCTAATATATAAGCTGCTTCGCCAAGATCCTTCATTGAAAAACTATTATTCAAATATTCCTTGACACTATTAAGAAGGTCTACATCATTCCCAATCAACAATATGTCATCCACATATAGTATTAAGAATGCTACAGAGCTCCCACTCACTTTCTTGTAAATACAAGCTTCTCCATAAGTTTGTATAAAACCAAAACTTTTGATCACCTTATCAAAACGTTGATTCCAACTTCGGGATGCTTGCTTCAATCCATAGATGGACCGTTGAAGTTTGCATACCTTGTTAGCATCTTTAGGATCGACAAAACCTTTGGGTTGCATCATATACAACTCTTCATCAATGTCTCCATTGAGGAATGCTGTTTTGACATCCATCTGCCATATCTCATAATCATAATATGCAGCGATTGCTAACATAATCCTCATAGACTTTAGCTTCGCTACTGGTGAGAAAGTCTCATCGTAGTCAACTCCTTGAATTTGTCGAAACCCTTTTGCGACAAGTCGAGCTTTATAGACAGTAACATTACCATCAGCATCTATTTTCTTCTTGAAGATCCATTTGTTCTCGACAGCCTTCCGGCCATCCGGTAAGTCCACCAAAGTCCATACTTGGTTTTCGTACATGGATCCAATCTCGGATTTCATGTCTTCTTGCCATTTATTGGAATCTGGGCTCATCATTGCTTCCTCATATGTCTCAGGGTCATTGGTGTTGTCCACCAACATGACACTCATAACGGGATCATACCAATCTGGAGTGGTACGAGTTCTCGTTGACCTGCGAGGCACTATAGCAACTTCAACGGAAGTTTCATGATCATCATCATTAGCTTCCTCTCTAACTGGTGCAGGCACCACAGGAACTTCTTCCGGTGCTGCGCTACTCGCAATTTCGAGAGAAGGTTCGACAACCTCGTCAAGTTCTACTTTCCTTCCAGTCACTTCTTTCGAGAGAAATTCCTTCTCTAGAAAGGATCCATTCTTGGCAACAAAGATTTTGCCTTCGGATCTATGATAGAAGGTATACCCAATAGTTTCCTTCGGGTATCCTATGAAGACGCATTTTTCCGCTTTGGGTTCAAGCTTGTCCGGTTGTAACTTCTTTACATAGGCTTCGCATCCCCAAACTTTAAGGAACGACAATCTAGGTTTCTTCCCAAACCATAATTCATACGGTGTCG
The DNA here is from genome assembly GCA_916181665.1 of Avena sativa. Lineage (NCBI taxonomy): Eukaryota > Viridiplantae > Streptophyta > Magnoliopsida > Poales > Poaceae > Avena > Avena sativa. The sequence continues at coordinate 327,282,055 of OV702279.1, forward strand.
TTTCAACGGATTTAGACGGTGCCCTATTTAAAGTGAATGCGGTTGTTTCTAATGCATAACCCCAAAATGATAGCGGTAAATCTGTAAGTGACATCATAGAACGAACCATATCTAAGAGAGTTCGATTACGACATTCGGACACACCATTACGCTGTGGTGTTCCCGGCGGTGTCAACTGCGAAAGTATTCCGCATTTCTTCAAATGCTCGCCAAACTCGTAACTTAGATATTCACCTCCATGATCAGAACGTAGAAACTTAATCTTCTTGTTACGTTGATTCTCTACCTCACTTTGAAATTCCTTAAACTTCTCGAAAGTTTCGGACTTATGTTTCATGAAATAGATATACCCATATCTACTCAAGTCATCCGTGAAGGTAAGAACATAACGATAACCACCGCGCGATGCTACACTCATTGGACCACACACATCGGTATGTATGATTTCCAATAAGTCCGTAGCTCGCTCCATCATACCAGAAAATGGAGTCTTAGTCATTTTACCCATCAGACATGCTTCGCATCTATCAAGTGATTAATTCGAAATCAAGTGATTCAATAAGTCCATCGGAATGGAGTTTCTTCATACGCTTCACTCCAATGTGACCAAGACGACAGTGCCACATATAGGTCGAGTTATCGCTCGATTTCAAACGTTTAGCCTCAATGTTATTAATATGTGTATTTCCACTATCGAGATTCAACAAGAATAGTCCATCTATCAAAGGTGCATGTGCATAAAAAATATTACTCATATAAATCAAACAACCATTATTCTCGGACTTAAACAAGTAACCGTCTCGCAATAAACAAGATCCCAATATAATGTTCATGCTCAACGCAGGCACCAAATAACAATTATTTAAGTATAAAACTAATCCCGATGGTAGATGAAGGGGTAGCGTGCCGACCGCGATCACATCAACCTTTGATCCGTTTCCCACGCGCATCGTCACCTCGTTCTTCGCTAGCTTCCGTTTATTCTGCAGCACCTGTTTCGAGTTACAAATATGAGCAACCGAACCAGTATCAAATACCCAGGCACTACTACGAGTACTAGTGAGATACACATCAATAACATGTATATCAGATATACCTTTCTTCTTGATGTTGCCGTTCTTCAAATCCGCCAAGTACTTTGGGCAATTCCGCTTCTAGTGACCTTCTCCCTTGCAGTAAAAGCACTCAGTATCAGGCTTGGGTCCAGCCTTGGTCTTCTTCGTCGGCGTGGTAACTTTCTTACCACCCTTCTTGAAGTGTCCCTTCTGCTTAGACTTGCCTTTCTTGAATTTGGTGGTCTTATTAACCAACAACACTTGGTGCTCTTTCTTGATCTCCACTTCTGCAGACTTTAACATAGCAAACAGTTCTGGCAACTGCTTGTTTATGTTCTGCATGTTGTAGTTCATCACAAAGTTCTTGTAACTTGGTGGTAGTGATTGGAGGACACGGTAAATCCCCAAAGCATTAGGAATCACTATACCCAAGCTTTGAAGTTTGTTTGCGTGCCCAGACATCTTAAGCACATGCTCACTGACGGAGCTGCCCTCTTCCATCTTGCAGTTAAAGAACTTTTCAGAAGCCTCATAGCTTTCAATTGCCGCATGAGTCTCAAAAATCAATTTGAGATCCTCGACAATATCATATGGGTCTGAATTCTCAAACCTTTTCTGAAGCTCCGATTCTAAACCATACAAGATAGCACACTGAACTATGGAGTACTGATTCTTCCGAGCGAGGTAAACATTCTTTACTTCATCGGTAGCATCAGCTGCAGGTGGGTCACCCAGCGGTGCATCCAGCACATAGGTCAAATTACCAGCTGTGAGGACAATCCTCAAATTGCGGAACCAATCCGCGAAGTTGCTTCCATTGTTTTTCAACTTTTCTTTCTCTAGGAACGCATTAAAATTGATGGTAGGGGCTGCCATTGATCTAAAACATATTTGCAATAGTTTAGACTAAGTTTATGACAAATTGAGTTCAAATTAATAATAGAATTAATCTAGGTGAACTCCCACTCAAAACAATATCCCTCACATTGTTTTAGTGATCACACGAACCAAATCCACCACATCAACACCGATCATCACGAGAGTTGAAATAGTTTCAATGGCGAACAATCGACATGTTCATCATATCTACTATATGATTCATGCTTTACCTTTCGGTGATCCGTGTTCCGAGACCATGTCTGTACATGCTAGGCTCGTCAAGATCAAACCTTAGTTTCCGCATGAGCAAATCTGGCTTGCTCACGTTGTATACACTTGCGGAATCTAACACACCCGATCATCACGTGGTGCTTCGAAACAACAAGCTTTAGCAACTGTGCTAACTAAGGGTGAACACTTTATGACTTGAAATTCATGTGCATGAGGGACCATCTTATAATGCTACCGTCGTCTACTAAGCAATACAATATGCATAAAGGATTAACATCACATGCAATTCATAATATGTGATATGATATGGCCTTTCTTCTTTGTGCTTCCGATCTCTATCTTCTAGCACGAACATGATCTCCATCATCACCGGCATTGCATCAAGGTCAATGACGCTTCTCCATGGTTGTCGTCCACCGGCTTCAACTATTACAACTACTTTGAATAGACACGCGGGTCTTAACATAAATTAAAGACAACCATATGGCTCCTGCCGGTTGCCAACTTACACTAAGGAACATTGCATACATCAAATATAATCACAAACATGGCCATATCACATCACAGCACACCCCTGCAAAACAAAGTTAGACGCCTCTACTTTCTTTGCATATTTTACGTGGTTTGGGGCTTTCAATAAGTGTCGTTCTAACTTATGAACAAGAACCACAACATTGATACAAGTATTGTTGATCACCCGTTGTAAATTGGATCTTAACTATGCTAGGAGAAATAGGCACCCGCAAAGCCACTTATGCAATACAAGTTGCATGTCAAGCGTGGAGCAAGTCTCATGAACGATGTCATGTAAGGTTAGCCCGGGCCGCTTCATCCCAACATACCGCAAGATGCAAAGTACACAAGAAGCAATCGACAATAAAAGCATCAATGCCCACAATGACCATTGTGTTCTACTCGTGCAACAGATCTACATATAGACACGACTCTGATACCACTGTAAGGTTTCGTAGCATGGAAAACAAAAAATTTCTACCGCATACAAACAAACAAGCCAAGATCTATCTACTAGATTGTAGCAACGAGTCGATAGAATAACTCACCCTCGAAGATTCCAAAGTGTTTAACGAGAGCGGATTCTCGTGGGTGATGTAGTCGTACTCTTCCCGATCTCAAGATCGCGTAGACGATCCTTCCGGCGCTGCGTTCCGGCAGCGCTCCCGTAGTCGGTCACACGTTCGGTACTCGACGAAGACCTTCCTCTCCCTTGTTCCAGCAGGCAGCGGAGGTTGTAGCACTCTCCTCGCGATTCCGGCAGCACAACGGCGTGGTACCGGAAATAGAGGGGAGATCTCGCAGGGCTTCGCCTTAAGCCGGAGCGAGTATGGTGGAGTATGAGAGAGTCCCTCGACGATCTAGGGTTTAGACACACCGAGGAGGAAGCTTGGCCGACGGCTATGGTTGCTAGGCGGCGGCGGCTTGACCTAGGTCGGCGGCAGCGGGAGTGGAGGTGGCGGCGTCGGCGGCTAGGGTTTGGAGGAGAGGATCTTGTGTATCCTAGGAGGGAGCCCTGCCCCTCCTTATATAGGTGGAGGGGCCGGCCGGCCAAGGGGAGGGAGAGGAGTCCCTCCCAAACTCGGCTTGGGTGGTGCGCCGCCGGTTGGAGGAGGGAACTCCTCCCCAACTCGGTTTCCCACTCCTCCTCCTCTTTCCAAAACTTGCCGTTTGACTTTCAAACTAGCTGTTTGACTTTTCAAACTAGGATTTGAATAAACCCTTTATTTTTGACAGCGATGACACCTAGTACATGATGCAATCATTCCAACTTGCAATGACACATTCATGTACCCTTCCCCCGGAGTGCCGGACATTCCGGAACCTTCTAGAACATTCCCGATGAAAACACCGGAACCATTCTCCAACTCCGAAACGGGACTTTCCTTATATGAATCTTATTCTCCGGACCATTCCGGATCTCCTCGTGATATCCCGAATCCCATTCGAGACTCCGAACAATATTCGGTCTCTTTCTCATCATTCCATAACTACTCAAACAACGTCGAATCCTGAAGTGTGTCTCCCTACGGTTCGTGAATTATGCGGACATGATCGAGACACTTCTCCGAACAATAACCAATAGAGGAATCTGGAAATTCATATGGCTCCCACATATTTCTACGATTACTTTGCGATCGAATGAACCACTTACATACGATATCAATTTCCCTTTGTCTCACGATAGTTTACTTATCCGAGGTTATGATCGTCGGTATCTCTGCATACCTAGTTCAACCTCGTTACCGATAAGTACTCTTTTCTCGTTCCCGTGATATGTGATCCCTTGTGAGCCAGTCACATGCTTGCAAGCTAATTGGATGACATTTCACCGAGAGGGCCCAGAGTATATCTATCCGTCATATGGATGGACAAATCCCACTCTTGATCCATGTGTTTCAACCAATACTTTCCGAACACTCAATGCCACCTTTGTAGCCACCTAGTTACGGTGTGGTGTTTGATGTCATCAAAGCATCCATCTGGTAAAGGTGATATGCATGATCTCATGGTCGAAGGAATTAGATTACTATGTATCAGAAAGCATATAGCAATTGAACTATTAAAATGACTTGATCTTTATGCTACGCTTTATCTATAGGAGTATGTCCACCATATCATTCTCCTAATGATATGATCTTGTTGTTTAATAACATCTCAATGTTCATGATAGGGAAACCACAATCATCTATTAACCAACAAGCTAGTATTATATAGAGGCTTCACTAGGGACTTCAAATTAAGTTTACAAATCACACAAGTATCAATGTTTCCTTGTTAATACTATTATAGCATGAATGTAAATATTTATCATAAACACAAAGATATAATAATAACTACATTTATTATTGCCTCTAGGGCATATCTCCAACACCTTGTTGTACTCAGTTGATATCATGTTCTTTTGTCTATGGATGTCACCGGTGTGAAATAAAGAGGGAACTTGTAAGTCCATGGAGTTTGTATCCTGTGTTAGAGAAATGTCTGGGCCGCTAGCCTAAGCCATGCCTAATCATGGTGGAAACTTGTAGCATCACCATAGTGACATCTATGAAGCATTCTTCTTATAAAAAAGAGACACATTGAGAAAAGAGGAAAGATATAAAAAAGCACCATATTCCCATGGTACATAAGAAGAATTGCTGAGATGCTCATTGTCTGCTTGCCTTGTCATTTTGGTTATGGGAAAGCTCCTGTACCATGTGCAAGGGGTACCCCATTGGCGGTTCTCAATGATATACAAATACTTACAGTGACAAGAACTTACCTGAACCCAAAGTTGAGTATGCATGAGGTGTGGCCCTCATATTCAAGGGGCATGAGATTGCCAACTTATACTTCGTCAAGCATATACTCCAGCTTTGCCACTTTAACCTTAACCACTTCAAGATGCTTATGATAGGGGCAATGAGGGCTGAAAGCTAACAAGTACCATAATTTTTGGAAGCTCTTTTTGAAACTTGTAATCCCTGCTTCCTTTACAAAAAGGCCTTTCTTCCACCATTACTTGAGTCTCCACCTTCTACCTTTAGGCACCATTAAGAGAGCATAGTTGTCATTTTGTGTGCACTGTTCCAAAGCTTATTGATTGATGCATATTGTGATATTACTTGTTCTTGTGCTATTTTTTTCTAGTCACCCTTGTGAACTTTGAAGGTGTCCTATGCATCTATTTGCTACTCTATGAGGGACAAGCTGAATGCCACTATGCCATGTTTTCTATATGTGAAACAAACAAACATTTTTCAATGCATGTTATTCATGATCTTTGTTTGTAGCCTTTCATGTTGCATGCATAGTTACTATGTCCTATTGTTAGAACTCCATCTTTCATGCACATGTTTAGAGTTCTTTGATCACAGCTCTCAATGCTTGCAAATGGTTTGATCTTGGTTTTGATGGTGCATGTCACCTAAAAAATTATTCTTTTTATCACTTACCTACTCGAGGACGAGCAATAGTTAAGCTTGGGGATGCTTGATACGTCGGAAACGTATCTATAATTTTTGATGCTCCATGCTTGTTTTGTATCTACTTTGATTTGATTTGTCCTTCTTTGAGGTGTTTTTTTTTCTGGAATTAACTTATTAACAAGTTGCCACAATGCCAGTTGCCTGTTTTCTTCTGTTTTTGGTTCTAGAAAGGAAAAAAATCAATATTCTCCGAATTGGACGGGACAAAAGCCAAAGTCAATAACTTTCCGTGAGGTACACGAATCCAGAAGGAGGGACATAGAGGCACCAGAGGGTGGCCAGACCCCCCTAGGCGCGGCCAAGCCTGACTCGCGCTTGGGGAGGGTGTGGGACCTCTGGATGCCTCCTCGGCCTCTCCCTTCGCCTATAAGAAGCCCCCGATGAGAAAACCCTAGATCGCCAATCATACTTCCAGAAAAAGTTCCGCAGCGCCGCCGCCACCGAAGGGGAGATTCGGGGGACAGAAAGTCTCTGTTCCGGCACCCTGCCGGGACGGGGAAGTGCCCCCGGAGCGATCTCCATCGATCTCCACCACCATCTCCATCACTGTTGCTGATTCCCATGATGAGGAGGGAGTAGTTCTTCCTCAAGGCTAAGGGCTCTACCGGTAGCTATGTGTTCATCTCTCTCTCTATGCATGATCTTGTTGTGGTCATGAGATTTGTAATCAAGTAGATCTACCTTGCTACTCAAGTGCTTTAATAGATCTCTTCTCTCCCCATGTGTGTGAAAGTGACAGCGTGCACGCCATGGTGGCACTTAGGCTTGAGTCTACATAAATACTCTTTGTGCTTTAATAGATCTATGATTTTCCCCACGTGTATGAAAGTGACAGCGTGCATACTGTGTGTGGCACTTTGGCTAGATAGAATAGTTGTTATGAGTTATATTTGGAGTTGGATATCTCTATGAAATTGTGGTGTTTGTTGGAACCATCTAGCGCTCAAGGTGACAGTGTGGGGTTATATAGATTGAGGAAGGCGGACTTTGAGGAGTGCAGTTATAGCCCTACCAATGATTAGAGTATTCAACCGGAGAGTAGTTAAGAGTAGTATCATGAAGATAGGATATTTATATGAGAGAGTGTTCACTAGTGAAAGTATGATCCCTAGGCCTTGTTTCTAAGAATTGAAACATCGTTTGCTACTAGATCCGTTGCATGTTTGCTTTCTTCCTTCTTGTTGCCTTTAGTCTTTGCCTCACTGTCAAGCTATTTTCTGGCACCGTTACCACTTGTATTTCACTATCTCTTCGCCTAACTAGTGCACCTATATTGGGTGTGTTGGGGACACAAGAGACTTCTTGTATCTTGATTGCAGGGTTGCTTGAGAGGGAATACCTTTGACCACTTCCTCCCTGAGTTCGATAAACCTTGGCTAATCCACTTAAGGGAAACTTGCTGCTCTTCTACAAACCTCTGCACTTGGAGGCCCAACAACTGTCTACAAGAATAGAAGTGCGTAGACATCAGTCCCCCTCTTTAAACGAGCGATGCCGAACGCAGCGACTATGGTAGCTGCATAGCTTCTACTAGTAGATGGCGGATATTTGGCATGCCAATACGCGCTCTTCCTCGAGAAGGTCTACATCTAGGCGCCTGGATTCTTCAGCATCATCTTCGTCGTAGGCGGCAACTCTTGGTAAATCACGAAGGATGTCAGAGGATAGGATTGCTTCTACTCCATATACCATGAAGTAAGGGGTGTAGCTGGTGGATCTTTTGGGAGTAGTTCGTAAACTCCACAAAACAGATGGTAATTCCTCCGCCTAGGCTCCAGCTGCTCTATGTAACGGTGCTTCTAGACGTGGCTTTATTCCTTGAAGAATTAATCCATTGGCTCGCTCAACTTGTCCATTGGATTGTGGATGTGCCACAGATGCCAGGTCAAGTCGGATGCCTTTCTCCCAACAATACGCCTCCACTTCTCCGAGTGACAAGTTGCTGCCGTTGTCGGTAATGATGCTATGCGGGAGACCAAATCTCACCACTAGACCCCGAACAAACCTAAGGGTAGTTGCCCCATCAAGATTTCTAATGGGTTTAGCTTCTATCCATTTTGTGAATTTATCAACTGCTATTAGCAGATGCGTAAACCCACAAGCTGCCATCTGCAATGGACCAACCATGTCTAGCCCCCAGACTGCAAACGGCTAAGTTATTGGTATGGTTTGCAGTTCTTGAGCTGGTACATGTGGTTGTCGGGCATAATACTGGCATCCCATGCATGTCTCAACTATCCTGTCGGCGTCCCACTTCGTGGTCAGCCAGTAGAATCCTTGTCGGAAGGCTTTGGAGACCAAAGATCGAGGAGCGGCGTGATGCCCGCAATCTCCGAGATGGATCTCACAAAGGATTTCAATACCTTCTTGCTGTGAGACACACTTCAGGTATACACCAGCGGTACTTCGTTTATAGAGTTGTCCATTGATTATGGTATAGCCCTTAGCTCAACGTACTATTTGCCGACTTTCGAGAGAAAAGTTTCGTGTATGATATATTCCATGAATGGTTTTGTCCAAGCTAGAGGGAATTTTGTTACTGTGTGAACAAATGAGTCAACTCTATCCGGGTTTGCTGGGTCCGCTCCCTTCACGGATGGGGTCCGTAGATGCTCCAGAAAAATGCCAAGCAGAATTGGTTTGCGCCCTGATCCAAGCTTTAACAGTAGATCAACTGCCTCATTTTCCTCCATTTTGACATACTTGACTTCGTAGCCTTGGAAGCACTTGGCTATCTCATCTACTTCGTCTTGATATGCCGCCATCATAGGGTTCCACGCGTTCCAGGCGCCAGCCACCTGCTGGGAAACCAAGTTGGAATTTCCACAACAAACTATGCGCTTGATGCCAATATCCTTGGCTACGCGAAGACCGTGAATGAGTGCTTCATATTTTGCCACGTTATTTGTAGCCTCAAAGTGGATCTGCAAAATGTAGTATAGTTTTTCCCCTGTTGGTGACTGTAGAAGCACACCAGCCCCCAAGCCATTGAGTAGCTTTGATCCGTCAAAGTGCATCACCCAATATTCTGGCTCTGGTACAGGGGTAGCGTCTGGCATCTCCGTCCAATCTGCAATAAAATCTGCCAAGACTTGTGATTTGATAGCGTTGCGTCTTTTTTAGGTGATCTCAAAGGCGACAAGCTCAATGCCCCACTTCGCAGCCTGTCCCGTGGCGTCGCTATTATTGATGATGTCGGACAGTGGAGCTTTGCTCACTACTGTGATAGGGTGCTCCTGGAAGTAGTGCATTATCTTCCGAGAAGCAAGGAACAGTCCATAAGCTAGCTTTTGGTAGTGCGGGTACCGTTGTTTGGACTCCGTCAAGACCTCGCTTACATAGTAAACTGGTCGTTGCACTCCATATCCATGCGTTGGTTCTTTTCGCTCCACCACGACGACGGTGTTGATTACCCGGTTGGTGGCTGCCATGTAAATTAACATAGGCTCCCTAGGATCGGGTGCTGCAAGTACAGGTGCCGAGGATAGTATCCCCTTTAGATCCTTAAGTGCAGCATCTGCTTCGTCCATCCAAACGAATTTGTCCGCCTTCTTCAGCAACTTGTATAGAGGCAAAGCCTTATCTCCAAGTCGGCCTACGAACCGGTTTACTGCTGCAATGCAGCCTGTGAGCCGTTGGATGTCCTTCAAGCATGTCAGACGATTAATGTTTAGGATGGCCTTGATTTTCTCTGGGTTGACCTTGATTCCACGGTGGGAAACGATGAAGGCTAACAATTTGCCGGCTGGAACCCCGAAGTCTCACTTCTTTGGGTTAAGCATCATGTTGTATTTCCATAGATTATCAAAGCTTTCCTTTAAGTCAGAGATTAAGTCATTTGACTTGTTAGACATCACCGCGATATCGTCCACATAGGCGTGAATGTTCTGACCAATCTGGTCGTGTAGGCAATGTTGCATAGTCCGCTGGTAGGTAGCACCTGCGTTTTTTAACCCAAAGGGCATCGTGACATAGCAAAACGTGCCATAAGGTGTGGTGAACGAAGTGACCAATTGGTCCGACTTCCTCATCTTTATCTGGTGGTATCCTGAGTATGCATCAAGAAAACACAGAAGTTCCGAGCCAGCCGTCAAGTCAATGACTTGGTCGATGCGAGGGAAAGCAAACGAATCCTTCTGACACGCTTTGTTCAAGCCGGTGTAATCAACGCACATTCTTAATTCTTTGGTTCCCTTTTTGGGGACAAGTACAGGATTGGTCACCCATCGGGTGTGAAGGACTTCTCGGATAAAACTAGCCTTAATTAATCTAGCTATCTCTTTGCCTATGGCGCGTCTCTTCTCATCTCCGAAGTGTCGTAGAGGTTGTTTCACCGGTTTGCATTTTGGATCAATATTCAAGCAGGTACACCTTTCATGTCGGCAGGTTGCCAGGCAAAGATGTCCCTATTCTCATGGAGGAACTCGATAATCGCGCTTTCCTATTTAGGGTCTAGGTTCGTCCCAATGGCGGTGGTCTTGGAGGCATCGCCTACCACAAGTTCCACCGGCTTGGTCTCAATGGAAACTTTCAATGCGGGATCAGAGTCAGAAATCTGCTTCTTCGATGTCGGCATCTCCGAGGCATCGACCATGCTCTGTATCTCCTTGAATTCTTCACTGTAGAGGACGACTTCTGCAAAGGCTGCTTCTCCAATCTCGCAGTCCCTTGCCTTGGAAAAGCTTCCGGATACAGTGATGATACCGTTTGGTCTGGGTATCTTGAGCTTGTTGTAAACGAAGAATGGCTTGGCGGAAGATATCGCGTCCGAATATGACATGGTACACACTCTTGAAGGGGACCACTTCAAAGGTCATGCGCTCTTGGCAGTAATTGTTGACATCACCAAAAGCGACCGGAAGCATGATATACCCAAGGGACCGAGCCTCCCGACCAGAAACTATGCCGTGGGACATGGTGCTGTTCCACCTTAGGTTGGTCTCCGTCAAGTTCATCTTGTGCAATGTATGTAGGTACATAATGTTGATGCTGCTTCCACTGTCCACCATGCACTTGGTGAACTCATTATCGTCAATCAAAGGGTTGATGACCATGGCATATTGGTTCTCTATTGGAACGAGGTCTGGGTGATCCTTCCTGTCCCATGTGATTGGAAATTCAGACCAGCGCAGGTACTGGGGGACTAGGGGTAGGGTGGCCATCAGTATCCTCAGTGAGGTTTTCTATGCCCGGACAGTTGAGGTGTCAAGGAAAGTGTGGTAGACGGGCGCCTTCTTCTCAAAGGGGTTCTTTCCTTTGCCATCGCCCTTGTCAGCATGCTTGGGGTCAACGTCCTCATCCATGTCACTTGAATCCTTGGACTCCTCTTCCTTCTTCTTCCCTTTTTGCTTTCCTCACGGTCGGTTCTTCCGGCTTCGTTTGTAGCCGGACTCCGGGTCTTCTTTGAGATCGTTGACGAACTTTCAATGGCGATTGGTGTGGGTGGCTTTGCCATTGGCGTCGAGGTGTACAAGGCATGTCATATAACGGTATTCCTCGTCTGTTTGGGGAATGCGGGGCGCTGTCGGGGTAGTTTCACTACCGCGATGCTGCCCATGACCAGCTCCCCTTCCTCGGCCGCATTGTCCGCCATCACCTCTTCCTGCAAACGTCATGGCGACCATGTCGGAGGTTGGCTTTTCTTCTGGCGGACTCTTCCGCTTGGTGCTATTGTTCCTCTTAGCTTGGGTTGGAATGGACATTGCTGGCAGGGAGCCACGAGCATCATCGTCGGCTGCCGCGAACTCACTGGCCAATTGGATCATCTGTTTGAGATCTTGTCTGTGATTGTCCCTATAGGCGCTTCAACCTATGTCGGAGCAACGTACCCTTTTCCAAACCATCAATGTAGGCGGCCATGGTGGTCTGGTCGTGCACTCCTGCAGAGGAATTCTTCAAATCCAGCTAGCGGGAGAGATAGGCTCGAGATGTCTCGTCTTTCTCTTGCACGCACCGCTGTAGATCGCCCATAGTACATGGACGTTTATACGTACCCTCGAAGTTTTTGGCGAACGCTTCTTACATGCCCAACCAGTTGCATATGGACTTCTCCGGCAAGTCATCGATCCATTGGCGGGTCGTGCCCGTCAACATCAATGGGAGGTACTTGACGGCGACGTTGGGGTTTCCCCAGGAGATTTCCACCGTGTTGTCGTAGTCCTGCAACCATGTAGCTGGCTTGGCGGTGCCGTCATAGGTATTGATTGTCTCGTCTATCCGGAAACCCTTGAGGTAAGTTGCGGTCCGTATCACAGGTCAATAGCAACGTGGTCCCAGGTACTGTCCTTCCCGGGCCTCATGAATCCTATCCAAACGTTAACGTGCATCGTATGCCTCTGGGCTTGAATTTTTCTTCTTGCCATCAGGGGAGGGGTTGTGTGATCAACACAGGCCTTCTCCTCCATGGTGGCTGCTAGGCAGCGACGGAGGTGGAGGCGGCGGTGGGTTAGACTTCTTGCTGTTACCCTCCTGTGATGCCTCGCGTCTGTCGCGGTTGCTTGTCGGACGCGGAGGGTCATAGTGTGACCTACTCTTGTGTCCTTGATTGCCATTGCGCTCTCCGCCATGACGAGGCTACTCCGTGTTATCGCGAATGATGATGCTTCCCTAAGGGCATCTTGGCGGAGGCATGCTCATACGGTGGTGAGCCTTTGGGTCTTTGTGATGTCGAGGGATCGGGGCGGTGGAGATGGGCGACGAGGATGAGCCTTACCTCCGTGGTTGGAGGATATGGGGATAGCATCCTTCCTGTTGCACGCATCCCTCCATCTTCGTTCTGATGAACCTCTCTGGGACCTGACATCGTGAGTAGATCTTTGCCTTGGAGGCTTAGTATTGCTAGACTGGCAATATGCTTGGTCGGACTCAAGCCTCTAGGAGGTGGCCTTTTCCTGCTATTTGACAGCCTTTGCCACAAGGTCATAGACCTGTTCCATAGTCGCGGGTGATCTATCCTGATCTAGTAGGGTCTTGGCGATAGCCAAGTTGAGGATAGGTGTGGGCATGACCTGTCTGCCTTCACTATCAATTTATGGCTTGGCCTGTGCCAGCTTCGAGGGGGGCCATCCTAGGTTGCGCCATACGCCAGGATCGTTGATAACGCGAGCCGGAGCTTTCCTAGCCTTCTGTTGCTTGAGCAAAGTCTTGTACTCGGCCTCCATGGCTCTATCCATTTGGATTGATTTTTGTGCCTTGTCCAGATCTTGATCTAGCATTGCACCTTGCTCTGCGATAGCCTGCGCTTCCTCCAGTAGTTGTTGCCGCTTCTCATCGAGCTGGACTATGTTCCATATGTGGTCGACAGTCATGGGCTCGACGAGCAAATTACCATACATCACTCTATCAGCTAGAGTGATTTGGGCGGCCGCGGACGTAGATACTGGAGGTGGTAGATTTGCGGTGATGGGGTTACTCGGACCGATGTTGAGCTCCTACGACTGTTGTGCTGGGTTAGGCGGAGGGGGCATGGATTTTGCGCGATCATTGTCGGTGGCATCGGCTGGTCCCTTCCCTTTGTCCAGCGGCTTATGTGGAGCTTGTCTGGGTTGGTCTTGCTCCATCACGCTCCAAATGGCGACAAACATCTCTCGAGATGTGATGGCTTGGCTGGCCTTCTCCTCACGCCTGATATCCTCCTCCATCTCCTGCATAGAGGAGTCGAGTTCCTCTGGGTTGATATCTATCTCCTCCAAGTCCACACTGATGTCGGCGTAGAGCGCGTCTAGAACAGAGTCAGAGGGTGCCGAGGATTCCTCGATGATGGAGGATGATGCTGACGCTGCAGGGATGTGGACTGGAGACGGTGGCTATGGCGGCGGTGGCCCGGGTATGCCAGCGATCTCGGCCTGAGCAGCTGCATCAGCGGCCGCGTAACTGTTGATGGTGCTGATCATGCTCTCGAAGGTGAGGAGACCCGCGACATGTTGCCTCCTTAGCATATGCCGGAGAAGTGTACCGTGGTCCAGCCCTTCCACAAAGTGATATATAGCATCATCACTGGGGTAGTGCTCCAGATCGGCCCGTATCCGGAGCCATATGGTGAGGTAATCGCGGGGGTTTTCACCCTCTCTCTGGACGCATCGCGCCTGATCGAAGATAGTCACCACGCCGATGAAGTGCGATCTCTGCTTTCCAGACACACGGGTGAAGCCGGGGGATTTGTAGCAATCTTCCACCATTATTTCCTGCACATGGGCGGTTTGGATGGGCCTTGAATTTTTCCGACCTAAGTTGGCAAACTCCAGAGAAAGATCCGACTTTGATCCTTCCGCGAACTTATCCTTCCCGTAGGCGGTCCGTGCGGTCTTTGACGATCATCCGGCTTCCAGGGATCTAGTGCCCGAGTTGGTTTCGCTGATGAAGAGGTGGATGTCCCCGATTGGGATGATTGAGCAGCGGGTGGGGTTCGTCTTCGCCTGGATCCAGAACTCGTCGGGAGGGACGATCGGAACATTGCCAGAGAAGAGAACATGACCGATGGCTACGGTTTTGCCGATTCCCGCGAAGAGCTTTGACCTCACCCGTTGTAGAGCCTGAAGCGCCTCTTTCCCCATGGTGGGCGCCAACTGTCGTGGTATTACCGACGAGTACGCCATGGAGGGGTCCTCACACTGCGTGTTTAGAGACGTGGGGTAAGGCGGAAAGTTGGTGGGTACGAGGTAACACAGCTTACCTAGGTTCAGATCCCACGACGGTGGCGGAATCCTACTCCTGCTATAAATCACTATAACAACAATACGCCAGGTTACATGGATCGGTTCGCTGTGCGCGATATGAGTTACTTGGTTGTGTTGTGTCCTAAAGGCTCCTCTAGGTCCGGCTTATAAAGACACCAGATCCTAGGGTTATAGGGAAAGTCCTAGCCGGACAGGTTACATTGTCCTTGATACGTCCAATTTGCATCACCATTCTATATCATAATTTGCCTCTATTCATTGATATATGTATTATTATGAGGTATTACTTATGTATTTTCCTATGTTTTTGCATGTTGGATGATTCTTGGAGGATGAACTGCCGGAGTCTGGATTCTGATGGAAAAGGAGGTGTTTTGATGCAATTTTGCGAAGATCAGAAAAATATTGGAAAAATTATATTTTCCTAGAAGACGAAGGAAGCCAAAAGGGGAGGCATAACTGGTCCACAGGCGGCCCACACACCCCTAGGCGCGGGTCCCCCTGGCCGCGCCTAGGGAAGGTGTGGCCCACCTGGCCGGCCTCTAACTCCGCCCTCTTGCCTATAACTTCCTCTCGGAACCCTAATACCAAGGGAGGAACCACAAAAAGATTTCCGCCGCCTCTACGGGGAGGAAAACACCGAGAGAGAAAGATCTCTCCGGCAGACAGATTTCTGTCGGGAAAAATTCCTTCTCGGAGAGGGGAGATCATCGCCATTAACACCATAGTCAAGCTAGGCTTCATCGGGATCATCATCATCATCCACACCACCATCTCCACCAACACCATCATCACCACTCCATCCCGCTGTAACAATCGTGTTGAATACTTGCATAGTTCTTTGGGGAAACTTTCCCGGTGTTGATTACTGATGACCCACAAGTGTAGGGGACCGCAACAGTCTTCGCGAGTAGTATTACCCAATTTATTGATTCAACAGAAGGGGAGCCAAAGAATACTTGCAAGCCTGAACAACTAAGTTGTCAGTTCAGCTGCACCTGGAAATAGTTCTTGCTCGCAGAAGTTTATCAGTAGCAATAGTTTGGTAGTAGCAACATCAAAGCAACAACAACAGTGAAACATGAGCAATAGTAACAGTAACAATAACAGTAAACAGTGGGATTCGAGTGCGGTAGGCATAGGGATGGATGGACGGGCATTGCATGAACGAGTCTAAACATGTAACTTCAAGATATAGGGCATTGCAGATAAATAATAACAAGCATCCAAGTACTAAACAATCCTAGGCATGCGCTCCATATATAGTCATACGTGCTCGCAATGAGAACTTGCACAACATCTTCTGTCCAGCCAGCCCGTGGCAGCGGGGCCTCTAGGGAACTACTGGCAATTAAGGTGCTCCTTTTAATAGAGCACCGGAGCAAAGCATTAACACTCCGTGAACACATGTTATCCTCACATCACAACCATCCCCTCCGGTTGTCCCAATTATTGTCACTTCGGGGCCTTTGGATCTGGACAATGATATGTGTACACAACTTGCAGATAAGATCGCAAACAATACTATCATAATGATTCAATAATAAGTTCAGATCTGAGATCATGGCACTCGGGCCCTAGTGACAAACATTAAGCACTACAAGTTGCAACAAAGTCAAATAGCACTAATAGAGCTACTAGGCACTATGCCCTAACAATCTTATTCGATTACATGATAGAACTCATCCAATCCCTACCATCGCCATAGCCTACTACGGGGGATTACTCACTCATGTATGAGGGAAACATCGATGGTTGATGGAGAGGCATTGGTGATGACGATGGTGATGATCCTCCCCAAATTCCTCGTCTCGGCAAGGTGCCAGAACAGAGTTTCTAGTTCCGAATCTTGTCTCTGGTGGTGGCGGTGCAGCAGAACTCTTTTCTGCAAAATGTCGAACCCCCCTCGGTTTTTAGGTCAAGGGGTAACTTATAGGCGCAGAGGGAGCCCGAGGGGGTGCTTAGGGTGGCTGCTCCCCCTAGGCGCGGGCTAGGCCCACCCGCGCCTGGCAGGGGTGTGGGCCCCCCAGGACTCCACTGCATCTCGTCTTCTGGCTCCGTGGATCTTCTGGTGAAATAGGATTTTTGGCATATTTTCCGGGATTTTTCCTAATAGTTAATTTTCTGCACAAAAACTAGACACCAAGGTAATTCTGTTGAAAACAACGCCAGTCCGTGTTAGTTGTATCCAAATCACATAAGTTTAGAGGAGAAACAAAAGCAAAAGTGTTCGAGAAAGTAGATATGTTTTGGACGTATCAGCTCCCCCAAGCTTAGCTTATTGCTTGTCCTCAAGCAATTCAGTTGAAAACTGAGTGCGATAAAAGAACTTTCACGAACACATTTGCTTCATATGATGTATATATTCTCAGCACAGGAGTAGATTCTTAGACAATTCATAATAAAGAGTATGCAACTAAGTCTACCCAATAGTCAATGCAAGCTATGAATAGAAACAAACTCAATAATAATAAGTAGCATGAGACATAAACATAAGCAACATTGCAATGCACATAATAAGGTATGATAGAGTGGTATCTCGCTTGGCTTTGCTTGTAGAGCACAATATAAATGCCAAGGCACCTCTAAAGTTCAAGTGAAGACTAGAGATAAAGATATCAGAGATACAAGCATCAAAGTCATGACATAATTAACCAAGTTTTGAAACAAACACAAGAATGATAACTATGCTCTCAAGAATGTGCTCAAAGAATAAGTGCTGACTCAACAAGGATGTGAAAAGGTTTTGAAAAGTTTGAAAGGCTTCCAAATGCTAAAAGAAAGGTACACGTTAGCTTTGAGCTCTCATTGCCCCTATCATAGGCATCTTTATGTGGTTAAGGTGAAAGTGAGGTCCACTCTGAATCATATGCTTGACAGACCATAAACTAGAAATCCCATGTCCCTTGAGTACGAGGGCCGCATCGCATGCTACTCAACTTTGGTTACATGTAAGTTCTTGTCATTGTTAATACATGCATATCATAGAGAACTACCAACAGGGTACCCCTTGCACATGATATGGGAGCTATCCCGTGATCAAAATGAAAAGGCAAGCAGACAATGAGCATCTCAGTGATCTTTTTATTTACTATGTGCATAGCTTTTTATGGAGGATGCTTCATAAATGCTCATTATGGTGATTCTGCAAGTTTCCACCATGATTAGGCATGGCTTAGGCTAGCGGCCCAGGCGTTCCTCTAACACAATGTATATACTCCATGAACTCACCAGCTCCCCTTTTATTTCACACCGACGACATTCGCAAACAAAAGAGCAAGGTATCAACAAGATAAATATCCTAAAAGTGTTGAAAGCGTTCCTCATGATAGCACGGTTCTGCTAACTCCTAGCATATAATTTGCAAGCATATAACTTTCATGGACAAGTCACAATGGTTCAGGATTATTAAGTGCAAGGAATAAAGTGTGCCATCAAGTTCGTAAGAGCTTTACTAACTAACTTCCTCAAAACAGACAAACATTTTATTTGGAAGAAAACAAGGCATAATGAATATGCACTGAAATAGCAAATGATGCTAATAGGTAGGTATGGTGGACACAGTTGGCAATATTGGTTTTGGGGAGTTGGAAGCACATGTAGAGCTCATACTCAGTGCAAGTGAAGGCTAGCAATAGATAGGGAGCAACAAACGAGAGAGCAATAACTGTCATAATCATGCTTGCAACAAAATAGGACTAATTATGGTATGAAAGTGATACAAGAACTCTGAGGCAAAATAAATCATCGAGGCTTACTGACTATTGTTTAGTCATATGTATGCGTGAGCATGTGCCAAGTCTATTCACATGAAACATTCAGAGGAGGATACCACAATATCATACCAAAGTATGAATAAAACAATGCAAGCAAACATTCATATGGCATGCTACAAACTATTAGCAAGCTAGAGCTAATCACAAGCAAGCAAGAACTACTAAGCATCCATAATAACATACACCTTACACGAACAGGCTAAGCATGCTCATAATGATGAGTATATGTACAAAACTAAAAATAAGTAGAGTTCGTTACCAGCCTCTTACCACTCCTCAAGTTGTCTTAATCTTCATTATTGCCCTTCACTTGTGTGACTTGAATAATAAAATGAAACCAAACTCCACTGAGGACGGCGGAACCCTGCAAAGAACTCACAAAACCAAAGAAGAACAACAACAAAATTGGTGTTTTTGATTTTTTAAAGAAAGCAAGCAAAGAAAAAACAACAAAGCAAAAGCAAACCAAAAAAAGCAAAATATTTTTGGATTTTTTGTTTTAAGGCAAACCAAAACCAAAAAGCAAAGAAACAAACCAAGAGAAACAACGGAAATATTTTTGGTATTTTTGTGTTTTTGAGAAAGCAGCAACAAAAACCGAAAAGAAAGCGAAACAATGCATATACAAAGAACCGACGAAACATGATATATAGATGAGTGTGATGTCGATGTACCTCCCCCAAGCTTAGGCTTTTGGACTAAGTGGGGCTCAATAGCGCGGGTAGTAACCCCAAGCTGGTGGGTCATCATAGGAATGATCATAGTCAGGCGCTTGCGATGAAGAAGAAGATGCGCCCCAATCATAAGAAGGCTACTGGTATGAAGACTCTCCCAAGTTGGAGGGTTGAACCGAATCATCTTCGGCATCCTCTCCAATGTTCTCCTCTTTTGGGAGAGCTCTGCCTCATAAGTGTCTAACTCCTCCTTCGTAAGCGACCATCCTTGCCTGTTATCAAGATTAAACAAAGCAGGTGCAGGCAAATAAACTACTTTATCAGTCCTACCCCCTCTCCATCCACGCTTGACAAAGAAAAATTCATACGGTAAACTTCTCTCAGTAGCCCATGAAGAAACAAAACTATGCTGAATCGTGGAATTAAAATCAAGCCTCTCTATGAGGAACTGATAATCTGAATGGTGTGGCTCCAAACCATGGAAAGCTAGCAACCTAGAGGCAATGAGACCTCCACAAACTCCACCCTTCTCGCGGTTAGTAGTAAGACGGTAAGCTATCAACGCACCTAGGTTATAAGGTCTATCCCTATTCAAAGTAGCTGCGATAAAAGCTAGATCAAAGGAGGATAACTTCCTAGCAATCTTTCTAGCAAGAACACACTTGGTAATGACATAGGCAAAATATCTAATAGATGGGAACTAAATGTTCTGAATTTTACCACTTTCCTTCGAGAAGTCGAAACCTTGGCAAAATCTGAGCATATAAATCCATAAGTTACTTAGGCCTCTCCTTGATCTTCTCATAAGATCCCCAACAAGGCACTCTAATAGATGCACAGGAATCAGCAAACAGCGGGTCGAAGCTATATTGTATATTTTATAATGGACCATGGGATTAGCTGAAGACCAAGTACACCGGAAGTCCTGCACCATAGCCATGGTAAGCTTAACATGTTGAAAAGGTTCACCTTCTACAAAGTGTTCCAACCCTGCAGTGGTAATCATAGTTTGGAAACCCTGGAGGATTCCGCGGTTCTCATAAATTCCTATCATGGATATAAGGAAGGGAAGACTCCTTCCTCACAATGTACTTTCATTGGCTCAGGTACCATCAAGTCATATTGATTCAGTGGATATGCACTCATCTTCCTTGCTGAAATTTTTAGACAAACATCAAACCAAGTGATTTCCAAGTTGATAAATGATGAGCAACTACTATATGAACTTGCTAGAGGGATACCCATGCATCAAAATGAAATTTCTAAGCATATAACAAGCATGAAAGCTCACACAACCTGACACCTATAGCAGCAAAATACTCAAGATACAATCTACCAATCACAAATCTAATTGGACAAGTGGAGGAGGCACATACCAAGGAGCAAACTCTCCAAAAATAAGTGATACGTTGGAAATGTATCTATAATTTTTGATGCTCCATGCTTGTTTTGTATCTACTTTGCTTTACTTGTACACACTTTGAGGTGATTTTTACATGTTTTCTGGTACTAACCTATTAACAAGTTGCAACAGTGCCAGATGCCTATTTTCTGCTGTTTTTGGTTTCAGAAAAATTAGTAAAGAAATATTCTCGGAATTGGATGGGACAAAGGACAAAGTCAATTACTTTCTGTGGGGAACAAGAAGTCCAGAGGAGAGCCCGAGGGGCCGGCCAGAGGGTCCAGACCCACACCAGGCGCGGGTAGGCCTCACCCCATGCCTGGCTAGGGTTTGGTCGCCCTGGCGGCCGCCTCGGTCTCCCCTTCGCCTATAAGATTCCCCCGATACAGAAACCCTGAGTACCCGATCATAAATCCACGAAACCATCTATAGCCGCCGCCACCATCGTACCTAGATTGGGGGGATCTGAAGTTCTTCTTGGCACCCTGCCGAAGGGGAGATCATCCCGGAGGCCTTCTCTCCGGTATGATGTGTGAGTAGTTCCACCTTGGACTATGGGTCCATATAGTAGCTATATGGTTGTATCTCCTCCTTTGTGCTTTCATGTATAGATCTTGTGAGCTCCATTCATGATCAAGATCTAATCTATTTGTAATCATGCATGTTGTGCTTGCGGGGATCCGATGGATATTGAGATATTATGTTGGTTTGATTAATGTTTTTGTCTTTATGATTCTATCATGTCTGTGTTGTTTGTGATTTTGCATGCTCTCCGTTGTTAGTAGCTATCTTGGCCAAGTAGTTGCTAGTGACTCCAAGAGGGGGTATTTATGCTCGATAGTGGGTTCATGCCTCTGGTTTCCAAGGGAAGTGACAATAATCTCTTCGGTTGTAGATGTGATGTTGCTACTAGGGAGAAAACAATGGTCTCTTGTTCATGGAACATGTGGACTATTTACCTTACACACTTTGCTTAAAGCAGTTGTCTGTTGCTTGCAACTTAATACTGGAGGGGGTTCGGATGATAACCTAAAGGTGGAATTCTAGTCATAGATGCAGTTGGATGGCGGTCTATGTATCTTTTTGTATTGCCCAATCAACCTCATAGGATCTTTCTGACTAGTAATTGCATTGTTATGCCTTGCTCAGTTCCTGTCAATTGCCCTGCTCTAATTTGTTTACCCTTCATGCCATGTTGTTTATCTAAGGATAGCGTCTCTAGTGAACTATGGACCCCGGTCCAATATTTACCATTGATACATCTTCCACTGTTACTTGTTTACTTGATGCAAACCATTACCTTCCACACCATACGTTTAATCCTTTGTTACAGCAAACCGGTGAGCTTGACAACCTCACCGATTCATTGGGGCAAAGTCTTGAGTCTGTGTTGTGCAGGTCTCCGTGTTGCTTGCGACACCTGTGTGACATTTCCTTCCTCCTTCTGGTTCGATAACCTCGGTCTCTACTGAGGGAAGACTTGCTGTTGTGCTGCTTCACACCTTGCTCTTGGGGTTCCCAACAGACTCCCAGTCAAGCACCTAGTTCTCTGGTGCCATCAAGGAGTCATCAACAAGTTTTCTGGTGGTGTTGCCGTGGAGTCTAAGGATGTCTTCACTAGGGGAGTCCTTCACTTCCTTTCTTTTTACTTTCTTTTTAGTTTGCTTTGTTTGTTTTGCTTGGTTTGTTTGCCCCTTTTCAAAAAACCCAAAAAATTAGTCTAGTTTGGTTTGCATGCTTTATTCAAAAACACAAAAAAATAGTTCCTGCTCTAGGTGCTGCTGCTGTTTTTGGCTTGCCCACCTTTGCCAAAATGAACTTCGCTGAGAACACCAAGTTGTGTGACTTCACTAGCACCAACAACAATGATTTACTAAGCACTCCTATTGCTCCACCTGCTCCTGATGCTACCTTTTATGAAATTAAGCCTGCTTTGTTGAATCTTGTGATGAGAGAGCAATTTTTTGGTGCTGGTTCTGATGATCCTGCTACCCATCTTAATAGCTTTGTTGAACTTTGTGAGATGCAGAAGTATAAGGATGTAGATGGAGATATTATTAAGCTCAAGCTTTTTCCTTTATCCTTGAGGGGAAAAGTTAAAGAATGGTTGCTTTCTTTGCCTAAAAATAGTATTGATTCTTGGACTGCAAAGATGCTTTTATTTGAAAGTACTATCCTCCTGCTAAGATTATATCTATGAGAAGTGACATTATGCAATTTAAACAGCTTGATAGTGAACATGTTGCTCCTGCTTGGTAAAGAATGAAATCCTTGGTTAAAAATTGCCCTACTCATGGACTCACTGCTTGGATGATTATCCAGACTTTTATGCAGGTTTGAACTTCTCCTCAAGAAACCTGTTGGATTCTGCTGCTGGAGGTACCTTTATGGGCCTTACTTTGGGTGCTGCAACAAGGCTCTTTGATAATATGATGGTTAACTACTCTTAATGGCATGTTGAGAGAGCTCCACATGGTAAGAAGGTAAATTATGTTGAGGAAACTTCCTCTTTGAGTGAAAAAAATTGATGTTATTATGGCTATGCTTGTTAATGGGAAAGCTCCTCTAGATCCTAATAGTGTTACCTTAGCCTCTTTGGTTGCTCAAGAAGAGAAAGTAGATGTGAACTTCATTAGAAACAACAATTTCAACAACAATGCCTATAGGAACAATTTTGGTAGCAACAACAATTATAGGCCTTATCCTCCTAATAATGGCAATTCATATGGAAGCTCTTACACTAATGCTAGAAGTGCCCCCTATGAACTTGAAGTCATGATCAAGGACTTTATTAGTAAACAAACCACTTTCAATAAGACTATAGAGGAAAATCTTTTAATTGTTGAGAAAAATATATCCTCTGTGTCTGAAACTCAAACTTCCTTGGTTAATAAGATGGCTGCTGAACCTGAAACTATGGAAAACACCTTTGCTACTGCTCATGCCATACAAGTTACTATTGATGAAAATGTTAGGCTGTTAGCTCAACTTCATGCTAAGTGGGAACAGGAAGCTGAAATTGATAGAAACAATAGTGTGTGCACCATCACCACTAAACCTCAAATAGTCCCTATTCCTACTCCTACTATGCCTACTACTAGTGATGCTAACTTTGACTTTGATATTGATGGTTGCAATATTTCTGAAGTGATTATGTTCTTGCAAAATCTTGCTAGAAGTCCTGATGCTAGTGATATGCATGTTTCCTTTACCAAACACATTACAGATGCTCTGGTGAAAATTAAGGAAGAGAAGCTAAAACACAAAGGTTCTGTTCCTAGGAAAGTAGAAGATAGTTGGGAACCCATTATTAATATGCAAGTGAATGACTTGTGAGCCTGTCCGACGAACTCCGACGACGAAATTCCGGTGAGCCTGACCGCCCTGTCCTTCAGGTTCATATGAGTGTGTTAATTGTGACCTTGTGCATCCCCTAACATCGTTCGTTTGTCCGCGCATGACCCAGACCGCCGTCCCCGTTCACGCCTGCAAGCGACAGAGCCGCCGCTCAACTCCGGTGATCGATTACGGTAATTACTGAGCGCCCCTTGACCTCACTTGCATACGGCCAGGTTCGCCTTGTTCTTGCGCAACTACTGATACCACTGGCTTGTGCTAGGAAGATCCAGAACCTCGGCAACGACCTCGTCTGCAAGGACCCGACGCCACCAGTAACTCCGACGAGCTCTAGGCCTCGCTACAGCACGCCCCCTTCCCAACCGCGACCATGTTGAGCTCCCTCGTGCGCGTGCGAGTCTGGTAAGCATCATCACCACCCCTAGGCCTCGCTAGAATCGCCGTTCCACCACCACCAGTAGCGCCGCCGCCGCATCGCCGTCGCTAGCGCCGCCCATCCTTGGTCGTGTGCTCAGCAGCGTTGGATCTAGATCTAACATTTCAGATTAGATCACTTAAACGAACCAGTACAGGCAGATCTGGCCGTGCACTATCACTTAAATCCAACGGCCCACGTTGATCGATCCATGCGAAATGGTATCAGCCAATAGAAACAGACCACGTGGCCTAGCCTGTCTGTTTAAAATTCCAGAAATGATTTTTGAATGTTTAAACTTGTAAATTC
Source organism: Avena sativa (assembly GCA_916181665.1). Classification (NCBI taxonomy): domain Eukaryota; kingdom Viridiplantae; phylum Streptophyta; class Magnoliopsida; order Poales; family Poaceae; genus Avena; species Avena sativa. The sequence continues at coordinate 327,306,814 of OV702279.1, forward strand.
AATAACTTTTGTTCTGTTTATCCAAAAATGCAAGTAATATATGAATGGAATCACAAAAATAAATCCTACACATCTATGGGCTTAGTTTTGTATTTTGTTTCTGTTTAAATGGAATTTTATGCAGACACATTTGTAGGCATATTTTGTGTATAAAAATTATTTGGAAAATGTTTTAAAGGCCAAATTAAGTTTATTTGGTGTATAATTGTTTTGTTTAGTACTGTTTCACTTGTCTTGTTTGGTTTAGAAAAATCATCACGTGGCATTTGCATGCACTCGTATATTTTTGCTTGTTTATGTGATATGTGAATTTGGTGCTATCATTTTATGTGTAGATTTTGGTGCTAGTGGTGATTGTGACTGTGCGGATTGTTGTTACTCCCCCAACTACCAAGTAAAGTGGTGCTTCATACTTTTTTCCCAATATTTTGACCATGCATTAGAAATATTTTGTATAGGGCTTGCATGATAATTTTTGCTAAGTATCTATATGCTATGCTTGGGAAATCCTAGTAGTTGTAGAATTGTTAGAATTTTCTCTAAGTTAAGATACTTTCCATTGCCATGCTTAGCCTAGCTAGTAGCAACCAAGGGTGGAATATATACATGTTATGGAAAAATATTGCTAAGTCTTTGACTTATGTTTTGCTTAATAAAAACAACTAAGTGAATGAAACACTTGGGTGGAATGGTGGATTGGGTTATGTTGAGTGGTCACACAAGGCCCATTTCTATGGTTTACCTTGTGTATCACACTTGTGGAATGCCACCTAGGAACAAAGGGATTTGAGATGCCATATGTTAAGAATCTTCTAGTGCAACCACATGGCATTATGGGCTCTGCCTGGACCATATAGGTTGCAATAACTTAGCCATTTGGACAGTTGGTGGTAGTGGGTGATAGGTTTGGAACGCATCCATTTGGTCTAAGGGAAGGCTTCTAAAAGGTCCTGTCTTGGTGAAAATCAGGTCTTGTGGGGAAAGTGCACCACCTCTGCAGAAGGAAGAAACTAAGTACTTAGCCGTTTCCCGGAAAGGGACAATTTGAGCATCAAGACATGGAAGCTATCAAGAATCTCCTCATCCCAATTGCTAAGTTAAAATTTGTGGTTGAACAAGGGTGAAGGTTCACCAATGTCTATTGGTGGTTCCTTGGGAGTTTTTGCTAAACAAAAACTTAGTGTTTTCAACTGATAGGTAAAACCTATTTTGAGCAAAGCAAGCCTAAGCTACACTTAGCCAAATTCATGTAGAAGCTAGATACTATTATTCTACTAAGGTATCACTTGCCAATACTATTCCAATGTATTGACCCACTGTGGTTGTAACTTGTGATCTTGCAGGTTACTCTGATGAGGATTAGGGTTATGAGTCTACACTCAACATGCTTGCCTGTGGCACATGAAGATGAAGACTTTTATTTATTTTGTTAAGTTAAACTCTTGTACTAGCCTATGGCTATGGAGTTGTAAAAGACTATGTTATCTCTGGAATGACGATGTAATAATGACCTTTGTTTCTGTGTACTTCATCTTAAACTGTGGATGCTAGCAATTGATCCAGGGACTAGCATTACAATCATAGGGACCTTTACCTTTATAAAGGTGGGGTCTTACAGATGGTATCAGAGCACTATGTTGCCTGTAGGATTATGACCCTAGGATTGGATTAGAAACCACTAAGGAAAAATTTCAACACATTGAAAAATTTCCACACTTGTCTTTTTCTTCTCGTAAACTTTTCTAATCTTCTTTCTCATCTCTATTTGTAGATGAACTCCATCAACAAGCCGTAAGGAAGGGACCACTCATGACCATGACTTTGGAGTGTGAGACTGAATTTCCCAAGGCCCTCATGAACCTTATGGTTACCATGGGGATACATGGTGCAGCTGTGTACAAAGGATTCCCTGTGATGGATGAAGGAGAAGAGTACTGGTGGGTGTAACTTCACTTGTACAAAAACAAGGAAGACAACCACAAGGATTCAGGATTCTGCATGGTCACCAACTCAGAAATGCACACAACATTCTTTGACTCTGTAAGAAATGCAGCTTGGAATGCTATCAAGGAGCTTGGTGATAGACTCAAGTGCAGAATGCTCAACACCCAAAATGACCTTAGAGAAGAAAATAAGCATACCCAAGAGTTAGAGGCTACCAACCAATAGCTAAGGGGAGACATCATAGATTTAATATAGGAGTCTTGTGAACAAGATAGACATATGGATACTAAGGATGCCCTGATAGCTATTTTGTCTAGTGAGTGAGAGTTGTAACATACTTCGTTAGTTGGACCACCACACTTATCATTTTTACTTCCAAAAAAATTGTCTAAGTTATGTTGAACCTTTGATGCTTGTAATGGATTTGTGTATGCCATGACTTGTGTGATTGTTTCAAAAGATGTGCTTGTGATATTTTGTCTTGTGATTTTTCTCTATTTGATGTTGATTCTAACTTTTCTCTATCTTATAAAAATAGATTCCTAATGTTATTATCAACACGACCGAGGAGTTCAAGGGAACTCGTTTTGGTACTCGTCTCGTTGAGCTCACTAGTGTGCTCAACCTTCCACTTCCTAGCATCATGACACTTCCACTCACCAAGTTTGAGAGGAAGGACCTATGGGGCTTCAGAGTCACTCAGTCGGGACGCCAGACAGAGCCAACCACAAAGACCATCACTTTCAAGTTGATGCATGACGACAAGTAGAAAGGTTTGGATGTAGTATGCAGGAATTACTTGGGTGTCTGGTAGGGAGACACTCCACTGAGCTTAGAGGTCTTTACTTTCACCCCTTCGGGAGACGCAACGAGGAGGGTGAGGCCATAGAGTACGAAGATGCTGCTAGAGAGACGATGGAGCCGATTCGTCTGTACCTTCAGTACCTAGAAGGTATTATTAGACACCTAGATACTGATAGACCAACGTCATGCTTAACAATGACGAGCTACATGTTCAGATTCGTGAGAAGGACAAGATCTTCGCGGAGCAAGACGAGATAGTCAAGGAAATAGAGGACAAGTTTGAAATCCAGGACAAGAAGTTCAAGAGCCAGGAGAAAAGAGTCCAAGACAGGAACAAGAAGATCCGGGAGATGAAGGAAGATCTAGAGGCCAAGGACTTCGAGCTTGAGCATCAGAAGGGAGTGATAGAGAGGCTTCGCTCATAGAAGAGGGATCTTAGGGCCAAGATAGATGCCTTGACTACTAGTGTTGATGAGTACAAGACCGCCATGGAGAATGCAGGTCTTACCCTTGTTGACATAGAGATTGATGCGGAGGAGTAGTGTAGACTACTCGATTATCTTTCATCTACCATACTTTGATTATTGAGTCGCAATGACCATCCAACATGTGGATGGCTTGCTATGATGTGTTTGCTTTTTCCAAAACTTGTTGTTTATGTCGTTCAAACTCTTTGTTATTTTGATGCTTGGTTATTGTGATCGTCTATGTGATGTATTGTGCATGTTAAGCATCTACGGGTATCTCATTCTTATAATTATTAAAACCACGGATGCCTCCGCGATGTGCCAACCCCAACCCAAACAACAACAACAACAACAACAACAACAACAACAATGTCACTCCTGAGATGCAGCAGTTGATGACAGCACAGGCCCAACTGATGCAGATGATGACCACTTTCATGCAGAACCAGAATTAGAATAATAACAACAACAACAATAAAAATAACAATAACAATAACAACAACAATCAGAATAATCCGCCAGGATTTGACATGCTCACCAGATTCCTAAGACTAGGGCCTGCAAAGTTCTCAGGAACCACCGATCCAATGGTGGCCAATGATTGGCTACGTTCAGTGAACAAGGATTTGGGGACTGTCGGCTGCACCGACGAAGAGAAGGTCAGGTTTGCAGCACATCTGCTGGAAGGGCCAGCAGCAACCTGGTGGGACAACTTTCAGATCACCACTCCCATTGAGGATGTGACTTGGGCTATCTTTGAGGATGGATTCCGTACAGCTCACATCTCATCCGGAGTGATGAATTTGAAGGAGTTCCATAATTTGAAGCAGCGTCACTGCAGCGTGGCTGAATACATTGAGGAGTTCAACAATCTGGCATGTTATGCACCAGATGAAGTTGATACAGATGCCAAGAGGAAGGAGAAATTCCTCGAAGGATTGAATGATGAACTGAATTTGCAGCTGTCTGTTGCCTATGTCCCAACCTACCAATCACTTTGTGACAAGGCTACCATCTTAGAAAACAAGATGAAACAGGTTGAGAGTAGGAAGAGGAAGCACAACTTTGATCAGCATAGCTCGGGATCGTCTCACAAGCGTTCCCATCATGATGATAGTGGGAGTTTTGGATCCCACAAACATGGAAAGTACAACAACCACCACGGCCACAACCGCCATCATGACAACAAGCATCATCGTAGTCATGATAATGACAAGTATAAGAACCACAAGAGTGGATACAAGATCCACCACAATGGAGGTGGAAGTGGTAGTGGGAGTCAGCCAGTCAAGAAAGATCTCAGTCAGGTTGAATGCTTTAAGTGTAAGAAGATGGGGCACTATGCTAATGAATGCCCAGAAAATAAGGTTGAAGGTGCCAACAAGCCCAATCCCTTCCAAAAGGGACAAGTGAACCACATCAATGTGGAAGAAATTTATGAGGAACCTGATGTTGTGGCTGGTAAGTTCAAACTCAATTCTGTTCCAGCACTTGTTCTTTTTGATACCGGCGCATCGCATTCATTCATATCAAGAGCATTTGTTGATAGAAATGGACTTCTAGTTGAAACTATTGGGTGTCCTATAAAAGTAAGTTCTCCTGGTGGAGAAATGATAGTAATCTCGGGATGTCATGACCTAGTGATAGAATTTGGGAAGTATAAGTTTCCCGTTAACTTGCTAATCCTAAATTCCCAAAGATTGGATGTCATTTTGGGAATGGATTGGATGACTAAGTACAAGGGAGTGCTTGAGTGTGCAAATCATACTGTCACACTCAAAACCCCGAATAATAAAGGATTAGATTCAAGACTAACTTTGAATCAAAAGTAAGTAAGCTAAATTCTCTTAAGGGGGTTAGAATAGACAGTGTGCTAATTGTGAGAGAATATCCAGATGTGTTTCCAGAGGAATTGTCGGGAATGCCACCAGATAGAGATGTGGAGTTTCTGATTGACTTGCTACCAGGATCAGGACCAATAGCAAAGAGACCTTACAAGATGTCAGTTGATGAGTTGAAAGAACTCAAGAAACAACTTGGAGAACATTTGCAGAAAGGATTTATTCAACCAAGTTCTTCGTCTTGGGGAGCACCAGTCTTGTTTGTTGAAAATAAAGATAGAATTCAAAGACTATGCATAGACTATCGTTCACTCAATGAGGTGACTATCAAGAATATCCTTTGCCCAGAATCAATGATTTGTTTGATCAGTTAGAAGGAGCACGTGTGTTCTCAAAGATTGATCTCCGGTCAGGCTATTTTCAGCTTAAGATAAGGGAACAAGACATACCTAAGACTGCTTTCACCACTAGGTATGGATTGTATGAATACATCATGATGCCATTTGGTTTGACCAATGCACCAGCCTACTTCATGAATATAATGAACAAGGTGTTCATGGAGTTTCTTGAAATTTTGTTGTCGTTTTCATCGATGACATTTTGATCTACTCCAAGAGCAATGAAGAGCATGAAGGACATTTACGTTTGATACTTGAGAAGCTTAGAGAGCATAAACTGTATGCCAAATTCAGCAAGTGTGAATTCTGGCTGAATGAAGTTGAATTTCTTGGACACATTGTGTCAGGAGATGGTGTATCAGTTGATCCCGCAAAAGTGTCAGCTATAACTGAATGGGAATCTCCTAAGTTAGTGAAAGAAGTTCGTAGTTTCCTTGGCTTGGAAGGATACTATAGAAGGTTCATTGAGAATTTCTCCAAAGGAGCTAAGGCAATGACGGAGTTACTCAAGGAAGACAAGAAATTTGTTTGGACTGAAGGATGTGAACTCAGTTTCCAAGAGTTGAAGAATATACTAGTGACAGCACCAGTCTTATGTCTACCAGATTTGGAGAAGGATTTCCAAGTGTATTGTGATGCATCTCGTCAAGGATTGGGGGCAGTTCTGATGCAAGAAGGGAAAGTTGTGGCTTATGCCTCGAGACAACTCAAAACTCATGAAGTGAATTATCCTACTCATGATTTAGAGTTAGCCTGTGTTGTCCATGCACTCAAAACATGGAGACATTATCTTTTGGGAAAGCGATGTGAAGTGTTCACAGATCACAAAAGTTTGAAGTATATCTTCACTCAGAAAGAAATCAACATGCGACAAAGAAGATGGCTAGAACTCATCAAAGACTACGATTTGAGTTTTCAATACCACCCCAGTAAAGCAAATGTTGTAGCGGATGCATTAAGCCGTAAGGTTTATGTGAATGTCCTTACTAAGGGAGAGTTGCCAGATGACCTGTGTGCCCAATTCAAAGATCTCAGATTGGAGATTATGCCTGAAGGACATCTCATGTCATTGGATGTTCAACCCACCTTGTTGGACAAAATCAAGGAAGCGCAAAATATGGACAAGGAAATTGAAGAGATTAAGGAAAAGATTGGCAAGGGAAAAGCCAAAGGATTCCATGAAGACGAACATGGTACTTTATGGTATGGAAAACGTATCTGCATTCCGCAAGATCCGGAGCTTCGAAAACTAATTTTACAAGAAGCACACAACTCACCATATTCCATTCATCCGGGTAACACCAAAATGTACACGGATGTGAAGGAAAGATTTTGGTGGAATAATCTCAAGAAGGACATCGCCGAACATATTGCTTTGTGTGATGTATGTAGTAGAGTGAAAGCGGAACATCAGAAACCAGCAGGATTGTTACAACCACTACCTATTCCTGATTGGAAGTGGGACAAGATTGGCATGGATTTCATCACTGGACTGCCAAGGGCTAGATCAGGATATGATTCTATTTGGGTCGTAGTGGATCGCGTAACTAAAGTGGCTCATTTCATACCCGTGAAGACAACCTATACAAGTGCTAAGTTAGCCAAGATCTATATGAATAGAATTGTGTGTCTGCATGGAGTACCCAAGAGTATTGTGTCTGATAGGGGAACTCAATTCACTTCCAATTTTTGGAGGCAACTGCATGAGTCTTTGGGAACGAGATTGGAATTCAGTACTGCTTTTCATCCCCAAACTGATGGACAAACAGAGAGGACCAACCAGATTCTATAGGATATGTTGAGGGCATGTGCCCTAGATTATGGTGCTAGTTGGGAAGAAGGTCTGCCCTACGCAGAATTATCTTACAACAATAGCTATCAAGCCAGTATTGAGATGGCACCGTTTGAATTTCTCTATGGAAGAAAGTGTACTACACCATTGCTATGGAATGGTGTTGGAGAAAGGAATTTGTTCGGGCCAGAACTAATGAAGGAAGCTTAAGAGAAGGTCAAGTTGGTAAAGTACAGATTGAAGATAGCACAATCCCGACAGAAGAGCTACGCAGATCCAAAGCGTAGAGAATTCACCTATGAGGTGGGTGATAGAGCATATCTTAGAGTATCACCACTTCGTGGAGTGAAGAGGTTTGGAGTCAAAGGAAAATTGGCCCCAAGATATGTTGGACCATTCAAGATTCTAAGCCGTAAAGGAGAATTGGCATATGAGATTGAATTGCCTGAATCATTGTTTGTCGTTCACAATGTGTTTCATGTGAGTCAGCTGAAGAAATGCCATCCGGAGATGGAAGAGACTTCTTTGAAGGATACTATACCTTTGGAGGAGGTCCAATTGGAAAGTGATCTCACCGATGAGGAAAAACCTATCAAGATTCTCGAGACTGCAGAAAGAGTAACTCGGACAAAGACTATCAAATTATGCAAAGTTCAGTGGAACCATCATTCGAGGAAGAAGCAACATGGGAAAGAGAAGATGATCTTCGGAAAGACCACCCTCACCTATTTGCTAGCCAATCCGAATCTCGAGGGCGATATTCACCTTAAGGGGGTTAGATTTGTAACATCCCAAAAATCATAATTTGTAAAGCTTGCATTGCATACATGCATTCATAAGCATTTGATCGTTTTCAAATAAATTTCAAACATAAGAACCATATTTATGCCTACTGCTTATTCAAGTAAGGCAAGGTATATGTTTTATTTTCTATATGTGATCAGTATATGATCAGTGATGTTTAAATACAATGCCACACAAAAGTTTCAAATCAAATCAAATTCTAAAACTATCCTTATGCTTATTAAAATTATTTGATTATGGCATAGTTTCAAACTTTATTTTCAAACCCAAAAAGATTTTGAGTGTAAATAGATGTTTTACACATCATAGGACACAAGAAATATTGAATAAAATTCTGGAAGAAATTTGAATTGAAACAGATTTGAAACACTTATTCAAATTCAAATCAGAAATCAAAACAGAAAAAGAAAAAGAGAAAAGAGGAAAAAAATAAAGCCAGCAAACTAAACTAACCCAACCCACCCGCGACCTAGTAGCCAGCCAAGCAAGCCCACCCGGGAAAACCCCCCTCCTCTCTCTGTTTCTCACTCCACCCGCGCACACCCACTCGCTGATATCTTGGACCCACCTGCCCCATCATCATCGTCCTCAATCACCGCGCGACGACCCGCTCTGCCGTTACCTCCTCACGGTGACGCCGCGTTTAATCTCCGCTTAAATTCCATTGATGCAGCACGTGATTCTCGTCCCCGCTCTGTCTACATAACCACCTCCCCACCCTGCTCATTTCCCCTCACTCAACTCCCTCGCTCCGCCACCAGGCTGCCCATATTTTGCAGAACACCGCCGCTGTCCGACGAACTCCGACGACGAAATTCCGGTGAGCCTGACCGCCCCTGTCCTTCTGGTTCATACAAGTGTGTTCATTGTGACCTTGTGCATCCCCTGAAATCGTTCGTTTGTCCACGCATGACCCAGGCCGCCGTCCCCGTTCACGCCTGTAAGCGAGAGAGCCGCCGCTCAACTCCGGCGATCGATTACGGTAATTACTGAGTTCCCTTGACCTCTGTAGAAGGAGTGTCCCAACCTTACAACAATATAAGGTGGAGTCCCCTGTGTTTACAATGCTAGTCCCTGGATCAATAGCTAGCATCCACAGTTAAGATGTAATATCAAGAAACAAAGGTCATAATTCAACTTTATAACCAGGAATAACATAATTTTATTACATCTTACATAGCTCTTTTGGCTATTACATTACATTGCAGCAGAAATCTATAAGAATGGGGTCCTTCATCTTCAAAGTGCCACAGACAGACATGTTGGTTGTAGACTTTGTAATCCTAATCAATCAATCTTCACTAAAAACAATCAAACCTAAAACATTACAAGTTACAGCCACAAGGGTCAATACATTTGAATTGTATTGGCAAGTGATACTATGATAGTATAGTGGAGTCTATCATCTATATGCATTTGGCTAAGTGGAGTTTGAGGCTTGCATTGCTCAAAATAGATTTGCCTTATCATTTTGAAAATACTAAGTTTTTGTTTTGACAAAATCTTTTCCAAGGCTTCTCTCAATCAAAGATTGAAGATTTCAAACAACCCTTGTTCAAACCACAAGTTTTTATCTTAGAAATTTGAATGATGAGATCCTTGATTGCTTCCATGTCTTGATGCTCAAATTGTCCTTTAACAGGGACATGGCTAAGTACTTAGATTTTACACTCTGCAGAGGTGGTGCACTTTCCCCACAAGACTTGGTTTCCCAAGACAAGATCTTTCAGAAGCCTTCCCTTAGACCAAAATGGACGCGTTCCAACCTATCAAACACTACCACCCACTGTCCATATGGCTAAGTTCTTGCAACCTATATGATCATGGCAGAGCCCATATTGCCAAGTGGTTGCACTTGAAGCTTCTCAACATTTGACATCTCAAATCTCTTTGTTCCTGGGTGGCCATCCACAAGTGAGATACACAAGGTTCACCAGTCCCCTGGCCTTGTGTAACCACTCAACCAAAAACCACCAAGCAATTACCATTCCACCCAGGTGATTCATTAACTTAGTTGTTTTATTAAACAAAAACACAAGTCCTCAGACTTAGTATATTTTTCCATAGTGTGAATATATATTCCACCCATGTTTTCTATTAGCTAGGCTAAGCTTGATAGTAGTAGGAATCTTAACTTAGCAAAATCCTACTAAGGATTCATCTACTAGGTTTTCCTATAGCAAGGTTCATACTTAGCAAAATTCCATGCAAGTTTTACTTAGAGAAAAATCACTAATGCATAGTGAAAGTAATGGGACAAAAAGTATGAAGCATCACTTGCCTTTTTGGTAGAGTATGGGTTCACTCCTTGTCCTTGCAACAATCACACTTTTCAAGTCACTACAATTCAATCAAGCAAGGTACAACTCAATCTACCAATCAAGCAAAACAACACATAGAATGACAAAATCAAAGTAATGCATGCAAGCATGCCAAGCTTTGTTTTGTTTGAAAAAGTGGTTCCTAATGGGTCATAGACATTTGAAAACACCTAATGGTCATTTTGTCAAGTGGCAAAGTCATTTGCAAAGGATTTCATTTCCTAAACCATTTTCAAAACGAAGTATCATTTTATGTGGTGTAAAAATATTTTACTAAGGCATTAATCTATAGGGTTCACCAAATATGTTTTCAAACCTTAAAACTTGGTGTTTGGGGTCAGAGAGTTTAAAACAAAACATTTTCAAAATGTTTTCTTCCAAATCATTTTTAATAAATAAACCACATTTCTATTTGACTAGAAATGGTTTTAAATCAAAGAATCATTATTTTGTTTCACCAAATTCATTTTTGAGTCCACAAAGTGTTTCCTATGGTCAGTAGGTTCAAAGCAATCCAATTGCAAAAGATTTTAACCCCAAATTCATTTTTAAACAATTTTTACATCCTTAACAAGCATACGAATGTTTCTGCAAAAACAAATACTCTAACAGATACTATTTGCTAAACCAAGGGCATGGTTGGCTAGGGTTTGTTCTACTGATTCCAATGATACCAAATTTGCAATTTTTGGACGTGTGGATCAAAAGTTATAAAGGTTTGAAAATCACATTCTAATCTGATTTCAATCTGTTTTTAAACTGAACTCGTGACACGCGGCGCTTCGCTATTCGCTGGTACCGCTTCAGTGTGGATCACGCTGCAGACCGTTGGATCTAAACAGATCGCGTGGCCTAGAGAGCGTACCCTTTCACGGTTAAGTGACTCTATCGCGAGCGTTAGATAAAGATGTAGGGTTTCGTAGCATGGAAAACAAAAATTTTCTATCGCATACAAACAAACAAGCCAAGATCTATCTACTAGATTGTAGCAACGAGTCGATGGAATAACTCACCCTCGAAGATTCCAAAGTGTTTAACGAGAGCGGATTCTCGTGGGTGATGTAGTCGTACTCTTCCCGATCTCAAGATCGTGTAGGCGATCCTTCCGGCGCTGCGTTCCGGCAGCGCTCCCGCAGTCGGTCACACGTTCGGTACTCGACGAAGACCTTCCTCTCCCTTATTCCAGCAGGCAGCGAAGGTTGTAGCACTCTCCTCGCAATTCCGGCAGCACAACGGCGTGGTACCGGAAGTAGAGGGGAGATCTCGCAGGGCTTCGCCTTAAGCCGGAGCGAGTATGGTGGAGTATGAGAGAGTCCCTCGGTGTTCTAGGGTTTAGACACACCAAGGAAGGGAGCAAGCCGGCGGCTAGGGTTTATCTAGGCGGCGGCGGTTTGCCCTAGGGCCGGCGGCGGCTTGGGGCTAGGGTTTGGAGGAGAGGGTCTTGTGTCCTCTAGGAGGGAGCCCTGTCCCTCCTTATATAGGTGGAGGGGCCGGCCGGCCAAGGGGTGGGAGGGGAGTCCCTCCCCAACTCGGCTTGGTGGGGCGCCGGCGGTGGGGAGGAGGGACTCCTCCCCAACTCGGTTTCCTCCTCTTTTCCACTTCCCAAAAATAGCCGTTTGACTTTCAAACTAGGATTTGATTTAATCCTCTATTTTGTTCAGCAATGACACTTAGTACATGATGCAATCATACCAACTTGGTATAACACATTCATGTACCCTTCCCCTCCGGAGTGACGGACATTCCGGAACCTTCTAGAACATTCCCGATGAAAACACCGGAACCATTCTCCATCTCCGAAACGGGACTTTCCTTATATGAATCTTATTCTCCGGACCATTCCGGATCTCCTCGTGATATCCCGAATCTCATTCGAGACTCAGAACAACATTCGGTCTCTTTCTCATCATTCCATAACTACTCAAACAACGTCGAATCCTTAAGTGTGTCTCCCTACGGTTCGTGAATTATGCGGACATGATCGAGACACTTCTCCGAACAATAACCAATAGAGGAATCTGGAAATTCATATGGCTCCCACATATTTCTATGATTACTTTGTGATCGAATGAACCACTTACATACGATATCAATTTCCCTTTGTCTCACGATAGTTTACTTATCCGAGGTTATGATCGTCGGTATCTCTGCATACCTCGTTCAACCTCGTTACCGATAAGTACTCTTTTCTCATTCCCGTGACATGTGATCCCTTGTGAGCCAGTCACATGCTTGCAAGCTAATTGGATGACATTTCACCGAGAGGGCCCAGAGTATATCTATCCGTCATATGGATGGACAAATCCCACTCTTGATCCATGTGTTTCAACCAATACTTTCCGAACACTCAATGCCACCTTTATAGCCACCCAGTTACGGTGTGGTGTTTGATGTCATCAAAGCATCCATCCGGTAAAGGTGATATGCATGATCTCATGGTCGAAGGAATTAGATTACTATGTATCAGAAAGCATATAGCAATTGAACTATTAAAATGTCTTGATCTTTATGCTACGCTTATCTATAGGAGTATGTCCACCATATCATTCTCCTAACGATATGATCTTGTTGTTTAATAACATCTCAATGTTTCATGATAGGGAAACCACAATCATCTATTAACCAACAAGCTAGTATTATATAGAGGCTTTACTAGGGACTTCAAATTAAGTTTACAAATCACACAAGTATCAATGTTTCCTTGTTAATACTATTATAGCATGAATGTAAACATTTATCATAAACACAAAGATATAATAATAACTACATTTATTATTGCCTCTAAGGCATATCTCCAACAGTCTCCCACTTTCACTAGAGTCATCTAATCTAGATTACATGGTAATATACCGAACACCCATGGCAGTTTGGTGCTGGTCATGTTTTGCCCTCGGGAGAGGTTTAGTCAACGGATCCGCCACATTCAGATCTGTGTGTACTTTGCAAATCTTTATATCCCCATCTTGGATATGTTCTCGAATAGCGTGAAAACGTAGCTTGATGTGCTTCAGCTTCTTGTGTGACCTTGGTTCTTGCGCATTGGCTATGGCGCCCATGTTATCACAGTAGATAGACATTGGGTCCAGCGCACTAGGAACCACACCCAGCTCTGTAATGAACTCTTTCATCCATATCGCTTCTTGTGAAGCCTCCGAAGCAGCCATGTATTCCGATTCAGTTGAAGATCTCGCCACAACGCTTTGCTTTGCACTCCTCCAGCTAACTGCTGCACCATTCAAAATACATATCCAGATTGTGATTTAGAATCATCCGGATCGGTGTTCCAACTAGCATCGGTGTAACCATTAACAACGAGTTGTTCATCACCTCCATAAGAAAGAACCATATCCTTAGTTCTTCTCAAGTACTTAAGGATGTTTTTGACCGCTGTCCAATGATCCACTCCTAGATCACTTTGATATCTGCTAGTTAAACTAACAGCATATGCAATGTCGGGTCTAGTACATAGCATGGCATACATTAGAGATCCTATGGCTGAGGCATAGGGAGTCTTACTCATCCTTTCTCTATCTTCTGCCGATGTCGGACTTTGAGTTTTACTCAAGGTCGTATTGGGCAACATGGGCAAGAACCCTTTCTTGCTATCTTCCATTCCAAACCTCTCTAGAACTTTGTCCAAATATGTACTTTGTGACAATGATATTTGGCGTTTTGATCTATCTCTATAAATCTTTATGCCTAATATGTAAGCTGCTTCGCCAAGATCCTTCATTGAAAAACTATTATTCAAATATTCCTTGACACTATTAAGAAGGTCTACATCATTCCAAATCAACAATATGTCATCCACATATAGTATTAAGAATGCTACAGAGCTCCCACTCACTTTCTTGTAAATACAAGCTTCTCCATAAGTTTGTATAAAACCAAAACTTTTGATCACCTTATCAAAACGTTGATTCCAACTTCGGGATGCTTGCTTCAATCCATAGAGGGACCGTTGAAGTTTGCATACCTTGTTAGCATCTTTAGGATGGACAAAACCTTTGGGTTGCATCATATACAACTCTTCATCAATGTCTCCATTGAGGAATGCTGTTTTGACATCCATCTGCCATATCTCATAATTGTCGTGGGAATAGTCACGGCAGATGCTGCAATCGGCAGCAAGTAGTAGAACAAGGGGCAAGGGCGGCCAGCCATCTGCGGTGCGAGATGAGAGCAAAGACACAGGGTTTTACCCAGGTTCGGCCCCCCGGAGGGTAAAGACCTACTCCTACTAGATTGTATTATGGAGGTGTTACAATGGGCGAGCTCGGCGGCTAGGCAGCGAGTCGCTTGGGTGTATGAGGGAACGTATCTCTACTCGCCCTATAGGGAGGTTTATATAGGCTCACCTCCCCTAGGGTTTACATATCTCAACCGATTCAGTTAAAGCTTCGGTAGTCGTTTAACCTAATCCGCCTGGGCCTATCTACTCGCCTGGGCCTTCAGCTTCCAGTCGCTCGGTTCCTCGCTGGGCTTCAATCCACTCGCTGTTCTGCAGGCCCACTCGCCAGGTCTTGGGCCAGTCGGAAACGTCCTGCTGGGTATACCCCGGTAGGCATATCCCCATCAGTAGTCCCCGAGGTCGTCGTCGATTAGGCGTAGGTGGCTGCTGGCAGTCGGAGTATACGGCTTCAGTGTAGGAATCCAGTCGAATCGTCGGCGGGCTCCTGTATAAAGGAGGAAACCAGTGATCCAGGTCGCAGCTTTGGCGAGTCGAGTCGGCGAAACACTGTCATAGTGATTGGGTCGGCGAGCCGAGTGGCCGTAGTTGGACCGTCAAGTGTGGTCAAACTAGCCGTTGGGGTAATCCAACGGTAACCTTTGGCGTAATCATCGCGCGGTAACGGCTCCCTGATTTGGCGGGTAACACCCACTATATAAGGGGAATGGCAGGCGATCGTAGAGCCAACTTCTCACCACTTCTTCCGACTGCACGCATTTTCCTTCCCTCGCATCGCGATCCAGCCGACCCGAAATCCTCCGACCCCCAACCAACCCCTCGGCCATGGCCCTTTCCACCGAACCGTGGGGTAGATCCAAATGCACGAGGGCGCAGCTGGCCTCTTTCGAGGAGGCCGGGATCCTGCGAGCCGGCTGTTGGCGTATTCCCGCAGCCGGAGAAACGACCCCGAACCCGTGAGAGAGGGAATTCATATGTTTCACCAGTCATCTCGAGCGGGGGCTAGGGTTTCCTACGTCCCTGTTCTTCCGGCGCTTCTGCGCCTACTACGGGATCCAACCTTCAGATCTGGGTCCCCACAGCATCGAGCAGCTCGCCATCTTCGTGGCATTCTGCGAATGCTACTTGGGCTGCCGGCCCTACTTCCCCTTGTGGCAAGATCTGTTCCACGGACGGATCAGCCGCGAGGAAGCAGGCGGCCCAATGCTAGCCGCGGGCGGCTTGACGTTCCAGCTCAAGTCCAAAGCTTCATTCTTCGATCTGATGCTGCCCGCCAAGGCAGCGAGCGACTGGAAGAAGTCGTGGTTCTACGTGGCCGAGGCGACCCCGGAGGACGAGGTGGCGATCCCGCGGTATTCCGCCAATCGGTCCGAGCCGCGCCATCTCCAAGTCGGCAAGCTCCCCAACGACCAGCGGATGGTCGTCGATGAGATGCTCCAGACCATCCGCGGTCTGAAAAAGAAGGGCCTCCAGACGATAAACCTGTACAACTGCTGGCTCGGGCGGCGGCTCGTCCCGCTCGCCCAGCGCGACCACTACATGTACCAGTACACGGGCCGGGGAGACTCGACGAAGGCCTGCCTCGACGAGTGGAAGCTGGAGGACTATCTCCCAGCGCTGAAGAAGATTACCCAGGCGGTGTACCTGGATGCGCAGGCTGGGGTCGCCCCCTATACCGCGAAGCGTCCGGCTCCAACGGTAATCACTTTACCTTGCTCGCAGTCGCAGTTTATGCAGTCGCGGTAATTCTGATTCCATTTTGTATTCGTCGCAGCTATTCCAAGTGGTGGAAGGGTGGCTCCCACCTTCGGACAACGAGAACTCGGGCTCGTCCGCCCAGGACGCAGGCGAGTCGCCGCCTGCTAAGGGCGACGAGGACGACGATGACGAGTCCGAGGAGGAGGTCGCCCCCTGGTCCGAAAGACCCACGGACAACGACAGCGCGAGATCGAGGCAAGCAGAAGCCTCGAGCGTCATGATGACGACGACGAGCTCCCAGAGACCACCTCGCGCCGTCAAGCCACTCCGTCGAAGAAGAAGAAGAAGGAAAGGGAGGCAAGGGACCCCCCGAAGAAGAAGACGAAGCCGTCGAAGCCAGCCTCGCCGCCGCACTCGGCGAGCAGCTCCGATGCTCCCAGCCTAGCCGGTGATGACGCGCCACCAGCGACAGCCGTGCTGGACGCGGCGACCGTGGAAGTGCCGCTGGCTTCGATACCTCCGCCATTCGCCCCAGTCTCTGGGCTGGGGGAGGCTCCGGCTGCAGCGGCTTCGCCTCGCAAGGAGGCTCCGGCTACAGCGGCTTCGCCTCGCAAGGAGGCTCCTGCCGAAGATATCCCAGAGGCTCCAGCTGCGGCCTCAACGACGAAGAAGCCGTCCGTATCTTGGGCACGTGACGTCCTGGAGATGGGGCTCAGTCGCCGACTGGGCCCTGAACTGGAAAAACCATCCGGCCTCCGTACGGGGCTACGTTTTATCCCAGTCGCCAAGTGAGTGCACTCACCCTTCCTTGTTTTTCATAGTTACTTCAATTACTTTTGCTTATTCGATTGATGCACAGGACCGGAGTGAAGAGGATGGGCCATCCGACCGTGGCTAAGGTGCCGCCCGCCGTTAGCGAGGAGGATCCTTCCCGCAAGAGGAAGACGGACGAGGTCGTCGTCTCGGCGGATGGCAGCAAGAAGGCCAAGGGTGGCGACACCGTCACTATCTCTGATGACACGGCGGTTGCACCAGCCGGGCCCGTGATGGAGGCAGCCGCGTCTACGAAGGAGGGCGCTCCCTTGCCTGGAACGGCGGAGGCGACCTCTCTTGGAGCGGGTGCCTCTATCGCTACCTTCCCACGCTTCGTGACCAAGGCGGCCGCGGCGAGTGGAACTTCGCCCTCAAGCCACGCTCCTGGGACCGCCGACGCTGAAGTTGACCAACGTCGTGGGCATACACCGGCGCTCCTCGCGTCCGTGGACACGATACAACTCCACGGCATGCTTGGCGCAGCCATCCAGGTACATCCAGTCCCCGAGGATTAGGTCGGTGCTTTGCAGCGGCCTGATTCTTATAATTTCTCATCTTTTTATTTTTCGCATCCAATCCCCGAGTGCGCACTCGCTGAATTTCAGCGGGTGGGCACTTAGGAATTTCTTGATCGCCAGTCCCCGAGTGCGCACTCGCTGAATTTCAGCGGGTGGGCACTTAGGAATTTCTTGATCGCCAGTCCCCGAGTGCGCACTCGCTGAATTTCAGCGGGTGGGCACTTAGGAATTTTACTTTGATTAACCTTTTTGGTGATGTGCAGGGTCTGCAGCTTGAATCGGCTGACCGATTGGCCGCGAAGCAGCGCGTGGAGAGGGAGCTGGCCATCGTCCAGGAAGCGAACAAAGGGCTTCAGGCTGTTGCCGCGAAGGCAGAGGAAGCTCGCCAGGGGCTTGTCCCTGCTGGTGAATTGGCGGCGGCGCAATCGGCTTTGAGTGCCGCTGAACAGCGGATCGCCAACCTCGAGCGCGAGCTGCGGGAGGCGAAGGAAGAAGCGAGCTCGGCTGACGAGCGAGCTAAGGCCGCCGTTGCAGCCGCTGAGGAGGATCGCAAAGTGTCGGAAGTCCTTATTGCTGGGCTTCAGGACGACCATACATCGCTTCAGTGCTTCATCACGGAACTCGCCCGCCCGCTACTTGGTGAGTACATCTGCCCCCTCAGGTGGTTGTTTCTTTTGTGGTGTCCGTCGTACTCATTATTGTCTTCTACTCGCAGGTCGCATCATCGATAGCGAGGAAGAGGCGAGCTCGTTCGACGCGAGGCAATGTGTAAGCATGCTTGTCGATTCGGCAACGTTGTCGGCGACGTGCATCCGCGCCTATCTCCAAGAGATATCTCCCACGGAGGTGATTCCCAGCGACCTCGTTGAGGTGTGGAAGTATTTGGAGAAGGCGCCCGCGGTCGTTGAGTTCATGACGCGATCTGCGTTTCGGCGCGGAGCGTCGACGGCACTTAGTCTTGGACTTGCCCACTTCCCCGAAGACTTCGACATCGACGATGTAACGAGTGGATATCCATCGTCGACTGGCGCGGTGGAGCTGTCCGAGGTTCTCAAGTTGCAGGACCGTGCCGCCACGTACTCAGAACGTGTCTGGGCGATGGGCGACCTACTTCCGTACTAGGAGACGGTCGTCGCGCCGAACGACCCCGAGCCGCCGCATCGTGACTTCAAGGTCGAGCAACCTTTTCGCGCGGCAATGGCGGGTGAGATGACGACGTATCCGTCGAACCCGTACACGCCGTTTATCCGCAATCGCCGGGATGTTGGCGAGTCGTCATCAAAACCTGTAGAGTAGGATAGTTTGCCTTGTAGCGTTAGCAGCAGGTCTACCACGTGGGCATATTTTGTAGCATGAAACAATGCGATATGCAATTGAATGAGACATCGTGTCTATTTTGGTATTTGTTGTGTGTTTGTGATTGATTTTTGAACGAGTCCCCGAGCGCGTCCGCCCTTTTTGTGGGGTTTACCTCGTATATGATATATGTGTTGTTGTCATGTGTTTTGTTGTTTTGGTCGACTCGCCCGAGCTCGAAGATCCAGTCGCTAGGCGACTCCCTTGAGTGCTCTGTACTTTACCGTTTTCCCTTGCGCGAACGAGGTCGGGTGGCCGAGTCCCCGAGCGTGGTACTTGGTTGTTCTAGGCGCGACTCGAGGGTGGTTGAGGACTTAGCGCGTTGGTGTGAGCGCGTCACTCCTGCCTGGCCCGTGGGGTCAGTCGCGTGGCGAGTCCTGGGCATGCTCTCTTACTTGGCGTTTTCCCTGACCGCTCGTGACGAACTGGTCTTCAGTCCCCGAGCGTGGTACTTAGACGTTCGAGTCGCTATGCCGAGGATGCGGAGGACCAAGGTCGCTGTGAGAAGCGAGGGCAGTTGTCTTGGCTCGTAGAACCAGTCGATCTAGGCGACTCCAATGGGGCTCCGGGTGGGCGTTTTTCGTGGACGATGCAAGACCTGAGGTGAGTCAGTGCTCTTACACCGCACTACTTAGCCGTGCTAATCGCTGTACCAAAGGTTGACTTCTGCAGTTAGCGTAACGCTGTTATTACGAGTGCGAGTGGCACAAGTCATGGAGAGTAGGCGCAATTTGCGGTAACCGTTTCTTTTTATTTCATAGCGACTGGAGATTACATGTGTGGGGTTCTAGGAGTAGAACTTCCGTAGGAGGTTTACATTCCATGGTCGCTTGACGTCGAGTTCGCCGTCCCCACGGACGTTGATGAGGTAGTAGGCGTCGTTGCCGAGTACGCGCCCGATAGCGAATGGGCCTTCCCACGGAGGGGAGAGCTTGTGCATGCCCTTCTTGTCCTGGATGAGGCGTAACACCAGGTCGCCTTCCTGGAAGGTGCGAGCTTTCACCCGCCGGCTGTGGTAGCGGCGGAGTCCTTGCTGGTAGGTGGCAGTGCGTGACCGAGCGAGGTCACGTGCTTCATCGAGTTGGTCGATCCCGTCTTGGCGGGCAAGCTCGTTTGCAGCCTCCGTATAGTGGACGACCCGGGGCGAGTCGTGTTTGAGGTTGGTGGGCATGACTGCCTTGGCGCCGTAGACCATGAAGAAGGGAGTGAATCCTGTCGATCTGTTGACTGAGGTGCGGATCCCCCAGATGACAGAGGGCAACTCCTCGACCCAGCACCCGGCGGTGCGCTCGAGTGGTACCTGGAGTCGCGGCTTCAGGCCGTGGAGGATGCTTTGGTTGGCTCGTTCCGCCTGGCCGTTGGATTCCGGGTGGGCGACTGACGCGAGGTCGAGCTGGATGTGGTGCTCTTCGCAGAATTCGGCCATGGCTCCCTTGGCGAAGTTGGTGCTGTTGTCCGTGATGATGCTATTTGGGAACCCGTAGCGATATATGAGCTCGCGTAGGAATTTCGTGGCGGTCTTCCCGTCGCTTTCCGGACTGGCTTGGCCTCCACCCATTTCGTGAATTTGTCGACGGCGACTAGCAGGTGGGTGTAGCCGGAGGGGGCCTTCTTGAAGGGTCCTACCATGTCCATGCCCCACACAGTGAATGGCCAGGTGATGGGGATTGTTTTGAGCGCCGAGCTCGGCACGTGCGTCTGGTTGGCGTACTTCTGGCACCCGGCGCACCTCTGGACGATATCGACAGCATCGCGTGTGCGGTGGGCCAGTAAAAGCCATGTCGCATGGCCTTGGCGACCAGGGAACGCGCGGCGGCGTGGTGGCCGCAGTCACCGGAGTGGATGTCGTGGAGGATCTTGCGTCCTTCAGCTGGTTGGACGCAGCGTTGGAACACGCCGGTGACGCTGCGCTTGTGGAGCTCGCCGTCGATGATGGTGTAGGACTTGCATCGACGAGCGATCATTCGAGCGTCCGTCTCGTCTGCCGGCAGGGTGCCGGCTTCCAGATAGGCGATGTAGGGCTTGGTCCAGTCGTCTGGCTCGTTGACGAGTGCGACCAAGGCTGCCTCTGGTTGGAGTGGGACTCCGATGTCGATCTCCCTCGGGGGAGAGACTGATGGCTTGGTGATCGTGTCGAGGAAAACATCGGCGGGTGGTGCTAGTCGAGCCGACCCGATGCGAGAGAGTGCGTCGGCCTCCTCGTTTTTCGTCTGTTGATCCACTCGACGGAGTAGCCGGTGAAGTGTCCGCCCAGCTTGTCCACTGCTTGGCGGTACGCCGCCATGGTAGGGGAGACGGCGTCGCAGGTGCCAGCGACTTGCCCCGCGACAAGGTCAGAATCTCCGTAGCAGCGGAGGCGATTGACGTTCATCTCCTTGGCGGCTCGCATGCCGTGGAGTAGGGCCTCGTACTCAGCCATGTTATTGGTACAGGGCGTGAAGTTGAGGCAGAGGATGTAGCGGAGCTTGTCGCCCTTTGGTGAAGTCAGCACTATCCCTGCCTCTGCACCGTCCGTGTTCTTGGAGCCGTCGAAGTGCAGGCTCCAGTTATGGAGGTACGGCAGCTTCTCTGGTTGCTGGGCCTCTTCCCAGTCGGCGATGAAGTCTGCCAGTGCCTGCGACTTGATCGCCTTTCATGGCTCGTATTTTATGTTGTGGACGCCGATCTCGACGGCCCACTTGGCGACCCGCCCGGTCGCCTCGCGATTGCGGATGATGTCTTGCAGTGGTGCTGAGGAGACGACCATGATCGGGTGCTCCTGGAAGTAGTGCGGCAGGCGCCGCTGAGCTCTGAAGACCGCGTATACTAGCTTTTGGTACTGTGGGTACCGCTGGCGCGACTCGGTGAGGACCTCGCTGATGTAGTACACCGGCCGCTGGACTGGGCGCTCCTTTCCTTCTTCTGGCCGCTCGACGACCATCACGGCGCTGACGACGCGCTCGGAAGCCGCGACGTAAACCAGCATGGGTTCTTTGTCGGCGGGGGCGGCGAGTAGTGGTGCGGCGAGTAGCACCTTTTTTAGGTCACGGAGCGCGTCGTCCGCCTCATTGTCCCACTGGAAGGTAGGGTTCTTGCGCATCAGGAGGTATAAGGGCATCGCCT
This sequence comes from Avena sativa, assembly GCA_916181665.1. Classification (NCBI taxonomy): domain Eukaryota; kingdom Viridiplantae; phylum Streptophyta; class Magnoliopsida; order Poales; family Poaceae; genus Avena; species Avena sativa. Next base: position 327,328,861 of record OV702279.1, read on the forward strand.
TTTCGCCCAGGCGGGGGATGAAGCGACTGAGAGCCGCTACTCGCCCGGCCAGCTTCTGGACGTCGTGCAGGCACTCGGGTTTGCCGAGCCGGGCGATCGTGTCGATCTTCGTGGGGTTCGCCTCGATCCCTCATTTGGAGACGACGTACCCCAGTAGTTGTCCGGCGGGTACACCGAAGGTGCATTTGCCTGGGTTGAGCTTTATCTTATATCTTCGCAGGTTGGCGAATGTTTCCGCCAGGTCGGCGAGTAGGTCGCCTTGGCGAGCGGATTTTACAACCACGTCGTCGATGTAGACGTGGATGTTGCGGCCAATTTGGCTCGCGAGGCATTCTTGCATGCACTGCTGGTAGGTCGCCCCGGCGTTCTTGAGGCCGAAGGTCATGGCGGTGTAGCAGAAGGCTCCGAATGGCGTGATGAACGCCGTCTTCTCCTCGTCTTCGACAGCCATTTTGATCTGGTTGTACCCAGAGTAGGCGTCGAGGAAACATAGCGACTCCGAGCCCGCGGTTGAATCGATTATCTGGTCGATCCGCGGGAGGACGAACTGCTCCTTTGGGCAGGCGCCGTTCAGGTTTGTGTAGTCGATACACATTCTCCAGGTCCCGTTCTTCTTCTCGACCAGGACTGGGTTTGCCAGCCACTTGGAGTACTTGATTGGCCGGATGAAGCCGGTAGCGAGTAAACGCTGCACCTCCTCAGCGATTGCTCGACGGCGTTCTTCATTGAAGGGCCGCAGCGACTGCTTGACAGGTCGCACTTTGGGGTCGGCGTTTAGCTTGTGCTCAGCGAGCTCCCTAGGGACACCGGGCATGTCAGAGGGTTTCCATGCAAAGATGTCCCTGTTCTCACGGAGGAACTCGATGAGCGCGCCTTCCTACGCTGGGCTCATGCCCGTCCCGATCGTCACCGTCTGGCTGGAGTCGCCTGGGACCAGCTCGACGGTGCGGGTGTGCGTCGTGGCCTCGAAGGTTGAGGTGTTTGCGCCCTCTGAGTTGGGCTTCTTGAGTATGGTGGGGTCGTCGTTGTTGACCCCGCTCGCGTACTTGGCGAGCTCATCGGCGTGGTTGGTCTCCGCCGTGATGACGGCGTCAGCGAGCTTGGCTCCTTTGGCCTCGCACTCGGCGGCCATGTGGGGGTCGCCGTGGATGGTGATGACGCCGCACGGCCCGGGGAGCTTCATTGCGTTGTACGCGTAGTGGGGCGCTGCCATGAATTTAGCGAACGCCTGGCACCCCAGGACGCAGTGGTAGGGGCTGTCGAAAGGCACTAGCTCGAAGACGATCCGCTCGGTGCGGAAATTTGCCGGTGTGCCGAAGGTGACTGGCAGCGTGCCCTTGCCAATCGGGTATGCCTTCTGACCGGGGACGATGCCGTGGAATGTGGTGTGGGTCGTCTCGATCATCGACTGTGGGAGCCGCAGCCGCCTGAAGGTGTCGAGGTACAGGATGTTGATGGAGCTGCCACCGTCCATCAATGTCTTGGGGAGCCAGTAGTCGCCGACCTTGGGCTTGACCACCAAGGCGACTCCTCCTGGGTACTCGATGCGTGGCGAGTGGTCTTGGCGGCTCCAGGTGATGGGCTGCTCCGACCAGTTTAGGAACTGGGGAACGTCCACCTGGGCCACCGCGTTGACGGCGACAGCGCGGGCGATGACCTTCTTCTCGCGCTTCGTGTTGAAGCCTGTGAAGGTGTGGAGCGAGCCAGCTACTTTGTCGAATTTTCCGCCATTTGGCGGGTCGTTGTCGGGGTCCTCCCGCGCTCGCCGTGCCTTCTCGATTTCCCTGAGGGTGTGGCAGTCGGCGGTGGTGTGCGTTGCGGGCTTCCCTTCCCTGCTATGAAACGCACATGGTTGGTTAAGGAGGGCCGCGGGGTCGAACCTTGGCTTGTTCTTGTAGTTGCCGCCGTCGCGGCATTGTCCTCCGTCGCGGCGGAAGCTCTTGGGCTCGCGTTGCGCGTGCCCGGCATTGGCGACGAAGTCGACTCGCCTGTCACTGCGGCGCTTGCCGGTGAGGCGAGTGCTGCTGTAGCGTAGGTCGGATCGGCGTCCGCCGTCGTTGCCGCTTGTGCGGCGTTGACCTCCTGACTCGTCGTCAGTTTCCTGGTTTGGATCTTCCTCGGCGTACCGTTTGGCAATCTCGAGGAGGTCGGGGATGTTGTCGAGTGTGCGGGAGTGTCGCTTGAGCTTGGCGACCAGGGGCTCGTAGCTGCACGAGGTCTTGAAGCAATGGATCGCGGTGTCCGGGTGGATGCCGACCGCGTTGTACCAAAGTTCTTGCCACCGTTGGACCCAGTTGCGGGTCGACTCGCGGGGTCCCTGGACGCACCGCTCTAGGTCCTCGATAGTGGTGGCGCGGGTGTAGGAGCACTCGAACTGCCTGACGAAGGCGTCGCGCATATCCTCCCAGGAGTCGATACTGTCCTGGGGGAGAGTGTTTATCCACTGCCTGCACGTCCCCTCCATCATCAGGGGGAGGTAACGGGCGGCTAACAGGTCAGTGTGGCCTGCGATCCCCATCGCCATGAGGTATGTGTCGAGCCAGACGGCGGGGTCATACGAGGAATCGTACTTTTCTATCTCCTTTGGCGCCTTGAAGTTTGGCGGGTATTTCTCGCCTCGGATCATTGGCCCGAAGCACTTGGGTCCGAGTCGACTGAGCGACCCCATGGGCTCGCCGTCGCGGCGATTGGTTAGGGTATGTCGCAGGTCATCGGGCTGGCGTGCGTGCCAGCTTTGGTTGTTGATGATGTGGGTGCGGGCGTCGATGGGTTGCCCGTTGGCGGCGACAAGGTTGGTTGCCGGCCTGGGGTCGTTGGTGGAGAGTGCCGCGTTCGCGGGTCGGTGTTGGAGCTGCAGTGGCTCTGGTGGCGGGCAGTTGAGGGTGTTTGCCGCCGCTGGGCGGCCGCTGGAGGCCGCTCTGCTTCCCGAGGAACGCGAGTATACTCGACCTTGCGAGTCGACGCCCGCTCTTTGCTTCTCGACGGCTTTCGCGAGCAGGGCCTTGACGTATTGGATCTGTAGGACGCCGTTGCCGGTGGCCGTGATGCTGTCGGCTACTGCTCGGCCTGCCACGAGGTTGTCCATCGGGGTGGAGAACAGTGGGAGGCCGTTTACGTCTCGCTCCCGTGAGGAGACTACTATCCGCGGCTGGTCCCTGGGAGGGGTGCGGTTGGGTGGTGGTGGGGCGCCCATTGCCGTTGATCCTGGCGGGGGCCGGGCGCTTCCTCCTGGCGGCGTGTTCTCGCAGATCGCGCGCTCGGCCACGCGGGCCGGGTCGTTTTCGTCGTCGAAGTTCAGGGCACGCCCCTGAACGGTGGGGTTCAGGCGTGACCTGATCCGCTGCTGGTGGTAGCGTGATAGCTCCTGCGCCGTCACCTGCTCGAGGCGAAATTTTTCGCGCTCGGCTTGCTCCTTGCGTATCGCCTCCGCCAGTTTCAGGCGGAGTTCCTCGACCTCTGTTGCCGTGGCATTAGGAGGGATTGGGGTGGAGAACGGATCCTCCGGCGGATCGGTGCCGGTCGCCATGTAGGTCGCGGTGTGGCGACCGGTTCCGTCGCAGAGGTCGGCAGAGTTCTCCGACCCGGAGTCAAATTCGAAGATCCCGAGGATGGAGGGGTCCTCGAAGTCTCCCACGTTGGAGACCTGGGCGATGGAGCCCGCGGACGAAGCCGTGGTGATGGATCCGGCGAGTGACGCCGGGGTCGCCGAGTCGGCATCGTCGTTGAGGGCCGCGTCCTCTGCGGCCGCTGAGTTCTCGGCCACGTTGCTGTGGGCAGAATTGTACTTGGAGGCGAGGCGATGGATCGTGCGGATCTAGCTCTCGGAGAGCCAATCGCGTGGCGGCGACTCGCGGATGCGAGCCGAATCCTCCGAGACAATGACGTCGGTGAGACCGACGAAGAGGCTGATCGTGCCGATTGGCAGGATCATGCTGTGCGTGACGGGTCGCGCTGCCGGGACGTAGCTGCTCGGCAAGATTTGGAGCATCTCGCCGATCGCTATCATGCGGCCGGTGGCGACCGTCTCGTTGATGGGCAGATTGGATCTCGCCGCAGAACACCGGCCAGACTGGCTAGGCCCCACGGTGGGCGCCACTGTCGTGGGAATAGTCACGGTAGATGCTGCAATCGGCAGCGAGTAGTAGAACGAGGGGCAAGGGCGGCCAGCCATCTGCGGTGCGAGATGAGGGCAAAGACACAGGGTTTTACCCAGGTTCGGCCCCCCGGAGGGTAAAGACCTACTCCTGCTAGATTGTATTATGGAGGTGTTCCAATGGGCGAGCTCGGCGGCTAGGCAGCGAGTCGCTTGGGTGTATGAGGGAACGTATCTCTACTCGCCCTATAGGGAGGTTTATATAGGCTCACCTCCCCTAGGGTTTACATATCTCAACCGATTCAGTTAAAGCTTCGGTAGTCGTTTAACCTAATCCGACTGGGCCTATCTACTCGCCTGGGCCTTCAGCTTCCAGTCGCTCGGTTCCTCGCTAGGCTTCAATCCACTCGCCGTTCTGCAGGCCCACTCGCCAGGTCTTGGGCCAGTCGGAAACGTCCTGCTGGGTATACCCCGGTAGGCATATCCCCATCAATAATCATAATATGCAGCGATTGCTAACATAATCCTCACAGACTTTAGCTTCGCTACTGGTGAGAAAGTATCATCGTAGTCAACTCCTTGAATTTGTCGAAACCCTTTTGCGACAAGTCGAGCTTTATAGACAGTAACATTACCATCAGCATCTGTTTTCTTCTTGAAAATCCATTTGTTCTCGACAGCCTTCCGGCCATCCGGTAAGTTCACCAAAGTCCATACTTGGTTTCCGTACATGGATCCAATCTCGGATTTCATGGCTTCTTGCCATTTATTGGAACCTGGGCTCATCATTGCGTCCTCATATGTCTCAGGGTCATCGGTGTTGTCCACCAACATGACACTCGTAACGGGATCATACCAATCTGGAGTGGTACGAGTTCTCGTTGACCTGCGAGGCTCTGTAGCAACTTCAACCGAAGTTTCATGATCATCATCATTAGCTTCCTCTCTTATTGGTGCAGGCACCACAGGAACTTCTTCCGGTGCTGCGCTACTCGCAATTTCGAGAGAAGGTTCGACAACCTCGTCGAGTTCTACTTTCCTTCCAGTCACTTCTTTCGAGAGAAATTCCTTCTCTAGAAAGGATCCATTCTTGGCAACGAAGATTTTGCCTTCGAATCTATGATAGAAGGTATACCCAATAGTTTCCTTCGGGTATCCTATGAAGATGCATTTTTCCGCTTTGGGTTCAAGCTTGTCTGGCTGTAACTTCTTTACATAGGCTTCGCACCCCCAAACTTTAAGGAACGACAATCTAGGTTTCTTCCCAAACCATAATTCATACAGTGTCGTTTCAACGGATTTAGATGGTGCCCTATTTAAAGTGAATGCGGCTGTTTCTAATGCATAACCCCAAAATGATAGCGGTAAATCTGTAAGTGACATCATAGAACGAACCATATCTAAGAGAGTTCGATTACGACATTCAGACACACCATTACGCTATGGTGTTCCCGGCGGTGTCAACTGCGAAAGTATTCCGCATTTCTTCAAATGCTCGCCAAACTCGTAACTTAGATATTCACGTCCACGATCAGAACGTAGAAATTTAATCTTCTTGTTACGTTGATTCTCTACCTCACTTTGAAATTCCTTAAACTTCTCGAAAGTTTCGGACTTATGTTTCATGAAATAGATATACCCATATCTACTCAAGTCATCCGTGAAGGTAAGAACATAACGATAACCACCGCGCGATGCTACACTCATAGGACCACACACATCGGTATGTATGATTTCCAATAAGTCCGTAGCTCGCTCCATCATACCAGAAAATGGAGTCTTAGTCATTTTTCCCATCAAACATGCTTCGCATCTTTCAAGTGATTCAAAATCAAGTGATTCAAGAAGTCCATCGGAATGGAGTTTCTTCATACGCTTCACTCCAATGTGACCAAGACGACAGTGCCACATATAGGTCGAATTATCGCTTGATTTCAAATGTTTAGCCTCAATGTTGTTGATATGTGTATTTCCACTATCGAGATTCAATAAGAATAGACCATCTATCAAAGGTGTATGTGCATAAAACATATTACTCATATAAATCGAACAACCATCATTCTCTGACTTAAACAAGTAACCGTCTCGCAATAAACAAGATCCCGATATAATGTTCATGGTCAACGCAGGCACCAAATAACAATTATTTAAGTATAAAACTAATCCCGATGGTAGATGAAGGGGTAGCGTGCCGACCGCGATCACATCAACCTTTGATCCGTTTCCCACGCGCATCGTCACCTCGTTCTTCGCTAGCTTCCGTTTATTCTGCAGCACCTATTTCGAGTTACAAATATGAGCAACCGAACCAGTATCAAATACCCAGGCACTACTACGAGTACTAGTGAGATACACATCAATAACATGTATATCAGATATACCTTTCTTTTTTATGTTGCCGTTCTTCAAATCCGCCAAGTACTTTGGGCAATTCCGCTTCCAGTGACCTTCCCCCTTGCAGTAAAAGCACTCAGTATCAGGCTTAGGTCCAGCCTTGGTCTTCTTCGTCGGCGTGGCAACTTTCTTACCACCCTTCTTGAAGTGTCCCTTCTGCTTAGACTTGCATTTCTTGAATTTGGTGGTCTTATTGACCAACAACACTTGGTGCTCTTTCTTGATCTCCACTTCTGCAGACTTTAACATAGCAAATAGTTCTGGCAACTGCTTGTTCATGTTCTGCATGTTGTAGTTCATCACAAAGTTCTTGTAACTTGGTGGTAGTGATTGGAGGACACGGTAAATCCCCAAAGCATTAGGAATCACTATACCCAAGCTTTGAAGTTTGTTTGCGTGCCCAGACATCTTAAGCACATGCTCACTGACGGAGCTGCCCTCTTCCATCTTGCAGTTAAAGAACTTTTCAGAAGCTTCATAGCTTTCAATTGCCGCATGAGCCTCAAAAATCAATTTGAGATCCTCGACAATATCATATGGGTCTGAATTCTCAAACCTTTTCTGAAGCTCCAATTCTAAACCATACAAGATAGCACACTGAACTATGGAGTACTGATTCTTCCGAGCGAGGTAAACATTCTTTACTTCATCGGTAGCATCAGCTGCAGGTGGGTCACCCAGCGGTGCATCCAGCACATAGGTCAAATTACCAGCTGTGAGGACAATCCTCAAATTGCGGAACCAATCCGCGAAGTTGCTTCCATTATTTTTCAACTTTTCTTTCTCTAGGAACGCATTAAAATTGATGGTAGGGGCTGCCATTGATCTACAACATATTTGCAATAGTTTAGACTAAGTTTATGACAAATTGAGTTCAAATTAATAATAAAATTAATCTAGGTGAACTCCCACTCAAAACAATATCCCTCACATTGTTTTAGTGATCACACGAACCAAATCCACCACATCAACACCGATCATCACGAGAGTTGATATAGTTTCAATGGCGAACAATCGACATGTTCATCATATCTACTATATGATTCATGCTTTACCTTTCGGTGATCCGTGTTCCGAGACCATGTCTGTACATGCTAGGCTCGTCAAGATCAAACCTTAGTTTCCGCATGAGCAAATCTGGCTTGCTCACGTTGTATACACTTGCGGAATCTAACAGACCCGATCATCACGTGGTGCTTCGAAACAACAAGCTTTAGCAACGGTGCTAACTAAGGGTGAACACTTTATGACTTGAAATTCATGTGCATGAGGGATCATCTTATAATTCTACCGTCGTCTACTAAGCAATACAAGATGCATAAAGGATTAACATCACATGCAATTCATAATATGTGATATGATATGGCCTTTCTTCTTTGTGCTTCCGATCTCCATCTTCTAGCACGAACATGATCTCCATCATCACCGGCATTGCATCAAGGTCAATGACGCTTCTCCATGGTTGTCGTCCATCGGCTTCAACTATTACAACTACTTTGAATAGACACGCGGGTCTTAACATAAATTAAAGACAACCATTTGGCTCCTGCCGGTTGCCAACTTACAATAAGGAACATTGCATACATCAAATATAATCACAATCATGGCCATATCGCATCATAGCACACCCCTGCAAAACAAAATTAGACACCTCTACTTTCTTTGCATATTTTACATGGTTTGGGGCTTTCAATAAGTGTCGTTCTAACTTACGAACAAGAACCACAACATTGATACTAGTATTGTTAATCACCCGTTGTAAATTGGATCTTAACTATGCTAGGAGAAACAGGCACCCGCAAAGCCACTTATGCAATACAAGTTGCATGTCAAGCGTGGAGCAAGTCTCATGAACGATGTCATGTAAGGTTAGCCCGGGCCGCTTCATCCCAACATACCGCAAGATGCAAAGTACACAAGAAGCAATCGACAATAAAAGCATCAACACCCACAATGACCATTGTGTTCTACTCGTGCAACAGATCTACATATGGACACGGCTCTGATACCACTGTAGGGTTTCGTAGCATGGAAAACAAAAAATTTCTATCGCATACAAACAAACAAGCCAAGATCTATCTACTAGATTGTAGCAACGAGTCGATAGAATAGCTCACCCTCGAAGATTCCAAAGTGTTTAACGAGAGCGGATTCTCGTGGGTGATGTAGTCGTACTCTTCCCGATCTCAAGATCGTGTAGACGATCCTTCCGGCGCTGCGTTCCGGCAGCGCTCCCACAGTCGGTCACACGTTCGGTACTCGACGAAGACCTTCCTCTCCCTTGTTCCAGCAGGCAGCGGAGGTTGTAGCACTCTCCTCGCAATTCCGGCAGGACAACGGCGTGGTACCGGAAGTAGAGGGGAGATCTCGCAGGGCTTCGCCTTAAGCCGGAGCGAGTATGGTGGAGTATGAGAGAGTCCCTCAGTGTTCTAGTGTTTAGACACACCAAGGAAGGGAGCAAGCCGGCGGCTAGGGTTTAGCTAGGCGGCGGCGGCGGTTTGCCCTAGGGCCGGCGGCGGCTATGGTGGCGGCGGCTTGGGGCTAGGGTTTGGAGGAGAGGGTCTTGTGTCCTCTAGGAGGGAGCCCTGCCCCTCCTTATATAGGTGGAGGGGCCGGCCAAGGGGAGGGAGGGGAGTCCCTCCCCAACTCGGCTTGGTGGGGCGCCGGCGGTGGGGAGGAGGGACTCCTCCCCAACTTGGTTTCCTCCTCTTTTCCACTTCCCAAAAATAGTCGTTTGACTTTCAAACTAGCCGTTTGACTTTTCAAACTAGGATTTGATTTAATCCTCTATTTTGTTCAGCAATGACACTTAGTACATGATGCAATCATACCAACTTGGTATAACACATTCATGTACCCTTCCCCTCCGGAGTGCCGGACATTCCGGAACCTTCTAGAACATTCCCGATGAAAACACCGGAACCATTCTCCATCTCCGAAACAGGACTTTCCTTATATGAATCTTATTCTTCGGACCATTCCAGATCTCCTCGTGATATCCCGAATCCCATTCGAGACTCCGAACAACATTCGGTCTCTTTCTCATCATTCCATAACTACTCAAACAACGTCGAATCCTTAAGTGTGTCTCCCTACGGTTCGTGAATTATGTGGACATGATCGAGACACTTCTCCGAACAATAACCAATAGAGGAATCTGGAAATTCATATGGCTCCCACATATTTCTATGATTACTTTGCGATCGAATGAACCACTTACATACGATATCAATTTCCCTTTGTCTCACGATAGTTTACTTATCTGAGGTTATGATCGTCGGTATCTCTGCATACCTAGTTCAACCTCGTTACCGATAAGTACTCTTTTCTCGTTCCCGTGACATGTGATCCCTTGTGAGCCAGTCACATGCTTGCAAGCTAATTGGATGACATTTCACCGAGAGGGCCCAGAGTATATCTATCCGTCATATGGATGGACAAATCCCACTCTTGATCCATGTGTTTCAACCAATACTTTCCGAACACTCAATGCCACCTTTATAGCCACCCAGTTACAGTGTGGTGTTTGATGTCATCAAAGCATCCATCCGGTAAAGGTGATATGCATGATCTCATGGTCGAAGGAATTAGATTACTATGTATCAGAAAGCATATAGCAATTGAACTATTAAAATGACTTGATCTTTATGCTACGCTTATCTATAGGAGTATGTCCACCATATCATTCTCCTAACGATATGATCTTGTTGTTTAATAACATCTCAATGTTTCATGATAGGGAAACCACAATCATCTATTAACCAACAAGCTAGTATTATATAGAGGCTTTACTAGGGACTTCAAATTAAGTTTACAAATCACACAAGTATCAATGTTTCCTTGTTAATACTATTATAGCATGAATGTAAACATTTATCATAAACACAAAGATATAATAATAACTACATTTATTATTGCCTCTAGGGCATATCTCCAACAAAAGATCCTACGGCTATTATCGCATTGACCAAATGTGAGCGGCGCCGACGGAGGCTAGCGGCGGCGACGGTCAGGTGGTGGCGGCACTGGTGAAACAGGAAGCGAGAGAGGGAGGGAGTAGGCTCACCGAGATCGCAGGAGGCTGGGGAAGCTCGTCGTGTGGTCGACGGGGCAAGGGGCGCACGGTCGTAGGAGTAATCGCTCGCCGGAGTTCGTTCTAGCGACGACGTGCTTGGTTTGTGGTTGGGGACGGTGCTGTGGATCACCTCGAGACAAAATGATGACGCGGTTAGACGCGCAGGATCAAAACAAAGTTGTGTGCATGAACGAGAGGTAGAGGGGCGGCCTGGACTTACCGGAGGAGCTCGACGGAGAACGGCAGAAGACGGCGGCGCTCTGTCGTGTTTGTTATCGGCGTTCTAGAGCACGCGCGGACGAGTGGTTGGTTCTGGGAGATGCGTAGGGAGATGGGGATCACGCTCGGGTGGTCGAGGGGGCCAGGTGGTGGTTGGGCTCGCCGGAATCGTCGCGGATGTTCGTCGGAGACAGGGGGGTGGTTGAGCAAAATTCGACAGCCTGGGGGCGTGTCGAGGAGGGGCGACAGAGGGGAAAGAGAGAAGAGTCACTGGCGTTTTAAGGTGCATGGTGAAGACGAGTAATGGTGGCTGCGTTAAGACGAATTAGTGCCGCGGAATCAGTGCAGGAAACGGCGACGGGGGAGGGAGAAGAGGTCGCGCGGGTGAGGAGGATGAACAGGAGAGTGGGGTCCAGTCGTCAGTGGGAAAAGAAGTGAGAGGGAGGTCCACCAGTCATCGTCTGTCTGAGTTAGATTCTGAGTACAAAACGTTTTCTTCGGGAGGGGAAGGCTGGGCTGGTTGCTGGGCCTATTGGGCTGGCCGGCTGGGCTGGTCTGTTTTCATATTTTTTTCTTCCTGGATGTTTTTCTTTTTCCAAATCTTTTTCTGTTTTGAAATTCAAACAATTAATTCAACAAACAAAACAATTCAAACAATCATCAAACTTTTCATTTGAATTTGGTTCTGTTTAAGACATCAATCAAAGTCCAAAATGAAATAATATTTTAAATCTTTTTAGGTTCCATTTATTAATTAAATAAAATGGACCATGGTTTATTAATCAAATAGGGTTTGGTTTATTTAATAAAATCTCCATTTGAAATCCAAATATTTTCAAAAACAAAACAGTAGGTTTTATTTGAAAATAAATGATATTTGAAAATCTTGTTTTAAACAAAATAACATTTTTATTTTAGGGACCATTAATAATTAAATACAATAGACCCTCATTATTAAATCAAATAGGATTTGTTTTATTAAAATATTTATTTTGAAATCTAAAATAAAACCAAAACACTTCAGTAGGTTTTATTTGAGAATATAAGATATTTGGAAAACTTATTTAAAACAAATAAATAAGTTTTAGTGTTTTATTTAAAATGGAAAAAGCCTTTACTTAAATAAAATTTGGATATTAAATCCCTATTATTTTATTTAAATAAACCTTTGCTATTTTTATTCAAAACAAAATGTTTTAAATCAAAAGCTTGGCCAAGGTTTTAATTTGGCTTTATAAAATAATCTTTATTTATAAATCCACCTTTTCATCTGAAAACAAGATCTTTTATTAAAAGATCCAAAATAGAAAAACTAAAATATTTTATTTTCCTTTATTAAATGTTTATCTTTTTAAATCCCTTTAGGATTTTATTTGATCCAAATTGGTTTGAAGTTCCAATTGAATTCAAAAAGTTTCTTCTGGCCCTGAAAATCAAACAAAGTTTTATTTTATTCAATTATTTTTCACATTACAAGATTTGGAAAATCTTGGGATGTGACAGGCTACCACCCTTAAAATAAATCTCGTCCCGAGATTTGGGGAGGGTAGGGGTTACGAGTAGGCTCAAAAACAACTAGGGTACTACCACCCTTAAAAAAATTTTAAACTAAATTACATCTTGGCTTGCTTGGGATCCTGGGGAAACTTCTCTTGGGCAACGTTTGCATAGTGCATAGTGTCCTTTGTTTCCACACTTGACTCATGGGTCAAGGTTGAGATCTTTTATAGGTTGGTTTATCTTGGGCTTCCTCTTTCCTGGACAGGATTTTACATAGTGGCCTAGTTCCTTGCATTTGAAACAAATCACTTGGCTGATATCTTTCTTTTCCTTTGGTTTCATTTCTTCTTGTTTGTTTCCTTGGTTCTTCTTATTTTCTGGGCATTCATTGGCATAGTGTCCCATCTCTTTGCAATTGTAACATTGCACTTGAGTAATATCCTCCTTGTTAGGATTGGGGCATTTCTTCTTCTTCTTCTTTTTGGGTCTCTCCAAAGCTAGGAGTTCTTCTAGTTCATGTTCTTCATAGGTGGGAGATCTTTCTCTCTTCTTGGGGCATTGGTCTTCATGCTTCTTGGATGCATGATCCTTGTATCCACAAGTATTGCTAGCTTGGGTTCCTTCTAGAATAACATCTTTGTCATCCTTGTTGTCATTAGCTCTTTGGGAAAAGTTTTCCCCCATGTTGATCATTTGAGTAACCAATCCTTGCAACAATTGGGATTGAAGTTTCAAAATCCTTTGTATGGCTGGGTCTAGTCCATTGTTGTTGGCTAAAAGCTGAGTTGTCTCTTGGCTCAACTGGTTTTGGGTTGCTATAAGCTCTTTCATGCTGTCCTCTTGGTCGGTGTTGTTGTCATCAACCTTGATGTTGGAGTCTCTTGGAGAAGTCATCTGTTTGGGTTGAGTTGGGATTAGAATAGGCAAAACCTTTCTAAGGAAATATTTCTAATCACACATATCACAATTCACACAAACAATGTGCATGCAATCACAAGTCAAACATTTCACTCAAACAACAAAGTTCAAGCACATACTTAGGCAACAAAATATTTTTGTTCCACCACATAAGTTGGTGGTTTTGTCTTATCTAAAATATGGTGGTCCATCTATATGGTTCACTTGTGATCTTTCCTTTCTTCTTTGGTTGATTCTTCTTACTTGAGATCATGGTTTCCTTGAGAAAAAATCTTGGTTGCAATGACTTCTAAAGATGTAGGCTCCTTCTAACTTTTGCATTCCCTCAGTCTCTAAATCTTGAGCAAGATTTCCTTATCCCACTTGTAGTCCTTAGTGGTATCCAAGATTGTAAGTCCTTGGTGAATATGCTGAAGATGTTGAGGTCATTAGAGTTGAAGAAGTTGAAGTCATTAGAGTTGAAGAAGTCCTTTGCACATGGTGTAGTCTTTGGTCATGGGGTAGGTTTTTCCATCAAGTTGAAGTAGAAGAGATGTAGAGTTGAAACCAAAATGGTTGAGGAAAGAGTTTACAAGTGTTTTTGTAAATAAGTTTTTGGAATAAGACAACTCCTATTTTTCTAAGGGTTTTTGTCCAATCCTAGGTTTACAAATCCTACAGGCAACACAATGCTCTGATACCATCTGTAGAAGGAGTGTCCCAACCTTACAACAATATAAGGTGGAGTCCCCTGTGTTTACAATGCTAGTCCCTGGATCAATAGCTAGCATCCACAGTTAAGATGTAATATCAAGAAACAAAGGTCATAATTCAACTTTATAACCAGGAATAACATAATTTTATTACATCTTACATAGCTCTTTTGGCTATTACATTACATTGCAGCAGAAATCTATAAGAATGGGGTCCTTCATCTTCAAAGTGCCACAGACAGACATGTTGGTTGTAGACTTTGTAATCCTAATCAATCAATCTTCACTAAAAACAATCAAACCTAAAACATTACAAGTTACAGCCACAAGGGTCAATACATTTGAATTGTATTGGCAAGTGATACTATGATAATATAGTGGAGTCTATCATCTATATGCATTTGGCTAAGTGGAGTTTGAGGCTTGCATTGCTCAAAATAGATTTGCCTTATCATTTTGAAAATACTAAGTTTTTGTTTTGACAAAATCTTTGCCAAGGCTTATCTCAATCAAAGATTGAAGATTTCAAACAACCCTTGTTCAAACCACAAGTTTTTATCTTAGAAATTTGAATGATGAGATCCTTGATTGCTTCCATGTCTTGATGCTCAAATTGTCCTTTAACAGGGACATGGCTAAGTACTTAGATTTTACACTCTGCAGAGGTGGTGCACCTTCCCCACAAGACTTGGTTTCCCAAGACAAGATCTTTCAGAAGCCTTCCCTTAGACCAAAATGGACGCGTTCCAACCTATCAAACACTACCACCCACTGTCCATATGGCTAAGTTCTTGCAACCTATATGATCATGGCAGAGCCCATATTGCCAAGTGGTTGCACTTGAAGCTTCTCAACATTTGACATCTCAAATCTCTTTGTTCCTGGGTGGCCATCCACAAGTGAGATACACAAGGTTCACCAGTCCCCTGGCCTTGTGTAACCACTCAACCAAAAACCACCAAGAAATTACCATTCCACCCGGGTGATTCATTAACTTAGTTGTTTTATTAAACAAAAACACAAGTCCTCAGACTTAGTATATTTTTCCATAGTGTAAATATATATTACACCCATGTTTTCTATTAGCTAGGCTAAGCTTGATAGTAGTAGGAATCTTGACTTAGGAAAATCCTACTAAGGATTCATCTACTAGGTTTTCCTATAGCAAGGTTCATACTTAGCAAAATTCCATGCAAGTTTTACTTAGAGAAAAATCACTAATGCATAGTGAAAGTAATGGGACAAAAAGTATGAAGCATCACTTGCCTTTTTGGTAGAGTATGGGTTCACTCCTTGTCCTTGCAACAATCACACTTTTCAAGTCACTACAATTCAATCAAGCAAGGTACAACTCAATCTACCAATCAAGCAAAACAACACATAGAATGACAAAATCAAAGTAATGCATGCAAGCATGCCAAGCTTTGTTTTGTTTGAAAAAGTGGTTCCTAATGGGTCATAGACATTTGAAAACACCTAATGGTCATTTTGTCAAGTGGCAAAGTCATTTGCAAAGGATTTCATTTCCTAAACCATTTTCAAAACAAAGTATCATTTTATGTGGTGTAAAAATATTTTACTAAGGAATTAATCTATAGGGTTCACCAAATATGTTTTCAAACCTTAAAACTTGGTGTTTGGGGTCAGAGAGTTTAAAACAAAACATTTTCAAAAGGTTTTCTTCCAAATCATTTTTAATAAATAAACCACATTTCTATTTGACTAGAAATGGTTTAAATCAAAGAATCATTATTTTGTTTCACCAAATTCATTTTTGAGTCCACAAAGTGTTTCCTATGGTCAGTAGGTTCAAAGCAATCCAATTGCAAAAGATTTTAACCCCAAATTCATTTTTAAACAATTTTTACATCCTTAACAAGCATACAAATGTTTCTGCAAAAACAAATACTCTAACAGATACTATTTGCTAAACCAAGGGCATGGTTGGCTAGGGTTTGTTCTACTGATTCCAATGATACCAAATTTGCAATTTTTGGACGTGTGGATCAAAAGTTCTAAAGGTTTGAAAATCACATTCTAATCTGATTTCAATCTGTTTTTAAACTGAACTCGTGACACACGGCGCTTCGCTATTCGCTGGTACCACTTTAGTGTGGATCACGCTGCAGACCGTTGGATCTAAATAGATCGCGTGGCCCAGAGAGCGTACCCTTTCGCGGTTAAGTGACTCTATCGCGAGCGTTAGATAAAGATCCTACGGCTATTATCGCATTGACCAAATGTGAGCGGCGCTGACGGTGGCTAGCGGCGGCGACGGTCAGGTGGTGGCGGCGCTGGCGAAACAGGAAGCGAGAGAGGGAGGGAGTAGGCTCACCGAGATCGCAGGAGGCTGGGGAAGCTCGTCGTGTGGTCGACGGGGCAAGGGGCGCACGGTCGTAGGAGTAATCGCTCGCCGGAGTTCGTTCTGGCGACGGCGTGCTTGGTTTGTGGTTGGGGACGGTGCTGTGGATCACCTCGAGACAAAATGATGACGCGGTTAGACGCGCAGGATCAAAACAAAGTTGTGTGCGTGAACAAGAGGTAGAGGGGCGGCCTGGACTTACCGGAGGAGCTCGACGGAGAACGACAGAAGACGGCGGCGCTCTGTCGTGTTTGTTATCGGCGTTCTAGAGCACGCGCGGACGAGTGGTTGGTTCTGGGAGATGCGTAGGGAGATGGGGATCATGCTCGGGTGGTTGAGGGGGCCAGGTGGTGGCTGGGCTCGCCGGAATCGTCGCGGATGTTCGTCGGAGACAGGGGGGTGGTTGAGCAAAATTCGACAGCCTGGGGGCGTGTCGAGGAGGGGCGACAGGGGGGAAAGAGAGAAGAGTCACTGGCGTTTTAACGTGCATGGTCAAGACGAGTAATGGTGGCTGCGTTAAGACGAATTAGTGCCGCGGAATCACTGCAGGAAACGGCGACGGGGGAGGGAGAAGAGGTCGCGCGGGTGAGGAGGATGAACAGGAGAGTGGGGTCCAGTCGTCAGTGGGAAAAGAAGTGAGAGGGAGGTCCACCAGTCATCGTCTGTCTGAGTTAGATTCTGAGTACAAAACGTTTTCTTCGGGAGGGGAAGGCTGGGCTGGTTGCTGGGCCTATTGGGCTGGCCGGCTGGGCTGGTCTGTTTTCATATTTTTTTCTTCCTGGATGTTTTTCTTTTTCCAAATCGTTTTCTGTTTTGAAATTCAAACAATTAATTCAACAAACAAAACAATTCAAACAATCATCAAACTTTTCATTTGAATTTGGTTCTTTTTAAGACATCAATCAAAGTCCAAAATGAAATAATATTTTAAATCTTTTTAGGTTCCATTTATTAATTAAATAAAATGGACCATGGTTTATTAATCAAATAGGGTTTGGTTTATTTAATAAAATCTCCATTTGAAATCCAAATATTTTCAAAAACAAAACAGTAGGTTTTATTTGAAAATCTTGTTTTAAACAAAATAACATTTTTATTTTAGGGACCATTAATAATTAAATACAATAGACCCTCATTATTAAATCAAATAGGATTTGTTTTATTAAAATATTTATTTTGAAATCTAAAATAAAACCAAAACACTTCAGTAGGTTTTATTTGAGAATATAAGATATTTGGAAAACTTATTTAAAACAAATAAATAAGTTTTAGTGTTTTATTTAAAATGGAAAAAGCCTTTACTTAAATAAAATTTGGATATTAAATCCCTATTATTTTATTTAAATAAACCTTTGCTATTTTTATTCAAAACAAAATGTTTTAAATCAAAAGCTTGGCCAAGGTTTTAATTTGGCTTTATAAAATAATATTTATTTATAAATCCACCTTTTCATCTGAAAACAAGATCTTTTATTAAAAGATCCAAAATAGAAAAACTAAAATATTTTATTTTCCTTTATTAAATGTTTATCTTTTTAAATCCCTTTAGGATTTTATTTGATCCAAATTGGTTTGAAGTTCCAATTGAATTCAAAAAGTTTCTTCTGGCCCTGAAAATCAAACAAAGTTTTATTTTATTCAATTATTTTTCACATTACAAGATTTGGAAAATCTTGGGATGTGACAACCTTGCTTACATACGTCCAGGTTCGCCTTGTTCTTGCGCAACTACTGATACCACTGGATTGTGCTAGCACGATCCAGAACCTCGGCAACGACCTCGTCTGCAAGGACCCGACGCCGCCAGCAACTCCGACGAGCTCTAGGACCCGTTACAGCACGCCCCCTGCCCAACCGCGACCACGTTGAGCTCCCTCGTGCGCGTGCGAGCCTGGTAAGCATCATCACCACCCTAGGCCTCGCTATAATCATCGTTCCACCACCACCAGTGATGTCACCGCCGCATCACCGTCGCTAGCGCCGCCCATCCTTGGTCGTGTGCTCAGCAGCGTTGGATCTAGATCTAAAGTTTCAGATTAGATCACTTAAACAAACCGGTACGGGCAGATCTGGTTGTGCACTGTCACTTAAATCCAATGGCCCACGTTGATCTATCCATGCGAAACGGTATCAGCCAATAGAAACAGCCCACGTGGCCTAGCCTGTCTGTTTAAAATTCCAGAAATGATTTTTGAATGTTTAAACTTGTAAATTCAATAACTTTTGTTCTGTTTATCCAAAAAATGCAAATAAGATATCAATGGAATCAAAAAAAAATCCTACACATCTATGGGCTTAGTTTTGTATTTTGTTTCTGTTAAAATGGAATTTTATGCAGAGACATTTGTAGGCATATTTTGTGTATAAAAATTATTTGGAAAATGTTTTAAAGGCCAACTTAAGTTTATTTGGTGTATAATTGTTTTGTTCAGTACTGTTTCACTTGTCTTGTTTGGTTTAGAAAAATCATCACATGGCATTTGCATGCACTCATATATTTTTGCTTGTTTATGTGATATGTGAATTTGGTGCTATCATTTTATGTGTAGATTTTCGTTAAGAAGCTTCTAGTGCAACCACATGGCATTATGGGCTCTGCCTGGACCATATAGGTTGCAATAACTTAGCCATTTGGACAGTTGGTGGTAGTGGGTGATAGGTTTGGAACGCGTCCATTTGGTCTAAGGGAAGGCTTCTGAAAGGTCCTGTCTTGGTGAAAATCAAGTCTTGTGGGGAAAGTGCACCACCTCTGCAGAAGGAAGAAACTAAGTATTTAGACGTGACCCTGAAAAGGGACAATTTGAGCATCAAGACATGGAAGCTATCAAGAATCTCCTCATCCCAATTTCTAAGTTAAAATTTGTGGTTGAACAAGGGTGAAGGTTCACCGATGTCTATTGGTGGTTCCTTGGGAGTTTTTGCTAAACAAAAACTTAGTGTTTTCAACTGATAGGTAAAACCTATTTTGAGCAAAGCAAGCCTAAGCTACACTTAGCCAAATTCATGTAGAAGCTAGATACTATTATTCTACTAAGGTATCACTTGCCAATACTATTCCAATGTATTGACCCACTATGGCTGTAATTTGTGATGTTGCAGGTTACTCTGATGAGGATTAGGGTTATGAGTCTACACTCAACATGCTTGCATGTGGCACATGAAGATGAAGACTTTTATTTATTTTGTTAAGTTAAACTCTTGTACTAGCCTATGGCTATGGAGTTGTAAAAGACTATGTTATCTCTGGAATGACGATGTAATAATGACCTTTGTTTCTGTGTACTTCATCTTAAACTGTGGATGCTAGCAATTGATCCAGGGACTAGCATTACAATCATAGGGACCTTTACCTTTATAAAGGTGGGGTCTTACAGATGGTATCAGAGCACTATGTTGCCTGTAGGATTATGACCCTAGGATTGGATTAGAAACCACTAAGGAAAAATTTCAACACATTGAAAAATTTCCACACTTGTCTTTTTCTTCTCGTAAACTTTTCTAATCTTCTTTCTCATCTCTATTTGTAGATGAACTCCATCAACGAAGCCGTAAGGAAGGGACCACTCATGACCATGACTTTGGAGTGTGAGACTGAATTTCCCAAGGCCCTCATGAACCTTATGGTTACCATGGGGATACATGGTGCAGCTGTGTACAAAGGATTCCCTGTGATGGATGAAGGAGAAGAGTACTGGTGGGTGGTTGAGGGGGCCAGGTGGTGGCTGGGCTCGCCGGAATCGTCGCGGATGTTCGTCGGAGACAGGGGGGTGGTTGAGCAAAATTCGACAGCCTGGGGGCGTGTCGAGGAGGGGCGACAGAGGGGAAAGAGAGAAGAGTCACTGGCGTTTTAACGTGCATGGTCAAGACGAGTAATGGTGGCTGTGTTAAGACGAATTAGTGCCGCGGAATCACTGCAGGAAACGGCGACGGGGGAGGGAGAAGAGGTCGCGCGGGTGAGGAGGATGAACAAGAGAGTGGGGTCCAGTCGTCAGTGGGAAAAGAAGTGAGAGGGAGGTCCACCAGTCATCGTCTGTCTGAGTTAGATTCTGAGTACAAAACGTTTTCTTCGGGAGGGGAAGGCTGGGCTGGTTGCTGGGCCTATTGGGCTGGCCGGCTGGGCTGGTCTGTTTTCATATTTTTTTCTTCCTGGATGTTTTTCTTTTTCCAAATCGTTTTCTGTTTTGAAATTCAAACAATTAATTCAACAAACAAAACAATTCAAACAATCATCAAACTTTTCATTTGAATTTGGTTCTTTTTAAGACATCAATCAAAGTCCAAAATGAAATAATATTTTAAATCTTTTTAGGTTCCATTTATTAATTAAATAAAATGGACCATGGTTTATTAATCAAATAGGGTTTGGTTTATTTAATAAAATCTCCATTTGAAATCCAAATATTTTCAAAAACAAAACAGTAGGTTTTATTTGAAAATAAATGATATTTGAAAATCTTGTTTTAAACAAAATAACATTTTTATTTTAGGGACCATTAATAATTAAATACAATAGACCCTCATTATTAAATCAAATAGGATTTGTTTTATTAAAATATTTACTTTGAAATCTAAAATAAAACCAAAACACTTCAGTAGGTTTTATTTGAGAATATAAGATATTTGGAAAACTTATTTAAAACAAATAAATAAGTTTTAGTGTTTTATTTAAAATGGAAAAAGCCTTTACTTAAATAAAATTTGGATATTAAATCCCTATTATTTTATTTAAATAAACCTTTGCTATTTTTATTCAAAACAAAATGTTTTAAATCAAAAGCTTGGCCAAGGTTTTAATTTGGCTTTATAAAATAATATTTATTTATAAATCCACCTTTTCATCTGAAAACAAGATCTTTTATTAAAAGATCCAAAATAGAAAAACTAAAATATTTTATTTTCCTTTATTAAATGTTTATCTTTTTAAATCCCTTTAGGATTTTATTTGATCCAAATTGGTTTGAAGTTCCAATTGAATTCAAAAAGTTTCTTCTGGCCCTGAAAATCAAACAAAGTTTTATTTTATTCAATTATTTTTCACATTACAAGATTTGGAAAATCTTGGGATGTGACAACCTTGCTTACATACGTCCAGGTTCGCCTTGTTCTTGCGCAACTACTGATACCACTGGATTGTGCTAGCATGATCCAGAACCTCGGCAACGACCTCGTCTGCAAGGACCCGACGCCGCCAGCAACTCCGACGAGCTCTAGGACCCGTTACAGCACGCCCCCTGCCCAACCGCAACCACGTTGAGCTCCCTCGTGCGCGTGCGAGCCTGGTAAGCATCATCACCACCCTAGGCCTCGCTATAATCATCGTTCCACCACCACCAGTGGTGTCACCGCCGCATCACCGTCGCTAGCGCCGCCCATCCTTGGTCGTGTGCTCAGCAGCGTTGGATCTAGATCTAAAGTTTCAGATTAGATCACTTAAACAAACCGGTACGGGCAGATCTGGCTGTGCACTGTCACTTAAATCCAATGGCCCACGTTGATCTATCCATGCGAAACGGTATCAGCCAATAGAAACAGCCCACGTGGCCTAGCCTGTCTGTTTAAAATTCCAGAAATGATTTTTGAATGTTTAAACTTGTAAATTCAATAACTTTTGTTCTGTTTATCCAAAAAATGCAAATAAGATATCAATGGAATCAAAAAAAAAATCCTACACATCTATGGGCTTAGTTTTGTATTTTGTTTCTGTTAAAATGGAATTTTATGCAGAGACATTTGTAGGCATATTTTGTGTATAAAAATTATTTGGAAAATGTTTTAAAGGCCAACTTAAGTTTATTTGGTGTATAATTGTTTTGTTCAGTACTGTTTCACTTGTCTTGTTTGGTTTAGAAAAATCATCACATGGCATTTGCATGCACTCATATATTTTTGCTTGTTTATGTGATATGTGAATTTGGTGCTATCATTTTATGTGTAGATTTTCGTTAAGAAGCTTCTAGTGCAACCACATGGCATTATGGGCTCTGCCTGGACCATATAGGTTGCAATAACTTAGCCATTTGGACAGTTGGTGGTAGTGGGTGATAGGTTTGGAACGCGTCCATTTGGTCTAAGGAAAGGCTTCTGAAAGGTCCTGTCTTGGTGAAAATCAAGTCTTGTGGGGAAAGTGCACCACCTCTGCAGAAGGAAGAAACTAAGTATTTAGACGTGACCCTGAAAAGGGACAATTTGAGCATCAAGACATGGAAGCTATCAAGAATCTCCTCATCCCAATTTCTAAGTTAAAATTTGTGGTTGAACAAGGGTGAAGGTTCACCGATGTCTATTGGTGGTTCCTTGGGAGTTTTTGCTAAACAAAAACTTAGTGTTTTCAACTGATAGGTAAAACCTATTTTGAGCAAAGCAAGCCTAAGCTACACTTAGCCAAATTCATGTAGAAGCTAGATACTATTATTCTACTAAGGTATCACTTGCCAATACTATTCCAATGTATTGACCCACTATGGCTGTAATTTGTGATGTTGCAGGTTACTCTGATGAGGATTAGGGTTATGAGTCTACACTCAACATGCTTGCATGTGGCACATGAAGATGAAGACTTTTATTTATTTTGTTAAGTTAAACTCTTGTACTAGCCTATGGCTATGGAGTTGTAAAAGACTATGTTATCTCTAGAATGACGATGTAATGATGACCTTTGTTTCTGTGTACTTCATCTTAAACTTTGGATGCTAGCAATTGATCTAGGGACTAGCATTGCAATCACATGGACCTTTACCTTTATAAAGGTGGGGTCTTACAGATATCATGTTCTTTTGTCTACGGATGTCACCGGTGTGAAATAAATAGGGAACTTGTAAGTCCATGGAGTTTGTATTCCGTGTTAGAGAAACTCCTGGGACGCTAGCCTAAGGGATGCCTAATCATGGTGGACCTTTACCTTTATAAAGGCGGGGTCTTACAAATATCATGTTCTTTTGTCTACGGATGTCACCGGTGTGAAATAAATAGGGAACTTGTAAGTCCATGGAGTTTGTATTCTGTGTTAGAGAAACTCCTGGGACGCTAGCCTAAGCGATGCCTAATCATGGTGGAAACTTGCAGCATCACCATAGTGAGCTATCTATGAAGCATCCTCAATAAAAAGCTATGCATATTGTAAATAAAAAGATTGCTGCGATGCTCATTGTCTGCTTGCCTTGTCATTTTGGTTATGGGAAAACTTCTATACCATGTGCAAGGGGTACCCCGTTGGCGGTTCTCAATGATATGCAAATACTTATAGTGACAAGAACTTACCTGGACCAAAAGTTGAGTATGCATGAGATGTGGCCCTCGTATTCAAGGGGCATGAGATTGCCAACTTATACTTCGTCAAGCATATACTCCAGCTTTGCCACTTTAACCTTAACCACTTCAAGATGCTTATGATAGGGGCAATGAGGGCTGAAAGCTAACAAGTACCATAATTTTTGGAAGCTCTTTTTGAAACTTGTAATCCCTGCTTCCTTTACAAAAAGGCCTTTCTTCCACCACTATTGAGTCTCCACCTTCTACCTTTAGGCACCATTAAGAGAGCATAGTTGTCATTCTGTGTGCAGTGTTCCAAAGCTTATTAATTGATGCATATTGTGTTATTACTTGCTCTTGTGCTACTTGTTTCTAGTCACCCTTGTGAACTTTCCAGGTGTCCTATGCATTTTATTGCTACTCTATGAGGGACAAGTTAATTACCACTATGCTATGTTTTCTGTATGTGAAACAAACAAATGTATTTCAATGCATGTTATTCATGATCTTTGTTTGTAGCTTGCCATGTTGCATGCATAGTTACTATGTCCTATTGTTAGAACTCCATCTTTCATGCACATGTTTAGAGTTCTTTGATCCCAGTTTCAATGCTTGCAATTGGTTGGATCTTTGTGAGGGTGCATGTCACCTCAAAAATTATTCTTTTTATCACTTAACTACTCGAGGACGAGCAGGAGTTAAGCTTGGGGATGCTGATACGTTGGAAACGTATCTATAATTTTTGATGCTACATGCTTGTTTTGTATCTACTATTCTTTACTTGTCCACACTTTGAGGTGCTTTTTACATGTTTTCTGGTACTAACCTATTAACTAGTTGCAACAGTGCCAGATGCCTGTTTTTTGCTATTTTTGGTTTCAGAAAAGTTAGTAAATAAATATTCTCGGAATTGGACGGGACAAAGGACAAAGTCAATTACTTTCTGTGGGGAACAAGAAGTCCAGAGGAGAGCCCGAGGGGCCGGCGAGAGGGGCCAGACCCACCCCAGGCGCGGGTGGGCCCCACCCCACGCCTGGATAGGGTTTGGTCGCCCTGGCGGCCGCCTCGGTCTCCCCCTTCGCCTATAAGAAGCCCCCGATACAGAAACCCTAAGTACCTGATCAGAAATCCACGAAACCGTCTGTAGCCATCGGCACCATCATCCCTAGATCGGGGGGACCTGAAGTTCTTCTCGGCACCCTACCGGAGGGGAGATCATCCCGGAGGCCTTCTCTCCGGTATGATGCGTGAGTAGTTCCACCTTGGACTATGGGTCCATGTAGTAGCTAGATGGTTGTATCTCCTCCTTTGTGCTTTCATGTATAAATCTTGTGAGCTCCGTTCATGATCAAGATCTAATCTATTTGTAATCATGCATGTTGTGTTTGCAGGGATCTGATGGATATTGAGATTATTATGTTGGTCTGATTAATGGTTTTGTCTTTATGATTCTATCATGTCTGTGTTGTTTGTGATCTTGCATGCTCTTTGTTGTTAGTAGCTATCTTGGCCAAGTAGTTGGTAGTGACTCCAAGAGGAGGTATTTATGCTCGATAGTGGGTTCATGCCTCTAGTTTCCAAGGAAAGTGACAATAATCTCATCGGTTGTAGATGTGTTGTTGCTACTAGGGATAAAACAATGGTCTCTTGTTCATGGAACATGTGGACTGTTTACCTTACACACTTTTCTTAAAGCAGTTGTCTGTTGCTTGCAACTTAATACTGGAGGGGGTTTGGATGATAACCTGAAGGTGGACTTCTAGTCATAGATGCAGTTGGATGGCGGTCTATGTATCTTGTTGTATTGCCCAATCAACCTCATTGGATCTTTCTGACTAGTAATTGCATTGTTATGCCTTGCTCAGTTCCTGTTAATTGCCCTGCTGTAATTTGTTTACCCTTCATGCCATGTTGTTTATCTAAGGAGAGCACCTCTAGTGAACTATGGACCCCGGTCCAATCTTTACCATTGATACATCTTCCACTGT
Organism: Avena sativa; assembly: GCA_916181665.1. Taxonomy (NCBI): domain Eukaryota; kingdom Viridiplantae; phylum Streptophyta; class Magnoliopsida; order Poales; family Poaceae; genus Avena; species Avena sativa. Next base: position 327,354,350 of record OV702279.1, read on the forward strand.
TACTTGTTTACTTGCTGCAAACCATTACCTTCCACACCATACGTTTAATCCTTTGTTACAGCAAACCGGTGAGCTTGACAACCTCACTGATTCGTTGGGGCAAAGTCTTGAGTTTCTGTTGTGCAGGTCTCCGTGTTACTTGCAACACCTGTGTGACGTTTCCTTCCTCCTTCTGGTTCGATAACCTTGGTCTCTACTGAGGGAAGACTTGCTGCTGTGTTTCTTCACACCTTGCTCTTGGGGTTCCCAACAGACTCCTAGTCAAGCACCAAGTTCTCTGGTGCCATCAAGGAGTCATCAATCAGCAGCAAAGATGGGCTGAACAAGGAGATCAAAAATTGTGAGCAAGAACAACAAGAACTCAAGCTTGAGAAAGTTTTCCGGTGTTTTTTGGGAGAGAGAGAAAGATGGATAGGAGGAGGCACCTTGGATGGGCCCAGGTGGGACACACCCCACCCAGGCGCCACCTGTAGGTAGGTCGCGCCCCTTTTTTCGAGGAAAAATTTATTTTGAATTTTCTGGGATTTTTTAGGAAACTTTATTTTTGGCCAATTTTTAGGGTATGAAAATTGATTTTATCGCAGAAATAGACTTTTTTAGAAGAAGCAAAAGCAAACAAAAAACAAACTACAGAAGTTCTAAGACACTCTAACAAGCAAACAACTAGCTAACAAGAGCAAAACCAAAGACTAGGAAGGAGAAAAGTAAAAGAAAGAAAGAATAACCACGGTGAAAACATTACTTTGTTCATTAAAATCCTTTTGTTAACAAGGTTGATCAAGTCTTATTACCAAAACAATCTTATATGAAACAAAACTTTGTATTCCACAAAGTGATTATGTTACCTCAAGCTTGATAGCAATGGTCCCAATCATAATAGTTTCAAAATTTTCTTGTGGAATGGGACAATATATTTCTCCAACCTTGATGCTCTCAATATTTTCAATGGAATTCAGGCAAAAGCTCTTATCAACCTTCTTGGGGAAATAGACAGTATGCTCTTTGTCACTAATATTGAATGTTACTTTTCCTTGATTACAATTGATGACAGCACCTGCAGTATTAAGAAAAGGTCTCCCAAGAATAATAGACATATTATCATCTTTAGGCATTTCAGGCACAACAAAATCAGTTAAAACCAAGCAATTATGAGCCACTTGAACAGGAACATCCTCACATACCAACAGGAATAGTAGTTGACTTATCAGCCATTTGCAAAGATATATCATTGGTATCAACTTTTCTAGCTGGAATCTCTTGTAGAGAGAAAAAGGAATAACACTAACTCCAACTCCCAAATCACATAAAACAGTTCTAACATAATTGTTCTTAATCGAGCAAGGAATAGTTGATATACCTGGATCACCAAGTTTCTTTGGAACCTTACCATTGAAGGAATAATTAGCAAGCAAAGTAGAAATCTCCTCATTAGGAATCTTCCTTTTATTAGAGACAATATCCTTCATATAATTTGAATAAGGAGGCAACTTAATAGCATCAGTCAAAGGAATTTGCAAAAATAAAGGCTTCATCCACTCACAAAACTTGTTGTAGTGTTCTTCCTCCTTTGAATTGTGTTTCTTACTTGTCAAAGGCATGGGTTTCTGCACCCAAGGTTCTCTCTCTTTACCATGTTTATTAGCAATAAAGTCTTCCTTAGTGTACCTACTGTTCTTAGTGTGCTTTTCAGGTTCTTCCTCAACTTCCTCCTTATCAGGAGCATCATTTTTATCATTACCACTCTCAGTTTCAGCATCAGAGACAGATATACTATTAGGATCTACAGCAGGTTCAAGTGGTTCCTCAAATATCTTATGTTTCTTTTTCTTTCTCTTACGAGGACTACCACTACTCTCACCTTGCTGGGAATCCTGCTCAATTCTTTTAGGGTGTCCTTCAGGATATAAAGGATCTTGAGTAGCTATACCACTCCTAGTTCTAATTCCATAAGCATGTTTATCTCCTAAAGCATTAACTAGTATATACTTTTGTACCTTAGCAAGTTGATCAAGTTGGGTTTGAACCATTTTAAAGTGTTTACAAAGCATTTTAATATCATTTGAAGTTCTTTCCACAATATCTTTCAACTCTTTAATAGCTCTAGAGTTTTCTAATAAATGATTCTGAACTTGTTAATTAAAATTACCTTGCTTAACAATAAAAATGTCAAGTTCCTCTAAACATTGATCAGGAGGCTTACCATAAGGAATATCACCTTCATCAAAGTGTTGGAGAGAGTGTACCTCAATAGTAGATGATTGGGGAATTGGCTTACATAATTCTTCTATAGGAGGTAGATTCTTCACATCTTAAGCTCTAATTCCTTTCTCCTTTAGACACTTCTTAGCTTCCTTCATCACTTCATCATTTAATGCAATAACTCCCCTCTTCTTTGGTGTTGGTGTTGGAACTGGTTCAGGCATGACTGGTTCAGGAGTAATAGGTTCAGGTGTATTTAGCTCAGTTGAAGTCCAATCATCATAATTCTTGCTTATTTTAGCCATTAATTATTCAGCATCTGTAGGAGTTCTTTTCCTGAAAACACAATCAGCAAAGCTATCTAGGTATGTCCTAGAATCATCAGTTAGTCCATTATAATAAATATCAAGAAGCTCACTTTAGGTAATGGACATCCAGGATTTGCATGAATCAAGGCACATAACCTTGTCCATGACTCAGGCAATTTCTCTTCTTCTCCCTGTTTAAAATCAAAAAAAGTCTCTACAAAGCAGCATGTCTAGCACTAGGAGGAAAATATTTCTGGAAGAAAGAAGCAATCAAACAATCATGGCTATCAATGGAACCAGGAGGTAATCTATTAAACCAAGACCTAGCTTCTCCTTTTAGTGAAAAAGGGTAGATCTTAGTAACAAATTACTTGCGCATCTTAAAATCATCAGAGAATAAAGCACTCATAGTAGAAACCTCATTCATATGAGCCACAACACTCTCATTTTCAGTCCCACAAAAAGGTTCTTTCTCAACAATGTACAAATAGGATAAATCAAGAGAGAAATCATAATCTTTATCTTTAATATCTATGGGAGAGGTGGAAAACTTAGGATCATAGGACAACTTAGGAATAATGGTGTGTCTCACAAGGAGACTCTTAATAGCACTAGTACCATGTGTGTTTCTGCACTCTTCAACAAAATCATCAGTAAACTCAATGTAGCCATCATTAATATCATAACTCTCTCTAGACTCCCACTTCTCATTCCATTTGTGGGAATTTGATGATTTATAAACCGTCCCCAACGAGCGAGGTGAGCTAACAGGTGTAATAGTGTCTTCACTAGGAGTTTCGGTATTTCTTAGACTAGCCATAGTAGCATCTAAGAAAGGACCTAATGAACTACTCGCATCAAGCACAGTAGAAGTAATATCATGAGTATCAAAAGCAGTTTTAGATTCAGCAGTAGTAGCAGTGTGTGTAGCATGAGTATGTGGTGGCGGTGTAACAAGCTTACTTATAACAGACGGTGAATCAAGAGCAGCAGAGGTGTTTAAATTGTACCTCTTCTTGTAGTGGATGGTAAAATAGGAAACTTTCCATCACGAGACTTTCCCATGATGAAAGGAGTAGCAATGAGCAATAATAGATCCAAGTGAACTTAAAAATAAAGCTATGCTCCCCGGCAACGGCGCCAGAAAACAATCTTGATGACCCATAAGTGTAGGGGATCGCAACTGTCACATCCCAAGATTTTCCAAATCTTGTAATGTGAAAATAAATGAATAAAATAAAATTTTGTTTGATTTTCAGAGCCAGGAGAAACTTTTTGAATTAAATTGGAACTTCAAACAAATTTAGATCAAATAAAATCCTAAAGAGATTTAAAAAGATAAACATTTGATAAAAGAAAATAAAATATTTTGGAAATACTATTTTGGATCTTTTAAATAAAAAGATTTGGTTTTCAGAAGAAATAGAAGTTTATAAATAAGGATTTTTTTTAGAGCCAAATTAAAACTTAGCCAAGCTTTTGAAATAAAACATTTTGTTTTGATAAAAATAGTAAAGGATTATTTAAATAAAATTAGTAAGGATTTAATATCCAAGTTTTATTAATAAAGGTTTTACTATTTCCAAAATAACAAAACTTATTTATTTATTCAAAAATATTTTCCAAGCATTTTGTATTTTCAAATAAAACCTACTGATTTGGGTTTGAAAATAATTGGATTTCAAAATGGAGTTTTAAAATAAACATCAAATTCTATTTTGATTTAATAACAATGGTCTATTTATTTAATTAATAATGGACCCTAAAAATAAAATTATTATTTTGGTTTTGGAATTCTGGTTTATGTGGCAAAACAGAACCAAACCCAAAGTTGCAAAATCTGGTGTTTGTTTGAATTGATTTGAGTATTGTTTGATTGATTGAATTTTAAAACAGAAATTGGTTTCAGAAAAAGAAAAAGGTTCAAAATAGAAAAACTGGTTTTGGACCTAGCCCAGCCGGCCAAGCCCACAAGCCCAGCAAACCAGCCCAGCTCCCCTCCCCGAAAGAAAACGGTTCGCACCAACTTGCTAAACCGCAGAGAAACTGACCGGTGGACCCCTCCCCCTCACTTCCTCCCTCACTGCCAGATAGACCCCACAACCACGTGGTCATCTTCTTCGCCGCGACCTCCTCCCCCCAAACCTCGTTGTCGTTGCTGCCATTCAAAGCCGCGTTCAATTCACCTTAATGGCCGCGTTAATCTCGCCCCTGACCACACGTACATAAGCGCCCCTCCTCCCTCTGTCTTTTCCCTCAAACACCAATTCCACATCGCCACCAGGCTGCTCGGAATTTCTCTGACACCGCCACCGCTCCGACCACCGTCCTCCCTCGAATCCGGCCGAGCCTCGCCACCTCCTGCCTCCCCGAGCACACGAGCATGCTCACCACTTCCAGGCGCATCCACCTGTGCCCTTCGTACGACCGCGGGCGCCCTAGAGCAACGTCTGCAACAAGCTCTGAACGACGCCGCCGTCCGCTCCAACTCCGACGAGCCCCACAGGTAGTTTCCGGCCGCCCCTCTTCTTCTCGTTCATGCACACAGCATCTCCGTGATCTCCTGCGTCTAACCATGCTTCTGGTTTGCCTTCTCGTGACCCGTAGCATCGTCCTCGACCTCGAACAGAGCCAACCGTCGCCGTTGCAAACTCCGGCGAGGAATTGCAGCCGACCCCGTGCGCCCCTTGACACGCCGACCACACGTCCATCATCACCTCGTCCTCACAAACACGGTAAGCACCCCCTCTGTCTTCCTTGCTTCCTAGAACCGCCGTTAGCCCGCAACCAGACCGTCTCCGCCGCTCGCCGTTGTCCTAGCGCCGCCAGCTTTTGGCAAGTCAGTAGGAGCCGTTCGATCTAGATCGGGCGAGCAAGATTAGATCACTTAACCGCGAAGGGGTATGATTTCTGGACCGCACGATTTGATTAGATCCAACGCACCGCGTTGCCGATCCGGCCGAACTGGTACCGTCCAATTAGACAGTGTCGCGTGTCACCTGTTCTGTTTAAAAACAGATTTGAAAACAGATTTGTTTGTGAATTTCAAACCCTTGTAACTTTTGATCCACACGTCCAAAATTTACAAATTTGATACCGTTGGAATCAGTGGAACAAACCCTAGCCAACCATGGAATTTGTTTAGCAAATAGTATCTGTTAGTTTGCTTGTTTTTGCAGATACTTTTGTGTGCTTGTTTAGATTAGAAAAATTGATTAAAAATGTTTTTAGGGTTAAAACCTTTGCAAAATGGTTTGTTGTAAACTCACTGACCCTAGGAACCAACCCATGGATTTGAAAATGAATTTGGAAAAGTTGAGGATGGAAAACTTGTTTTAGCCATTTCTAGCCAAAATAAAAAAAATGATTATGCTATGAAAATGTTTTTGGAAAGAAAACTTTGAGAAAATGATTTGGATCAAACCTACTGACCCAAAACACCAAGTTTTGTGAGTTAAAAACTTATTTGGTGAACCAATAAAAGTTGTTGATTTGTTAAAAATATTTTCCACCACATAAAATGATGATTGGTTTAAAAATGGTTTATGGACAAAACCCTTTTGCAAATGACTTTGCCATTTTGGCAAAATGACCACCTTGGATCTTACAAAGTTTAGAAGCCTAGTGGAGACCATCTTTGCAAATAGGACCATCTCTTGCATGCTTACATGCATGATTTAGATCCCATTGTTTTATGTGTGTGAAATTGTTTGATTGATTATTGGTTTGGAATGCTAGTTGATTTTGTATTTGCTTGATTGATTGTAGTGAAATTAGCAAAGTGTGAGACTAGCAAGATCAAGGAGTGAACCACCATTCCCTTCCAAAAAGGCAAGTTACACTATCATTCAAAGTCCTACTATTTTCATTATACTTAGTGGATTTTGAAAAACATGCATGAAAAGAATTTCTATACTTATGCTATGCTAAATCCTAATAGGATTCCCTATACACTCCTTAGTGAAAATATTGTAGTTGATACATGCTTAGCCATGCTATATTTTGAAAAGAGATACATGTTGAGATTTTACAAAGTTGAGAAAAGGACTTGTATTTTATATAATAAAACAAGGACTCAATGAACCACCTGGGTGGCCAAGGATACTTTGAGTTTTGGAGAAGGTGGCAACAAAAGGAACCATGTCTATGGCAATCTCTTTGTGTTGTGCTCCAAAGGAAACCACCCAGGAAACTTAGAGATTGAACATGTTTCTCCAATTGTGGCTTTCGTGTGCAACCACATGCTATTATGGCTCTGGCTTAGTCAATTACATTGGGAAGACCCATGCATTGTCTTCAGTTTACTGGACATGGGGATCTGGAATGCTTCATGGGTGCTGAAGACAAGCTAGCAATGGTGTATGGGAGGACCCTTTGGAAAGACTTCGTCACATTCTCAATCTGCCAGTACTCCATCTTGGTGAGTGCTAATCCAGTGGCCACTGGTGGCAACAAGATGAGATTGTGACATGTGGGTAAAGTGTACTCCTTCTGCAGAAGATAATAAAATCTAAGTACTTAGCCGTGTCCCCGGTTATGGACAATACTGAGCAACTAAAGTTTGAAGCTATGGGAGATCTCGACATTCTAATTTCTAAAAGAAAACTTTTAAAAACTTGTTGCACTTGGGGTTACCAAGGAGCTCAAGAGACTTTGACAAAACTTGATGTACTTGGGGTTACCAAGGAACTCAAGAGATTTTGTTGAAAACATGAACACTTGGGGTTACCAAGGAACTCATGAGATTTTGATAAAACTTGATGCACTTGGGGTTACCAAGGAGCTCAAGGGATTTTGACAAGGACTTGAACACTTGAGTTTCTACCAAGGAGTTCAAGGAACTTGGAAAAGGAGATTTGACAAAGGACCAAAACCATTTTTGAAAAGATAGGATAAATTTTGCTTTATGCAAATGAGCCTTAAACTCTACTTAGCCAAATATGCATGTATTGATAGGATCCACTCATATTATACATAGTAGTGAAGCTTGCCAATACAATTCAAATGTATTGACCCTTGTGGCTATAACTTGTAATGTTGCAGGTTTGATTGATTTTAGTGAAGATTGATTGATTAGGATTACAAAGTCTACAACCAACATCTGCCTGTGGCACTTTGAAGATGAAGGACCCCATGACTATAGTTATTCCGCTGCAATGTAATGTAATAGCCAAATGAGCTATGTAATGATGTAATAAAATTATGTTATTCCTGGTTATAAAGTTATATTATGACCTTTGTTTCTTGATATTACATCTAAACTGTGGATGCTAGCTATTGATCCAGGGACTAGCATTGTAAACACAGGGGACACCACCTTATGTTGTTTGTCAGGTTGGGACACTCCCTCTACAGCAACAGTCTTCGCGGGTAGTATTACCCAATTTATTGATTCGACACAAGGGGAGTCAAAGAATACTTGCAAGCCTTAACAACTGAGTTGTCAATTCAGCTGCACCTGGAAATAGTTCTTGCTCACAGAAGTTTATCAGTAGCAACAGTTTGTAGTAGCAACAACAAAGCAACATCAACAGTGAAACAGGAGCAATAATAACAGTAACAGTAATAGTAAACAGTGGGATTCGAATGCGGTAGGCATAGGGATGGATGGACGGGCATTGCATGAACGAGCCTAAACATGTAACTTCAAGATCTAGAGCATTGCAGATAAATAATAACAAGGATCCAAGAACTAAACAATCCTAGGCATGTGCTCCATATATAGTCATACGTGCTCGCAATGAGAACTTGCACAACATCTTCTGTCTAGCCATCCCGTGGCAGCGGGGCCTCTAGGGAACTAATAGCAATTAATGTGCTCCTTTTAATAGAGCACCGGAGCAAAGCATTAACACTCCGAGAACACATGTGATCCTCACATCACAACCATCCCCTCCGGTTGTCCCAATTATTGTCACTTCGGGGCCTTTGGATCCGGACAATGATATGTGTACACAACTTGCAGATAAGATCACAAACAGTACTATCATAATGATTCAATAATAAGTTCAGATCTGAGATCATGGCACTCGGGCCCTAGTGACAAGCATTAAGCACAACAAGTTGCAACAAAGTAAAATATCACTAATAGAGATACTAGGCACTATGCCCTAACAATCTTATTCGATTACATGATAGAACTCATCCAATCCCTACCATCCACATAGCCTACTGCGGGGGATTACTCACTCATGGATGAGGGAAACATCGATGGTTGATGGAGAGGCATTGGTGATGACGATGGCAATGATCCTCCCCAAATTCCCCGTCCCGGCGGGGTGCCAGAACGGAGTTTCTGGTTCCGAATCTTGTCTCAGGTGGTGGCGGCGCAGCATAACTCTTTTCTGGAAAACGTCGACCCCCCTTGGTTTTTAGGTCAAGGGGTAACTTATAGGCGCAGAGGGACCCAGAGGGGGTGCCTAGGGTGGCTGCACACCCCTAGGCACGGGCTGGGCCCACCCGCGCCTAGCAGGGGTGTGGGCCCCCAGGCCTCCACTCCGTCTCGTCTTTTGGCTCCGTGGATCTTCTGGTGAAATAGGATTTTTGGCATATTTTCCGGGATTTTTCCTGATAGTTAATTTTCTGCACAAAAACTAGACACCAAGGTAATTCTGCTGAAAACACGTCAATCCGTATTAGTATCCAAATCACATAAGTTTAGAGGAGAAACAAAAGCAAAAGTGTTCGAGAAAGTAGATACGTTTTGGATGTATCAATTACTATTGTAGTTGATGCTTGTGAGTGGAACTATTGGATTATTGTTTATGATAAAATTGTTATCCATCACCATATCATCTTTGATCTTCATCCATATGATGTCTTGTGAGTAGTTCGTTTAGTTCTTGAGGACATGGGAGAAGTCATGTTGTTAGTAGTGGATTTGTGTTGAGTTATTATTCAATGGTTTAGTATTTAAGTTGTGGTGCTATTCTTCTAGTGGTGTCATGTGAACGTCGACTACATGATACTTCACCATTTACGGGCCTAGGGGAATGCATTGTGTATTTGGCTACTAATTGTGGGGTTGCCGGAGTGACAGAAACCTTAACCCCCGTTAGGACACCTTTGCACAAGGGAGTGTAGGATCTCAGAGTTTAAGGCTGTGGTTAGGTTTATATCTTAATTACTTTCCTGTAGTTGCGGATGGTTGCAGGGGGGTTAATCACAAGTATGTATTAGTCCAAGTAAGGTTGGTACATTAGCACAGGTTCACCCACACAACACTTACAACACCAAAGAAGAGAACTCAGCTATTTGAAGTGAAAGCACTTGACAGAATTCCCATGTGTCCTCGAGAACATTCGGTCCTTATAAGTTTTTTCACCGGCTTGTCCTTTGCTAAGAAAGGATTGGGCCACTTGTTACGTTTGCTTGTTGTCTTTACTACTTGCACTTTGTTTTGTTGCTTTATCAGAAAACCCCTAAAAATCTGTTTGCTAAGTATTTACAGAGATTTCCTGCTCCATACCACTAGTCAACACCTTCTTCTCCTCGTTGGGATCGACACTCCTATTTTTCGAAAGTACTACGATACATCCCCTATACTTGTGGGTCATCAATACTATTTTCTGGCACTGTTGCCGGGGAGTGAAGCGCTATTGAAGAGTGGAACTGGTAAAGGAAACTTCTACTGTGAGTATTGTTTTTTGTTTCTGTTTGTTACTTTGTTTCCATTATGGATAACCCACTTGGTTTTCTGTTTGGTAAAACTACTACTTTTAGGGTAGTAGATGAACCACCACCTGTTGAGATGGATCCTTTTAAGATACCTACAAGTATTGTTGATCGTGTTATGGATAATTATTATGTTGGGGATGGAACTGTCCATCCTGGTGATCATTTGATTTTTATCCATGAATTATGCGGGTTGTTTAAGTGTGCAGGTATCACAAATCAATAGGTGAAGAAGAAGTTACTCTCTATATCCTTGAAAGGGAGAGCTGAAGAATGGTATAAGATGCTGAAGAATGGGCAATCCATGGAATGGGACGAAATTGCATCTCTCTTTTATTCTAAATTTTATCCTCCCAGTGAAATTCATAAGGATAGAAATATGATATATAACTTTTGGCCTCGTGATGGAGGGAGTACAACTCAAGCTTGGGGGAGATTGAAGTTACTAATGCTTAAATGTCCTATTCATGAACTCCCTAACAATATTATTATCAATAACTTTTATGCTAGGCTTTCTCTTCATGATAAAGATTTACTAGATGCCTCTTGTGCTGGCTCATTCACACGTATGAAGGAAGAAGCTAAACAGGATCTCCTAGACCGTATTCAAGAGAACACTGAAGCTTGGGAGAATGACAAAGAAAGAAAGTCAGGTATAAACTATGATTATGAATGCATTAAATCTTTTATGGGAACCGATGACTTCCATGATATTAGTAATGAGTATGGTCTTGACTCTCAAGTTGTTGCAAAATGTTTTGAGGCCTTTGCCTCTTATATTGAAATTCCTAAAAGGGAGTGGTACAAGTACAATGCTCCTTTTAAAGACATTGTTACTCATGTTCCTGCTACCATAGAAGTTTGTACTGTTGATCCTATTTTGCCTGAACCTTATGTTGAGAAAATCCCTTTTCCTGCTAAGGTAAAAGAACATTCTATCATAGCTAATGTGGTTAGTAAAAGTACAAAGAAAACTGTGGAACCTGATGAGAAATTAAATAATGAATCTGTGGTAGCTATTGTGAAAGACCCTGTCACTAGAAATATAGAGGATGATCACATTGTCTTCTGTGAAGATGCTTTTAATATTATCTCTCATCCTAGTAAAGCTAGAAAATCTAGTGTCCCTGTGCTTTCTATTAAAATTGGTGATCATTGCTATTATGGTTCATGTGATATTGGTACTAGTTCTAGTGCTATTCCTTATGATCTTTACAGGGAAATTATGCATGAAATTGGTCCTTGTGATCTTGTGGACATTGATGTGGTTATTCACCTTGCTAATAGGGAAACCATTTTCCCTATTGGTATCATAAGAGATGTGGAGGTTCTTTGTGGTAAGATTAAATATCATGCTAATTTTCTAGTGCTTAATTCAGCAGCTAGCAAAACTTGTCCTATCATTTTTGGTAGACCCTTCTTGAACACTTGTGGAGCTATTATAGATTGTAATAAGGAGAAAGTTTTAACCAAGTTTGATGGAGATTCTTATGAGTTTAACTTTTACAAATTTGCTAAAGCTCCTTGTGAAAATAGCTTTCCTAACAAAGATTTTAGGATGGAACAACTTGCTTCTATTGATTCAGTTTATGACCTTGGACCTCTTTTTGATGACTATAAGTATGCTCATTCTGATGATAAATTTGTTGCCACTGATAGTTATATTGTCAACTTTATTCAAAGTGCTACTGAAAGTTATTATGAGAGAGGGAAACATGGTTTTATGCATCTCAATAATGTTAAGTTTCCCCGTTTTATGTTGAAAGCTTTGAAGTTGCATCTGTTTTGTCTTCCTATGCTAGTGGCTTTTTGTTTCAACAATTCATTTTCTCATGATACCCCCATGCATAGGAAGTGGGTTAGACTCAAATGTGTTGGTTATTTGCTTCTTGATGCTCTCTTTCACTTCAAATATTTATCTCCTATGTGAGCATCTTTGAAAGTTTCAAGCCTAACTTAAAGGTATTAAAGAAAAGTATTTCTTGGGAGATAACCCAATAGTTTTGTAGAGTCTTGAAAGTTATTACCTTAGTAATAACCGCTCCTTATCCTTTTTTGTTTTGGTTTTTGTGTCAAGTTCAACTACTTTTGAGAAGTAGAGGAGTTGTGAAAAGTGGCTGTCCTGGGACAGATTTTTGTGCTGCATTGGAAAAATTCGTGAGGAAGCTCAGTATTTCGGATGGAGCTGTATTTTTCTGTGCTTGTTCTATACGTTGTTACCCAACTTTCATTAGTTTTGCACTTTTTTATTTGAGCAACAGAAGGTTTTCGAAAAAATCAATCTTTACCTGTTGGTCTGTTTTCACAGATTTCTGTTATCATTTGCATTTGCCTCTTACAGAAGCCTTTGTTTTGATGGATTTCAGTTGAAGTGTGAACCTAAAGGTTTATTATTTTTGCTTTCACTAATGTTACCATTGAGGTTTGTGTGAGGCCTTGTAGAAAAGGAATTTCCAGGAGAAGGAGAAAAGGAGTCTGCAGAGTTCGTCTTTGAATAGGTAAAAGTGGTGAAAACAGAAGGTTCGTGAAAGCCTAATCTTTTTATATTTTTGATGTTTTTATTACATACGGAAGGTTACGAGACAGAACAGAGGAGGAAACGGAGTCCGGGGTAGCCACATCCACCCCAGGCACGGGCCCCAGCTGGCCGCTCCTGGAGGGGGTGTGATCCCCCCGAGCTCTGTCTCCGCCTCGTTTTCATACCAGTATCTTCCTTATGCTTTGAAACTTCATAATATATAACCCCCCGGATCCCCCGAGGTTCGTGCATCGTGTTATCATCGTGTTTTCATTTCGATCTGTTTCTGTCAGGAAATCTTCTCAAGTTTAGAGCACCATGGTCTCCGCCAACGATAAAGGCAAGAAGCCCGAGGAAGATGATCCTCAAAACCCCAAGGAGGAGGATATTTTGGTTGGGTATGAAGAAGACATGGAGGAGGACGAGCATCCGGATACCCGCGCTACCATCGCAAGCATTGGTGGCAAACCCAACCAAGCTTATAAGGAAAGCACAGATGTCTACAGGAGGGAAAACTCCGCGTCATATCCTCGCTCCATGGTCACCTCCTCCACGTACCGAGAGACCCTTCCATACTCTTATACATGAGCATAAATACCAACAGGTGCCCCAAGGGAACTTGCCCTCGGTTTGGGATATGCCTCGTTCTAACCATGCGCGGAAGGAACACTCTAAGAAGGAAGAGTGGGGAAAGAATAACAAGGACTGGGATTCTCGGTCTGACATGATCATGAACCGCATTGAGAAAAAATCAGAGTTGATTCGTACTCCGATTTTCGAGTTTGAGGATTTGAAGAAACTTATTGAAGAACTTATCAAGGTAACACCACCACCACCGAAGGAGTAATTCGTCATCAGGTTTGGCATCCCCTTGGCTTGTTCCAAGCTTGGGGGAGTGTCGCGGTATCCCATCATCATCTTTTATCTTTTACCTTTTTAGTGGATTCATATCTTTGTTAGAGAAGTTATCTTATAGGTTGGTTTGCATGTGGAAGTATCTCTCCCTTAGTTGATTATCTATGTATCCCTTGGTATGAGTGCCTTTATGGAATATTAATGAGAAGTCTCATCTTTTACTTTTTTCACTTCTTATTTTAGTTTGCAATCTCTATTATATGATTGATCTTGTTGATCACTATTGGCATCTCTTTGGGAGCATCAAGTAAATCTAAATTGGTTTTGGCAAACCAAGCTCTTGTTAGTAGAAACACTTTCTAAGGTTTGAAAGGAAAAGAGAAAAAGCTTACATGTATTTTGTATCTTTTATTTCCTTTCTTGTTGGATCTTAAGCTTAGTATTCTTTATTTAAGATCTTTTGTGTCTTTAAGGAAGATTGCATGTTTGGCTTTATCACTTGTATGTTTGCTTGTTTTTTTCAACTCTTTTGCTTGCTACCCAGCCTTGCTAGCCAAAAACCTGTTTTGAGAAGGCATACTTCTCATGCTTCCAATCCCTTTGAACCAAAATCTGTGCCATTTGTGTCCACCATATCTACCTATTAGCATTATTGCTATTCCAAGCAAATTCTCAAGTTTCATCTATCTTTTGAATTTAAAAGTATTTTGTTATGTAAAACCAGTTAGTAAAGCTCTGACGAACTTGATGGCACACCTTATTTGTCCTGCCCCTAATAACCTTGAACCATTGTGTCATCGAAGTTGTATATGCTTGCATCTATACATTGGAATTAGCAGAACCCTGTTGTCACGGGGAACACTTTCAACATTGCACCTGTACATTGTGCACAGTTGATATCATGCTCTTTTGATTGCGGATGTCGCCGGTGTGAAATAAAAAGGGAACTTGTAAGTCCATGGAGTGATGTATGTGTGTTTGAGAAACGCCTGGGCCGCTACCCTAAGCCATGCCTAATCATGGTGGAAACTTTCAGCATCACCATAATGAGAATTCTGTGAAGCATCCTCAGTAAAAAGCTATGCACATAGTAAATAAAAAGATCGCTCAGATGCTCATTGTCTGCTTGCCTTGTCATTTTGGTTATGGGATAGCTCCTGTACCATGTGCAAGGGGTACCCCGTTGGTGGTTCTCTATGATACGCATGTACTTACAATTACAAGAACTTATAGGTGACTAAAGTTGAGTAGCATGAGGTGTGGCCCTCGTACTCAAGGGACATGAGATTGCCAACTTATATTTCATCAAGCATATACTCCATCCTTGTTCACTTTAACCTTAATCATCTCAAGATGCTTATGATAGGGGCAGTGAGGGCTCAAAGCTAGTAAGTACCATAATCTTTTGGAAGCTCTTTATGACTTGAAATCCCTGCTTCCCTCTATAAAGGGACCTTTCTCCTATTTTCCAAGTTGAGTTAGTAAACCTACTTCCTCTCTTTCTCCAGCAAGCATTTGAGTTGTTGTGTTTCAAGAATTCATATGATGATTTATTCAATCATGTTCTTTATCTTACTTGTTTGCACAAAACTCTTATCTATTAAGTATTACTTTGAAAGCCTTCATTGTGAAAAACCTTTTTGAGCAAAGAGTGCTCCTGTTTTGAAGACTTGTACAAAAAGCTTTTTGTGAAATTTGCCATACGGGTACGCTGGTGACTCCACCATAACCTTCATTCATCCGGCATGGGCCTCCCTTCTGGATCCATATAACTAGGCCGCCCAGCAGGCCATAGGCCTTGCTACCGACTATGGGCCACTCGGGTTGTCTGGATTAGAGACATGCAATGGTGATATCCATTTAGCATATCCCCAACAAGCATGACCCTCAACAAGCTTGGCAAAGACATTTGAGGACTTGAGGACGTTGATGTCGTTGTTGATCCTACCATACCAAATAAGGAATGACAAATCCAAAGATCATGTGTAGAAACTACCTCGAGTATCATAGTACAACCTCCTTTGTGGCCTTTGTACATTCCCTACCATGCAAATGGACAATTCTTCTAGTGCCAATGCATGTAGTCTATGCTTCCAAGCATCCTAGTAAATCATCTACTTTCATTGACTGCAAGGATCCGAACAGTGTCTTCAAAAGTGGGTGTTCTCAAGTAATGTTTCCCAAACACTACAATCACTGTCCTGCATAACCTGTACAAGCAATCGATGGCAGTGGACTCGGCCATGCAGAGATAGTCATCGACATTGTCACCCGGTGCTCCATATGCAAGCAACCTCATCACCATTGTGCACTCTGGAGTGAGGAAAACCCAACCATGCCGGTACAGTCCTTCTTGCACAAGAAATAGGGGTCGAACTCCCGTATGGCATGCATGATCTCGAGGAAGAGCTTCTGGATCATCCTGAAATGACGCCAAAACATGGCCTCTTCATCCAGCGGCTCGTTGACGAAGTACTCGGGGTAGAACATGCAGTATCCCTCCATCCTCTACCTTGCCTTGCACTTCCGGCGACCCTTCGCCAAACCTCCACGCTTCGGCATTGCCATCTGCATGTATAGCCGGGCGAGGGAGGCGAGGATCTGCATGTGCTTTGATCTTTTATGGCAGCGGTGTTCTCCTCCTCCTCCAGCAACACGGCGAACATCTCCTCGTCGGAGTCCATGGACGAACCGGCAAAACGCCGAACACTTGGCGGGTGAGGTGGTGGGAGCTTGCAGCGAAGCCGAGCTATGGCGAATTTTGGGCGGTGAAAGATGGCCTAGGACGAGGGGAAGGGCGGCGACTATGGCAAGCCTATCTAGAGGCGTGGATACGGCTCGGCGTGGTGGAGCTTCGTCGGTGAAGTCATGGCGACAGAGGAAACTGGAGAGCTCTTCATCGCAGTCTAGGCAAGTGGGTGTGGGGAAATGGGACTGTCTCGCCGACAAGGTTGGCCCACGCCCGTTTTCGCTTCGTCCGGCGTTCCTAGGGCATTCCCAGCAACTCGGGAATGGCCTGGGAAGTTCGGACAAAAATTGGCCCAAATTCAGACAAAACTGGGTTCCTGCGAACGCGACTGGACCAATTTTCGGCGTCCGAACCAAAACATCACCCTGGGTTCAGCGTCCTGGGAACCTGAGTGGAGATGCTCTAATTACATTCGCTATGGTAGTGGTAACGACTGTCGACTAACTATGTCATACTCATCCATCACTATCAGGCCTTCATATTACCATATATTTATCATATATCAATAATCAAACATGTCAAAATTTCCACCTGTTAGGGCGTGTTCGGTAGGCATGTTTGGTAGGTTGTACGTTGTCCACCCATGCCCTTGAGAAGAAAAAGAGTGGATGCCTAGTGACATGGTTATACCCCACGGGTACACAACATTGGCATACCTGATATAGCCCAAGGAAGGCCCACGACAAGATACGCGGCCTGTGGAGATTTCGGGTGGCCCAAGCCCATGACGCCTTCGGATCCTTGGAGAACAAGACTAGAATAGATAGAATTTCAAAGGGGACAAACACTAATCTGTAACCGACTTGACCTACGCTCGGGACCTACCTATCTATATAAAGGCTAGGAGGGCATGACAAGGAGGGCCTTAACTCACCTCATACGCACCTCACGCCAGATTGCATCTGCGCACCCCTGTAACCTTCGGTTCTGCCATAATCAAGAAGGGGACTTCGAAGGCTGCGAGCTTTAGCACGTTGGAAGGGAAAGCAACGAGGAAGATGATAGACTTACCAACATCGGCTCCACCTACGCACGGGTGCCACTAGGTGTGTTCGTCGAACAAATCTGTGTACCCTCTATCAAAAGGAAATTCCCCAAGGGATCACCCGAAGAAGCAGAGCACTCAGGGGCTACGCCACCCGAGGGAAAGGAAGGGCCCGAAAAGCTTGACACCGAGGCCGAGTTGGTCAGCCTGATGTAGGTCATGGCGGTCGAAGACATGTGTACACAGCCGTACCTTCGGTACATGATAAACAAAGAACTGCCCGATGACCCAACAGATGCCCGACGCATATCTCGCCGGTCCAAGGCATTCACTATCATCAATGGCGAGTTGTACAAGCGCAACATTTCGGGTGTACTCCAATGATGTGTCACCATCGGTGACGGCAAAACCATCCTTCAAGACATCCACGAGGGCATCTGCGGCCATCATGCAGGCAGCCGTGCCCTAGTCGCCAAAGCTCTGCGAGCTGGATTCTATTGGCCAACAGCCATGAACGATGCCAAGGACATCGTCCAAAGGTGTAACGCCTACCAGAGGTATGCAGACAAGCCACACGCACCAGGATCTGAGCTACGACCCATACCATTGGCTTGGACCTTTGCCCAATGGGGCCTCGACATGATTGGTAAACCGCCCAAATCATCGAAAGGAAGCCATGTCTACCTCCTGGTCGCAGTTGACAAGTTCACCAAGTGGATCGAAGCCATGCCCGTCACCAACCAAAGCGGCAAAACCGCTGTCAAGTTCTTCGAGTCCATAGTATACAGGTTCAGTGTGCCTCATAGCATCATCACGGACAACGGATCGAACTTCATCTCAAAGGAATTCTAGGATTTCTGAGAGGGCCTTGGCATCAACATATCATACGCCTCTATGGCGCACCCGCAGAGCAATGGGCAGGTCGAAAAGTCCAACAGCCTCATAGGCAACGGCATCAAGAAATGCCTTCTATGCCCACTCGAAAGTCTCGCGGGATCTTGGGTGGACGAGCTAGCCTCCGTACTCTGGAGCCTGCGTACAATGCCAAATAGTTCAACTGGCTACACACCCTTTTTATGGTGCACAGAGCCGAAGCCGTGCTACCTACAGAAGTACGCCACAAGGCCCCACGGGTCGTTGCCTACAGCGAAGCCAAATCATCGGCCGCACTCGAAGACACCGTCGACACACTCTACGAAGCACGCGACATTGTCGCAGCTTGCGCGGCGGTCTACCAGCAGAGCCTCCGCAACTACCACAGTCGTCGGCTGCGCCCAAGGTCCTTCGTTGAAGGAGACATCGTCCTACAACTTAAGCAAGAGCGGCCGAAGAAGCTCGAGTCACCCTGGGAAGGACCCTACATTGTCGCCGAAGTAATCCCAGGTGGCGCCTATCGCCTCATGGACGTCAAGTCAGGAGTCGAATACTCCAACCCATGGAACGTCACACAACTGCGACACTACTACCCATAGCTACCTCTTTACTTTCAATAAGGCTACTCAGCCGAACAATGTACCTCCTCGTTACGATATGAATAAAAGCTAAGTTCCTCGGCCGAAATTTCTTTTCCCTTGCATTACTTTTCGCTATAACACGCTCGAAGGCTACGCCTCACCTCACGACCTCGTCGACTGAGAAACAATGCATACAACCTAAGTAGCTGACCACGTCAGGCTAACGAAAAGTACATGCACATAACAAAGCACAACATGCTAATACAAATAAACTTTACAAAAGGGCACAACAAGCC
The DNA here is from genome assembly GCA_916181665.1 of Avena sativa. Classification (NCBI taxonomy): domain Eukaryota; kingdom Viridiplantae; phylum Streptophyta; class Magnoliopsida; order Poales; family Poaceae; genus Avena; species Avena sativa. The sequence goes on from OV702279.1 coordinate 327,373,388, forward strand.
CACTTGAATACATACAAATTTTACAACATTCTATTTCTTTACAGGGTCTACCTATTCTGGAGTATCACACTTGCCCGATGCTCGAACAGATCAACGATCTCTTCAGCATACTGCCTCATAGCCGCATAATGTGGGCGCATATCCCAGAGACTAACATCTGGTCAAAGGGGCGGCCCAGTCGCCACCGCCGCGAGATCGACATCACGGTGATGCGGTCGAACAAGTGAAAGGGCAGGTTTCACCCTGCAACCAGCTGATGCCACACCAACTCCCTTACGCGGCCCACGTCTCGAAATTTTGAAAAAAGACCCCAAAGGGTGGAAGGTGCCTCATCTTGGGGGAACATGACGAACAAGATGGACGCCATGGAAGTCTTCACCTGTTTCAGCACCCGAGACACCTGGTGCACATGATCTTGCATCGTCGCAAGGACGATGGCTCGATCGCGGTCCATCTAGAAGAAGCCGCCAACCTCCAAGTTCGCTGGGTCAGTAAATTCATCCGAACTGCAACGTGTTCCTTCTCTTCTCCCGGGACGAGATTGACGCCTGCACCAAGCACAGAATAAGATGACACACAAACAAGGTGCATCCGAAAAGAGCAGTAGTTCGCGAAGACTCACATTGCATTTGATCGCTCATCTGCCGCAGCTCCCCATCAAAAATTCCTCCCTGGCAGTGGTTCGCTTAGCTTTCGACTTCCACACATCCACGTGGCCTCGAATTCCAAGGACATCCTTCTTCAGGTTGCGGACACAGTCGTGAAGAAATGCGAGCTGCGACGCATCATCCAAGGATGGTCGCGACTCCGGAGCAGTCGAAGTACCAACGGGAGTCTCATCTGAAGGACCCAAAAGGCAAACAAGTCAAAACATAAATACTACAAGTACCTCTGGTAACAGCTCGAAGCATAATTTATATACATAAAGGACACCTCGAGGCATAAGTTAAGCTTGTTCATCAGCAAAAGATTACGTGACAAAGAGCAAAAGGATAAACTATCCTAGCTACAACACTTAGGCCTAGGCACCCGCATCCGGAGTGGCCTCAGAGCCAGATTGTCTGCTCTTGGCCTCCTCTTGCTGCTTCACCGCATACTCCACCAGCAGATCAATGAGTTTCGTCCCATAACGCTTACAGCGAGAGGTGTTGGGGATATGCTATATGGGTATCCTCATAGCATGTCCTCTATCTGGATAACCCGGGTGGCCCACAGTTCGTAGCATGGCCCATGGCCTACTGGGCGACCCAGTTAGATGGATCCAGAAGGGAGGCCCATGCTGGATAAAGGAAGGCTACGGTGGAGTCACCAGCGTACCCGGAGCCTTGGAGTACAAGACATGCTAGACTAGTAATAGACAGTGTAGAACTTTGTAACCTGTCCGGCTAGGACTTTTCCCTATAACCCTAGGACCTAGCGACTATATAAGTCGGGCCTATGGTAGCCTTTAGGGCACAACCTAGTATCGATTAACATACACTTCGCACATCGAACATATCTCTGTAACTCGGCGTATTGCCATTATAGTGAGTTATAGCATGAGTAGGATTCCGCCACTGCTGTGGGATCTGAACCTGGGTAAGCTGTGTTACCTCGTACCTGTCAACCGTCCGCCTTCCCCCACGTCTCTAAACACGCACTGTGAGGACCCCTCCATGGCGTACTCGTCGGCAATACCACGATAGTTGGCGCCCACCGTGGGGCAAGAGGCGCTTCAGGCTCTTCAGCGGGCGGGACCAAGATCTTTGCGGGAATCGGCCAAACCGTAGCCATCGGCCGTGTTCTCTTCTCCGGCAATGTTCCGATCGTCCCTCCCGACGAGTTCTGGATCCCGGCAAAGACGAACCCTACGCGATGTTCGATCGTTCCTATCAAAGACATCCACCTCTTCATTAGCGAAACCGACTCGAGCACTAGTTCCCTGGGAGTCGGAGGAGCATCAAGGCCCCCACGGACCGCCTACGGGCAGTATACGTTCGCGGAAGGATCTATGTCGGATCTATCCTCGGAATTAGCCGGCAAAGATCGGAAAAATTCAAGGCCCACCCAAACCGCCCCTGTGCAGGATATAACGGCGGAAGATCACTGCAAGTCCGCCGGCTTCGTCCGTGCGTCTGAACAGCAGAGATCCAAGTTCGTCGGCATGGTTACCATCTTTGATAATCTTCGATCCAAGTTCAAAAATTCAGAGTATATAGACTACATAAATCCAAGACGGAGAATCACTTACTGAAGATGCTGGCCTCGGCCTGCCAGAGAATCTCCGCCATGGAGTCCCGTTCTTGTTGGAGGAGCTTGTACGCTTCATCATGGTGTTGATTCTGCTCATCAGCAGCTTTCTTCTGCTCTTTCAAGATAGAAATTTCCTCCTTCAAGCGGTTCATCTCCTCATTGGCGGAGTCCTGCAGAGCTTCCATCAAGTCTTCATGCATTTTCAGCATCTCCTCCCTCTCCTTCTTAAGGATCTTGTTTTCGCTATCCAGCTGCTGAATGTGCTTGGATTGCTCGACAATATCCTTATCCTTGGAAATGGTTTCTGCAAGTCGGAGAAAGAAAAGTACACAGTGAGTACTCGGAGAATACACAAGACCAAGTCGGAATACGAAAAAGAAAGGAAAAATAGACGCTTGCTCTTGATGATCTGTTTCTTCAAGAAGGCAGTTTTACCCTTTTCGGCTTCCAAATCAGCACGCATTTTCTGGTACTTGTCGTTGGCCATGCCCCTCCGAGCATTCTCATTCTATGGAAAAAAGAAAGTTAAAAGTTGTTTGGTCTACTTGGAGCATCTAGCCGAAAATTTTCCACCTAGACGCTCGGGGGCTACAGCGAGAGTTTTTTTAACTTAGCAATATGATTAGTCTTTCTTTAAGCCTCTAGTCAGAACTAATTTAGTTTTTGATTAGAAGATTGGGGCTACAGTATAAAGTTTTTAACTCATACGTATGCTTAGCTTCTCTTTAAGCATCTAGTCGGAACTAATTCAGTTACAACTAGAAGCTTGGGGGCTACAGTATCGAAATTTATAAACACTGCGTATGATACTCTTAAAGCATATAGTTGGAATAATTCATTCAAACTATATTCTTGGGGGCTACAGTGAGAAGTTTTCTAGCTTAGTCACTCTTAGAGCATTTAGACGCAAAGACCTATGGTTTTCCGTCTAAATCCTCGGGGGCTACAGTGGGATACTCATATGAAATGCAAAAGGCAAATAAAACTAACAAGTGCAATGATCTTGAGGTTGGTAGCACTCTCAGCCAGCAACTTGCCAAAGGATACACTGTTTCCTTGCAAGATTTCTACTTGCCGGAGAAGCTCCTCGAGACTGCACGTTGGAGATGTCGATGCCGCACCAGGAACTAGAACAGTGCTACCCGGTGTAAGTACCAGATAAACTATCTTCAGGAACTCTATGGTCTTCTTGGGTGCGGGGGTGCCGTCTTCGGCAGACGTACCACCTTCCACCACCGCCTTACCGCTACCCATGGCATTCTTAGCCGAAGCTTCAGCCATTTGGTGTGCGGCACTTTCCTGCGTCGCCTATTCGCCGACAATAGCAAGATCTGTGGAGGCGCCTGAGTCCACTTCCATGGCGGAAGGGACAAATGCTTCTTTAGCTTGAGAGTTTGTCGGAGCATACAAGGGCTGGACGATGGGAGTGACAGGGGCGATGGCGGGATATGAGTCGCGATGCATCATATCCTTTATGGTTCTAGAAGCCCCCAAAGTTTTGGAGGTCTTCTTCAAGCTGGTTGTGGCTTTCTTCCTGAAACGTGCAAAATGCATAAGTACAGGAATAAGACAGACAATGGAAAATGTCGGAGAGAAAGAAGCTTACACAAGAGGGGGTGCTTTGCCAAAGGGGATCCCGGTAACCTTTCTTTTCTCCGCCTCCAGGGCGGCAGTAGTCTTCTTGGAGGCTCCACCCTCCGCTTTCTTCTTCTTGCCTCCGTCGCCAGCGTCAGAGGTGGAGCTCTTCCGCTTTCACGACAACGGAACATCGTCGTTGGACACGACCGTGACTTCCTTCATCTTTGGATCATAGATTTGGACAGCCATGCTATCCTCCTCTAGATCGCTAAGCTGTTAAGTGAAAGGGCACCGTGTTAGATGAGATGGTAATGGCTAGACGGAAGAACTGGAGTATATGCCGTACACGGAAAATAAACATGTACCTTTGGGCACTTGCTCTCTACGAACATGTCATAGGTGATGGTGAAGCCACGCTTCCTGTCCTTCACCTTGACGATGTCCTTGAGGCGAAGCTTGACGGAGTCGCTCGAGAAGTTGTTAACTTCCTCGGAGATGTGGAGGCTATCCCTTCTATCGTTGGAATACTCGTGCATCAGCTTCGAGCGGTGCTGCAGAGGCTGGATCCGCCTGATGAACCAGCACATGGCTAGGTCCAAACCGGTCAAACCCGTATCTACGAACCACTCTATCCGCATTCTAGCGCGGGAAGCATCGATGTCGGAGGGAAGGGAGGCCTAGGGTCTCCATTTCGGGGCTTCAGTGGCAGCTCCATCAACGAAGTCCGGATACGTTACTTCTCGGCCGGCCAGAGGGATATCTGGGACATAGAAGTAAGTACGCTGCCAGTTCTTGCAAGACTCGTGGCCGACGATGTCGGGGAACCGCCGACCAGGCCGGATCTTAAAACTAGTGGTGCCACAATTTCTGAGCTCGTCCTTGCCGGCTCCGGCTTCGCGCTTGACGGTAAAGAAATATATGAAGAGATCTAGCCTAGGCCTAATCCCTAAATAACCCTCGTAGAGCGCCGCGTAATTGCTAAGTGCTAAGATGCTATTGGGGGAGAAGTTCTGTGGCTGTACTCGGTAATGATTCAGGACAACAAGGAAAAAGTTGGAGATGGGCAGGGAGACGCCGCGTACCATCTGCGCTTTGAGGTACACCTTCTCTCCGACTTGGGGAGAAGGAGTGACCTGGACGGCCGGCGCCACCCGCCAGGTGAGCCCCTCCGTTGTGGGGAGGTAGCCCTCGTTGATCAGTTCTTTGATGTTGCGGTCCATGATATCCGAACCGCGCCATTCGCCCTTGTGCGAGTCGTACTCCTCCTCCAGCAGCTCCAGCGCCGCTAGATTATGGTCGCCACCGGTGGCTTCGACCACCGCAGACTTGGGGATGACCAGGCCCTCCGGGGCACGACGACGGAGCTCGCCGGCTTCGCCGCGGCTTCGCCCGACGCTGCCATGGAAGGGGAGAAGCTGCTGCTGGCCATTGGGCGTGTTCGGTGGTGACTGGGGAAGATTGGGGAGCTAGGGTTTTTCACACGTTGCGCGGAGAGCTCGAGGAGGCGATCGCTGGAGGAAGAAGACGATGCAGGGGAGAATGAGGTGAAAAAGTAAATTTTCCATCGCAGTTACTATTTATGGTCTCTGCCGTCAAGATTCGTGCAGCTTGATCTAATGGTTGCCGCGTAGACGACGTGTGCGGAGACGTGCGCGGAAATTTCGCCATGTACCAATCGTCACCGTCAACGGTTCGTATCGCTCACGCAGGAAAAGTGGACATGATTGTGTTCTCTGCATGTGTGAGTTACGAGGCATTGCTGACCTATGTCTACGTCTCCCTAGCTGTCATAGGCAGATGAACCATCACATCGGAAGATTCTAACATGGACGGATCCAGTCCGGCTACGGAAGAGTACGATAGAAGATTCAGCAATTCTCCGACTTACAAATTGAAGACGGAGGAAAAAACCTTGCAGGGTTCTTTGGGAGGACTACAAGATGTTGCTTGAAGGCTTGCCGACATCCATCTAGACGGAGCATTCAACGTGAAGAGGCAAGACAACGCAAGATCTCGGAGTTCTCCGGGGGCTACTGTTCAGGATATGCTATATGGGTATCCTCATAGCATGTCCTCTATTCGGATAACCCGGGTGAACCATAGTTGGTAGCATGGCCCATGGCCTGCTGGGCGGCCCAGTTAGATGGATCCAGAAGGGAGGCCCATGACGGATAAAGGATGGCTACGGTGGAGTCACCAGCGTACCCGGAGCCTTGGAGTACAAAACACGCTAGACTAGTAATAGACAGTGTAGAACTCTGTAACATGTCCGGCTAGGACTTTTCCCTGTAACCCTAGGACCTGGCGGCTATATAAGTCGGGCCTATGGTAGCCTTTAGGGCACAACCTAGTATCGATTTACATACACTTTGCACAGCGAACCTATCTCTGTAACTTGGCGTATTGCCATTATAGTGATTTATAGCAGGAGTAGGATTCCGCCACCGTTGTGGGATCTGAACCTGGGTAAGCTGTGTTACCTCGTACCCGTCAACCGTCCGCCTTCCCCCACGTCTCTAAACATGCACTGTGAGGACCCCTCCATGGCGTACTCGTCGACAATACCACGACAAGAGGCGAAGAGGGCGAGCGCTACCTCTGAGCCATCTGCAGACGTTGGCATCTGGGAGGTAATGTGCGGCAGATCCGGCTTGGCTCCGGATGCCATGGCCATCGCCAACCCCATCAAGGCTCTGATTCCCTTCTGCTTGCACTTGTATGACGCAGGTGCATCCTCCGACAGAGCATCCGCCAGAGCTTCGACATCCTCAAGGGCAGCACCCTTGGGGACGACCTCCTTGTAGAAGCGCAGGAGAACTTCCTTGGCCTTCGCCAAGGAGCCAGCAGCAGTACCGCAGCGATCTTCGACCGGTGCGGTGGCATCGGCAAGAGCATCTCCATGCTCCAGCACACCAGAGGAGAAAAGCACTCAAATAAAAACAAGAAAAGATTCAGTCAAAAAGAAGCAAACAATCAACAACAAAGAAGCTAAGGGAAACTTACCAGAGAAGGCTTTGGCTGCAGCCATAAGCTTATCGGCCATCTCCTTATCACAAACAGCCGCCACAGAAGCAAGCTGCTCCTCGCGATCAGCAGCCTCCTTTCGAATGCGCTCCCTGGCTTCGGCAGCATCAGCAATCTCCTTCTGCAGGCGCTTATTCACTTGTGCAGCATCTGCAGCTTTCTTCTTCGCTCGACCAAGGCTCTTCTCGAGAGCGTCCAGCCGTCGAAGAGCTGCATTGTTCTCATCTGCACAACATGATCAGTACACGCAAAATACAAGGAACAAGACGAACTATAAAAAATGAAGTAACTGAGCACCTTCGAGTTGCTGCATGCTGGCCTCCAGTGCCGGGTGCTGCTAAATAAGGAGGTTGGCGCCGCGCACAAAAGGCTGTAGAAAGAAACAGAAGAAAATGATCATGCAAACATAATAAAGGGCTCGGGGGCTACGCCCCGCAAGAGAAAAATCGGCCAACAGGTCATCTGAAAAAGGGCTCGGGGGCTCCCCCCACAAGATAAAGCTGCAAATTACTTACGTGTTCAGGCAGGGAGTTTGAAGTTCCGCGTGCGGTCTTCTGAGTCACAACTACCCGAGCCTCTCGCTTGGAGAGGTTTGGCTCATCGTCCTCAGAGTTGGACACCACCTGAGATGGAGGAGCCGTCGGCTTCGACTCCCCTACGGCCTCCTTAGTGCCCTCACTAAGAGAACCCTTCGAGGAGTGGCTACAGAAAAAGCTCGATCAAACAACAACCTACAGGTAGCAATAAATAATTCAGTTGAAGATACTTACGAGTCAATATCCAACAAGTTGAAGATGGGCGGTGCCTTCTCCTTCTTCTTCTTATTGGCCGGCAGCTGCGGCACCATCGCCCGAAGCGGCACATCAGGGAAAGGCGCAGAAGAAGCACCATCATCCTTGCCATGGCGCTCGAGGAAGGCCGTGCCCCTTGGAGTGGGAGGAGTCGACGCATCCGAAGATTCGCTCCGGGAGCGCTTTCGTGTCTGCCCCTCGCTCGGCTCGGGGGCTTCCTGAGTCGGCAATTGCGCTGGAGGAAGTTCAGACTCAGAATCCACAACCTCATTGTCTTGCGCAAACGGAAATTTCTCAGGCAGCGGGGGACATCATGACAGCTACCTTGAGTTCCTGCACACCAAATACGTCAAAGATCATGATTATTAACAATAGTCATAAGTAAACAGCACTCGAAAAAAGGCGCAACGCGCATGACGCAATTCTACACCTGAGGAAATGCATTCGAAGCACTGAAGGGGGCGGTCAAGGACTTCCCCGGGAGGTCCTCATTGGCCTTGAACTTCAGTAGCGGCCGAAGAGCTCTATCGAGGTCGCCCTTGGACAGCTCCTCAGCTGATACCCTCGTCGGGTCGTTGCGGACAATATAAAGAAACATCGGATGCGCCCTCGCTTGGAGCGGCTGCACCCGATGTTTGAGGAAGGTGCGGATGATGTCCACACCATTGCCCTCTTTTTCAGCAACCATCTGGAGCGCCTCCACCCGACGGTAGAGCTCCTCCACTTCCGCCACTTCGCCCTCCAAGATGTGATTCTTCCAGCATCTCTTCGAAACGATTTCCTGGGAGGAGTCGAAGGGAGCGAGGCCAAAATCTTGTTCGTCAACCGTGGCATCGCGGATATAAAACCACTTCTTCCGCCAGTGCTAGAAGGACTCGCACATCAAAAAGGAAAAGAAAAGAATGGAAGATCGAATGGAGATGATGCAGCCGCCGAGCGGATAGACCCCGCCGGTGCCAGACTGCCTATTCACGGAATAGAGCTTCCGGAAGAGGCCAAAGTGTGGCTCGATACCGAGCCAACACTTGCATAAAGTGATAAAGCAGGCGATGTGGAGGAGATAATTGGGAGAGAGATGATGAAGTTGGCTCCTGTAAAAGAAAAGGAGTCCACGAAGAAAATCGTGGACAGGGAGCGAAAGACCACGAAGAACGAAGGAAACGAACATCACCCGAAACCCTACGGGTGGACGGGGGATTACCTCATCGCCAGGAAGCTTTACGTCGTCCTTGTTCTGCGGGATCAATCCCGCATCGTGCAGCTTGCGCATGTCAGCATCGCACGCCTCCGTGCGCCTCCACCTGCTGTCGGTAACGTGAGCGGAAGCGGCAACCTTCTTGCCACCGGCGGTGGCGCTTGAGACAGCACCGGTGGCAACCTTCCTGGACTTTCCAATCGTGCGGCGTCGAGTGCGGCGGTGAGCACGGAGAAAGGAAGAAGGAAATGAGCGGAGAACTTCCAGTGCCCAACGCGAGAGAGATAGTGCTCGTGAAAATGGAGGCGATGGCGAGAAAGCAAATGGCAAAGCGCAATGTGAGAGAGATAGTGCTCGTGAAAATGGAGGCAATGGTGAGAAAGAAAATGGCAAAGGGTAAAACAGATTCATTGTTTACCCATGGTATTAAAAGACAAAGACAACGAACACGAACCGTCGATTCAGAAGACCTAGCGCGCAAGCTAGATCCATCCCTACACGTCTCAGCACAGCAGCGAACCGTCGCTAGCACGCCATCCACTACGCACAGAAACCAAGGAGACGCCGTAATTCTCGCCACGTTTGCGCGTGACTAGTCAACATCAAGTCAGGCGGTGGGACCCACGATCGTCCTGTCGCGTCACCTCTGCCGCTGCATACGGTTGAGATCACCAATCGTCACTACTGACGTCATCAAGACTAAGATAGCAATGGCTGGATATTTTCAGCTGATAACCAAGTACTCACTCGAATCTACGATTCAAGCAACTACTCAGGGCTAATCCTATCAGGAGCGCTGGCCGTGCACCTGAGACATGATTAAGGTACTGCACCTCTCGACTATCTTCGAGTCCTACGTCGAGTATACGACTCCACTAAGGACTCGGGGGCTACTCCCATGGGGAGGATTGGTCAAGCATCCGAAAAAATGGTGTCCTCCGGACCTTAAGCTAAAAATAACTGACCTAAAGTCTCTGCTCGAGTCTACGACTCGAATAGACACTCGGGGGATACTCCCATAGGGATCGCTGGTCGTGCACCCTATGAATTATTCGACTGCGATCCTTCAGATAAAAATACAAAATATTTCTGGCAACTTTGCCCAAACCAACATTAAGTGAGGAGCACCCTCCTTGGCCACCCGAAACACCTCCATGGTGATAACATTTCAGATGTTGTGTCTGCAACACAAGGATAAGACATATAGATATTGTCTGATGGCCTGGTAACGCACCTGACTGCGCTCTGCCAGTAAAATACCGTGTCAACAGGCACGACAAAAAATCATGACGGACGCGTTGGGTACATCACTTGAAAACCACTGGGATTCAACTCCTATAAGACCTCAATGGCCTGAGTCGAATTACACCAGCATTCGTTCCAGATTCGAGTCCGGGGACTCGAGTCTGAAGAAGATCGTGTTGTTTTGTCCTATGACAGTTAACTGGCCATGATCCGTCAGGAGAGTTAGGCACACATATCAACAATCCCTACGACCTAAGTCATTTTCTCTTACAAATAGGTCCAACTGCACCTGAAAGATCGAAGAGTCCTCAGCTGAATCTACGATTCGACTGAACACTGGAGGGCTACTGACATGGTTATACCCCACGGGTACACAATATTGGCATACCTGGTCCAGCCCAAGGAAGGCCCACGATAAGATACGCGGCCTGTAGAGATTTCGGGTGGCCCCAAGCCCATGATGCCTTCGGATCCTTGAAGAATAAGACTAGAATAGATAGAATTTCAAAGGGGACAAACCCTAATCTATAACCGACTTGACCTATGCCCGGAACCTGCCTATCTATATAAAGGCTAGGAGGGCACGACAAGGAGGGCCTCAACTCACCTCATACGCACCTCACGCCAGATCGCATCTGCGCACCCCTATAACCTTCGGTTCCGCCGTAATCTAGAGCAGACAAGCAGGAGTAGGGTTTCCCTCCGGGGGCCTAAACCTGGGTAAACACCGTGTTCCCGCATTGCTTGTCTGTTAACCGTTCCGCGATCTCCAGCATCCCCATCTTCTTTAAAACCTAAGTTCATAACAATGGGCATTGACGAGATCGAACCTCGTCACCTGGTGGCTGGGTTGGGCCACCTTCACGTTATGGCCAGTGTGTTGCCCAAAACAGTCACTAGTCAGGCCCGTTGAGACCTGCCGAATCGGCAATTTTCGTAGTGCTAGGCCTGGGAGAGCGTGGATGGGGTCTTTCCCTGCACGTGTTGGGAATGAGCGACTTACGCTGTGTTACCTTGGTGTCTTCCAACATAATCCCATCACCGCTCACTCTCACTCATGCCAGTTTCATCCACCACCATCTCGTCGGTGGCAATTCTTCGACGCAAATCTCTTAGGGGCGAGTCATAAAGTCGCCATGCCCAGCTAAAGTGACGACGAGAGCTCGACCAAGTCTATCTAGGGGTAAGTTTAATTTTCCCTGAGCCTCCATCCACATTTACGTGCGTGGGGTAACGTGTCAAAAAATATTAGTACTCCTTTTGTTTTTTTAGTTTCTGAATACCATTTTAAATGATCACCACCCGTTGGTGACCCTGGAGGCGTTTTTCACCCATTGTCGTTTCGCTCCGAGTCCAACCGCCCCCGTCCAACCTCAAGCGGTTGCTCCACGCTCGCCCAATCAATAAAGCCGTTTCTCCCGTCACAACCAAGCGCTTTTTCAATTGCATTGTAACATCCTAAAACTTTCTAAATTTTGGAAAAAAAGTTTGTGTTTTATTTTTCTATCTTTGTTTAACAAAAAATAAAATAAAAACTTTGGAAGTTTTAGTACAATAATACAAATATTGCTTCTAAAAAATGAATTTGGTCCAATTGAGTAAGAAAAACTATATTCCAAAACTTAATAAAGTTATTTTGTTTGGGAAAAAAAACATTCAAATTGGTTTTATCAAAATCCAAAAAACATATTTGTCATATAGATTTGCTGCAAGACCCTTTTCCATAAAAGAAATTTTAAGAATATTCCTTTGTTCATGAAAATAGTTTTAATACTTTCTTGAACATTTCTTTTCCTCCTTTAAAAATGTTTCATTTTGATAAAAATTTAAAACATATATTTTGACTTTAAATAATACCCATAAAGGGACAAGGGAATTTTTGTTCAGAAAACAGTATTTATACAAAGATTATTTGGTTAAGAAAGTATTTTTTTTCAAACGTATTTTCTCCCTAAATTTTATAAATAAGCAAAACATCTATTTATAAAATAATATTTACAAGTTAAATCTTTGGTGTGAAATATTTTTCTTAAATCCAAAACATCTATAAAATTTCTCTAATTTGTTTGAATTATTTTTGTGTAAATTATGAACCTTGATAGGAATGTATCCATATAAGGGTTTTAACCCCCTAAAATAAGAGGATTAAATTTTCCAAAATTATTTTTATACAAAAAACTATGCTAATATATAAAATATACCTATGTACATTTTTATCGAGTGTTTAAAAATGGTTTTGAGTGGTTTTATTGTCCATTGAAAATCTAGTAAATAGAAAAGGTTAAAAAAAGAGATAGAGAGCCACTAGGCTGACCTTGCCTGCTAGTGAGATCTCGCCCGACAAACGTGGCATCCCGTCTCTCTCTCTCTCTCTCTCTCTATATATATATATATATATATATATATATATATATATACCTCTTCCTGGATTCGTCCTATCGGCAGCCTACCCGGGTCCACACTCTCCCTCTCACATCTCCTTGACCGACAGACAAGCCCCATCGGTAGCCACCTCCCCTATCCTCTCTCCCTGTTAAGTCGTCCCCTCCCTAAACCTCCTATGCATAGTAACAAGTGGCATAAAGACCTCTATCAATAGCTCTTTATGGTTTAATACTCTTATTTCAAAACTAGCTACACACGAACTGTGTTATTGCATTTATTAGGTTGAAGTGGATAGGTTGAAGTGCAGCCTCAGATTCACTAATGGGGTGGAGGTGTATTTTGTAGGAAGGGCTGGAGGTTTGGCACTATGTTGGAGAGATGGATGGAGGTTTCTGTCCCGCCTGTGGTGTCGGTATTATATCGATGTCAAATTCTCTATTAATAGTGAAACATGGAGATTCAGTGGTATATATGGAGAGTCGCGCATGGATCTTTGAAGTGAGACATGGGGTGTACTGATTTATCTAAAATCCCAAGATGATCACCCTCGGTTATCTATTGGGGATTTTAACGAGACACAAAGGCAACAAGAGTAGTTTAGGAGGTAACGAGCGAAGTGATTCTTAGATGACGACCTTTTGAGTCTATCTAACGGATCACGGCTGTCTAATCTTGGATCAAGGGGAGCAAAGGAAATTGTTCTCTCGGTGCTAGGGATACCTTGGGCTGCCAGTACATCTAGGTGCTTCAAAATCCAAATAATTCTCTTACCTAAAAGAGAGGGTGTGGCAGTGCATCCAAGGGTGGAAGGAAAAGCTAGTGTCTAAAGTCAAGAAGGAGATCTTGATTAAAGCTATTGCACAGGCGATACCAACTTATGTCATTTCATGCTTTGATTTGACTAAGGCAATGTGTGATGCAATTAGCTTGATGATTTGTCGGTACTAGTGGGATCAAACAAGATGATAAAAGAAAGTGTCACTGGGTTAGCTAGGATACCATGACACGTTCAAAGGAAGAGGGTGGGATGGGGTTTAGGGACCTACGCATGTTTAATCTAGCGATGTTGGCTAGACAGAGCTAGAGATTATTGCAAAACCCGGATTCATTGTGTTGTACTCCTGAAAGTTATGTATTTCCCCAACACTTCAATTCTGGACGCTACTCCAACTCCAGAAATGTCTTACACATGGCGGAGCATTCTGAGGGGACTATAACTGCTGAAAGAAGGGGTGATGTGGCGTGTAGGGTCTCGGGTGTGGAAGGATCCATGGATTCCAGGTGTTTCAACACGAAAGCTAAGGACACTAGATGAGATGGAGGAGGATATGAAAGTGGTAGATCTCATAAACCCCATTACAAATCAGTTGGATATGGAGGTCTTGCAGGGCTTGTTCTAGGAGGAGGATGTTAATGAAATTTTGTCTATTCCGATCATCGGGGGAAGGAAGATTGTGTGGCTTGGAACCCAGAAAATAAGGGTGTCTTCTATGTGAAGTCTGCATACCATCTAGGCATGCATCTTAAAGCAAATAAGATTGGCCGGATTGCGGCAACATCTAGAGTGTCAGTAGGTGCATCCCTTTGTGGAAGAAAATCTAAAGTTTAAAATTACCGGGGAAGATTAAAATTTTCATTTGGAGACCGGCATACAATAGCTTTCCAACTAGAATGAATATTTGAGAGGAAAAGAGTAGTACTTGATAACAGATGCCCCATGTGTTACCGGCTAGATGAGGATGGGGGCATCTTTTCTTGAAGTGCAAGATGGTCAAGCAAGTTTGGAGAGCTATGTTATTGGAGTACATCCGGCTATCACTTCTGAATGTGGCTACCTCGGCCCTGGTCATTGAACAGGTGCTGGTATTACCGAAGGAGAAGGGCACCCAGGTCATGATTCTACTATGAGATTGGTGGACTAACTGGAACAAAACAATGCATGCGAACTACCAAGATCAACCGAGCAGGTGTGCCATAGAGTTAAGAAACATATGTTGGATTTCATACTGGGGACAACAGAGCAAGTGTCTGGAATATCAATGGATAATAGCATAACCCACTCAACCCCAGTGTGGATGAAATCGAAAGAGAATATTACTAAGTTAATGACGAGGTTTTGACTCATCAATTCCCATTGTTATGGCATTGCATTTTGGAGAAGAAAGGTACGCTGGAGATCGTTGGACGGCTAAAAAACAATAAATGTGGGACATGATATTTACCCAGGTTCGGGCCCCCGAAGGGAAACCTTACTCCTGCTTGTCTGTTCTTGATTGATGGTGAAGCTAAAAGTTACAAGGGTGAACAGATGAGATCTGGCGGGTGTGTATGCTAGGGTTGTGGATTGCCCTCCTCGTCGTACCCTCCTAACCTTTATATGGGGAGGCCAGGTTTCGAGGATAGGTCGAGTCGGTTACAGATTATGGTTTTACCCTTTGAATTTATATCTAAAGCTAGTTGTGTTCTTCAAGGAGTCGCATCATTCGTGGGCATGGGTCAAACACGCATCTCTCCTGGGCTTTATCGTCAGGGGTACATCATTACATGGGCTTCTGATGGGCCGGACCGGATAGGCTAACATTGAGCACCTATAGGGCATACCCATGTCAGTAGCCCCCGAGTGTTCAGTCGAATCGTAGATTCGACTGGAGACTTTGAAGTCTTCGAGTGCATTCATCCAAACAAGCTTTCGGGTCATAGTGTTAGTTCATAGGGATAGCTGATATATGTGCCTGACTCACCCGACAGATCATGGTGAGTTAACTGCCTTTGGGTAAAATAATGGTATCTACTTCAGACCCGAGTCACCAGACTCGAATCCGGAAATTTGCTGGTGTAATTCGACTCAGGCCGCGGAAGTCTTACAGGAGTCGAATTCTAGTTTTTAAAGTATGTACCCAACGCGTTCGTCGGGATTTTTCCTCGTGCCTATTGACACGGAATATTACTGGCAGAGCGCATTCGGGTACATTACCAGGCCATCAGACTGTGTTTGTAGGTCTTATCTTTATGTCACAGACACAACATCCGAATATTTATCACCGTGGATACGTTTCAGGTGGCCAAGGATACACCATATCTTAGCATAATTTTTTGGGCGGAATCACCAAGTTTGTCGACTACATGTCAGTTTTACGTATTAATTATAAATGATCTGAAAGATCATAATGAACTGATTCATAGGGTGCGTGACCAGCGCTTACTATGAGAGTATCCCCCGAGTGTCTGTTCGAGTCGTAGACTCGAGCAGAGACTTTAATCTTGTGAATGCCATTGATGGCCCAGATTAACCCGATAACGACTAACGCTCCCTATAGGAGTAGCCCCCGAGTCCGTAATCTAGTCATGGACTCGATGAAGGAGTCAAGCCACGAAGTTGAGCAGAAAGTCATCCCCGAATTATCTTCGAGTGCCTCATGAACCTGACCAATTGTTTAGGTGCGTGACCAGCGCTTCTGATAGGAGTAGCTCCGAGTATTTGGTCGAGTCTTAGACTCGAGTAAGTACTTTGTTATGATTCGAACGATTAGAGCCATTGCCTCGCCTCTGCTTTTGCAATTGGTGACGTCATTGCTGACGAATGGTGAGCTTATCCTTCTGCGGCGATAATGTTGATGGGACGATATGGTAGTGGGTCCCACATTCTGACTGGAATTTGACTACTCATGCGTAGATTACGCGATTTTAACTGTGTCTTCTCTATTTCCGTGTGTAATGGAGAGCGTGCTAGCGAAGGTTCGAGCGGTGGCTGTCATGTGTGCGCTATTATGCGTGACCCACGATAGCCTCTGTAGATCAACAACTCGGCTTCTTCGTCTTCGTCATTTAATACGGCTGAAGGCCCTAGTAATTTTCCCCTTCGTCTTCACTGTTTCTTCTTGTTTCCTTGTTATTCTTCCCGTGTGCCGCCTCATGCTTCCATTGCGTCTTCTTGTGCTAGAAAATTTTCGTATTTTTCCTTCCTCCCTCATCCGAGCGCAACGTAAAGCACACTGCGCCAAGATGGGCAAGCTGAAGAAAACCACCGGAGCATGGACGAGCGCAGCCGGCGCCGCTAAAAAGACCACCGTAGGCCGCGTCACCAACGGCGATTGGCGGCGATCAACAATGAGGGCGGTGGACTTACGCCACTTGTGCGAGGCCCATTTAATCTCTCAAGATGAGGGGGATTGCAAACTCCCTAGTGCAGCGGTAACTTCTAACTCTCTTAAGGGATTTCGAGTCATGTTTCTCGCTTTTGTCCTTCGGGGTCTCTCTCTTCCTTCCCACGATGCAAAATAATGATCTAAAACATGATGAAAATATGCACTCATCAAGCATACATAGGGCATACCCATGTCAGATAAATTTTGATGCAGGTTTTCATAAAAAATACTAGAGAAGGTGCATGGGACTTTGTGGCATGAACAGACGAGGGAGACTTCGTAGCAGCTGCAGCAGGGAAACTGAGACACCTGTGGGATGCACTTCCACTAGTGGAAACGAGGTCTTTTGTTGATCCCAAAAAAGGGCTTTATGACCGGTTCTTCTACGAACCGGTGTTAAAGCGGGGGCCATACCAGCGGGGGCCATGAGGCAAAAAAGGAGCCCCCCTTTAACACCGGTTCGTGCCATGAACCGGTGTTAAAGGTCCCTGCAGCAGTGGCCCGCGCACCCCCCCCTTTAACACCGGTTCGTCCCATGAACCGGTGTTAAAGGGGGGGCTATATAAGACACCACCCCAGCCCACACACACCCCACTCTTCCACTCTTTCACATTTTGGAGCCTAGCAAGAGGGTGTGAAGAGTGCTAGTTTGTGTTTTTTTCATATGCACAAGAGGTGTTCGGTGAAATGCCCGAGAGCTCAAAATAAGTTTTCTTGTTGCTCTTTCCGTCTCGGTCGAGGTCGGCAACTATAGTTTCATGTGTCATTGATGTACTATATATATAAATGGTCATCTCCCTATTATTTTTTGATATATACTACATATTAATGCAGATGAACCGGCAATGGATGTACGGTGACCGCCGCACTTCCGAGTACATTACGGGCCTCCAAAATTTCATCGTTGTGGCTAAAGCAAACCGTGGTCACAATGGTTTTATGTGTTGTCCGTGTGTTCACTGTTAGAACAAGAAAGACTACTCAAATACCAGAACCATTCACGCCCACCTGCTTCGATACGGTTTCATGCCCAACTATAATTGTTGGACCAAGCACGGAGAAAAAGGGGTTGTGATGGAAGACAACGAAGAAGAAGAGGATGATGTCAACTATCATAATATGTATCCTGAATATGATGATAATGCAACGGGGGTAGATAATGAAGATCAAGAGGGAGCAGATGGGCCCGCTGATGACGATCTTGGTCGGGCCATTACTGATGCAAAGGAAGAATGTGAAACTGAAAAGGAGAAGGAGAAGCTGGAGCAGATGTTAAAGGATCACAAAACATTGTTGTATCCAACTTGCGAAGATGGCCACAAAAAGCTAGGTGCCACACTGGATTTGCTGCAATGGAAGGCAGAGAATGGTGTGACTGACAGCGCATTTTCAAAGTTGTTGGTAAAAATGAAGAATCTTCTTCCAAGAAATAATGAGTTGCCCGACAGTACATACCAATCAAAGAAGGTCGTCTGCCCTCTAGGATTAGACGTGCAGAAGATACATGCCTGCATTAATGACTGCATCCTCTACCACGGTGAGAAGTACGAGAATTTGGATGCATGCCCGGTATGCACTGCACTGTGGTATAAGATCAGACGAGACGATCCTGGCGATGTTGAGGGCGAGGCCCCTAGGAAGAAGGTTCCCGCCAAGGTTATGTGGTATGCTCCTATAATACCACGGTTAAAACGTCCCTTCAGAAATAAAGAGCATGCCAAGTTGTTGCGATGGCACATGGAAGACCGTAAGAAAGACGCGATGTTGAGACACCCCGCTGATGGGTCACAGTGGAGAAAAGTTGAGCGAGAGTACCCGGACATCGCACGTGACGCAAGGAACTTAAGGTTTGGTCTAAGTACAGACGTCATGAATCCTTTTGGAGATGCCGGAGGACTAGGCTCCGTCGGCATCTCCCTGAAACTGGCCGTAGTGGTGTCCCTGCTCTCGAAAACCATCTTGCAGCTTTGTAACTTCTCTAACTAGATCAATACACCTGGGAGCTAACTAATTTCACATATTAGGGAGTGCCTCTATGACCAGTTTCTCGGAGATGCCGGAGGACTGGGCTCCGTCGGCATCTCCCTGAAACTGGCTGTAGTGGTGTCCCTGCTCTCGAAAGGAGGTAAGGCATAGCCTCAAACTAGCTGGAGGACTGGACTCACAAGGATACCTATTTATAGTACAAGCAGCTCGACATAGTGTCGACACTTACGAAATAATGTCGACACTCACCCCTATTATTAGTGCTGACTCGTGTTTTGTCCCGGTTGGTGTCTCCAACCGGGACTAAAGGTTCATCTTTAGTCCCGGTTGGTGTCTCCAACCGGGACTAAAGGTTCATCTTTAGTCCCGGTTGGTGACACCATCCGGGACAAGGTACACGCCGCACGACATAATGTCGACACTCACCCCTATTATTAGTGCTGACTCGTGTTTTGTCCCGGTTAGTGTCTCCAACTGGGACTAAAGGTTCATCCCGCCATTTTTTCCCGCCATTTTTCTTCCTGCCATTTTTCTTCCCGCCAGTTCTTCTTCCCGCCATTTTTCTTCCCGCCATTTTTCTTCCCGCCAGTTCTTCCCTCCAGTTCTTCCCGCTAGTTCACTATATATATATATATATGTAGGGGTTGGCCTCCATTGTCATTTCACATCTCTAGACTCATATCTGCAACCTCATCACTATTTCCCTACTTGGGAAGCCTTCTTCGTGGATCGGCGTGAGAGGGCGCTCGTCAGGCACGAGGAGGACGGCCCACCTCCTTCTAACTTCAACGAGGTCGGCCGTTGGCTATGGTGGCGCGGTCGGACTCTCCAGAGCGTCATGGCCTATGACACTGCCGCCGACTCTAACCCCCGTCTGCGCTACCCTCAAGTCCAGCCCACACGCTACCCTCAAGTCCAGCCCACGCGTACTCTCCAGAGGTTCAATTACGGCGACCCCGACGACGACAGCGATGACGGCGGCGGCGAGTACGACGACTACAGTGGCGAGTATTACAGGTGTAGGCAGGAGCATGACTGAATCACTCCAACATTCCGAAACAAGTTCGGCCGATTGTTACTTAATCTGGCCATGTATCTTAATTTTCAGTTCTTTTATGTATCTTAATTTTCAGTTCCAATTCGGCTTTATGTAACTTACTATTAGTTGCATTCTCATTCGAGGTTGACAATATGCTATTTTATCAAAAAAACAATGCAAGTTGAGCGAGGCTTGGCCCCGAGCTAAGAATCATCATGCCCGTTGTTCGACAAAGTTTGTCGATAGTTTAAAACGGGGATAAAAAAATAAAAAAAGATCGAAACAGTGTGAAACCTTCGCGTGGTGTTTTATTATGTGACATAGTTAGAAGGAAAAATCTCAAACTTGGTATATTGATTATGTTAAAGGGGGGCATTTATTTCGTTTCCCGCGCGCACCACACCCCCCCTTTAACACTGGTTCGTGGCTGGAACCGGTGTTAAAGGGGGATGCGCGTGGGAAATGGAATCCCCCCTTTAACACCGG
Organism: Avena sativa; assembly: GCA_916181665.1. Taxonomy (NCBI): domain Eukaryota; kingdom Viridiplantae; phylum Streptophyta; class Magnoliopsida; order Poales; family Poaceae; genus Avena; species Avena sativa. The sequence goes on from OV702279.1 coordinate 327,393,494, forward strand.
TTCCAGCCACGAACCGGTGTTAAAGGGGGGGTGTATTAAATGCGCGCCTTCCCCTTCCTCTCTTCCCCCAGCCAGATCGATCGAACCAGGAACGAAATAAGCAGAGGAGCTCGCCGTCGCCTCCGTCCTGCTGTCCATCGCCGCCCTGCTTTCCGCCGCTGCGTCCGTCGTCCTCGCGCCGCCCCGACGTCGCTCATCGCCGTCCGTCGTCCTCGCGCCGCCCCGACGTCGCTCATCGCCGCCTCCACCCGCGCCAGCCGCCGCCCGTTTGCCGCACGCCGCCGTCCCCCGCACCGGTTCTGCGCGCCGCCCGCGCCCCGCGCTTCCCCAGCCGCGCCTCCACCATACCGGCGCCCCGCCACCCGCGCTTCCAGCTGCCGGCCGGCCGCCCCGTAGAGGTTAGTATTAGTTTAGTATTTTATTTTGTTAGTTTTTGGGTTAGTTTAGTGTTAATTAGTTAGTATTAGTTAATTATTAGCAGTTTAGTTTATTAGTTAGTATCTTTTTTAGTAGTTAATTATTAGTAGTTAATTAGTTAGTATTAGTTTAGTATCTTTTTTTGGGTTAGTTTAGTGTTAATTATTAGTAGTTAGTTAGTATTTTATTTAGTTAATTAGTTAGTATTAGTTTAGGGTTATTTAGTGTACGGGGACGACCTCCCCTCTCGGCTGCAGGGGCGGCCTAGGTGGTGCGAGCTCCGGTGGTGGCCATGGCGGTATAGTATGCCATCGATGTCGGGGTATGCATGGTCCTTCTCGGGTTGCAGGTGTGTCCGCTGGCAACGACGGCACGGCGTCCCTCTCTTCGGCGATGCGATGTGTCGTTGGTCGTCGGAATGGTGGCTAGAGTTCGCAATGTCGGTGGCGGCCTTAGAAAAAGGTGGACTGCGCGGGCAGCTCTTTGGTGAGCGTCGTGGCTTCTCTCCTCGGTCTGGGGCCTATCTTGGGGACAACGGGCAGGGCCGAAGATGGGGAAAACCCTTTACCATAGGTCTCTGGGGCCGTCGATGCTGCTACCTTCTTCGTCACAGGGCTCCGGGTGAAAACCCTTTACCATAGGTCTCGTTGGTCGTTACCCTCTTGGGGGCGTCGTTGTGGAGCTCTGACTCATCCTAATCTTGGTTCATTGACTTCGGCGGCAAGTTTAGGTTCTCCGCGGTTTTTCTTGCAGCAGACTTCTGCGGTTTTTCTTACTGTAAACTTGTTTGCTCGATAAATTGTACTACATGCATAGATTAAAACTTGTATACAAATTGGACCTCTGACTCATCCTGATTAGGGTTTCGACCCCTCGGAACTCGTTTAAAATGATCAAGCATCCTTAGGGTTTTAATTTCATTTGTGTATTTTTGTATGAATAATATGTATATTTGTGTATGAATCCAAGTCCACTTGAATGTTTACACTCTTACTCTAGATAATATTATTGTTTTAGAAACTATGGATCCACTTAGTAGAAACCTTGAAGAAGAAGAAATAATGGAGAACATTATTGATGAGGACACCTCACAATATATGAACTTGGAGGGATATGATGACGACAGCTCAAGTACTAGTCATGGAGAAGATGAAGACTCCGGTGAACGCAATTTAATGGTTACAAAGTCCGGCGAGGTATATGCATTGATTAAGCCTCTGCTGACTTCCACCAACAATCTTCTTCTACATGTATTAATTAATTAACGCTTCTTTCTTCTTTTAGCCCTCTGGATCGACCAGCCAGCAACCATCTTCTTCTACGAAAAAGAGCAAGCGAGGCGCGAGCCAGCGGTTGAAAGATCGTGCAAAGTTCACGATCGAAGCAGTCCGTGTTGATGGCAGGCCGATGGAGCCCAAGAAGGCCGCAGACAAATTTGTACGTCAGGCTGGAGTTCTTGTTAGGGACCAAATCCCAATCATAATTGAAAATTGGAATAAGCCAAAGAAGGGCGACGGTACCTTTGTCGATGACAGATCTAAAGAAACGCTTTGGAATTCGTTGTTGGTAAATTTCACCCTTCCGCCAGAGGAGGATGAAAACAACCCGGTTATAAAGGAAAAGGTCAAAGAGTGGACTCTAAAGAAGATGGCTGACGCTTTCCGCAACTGGAAGACAAAATTGAACAAATTTGTCAAATCTGGCGAGACTCCAAATTTTGAAGACGCATATTATGCGAAGATAAGACCTCACTGGCCTGAATTTGAGACATATAAAAAAAGTGCTATAGCTAAAAAGAGGTCAGAAACCAATACGCTTAATGCCCTGAAGAAGGAATATCACCAGAGGACGGGGTCAGGTGGCTACATATCTCAGAGGCCTAAGTGGGAGGAAGCTGAGAAGGCCCTGCGCGAGAGGGATCACACCCCAGACAGATGGGTGGGACCTACGTGCAAAGACTTGGTTCTACGGAATCGGGGCAAGGTTGGACCCAGAAACAGGATTGTGTATCTTCCCAACCCTCCTTGCCAAACCCGTCACTGAACTCATCACGGCATACGAGGAAACATCCGCCAGGACCTTCCATCCCGCCAGAGAGAATGACCAGCTCACACGCGCCATCGGTAAAAAAGAACACCCTGGACATGCACGAGGCACAGGGGGTATGACGTGGAAGGATGGGTTTGCCGACTGGAGCGACTCTTATAGATGGCGCGGCAGAAAAGAAAAAGAGCATACAGAGCGGATGACACAGATAGAACATGCACTTGCGGCGCTGCAGGCGCAAGTGAATGCACAACAGAGCCATCAAGCTACCGGCCCATCTCAGCGGCACGAAGAGCCTGCATTGGAAGCTGCCGGCGGCCCAGACTCTGCGCGGAAAAGCAATGTGGCTTCCACGGAGAACGTGCAGCCCACGCTTGAAATGGCGGGTCCTCGATACCCCGTGGATGAGATCACGGAGAGCGAACATGCTGAGCTGCATGTGGGATTAATGGGCTTATCCATTAAGGTGGCTGTCGGCTATGCCTTACCTCCTGTAGCTGGTGGAACTTACCACTGCCGACCGATTCCAGATGGCTATGCTATTGTCGGGGTGGATGAGGTTGTGATGGAATATGAGGAAGCACAGCTTGACCATGCTACAGGTGAAGGGGAAACTCAACTCAAATTTGCAGTGAAAACAACCATTCTTTGGAAGAAGGAACACATTGTGCTTCCAAATTGGAGGTCACTGGCACCCCCGCCGTCTCCGCAGCGTCAGCATTCTGAGCCGCTTCAGCTATCTCCTGCGCGGCAGCCATCTCCGGCCCGTCAGCCATCTCCGGTGCTTCAGCCATCTCCTCAGCGTAAGCGGAAGAGCACTGCCACGAAGAGCATCAGTAGCACTGCCACAAAGAAATCCGCAGGAAACCGTACGCCAAAGAGTTCAAAAAACTACGTCCCGTAGCCTTCCGCCAAGCCATTGCCGGTTTTACTGTGGAATCGCAGAGACGAGGAGACCAATAGGATCTCGGAAGAACAGGTCAAGAAATTCTTTGCACCTAGACGGGCCGAGCCAAAGGAGAAAATAGATCCGGCGGTGGTGGAGAAGTTTTACAAAAATCTTTTGAAACCTGAAACCCCACTTGTGTCGGACTACGAGCGCCAGATTTTGAAGACGGATGCAAGGCGCCGTAGGGAGACTGAAAGTAGCAGTCGTGAGGCACCCCAGAAAACAGTTCCCACGCTCGGAGAGCAGGAAAACCAATCATGCGCCCCACTCCAAATGTTCGACACACGGGACCCTCCTCCCGTAAATGATTACGAGGCAGAGCTACAAAGAAAGGCCAATGAGATGGGGATGACTTACATTGCATACTTGAACGTCATGGGAGACAACTTGCCCAAATGCGATGCCAACCCCATACAGCCATGGAAGTATGGGAAGAATCTCGTCAAGAAAGAGGAGCTCAAGAATCTACCAACAAAGATGCGAAAATTGCACAAGTGGTACCTTGATTTCTGCAAGACGAGAAAAGAAGAATGGATCACGGCGCATATAAGAGATCAGATTTTCTTGTGCGGAGACGACGCGATCGACTTCAACATTCAAGACTTGCATTTTCTATTCAATCAGAAGGAACTCGACAAATCTGCCAACAGCCTTTATTGTGTGTAAGTACTATTTCTGTAATTTTTATCTCATCTCATTCACTTCATTAATTGCATGTATATATATATATGCTCACCATATATGTATATACTATTATGCAGGAAAAAGGTTATGGAATGCATGAAAGGAGTCCCTTTTGACATTGGGTTCGTTGACCCAAATAGAGTTCATGAAGAAGTGGTAAGAACCAAACCCGGGCAAACAGAAGATTACTTGCTAAAGTCTTTACTGAGACAACAAACCAAAAGGGAAATACTATTGCCTTAAAACTTCTCGTGAGTACTGTTACCCTCTCTCTTGTACACATTCTGTTTCGGCTTACTCGATGTTAAGTGTAACTGATGATGAGTTATGCGTGCGTAGGTTCCACTTTATTCTGCTAGTCATTCAACCCGACTCAGGAAAAGTCCTTGTCATGGACTCGTTACGAAAAAAAAAGAGATATGGGCAGACTTTAGAGAGATGCTCCAGAGGTAATTTCAATCATATTATCGCACTAGATCGGCAACTTTCGTGACAACAAGTAATTAATTACTCCTTTATCCATTTTCTTTGCCGGACAGGGTTTGGAAAAGGTTAACGGGCAGGGCCGTGGGTGAATGGTCAGAAGAACTAAAATTTGTAGACCAAAATGTAAGTAATACTAGCTAGCTTCCAATTCCATTATATCATGCTTTATTGATTATTATTTTGATTGAACTCTCTATTCTCGTAAAGTGCGCGCATCAGGGACACGGCAATAACTTATGTGGGTACTATGTTTGCGAGTTCATTCGCAACACGATATGTGCGACGGGCCAAGCCGCAGTAGAACAACTTAGAGTAAGTAAACAAAGTCCACAACATTATTTTATTACCATCAATTGTGTTGAGTTTTATTCTTATATATATATTGACGGCCCATTCTTCATATATATTCAGATCGAACGAATGCGGGACCAACTCCTACCATTTGAACGCATACGAGCCATTCAAGAGGAATTGGCGGGGTTCATACTTGATGAGGTCGTCACGCCTGGCGGAGAACTCTTTAGATATCCACCAAAATGAACGATGACGATGTATGTGCCGATGACGATGTTTGTGTATAATAATAGTTGCTTAATTATTCATGTACTCGTATGTACTGATGACGATTTATGTTTATACCGCTCCCGATCGATTCCCCCTCGCTCCCCCCCCCCTCCCGCAGAAATACGCCCAGAACGGGGCAGAGGCAGAAGTCTACCGTGGCAGAGATTTAGGCCGTTTTCCTGCCGCGGCAGAGTTATGCCGCGGCAGGAAAACGGCCTAAATCTCTGCCGCGGCAGAAGAACCTTTAACACCGGTTCCATCCCCTAACCGGTGTTAAAGGGGGGGTTGAGGCATGCGGCAGCCCCACGTGCGCCACCCTTTAACACCGGTTCGTATAAGAACCGGTGTTAAAGGGACCCCCCTCTAACACCGAACCCTCAACAGCGGTGAGGAACCGCTGTTAGAGGGCCCTCCCAACCGGAGTTAAAGGGGGGGCTCTGCACTAGTGTGCAAGCGGAAGTGGAGGCCTGTGTCAGGAGACAGAGGGAGGGAGCTACATCGTTGCGACTCCATAGGGTGACTTTTGAGTTTGATTCCCAAATCCTGGTGAATGCACTGGACTCAAGTAGTCATGAACTAGCGGAGATTGACATTCTCATCCGTGAGATGAGAAGTATCTGCCATAGTGTCTTTGAGAGCTTCGAGTTCAAATATTATCCTAGAACTTGTAACAGGGTTGAGCATGAGCTAGCGAAGTTTGGTTTGAAATCAGAAGTTGAATGTGTGGGATGGGCGGAGCATAGCCCTTCCTTTGTAACGGATTTGTTGGCCATTGAATCTGCTGAGCCATCTAGTTAATGGAATTTATGTTTATCCTTAAAAAAATATAGAAACTGCGTCTATAAAAATCTATATCTATATCTATATCTATCTACCTAATAATAAAGCACGAAGTGTTTCTCCCGGTCCAACACTTTTTTAGACCGTTTTGCCCATTCACCAAACCATGTATTACCACCAAGCCACCCGTAAATAGGATAAAAAAACATTTGCTCCGCTCCCCTCCCCTCCCCTGTGTCTCTGTCGCATGGGCCTGCCCCCGTCATCCCCTACCTCATATTCTGGAGATCGACACGAGCACGGCTTGCAACCACCATAGAATCGACCTGATTTTGCTCCGATTCTTTGCCCCCTCTCCACGATTCCTTGCCAAATAAATAGCCCCGACCCCCTCTTCCAAACCCCTCTGGAAACCCTATTTTTCCGCCACCAGGCTGCTCTGATCGAAGCTTGTCTACGCTGCCACCATTGGCGAGATCGGGAGGTTAAGCTTCCCACCAAACCCGGCGCACCATCGCCACCACCGTCGCCATCTGCACCGCCCGCCGCCATCCACGTCGCCCAGGCCGGCGAGCTCGGAAGATTCGGTTCTGTGTCGTCGGATCGCACGCCCTCTTTCCTCCCCGTAGTCTTCTCCGCATTATGCAGGTCTGTCATGGCGGTGGCACCTAGCGGCTAAAATCTCCGCCACCAGGCGTTGTACGGTGGTCCATTTTCTCCGCTCCCCTCCCCTCCCATGTGTCTATTGCATGGGCCTGCCCCCGTCATCCCCTACCTCATGTTCTGGAGATTGACACTAGCACGGCTCGCAACCACCGTGGAATCCACCCGATTCTGCTCTGATTATTTGCCCCCTCTCCATGATTCCTTGCCAGATAAAGAGCCCCGACCCCCTCTTCCAGACCCTTCTGGAAACCCTATTTTTCCGCCACCAGGCTACTCTGATCGAAGCTCGTCTGCGCCGCAACCATTGGCGAGATCGGGAGGTCAAGCTTCCCACCGAACCCGGCGCCCCCTCGCCACCACCATCGCCATCTGCACCGTCTGCCACCGCCCGCTGCCATCTACGTCGCCTAGGCCGGCGAGCTCGGAAGATTTGGTTCCGTGCCGTCGGATTCCTCCCCGTAGTCTCCTCCGCATTATGCAGGTCTGTCATAGTGGGGGAAGCTAGCGGCTAAAATCTCCGCCACCAGGCGTTGTACGGTGGTCCTCTACTTCAGCTAATCTGGCATGTCTGGATACATAATGCGATCTCATATTTCTAGTTAAACAAATCGGTGAGCTGCTGAATCAATATTACTCGATCATATCACGTTTTAATTTCCTCTTTAGTCCAATTCTTAAATAACATGCATGTACACCCATCCTCCAAGTTGAGGCATTGCCCCAGGATGTTTTTGCTGCTGGTCGCCAACACCACGCACACCTCACCATTGAGGTTGACTACGTCCAGTAATCTCTACTAGCACATATATATGCGTGCGGTCTCAATGAAGCATCGAGAGTCACCGGTTCATTTGTCTCCCTTTTTTCTTCATTTCGCCTTGATGCATCCATCGATGCATCTTTTGGTTCATGTCCCACCTCAATTTTGACAAACCATACAACGGCAAAGATATTGTTGATTCAATCTGCTAATTTGCAAGTAAATCATGCACACGATGGCTACTTATTGTTGTTATTTGGATTGTGCAGATGAGGAATGCTCTAGTGCCCTGGTGGTTGCAGCCGGACAAGCGATGACAGATGAAAATCCAGCGCCAGATATTATAGTTGACTTGCTGGCTTTAGTTGTAAAAAACGAATTGGTAAGGATGGCAAGTGTTGTTTCAAGTGCAATGCTCGGTTGACGTTGACTCCGTGAGTAAGCATACATTGAAAATTTAGTGGAAGATACAGGACACCATAAAATTATAGCAGTCTTATTTGAGTCAATGTTATTTTCCTACTTATTGCAGTTGGGGCACCTAGCAACCTGAAGTAAAGTTCTCAAGGTCCGAGCATAGAAGACACTGGGAGACTGGTTTGATCAAATTTTCCTTTCTTTCGTCATATTAAAGGTCAATTTACTTAAGCGTTGTTGTATGTCAGATATAAATCCTGACATTCTTAATAGCTTTTCTCTTGTATAATAATCGTCTAATTACCTGTCACTTTCTAAATTTTACTAATTGACACTATATTTTAAGAGGGTGCATAACTTTTGAGCATAATTCCTGGTCCATCAGGTTTTGTGGTTCCCCGGCGAGGTCTCGTGCTTGCCTTGAACCCTGTCACAAATTTTGCACTGCTATGTTATTTTTATTATTTACTCTACACACCTTGGAATGAAATTCAGTTGCAGGCAGTATGGATGATGAGTAACATTTTCTAACTCCAGGTCAGACTATCGAGAAAGACCCATCTTTTGTGAGCAAGGTGAAGAAGATCGCTTTGCTGGTGATTTGAACAAAAATCCAGCAACATTTTCACTAAATTTATACCAGACGGGTAAATATTTGCATTATCAACTAATTAAGCTTGTACTAGCATTTTTCCTCTGTGTTCACCGTATTCATTGATGTTACTCAAAAGAGTTGTTTCTTGTTCACCATATCCATTGGAAAACCGTTCTTGCATTTTGTGTGAGTCCTGAGTAAATTGTTTCTAACGTACTCCCATGGGTTTCGAAAAGGGAGAGGAGTCATCCCCTTTTTCGCTCATGTTCCAAAATTGGGAAAGGTCTCCCGTGCACCGCACAGGCTTTTTTGCTAGTAAATCACCACTACTATTAAACAGTCAAACAATATCTTTCCTACATACCCTCCAACATACATACGCGTGCCAATCAGAACCGCACGATAAGTCCTATCGGTCCCAATCTAACAGCCACAATTGCTTTAAGCGGGGCCGGTGTGCACTTAGCAATTTCCGTTGTCTGACCAAACTCCACCGCAGAGGAAGCCACACACACGCCAATCAGAACCCCATACATCACGCAAGTCATTTAATTCACGTACATCAAGTGGGCTATCTAAAAGAGGAAACTGACATTAAATTAATCCTACAATCATGCCAAATCGTCTTGATTCACCGCCGCGTGATACCTTGCACCACACAGATCCAGTCGCCACCACACCATCGCATCCCTGCACCACCACACCATCGCATCTCTACATGCGAAACTCGACATCCTACACTTCACCGTCCACTGGGTGGTCGTTTCTCCTTCACCTCCTTTAACCCAGACGAATGGAATTTTGTCGTCTCCCTGCTGGGCGACCTGAATCTCGTACACTGCACTCTGCCTTCCTCCTACAAAATTGGGATTGATTCAAGAGACAATTTTAATCAGTTTACTATACTGATCCCATGATACATCAAAAACACCTATATATGGGAATGAATTGATAAGATTAGGTGTGGGAACGACATCAAAAAATACCTTGGTAAATCTCTTAATATCTTCATTCATTAGCTATTTCTTTATTGGCGGCATGTGCACATTGACAAGGTTTGATCTTATTAATGCCCATTGTTATGGACTTGGGTTTTGGAGAAGATGGGATGCTGGAGATCACGGAACGGTTAGCAAACAAGCAACATAGGGACACGAAGTTTACCCAGGTTCAGGCCCCTGGAGGGAAAACCCTACTCCTGCTTGTCTGCTCTTGATTACGGCGGAACCGAAGGTTACAGGGGTGCGCAGATTCGATCTGGCGTGGAGGTGTGTATGCGAGAGTATGAGAGAGAGATCTAGGTCGTGCCCTCCTAGCCTTTATATAGACTCAGGCAGGTCCCGGGCATAGACCTAGTCGGTTACAAGTTCTAGGGTTTTACCCCTTTGAATTTCCTATCTATGCTAGTCTTGCTCTCCAAGGATCCGAAGGCGTCATGGGCCTTGGCCACCCGAAAATCTTCATGGGCCGGCGTACATCTGCCGTGGGCCTTCCTTGGGCTGGACCAGGTATGCTGAGATCATGTACCCGTAGGGTATAACCATGTCAGTAGCCCCCGAGTGATCAGTCGAATCGTAGATTCGGCTGAGCACTCTTCAATCCTTCGGGTGCAACTATGTATTAACAGTATGTGTGTAGGGATTGTTGATGCGTGTGCCTGACTCACCCGACGGATCAGGGTCAGTTAACTGTCTTAGGACGAAACAACACGATCTTCTTCAGGTTCGAGTCCTTCAACTCGGACCCGGAACATATGCTGGCGTAATTCGACTCAGGCCGCGGAGGACTTACAGGAGTGGAATTCCAATGATTTTAATTGATGTACCTAACGCGTCCGTCGGGATTTTTCATCGCGTCTGCTAGCACGGGTTTATACTAGCAGAGCGCAGTCGTGTGCGTTGCCAGGCCATCAGATGATATCTGTAGGTCTTATCTTTGTGTCGCATACACAGCATCCGAATGTTTATCACCGCGGAGGCGTTTTGGGTGGCCAAGGAGAACGTTGCTCACTTAGCGTCTTGTTGGGACAGAGTTGCCGAAAAGTTTTGCATGCTGATCCGAAAGATCGTAGTCGAAGAATTCGTAGGGTGCGCGACCAGCGCTCCCTATGGGAGTAGCCCCCGAGTGTCTGTTCGAGTCGTAGACTCGAGCGGAGACTTTAATTCAGACATTGTTCAGTGTTAAGTCCGTTGGACACAAAAAAAATTCGGATGCTTAAATCCATCCTCCCTATGGGAGTAGCCCCCGAGTCCGTAGTGGAGTCGTAGACTCGACGTAGGACTCGAAGAAATAGTTCGCTTTTATTCATCTTTCGGATGCGCGGCCAGCGCTCCTAATAGGAGTAGCCCCCGAGTAATTAGTCGAATCGTAGATTCGAGTGAGTACTCTTAGCTTTGAAGCCGAAGAAACTGTAGTTGTTGCTAGTATAGCTTTTGATGACATCAGTGCTGACGATCAATGACCTCAAGCGTCTGTTGCGCCAGAGATGACTTGACTAGACGAACGTGGGTCCCACTTGCTGACCTTGAATTGACCGGTCACGCGCGGCGTGGAGATAATTACGGCGTCGCCTCGATTTCCGTGTGTAGTGGACGGCGTGGTAACGATGGTTCATTGTAATGCTGACACGTGTATGGCCAGATCTGCCGTTGGCGTTAGGTCTTCTTGATGGACGGTTGTCGTGCGTCGTCTTCGCCGTTATAATCATTGGGGAAAGCTGCAGTTTGTTTTCACCGCATCTATTCTTGTTTTCACTGCCTCCTTGTGCTCTAAGAGTTCTTGCTGCGCGCTGGAATATCCTTCCACATTTCCTTCTTCCCTTCTACGCTCTCACTGCCGGCGCCGCCGTACCGCGATGGGGAAACCGAATAAGTCGTCATCTGCGGCTGGTACCAGCGCCGCCGGAGGGAAGAAAGGCGCCACCACTACCCGTGTCACCGACGGTGGTTGGCAGCGATCAGAGACGCGGGAGAGTGACCTCCGCAAGCTTCGCGAGCGGGGCTTGATCCCGCAGGATAAGGAGGCCGTTAGACTCCCAGGCAACAAGGTAATCCCCCGTCCTCCCGCTGGGTATCGGGTTATGTTTCTTGCCTTCGTTATTCGTGGGTTTTCCTTCCCGGTCCATGACTTCCTTCGTGGGCTGCTTTTTCTCTACGGCATCCAGCTGCATCATCTTTCCCCCAATTCTCTTCTTCACATTGCTTGTTTTATCACTTTCTGCGAGTGTTGGCTCGGCATCGAGCCGCACTTTGGCCTCTTCCGGAAACTCTATTCCGTGAAGAAGCAACCTGGTTCGGATGGTGTGTATCCCATTGGGGGTTGCATCATCTCCCTCAAAGCCAATATTCTTTTCTTTTCTTTCTCTATGTCCGAATCTGTCCAGTACTGGCGGAGGCGATGGTTTTACATTCGCGACTCCACAATGACTGGACAGCATTTTGGTCTTGCTCCTTTCGACTCCTCCCAAATAATCGAGCCGAAAAGGTCCTGGAAAAACCAGATCTTGGATGGCGAGTCAGTGGAGATAGAGGCTCTTTACCGTCGGGTGGAGGATCTCCAGTTGATTCCGGAGAAAGAAGTGAACGGTGTGGATATTATCCGCACGTTTCTCGAGCATCGGGTGCAGCCCCTCCAGGCTAGGGCGCACCCGATGTTCCTTTATGCTGGGCGTCGTGATCCAACGAGAGTTTCGGCCGAGAAGCTTTCCCAGGGTGATCTCGACAGGGCCCTTCGTACGCTGTTGAAGTACAAGGCTGGAGAGGATATCCCGGGGAAGTCGCTGACTCCGCCGTTTTCTTCGACGCTGGCCGTTCCACAGGTGTAGATTCATGCGTGTAGCGCTTTTGTCGACTGCATTTTTATTTTCCTTTGTTTGCTAACAAAGTCTCTTCTTTTCTGCAGAGTTTCAAAGTGTCGGGTATGGTGCCGCCATTGCCCGAAATATTTCCGGATGCTCCGGATAATGACGTGGTGGATTCCATGTCCGAGCTGCCTTCGGCACGATCTCTGGCTGAAGAGGTCAACGAGTCGAGCGAGGACCATACTCGCAAACGATCGCGGAGCTCCAGCGAGTCTTCGGATGCCTCGACTCCTCCGACTCCCAGAAACCCTCTGTGCCTTGAGCGTCACAGTGACGGGCATGGAGGTTCTTCCTCTCCTATTCCTGCTCTTCTCGTGCGAGCTATAACGCCGCACCCGCCAGCGAAGCGGAAGAAGGAAGAAAAGAAGGAAGAGAAGAAGGGGGAGAAGAGAGCCCGAAGGACTCCTCCTGTCTTCGACCTGAGCTCATTGGACTCGTAAGTTTCTTTTATACTGCTGTCCTTTTTACTGTTGACTTTGTACTTGTGCTAATTATTTCGTGTGCAGGCACTCCTCCCACGACTCCTCCAGTGATGGTGCTCGGGAGATGATGGGAGAGTCAAAGGTTGCATCTCCTCCTCCTCAGATGGTGGCTACCTCTGAGGGTGTTGTGCCGGTCTCTTCTCCGCAAGAGGCTCAGGTGGTTGCGCCTCAGAAGGCTATGGGCGGGCCTTCGGAGTCGCCATCGGAGCATGTAAGTACTTCTGTTTCCTGCCACGGGGGGAGCCCCCGAGCATCTGAAAAAAGTTTTCTTTGTCTTGTTCATTCTTCGAGTCCCGGGGGGAGCCCCCGAGCGTTTTCGTGTGCGAGTTTTGCTTTTGTTCCTTTGTGTTGGGCGCAGCCCCCAAATCCTTTTCCTTACTGGTAGGTCTTCTTCTTGCAGCCTTTTGTGCAGGATGCCAAGCGTCTGGTGCAGGAGCACCTGATGCTGGAGGCCAACCTCCAACAGCTTCGAGGTACCTGTATGCTTTGGTGCTTCTTTCTTTTTGCATTATTGTCTTGCTTTCTGACGCTTGTATGTTTTGAATGCAGAGGAGCATAACACTTCCCTCCATGAGATTGATGCTCTCAAGAAGAGCCTTGGTCAAGCGGAGAAGAAGGCCGAGGCCGCCGCTGGTGCGAAAGAGCGCCTTGAGCTGGAGCTGGCCGAGGCAGCCAAGGCTAAGGAGCGTCTGCAGCAGGAGGCCACGGACCACGAGGAGCAGCTTGCCACTGCTGCGACTGCGCGTGAAAGAGAGGTGGCAGGCAAGCTCATCGCTGCTGCCAAGGCTATTTTGGGTGAGTATCTTATTTTTGCCCCTTTTTCTTGTTTTCTTGTCTTTCTACTGTGATGCTTTCTTCATTCCTTTTCTTTTTTGTCTCAGATGCCACAGGCATCGAGTTTGACCGCAGCGCTCTGGAGCACGGGAGTGCTCTAGATGATGCTACTGCAGCAGTCGAAGATCGCTGCAGCATCGTCGTCAACTCACTCGCCAAGGCCAAGGAGGTTCTTGGCCGCTTCTACAAGGAGCTTGTCCCCAAGCGCGCGGCCCTTGATGATGTTGACGCCCTGGCGAAGGCCTTGTCAGCCGAAGCGCCTACGGCGTATAAGCGCAAACAGAAGGGCATCGGCGCGTCCGTCGGGCTGGCGATGGCTTTGGCGGCTGGAGCGGAGCTGGACCTTCCCCAGATCACTTCCCGGATGCCGACGACCGCGGATGGATCCGAGGTAGCCTTTGCTACCTATTCTACTCGCTACAAGCGATATGGGCCAAAGCTCATTGATCTGATGTCCGAGTATGTGCTACGGCAACAGGGGGAGGCCAAGGCGAGGCAATCCGGCTCTGAGGCTACTCAGGGTGCCGCGTCTTAGGCGTTGTAGCTGTAGGATAGTTTGTAATCTTCTTTTTCTATAATTATGTTGAGGAACAAAAATCATTGTGCCACGTAGTGGCCTTTATATGCTTAATGAATTTTGTTGAGTTGTGCTCTTCTCCGTCTGAATGTTTATGTCCTTTTCTTTTCTGCTGCTCTAGGTTCCTTCGGGTGCTGATCCCGTTGACACCTCGCCTGCAACGCGGCTGCGGCCATCTTTGGATGATTCCTCACAACTTGCTTTTCTTCGGGACCGTGCTCGTAGTCTTGAGAAGGAGTTGCTTGGGGTGCGTGGTCACGCTGACGTTTGGAAGTCCAAGGCAGATCGCGGTGCAGCCAGAGAGGAGTACTTGATGGCGGAACTGCTTGGACTGTCTGATCAGCTTCAATGTAAGTTGTTCTTTGTTTGGAGCTGCAGCTCAATTCTTTGGATGCTCCTGCTGGCCTTGCGTCTTATTTTGTGCGAGTATCGCAGGTGCTAACCTTGCTCCGAGGGAGGAGAAAGAGTGTGTCGTTGTTTGGGTCAATTGCTTGACTCAACAAGACATGGAAGCCGGCGGGTTCTTCTGGATGGATCGTGACCGTGTCATGGCCCTGGCGACGGTGCAGGATCGTGTGCACCAAGTTTCACGGGTGCTTCGTCAGGTGCAGACGTCGCTTGCGTCAGTGCTGCATGTCATGTTTCCTTTGGATGCTGGTCTTCTGTCGAAGTTTCGGAACGTGAGTAATGTCAAGGATTTGGTGCGGCAACAGCTCATCGCAGGAGTGAAGGCTGCTTTGTCCCTTGTGAGGCTGCACCGCCCTGATGTGGATTTGTCTGCTGTAGCAGCTGGGCCACCTCTTCGGCCGGATGGTGGTGAGTGGGACATGCGTCCACATTATGCGGCTGTAAGGCAGTATGCCGAACAGGTCGTAGATTTGTTTGAGCAACGTGCTCAAGTTATTCTTCAGAATAGGAAGTACCTATAAAAGAGATAGATGTAAAATTTGTATGTACGTGTCTGGGCGCGCTTTGCCCCTTTGTTATAAAGATGCAGTTGTTGTTTGAGCACGTAGTGCTTTGTTTGCGTACGTGTCCTTTTCATTAGCCTGACGTGATCAGCTACTCAGGTATATACGTGTTATCCTCGGTCGATGAGATCGTGAGGTGGCGGGAGCCCCCGAGTGCGTTATGTAGTAAAGGTGTAAATAGTAAAACGAAATTTTCGGGGCGATACACTTAGCTTTATTTATATCGTAATGGAGGAAGTACATTGTTCGGCTGAGTAGCCTTGGCTGAATAGCCTTATTGAAAGTAAAGGGGTAGATAGCTAGGGGTAGAATCGTCGCAAGTGCGCGATGTTCCATGGATTGGAGTATGCGACTCCAGACTCCACGTGCTTGAGGCGATAGGCGCCACCTGGGATGACTTCGGTGATGATGTAGGGTCCTTCCCATGGTGACTCGAATTTCTTCGGTCGCTCTTGCTTGAGTCGTAAGAAAAGGTCTCCTTCGACGAAGGACCTTGGGCGTAGCCGGCGGCTGTGGTAGTTGCGGAGACTCTGCTGGTACACCGCTGATCGAGCTGCTGCTACGTCTCGTGCTTCGTCGAGTGTGTCGATGGCGTCTTCGAGTGCGGACGTGGATTCGGCTTCACTGTAAGCGACGACCCGGGGGGGCCTGGTGGCGTACTTCGGCTGGTAGTACGGCTTCGGCTCCATGCACCATGAAGAACGGCGTGTAGCCGGTGGAGCTGTTTGGCGTAGTCCGCAAACTCCATAGGACGGATGGTAGCTCCTCCGTCCAGGCTCCGGCCTTTCGTTCGAGTGGGCTCATGAGGCGCTTCTTGATGCCAGCGCCGATTAGGCCGTTGTCCTTTTCCACTTGCCCGTTCGTTTGCGGGTGTCCCACTGAGGCGTATGTGATGTTGATCCCGAGGCCTTCGCAGAAGTCTTGGAATTCTTTGGAGATAAAGTTCGATCCATTGTCAGTGATGATGCTGTGTGGTACGCCGAACCTGTAGACAATGGACTCAAAGAATTTTACGGCGGTCTTGCCCTTTTGGTTAGTGACCGGCATGGCTTCGACCCATTTGGTGAATTTGTCGACTGCGACTAGGAGGTAGACGTGCCCCCCTTTCGAGGACTTTGGCAGTTTGCCAATCATGTCGAGGCCCCATTGAGCAAAGGGCCAGGCTATAGGTATGGGCCTGAGCTCTGATCCGGGTGCGTGTGGTTTGTCGGCAAACCTTTGGCACCCCTTGCATCTTCGGACGATGTCCTTTGCGTCGCTCATGGCCGTTGGCCAGTAGAATCCAGCTCGTAGAGCTTTGGCGACAAGGGAGCGGTTGCCTGCGTGATGGCCGCAGATGCCCTCGTGGATGTCTTGGAGGATGGTTTTCCCGTCACCGATGGTGACGCATCTTTGTAGTACACCCGTAATACTGCGCTTGTACAGCTCGCCATTGATGATGGTGAAAGCTTTCGACCGGCGAGATATGCGCCGGGCATCTGTCGGGCTGTCAGGCAGTTCTCCGTTGATGAGGAACTGGAGGTATGGTCGTGTCCATGTTTCTTCGACTGCCATCACCTGCATCAGGTTGACCATAGCGACCTCTGTGTCCAGTTTCACGGGTCCTTCATGACCTTCGGGCAGCGTGGCCCCCGAGTGTTCTGCTTCTTCGGGTAATCCCTTGGGGAATTTTCACTAGATGGATGGCACACAGATTTGTTCGAGGAACACACCTGGTGGCACCTTTGCGCATGTGGAGCCGATGTTGGCGAGTCTATCGGCCTCCTCGTTGCTTTCTCTTCCAACGTGCCGAAGCTCGCAGCCGTCAAATTCTCCTTCGAGTGCGAGCGCGCGGTACGCGATCATGTTTTCGGCGTGTGCGTCACACTCATTCATCGTCTGTTGGACAACGAGGATGGAGTCACCGTAGATGACCAGGCGCGTTGCGCCGCAGATTTTTGCCATCCTCATGCCATGGATGAGGGCTTCGTATTCGGCCTCGTTGTTGGAAGCTCGGAATTTCATCTGAAGGACGTACTTCATCTTGTCGCCTTGCGGGGAGGTCAGTATGACTCCAGCTCCTGCACCGGCTTCATGCTTCGAGCCGTCGAAGTGCATCGTCCATGACTGCGACATGTCTGGGGTGTCTGGCTGTTGTAGCTCCATCCAGTGTACAAGGAAGTCCGGTAGGACCTGCGACTTGATTGCTAGTCGTTTCTCGTAGACGATGTCTAGAGGTGACAGCTCAATTCCCCACAGGGCCACGCGTCCTGTGGCCTCTGGGTTATTCAGGATGCTGTTCAAAGGTGCCTCGTTGACCACCATCACCTGATGCTCCTGGAAGTAATGGCTCAACCGACGAGTCGTCATGAACACGCCGTAGGCGAGCTTTTGGTAGTGAGGGTACCTCTGTTTTGTTAGCGTCAATACCTCGCTAAGATAGCAAATTGGGCATTGAACCCCATGGGTTTTGCCTTCTTCGGGTCTTTCGACCACTAGCACGGTGCTGACCACCTGGTGTGTGGCTGCGATGTACAGCAGCAGAGGCTCGCGCTCCTTTGGTGTGACCAAAACGGGCGAGGTGGAGAGTAGTCGCTTAAGACTCTCGAATGCGTCGTTGGCTTTGGGCGTCCATTCTAATTTATCTGCCTTGCGTAGCAGCTGGTAGAATGGCAGGGCCTTCTCGCCCATGCGGCTGATAAATCTTCTCAATGTCGCTATTCGCCCTGCAAGCTGCTGGACACCCTTGAGATTCTTTGGCTTCTCCATTGCCATGATGGCCCGAATTTTCTTCGGGTTCGCCTCGATCCCTCGCTGGGAGATGAAGTATCCAAGGAGTTGTCCTGATGGGACGCCGAAGGCGCACTTTTCAGTATTGAGCTTGATCCTGTAGCGGTCGAGATTATCGAACGTCTCGCGGAGATCGTCGATGAGTGTTTTTGCTTCCCTGGTTTTGATGACTATGTCGTCGACATAGACTTGGATGTTGCGACCAATCTGGTCCTTCAGGCATGCCTGCATGCATCGCTGGTACGTGGCACCTGCGTTCTTTAGCCCGAAGGGCATTGTGTTGTAGCAGAATACTCCGAACGGTGTGATAAACGCCATTTTCTCCTGATCTTCGACCTTGAGTCGAATCTGGTTGTAGCCTGAGTAGGCATCGAGGAAGGAGAGTCTCTCGCATCCTGCAGTCGAATCGATGATCTGGTCGATCCGAGGAAGAGGGAAGTGGTCCTTTGGGCAGTGCTTGTTCAGCGACGTGAAATCCACGCACATCTGCAGGATGTCCGTGTCCTTCTTTGGGACCATCACTGTATTTGCAAGCCACTCGCTTTCTTTGATCTCCCTGATGAAGTCTGCAGCGAGTAGTCTGTTGATTTCTTTCCCGATGGCCTCGGCCCGTGGCTCGGACAGTCTTCGGATGGACTGCTTGACGGGCTTAGTGTCTGGAAAGACGTTGAGTGCGTGCTCGGCGAATTCCCTAGGAACTCCTGGCATGTCCGTAGGACACCAGGCGAAGATTTCCCAGTGCTCACGGAGGAATTCGACGAGCGCGCCTTCCTATGCGGGGCTGAGGTCGTTGGCGATCAGCGCCATCTTGGAGGCATCCGTCGGATGGACCTGCACCTTTTTTGTGTTGACGGTGGAGTCGAAGGACATGTTGGGTGCGTTTTGCCTTGCAACTGGGGGTGCCCCATTATCCGTCACCTCGCGGAGCTTTACGAGCTCGTCTTGCATGCCGAAGGACTGGGAGATTCTGTTGAAATCCCTGTCGCATTGGTCCGATCGGGTGAAGCTCCCGTGAAATGTGATGACGCCCCTTGGTCCTAGCATCTTGAGTAGTAGGTATGCGTAATGTGGGACGGCCAAGAACCTTGCGAATGCCACACGCCCGAGGATGGCGTGGTACTGTGATGGCCAGTCCACCACTTCGAATTCGAGCCGCTCGAGTCGGAAGTTATCCGGCTTGCCGAAGATGACATCAAGCCAAATTTTGCCCAGGGGGAATATGCCCTTCCCTGGAACGATGTCGTGGAACGTCGTGTCTGATTGTTCCAGGCTGCACTGCGGGATCCGCATTGCTGCTAGGGTGCTTGCGAACATCAGGTTGATGCTGCTGCCGCCGTCCATGAAGACGCGACTCATCTCGAAACCTTCGATCTGTGCCTCCAGCACCAGGGCAGCATGACCTGGGCGAGGGATCTGGCAAGGGTGATCTGAACGGCTGAACGTGATGCAGGACTCCGATCCGCTGAGGTATTCAGGGATGGCGGGTGGAGTTGCTACGGCCAAGTTGATCTGGCGAGTGATTTTCTTCTGCACGATGTTCGTGGGGCGTCCCTTCTGGATCATCAGTGCTCCTTTCGGCGGGGGATACCCGTTCCCGGCGTTGTTCTATGCTGGTGCGACTGGTTGGTGCGGACCTCCCACAGGTGGTGGTGGAGGAGCTCCGTGCGCTATTTCGCCTGGCGCGGGTGCGTTTCCGACCGCAGGAATTGGGGCTTGCTGCCTCATCTGGACCATGCTTTCGCTAAGCTTCTGGAACTCGCGGTAATCCTTGAGCATGTGGCTCACCTTCTTTTTGCCGCCCTGCTTGTCGATGTAGAAGTGGATGGTGCATGGACCCGAAAGTTTGTCGTATGCTGATGGTCCATTGTCGTGGTCGTGGCGTTGCCACGACTGTGCTGGGCGTCCACCATCGTGGAAGTTTCCTCCGCGGTATCCTCCGCTGTTACGGTTGGCATCGTTGTGGCGGTCGACGTAGCCGGCCGCGACCATGTCAGGTCCGTCGCGATCGTCGTAGACGCGCGATCTCCTCTTGCTACGGCGCTCCCGTCATCGGTCGTAGTCGTCTTCTTCTTCCGAGTGTGCTCGGTGGACGGAATCTTCACCGTCGGCCCACCTGTTGGCGATATCCATGAGGTGATCGAGTGTTTTGGGCTTGACACGCCCGAGTTCCTCCTTGAAGTCCTGGCGCTTGACGTTGTCCTTGAAGGCGTCGATGGCCCTCTCTTCGGAGATGTGTGCTGCGGAGTTCTTGGTGTTGGACCAGCGTAGTATGTACGAGCGAATGGATTCGCCCGTTCTTTGAGTGCAGGCCCGCAACTCTTCGATTGAGGCGGGCCTCTTGCTAGTGCCTTTAAAGTTTCGGATGAAGCTGTAAGCCAGCTCCTCCCAGCTTCGGATGGACCCTAAGGATAGGCTGCTAAGCCAGATCCGGGCTGCGCCAGTCAGCTGCAGCTGAAGGCATTGCATGGCGGTTTCTTTGTTGTCGCCGTGCAGCTTGACGGATGACAGATGATCGCTGAGCCATGCCTTTGGGTCTTGCGTGCCGTCAAACTTCAGAGTATCCGAAGGAAGTTTGAAATTATGCGGCATCTTTGTTCGTCGAACAGATCTGCTGAAGCATCGGGCCCCGCAAAGTTCTCCTTCGTCTTCGTCCATCTCGGATTCAGACAAGCATGCGCGCTTGGCTCGCGCTTTGTCTATTTTGCGATGTGTGAGCGCGTCCCTGGCGTTGTAGTCGTGGTTATGATGACGCGATCTCTTCTTCCTTCGAGGAAGGTCGTGCTCCTCTTCTTCTTCGGATGAAGGGGTGGGGCTACGGTCGTGCCTGGCCGGAGCTTTCTTCTTCGGCTCCGCAGGAGCTTCCTGGTGGAGCGCGGCTCCGATAAGTCCAAGTCCGGTAAGTGCGGACTTATGCATGGCTCTTTTCGGGTCCCCCTCCGGAGGTGGGTGGGCCGCTAGGTACGCAGTGGCTACCATGATCGCAGCTTGCGGCGTTTTCGGGATGACATTGCCGTCGGCGTCCATCTCCATGAAGGATGTGTGGAGAGTTTGGGTCACCTCTCGGCGCTCCTTGGGATCCATGTTCTCCACCCGAGAGCGGTGCTTGTTTCCTTGGTTGCCATTCGTGCTGGAGCCGATGCCCATGGCGGAGAGCGCAACTCGTCGCGCGCTGGACTCGGAGGCTGCTTGCTTGCGTTTGTCAAGCGTTTCTTGCATCTTGACTTGTTTCTTGTGCTCCTCGATGAGGAGGAAGTGGTATGCCATCAATAGTTCACGTGAGGCGTCTGCAGGCAAGACTGTGTTGCCCGCCACAGCGGCGCGTGCTTGGGCCCATCCCTCCTTGTTGAGGCAGATGACGTGGCCGTTGTCCTCCCCTTTGGGTGGGGGGGACTGGCTTCTTCTGTTCCCGTCGTTTCTGTCCTGTGGGTTGGGGTTCGAGTTGGGCGGCGGGTTGGGTGGTTGCTGATCCACGTCGCTCTGGATGACTACGGCGCATTGGTAGCGCTCATAGATTGGTCCACTGCTGCCGCAGCTTTCGGATCCAGAACCGTAGGTCCCTTCATCCGATGGCAGATCGCACAGATCAGAGTTGCAGCTGCTGCTGTCATAGGACTCATCTGTTGATGACGATGTGCGTAGCACAGGGTGTGGAGCCCACGAAGCGGGCCTGATCGATGGTAGGGGCACCCGCTCAGGGAGGCGGAGGGTGCCAGTCTGACCCACCTAGAAGCAGAAGCTCCCGAATAGGATCTCGAGTCCGTCGCCTACGGGCTCGAAGTCCTTCATGGTGGCCGGCGAGTGGGCGGTGAAGTCGAAAGCGCCAAAGAGGAGGTGGCTCTCCGTCGCCGCAGAGTTGTAGATCGTTCGGGTTGGGACCGTCACGATCGCACAATCAGCGTCCCCAGTTCCCACAGACGGTGCCAATTGACGAGGTTTGATCTCATCAATTCCCATTGTTATGGACTTGGGTTTTGGAGAAGATGGGGATGCTAGAGATCGCGGAACGGTTAGCAAACAAGCAACACAGGGACACGAAGTTTACCCAGGTTCAGGCCCCCGGGGGGAAAACCCTACTCCTGCTTGTCTTCTCTTGATTACGGCGGAACCGAAGGTTACAGGGGTGCGCAGATTCGATCTGGCATGGAGGTGTGTATGCGAGAGTATGAGAGAGAGATCTAGGTCATGCCCTCCTAGCCTTTATATAGACTCAGGCAGGTCCCGGGCATAGACCTAGTCGGTTACAAGTTCTAGGGTTTTACCCCTTTGAATTTCCTATCTACGCTAGTCTTTCTCTCCAAGGATCCGAAGGCGTCATGGGCCTTGGCCACCCAAAAATCTTCATGGGCCGGCGTACATCTGCCGTGGGCCTTCCTTGGGCTGGACCAGGTATGCTGAGATCATGTACACGTAAGGTATAACCATGTCACACATAGACCTAGGCTAATATTTGATGAAAATAGATAAACCAAAATATCAAAATCAGTTCTTGCTAATATTCTATTGGCAGCATTCTCCTGGGAGATATTTGACATAATAATTGTATATGCGTATAAAGTAACAATGTAGCTCTTTCTTAGCCTGCACCAGAATACTATCAATGATAATAAGTCTAATATGGTGTGCAGATTATATTCCATAATTCAATTGATTTTTGTACTACTAATAATGATATGGAGATTCACATGAGGGCATATGACAGCACCTGTATGTCATCTCCCAATTACAATGATTCCCGCACCCAGTTTCAGGATATAAGCAGCACCCACTCCTTGGGTAATCATGAGCAGCCTGACTTTTTTAAAACATTGGTAGTATTTTGATCACGTGCTAACTTGCGGTATGTAACAGACCCTAAAGAGTTGAAGAGGCAAAGAGAAACAAAGAATATTATGCCCGAAATAAAGAAGATATTCTGAAAAGACATCGACAAGCCCGTGAAAATAAATAGGCTTCCGCTACATTGCTTAATGATGAGCAAGATGTACCACATACACCCTTGACCACACCCATATGTAAGAATGAACTTCAACTTCATGATTTTAAGATTGTCTGGGCGCTAATGGCTTAATTTAATGATCTTCTACGTAATTTACATGCTTCAAGCTCATGATGCTACGCCGTCTGCCCCTCCCAATGGGAAGCATACCATATTTCGAGACATCACTAACACCCACAACTCAGGTAATATGGGATGAATATATGATCTCATTGAACAATAGACTATTGCGTGTTACTCACATGATCGATGGGGAAATATTCTTAGTTGATTGTATCATGTATATGTTGGCCCAGCCCCAAACGCTGAGTGCAGTCCGACGTGACGATGGCGAAGTATTCCGGCGAGTTGCACGCACGTATAAGAACCAGCTAACAACGATCAGCAAGCTAGCTATCTAGTCTGATCAAAAGAACTAGCTCTCTCAACTCACACGAGTACGTACCAGGAAAAACAATGTTGATGGCTGCAGGACCCTCTCGGTCCTGTTGTTTGTATTGAATCTCACAGTTGTCTTACAAGGCTACTATATGGGTGTATATATACCCGGCAAGACGCAACGTCAATACGAATAGGTGTTGGACTACTAGTCCTACTCGGAACACACACACGCACACGACACCGTTCCGTGTCCTATCGGGATTACTGTTCCTAACAATCACCCCCCTAAGCACGATGTGCCCATCTTCACAGCTTGGACGCCGATCCTTCCTCGCATCTCCGCAAACTTCACTCGTCCCAAAGATTTAGTTAGGATATCCGCAAGATGATCATTGGTGCAAACATAGTTGACTTCAATCTTGCTCTCCTCTACACACTGTCGTATGTAGTGATACTTCGTATCAATGTGCTTACTCCTGTCATGATGCACCGGATTCTTGCACAATGAAATTGCAGACTTGTTGTCAATATTGAGCACCACTTGTTCCGCCTCCCGATTGGTGAGATCACCAAGTAGACTTCTTAGCCACACACCTTGACACGCTGCAGTTGCAGCCGAAATATACTCAGCTTCACAGGATGACTGTGCCACCACCTTTTGCTTTTGTGATAGCCAACTTACTATGCTTCTTCCCAAGAAATATGCCACGCCCGAGGTACTCTTACGGTCGTCAATATCTCCTGCCATGTCGCTATCACTGTAGTCAAGTAGCTTCACCTCCTCCTTCTCTTTCGAGTAGACAATACCAAAGTTTGTTGTCCCTTTGATATACTTGAGTATATGCTTCACGGCTGTCCAATGCTCCATTGTGGGTGCTTCCATGAAGCGACTCACATAGCCAACGGAATAGGCCAAGTCAGGTCTTGTGTTAATGAGATACCTCAAACTTCCGACAATGCTCCTATACTCCGTTGCATCAACCGCAGGTGCTTCACTCCTTTTGCTCAGTTTAAGACGAGGTTCCATCAGAACATGAGTTGGATTGCATTCTTCCATGCCACACTTCTCGAGTATCTTCTTTGCATATGCCTCTTGGCATAGCGTGATCTCACTCAGCTTTTGATGTACCTCGATCCCAAGGTAGTAGCTCAATAAGCCTAGATCACTCATCTTGAATAACTCCTTCATCTGTAGCTTGAACTTTGCAATCTCCTTATCATCCGCTCCTGTTATCAATAGATCATCAACATAGATGCCAACTAGTAGATGATACCTTCCTTTACCTCGCTTATACATCGCATGCTCCAGTGGGCTCTTCTCGAATCTGAGAGAGATCAATGTACGATCAAGCTTGATGTTCCACGCCCGAGGGGCTTGCCGTAGCCCGTACAACGCCTTATGTAGCTTCAAAACCTTGTGTTCTTCTCCCTCTTTGATGTATCCCGGTGGTTGCTTCACATAAACTTCTTTTTCTAACTCCCCATTCAAAAACGCGGATTTCACATCCATGTGATGCAATTTCCAAGATTCTTGAGCTGCGAGAGCGATAAGTAATCTCACCGATTCCATCCTTGCAACGGGAGCGAACACTTCTTCGAAATCCACACCTTTCTCTTGCACATACCCCTTGGCAACTAGCCGAGCTTTGTGTTTCACCAACTTCCCTTCGGCATCCTTCTTGATCTTGTACACCCACTTGAGCCCTATGGCTTTGTGATTGTTGGGTAGATCGACAAGCTCTCATGTATTGTTGTCTTTGATCGACCCCGACTCCTCATCCATAGCCCGACGCCAACACTCCTCCATATTAGCATCCTCGAATTTCGTCAGCTCCTCGGTGAGTAAACACCGACCTTGTCCTCTCCCTCGCGCACGCGCTGTACGAAGGGTCTCCGACGGATACAATTCCAGTACACTTCGAAATTTTTCTAGAGTAGGCGGTTGTCTCCTTTCTTCCTGTGCACTTGGAGGAGACGCGGAAGCTGACGTAGTACTTGTTTCAGTGTCTACTGAATTTTCTGCAGTTTCTGTCGGTGTACTGCATGTTGGCGACGTGACATCGTTGCCCGCGTCCACTTCTGGACTGCCGCTAGTCCCTCCTAGACGGGAGTGTGCAGCTGATGGGCCACTTGCGTCAGGGCTCTCGTCCGCGCGTGGACTAGATGGCGACGCCGAGCCTCCAGGTGCAGAGCGTGAGCTGCTGCTCGTGCCGGGACTCCCACGCGGATAGACGTCTCCAGGCGTGGCGCTGCTGCTGCTCGCTTCCGTACCTCCATCTTCTGAGCCAGCGCCTAAATCCGTAACGCCACGGGACGCTGTTTCTTGATCATCTGCATGCGAATCACTGTATACTACAGTAAATATTTCATCAGAAATTGATTGTACCGGTTCCGCAGAGCCCCAATTCCATGATTTCTCCTCCTCGAAGACGACGTCGCGTGTCACCACCAACTTTTTGTTCACTGGATTGTACGCGCGATATGCCTTCGAACCGTATTCATAGCCGATCATGACCATTGGAGTACTTTGATCCGCCAACTTGCTAGTATGCCCGGTCACCGTCTTCACATGCGCCATGCACCCGAAAGTACGGAGATGATCAACCGAGGGCTTGCGTCCGTACCATGCTTCGTACGGTGTCATACCAGCCACGCTCTTAGTTGGCGCCCTATTCAGCAAATAGACAGCTGTACTAACTGCCTCACCCAAAAACCTGCCTGGCATGCCTTTGCTCTTCATCATGCTGCGTGCCATGGCCACCACGGTTTGGTTCCTTCTTTCCACAACACTGTTTTGCTGCGGTGAATATGGTGCGGTGAGATACCGTCGGATCCCATGAGCTTCGCAAAACTCCTTGAATTCATTGGATTTGAACTCCCCACCCCGATTGGTACGGAGGGCCTTCAACTTTGCCTCGGACTCCACCTCGGCTGCCATCTTCACAATCCTGAACGCTTGCAAAGCTTGATCCTTACTCTTCAGCAACACAACCCACATGTATCTACTGAAGTCGTCGACGATGAGCAAAAAGTACTTGTTCCCGGCGGGGGTCGCCGGCGTGATTGGTCCGCATAAGTCTCCATGCACCAACTCAAGAACCTTACTTGCTCGATATTGTCCCTCCCTTGGAAACGGGGCTCGTCTTTGCTTCCCAATGAGACAACCGTCGCACACCTGCTCAACATGATCAACACACGGTAAGCCACGTACCATCTCCTTCTGTCCAAGTTGTCGTAGAGCCTGGAAATTAAGATGTCCGTAGCGTGCATGCCACTTCCACGCCGAGTCTTCCATGCTTGTCATCAAACATACTGGATCCGCCCGATTGAGATTGAGGATGTAGAGTCTATTCTTCGACCTCTCCACCTTCATGATGAGCTGCCTTTGGCGGTCATATCCCCACAGGAACTCGTCCTCCAACACGATCTTGCATCCACGCTCCGCGAGCTGACCAAGACTGATAATGTTGGTCTTAAGCTTGGGAATATAGTACACGTCAGTGAGTACCTTGTGACCTCCATCCTTCAACTCAAACAGGACAGTGCCTCGTCCTGCAATCTCCACCTTCGACCCATCGCCGAATCGAACGGAGCCTCCAACCGTGAGGTTCAACTCAGAAAACTGAGCCTTTTCGCCGGTCATGTGGTTGCTAGCGCCTGTGTCGAGGTACCAAATGTCGTGAGCCATCTGCATCCTCCGCGGGAAGACCTTCTCTTCCACGAGCGTGACGATCTCCATAGCGGACTCCTGAGGAGTTGATTCCTTGGTGGTCATTAACTCGCAAGCTTCGAGCATGAGTATCATCGGTCCATCATCTCCTTCCTTCGCCATGAGAGCCTTCTCCTTTGAACGGTTAGGACACTCCGATTTGAAGTGCCCGAGCTGATTGCACTTATGGCAGCGAAGATCTTTCTTGTCGAATTTCTTCTTTGGCTTCTTCGGCTTGCTGTCCGACTTCTTCGCCGGGACCGAACCATCGCCACTGCCAGATGCTTTATCGCTCCTCTCCTTGGCAACCATTGCCTGCCACTGGGCACGTGTAAGCATGAGCTGCTCATCTTGATTCGCATCGCCGTAGGTGATCTTCATTCGCTTGTCATGCGCCTTGAATCGTCCAACCAGGTCATCCATCGTGAGGGTGGTGAGATCAACGCATTGCTCGATTGCCGACACCACAGATATGTACCGCGGCGGTGCCGCGCGAAGGAAACGCATTACGACTGAGATATCTTCCAGCTTCTCACCTTGCGCGCGAATCCCGTTGACAATTGTGGCTACCCTCGAGGCAAAAGCGTCCAGTGTCTCATCTCCTTCCATCTCCAGGTTCTCGTACTTCTTCTGCAAGGTTTGTAGGGTCGCCCTGCGGACGCGCTCGTGCCCAAGATTCAACGTCTTGAGTGTCTCCCACGCCGCCTTTGCAGAATCCTTCGAGATCAGGTGCTGCATCACGTCCGCCGGCACCACGGAGCCGATGGCCGTGAGTGCCTGTCGGTCCTTGCGGTACTTCGACGCGCCCTTCTTGAACTCGTCGCCGCCGGGATCGACAGCCTCCCAGATGTCGTTGCCCTCCATGACCCACTCCATCCGTTTCGCCCACGTCGTGTAGTTGCCGCGATCATACCGCGGGTACTGCGACGACACCGATGCACCCGCAGCCGCACCGGAGTACTCGCCTTGCTCCTTGCCCGTCATGACCTCCCGTTACTAGGAGATCCTCCCCGAGGCTCTGATACCAATTGTTGGCCCAGCCCCAAACGCCGAGTGCAGTCCGGCGTGACGATGGCGAAGTATTCCGGCGAGTTGCGCGCACGTATAAGAACCAGCTAACAACGATCAGCAAGCTAGCTATCTAGTCTGATCAAAAGAACTAGCTCTCTCAACTCACACGAGTACGTACCAGGAAAAACAATGTTGATGGCTACAGGACCCTCTCGGTCTTGTTGTTTGTATTGAATCTCACAGTTGTCTTACAAGGCTACTATATGGGTGTATATATACCCGGCAAGACGCAACGTCAATACGAATAGGTGTTGGACTACTAGTCCTACTCGGAACACACACAAGCACACGACACCGTTCCGTGTCCTATCGGGATTACTATTCCTAACAGTATATAGATCCTAAGGAACTGAAGAGGAAACAATATTCACAATATAGGGACGAGAAAAAAATGGCTGCTGCTTCCACGAAATCGACGCATAGGGAAATGAAACACAAACATCGGTGTCCATCATCATTGGTAATGATGACCAACTAATGCATATATCCCTAATTATATTTATCTAATAAAATATCTTTTTCATCTACGCAGACCCTAAAGAAATAAGGAGACAAAGAGATAGGGAGCAGTATGCACAAAATATGAATGAAATATGAAAACGACAATGCCAGTCCCGTGAACTGAAAAAAGCTTCTAATGCCCTCCTCTATAACGATGACACTGCGACACCCACACCAGCTACAGGACTATCCACACTAAAAAAAAGAATGTGATCTACGCAAATTACACCATTACTTTTAGGAAAAAGCGTTTGCCAACAATTTACTTGTGATATGACAACTTTCTTATGAATACTGAAGAACTTAGTACCTAATCAAGCAGTCTTTTTGGAAAGTAAATGCCCGCTTCTTCGCCCAGTGATGAAATATATGTGAGACTACCACCCTATCATCAATTTTGAACCTGTAAAAAGAATGAATTCAATGAAGAAAACAACCAAATGTGTAGTAACACAAGTATGTTACAAGTACATCGATATGCGCTGAATAGTAGGAAATAAAAAGAAATGGAACCTAATAGTAAATGGAAAATCAAACCACAATGGTTTACCTCTTCAAGAAATCATTAACAAGACATGTCTGCATCAGTTCTGAGTAAGGCGGAGTTTCATTTTGTTCTGCAGTAGGCTTAGGCTTTTCAGGTGATGTCTCCTTCAGTGTGATCAAATGAAATATCTCCATAAGGCTGGTCATGGTTTATTTCTGCAGACCCCTCACCCTACAAGTTATTGAATTGACAAAAATAAGAACACTTTACTAACATAATGGGCTATATACAATATGAATGCTGTAAAATAACTGAGCATGAAACGACAAGTTTCATGAAATGGTCTAAAGCCATTGAAACTTAAATTTATGTTGCTATAGTATATTTCATAGCGTGTGTTGTAAAGAACATTTGGTCAGAAGTCATATGAAGAAGTGAACAATACTAGAGTGTGTTGTACTACCGAATACCATGTCATTAATTTGAGGACAATAGCCCCATCCAGTTATGAATTGTAAAATTACTCCTGCAATCTACAACTAAATTGAAATCTAATATTTGTACATTCTCCATGTCTGAATCTTCATGCAACATGTAGAAGCTTCTCTTTAACTATCGAGGATGGCAACAAATATTATTAAATTGAAATCTAATATTTCTATATGCATTATGGATAGAAAGAGTACAATTGTTTTTGTTTTCATTTGCAAGTTACAGCTCCATGCACCACCTAGCATTACCCAATATTCATAACAGTGAGAGTACAAGGATGCACCATATCACCTGAGAAATGAACTCAATGCCCCCAATGCGACCTACTTAAAATACGAACGTAATGAATTATTTGGGACAATCACAACACTCTATTAGTTGTTTGCAAATACTACTCTGAATAATGCTGAGCACTACAGTCAACATTGAAAATTTAGAGTCATGATCGGGATCCCATTATTCCATGAAATACTTGCTTAATTAGTAATTGCCAAATATTAGTGTTTGAAGAAATAAAAAGGAATTCAGTGCAGTTTACACTTGTATTTTTGTGGCTACAATTTACAACGAAAATGAGCAAAACACTTAGCTGGGAGGGGAAATAACCATACACTCCAGGAAGCTCGCGACACGGCCAACCCGCCGGAGCTGGCGTCCTCGCTGGTGTCCCACAGCGATGCTCCGGTTCATCTACTTTGGTTGTGCATGTAACTCATTCATAATAAACAACAAAGAACTTCAGTTATTAGCATAAACATCTTGAGCATCGTTACTGCTCAAACTTAAAACATGTTTTATCCTACGCATGATTATTATTTTTCTGGTAAAACCTCAGCAGCGCAATGAGAACTAAAGACATATGTCTGATAATGAAGAAGAAACATGGATGAAGTATCCAGTATTGCTTTATTTCTATTGTACAGTCCACACGCAACACCAAGCACCACAGGAGAAGTAGCCAGAAATTAGTTAATTGTGCATGTATATGTTGACATTGATCAACTAGCCATGCGTACGAACATATTGGTGTCTCTTGGCCGCTCCCTAATTAAGCACATGTGGACATGTGGTCTGAGGATGTCCTAATTAAACAACACACTAGCTAGATCTAAGCCAAAGAATAAAGCTAGGGAAATAATGCATATATGACGGCATCAGTCAGCTATAACTCATTTCTAACGAAAGTAGTGAGCAGATCGCATGTGCGTACCTGGGGTGAGGCTGAGTGAGAAGAGGAAGAGCCCGAGGCGGTTGTGATGGGCGACAGACTCAAACAGGAACGATAGCCCGACGGCCTACCTCCTAATCTGCTTCTTGTGGCTCGACACTATATGCATAAGCTGGAACATCGCCATCTTGCGCTGCCTGGGCTCGAGCAGTGCTTCATTGCCTACGGATCCGGCCTCCTTCAGGACAACAGGGGTGTGCCGCTGACGCGTACTAATTGGCGGCAGCGGCCGGGAGTGGGAAATCTTCAATGCCAACGGTGGGAAGGGAGCAGCCGCCAAAGTCAGCGGAGGGGAGGCAGGGGTGTGTGCATCCGATAGCCGGCGGTGGGGAAGTTGGGGACCGGATAGAAGAGAGAGAAGAGTGAGGCTAAGTAAGTAGATAACGAGTGTCTGATTTCTTTTTTTCTTTTATTTCACAAGGTATGTTTTTCTGTAGGCATTGTAAATAGAATGCATGGTATGCAGACATGCCTTCATGAATAATGGGATTTTTGAAAAAATAGCAAAAAAAGAATAATGGGGAAATTATTTGAAAATTTTGAAGATTATCTTTTTAATGAATGATTGAGTTTTTTTAAGTACCCTCTCCGTCCTAAAAAGATGTCGCAAAATTGTCTAAATTTGGATGAATAGATATATCCAAATTTTGATAAATCTAAGGCATTATTTTTAGAACGGAGGGAGTATATTGGATGTGGGACACGTTTGTTCAAGAAACAATAGTATGTATCTTTGTGTTTCATTTATAAATGATATCTATTTTAAAACTATATACATATAAATTTTAATTAATGGTAATGTATATGAAATTATTATCATAAGAAATTCGACATCTGGAGCCTGTGGATGTTAAATTTCATAGAACCAAGCATTATAAACTGCATACAAGCTAGACCATTAAGAGAGATCCATCACAATATTAATTGTAGAGGATGTTTTGGTTAAGAATTTTCATAATACATTTGTGCGATCGTGACTTTTATCTGAAGTCATGTGTGAATCATATACTTATTAGATTTGCGCTTATATTGTTGCGCAAGGACATATTTAAGTGGACCGGTAAGAAAACTCACTAAAAGACACATACAAAATTCACATAAATTTCTATAAAAAACATAATTTCCTTTCAATAAAGGATGCTGCTACCCGGTGACGCCGCACGGGAGCGCTACTTGTGCGGCGGCTGATGTCATGCTACGCTATGCGCACAGCACTGCGCGTGCGCGCCATCCTGGTTCCAACCACCGCGTGTGCTGACGGCATACCACGTCATGGGCCAGAAATAACTAGTTGGTTTTTGTTTCTAGGCCAGAACTGTAAACTGGAGATTCTAGGCCACCACATAAAATATACGGGAACACACCACCCAGCTACCACCACCTTCTTCTTCCTCAAGCTAT
This sequence comes from Avena sativa, assembly GCA_916181665.1. Taxonomy (NCBI): domain Eukaryota; kingdom Viridiplantae; phylum Streptophyta; class Magnoliopsida; order Poales; family Poaceae; genus Avena; species Avena sativa. The sequence continues at coordinate 327,425,616 of OV702279.1, forward strand.
GAACAGATCTCAACCAGCATCACCTCCAGGAAGAAGAATACAAAAAAAAGAGCCAGATCTCGATGGAATCTCTCCTACGCTTCAACATTCATAACTAGCAGAAAAAATTAGGTACTCCCCTTTTACCCCTTCTTCACCGTTCCAAAATCTTGTTTTCAGAATAAATTTTATACAAAAACAAACATGGATAAAACATCATATATTCTCAGGAAAAAGAAAACATTTACTTGGATCTTGGGGATAGAACATTGCACAGAACAAAAAGGAAAAAAGATCTAAAATAGACAAGAACTAGTTCTGCTCAGGCTATTGTTCTTAACAGATTTCAGCTACCAGATTCTTCAAAACATGTTCCCAGATTCTCAAACATGGCCCTTACTTTTCTCTTCTATTCAAGAATTGCTCTAGCCCACTCCCATCTAAGTTGAAGAACTTCTCTGCTTTCCTTTTCATATCACTGCATATACACATAAAAAAGATGTAATTATATGTTCTGTTTGATTTGCAGGTTAACTGGAGAAAAAATAGAGATGGATATTGACAAACTTCTAGTAATTGACGGATCTAATGCAACTCTGTTAGTTAACGAAGCATCAATCAACAAAGGTAAAAAAATTATAAAATATGCCATGATACAAAACTACCATGTTACAAAACTACTAGCCATGTTACAAAACTGCAATGGGATGTCTGCATTGCCATGTTAAATTTGAGCAACTACCATGTTAATAACATCCAATTGTCATGTTAAATTTGAGCAACTACCATCTTTATTTTGAACAACTGCTAGATTCTTAACTTCAAAATTGCCATGTTGAATTTGGGAAACTACCAGGTTAATAACTTCAAATTCCACAGAACTACAAACTACTAGACCAGGTTCTTTCCTCATAGTTGCCATATTATTCATGTTGCTGGCTAGTAAACTATCACAATTCATGTTCTTTGAAAACAAAATATGTATGCTGACAGAAAACTGAAAAATGTCTACATTTTAAAAATATGCAGAGTTGGATTCCTCCAAAAAAAATGAAGGAGCTACTACTAGGGCTATATCGCTTGATGTTGCGTGCACTGAGATAACTTTACCCCAATCAAGTGCAGCTCATACTCCCCCCACAGCACATGATGATATAAATGAGTGCAATGAAGTCCTTTCCACACCACAACCACCTACTGCACAGATGAGGTTTGACACTCTTGAGGAAGCAGAAAGGCATTACAAAATGTATGCACAGAGAAGAGGTTTTGGCATAAGGTACAACTATAGAAAAAAATCTGAAGCAACTGGTGCTATTATAAGAGCAGCTATAGTTTGTCACAAAGCAGGTCATCAAGTAAAAGATAAAGAGGATACGCAAAACCCTAAGCCAGTTGTTGCAGAGAGGAATAAGAGTACAAATCCAAGGACTAATTGTCCAGCAAGAATGCTACTGGAGCTAAGGGATGGCAACTGGTTGGTTACAAAATTTAGTGATGCGCACAACCATCCTCTAATTAAAAAATGGTCACTAACTGGTTTTCTGCGATCACACAGAGACATACCACAGGAAGACCAGGAATTCATCAAAGTGCTACACTCAGTAAATATGGAGACCAGCAGGATGATGCAAATAATGGCAACCTTGTATGAGTCGCTTGAGGGTGTGCCTTACACTCCAAAAGACATGGCAAACTTCAGAGCAACATTCCGAGCTGAGAACAGATACACTGACATGCAAGACACAATGGCATACTTCAAAGCATTGAAATCTCAAGACAAAGATTTCTACTATAGATTCGAGCTTGATGATGAAGATAGGGTTGCAAACTTGTTCTGGGTAGATGGAGCATCAAGAAGAGCTTACAAATACTACAATTACTGTGTGTCATTTGACACGACGTACATGACTAATACATACAAGATTCCATTTGCACCATTCATTGGAATAAACAGTCATGGCCAGTCTATACAATTTGATTGTGGCTTTCTAAGGAATGAGCTAAGCACCAGTTTTGATTGGCTTTTTGAGACATTCCTAATTGCAATGAATGGGCTCGCACCACTAAACATTATTACAGACCAAGACTTTGCAATGCGTTCCGGTATTGACAATAAGTTCCCAAATGCAAGGCATCAGAACTGCAGGTGGCATATTATAGGGAAAGCAACCGAGGAAATCGAACCAATAGTTGCTGGTAATGAAGCACTACGCCAGGAATTCAATAACTACATTAATTGCAGCTTGACACCGGCAGAATTTGGATCAAGGTGGAACACAATGATTCAAAGGTATGGCCTACAGACTCATCAAAAATTTGAAGCTTTGTACAATAAGAGAAGCTTCTGGGTCCCTGCATACTTTATGCATGATTTCTACCCTTTCTTACAAACAACTCAACATAGTGAAGGTTTCAATACTGTCCTAAAGAAGTATGTAAAACCTTCAAACTCTGTAATTGAGTTTGTTCATCAATACACTGCTTTACAGGAAAAAATTATAAAAGCAGAAGACAAAGAAGAAGCAGACTCGTCGCTTACTTCTGCTAGGACTTGGTGTTGGCACCCAATTGAGCAGCAAATGGCAAAAGTATACACCAGAAACATTTACAACCGATTCCAAGTAGAAATACAATCAATTATTTCGTACAACATACGACAAACAACTCTAAATACTTATTTGGTTGAGTGCATAGTGAAATTTGTACCAAATTACTACAATCGTACGTATGAAGTTTATGCAGATCCTCAAAATGAACAGTACAAATGTGAATGCTGCAAATTTGAACGGGATGGTATTGTATGCTGCCATATTCTAAAGGTATAAAAACATACACTTGCCATATTGTTTTTGAGTAGTTGCCTACCAAGAAATCCATGACTACCAGGTTTTTGAGCTTATTTTTGTTTTTGAATAAAATAATGCAGGCCATGGTCCAGCTTGGAGTAACTGAGATTGTTGGAGATATGCCCAAGAGGCAATAATAAAGTGGTTATTATCATATCTTCACACTTATGATAAATGTTTACATGCCATGCTATAATTGTATTAACCCGAAACATTAATACTTGTGTGATTTGTAAACTAAAATAAGAGTCCCTAGTAAAGCCTCTTGTTAAACTAGCTTGTTGGTTAATATATGATCATGGTTTTCTGATCATGAACATAGAGATGTTATTAACAACAGGATCATATCGTTAGGAGAATGATATGGTGGACATACTCCTATAGATAAGCGTAGCATAAAGATCAAGTCATTTCAATAGTTCAATTGCTATATGCTTTCTGATACATAGTAACCTAATTCCTTCGACCATGAGATCATGCATATCACCTTTACCGGATGGATGCTTTGATGACATCAAACACCACACCGTAACTGGGTGGCTATAAAGGTGGCATTGAGTGTTCGGAAAGTATTGGTTGAAACACATGGATCAAGAGTGGGATTTGTCCATCCATATGACGGATAGATATACTCTGGGCCCTCTCGGTGGAATGTCATCCAATTAGCTTGCAAGCATATGACTAGGTCACAAGGGATCACATATCACGGGAACGAGAAAAGAGTACTTATCGGTAACGAGGTTGAACTAGGTATGCAGAGATACCGACGATCATAACCTCGGATAAGTAAACTATCGTGAGACAAAGGGAAATTGGTATCGTATGTAAGTGGTTCATTCGATCGCAAAGTAATCGTAGAAATATGTGGGAGCCATATGAATTTCCAGATTCCTCTATTGGTTATTGTTCGGAGAAGTGTCTCGATCATGTCCGCATAATTCACGAACCGTAGGGAGACACACTTAAGGATTCGACGTTGTTTGAGTAGTTATGGTTTTATGAGAAAGAGACCAAATGTTGTTCGGAGTCTCGGATGGGATCCGGGATATCACGAGGTGATCCGGAATGGTCCGGAGAATAAGATTCATATAAGGAAAGTCCCGTTTCGGAGTTCGGGAATGATTCCAGTGTTTTCATCGGGAATGTTCTAGAAGGGTCCGGATTGTCCGGCACTCCGGGGGGGGAGGGTACATGAGTGTGTCATTGAATGATTGCATCATGTACTAAGTGTTCTTGCTGTTCCAAAAACATGAAAGTCAAATTGCCAGTTTGAAAGTCAAACAGCTAAAACAGGAAACTGTGGAAAACAGGAAACTGTGGGAAACAGGAAACTGTGGGAAACAAGCAAGAGGAGGTTGAAACCAACTTGGAGGAGGAGTTCCTCTCCTCCTTGGCCGGCGCCCAGCCCTAGGCCGAGTTGGGGAGGGACTCCCTCCCTCCCTGGCGCGCCTAGCCCCTCCACCTATAAAAGGAGGGGCAGGGCTCCTCCTTGAGACACACAAGTTTCTACCTCTAATCTCCGGTTTAGAGTCGTTCTGGTTTAGAGCTTCTAATTGCTTTAGCCTGCGGTTTAGAGCCTTCTAATTGGTGTGTCTAATCTCTAGACCACTAATAGCCCTCTCTCATAATCCACCATACTCGCTCCGGCTTAAGGCGAAGCCCTGCGGGATTTCCCCTCTACTTCCGGTACCACGCCGTTGTGCTGCCGGAATCGCGAGGAGAGTGCTACAACCTCCGCTGCCTGCTGGAACAAGGGAGAGGAAGGTCTTCGTCGAGTACCGAACGTGTGACCGACTGCGGAAGCGCTGCCGGAACGCAGCGCCGGAAGGATCGTCTACGCGATCTTGAGATCGGAAGTGTACGACTACATCACCCACGAGAATCTGCTCTCGTTAACCGCTTTGGAATCTTTGAGGGTAAGTTATTCCATCGACTCGTTGCTACGATCTAGTAGATAGATCTTGGCTTGTTTGTTTGTATGCGATAAAAAATTTTGTTTTCCATGCTACGAACCCCTACAGTGGTATCAGAGTCGTGTCTATATGTAGATCTGTTGCACGAGTAGAACACAATGGTCATTGTGGGCGTTGATGCTTTTATTGTCGATTGCTTCTTGTGTACTTTGTATCTTGCGGTATGTTGGGATGAAGCGGACCGGGCTAACCTTACATGACATCGTTCATGAGACTTGCTCCACGCTTGACATGCAACTTGTATTGCATAAGTGGCTTTGTGGGTGCCTGTTTCTCTTAGCATAGTTAAGATCCAATTTACAACGGGTGATTAACAATACTAGTATCAATGTTGTGGTTCTTGTTCGTAAGTTAGAACGACACTTATTGAAAGCCCCAAACCACGTAAAATATGCAAAGAAAGTAGAGTCGTCTAACTTTGTTTTGCAGGGGTGTGCTGTGATGTGATATGGCCATGATTGTGATTATATATGATGTATGCAATGTTCCTTATTGTAAGTTGGCAACCGGCAGGAGCCATATGGTTGTCTTTAATTTATGTTAAGACCCGCGTGTTTATTCAAAGTAGTTGTAATAGTTGAAGCCGGTGGACGACAACCATGGAGAAGCGTCATTGACCTTGATGCAATGCCGGTGATGATGGAGATCATGTTCGTGCTAGAAGATGGAGATCGGAAGCACAAAGAAGAAAGGCCATATCATATCACATATTATTGAATTGCATGTGATGTTAATCCTTTATGCATCTTGTATTGCTTAGTAGACGACGGTAGCATTATAAGATGATCCCTCATGCACATGAATTTCAAGTCACAAAGTGTTCACCCTTAGTTAGCACCGTTGCTAAAGCTTGTTGTTTCGAAGCACCACGTGATGATCGGGTGTGTTAGATTCTGCAAGTGTATACAACGTGAGCAAGCCAGATTTGCTCATGCGGAAACTAAGGTTTGATCTTGACGAGCCTAGCATGTACAGACATGGCCTCAGGAACACGGATTACCGAAAGGTAGAGCATGAGTCATATAGTAGATATGATGAACATGTTGATTGTTCGCCATTGAAGCTATATCAACTCTCGTGATGATCGGTTTTGATGTGGTGGATTTGGTTCGTGTGATCACTAAAACAATGTGAGGGATATTGTTTTGAGTGGGAGTCCACCTAGATTAATTTAATTATTAATTAGAACTCAATTTATCATAAACTAAATCAAAGTGAATTTGCATAGTTGTTGTAGTCATTGGCATCCGTTTACCACCTTGCGCTTAGTTATAATTGAGATGATAGAACTATAGAATTCTGGTTAGTTACTTTACGAACTGGTATCGTATTGTTTTTAAGTGTTAATCTAAAGTTTAAAAGTCCTATTGCAAACTTTCAGTAAGTTCCGGTTACTCCATGAAGTTTAATAATTAGTATTAAATCAAGAGTAACAATTCCAATGTTAGTATATAAGTATCATGTTTGTCTCCATGATTCTTGATATTCAAAGGATTGTCTTAATATCAAGGTTATCTAGGATCTGAAAGAGTTGTTTCAGAAACCATGATGTGTGGAAGATATTGTGATATCTGAAACGAAGTTTTGGTTACAACATGATAGAGTATAATATGGCAAAGTTTATGTTCTCATATTTTGATGAGAATTTGCAAAAAGGTTGGAGACACTTGTTGTCCTAATCCTCCAAAAGGTTTTTGGATAGCAACATTATACTCATAATTCATCGTTATAAGCTAAAAGTAGCTTGATCATGGATAAATCCATGATGAGGGTGAATATTTGATGTAGGTAAAATGTTTACTACACCAAGAGATTACTAAAGAAAGGAATTTGAAAGAACACCAAACATTTGATGATGGTGATCTACTTCAAAGTGCAAGTCCAAAGACATTGGTATTTAACTATACACGCTTTGGACTATGTGTCATATGTATGACTCCACTATTGATGTTGATAGATTCTTTCAAACAGAAAAGGAAATATTGAAAGAGAATCTCATAAATATATGGCAGAAAAGAAAAGACTAGAATTGTTCAGTTTAAGTATATAGATGATATACATGTTATGGCTATATTCTTTGCTTATTAAACAATGTGGTTCTCAAGTATTTGATACTGAATTTGTTGGTGTGAATCGTCATACGAAACAACACAATTCATGAACTACAATGGCCTAAGTAACTAGCAAAAGAATATGTGATGATGTTCATTGAGAACAAATAAAGGGTTATTGTGTTGCTCGTTAAACATCAAAGCTTACCTTCAAGATTTGTTTTATCAGGTATTATGAGAACAAAAGGGTTGTTCAAATAATTGCCGTAATCCATAAAAGATGGATGATTCACAAATCTCGTTGGAGAAATCACATCCATAAAACTAGTGCTAAAAATGTCGAAAGACAAATTGATTGAAAGATCACTTAGGAAGTGACATCGCCGTTTGAATTATAATGGAAAGAAAACATGAAGAAACTCCATGTTGATGGAATTTTGGAGTCTTCTGATTTTTGATCAAATGACGCTTGTGAAACTTTCCTAGAGATAATTAAAACTTCGTTCATAGGCCAAAAGGGAACGAATGACTAGCTTATTGGAACTTGTACATATTGTTGTATGAAATCCATTATGTGTAGTCAAAAGCGATGGATTTCAACTTCATATGCTTTCTCCAAAAATTTGAGTGAATATATGAATATTTACTTAATAAGGATAAAGTATGAAACACTTGAGAAGTTCAAAGACTTTCAAGATGAAGTGCAAAATCATTGTAACAAGAATATGAATAGTTTATGATAAGATCATAAAGGAAAATATTTAAGTTACAAGTTTAGCATAATACCTAAAATTTAAGGAATCGTTCCGTGGATTTGCATTTTCCCGAAACACCATAAGTGTATGGAGCATTCGAGATATGTAATTAAACCTTGTTTGACATGGTAAGATCAAAGGTATAATTTATAAAACTGCCATTATATTTTAAAGATTAAAAGCTTTAGAGATTACCGTTTTTCCACTGAAAAGAGCTCCATCATAATCCGTTGAAATGACATCATATAAAGTTATGGTTTGGGATAAAACCCAAGTTGTCCTTTCTTAAACATTGGTATGCTTTGCATAAGAAAGATGTTTGCAACCAAAGTCGGATGAACCTGTCTTTGTATGTTATTTCGAATAACTGTTAAGTATTCCTCCATAACACCAGAGACAAAAGTGTTTGTCGCTTAGAACGTCAAGTTTCTTTGAGAAGGGATTTTTCGTGAAAAGTTAAGTGGGAGGACAATAGAACTTTGATAAGGTTAAAAGAACCTTAGCTATATGTGCAGAGTTGCGCGGCACCGAAAAGTGTTCCGGAGGCAGCAACAAAGCTCATGGCTCACGTACCTCAAAGGTTGTGGTCACGGAGATCCAAGTTCCTATTGAAACAAGTAGGTCGGATAAACAATCAAATACCAAGATTTGAGGGTTGAATCATTATTTGAGAATAATGAACCGACTACATGCAAAGAAGCGATGATGGGCCCTGACTCCGTCAAATGGCTTGAAGCCATAAAATCCGTGATAGTTCCATACACGAGAAATCAAGTTTTGAACTTGAAGGACCCTCGAGAAAGGTGTAAGACCTTACAGTTGTGTCTGGATCTATAAAGAAATAGACATGGATGTTTTACATCTATGAAATAGTCGACATGTTGGGAAAGAGTTCACAAAATGTTCAAAGGTTGACTATGACAAGATTTGATCTTTCATAGTGATATTTAGTCTAGACGGATTAATGTATCAACCACTACATATAATTTGTTATATGGTAGTTGAATAAACAAAACAAGTTCTTCTAATAGAATCGTTACCTAGGACATGTGCAAAACACGGTCCATAGGGTTTTGTTAATTCAAAGGATGCTAAAAGCATATGCAAACTTCAATGGTTAAAGTGAGCATCGCGGAGTTGGAATCTTCACTATGATGAAACTGTTAAAGGAGTTTAAAAGTTCATTAGAGACGATGAAGATGCTTGCATTTGCAAGAAATTAAGTGGGAGCGCTAAGACATGTTTCTAATACATTATGTGGAAGACATATTGTTGATTGGAAATAATGTATCTTTTATTAACACATATTAAGAATTTCATCCCGATGAAAGACTTAGGCAAAACCCAAATATTTGGCATCTATAGACGCTAATATGGTTGTGCCAGAAGTACATAGACAAGATATTGAATGAGTTCAATATAGAAACTACAAGAGAGGTTCTTGTCGCACAGAAAGGATTGAATAAGTTCAATGTTGATGATATATTCAAGTGTATTGACATTTGGTAAAGTGAAACAAATAATCAAGTATAGATTGATACTTGATGTATGAAATCACAAAGAGTATTTATATCAATCATACTGTGATATGTACAAATCCAGATATGTCCTATGCTCTAAATGTTGTGAGCATATACCAGAATGATTCGTAAGATGATCATTGGACAATAGTAAGGATATTCTTATGATCTTTTGAAAGAACTAAGAGTATAATATTTGTAGAAGTGACAAATAGATGGTTAGTTCATTGTAAAAGTACTACATTGATACTAGCTTTGTCACAAAGTACAAATTAAGTTTATCTCAATCTAAACTAAGGGTGGCACAATATAATGGAAAGTGAGTTCCATAATGGATTTGGATGATTTCCAAAGTTAAGACATTGTGACAGATACTACAACAAAAGGCTAAGTATATGACTGCTATTATAGCAGCAAAAGAGGGCATTTGTGTCAAGAAGTTTGTTATCAAACTAGGTGTAGTTCACAGTGGGATAATACTATGAAGATATATTGTGCGACAATATTATCAACATGTTTTAACCCCAAAGAGCTAAAGGTCACACCAAAGGACCAAATTTGTACGAAGCCATCTCATTAGAGAATGAGTGATGCGTAGAGACGCAAAGACATGCAATTACACATGGACCTGGAAGTGTCAGATCCGGAGATCAGTTGACCACTAGCAATCGTGTACATACAACACCGGAAAGCCATAGGTGTTGAATACACAAAGGTTTGAAACTAGATTATTGACTCTAGTGCAAGTGGGAGACTGTTGGAGATATGCCCAAGAGGCAATAATAAAGTGGTTATTATCATATCTTCACACTTATGATAAATGTTTACATACCATGCTATAATTGTATTAACCCGAAACATTAATACTTGTGTGATTTGTAAACTAAAATAAGAGTCCCTAGTAAAGCCTCTTGTTAAACTAGCTTGTTGGTTAATATATGATCATGGTTTTCTGATCATGAACATAGAGATGTTATTAACAACAGGATCATATCGTTAGGAGAATGATATGGTGGACATACTCCTATAGATAAGCGTAGCATAAAGATCAAGTCATTTCAATAGTTCAATTGCTATATGCTTTCTGATACATAGTAACCTAATTCCTTCGACCATGAGATCATGCATATCACCTTTACCGGATGGATGCTTTGATGACATCAAACACCACACCGTAACTGGGTGGCTATAAAGGTGGCATTGAGTGTTCGGAAAGTATTGGTTGAAACACATGGATCAAGAGTGGGATTTGTCCATCCATATGACGGATAGATATACTCTGGGCCCTCTCGGTGGAATGTCATCCAATTAGCTTGCAAGCATATGACTAGGTCACAAGGGATCACATATCACGGGAACGAGAAAAGAGTACTTATCGGTAACGAGGTTGAACTAGGTATGCAGAGATACCGACGATCATAACCTCGGATAAGTAAACTATCATGAGACAAAGGGAAATTGGTATCGTATGTAAGTGGTTCATTCGATCGCAAAGTAATCATAGAAATATGTAGGAGCCATATGAATTTCCAGATTCCTCTATTGGTTATTGTTCGGAGAAGTGTCTCAATCATGTCCGCATAATTCACGAACCGTAGGGAGACACACTTAAGGATTCGACGTTGTTTGAGTAGTTATGGTTTTATGAGAAAGAGACCGAATATTGTTCGGAGTCTCGGATGGGATCCGAGATATCACGAGGTGATCCGAAATGGTCCGGAGAATAAGATTCATATAAGGAAAGTCCCGTTTCGGAGTTCGGGAATGATTCCAGTGTTTTCATCGGGAATGTTCTAGAAGGGTCCGGATTGTCCGGCACTCCGGGGGGGGGGGAGGGTACATGAGTGTGTCATTGAATGATTGCATCATGTACTAAGTGGTCTTGCTGTTCCAAAAACATGAAAGTCAAATTGCCAGTTTGAAAGTCAAACGGCTAAAACAGGAAACTGTGGAAAACAGGAAACTGTGGGAAACAGGAAACTGTGGGAAACAAGCAAGAGGAGGTTGAAACCAACTTGGAGGAGGAGTTCCTCTCCTCCTTGGCCGGCGCCCAGCCCTAGGCCGAGTTGGGGAGGGACTCCCTCCCTCCCTGGCGCGCCTAGCCCCTCCACTTATAAAAGGAGGGGCAGGGCTCCTCCTTGAGACACACAAGTTTCTACCTCTAATCTCCGGTTTAGAGCCGTTCTGGTTTAGAGCTTCTAATTGCTTTAGCCTGCGGTTTAGAGCCTTCTAATTGGTGTGTCTAATCTCTAGACCACTAATAGCCCTCTCTCATAATCCACCATACTCGCTCCGGCTTAAGGCGAAGCCCTGCGGGATTTCCCCTCTACTTCCGGTACCACGCCGTTGTGCTGCCGGAATCGCGAGGAGAGTGCTACAACCTCCGCTGCCTGCTGGAACAAGGGAGAGGAAGGTCTTCGTCGAGTACCGAACGTGTGACCGACTGCGGAAGCGCTGCCGGAACGCAGCGCCGGAAGGATCGTCTACGCGATCTTGAGATCGGAAGTGTACGACTACATCACCCACGAGAATCTGCTCTCGTTAACCGCTTTGGAATCTTCGAGGGTAAGTTATTCCATCGACTCGTTGCTACGATCTAGTAGATAGATCTTGGCTTGTTTGTTTGTATGCGATAGAAAAATTTTGTTTTCCATGCTACGAACCCCTACAGAGATGCCATCTGCATATGTGCTTAGGAGGTGGACTTGGAGTGCAGAAGAGAACTTAGTAAAATAAATACCAGGACAACCTGCTGCCATGCCAGAAGAATCAAGAAAGAAAATGTGGCTAGCAGTAACATGCAATGAGTTCAAAGGAATGGCGAAGTATGCAAATGAAACAGATGATGAAAGTAAGATAGTTCGCATGCACTTTAAATCTATGAAAAAAAGACTTGGCTTGTCTTAAAAGAGAGACAGAAAAGAGAGCTAAAAGAGCTGTTGCTATGTGTGCTGCTAATGCAGATCATCCGCCATCAACTCAAAATGTAACAGCTCAAGCAGAGGCTCCAGTACCAAAAATGCCTACACAATGTGCAAGTTCAGGTCCAGAATCATTTCCTCCAAATAAAGAGAAAACTGCACCAACCACATCTGCGCCAGCATGTGATCCTAATCCAACCATGGAAGCAACCTCGGAAACATCACAAATCCCTAACATCCGTGATCCACGCATATCAAACACAAAAGGAAGGAAAAGAAAACATGCATTTGAGAACCCATTAAACATTCGCAGGAAGGAAATTCGAACATGCAAGCAGTGTGGCTCCACGCAACATGACTTCAGGACATGTCCACAACGAGAGCAATTGCCCGATAAGAAATAAAGACTATGCAAAACCCACAACTAGTATTTACTATAGTTTTATGGTGTCCTTGTTTTATATTCCTTGTCACAATGATTTTGAACAAATTGATGTAATGTTTATTACTGGATGGGATATTACCTTTATTATTGTCTAGGTGCCACCTTTAATTCTTTGACTCATTCATTTCTGCAGTAATCCACTTGTATGGGAACACTTTCCTCATGCTTGGCAAGTCCCCTGAGTTAATTGCAGGGATATTCTGTCCATCCCACTTTTCTATGTTGTAAAGTGTATGGAATCCACAATCAAAGCTGGCACATGAGAGATGGCAAGTAAGCACAAAAAAAGACAAAAAAAAGAACAAGACTATAACATGGCGCCCAAACAACGTTGGCTGTCATGAGTATACTACATAGTATGCAAACATCAAATTGTTAAAGATGGTTTTGCGAAAAGCAACTACCAGATTATTACATGCAGCTATAATTTTAATTTCATATACCTACCTGGTTTTTGCGAGAGCAACCGCCAGATTATTACATGCAGCTATCAGGTTAATTTCATTGTGCCTACCGGGTTTTGCGAGAGCAACTACCAGATTATTAGACGCAACTATCAAGTTAATTTCATGCGCCTACCGGGTTTTGCGAGAGCAACCACCAAATTATTAGACGCGGCTATCAGGTTAATTTCATACGCTTACCAGGTTTTGCGAGAGCAACTACCAGATTATTAAACACCACTATCAGGTTACTTTCATACGCCTACCGGGTTTTGTAAGAGCAACCACCACATTATTACACAACACTATCAGGTAAGTTTCATACGCCTACCGGGGTTTTGCAAGAGCAAACACAAAGAAAACTAAATACACCAAAAAAAACTTTTCACTCACTTTGTGTGTTGCTTTGGGATATTAATTATCTTAAGATTGTAGTCTTGAATTTGAAATTTTGACTCAGCATAATAGACTCTCCAAACTGCCTTGATATTGGTGATAATTGCATTTGCATGAGCCTTGAGGCTTTCACTATCTTCACCTCGCATTGATTCTAAAGCTTCAAATCTTCCAGCCACGAAGTTTATGCTCAACATGTACCAATGATTTCCCTCTTTTGATCGAATACCAGATTCATCAAAAACTGGGAAAGAGACCTGAAAAATAAATATAAAAGTTTGGTTATTACCAGATTTTATAAGTGTGGTTAAAAAATGTGAAAATGCAGAATGTGATAAATTGGAAATAAAGGAAAAATGCTGAAGAGAAAACAACAAGAAAAGGAAATAATATTCTTACGAGTTTTTTAACACTTAGTGAGTACTCTGATCGCCTTTTGAAAGTTGATACAACAAGCTTCTTATGAAACTCCCGAGCCAGCAAGTATGCATATAGCTGATAAGGCACAATCATTTTCCCATCCACTTCATTTATTGCAGGTACTCAATACCAACTTCCATGCAATGATTTGATAATTCTCCTCTAGCGTGAAGAGAATCAGCAAGATCACCAGTGTACACCTAGCTGTTTGGGTATTTGATAATCTGGTAGCTGGTTTCAAAAAGAAAAATAAATATTTAATAGAGCTATCAGGTTAAATTAACACAACTACCAGATTTTTAAAGATCAACTACCACATTCCAAGATGCAACTATCAGATTAATTTAAAACTACAGAAAAAAAATTCGGATGAATCTTTCGGATGCAGCTACTTGCCATATTCCATCTGACTAAGTAACACATTCCGTCTTACCAGAATAAAAAACAAAACCTCCAACATAAAAAAGTACTTACTTCTTTATTTTTGATTTACTCGGCCTCTGATGTTTATTGCTAAGCATGATCTTCTGGTATACCTCTTCTTGCTCAGGAGTGAATTTTAATGATTCATGAAAAGGGGATTGCACAAAACGAGACGGGTTCCTCACCCTTACTTTCTGTGGATGAACTTTTGGAGTAATGCTATGAATAGCATTGCTGCCTTGTGATGTTTCAGGAGCTCCAGCCTCAAGCAAAGCTCTTCTTCTTTTCAAAAATGTTGCACAATACTCCTTATATTTTTCAAGCTCTGCTTTGCCTCTCTCACTAAGAAAATCAGATTTATCTAAAATAAACATTTGAACCTCTTCGGATAAATTGAACTCTTCTATATCATTGTCACTGTCTTCCTCTTCAACTTTTTTGCTTGGTCCTTCTGTTGACAACAAAACATATGAACAAAAAAATTAGAACAGCTACTAGATTTTTCAAAAAATAACAGTTACCAGATTTTTATTAGGACAGCTACCAGAATTTTCAAAAAATAATAGCTACTAGGTTTATTAGAACAGCTAGCAGATTTTTTCAAAAAAAAATAGCTACCACGTTTATTAGGACAACTACCAGATTTAATAGGTACCAGATTTTTAAAAAACAAACAGCTACCAGGTTTTGAAAAAACAGATGCCAGGTTAATTCGAACAGTTACCAGGTTTTCCAAAAAACAGCTGCCAACTTTTTATAAACAAAAAGTAGCTACCAGGTTAATTAGAACAGCTTCCACATTACTTATAAATAAATACCGGTTTTTTTACATATGACTACCATTTTACAAAAAAAAACGACCACCAGGTTGCTTAGAAAAGCCTACAAAACCTACCAGATTGTTCATAAATAACTACCTGGTAGTTTACATATCGCTATCAGTTTTATATATGGATAAATAACAGTTTTAGATAGAAGAGCTATTAGATTTTTAAAAAATAATAAACTACCATATTTATTGCAAAAAAATAAAGGGAAAATTTACCTTTTGGTTCAGCCCAAGCAACAGGAACAGCATCTACTACAAAAACTGGCCTAGCGTCTTCTTATGAGGTAATGCCATCAAGGTCTAATGTTTCCTGTGAACTGATGCCCAGGTCGAAAGGTGGAGGTGTGAACATTTCAAAGCGATTATCTCTTTTTCTGCTACATGAAGGTGTACGTGAATCTTCAAGCTTACTTTTTTGTCCTCTCGATACAGCAAAGTTTTGTTCTGCTTGGTCTACATTGGGCAGTATACCTTGCTTGATTACTGATTTTGATAAAGCACTAACTAGATGATGGACCATTGGAGGTACGTTCACTGGGCTTTTGATCCCTATCCCTAGAATCCCTAGTTGCGCACCCACTAGGGGTGATAATGTCCATGGCCTTCTTTTGTTGGTATTTGCTTTGCCAAAATTACCTAGCACTGTTGATGACACAACCAAAGATCTGCACATGTTCTCCCCCAGTGCATTCTTTGTTGGCTGTTCCTCGGAAACCGTGGGAGAAATTGCAATTGCGGTACTCTTAGTTTTTCAATCATCTCCCTTTATGCTGATGTTACCAGAAGCAATGCTGGCAGCATTGTTTTAAGTAGCAGTAGCATTTACCATGGGAGAAATTGGAATTGCACTACTCTTGTTTTTTCCATCAGTATCAACAGAGCTCTTACTTCCACCACTAAAACTGCCTGTATTGGTAACTGGTGTTGGTACTGTAGGTGAAAGAGCAATAGCAGTTGTCATTGATTTCCCATCATTGGTTAAAGAACTCTTCTTCTTCTTTCCTTTTTCATAAACAATGGCTGCCTTGGAAACCGTCGGTGACACCACAAATGCAGTTCTTGAACTTTTCCATCTTCAGAATTATTCATAGATTTCCTATCTGAAACACTTGATGGGCTTGAATGTTGACTATGGCTATGATTTTTTTCAATTCTTGGAGATTTCCTGATGAATGTTGTGCTTACTAAACTTCTGTTTTTCCTGAGATCAACAAACATATGTTACGCAGTTACCATAGTTAAAACATATACATAAAATAGAAACTATGCGGTTAATTAGGAATAGCTGCCAAGTTTTCTCAATGTACATGCCAGATTGTTTATGAACACCTACCAGATTTTTAGATGAAGCTAAAATTTTATACATGTTTTAGCAACACCTGACAGGTTCCCCCTCCCCTATACATGCACATTTGCACAGTGTATTTATCCAACCAAAAATTAGTATCTATTACCAGAAAAATATTGAGAAAAATCTTGTAGCTACAGGCACACTCACACATGGTTACTGCATTATAGTGAGCTTTATATAAAAAAGTTGATCACCATACCTTTTACAAGGAGTTTTTCCTTCAGAGTTCATAACTGAGTTTTCCAGCACTTCTGATTTCTCATCTACTGCAAGATCATTGTTGCATCCAAGCTGATCATGTTCTTTTCGAAAATTTGTCCCTCCAGATTTCTCAGGTTCCAGATTTTTCAGGTTTGTGCTTGGGATGCAATACAAAAATGTAAGTTTAGATAAAAAATACACAGTTGTCCCTCTTCTAAACAAGACAAAACAAAAAAAAGTTATTTTATTACCTCCTGCTGACGTTAATCCCTGTAGTCAACTTGTTTACAACCATATCATCATCCCTCACATGAACGGGGATCCCAATCTCTTTCACAACTATCAACTTAATCTTATTATGTGTATCTGATTCTGCTGATGTAAAGTTAACATTATTTTGTTTCAAATTGCTTAACCTAGCAGCTAGACTAGCTGCACTACCCCGTATTTTCTCATCATCTTGTTGTGTGCACTGATTTGGTGAATCTGATAGAAATCCAGCATAACCAGTGCCACCATCAGATATATCCATATCACTGTCAAACGGGACACGAATCCGAGAGTGCATAGGAGGGACAGAAGCGCTGCTACTGCCTTTTGCTTGTACCCCTTTAATTGGTGTTTGGCCAACTCTTTTATTATCAACCTCTATCCTTGGAGCATCCTGGTTTGTACCATCAGGTGCACGTAGCCTGTCTTCATCCTCTCCTTCTGATGAAGAAGCATGATCATCTACATCTTCATTTGATTCATCTATGCCATCATCACTTGCATCATTGTTGTTTTCTTTCTCTGTACAATCAGTTAACTCTTGTACAAGGTTGCTTAGGAGACCATTGAGGGACGATGCAAAAAATTTCATAACAGTTGACACTTTTATCCTCATCTGTGAAAAATAAAAGGAAAAGAAACATCATTAATGATACATGTGGCTACCTAGTAAAAACCATCTAGCTGCCACATAAAACACACATGACTGCCAGTTAAAAAAGGAATGAGAAATTTGGTAGTTGTTCATGCATAACTTATTAGTTTTTTTGAAAACAATATGGAAAGTCATTCACATGTAACCTGATTGCTTATACATGAGAATATAGTCGTTTGTAAATGACTTGATAGTAGACCATAGTTAATCTGGTAGTCGATTTTAAATATGTAATCTGGTAGCTAAGTAGAACTGACATGGCAATCATAGAGTTCTAAAATGGCAGCTAGCTAAAACTAACATGGCAATCAGACAAAAACTAAACTGGTAGCTAGGTAATGCAGGTTTTTGAGAATAACAGATATGGCAATACCCAAATCTGGTAGCTAGGTAGAACTGACATGTCAATCATGAAATTCTAATATGGCAGCTAACTAAAACTAACATGAAAATCAGACAAAACTAATATGTTAGCTAGGTAAAGCAGGTTTTTGAGAATAGCAGAGATGGCAATACCCAATCTGGTAGCTAGATAGACTAAGATGGCAATCATAGAATTTGCTTGTGTGATAGGTAGACAATGCATATATAGGATAGTACAAATTATCAACAACTAAAAAAAATGGAAAACCAGAAACCTGGAAACAGATTAATCAAATCATAAAAAATAATCTAGAAAATAAAAAAAAATACCTTTGGAATGCATGTAGGATGGATATTTGAGTTCATCCAAGACTCAAAACCCTCTGATCCACCTAACAGACCTGTTTCTTGAGAAAAACTGTCCTTGAATTCATCCTTTAACTACATTATATGAGAATAATAAAAAATAATGGAAAACAAATAATTAATAAAGAAAACTGACACCATAAAAAACTAACCTGCAAGGCCCCAAAAGTGGTTGAATCATACTGCTGCGCATTCATATCTGCAATGACATCAATAGCGACCTTTAACCATCTATTATTAGTGAATATTGATCTCCTGATTCAATATCACTTCCAAGCTCAAGCTCCAAATGGTCGGTATCAAGTGCAGAGAAATAGCGGAGCTATGTAGTAAGAAAGGAGAAAGCAATTAGTTAAAAAAATTGCTTAACAACAAATAAGGTAGTTCTATGAAAAAGGTACATGTTAATTAATTTTGTCAAAAAATAATGGACGGTGCTAGGGAGCGGCGCCGCACCCGCGAATTTCTGAGCGGCGGCCCATTACACGCTACGTCGGGCCCGGTCATCACAGAAAGCATGCCTAATATTGCTTCCATACGACATGACGCGATATATACGAGCAGTTTGCAATGTGTGTTCACTCATGGACGATGCACACAAAAAACCACTAGTACTAGCTACACTATATAGCTACTATACATTATTATCTGAATAATTTTTCTGGCATGCGCTGTCTACAGAACTAACTATCTGTTTATTTTCACACACTCGTCAAATTCATAATAACCTACCAATATTTTAAAATAAACATAAAGTTCTACAACGTGTACTATTAGTTTTTTAGGGATATCCACCATTATTAAATTATTTAGAAGCTTTTGATTAGCTACCAGACTATCCGAATTAGTACTGGGTTCTGACTAGCTAGATGTGAGATTCTTTTGACTATAGCTATTCGGCTCTCCGATTCTGTTGTCAAATTGTATTGAGAACTTACATGTTTTGACTAGCTAGCTACCAAATTCTTATGCTCTCTGATTCAGCTGCCAGATTGTTATGCACACTTACCAGCTACTGTATTTTTTGAATGCGGCTACTAGACTCTCCAATTCAGCTACCAGATTGTTATGCACACTTACAATTTCAAAACAGATAGTTTTATAGTATAATATGGGTAAAACTGCCATGTAAAATGTCACATAACTATCAACTTAAAAATTGTAAAATATGGAAAAAACTACGATTATAAAAAGTAGGAACAACCATTGTTGTAGCCAAAAAAAGATAGTATGGGATAAACTAACCATGCAGTACAGCAGACAACCCTTCATATACTTCCCTTTTGATAGGTTCTCATGGAGATCTTCGGCAATAAACTTGCATAAGTTCATGTCATGTGCTTGCCCAATGTTAGCCTTGTTATATTTTATCATTGTATTGGACAAAAAGAAAGATGAATTACCACATGTACTAAACAAAGCAAAAAGTTAATGAAAAAACAAAAATGAAACAAACAAAACTATATTATTACCAGCATTGGGTAACACTTGTTGCTCATTTTGGTATCTGTTGTGGGGGCAACTACTGTTGATACACTGAACAACATCTAGAGCTCCTTGAATGTATCGTCATCCCTCTTATAATTTTCAATCATTTTTCCAATGTCTGAAACCTTAGGTCTGCTGCTGCCACTAGGAAACAGCCTAGCAGATATATCAGCCTCCATGTCATAATCGACATAGTACTTTACAGCAAGATGACCTTGTGGGAGACCCATCATTAAATGGACAGATTCTACTGTCTTTTGTATCACGCCACGACGAGGGATCACAAAAGCTCTCCTAGCAAGTTGGTAGCACTTAGTAAACCAGTGAATAACTGGGTTATGAAGATGCTCACACTTAATATCAAGAAAAGCTCTGTGTCCCATTGCAATTATAGTTTTGCGCTGGGCTGGAGTTAAACTCTTGTATAATTTAATGATGGGTGCAGGAGAAGCCCGGTTCCTGTCTCCGATAAAGACCTATAGCAAAAATGATTCACCAAAAATGATAATACAGTAGTAATCTTGCGTTAAAAAAGTGGTAGCTAGGTAAAAAAAGGTAAAAATGGCAATAGAGAATACTAATGTGGCAGGTAGGAAAAACTAACATGGAAATCATGAAATTATAAAAAATGGCAGCTAGCTAAAAGTAACATGGCAATCAGTGAAAAAAATACTAATATGGCAAGCTAGGTAAAAACTAACATAACAAAATCAGAGAAAACTAAACCTGGTAGCTAGGTAGAACTAACATGGCAATCATAGAATTCTAAAATGGCAGGTAGCTAAAACTAACATGGCAATCAGATAAAAACTATCCGGTAGCTAGGTAAATCTAACCATGCAGTTAGAGAGTAATAATACGGGAAATTAGATCAGAATTAACTTGGCAGCTAGACAAACAAATGAATGAGATAATCCAGCCAATCTACTACATCATGAAACTTTTCTCAGGTTTTGCTGGAGCATGTCGAACAACTAAACCAACACCATTTTATACTGCTTCGTGTGGAGAAGGAAAAAGGAATAGAGAAGACAAAAAGGGACTTACATGACGAACCTTCTGGACGCCCTTTCCTTTTCTATCAAGGACAACATTATTTATGTTGGTCCTCTTCCTAGGCATTGCAAAAATGCCACCTGTCATTGCAAAAAACAAAAAAGAAGGCATTAGCATGTATGCCTCAGAGAGATGCTGCTTTTGGGATGCAACTGCACACGGCAACACGCATTCAACAAACCACCTCCGCCACATGCTAATGGACGGCTCGGTTTCTGTGCCACACGATAAGTCGAGACGTGCGACGCCTATTAAAATATTAATAACTCACAGCTGCCAGATTAGATGAGTCACAACTATCAGGTTAATAAACTCAGACTCCCATATTAAAAAACACATGTAGCAAAAAATAAAAAAATCTAAGGAGAAGCGCCACATGGCTCTCTCTCATGTGCGGCGCGATGCAAACCGTTCGATCTAATATCTTCTTCTCTCACCTAATCACGCCACCTGCCTTATCCTCTCACCTGCCACAAAATTTCCATTCCTCTCTCTCATCATACACATCGGGGTTATCTCAAAGCTGACGGTCGCCTTCCATGCTGAGCGCTGCCTCTGCCATGAAGGGCACCGCTAGTGGTGGGGCGATTTGACGCATAGCTCCAGGCGGCCGTGCTCCAGCACGCCATGTTTGCTACAGTCAAAACCCGACTCGTTGACCCTGCAACTGTTGTGATTCAACATCGCTGGTGTTGTTAGGCCTAATGAATCAACAAATTAGTACCAGTTTAACCTGGCAACGAAGCATAATTAATATGGCAACAGACTTAGTACTTAATATGGAAGCTATTACTATTTAAACCTGGCAGCTAGGCCTAAATAATCAGGCAACCATGCCTAATTAATCTGGCAGTTTAATAATTCCAGCAGTTAGTAAAATGGTAATACTCGGATAATAATATGGACTAAGTACCTAGGCCTACTTGACCCGGCAATTACTAGTAAGCTGGCAACTATGACTAATCAATCTGGCAGTTATTAATTACTAACACTACCACAGATTTATGATAATCTAAATGGCATAGGTATACTGCCGGATTATAAGCACACCTGTACACCAGTGGGTATACCGAACAATGCAACAAGCATGTCAGAGTGCCCTCACAAGCAAAAATGGCAGAAACCATTAGCAGAACAAACACAAAAACGCACAGCACATCATATATATACCACACACCAACAAACTTATATGGAAATATACCACTAACTTACACCCCTCAAAAATCATCTCCTTAGAGAAATAATTGAACAGCTAGGCATTATATCTACACATTTCATGCATTAGAACTGCTCTATCCTATAGTACACTAATCACATGCTAAAACATCCTGCATCAAGCTATTTGCTCTAGCCACCTCCTCATAACCCCAGCCACCTCCCCCTTCAAAAACTGTAGATGCTGACGGCACTTTCTACTCCTAAAGAACTCACAAAAAAAATTGTAGATGCTGAAGCCACATCCTGCATCCTGCTCCTAAAGAACTCACGAAAATTGTAGATGCTGACGGCACTTCCTCACAACCCCAGCCACCTCCCCCTTCGAACAGAGGACATGGTAGTGCCTGCGCGTGCAAAAAATCATGTCAACGCCTGCCAGTGTGCTCATGTCGAAGCAAATCAGGTAGGTGGACTACGGCGGGCGCCGCGCCCGCAACGCAAGCTATTTGCTGGCGGTGGTGGCGATGTGAGTGGCCGCCGTATAGGTAGATGGACTGCGGCGGGTAGCAGTGTCCTAGATAGATCCAGATCTCACGGTCAAAGTCGCCATTACCTCGCGCAGTACACATCCGACCTCGCCGGCAGAGAAAATCTCACGGCGACAGCAAACCGAAGCCACGAACGGCAAAAAATCGGCGAAAAACTACCGCAAAACTTTGATTAAACATAGGAATACAGAAACACACTCACCGCAGTGCGCTGCTGCGCCAGATCTAATGCTCGACGGCTAGGAAGAACAGAATCGCCGGCGAGATATCAGCACCGTCTCGGCTATCGCCTCTTCGCCGACCACGACGCGAGAGAGGGGAAAAGCGGACGGTTATGACAAAAAAGCCCCTGGAATTATTTTCAGGTGGCACGGGCACGAAATTCAAAATAATAGTCACTGCCATATGAACCCCACATCGTGTTACACATAAGCATCGTGCGTGGGTCCAGTGGGTGAGCCGTGCGACGTTGTCCACACACCTGCCGCACAGGAGAGACACGCGTGCGACGCTTGTTGTTAAAAATAAACGAACTATGCACAGCCAAATACATGATCTATGCTGCACCCAGAGGCATTTCATTGGCTGAGCTCTCGTATATATACACAAGGTAAGCGAGGGTACAAATCAAATCCAAGTTTCCTCCGAGAGAACCGAATCCCCCAAATTTCGCAAAATTCCCCCAGATTTCGCAAACCGAACCGAATCCTCCGAACCCCCCTCCTTCCTCCGCCCGCTCTCCTCGGATGGCGGCCTTCTACTCCCAGCCGTCCGACGCCGAGCTGGTGGAGGTGTACCTCCGCCACCGCGTTGACACCGGCGAGACCCCCTCCCCGCTTTTCCACACCGCCGACGTCTATTCCGTCCACCCCGACGAACTCACTAGGGAGTACCGGCCGCTCACCTCACGCGACGGGGTGAGCAGTTGGTACTTCTTCACGACCCTGCGGAGCAAGACCAGCGGGGGCGTTCGGGTCAAAAGATCGGTGACATCCGGCGAGAACTGGCACGGAGAGCATAAGGAAAAGCCTATCCTCGCGGGAAGAGGCGGCGCACGGATAGGATACAAGAAGACGCTCGCCTTCTCGCGGAGGGAGAATGGGAAGCTTGTGAGACTTGGGTGGTTGCTGATGGAGGTGGGACTCGCCGACGGGGGCGGCGGCGGCGCGCAGTGGCGGGGAATCGTTCTTTGCAAGATTTACAGAAGCCCGCGCGGGCCAGCACCCGGCCCCAACAACATCGCGGGCGACGCGCCGCGGGCTTCGACGCGGAGCAGCCCGACAGCGGCCGAGGGATCGAGGGGCCCCAACAACTTCGCGTTCGACGCGCCGCCTCGGGCTTCCACGTGGAGCAGCCCGACAGCGGCGGAGGGAGCGCGCGGCGCCACGGTGTCGGCCAGCCCAAGAACGGCGGAGGCACCGCGGGGCGCCTCGGAGTCTGCCGTGCCGGGCGCCGGAAGAACGGCTGAGGGACAGGGGAGCGGCTCCGCGTCGGTCTTGGCGGGCGGCGCACCTTCTGCGACCTGTTCTTGCGGCCAAGACCGGCACAAGGTCCTGCGCCTTGACCACTCCGCGGCGAGGGCGGCCAAGGCATGGGTCCTTGCGCAGGTCGAACTCGATGACAAAGACGCCTCAGTGGACGACCCTGTGCTTCACAAGATATGCGCGATCAAGAGGGTTGGAGCGCCGGGGTGGTTGGCCTCCAGCAGGAAGAGGAAGGAGATGGAGGTGTGCCCGGGGTGGTTGTTGCTAACTCCGGCGTCGGCGGCGGCGGTTCGGAACCCGTCGAGCTACGGCATCTCCTGCGCGCGCTGCTGTAAGCGGCATTCATTCTGAAATCCTGATGATGTTATGCGTGGATGATGTTGATTTTGGAAACTTGAATGTGTGTGTCTTTTGATTTTGGAAGAGTTCAGAACTTTTACAGCCATTGCTATCTTCTAGATAACTGAACCTTGTCAGTGAATTGAGTTGGGAACTTTAGACCTCTTGATATCTGTGTGGATAGTTGGATGCTGATATGGAAAGAGCAGAGTGTTCCCATATGCTCCTTGCAATTTACAGTCCATTCTCTAATATATCTTTCCCTGAAATCTAATTCAACTTTGCTTGATTGTAGTATCAGTTTCCTTTATTTTTATCTTGTATTTCTGAAAGGCCTACTCTCTGATACTTTCAGTTTTTGAAACAACTGGTTTCAAACTGAATCATGCAGTAGTACAATTTCTGTGGTATGGTATGGCCTTTAAAAATGAATTTAGGCAATTTAAATTATGTTCTAGGCAAGTTTTACTTGTTTGGATTTTCTTAACAATGTAGTCAAATTCTAGTAGTATAATATGACCTTTTAGAGTGAATTTAGGCCATTCATATTCTAGGCAAGTTTTTGTTGTTTGGATCTTCTTAACAATGTAGTCAAATTTCTAGTAGCACGGTATGGCCTTTTAAAGTAAAGTTAGGCAAATTAAATCATGTTCTAGGCAAGTTTACTTGTTTGGATTTTCTCAACAATGTAGTCAAATTCTGGGACTACCCCTCTCCCCCTAACCCCTTTGCCTGAACCTTGTGTTGGCAGAACGGAAGGATGTTTTTATGCATGTCAGGATTTGATTTATGGGACACCAGTTGAATCGAATGACTGCATTACATCGGCAATTTAGAAGGAACGGTCCAAGAGACTGATGCAAGACATGATGTGTATCTTCTCCTAAGTGTCTTACAAGTAGTTCTCAACTTCTCATCGGTTTCACTCCGTTCACTGTTTTGTGGCACAGGTTATTTGCATGCTAATGATAAGAAACGTATGCAAAGTATCCTGCGTAACTAGATTACATTGGCCTGAAAATGCTCTCTCCAGTGGAACATGGGTGGTTTTTCGGACACCTATTGAAAATGATTCTGTTCATTCCCCTGAATGTTAATGTGGTTCTGTTGATCTAGAACATACTAGCTTAGGCCCACCTGATCTTGCAAGGGCTATATGGAAACATGCAAGGAGTTGGCCGGGCCTTGTAACAACAGGACATGGTGAGCAATCATAACCAAATGCAGAACCAGATGCAACAAAACCAGCTATGACTCGAGCCAACTAGCTTCATTTTGGTAAGAGTCAGAACAAACTTCTGAGCAGGGCTGAGACAATCGTTCGACTGGATGATGTTGCTCCCGAGGAAAGATTGTCGTGTCTCCTCGGTCTATTTCACGATCCGCCATCAGAGTTGCTCGCTTCTAGTAGCTGTACATCGTTGGGCGAGTGTGGTAGACATGATGTTGTTGTAGATCAATTGTTTGATATACCGATGTCGGTGGCTGGAATACATTGCAGCTTGTTTATGTCTGCGCTCAGACATGTATCTTAAATAGCTTCTTGTTGATGTTGTTGTAGAATGGTAGACATGCATTCTTGGGTCTTGAATATAACCTGATCTTGACATGTGTCATAGTGTTAAATAGCAGTCAAGCTTTTTCTTAAACGGGCAGCGTCGAAACATAAAGAAAGAGGTGAACTGGCAGTTGTAACAACAGTTTGTTATGATCCACTGAAGAAGCCCTTGCAAGTCATGGAGACAAATTCCCAGATTGCCTGGCCCCAAATATGCAGAGTGGTCTGTCCTGTAGTTCCGTCATCAGTAATCATGATGCTTTGCAAAATTAGTGTGATCTGTGGTCTTGGTAGCGCTATCTGACTATCGTTGAATCGTTTCTCGCTAAATTTGGATGAATTGAACACCATGAGACTTGTATTTGTGTAATATACCCCCATGTAATTTGTTTGCCAAGGTATTTTTCACCAATACGTTGCTCAGTTGCCACAAAATGTATTGGTTTATCTGTCATGTCAAATCCAAGCATTATGATAGCCTGAAACCTTCTAGTTTGTCACAAAAGTATCCATCTGGAAAGCTTCAAATACTATCGAATCCATGAATGCACAGTCATACAGGCCATTTCTTTAAGAACCTCTCAGACAAAACTATCACCATGTATGATACACCATAGCAAATGGGCATGATGAATCTGGCAGGTGATGAAGCAAAACATGCATGTCTGAAGCATTAATACTACTTGAATGGCGCAGGAGAAAGCAAAATTTGAAGGCTCTAATTAAAAGCTATCATGAGGAATATTGAAAACCACATTATTCTCCGGATAGCTCATTGAACGCGTCACCATTTCCTGTCAATACAAAATCTCTATAAATCTACAGTTTGATTGCTACACTATTGGCTTGCTACTTTCTACATTCACCATGATCATGAAGAGTGGAAACACCACCTCTAGGCACCAAAGCCATGCATGGTCAAGCTCCTCAACGGCAGATGAACTCATAGCTGTTGCGATTTGCCACTGTGACCATCTCAGCCGTAACCTCATCTCCAGGGTCATCTTCGTACATAACAGAGGACCTGTAATCTGTTTGAGGTAGAACCAAAGGAAGATCGGAAGCCAGTTGCAGACCTGGGTGCCTGGATTTTAGTCGGAAGATATTTTAATTTCACTTCACTCTAAATAAGCCTTGCTAACATGAATGTACAAAAGGTAAGGGTTGAAGAAAGTGTAGTTTCAATTTCCAGACGATAAGTAAAAAATGAACAGAGATAGTTACATTTTTCTAAGATTCAGAATATGTGAAGAAAATAGCCCAGTACACGCACATAGCGGTGGAACATCTCTACAGCCTTCTCAGCCTAATCAACAGTACCTATGGTGCCAAACCCAAATCAACTGCTCTGATCTGTTTCCCTGTTGTAAATGGTCTGTACATCCAAAAAACAGAAAATGTGTATTAGAACATAGAGCCAAAGCATGCAAAATACAAACATCTATTGTCTGACTGCCCCTTCAACAATACTGATGAGGCATTTAAATAAACCATATAAAGGTCAACAAAAAATATTTGTTCTGCAGAAAGGCATTTAAATTCTATGCTTTGTGCAGCAAAACTTCGTACTAGAAGCCACACCACAGTAGGATCTTTGTATTTCACAATTTCTGAAAATGCTATATGTACACACCTGACAAGTTTTAGAATAATTGTAAGACATAATTCTGATAAAATAATTGTGACCGATTGCCAGCCGCTATATACTGTTAGAAAAAACAAATATCCCCAAGAACTGGAGTTGACTGTAATTACCATGAGCTAGCCATTATTTTACTACCTACTGTACTGGCCAGTGGCCACTAACATTTCTTACAAGAAGCAAAAAGGTCTGCCAAAATTACTAGAGCAATGATGAAATCATAAGCTGTAGTCCCTCTTACCATTCGACCAGCAAAAGAGAAATCCCTGGCAAGTGTAAACCCATATCTGTGAGAAATAAATGGTTGCATTGATTGAAGCAAAAGTGAAATTTGTGACAATTAGACTATCATCAAGTCCATGTATGTTCCATGAACAACTACACACTTAGTGTATTAAGTGCATTCACTACAATGATATGTATCAGTTGATATACTCCATGAAAATCATTCTGAAGTCATAGCATGCAAGTCCACGGTCTATTAAGCACCCTTGTTAATGGAGTTAAAAAAAACTTGTTAATTATGGCTAGATAATTTGATGTCCATAGCCTAGACTAAAAACAAATAACCTTGATGATCTATGTACTGAATGGTACAAATCATGTCAGTTGTTGGGTTCAGAGGGTACTTATTTTACTATAAGCTAGGAAACCCTTATCCACAGGCCACATCAACAGATTAACATCAACTTCCGTAAAAAAAAACAGATTACATCAACTAGTTAAGACAGGGCTCAGTTATCCTTGTCCAAAGTATAAAAAAATAGTTTAAGGGTCTCCAAAGCCAACAAAAAATGCATCAATGATACAAAAGGTGGTTTATTCTTTGTTCCCTTGACACAACGATCCAAGATGTTACAAAGCCCAACTGCTGATAATTCTCCTCTACACCCAGAAACACAAGGAATAGCTAATGGATCCTGCTACCTCAACATGGAACTCATAGACAAAACAAGGAGGAAAACTAGCTAATTTGTTGTCTTCGTAGAATCTAGATAAAAATGTTTGGGTCTGTCTAAGAAACAGGTGTCTGGTATTTAGCCCAAAACCAGTCACCTTTTAGTTCCAGTAACCGCAGGCCCCTGGAATTTAAGAAGATTCCAGGCACTTTTCATGTATCCAACGTTTTTTCATCCCACGGCCAACATTTTCTTTAGTTCTGAAAGCTAGTAACTTCTGGCAGTTTTATTTGAAACAGGCTTTCCTCTCTGGGATATGTGAAACAATAGACAGACTGCAATGTTACAAAATCCGAAAATATGTTGAATAAAAGTGTAAAATGAATAGCAAGGACATAAAAATGAATCCAGGAATTTGAAAATACATGTTTGGGCAGTAGCATCATAAAAGTCCAAATGAGTTCCAGTTGCACATTCTTTGTGATGAGGTTGCACACTAGTGTAAGTGCAACAACTTCGCAAATGGAGTGCGATTTGTGCTTGGAGGTTGTGAAAAAAATCAGACCGATAAGTGTTGTTCCTAATTCTTTCCATCAGGTCAGAGTTGCACTGACCTATACCTGAATTTGCATGGTGGCCAAATGCAAAAGGTTTATATAGATTGTGCAATTGGTGAATCCAACACATTTAATATCATTTTTTCGAAATTCAAGCGATATGTTATCTACTCCCTCCGTCCAGAAATAACTGAGTTGGGTTTGTATAGATACTAAAATGCGTCTAGATACATTTGAATCTAGACAAACCCAACTCAGTTATTTCTGGACGGAGGGAGTATTAACTATCTATCATTGTATACAGAAAAGAAAAGCATGTACCTGGAAGTAAATAATACCTATGAGATGCAATTCTTGGGCTCCATCATCTCCAACATGAACAAGCTAGTTTGGAAAGCTTGGGCTCCTCCAAAAGTAAAATTCTTTGCTTGGCTTGCCACACAAAATAGAATTTGGACGGTGTGGCATCCCGCAAAACCACTACTAGAAAATCGCGTTGTTTTAGTGCATTGCATCATCATGACCGCATGCTCATGTCATCATGCCACATTGCATTTGGGCATCGTCATCATCATGCATATTATTTTGCCTAAAAACTATTTGCGAAAGACTATGGTTTTCTGAAACTAGCCCTCCTTCTATTTCAAATTAAACCCCGGGTGCTGCCGGATATTTTGTTTGTCTAAAAACTATTTGCAAAAGTTCATCGCAAATTAAATAAAAGTTATATTATTTTTAGTGGGGGCAGTCGAACGGGCCGATTCGACCCGAACGACCACCCCCAGAAATACAAACGGTCCACCTAAATCCTACAGCTACCAGCCCTAGTCTACCCACACCCCCTCCACCTCACCCCAGCCTATCATCTCTCGCCACCTCACCCTCTCCCTCTCCTCTACCAATCCTATGCCGCCACCTACTCCCTCTCCCCTCCCTCACATGCACTCACGCACACACACAAGTCACACACACACAGGCCCCACCCCTCCCTGGACACCACCTGTCCGCCCCCTGCCCCGATCCCCACGCCGCCTGGACCCACCCTCGGCCACACACACCCCGACCGTCCCCGCTCTCGCTCTCCCCCGTGTTCCCGTCTTCTTCCCCTGGCTTCCTCTCCAACCCCCTGGACCCCTTCCTCCTCCACCCTCTCCCTCTCGCCGGCTCTCCGCCACGCTCGCCCTCGCGCCGCCGCGCTCAACCACCTTCCTCCTCGCCCCCGTCCGCTTCCCCGCCTCCACCGCGCCTGGCTCGCCGTCCGCCTCAGCTCCCCGCATCTCCCTGCTCCGCCTCGCCTGCGCCCGCCGAGCTCGCCATCCTCCAGCACGCCTCCCCGTGAGGACCCCTGCAGGCCGCCGCCGGCCGCAACGCCGCCCGCCGGCGCGCGACCTCGTCTGCCGCCAACCCTCCGCCGCCGCTGCGCCCTTCTCCGGCTCCCCTCCTCCGGCCTCCTCTCCACCCGGCGGCGAGCTCCGCCTCCACCGCCAACCCTCCGTCGCCGCGCTTCCTCCGGCTCCGCGCCTGCGACCGCGACCCCGCCTCTCCGTCCTGCGGGCGCGCGCCGCCGCCCTCTGCGCCAGCGCGCCGGCCGCGCCCCTCGCCCTCTCCGGCCCGTCCTCCGGCCACCCTCGCCGGCGCCGTCGCGCGACCGCGCCTCCCTCGCCGCCAGCTCCGACCGCCTTCCGCGGCGCCCCTCGGCCGTCCCTGCCTTCCCCCCGGGGCTTCTCCATCGCGCCCGACCACCCCGCGGACCCCGCTGCCCCGCGTGGGCCTCGCCTCGTCTGCCTCCCTGTCGAGTCCCTCGCTGCCAAGCCCCCTCCGCCGTCCTCCCTTCTCTCCTGTCGCCTTCGGTAGCGTCATGGACCAGGGCACCTCCGTGCTCGAGCTTACGCACATGGTTGCTGTCCAGGTGCTGGTACTACTGCGTTCCCTTGCGGTACTGTTTGTACCCGGTGGAAAGGAAAGACCCTGATGCTGATCCCAAGTTCGCCATCGGCTGACCAAAATGGTACCCAAGGTCGACGACATGAATCTCAAGATCTTCCGACCCGTAACAAGTGCTCCGATGCCTTTTTGTCGCCAAGATCTACCCTCTTATCCAAGATCGTTACGGACTTCAAGATCTTCGAGCCCTCTTGGTAGGCAAGACCTCCGTACCCGAAGGCCGTCGACGCGAAACCCCAAGATCGCCTACACGGAACTCCATGTTCTTCCTTCCGTCGCCGAGACCCTGAACGACAAGAACTCCTTCCCGAACCGATGCCGACGACGTCGCACGCCAAGATCTTCGTCCCGAACGCCAAGACCGCCGGTGCTGAATTCCGAGGACTCCGACCTGGAACATCAAGATCTACCGATGACCGAGAGCCCGGACGCCAAGATCCACGACTCAGAGATGCCAGGACACCAAGTTCGTCGAGACCCTGAGGACCCGTTCCCGGAGGCAAAGACCGGACCCGACAAGATCTTCGAGACGACAAGATCGGCACCGACCAGGGCGGATCCGATGCGCCCCGACGCCAGACCAAGTACTCCTTCCCGGACGCCAAGTTCGCCGAGAACCCGGATACGCCAAGATCTACTCTGCGCCGATCCCGCTGATCCCGCCGAACCCCAGATCCGAACCCTGAGACCGAACCCCGAACCCCGGAACCCCAAGATCGTCGAGCCCCCTCCAATGTGTGACCCTTTTCCCGAGCCTCTATTTTATAAATAATTTACATAAAACTTGATGCATATTAATTGCCATACTTGCATGCATATTTGTGTGGTTTGGGGGCCTTAGGCCGATTCACCTAAATTAAATATGGGGCCCATATGCGGGCAAATCTAGCCTTATATTGGCCTCATTAAACTTGTGTAGCGAACCGGTGTGATCTTTGCCAGGTTTAAACAACATCTGAATTGCGGGGTAGCTAATTCACTTGAACCGTTTAATTAAATATCGGGACCCCGGATCCACTTAATATGACCTAATTGCATCGCACCTTTGCCATGTCATACATCATACATGCATCATGCCGATCTTTTACCGTAGTGTTAAATATTGCATCCGGTGTTTCTTCTAGTGTTTTGCTTCTTCGCGGATAAGGCCGTTGAGTTGATGCGAGTGTCGACCCGATCTTCGGTTGAACCTTCGACAATGTTTTCAGGCGAGCATCTCCCCCTTTCTACCTATCTTACTTTTATAGTATTTATTCCCTCCTGTTGATCTATTGCTATCTGTGTTGCGATGCTCTAGTTTTCGTACCGTGATATCCCCTGCAGCCTTATATTGCCTTGGACACACCCTATTACCTGTTGTTTGGTAGATAGTTAGACTTGCGCGCCGTAGTCGCTTGCTCTAGTGCTGTTGCGTGTTGTCAAGTGCCACAGTTGTTGGAGTAATGCCGCATGTTTGATGTTGGAGATTATCATGGCTTTACTTATCGTTCACTTTAATTACTGTTTAACAACTAAAATTGAAGTAAGCAGAGGCATCGGTGGGTGATAGATAATATTTGGTTTCCGAACGCCCACTTGTGTCCCGTAGGACCCCGAGTACTTGATACCTGTTCCTTGATTTATCGCGCTATCCACATACGGGGAATTATGGGCCCCCCTTAGCCAGAGCTTGATTCATACTTATTTCTTGGGGCCACAAACTAGTTTGAGGTTTTATTTACGATCCTGTACTTATGCCATGCTACTGCTTTATTTACGATTGTGCGAGGAGCACACTGTACTGTTTAGGTAAGCGGAATGTTTTCGCGGTATCGACAAGCCCAGTCACACTTTCGGGTTCCCAGTCGTTTACAGCCATTGTCGCAAACCTTGAGTCCGTCTCGGAGTCAGCTAGCTTCGTTGCGGATCTACTCAATGGGGTGGCCCCCTGAAATATTTCTGAATCTTGTGATTGCTCTGTCGTGAAGACCTCGTTGGGTTTTGATTTGGTTTTTCCGAGGTTGATCGTGTGTGTGTTGCTATTTGTGCACCCCGGCCGGGTTAAAACTTTCTGAAAGCCGTGTCCGCGGTTATGGACGACTTGGAGCACAGTATCTCGATCATAGACAACTATAACTAAAGTAGTGCTATAAACTTGACTTTATAATGACTAGTAATCAGCTTCACTATAATGGAATGGCTAAATAAAACTGCCAACCATTGCTTGTTTGGAGTGTCGTTTGCGACCATTGTACCTGACTAGTAAGTAATGCAACTACAACGGAATGGCTAAATAAAAGTACCAACAACTGCTGGGTTTTGGGTTATCTCATGCTATCTGTATCTGATTAGTAAGTGTTGTAACTATAACGGAATGGTTAACTAAAAGTGCCCACTGCTTATTTTATCAGGATGATTATCTATACCTGACTAGTAATTACTGCAACGATAACTGAATAAGTAAAACTGCCAACGGTGTGAGTTCCTCGGTTGACTTCCTCGTTTGGTTTCGAGGGGGAAACGCCAGGATGGGTTTGTTTGATGGTAGTATCAGGTTGGTTCCGAATAGGTCTTTCTTACCCCTCTCTGATTGCCGCCAGTTGTATCGAGTCTCTATAGGTTGTTTAGTGCATGCTGCCGCTGCCGCATCAGCCCACCATACCTATGTAGGCGAGGACCGCCGAATTCTAGCCTCGCCGTGTACTGGCCTCAGTACTGACGCTCCTCTTTTTCCTTTGCCCTTTGTCGGCACCCCTTTTTGTTTAAGCAGGTTTTGAGATCGACGTCGTTAGCAGGGTTACCCTTCCGGCTTGGCCTGGGCAGGGTTATGGACGCCATTGGTTATTCTTCAGGGCTCTTAGCCCCATTTGCATCTTGTCCGTAGTCGGACGCTCCATCTTTTCAAGGTGATTTGGATCTTTGTACCGTATATCCGTATTCTTGACTCATGGAGTCGTGTTGTATATATATCTATTCTGTGGGTCCCATCGAGGACTGTTGTGTAATGTTATTACTTCGTTTTCCACCCGCACGAAAGTGCCTGGTGGGCACCTTTGAATCGTTTCTATGCGGGTTTGGCGGGAATCGCTGAAACTTGCATAGGTCCGATTCTGAGGGTGTTACAGAGTGGTATCAGAGCTCAGCAGTTGCGATACCCCACAAGTCCAGCCTGTAGGATAACCTAGCTAACGGCCGAAGTAGAGTGTCAAAACTATTTTTGCAAAATCGGTTGGATAGTTCTGATTAGGTCTGATTTTATTCCTTACCCTTCTGCTATTCTCCTCTTACCTCTACGTGTTTCGAAATCCGCTCTCTTCTCTTTCTTCGAGTCCAGGGATTCTCGTGGTTGGGTTTCCGTCGTACCTTCAGGGTTTCGCTTCCTCCTTTGATAACGGTGTTCTACCGTCCGGTGTTCAAGCTGCCCGATGAATCCGTCTACGGTGTTACCATTCTTTATGCCTTGTTTGTGCCTTCCGGTGTTTTCCGACGCGACGACATCATCTACGCCAGATCCGATGCAGAGTCTGCATCACTCCTTTGTTTCCGAACCTCGCTTGTCGAGATCTTCAGTCTGAATTCCGAGAGTTGGTTGCATAATCCGCCTATTCGTGTGCAGAGTAATGGTTTGGGTGCGCGATGGACTGATCACCATCCGACTACTCTTAACATTCGCTCTTGTACATCGAATCAGTGGATCCAGCAATTTTACTCCGTCCACGGAAGCTAGAGGTGGCTTTATTGTGGATACCTCTACCTTCGACCTTTTGTTTCCGGAGTGTTCTCTCGACGATCACGGACAACGACCTCTTGTTAGTGGTGTCGCGAGGATCTACACGAAGCGAGAAGACGCAGATCGTCGACCTTCCTTCCGGTACCATGAGGCGGATCTCGAGGGCGAGATCCCTTGTTAGTGGTGTCGAATTGTGGCATCCCGCAAAACCACTACTAGAAAATCGCGTTGTTTTAGTGCATTGCATCATCATGACCGCATGCTCATGTCATCATGCCACATTGCATTTGGGCATCGTCATCATCATGCATATTATTTTGCCTAAAAACTATTTGCGAAAGACTATGGTTTTCTGAAACTAGCCCTCCTTCTATTTCAAATTAAACCCCGGGTGCTGCCGGATATTTTGTTTGTCTAAAAACTATTTGCAAAAGTTCATCGCAAATTAAATAAAAGTTATATTATTTTTAGTGGGGGCAGTCGAACGGGCCGATTCGACCCGAACGACCACCCCCAGAAATACAAACGGTCCACCTAAATCCTACAGCTACCAGCCCTAGTCTACCCACACCCCCTCCACCTCACCCCAGCCTATCATCTCTCGCCACCTCACCCTCTCCCTCTCCTCTACCAATCCTATGCCGCCACCTACTCCCTCTCCCCTCCCTCACATGCACTCACGCACACACACAAGTCACACACACCCAGGCCCCACCCCTCCCTGGACACCACCTGTCCGCCCCCTGCCCCGATCCCCACGCCGCCTGGACCCACCCTCGGCCACACACACCCCGACCGTCCCCGCTCTCGCTCTCCCCCGTGTTCCCGTCTTCTTCCCCTGGCTTCCTCTCCAACCCCCTGGACCCCTTCCTCCTCCACCCTCTCCCTCTCGCCGGCTCTCCGCCACGCTCGCCCTCGCGCCGCCGCGCTCAACCACCTTCCTCCTCGCCCCCGTCCGCTTCCCCGCCTCCACCGCGCCTGGCTCGCCGTCCGCCTCAGCTCCCCGCATCTCCCTGCTCCGCCTCGCCTGCGCCCGCCGAGCTCGCCATCCTCCAGCACGCCTCCCCGTGAGGACCCCTGCAGGCCGCCGCCGGCCGCAACGCCGCCCGCCGGCGCGCGACCTCGTCTGCCGCCAACCCTCCGCCGCCGCTGCGCCCTTCTCCGGCTCCCCTCCTCCGGCCTCCTCTCCACCCGGCGGCGAGCTCCGCCTCCACCGCCAACCCTCCGTCGCCGCGCTTCCTCCGGCTCCGCGCCTGGGACCGCGACCCCGCCTCTCCGTCCTGCGGGCGCGCGCCGCCGCCCTCTGCGCCAGCGCGCCGGCCGCGCCCCTCGCCCTCTCCGGCCCGTCCTCCGGCCACCCTCGCCGGCGCCGTCGCGCGACCGCGCCTCCCTCGCCGCCAGCTCCGACCGCCTTCCGCGGCGCCCCTCGGCCGTCCCTGCCTTCCCCCCCGGGGCTTCTCCATCGCGCCCGACCACCCCGCGGACCCCGCTGCCCCGCGTGGGCCTCGCCTCGTCTGCCTCCCTGCCGAGTCCCTCGCTGCCAAGCCCCCTCCGCCGTCCTCCCTTCTCTCCTGTCGCCTTCGGTAGCGTCATGGACCAGGGCACCTCCGTGCTCGAGCTTACGCACATGGTTGCTGTCCAGGTGCTGGTACTACTGCGTTCCCTTGCGGTACTGTTTGTACCCGGTGGAAAGGAAAGACCCTGATGCTGATCCCAAGTTCGCCATCGGCTGACCAAAATGGTACCCAAGGTCGACGACATGAATCTCAAGATCTTCCGACCCGTAACAAGTGCTCCGATGCCTTTTTGTCGCCAAGATCTACCCTCTTATCCAAGATCGTTACGGACTTCAAGATCTTCGAGCCCTCTTGGTAGGCAAGACCTCCGTACCCGAAGGCCGTCGACGCGAAACCCCAAGATCGCCTACACGGAACTCCATGTTCTTCCTTCCGTCGCCGAGACCCTGAACGACAAGAACTCCTTCCCGAACCGATGCCGACGACGTCGCACGCCAAGATCTTCGTCCCGAACGCCAAGACCGCCGGTGCTGAATTCCGAGGACTCCGACCTGGAACATCAAGATCTACCGATGACCGAGAGCCCGGACGCCAAGATCCACGACTCAGAGATGCCAGGACACCAAGTTCGTCGAGACCCTGAGGACCCGTTCCCGGAGGCAAAGACCGGACCCGACAAGATCTTCGAGACGACAAGATCGGCACCGACCAGGGCGGATCCGATGCGCCCCGACGCCAGACCAAGTACTCCTTCCCGGACACCAACTTCGCCGAGAACCCGGATACGCCAAGATCTACTCTGCGCCGATCCCGCTGATCCCGCCGAACCCCAGATCCGAACCCTGAGACCGAACCCCGAACCCCGGAACCCCAAGATCGTCGAGCCCCCTCCAATGTGTGACCCTTTTCCCGAGCCTCTATTTTATAAATAATTTACATAAAACTTGATGCATATTAATTGCCATACTTGCATGCATATTTGTGTGGTTTGGGGGCCTTAGGCCGATTCACCTAAATTAAATATGGGGCCCATATGCGGGCAAATCTAGCCTTATATTGGCCTCATTAAACTTGTGTAGCGAACCGGTGTGATCTTTGCCAGGTTTAAACAACATCTGAATTGCGGGGTAGCTAATTCACTTGAACCGTTTAATTAAATATCGGGACCCCGGATCCACTTAATATGACCTAATTGCATCGCACCTTTGCCATGTCATACATCATACATGCATCATGCCGATCTTTTACCGTAGTGTTAAATATTGCATCCGGTGTTTCTTCTAGTGTTTTGCTTCTTCGCGGATAAGGCCGTTGAGTTGATGCGAGTGTCGACCCGATCTTTGGTTGAACCTTCGACAATGTTTTCAGGCGAGCATCTCCCCCTTTCTACCTATCTTACTTTTATAGTATTTATTCCCTCCTGTTGATCTATTGCTATTTGTGTTGCGATGCTCTAGTTTTCGTACCGTGATATCCCCTGCAGCCTTATATTGCCTTGGACACACCCTATTACCTGTTGTTTGGTAGATAGTTAGACTTGCGCGCCGTAGTCGCTTGCTCTAGTGCTGTTGCGTGTTGTCAAGTGCCACAGTTGTTGGAGTAATGCCGCATGTTTGATGTTGGAGATTATCATGGCTTTACTTATCGTTCACTTTAATTATTGTTTAACAACTAAAATTGAAGTAAGCAGAGGCATCGGTGGGTGATAGATAATATTTGGTTTCCGAACGCCCACTTGTGTCCCGTAGGACCCCGAGTACTTGATACCTGTTCCTTGATTTATCGCGCTATCCACATACGGGGAATTATGGGCCCCCCTTAGCCAGAGCTTGATTCATACTTATTTCTTGGGGCCACAAACTAGTTTGAGGTTTTATTTACGATCCTGTACTTATGCCATGCTACTGCTTTATTTACGATTGTGCGAGGAGCACACTGTACTGTTTAGGTAAGCGGAATGTTTTCGCGGTATCGACAAGCCCAGTCACACTTTCGGGTTCCCAGTCGTTTACAGCCATTGTCGCAAACCTTGAGTCCGTCTCGGAGTCAGCTAGCTTCGTTGCGGATCTACTCAATGGGGTGGCCCCCTGAAATATTTCTGAATCTTGTGATTGCTCTGTCGTGAAGACCTCGTTGGGTTTTGATTTGGTTTTTCCGAGGTTGATCGTGTGTGTGTTGCTATTTGTGCACCCCGGCCGGGTTAAAACTTTCTGAAAGCCGTGTCCGCGGTTATGGACGACTTGGAGCACAGTATCTCGATCATAGACAACTATAACTAAAGTAGTGCTATAAACTTGACTTTATAATGACTAGTAATCAGCTTCACTATAATGGAATGGCTAAATAAAACTGCCAACCATTGCTTGTTTGGAGTGTCGTTTGCGACCATTGTACCTGACTAGTAAGTAATGCAACTACAACGGAATGGCTAAATAAAAGTACCAACAACTGCTGGGTTTTGGGTTATCTCATGCTATCTGTATCTGATTAGTAAGTGTTGTAACTATAACGGAATGGTTAACTAAAAGTGCCCACTGCTTATTTTATCAGGATGATTATCTATACCTGACTAGTAATTACTGCAACGATAACTGAATAAGTAAAACTGCCAACGGTGTGAGTTCCTCGGTTGACTTCCTCGTTTGGTTTCGAGGGGGAAACGCCAGGATGGGTTTGTTTGATGGTAGTATCAGGTTGGTTCCGAATAGGTCTTTCTTACCCCTCTCTGATTGCCGCCAGTTGTATCGAGTCTCTATAGGTTGTTTAGTGCATGCTGCCGCTGCCGCATCAGCCCACCATACCTATGTAGGCGAGGACCGCCGAATTCTAGCCTCGCCGTGTACTGGCCTCAGTACTGACGCTCCTCTTTTTCCTTTGCCCTTTGTCGGCACCCCTTTTTGTTTAAGCAGGTTTTGAGATCGACGTCGTTAGCAGGGTTACCCTTCCGGCTTGGCCTGGGCAGGGTTATGGACGCCATTGGTTATTCTTCAGGGCTCTTAGCCCCATTTGCATCTTGTCCGTAGTCGGACGCTCCATCTTTTCAAGGTGATTTGGATCTTTGTACCGTATATCCGTATTCTTGACTCATGGAGTCGTGTTGTATATATATCTATTCTGTGGGTCCCATCGAGGACTGTTGTGTAATGTTATTACTTCGTTTTCCACCCGCACGAAAGTGCCTGGTGGGCACCTTTGAATCGTTTCTATGCGGGTTTGGCGGGAATCGCTGAAACTTGCATAGGTCCGATTCTGAGGGTGTTACAGACGGTGGATAGATTGGCCAAGAGAGGTTGGCAAAACTGCGGCGTTTGCCCGCTTTGCAAGAAAACCACGGAGACGGTTGACCATCTTCTAATCTCGTGCCATTTCAAAAAACTTATATGGGTTTATCTAAAGGAGTGGATTGGCATCTCCGAGTTGGATCAATCTCAATGGACGGGACTCTCTATAGGGAATTGGTGGGAGATAATGACGGATGGACCTATACCAAATCACAAAGTCATGGCTTCACTTACCCTTCTCACCTCTTGGGAGATTTAGAATGAACGCAACGACCGGGTCTTCAACAAAAAGCATGCGGCGCCTCTTGTAGTCCTAGATAGAATTAAACACGAAGCCCGTTTGTGGGTTAACGCGGGAGCTAAACGCTTGGGTGAATTCATGCCACAAGAGTAATTTTTTGCATAATTTGGACCTTTTAATTCTTGTAAAACTTCTCCTTAATTAATTAATAGATCAGGGCAAAGCTTTTGCCCCCGTTTCAAAAAAACTATATAAACATTTAGAAATTACAAGGCATTCCACTAATTAGCATAAATTTTGGTTGAGATGCGAAAAATGCGCTGACAACACAAATGACCAAAACAAACAACAGAAAGTGTTCCTAGCAAAGGAAATTGCATCCTGCAAAATTGCACGGTGGTGCATTAGTGCAAAAGGTTCTAATGTGGAATGCAATTTCTTTCCGAGTAACAGCTGATATCAGAGATATGCAGCAAGCTAAAAAGAGTAACTGTGTTTTGATACAGTAGCATAAGAAGTTACGACCATGAATTGCTTAGCGCGGTAACAAAATAAAACTTAGGTGATAAGCAATACTAATATTACTTGAAAACTTCCAGCCACGCACAAAGGTCTTCGGCCTTGGACATACAAATGGGCCTACCATACTTGGCAGCGTCAGTGCCGGGTTAGCACGGTAGCACAGTGTGTGGTGGTCGGCGTTTGGCCAGGCTGCTCGCTTCACTTGTCCACTGAGAATTAGCCCTTAAAATGTCTGACAGGGTTGTTTGGGATGCAAAAAGGGGTTGCCGGCGGTGCTTCTTGGCGTGGGGGTCGAGGATTCAGATCAAGCTACTATCATCTGAGGAAGAATCTCAGTCTCAGCGATGAACCTAAATGAAGCAAAAATGATGAGCAAACACGGACAGCATTTTACCTCGGCGATGAAGAGGGAAGACAGCACGTTGGGACGGATTCGTGGAGGAGAGTTGAGAAAGAGGGCGGATTCGAGGGAGGGAGGACGGGGAAGGGAATGGCGATTGCTCACCGAAGCTCGCGGGGGTGGGAACGAGAGCTGCGCAGGGCGGAGGGCAGCGGCGAGGAGTTCATCGAATCTGGACTGGCCCGATGGATTTGAGACGGGGAGCACGAGCAGCGGGTCGGGGCGCGGGGATTAGTCCCACATCGGTAGGACAGGATGTTTGTGACTCGTTTAAAAGGGTAGAGCTCGTCCTCTCCTTCGCCGAGCCTAGGTAGCGTGGGCTTGTAACCCAAGCGTAATTCGCTATTAGCGGGGGGCAAAGGAGTTGCAATTAATGATTTGATCGTTGCTGGACTCAGGTCGTGTCGCTCACTAGCCTGAATACTCATCCATAGTAATGTGTCAAAGAAATTACAACTCCTTTTTATTTTTTCAGTTTCTTTTATTTATTTTTTAGTTACGACTAATAACCAAGAATTATATTTTTGTTTTTCAGCTTCATCAGTCACGATCAGACATCATATTATTTTACGAAAATTCTATTCGCAGACCGATCGTTAGGTTGTAAATCCCGGTAGGAAGTATGGACATGTGCTGTCAATCAGCTTAGAATCATACCAAAATTTAAAATATTTTGTATATCAAATTGTTTATCCGATTTAAGATCTGTTTTCACTGTTGTAAAACTAGATCTCATGTTGATATATTTCGATGAAATTTTTACGGATCAAAATGTTATCCATCCTAACACGTGAGTTAAGTTATCCACCATATAAAATGTTAGATAGAGACGTTCTCGCATACGCGTTGAGCAAGTTTAATTGCTGAGCAAGTTTAATTAGAACGCGGTAGCCTAATTGTTAGGGTACCGAGGCATCATTGCTATCGATCCATTAGCATCGACGAGCGATGAATACTTGCTACCATAAATTCCTTCGAGACTTCATCACCTGTACGTCGCGGTGGCAGCGGTAGACGAGAAAGCTGAGCCGCTAGACTACTAATTGCGTGTTATGTTATTCACTACGACTTAGTGTGGTGGGTGGACGGAAAATGCCTTTGGGGGCCGTCCTCACTAGAGGACTTTATTTAAATTTTTTGAAAACTTGATTTTAAAGTTTCAAAAAAGCCCTCTTTCACATCATTTCATCAAAAGTAACCCAAAGGTTCTGATCAAGTTACAATAAGCTCAAACTTAGTATGCCATGGCACTGATTCGTCGTCGAGTTGTTGCCAAGCTTCTCAAAGACTGGCCACTAGTCGAGCATACAGACGGAGGACTACATACCACAAATATAAAGTTACTCCACCATGTAAAACCGTAATAAGAGGAACTGTAACCTCAACAAGCGACTAAGAGCACAAATGCGTATGCAGTTGCTAGGTAATCACTGATGCAGAACCTTGACCAAACTTCGCAGATCTTTACTCCCTCATACACATAGAAAACCTTCAGCCAGATTATCTGAACCATCAACAACAACATGCTATACAACAATAAGTTAAGGTTCATGACATAAAAAATGTCTGTCAAAACCTACATTGCATTTTCTTTCCTTGACCAAACTTGCAGATATTTACTCCCTCATACACATAGAAAACCTTCAGCCAGATTATCTCAAGTCTCAACCATCAACAACAGCATGCTATACAACAATAAGTTAAGGTTCATGACATAAAAAATGTCTGTCAAAACCTACATTGCATTTTCTTTCCTTCTCTCTGGGAACGGTTACTCCGTTTGAACAATTGCCCGTACGGAAAGAACTAAATGAATATAAATGTACAAGTATGCTGCCGAGCAGAGCAGCTCGCCTTTGAGCTTTCACCTAATAACCCAATTCAGTTGCTGTGAAACTCATGTTGCCTGATCAATATGTGGGATGATCCCATGTCTTCGGAACCACTCTGGCATATGATATGTATCATATAGTGCCGGTCTAACATCCTTCTGGATAGAAAGGTGCTTGAGTAGAGGAAAGATCACTCCCATGAGCTAAAATTTCAGGAACATAACTGGTTCAATAACACGTACTGGAAACTAATTTTAGAAGCAAAGAATGATATACTATCCACAGTATCGCTTTACCTGATTATCCACGGGCTGTCCAGCTGAAAACGTAAGGCACGGTATCCCATTCAGCGGCTGTAGTAGGAAACTATATGGATTGTTATCGACAAGTACAATTCTACTGAAATCTTCCGACAGACAAGAAAGATCCTTTACATGGTCTCTGTATTCCCTGGAATTGAGAGTATCACAGCATTAGAAAACTGAATCAGCTCAACTAATGCAGCAGAAAGCATAGTTTCGTACAGAAAGACATGAACAGAATGATCAACCACATATACAAGTTGACGGGATATAAAACATGATAACATCAGGCAAAGGTAGCAAGCAAAAATTAATATCATGAATGCTTATGCTGGCAAACAGTTCAGTGCAAATGTGCACCCAATAGAACTGGTTTCAATCATTTCTGGAAAAATAATGGTTTCAATAGATTCTGCAAAAAAAATATGTGGATTCAATTGATTAAAAAAAGAGACTGTTTCAATCTTGGATATGTATATACTGGTACTGTACCTCAAATAATGCACACCGTAATAATTAAAATGGTTTGGACTTATTAGTTGGCACCAATCAAACCAAAATTCCGTGAGCACAAATGACTGCCACCAAAGTGGTTATAATACTATCGAAGTCAGGAACAAAACTGTCCATTATCTATACCTTACAGGAATTTTAATGACAACTTACGTATTAACAGTTGATGGTCTGTAGAGACGGTGACAGAACCTATTGTGAGCATCTATCCTGTCAACCAAAGGCTTTGCATATCCTGGCGGCAGCACAAATCAATTATGATGCATTGAAATCATCTTGGCTCTTGATGAGAGCAACATGAATATTCGGGAGGACAAACCTTCCAAACCAGCGGTGAAGAGTATAAGATCGGCGAATTCACTAGTTCTCTGCAAAAACTCGTGCAAACCAGGACGCTCAAATACAATCACATGATTCACCCTCTGTCTGCCTTGGGCATCCTTTACATGAAAAAGATACAAATTCCCATAAGTACCTCCCAAGAAAGTGAGAACTAAACTAAAACAGTAAGCACAAAGTTGGCCTCATGCTTGCCTTGTCAGATGATATGCACTCCATGTCAAAGCAATGCAACCCTGCGTCGACCGCCTGGGTGCGCACGGCAGCAGGAAGGCTCGATGACTCGTATGAACAGACTAACGTCTCATCCAAGTCCAGCACTACCTGAAGAAAATACTTCACAGGTTATGCAGGTAGCAAGGAAGTTCACTGAAGAAGACTTGATAACTAAAACAACAAATTAAGCAGACAATTACAGCCTACCATTCTGTTGAAGGTAGACATAGTGCTAATCAGTTAACCATGCCTAATAAATCAAAACCATACCACCATTTCACCTCAAAATTAACCTTGGTCAACACTACACAGCGATCAAATTTCTAGAACCAGAACCAAATTTACTAGCTGCAGTCAACCACTAACCCCATAAACACCAAC
The DNA here is from genome assembly GCA_916181665.1 of Avena sativa. NCBI lineage: Eukaryota > Viridiplantae > Streptophyta > Magnoliopsida > Poales > Poaceae > Avena > Avena sativa. The sequence continues at coordinate 327,469,752 of OV702279.1, forward strand.
CACACAGATGATGATCTCCAACATACGCAAACTCCCAGAGCCCAACTGCCCAAGGTCAATTATACTTTCGTGCGCGTCCGTACCGTGAGCCGCCCAGGCGGCGGAGACAGGGGCGGCAGGGGACGCAGCTCGTCAGCGGGAGCCTGGGAGGGGAGCTGCGCGAAGGCCACCGCGGGGGCGGCGGAGAGGAAGGGGTGGCGGAGGCCGAGGAACTTGAGGAGCTTCCCCAAGAAGGAGGGCGCGCCGCGGATGACCCCGATAAGGACCTGCAGGAGCAAACCGAGCCACCCCACCACCGCCCGCCACGCCGCCTGCCCCCGGTGCTGCAGCGCCGGCGCTGGCGTGTAGACATCCGCCGCCGCCGCCATGGAGACAGGGTTACGAGGCGGAGACCAGGCGGGAGGAGCGTACTGGAGGAAGCAAGGCGCGGCAGTCGTCGGTCTTTGGTTCGTGGAGTCGGCTTCTGAAATTTGTGACAGACCAGTTTAACAGCTAATCGAGGTCGGCTGGCGTCCAGAAGGAAAAAGGATTTTCCACTCGATTTCTATGGGGGAATTCTCGGAGTATAAAGGGAAGGGTCATACGATTCGGTAAATTAATTAACTCATATTTATTTAGACTCGTATATAATTAATTGATTCAGATCTGTCTATATCTGAATGTAATATATCCTCTATTTCAAATTATAAGATGGTTTAGCTTTTTTTCTGAAAGCATGTATCTACATATTTTTTAGTGTACGGTTTGGAGCAAAATAGGATAACTTACACTAAAAAGTATATAGTAAACATGTACTAAAAAGTGTAGATACGTGTGTTTTAAAAAAGTCTAAAACATCTTATATTTTAAAATAGAGAAAGTACATATGAATCTAGATAAATCTGAGTTAAATAATTTGAATCAGAGAGTAGACATTTTTCTTTGTTGTAGAAAACATACAACAGTATGTAAGTGGGATTTCACCAATGTCTCGGTTATAATTTATCTGGAATTTTTAGTTTAAAATTCTAGACAAAAACTAAACAAGAAATTCCCAAACGAACTAAAATATTATATTAATGGAATCACACTTGACACCTTACCCAAGTAACTAGTTTAACATTTCGTTTAATTTGATACAAAACATTTGTACTTCTGAAGCACATAAACCAGGATGGGGCGGACTTAAATTATTGGAATAAAGTGTGAAAGATAAAGTGAGAATATGGTTTTGTTAATCCTTACTTCCTCCGTCCGCAAATAAGTGTCTTCTAGCCTTGTCCTAAGTCAAACGTAGTAAAGTTTGACTAACTTTTTAGAAAAACATACCAACATTTATGACACTGAATTGTTGCCATTAGATTTATTTTTAAATCTAGTTTTCATAATATGTCAATTTGATGTAATATATGTTTCTATATTTCTCTATAAAGTTGGTCAAATTTGGTTATATTTGACTTAGGCAAAAGCTAGATGTACACTTATTTGCGGACGGAGGGAGTAGATAACTAGAAATTTCTTAGTCGATATCGTGAGCGATCCATTGACATGATTTATATGTTTAGAAATGTAAAAACAATTACTCGGTTGCTTTTGCTTGCACTATGTGAAAAAATTATTACATGTACATGAACAATTTTTAGAACTGACCGAGGACTAGTTGATTATCGGTCGGTTGAAACTTAGACGCTACCAATTTGTGGTTGCTTCCTCTAAAAAAAAATTACAATTGCTCTCATTGCAGTGGTTAACTTATTTTACAATCTGCTAGGAAAAACTAGTACTCGCTCCGTCCAAAAATAAATAACTTGCATTTATTTAATTTCGCATGTATCTAGACATGTTTTAATATTTAAGCAGTGGCGAAGCCTGCCTCGTAGTTGAGCCTGGGAAAGGTTTAGATATAGCTGTTTGGACCAGAATTTGCCCCAAGAAAATCTTATTTAGACTAAGCCTTTTTGATAGACCTCAAAGGAGATTAGGAGCCGAAGCCCGGGCAACATGTCGGGCTGAAGCTCCGCCACTGTATTTAGATATATGCGGATATAGATAAATTCAAGTTACTTATTTCTAGATTGATGGAGTATGATTTTTTAGGATGATAAAATAGAAATGGCACATAGATAATCCAAAAAAATAAAAAAAATGAATTAAACATTTTTTGTTGGATAGCTTTAGTTCGACAAAGTATCGCCATTCGCATAGATACAAATTCTGCGTACTGAAGCTACCTAATATTTTTAATTTCTCTGTCTTTTTCTCTCTTTTTTAATTAGTCTGTCTTTTTCTCTTGGATGTAGTCCACCGGATACAGCTATGTCATCCATATCTTTTACGAGTATTTTATTTATTTCTGAAAAGATCCCATATCTTTTATCTTTATTTCAAGAATATCACTTGTAACATTATCGTCGTGCAAGGAACAGCCGCCGTCACGTGGGCCATTTCTGCTTGAAAGTTATTGCATGGAGAATGACATGTCACCAAGCCAAGCCACGGAGGAAAACAACACCTACTACTACTATAGTGTACCTTATCTAGATGGCGTCGGGTGATGGAGCGCATGTGCTTAAACCTTGAGTCTCGTGATGGAGCCACGTTTCCTTAGACGTCAGTTTGCTCAATCACAGACTTCCACTCTTTCGCCTAACTACGCGTATTTGAATTTTCAGAGGAAGTCGCACCCGGCGAGACAAGCACCACCATAGCTGTCACGACTTCGAACATTGGCTATGCTTCAGTTAGCGTGTACTACAACGTTGCCAAGAGCATCTTTTTGGTGGTTAAGATCGGGTCTAATCTTTGGACATCCTGCAACTCACATTTTTTGGTTGGTCTAATGGCGATCAAAAATCATTTCTTTCGCTTTGGTGCTTTTAATCAAATATAAATCACATATTAGTTTTTAAAAGATAAGTGGCTTGGCCAAACTTTTATTCGCGACAATATCCAGCTCTATATTCGATTGTTAGATACAAAAGGACACACTTTCCACTGTTATGGAAGATAATCCTCCTAATGTGTCTTTCAGAATAAGTCTCATAGGTCCTCGATTGGTATCTTGGAACAATTTGTTATTACAATTATCCACGATACGTTCAAATAAAAATTACAAGAGTGGTAACTAAATTTTCAGTTGCCTCACTATATAGAGCATTGGTTCAACCTAATATCCCGAACGATGATAACAATAAAATTTGGAAAATAAAAATACCACTTAAGATAAAGATATTCGCTTAGTATCTACATAAATATGTAATCCTTACTAAAGATAATCTTGTAAAGAGGAATTGGCATGGTAGTACACAATGGGATTTTTGTCATCACGATGAGACAATTCGTCATTTATTCTTTCAATGTAAATTTGTTCGTTCTATATGCTCATTCACCCAAATAGCTTCTGGTTTATCTTCTCCATGTTCAGTAACCAATGTTTTTGGTAATTGGTTGCATGAAGTTAATGATAAATACATGATTTTGTTTAGGGTGGGAGCGCTTGCCATTATTTGGTCGCTATGGCTTTATAGAAATGACAAGATTTTTAATAACATTGTGCCTTCTCCCTTGCATGTTATTTATTGGGCCACGACTATCCTTCGATCATGGACTATTCTTCAACGTATGGAGTTTCGCGACTCGTCTTTAGAGGAGATATACGCGTTTGAGGGACACGACGAGGGATATTTTCTTTCTACATGGATAATGTGCAGCTTGATTATACAGAGACCCGGCTTACTATAAGTAATAATAAAAAAAGATCGGGTCTAATCATTGTTCAAAGCTGACCATTGTGGGGTGGAAGTCCAGCAAAAAAAATCCCTGCAAGCCTTTTGTTACAATGAGCGAAAGAGGTGCCACCAAGGGCACCAATCTCCACATAATTCGCGTCACGTCATATCACGATGGCGGCCATCCGCCACGTTGCTGGCGAGCACGCACAACAAGAGTGCAACGCCCCCATCACCCGTACCATCAACGACGTGCGCAAAAGGGCACGAACAAATTGAATAAATAAAGAAGAAGAAAAAGGAAGGGGAGGAGGAGCCAGCGCGGCGCGGCGCGGTCGCGACCAACCTCCGCGGAGACCGTTGCCCACTTCGCCCTCCCTCCCAATCAAACCAACGAACCACTCTCTCCCTCTCTTCTCCTTCTCCATCGCCCCGAATCGATCACCGATTCTGGTAGGTAGGTGCCGGCCGGAGGAGGGGAAGCATGGCGAGGACGGTCGACGGCTGCTACTCCGCCAAGGACGTCGCCTACAGGTTCGCTCGCCGACTCCCTTCCCTCCCTGTCCCTGCTGCCGTACTCTTGCCGCTGCGGCTGCTGATTAGTCGGTCAGGAACCGATTCAACCCTAGGTAGGATCGGGAATCTGGTTTGATCGTTGCCTTGGACTCCCACTTTTCGGTTTGTGGAACCATACCCTCCTTCTGCGTACTTCATGTCTTCATAAGTCTGGTTACTGTCCACCAAGAATGGTTTCAGAATACTGTTGCAGACTTGCAGTGCTGATGGTACAGGATGGATACTGGATCTTTTATTTTGGTTCTAGTACAGTAGTTATTTCTGTCTGTTGTTTAGAGACTCGGCTCTGAGTAGATTAACCATCGAGAGAGTGCGGGTTACTGCCGAGCAAGTGAAGCGGAGTGAATAGCCATTGGCCCTCTCTCTCTTGCAACTGAGCAATTGATCATGATAGTTGCACCTTGGTACCTTCTTAGACACGAACAAATACTGCGAAACAATGTTGTTGCAGTGTTGCTGGGTTCAGATGGTACAGGACGGATACTGAATCTTTTGGTTTCAGTTGGTCCTGGTTATAGCTTGGGAATCGAAGTAGATTGATCATACAGAGAGAGAGAGAGAGCACGCTGCCGGTAAGTGAATTGAAGAAAATCATCATTGGCCCTCTGTTTCTCCAAGAGATCAATTGGACACGACAATTTTCAGTGCAGGCTTGCCCTGGCTGCTGATAGTTGCATCTTGATACCTGATCAGACAAGAACCAATGCTCTAGTACTGCATAATTTAAACTTACGAGTGCATACAGAGAAACATCGAATTGTGGTTCATCCAAATACGACATTTCTGTCGAACCAGTAGGATGATGCTTTCATATTTGTAGGCGTATATGCCCCATTTGATGATGTGTGTTATTTGTTTCCTACTTGCAGCTGTGGATACTGTGGGTACGAATTGAACTTGAGCTCCTCGACACGGAACACCGCAAACATTGGATCGAAATACGGGAAGCAGATCAGGAAAGGCGTCATCTCCTTCTTTGCGATCGACGAGGGCCGGTTCACGCAGACCGACGAGGTGAGCTGCACGCCGTACTTCCGCTCGAGGTGTTCCTGGGGTTTCTTCAGAAACAGGACGCGGCTGCTGTGCCGCAAGTGCGGTGCTCATATCGGGAGCGCTTACGAGGACGAGGACTCCGCCTTGTATGAGACCTTAGATGACACCCAGACGAGCTCACAGGGCGGCAGCGTGTCTAGCAGAAAGAAATATGTCGTCAAGATCAATGCACTGCAGCCCTCATCGGACGACTCTGCTGCTCCCTTCACCCTATGACAGCAACCTGAACCGCTGCAGTGTGTGCCTTGAACAGTACAGTTGCTCTACTCTACCGGAATGTTGTTCTGTGAATCTGGTAAATGAAGCATCTCCATACTGCTTAGAGCTGCCATGCTTCAGTCGTCTTGCTGCCTGTAGTTGATAGTGATTTTTCATTTCTTTTCTGCACAGGTATACATGTATATTCTTAACACGACTGTTGGATTTTGGCTGTGTTAATATTTAAATATGAGAGGGTCTTTTGTTCTGTACTTTAGTATATGTGCATATCCTCTCTTCAGATTGTTTGCGCCATGTTTGTGACAGTGAATCATCTAGTTGTATCAAGTGTTCGGCTTCATCATACCTGTTCCTGAAGTTGTTCATATGGGAGGGACAAACCTGTATGCATAATAAGAAAAATGTACCGAAATGCTGTGATATGTCTACTAAATTTTGTCTATCAGAATGGTAAAGGTTCTCTTCAATTACTCTGTAAGGAGCAGAATTTGTTTTGTACAAGAGTATACTGAAGCCAGACAACAAGAATGGTCGCCAATTGGCGGCGAATATCAATCTAACTTGTACTTGTCGCGCTGTTGTTCTGACAGAACGATTGTTGTGTTATCTGTATCATGCCTTCTCAGGACAGATTATGGTTCCCTTGTCTGAGCTAATCGCGGGTAAATGCAGCAACAAGAAGAACATGATACTGTTTAGAGCTTTTGAGGGGAATTTTCCATTTATCTGCTGCTTCAGTGATCTTCCTGCCTATAGTTGATATTGAGTTTTCTTTCTTTTCTTGAAGTATTGATATTGAGTTTTCTTTTGTGTTTTGCACAGAAGTACATGTATATTTTTATGTAAGTGTTAAAGTTTCGGTGATTGCATATTACAAAATGGCATGGTCTTTTTTTGTTGTGTACTCGAGTATATGTGCATATCCTACCATCAGACTGCTTGCGCCAAGTTTGTGATACTGAACCTGTCATGTTGTACCAAGCGTTCAGTTTCGTGATAGTCGTTCCTGAAGTTGTTCATGTGGGAGGGGAATTTGCCGTCTCTATACAGCTTCAGTCATCCTACTGCCCATACCTGATAGGCTGATACTGATTTTTCATTTCCCTTCTTGCACAGGCGTACATGTATTTTTGGAAGGAGTGCCAACTATTGATCGTGTTGATATTAGAATAATAAGGTACCTGTGTGCATCTTGCCTTCAGATTGTCAGCACCATGTTTGTGATATTGAACCGTCTAGTTGTGTCTTGTGCACATCTTGCCTTAAGATTGTTCATATGGGAGGGCCAAACCTGTAGGCATCATGACAAAAATGTATTGCAATGATGTAACCTTTCTACTGAATTTTGTCTATCGAAATGGTAAAGGTTATCTTCAGTTACTCTGTAAATAGCAGACTGTGTGTTGTCAGTAGCAGGCGTTGTCGATCTGACAGAATGGCTGTCTGTAACCTGTATCATGTTTTCTCAGGACAGATAAGCCAAGTAATTAGAACCTAGGCATAATTGCCAACTACTGTGAATTCCGGAGAACCAAAGTTAAAATGATGTTCAAGCAATAAAGGTTGCTGAATCAAACGAGAATACGATGTTGCTGCTAAACTCAAGAAATTAGACATGACAAACCACAAGATGATTTGCCAATTGTGAGATTTTTTCACGTTACAGGGTATCCTGCAAATTTGTTCATCTTGAACTTCAGAGGTGAACCGTGGCTCTTCTCTGAAATGCAGACTAAAAATAAAATGGCAGGCAATTGACTTTGCAAACTACAGAAGAAACAGCAATCGTCACAGGCACATATTCAGGCAGCAGAGACAATAACTCGCACAAGAGCAGAGTCAAAACATTTGCACACAAACAGGTCAGATTCGAAATTCAGATCCGAACAACTTTGTTCGGCCAATTCACAATACAGTATTTGCACAGAAACAAGGAAGACGAAATCACGAAATTCAGACTTTGAAATACCACAAGATAATTTGGCAATTGTGAGATTTTCCTAACATTGCAGGGTATCCTGCAAATTTGTCCATCTTGATCTTCAGAGGTGAACCGTGGTTACAGAGAAATAAAGGCACAACAGCAAATGCAGTTGACTTTAGAATTACAGAATAAATGCAGACTCAATGCAATTATCACAGGTAAATGTTCATGCAGAGACAATCATCACAGGCACATGTTCACAAACTCACAAGATGATTTGGAAATTTTGAGATTTTTCAACGACATCTTGAGGTGAACATGTAAAATGGAAGACAATTAACTTCACAAACTACAGACAAAGCAGCAATCATCACTGGTACATGTTCATGCAGAGACAATCGTCACAGGTACATGTTCACAAACTCACAAGATGATTTGGAAATTTTGAGATTTTTCAACGACATCTTGAGGTGAACAATGGCCCTTCTTTTTTTGACAAAAGAACCGTGGCTCTTCTCTGAAATGCAGGCTCAGTACAAAATGGCAGGCAATTGACTACGCTACAGAAGAAACAACAATCGTCACAAGCACATATTCAGCGGGCAGAGCAAATAACTCGCACAAGAACAGAGGCACAACATTTGCACAGAAACAAGTCGACTCCGAAATTCAGATCCAAGCAACTTTGTTCCACGATTTCAGGATACAGATCGATATACTACTAAGGAAACATGGAACTAAACAGAGCGGGGTGGATTTCATTCCATCTAAGCATTCTTGACCGCAAGAGTGGTGAGCACAGGCGGGCATCTGCAGCAGGCGGCGGGGACGAAGAAGAAGACGGCGAGCCTCTAGCCTCCGAAGCCGTAGAGGGTGCGGCCCTGGCGCTTGAGGGCGTAGACGACGTCCATGGCGGTGACGGTCTTGCGGCGGGCGTGCTCGGTGTAGGTGACGGCGTCGCGGATGACGTTCTCGAGGAAGATCTTGAGGACGCCGCGGGTCTCCTCGTAGATGAGCCCGGAGATGCGCTTCACGCCGCCACGGCGAGCGAGGCGCCGGATGGCCGGCTTGGTGATGCCCTGGATGTTGTCGCGGAGCACCTTCCTGTGGCGCTTGGCGCCGCCCTTGCCGAGCCCCTTGCCTCCCTTGCCGCGACCCGACATGGCTGACGAGATCTCTTTGCTTTGAGTGAGTGGAACCGGAGGAGCGGTGGTGCTGGTGGCGGCGCTAGTTGGACTGGTGATTTGGGGGAAGGGGAGGACGGGGTTTTAAAGGGAACGAGACGTGGGGGAGGTCGACGCCTGCCGTTCGATGTGGACAGAATGGATGGATGAGATGGCGATCCGCGGGTAGGTGCCGCGGATCGGTGACGTGGCGGAAAACTCGGCGCGGTAGATTGGCGGGATGGGCTGCAGTTTCGTTCCCGGAGGCGCCAGGTCGAAAAAATTTGGCTCTGGGCGCAGTGGTTGTGCGTGTTCCCTCTCTTCTGTGCAATTCCGCTCCGCCGTGCTCCAATGCTCTCGTAGGCTTTTTTTACGCACTCGGCTGAACAACCAATGGCCCACGGTGGCTCTTACCAAATGATTACTCGATAAAAATTACGCCACAAACTTTTTCTCAAAATCACGTCACTAAGTGCATTTCCATCGGCCGACACATTCCGTCTGAGCGTTATCAAACTTGTCCACGCGGACACACGGGGCGTACGCGACGCCCCAGGGGCTTGACCCATTCGAACAAACGCGTCTGGCTCGACTCATTCATACATCTAATCTGACCTTCTGTTACGTCGATCCGGACGTGCACGGACAGAGTTCGTGTCCTGCCTATTGGCACCGCTGGCCCACCCGTCAGCCACCACGTTGATTTAGACACGCGCACCGGCACCGATTTATACGCAACCACGGAGCGATTCAGAGGCGCTGGTGGAAGGCTGACTGGCGGCAGTATGCGTCATCTATGGCGACGAGACGGAACGCTGGCTGACTGGACGCCACGCTCTCCACCGCCGTTGCAGGCGTCGCCTGATACATGTCCTTCTGACTGGACACTTCAATGCCCCTCTCTTCGGCCTCTGCGCCGGCATCCTATGTCGGTCCTTTTTAACTGGCCACCCGCGGCCATCTTTTTCCACACAGAACATCATCCTCTCCTTCTCCTTTTTGTTCTCCACTACCTGTAGGTAGCCATGGTCGGCGGTGCTGGATCGAGGGGAGGGTGTGGTGGCCGTGGACGCGGCCAACCCACCGCGCCACCACGCTCTCCCTCATCGATGTCGTCGCCCGGAGATTTTGACCAAGGCACCCAATTCGCTGTGGCCATCCACCTCAGCATGCCGTGTGACAGGCTGTTCCTGCCTCGCGGTTTGTGACGCTGATCGCGACGCGTCGCCCCCGCTTGCCATGCTGCGGGCAAACTGTTCGACCACCTCGGCCGGATGTACCTCGGCAACTGATGGGAGTGCTTCGCCCACTCGCACCAGATCGAAGCGTGCAACGTCCTCGTCTTCAAGTACGACGGTGAAGGAAAGTTCGGCGTCAGCGTCTTCAACCACACCATGTGTTGCCGCTGCTACCACTCCGACTCCTCATCCGACTCTGACAAGTAGGCTAGACTGTGTGTGCGCCATGTATGATGTATCAATGTAGGCATTGGCCATTTGTAATGGAAATCTTTATTCGATCGTCACATGTATTTACAAAACAAGAGTACACTGGATAGCCTACGGATCGGCCGACATTGGCCATTATAGCTAGGAGCCGCCTACGGATCGGCAACGCCCCATTCTACGCTGAGAGAGCGGTAGATCGCTTCCTGCATCTGCAGCTTTTCTTCGGCTTGGGCGAGAGGGGCTTGCAGGTACGCGTCATCGGGATTGGCCTGCCATGCTTCGCGGAGTTCGTCACGCACTTCCCTCAGCGCTAGACGTCGGCGGTGCTCCGGCAGAAAGACGCGGTTCATCACCTCCAACGAGAAACGTTCGCTGATGGTCCTTTTGTAGTTGTAGTGAGAGCGATGTGGCAACCACCACAGTCGCTCAGGCCCCTCTTCTCTGCCGGCGTCGGGGTTAGCACAAAGCTCGTCGGGTCGACGCCCGCAGCCAGGCATGGTGGTTTTTTGTGCTGTGGGTGGTGCGTGTCTTGCCGAAGATATCTCGGTGGCCTCCCATTTTTATGGCTGCGCCTGGACTCGCGGGTAGCGGCGGAAAAAAAAAGGCGGAGACAGCGTGGCAGTAGGAAGACACTAAAAATACACCGGCATTGGTGATGACCAAGCGCGGATAGATGGGTCGCACCGCTAGGCGCAGTCGGCCATGCCGGAAAACGGCCCTAAATCGACCGTGACCTGACCCAAAGGAAAGAAAAGGATCATTTGGGTCGACCGAACGGGTCGTCCCGGTGGAGATGCCCTAACTTTTTCTCCATGGAGACCTATTTGGCCCGAACACGTCTGTTTATGCCCATACAGAGAAAGAGCAACACTCAACGGGACACCTTAAACGAACCGCTTAATCGGCATAGATGCATCATCGGTTTCAACATGTGATCTACAATACGCACCAAATTTGGTTCCATGTACCAAAAATGAATAAGCATACGAGTTTTCCATATATTATAATTTGTGGCATCGAATATGAATATGTCATTGTGCACTAGTCCCCTAGACGACATCTTTACTCTCAAGGCGGTGAAGCCTAAAATGAGATACCGGGATTTGATACCAACTGAAAGGATATACATGTTGCCTAGAGGGGGGTGAATAGGCGGTTTAAAACTTTTCCGAGCTTGGCTCAATAAAGGCGGAATAAAATTATTATTTACTTTGTCAAGCACAAAACCTAGAACAACTAGGATTCACCTATGTGCACCAACAACTTATGTTAAGCAAGATAAGAAACTATGTGATAGCAAGATATATACTTAAAGCACGAAGGCTATCACGAAGTAAGGTGCATAAGTAAGAGCTCGGATATAGAGATAACCAAGGAACGCGGAGACGACGATGTTTTACCGAGTTCCTCCCAACATGGAGTACGCCTCGTTTGGAGAGGGGGTGGTATCAAACCACCAATGTCACAAGAGGCCTCCATTTTTCTCCTATGAATCTCACCCCAATGGGATCGATCCACACTTCCACTATTGGTGCACTTGTCGGTGGCAATCTGGAACCTCTCACGAGGTTGGGGCACTTCTCCACAACTTAATTGGAGGCTCCCAACAAACGAGCTTGGGGAAAGCTCCACAACTTAATTGGAGGTCACAAGTAATCCAAAAACCTACAAAACCACCAAACCATCTAGGGTTCCAAGAACCCAAGAGTAAAAATCTTCTCACCTTTCACTCAATCAAATCCTCACCGAGAACTCAAACCGATGCACCAAATGCAAATGGCCAAGAAGTGCTCAAATCCTTCTCTCCCAAATTCCACCAAAGCTACAAAATCTTGTGGGGGAATAAGAGAGGAAGAACAATGGAGGAAATCCACAAAAGACTCCAAGATCTAGATCCCAAGATGTTCCCCTCACTTAGAGGAGAGATTGATTGCTGGGGTTGTAGATATAAATCTCCTCTTTCAAGTCCCTCAAGAATATGCAAGAATCATAGGAGGGATTAATAGGAAGCAAGCTCAAGAAGGTCAACAATGGAGGGGAAAACTTGCAAGAATGGTTAGGTAACCATTGGGAAAGAAGGGGCACTTAAATAGGTCCCTAGAAATCCAATCGTTATGCCTAGGAATCACCCGGTCCGGAGTCTCCGGACTGGGACCGGAGTCTCTGGTGTACCCAGGACAAACGGGTACAATATGGAGGACATACTGGACACGGTCCGGAGATAGACCGGAGATTTAGTCCAGAGTCTCCGGTTTTACAAACACTGGCAGAAAGACCAATACGAAAATAGCCATAACTTTTGTATCCGGACTCTGATTTTGATGATATTGGGCTCGTTTTAAAGAGGATAATAAGCTCTACAAGATCATACAGAAAAACATCATAGTACAGCAAGGGAGGATAGAACTAAATGACGAAAGGTTTAACCTCTCTCAAAAAACCCCGGTAAAACCTCCAACATTGAAAACGTAGTAGAGAATGCATATGAAATCCGTTTTCGATGAACTAGAGCTTGTCATGGAGATTAAAACAAGCTCTAAATACTCACATGAGTAAGAACCAAATAATGTAAGGTTTTACCTATCTCTAAAAGACAAACCGTAAAAACCTCCAAGCTCAAAAACGCAATAAGATATAAAAGCAAATTCCGTTTTTATGCACTAAAGCTTGTTATGAATATTACCACAAGATCTAGAACCTCACATGGATCAGATCCAAATAACAACCAAGAAAGGATGATGCTAAGTATGCAAATGTTTGGGCTCTCTGATGGGCTCAGATCACTGTAGAGCCTCGTTGGGAAACCCCAAGAGCAAGGTGTGATGAACACAACAACAAGTTTTCCCTCGGTTATAAAACCAAGGTTATAGAACCGGTAGGAGCAAGGAAACAACTCCAAGGTGTTGATAACAACTTGGAATCCTGCATAACACAAACTCAAGACTTTGCCCCAACTTATAGTGAGGTTGTCAATTTCACTGGTTTGCTAAAAACAAAAGATTAAACGTACAGTGTGGAAGGTAATAGTTGCTTGTAGAAAGTAAACAGCAGCAATGGATGATGTATCAATGGTAAAGATTGGACCGGGTTCCACGGTTCACTAGAGGTGTTCTCCTTAAGATAAATAACATGCTGGGTAAACAAATTACAATGGGGCAATTGACAGATTGAGCAAGCATAACAATGCATATACTAGTCATCATGACTCCTATGAGATTTGATTGGGCATTACAACAATATACATAGACCGTAATCCAACTGCATCTATGACTAATAATCCACCTTCATGTTATCATCCGAACCCCTTCCAGTATTAAGTTGCAAGCAACGGATAATTGCTGACATGGTTATACCCTACGGGTACGTGACTTCAGCATACCTGGTCCAGCCCAAGGAAGGCCCACAGCAGATATGCGCTGGCCCATGAAGATTTTCGGGTGGCCAAGGCCCATGACGTCTTCGGATCCTTGGAGAGCAAGACTAGAGGAGATAGGAAATTCAAAGGGGTAAAACTCTAGAACTTGTAACCGACTAGGACTATGCCCGGGACCTGCCTAAGTCTATATAAAGGCTAGGAGGGCACGCCCTAGATCTCGCGACTCATACTTTCGCACACGCATCCACGCCAGATCGAATCTGCGCACCCTGTAACCTTCGGTTCCGCCGTAATCAAGAGCAGACAAGCAGGAGTAGGGTTTTCCCTCCGGGGGCCTGAACCTGGGTAAATCTCGTGTCCCTTGGTTGCTTGTCTGTTAACCGTGCCACGATCTCCAGCATCCCCATCTTCTCAAAAACCCAAGTCCATAACAATGGGCATTGACGAGATTAAACCTCATCAATTGGCGCCGTCTGTGGGAATTGGGGCTGCTGATTGTGCGGTCGTGACGGTTCCGACCCGATCGATCTACAACTTCGCGGCGACGGAGAATCACCTCCTCTTCGGCGCTTTCGATTTCACCGCCCACTCGCCGGCCACCATGAAGGATTTCGAGCCCGTAGGCGACGGACTCGAAATTTTGTTCGGGAGCTTCTGCTTCCAGGTGGGACAAACTGGCACCCTCCGCCTCCCTGAGCGGGTGCCCGTACCGTCAATCAGGCCCGCTTCGTGGGCTCCACACCCCGTGCTATGCACGTCACCATCGACAGATGAGTTCTACAGCAGCAGCTGCTGCAACTTCGATCTGTGCGATCCACCTTCGGATGAAGGGACCTACGGTTTCGGATCCGAAAGCTGCGGCAGCAGCCGACCAATCTGCAAGCGCTATCTGTGCGCCGCAGTCATCCAAACCGACGAGGAAACGCCTAACCCTCCGCTCAATCGAAACGGCGAAAACAGAAGAAGCCAGTCCCCCCACCCAACAGGGAAAGCAACGGCCACGTCATCCAACTTAGCAAAGAAGGATGGGTCCAGGCTCGCCGTGCCGGATCAGGCGACATCGTCTTACCTGCAGACGCCTCACGTGACCTGCTGATGGCATACCACTACCTCCTCATCGAGGAGCACAAGAAACAAGTCAAGATGCAGGAGACGCTCGACAAACGCAAGCAAGCGCCTCCGAGTCCAGCGCGAGACGAGTTGCGCTCTCCGCCATCGCACCCGGCTCTAGCACAAACGGAAACCAGGGAAACAAGCACCGCTCACGGGTGGAAAACATGGATCCCAAGGAGCGGCGCGACGTGACCCGCACTCTACACACATCGTTCATGGATATGGATGCCGACGGCAACATCATCCCGAAGACGCCACAAGCTGCGATCATGGCAGCCACTGCGTATCTCGTGGCTCACCCACCTCCGGAGGGGGACCCAAAAAGGGCCATGCATAGGTCCGCACTTACCGGACTAGGACTAATCGGAGCTGTGCTCCACGAAAACGCTCCTGCGGAGCCGAAAAAGAAAGCTCCGACCAGGCGCGACCGGAGTCCCACCCCCTCATCCGAAGAGGAAGAGGAGCACGATCTTCCTCGAAGGAAGAAGAGCTCGCACCGCCATAAACGCGACTACGACGCCAGAGACAAGCTTACATAGCGCAAGATCGACAAAGCACGCGCTAAACGCGCATGCTCGTCTGAATCTGAGATGGATGAAGACGAAGGAGAACTCTGCGGAGCTCGATGCTTTAGCAGATCCGTTCGACGAACACAGATGCACGCAACTTCAAGCTTCCTTCGGACACTCCGAAGTTCAATGGCACGCAAGATCCAAAGTCCTGGCTCAGTGACCATCTGTCATCCGTCAAGCTTCACGGAGGCAACAAAGAAACCGTCATGCAATGCCTTCAGCTGCAGCTGACAGGCGCGGCGGGGGTCTGGCTTAGCAGCCTATCATTAGGATCCATCCGAAGCTGGGAGGAGCTCGCCTACAGCTTCATCCGAAATTTCAAAGGCACCAGCAAGAGGCCCGCCTCAATCGAAGAGTTGCGAGCCTGCACTCTGAGAACGGGTGAATCTATTCGCTCGTACATACTACGCTGGTCTACAACCAAGAAATCCGCAGCACACATCTCCGAACAGCGGGCCATCGACGCCTTCAGGGACGGCGTCAAGCGCCCAGACTTCAAGGAGGAACTTGGGCGTGTCAAGCCCAAGACACTCGACCACCTCATGGAGATCGCCAATAGTTGGGCAGACGACGAAGATTGCATCCAGCGAGCGCAATCAGATGAAGAGGACGACTACGGCCGAAGACGCGAACGCCGCAGCAAGAGGAGATCGCGCGTCTACGAGGACCGCGACGGAACCGACATGGTCGCGGCCGGCTACGCCGACCGCCGTAACGACAACAGCCGCAACAACGGAGGATACCGCAGCGGAAACTTCTGCGACAACGGACGACCAACGCAGTCGTGGCAACGCCGCGACCGCGACAACGGACCCTCAGCATTCGACAAACTTTCGGGTCCATGCACCATCCACTTCTACATCGACAAACAAGATGGCAAAAAGAAAGCCAGCCACATGCTCAAAGACTGCCGCGAGTTCCAGAAACTCAGCGAAGGCATGGTACAGATGAGGCAACAAGCTCCAATTCCTGCGTTCGGAAACGCACCTGCGCCAGGTGAATTAGCACATGGAGCTCCTCCACCGCCGCCTATTGGAGGCCCAAATCAACCAGTCGCACCAGCGCAAAACAACTCCGGGGTCACATACCCCCCACCAAAAGGAGCACTAAATATGATCCAGAAGGGACGCCCCACAAACAAGGTGCAGAAGAAAATCACCCGACAAATCAAACTTGGCCGTGGCAACTCCGCCTGCAATCCCTGAGTACCTCAGTGGATCGGAGTCCTGCATCACATTCACTCGCGCGGATCACCCTTGCCAGATCCCTCGCCCGGGTCATGCTGCCCTGGTGCTGGAGGCGCAGATCGGAGGCTTCGAGATGAGTCGCGTCTTCATGGACGGCGGCAGCGGCATCAACCTAATGTTCGCAAACACTCTAGCGGCTATGCGGATCCCGGAATGCAGCCTGGAACAATCAGACACAACGTTCCACGACATTTTCCCATGGAAGGGCATATTCCCCCTGGGCAAAATAGGGCTCGACGTCATCTTCGGGAAGCCAGACAACTTTCGGCAGGAGCGCCTAGAATTCGACGTGGTGGACTGGCCGTCGCAATACCACGCCATCTTGGGGCGTGTAGCATTCGCAAGGTTCCTGGCCGTCCCACACTACGCATACCTACTACTCAAGATGCCAGGACCAAGGGGCGTCATCACAGTCCACGGGAGCTTCACCCGATCGGACCAATGCGACAGGGATTTCAACAAAATCTCCTAGTCTTTCAGCATGCAAGACGAGCTTGTAAGGCTCCGCGAGGTGACGGACAATGGGCTACCCCCAGTCACAAGGCAAAACGCACCTGACATGTCCTTCGACTCCACCGTCAACACCAAGAAAGTGCAGGTCCATCTGACGGACGCCTCCAAGACGGCGCTGATCGCCAATGACCTCAGCACCGCATAGGAAGGCGCGCTCGTCGAATTCCTCCGTGAGCGCTGGGAAATCTTCGCCTGGTGTCCTGCGGACATGCCAGGAGTTCCCAGGGAATTCGCCGAGCACGCACTCAATGTCTTTCCAGACACCAAGCCAGTCAAGCAGTCCATCCGAAGACTGTCGGAGCCACGAGCCGAAGCTATCGGCAAGGAAATCAACAGATTACTCGCAACAGACTTCATCCGGGAAATAAAGGAAAGCGAGTGGCTGGCAAACACGGTGATGGTCCCGAAGAAGGACACGGACATCCTGCGGATGTGTGTAGACTTCACGTCACTAAACAAACACTGCCCAAAGGACCACTTCCCTCTTCCTCGGATCGACCAGATCATCGATTCGACTGCAGGTTGCGAGAAACTCTCCTTCCTCGATGCCTACTCAGGCTATAACCAGATTCGACTCAAGGTCGAAGATCAAGAGAAAACGGCGTTCATCACACCGTTCGGAGTATACTGCTACAACACAATGCCCTTCGGGCTTAAGAACGCGGGTGCCACGTACCAGCGATGCATGCAGGCCTGCCTCAAGGACCAGATCGGTCGCAACGTCCAAGTCTATGTCGACGACATAGTAATAAAAACCAAGGAGGCTATGACACTTATCGACGACCTCCGCGAGACGTTTGACAACCTTGATCGCTACAGGATCAAGCTCAATCCAGAAAAGTGCGCCTTCGGCGTCCCCTCGGGTCAGCTGCTCGGGTACTTCATCTCTCAACGAGGGATCGAGGCGAACCCGAAGAAAATCAAAGCCATCACGACAATGGAGAAGCCGAAAAACCTCAAGGACGTTCAGCAGCTCGCAGGAAGAGTAGCGGCACTAAGCAGGTTCATCAGCCGCATGGGCGAGAAGGCCCTACCATTCTACCAGCTGCTGCGCAAGGCAGACAAGTTCGAATGGACACCAGAAGCCAACGACGCATTTGAAAACCTCAAGCGGCTCCTCTCCACCTCGCCCGTTTTGGTCACGCCAAAGGAGCGCGAGCCCCTGCTGCTATACATAGCAGCCACACACCAGGTGGTCAACACCGTACTCGTGGTCGAACGACCCGAAGAAGGCAAGACCCACGGGGTCCAGCGCCCAATTTACTACCTCAGCGAGGTACTCACTCCAACAAAACAGTGGTACCCGCACTATCAGAAGCTAGCCTACGGCGTGTTCATGACGGCTCGACGGCTGAGCCACTACTTCCAGGAGCATCAGGTGATGGTCGTCAATGAGGCACCCCTGGACAGCATCCTGAATAACCCAGAGGCCACAGGACGCGTGGCCCTGTGGGGCATCGAACTATCACCCTTGGACATCGTCTACGAGAAGCGACACGCAATCAAATCTCAAGTCCTTCCGGACTTCCTGGTGCACTGGATGGAGCTGCAGCTGCCTGACACCCCAGATATGTCGTAGTCCTGGACAATGCATTTCGACGGCTCCAAGCGCGAAGCCGGAGCAGGGGCAGGAGTCATACTGACCTCCCCGCAAGGTGACAAGATGAAGTACGTTCTTCAGATGAAATTCAGAGCCTCCAACAACAAGGCCGAATACGAAGCCCCCCTCATCCATGGCATGAAGATGGCAAAAATATGCGGCGCAACGCGCCTGGTCATCTATGGTGACTCCAACCTTGTCGTACAGCAGACGATGAATGAGTGTGACTCACACGCCGAAAACATGATCGCGTACCGCGCGCTATACAACGCACTCGAAGGAGAATTCGACGGCTGCGAACTTCGGCACGTTGGAAGAGAGAGCAACGAGGAGGCCGATAGACTCGCCAACATCGGCTCCACTTGTGCAAAGGTACCACCAGGTGTGTTCCTCGAACAGATCTGTGTGCCATCCATCAAGCGGAAATTCCCCAAGGGATCACCTGAAGAAGCAGAACACTCGGGGGCTACGCTACCCAAAGGTCATGAAGGACCCGAAAAGTTGGATACCGAAGTTGCCATGGTCAACCTGATGCAGGTCATGGCAGTCGAAGAAACTTGGACACGTCCATACCTCCAGTTCCTGATAAACGGAGAATTGCCTGACAGCCCGACGGATGCCCGGCGCATATCTCGTCGGTCAAAAGCCTTCACCATCATCAACGGCGAGCTGTACAAACGCAGCATTACAGGTGTACTACAACGGTGCATCACCATCAACGACGACAAGGCCATACTCCAAGATATCCATGAGGGCATCTGCGGCCACCACGCAGGCAGCCGCTCCCTTGTCGCCAAGGCTCTACGAGCAGGATTCTATTGGCCAACGGCCATGAGCGACGCGAAGGACATCGTTCGAAGATGCAACGGGTGCCAACGGTTCGCCGACAAACCGCACGCACCTGGGTCCAAACTTCGACCCATACCCATAGCCTGGCCCTTTGCCCAATGGGGCCTCGATATGATCGGCAAACTGCCAAAGTCCTCGAAAGGGGGACACGTCTTCCTCCTGGTCGCAGTCGACAAATTCACCAAGTGGATCGAGGCCATGCCGGTCACCAACCAGAAGGGCAAAACCGCCGTCAAATTCTTCGAATCCATTGTCTACAGGTTCGGCGTACCCCACAGCATCATCACCGACAACGGATCGAACTTCATCTCCGAAGAATTCCAGGACTCCTGCGAAGGCCTCGGGATCAATATCACGTATGCCTCAGTGGCACACCCGCAAACAAACGGGCAAGTGGAAAAGGCCAACGGCCTAATCGGCGCCGGCATCAAGAAGCGCCTAATGAGCTCACTCGAGCACAAAGCTGGAAATTGGACGAAAGAGCTACCGTCTGTCCTATGGAGCTTACGGACTACGCCAAACAGCTCCACCGGCTACACACCGTTCTTCATGGTGCACGGAGCTGAGGCCGTGCTACCAGCCGAAGTACGTCATCAGGCTCCACGAGTCGTCGCTTACAGCGAAGCCGAATCCACGGCTGCACTCGAAGATGCCGTCGACACACTCGACGAAGCACGAGATATAGCAGCAGCTAGATCAGCGGTGTACCAGCAAAGTCTCCGCAACTACCACAGCCGCCGGCTGCGCCCAAGGTCCTTCGTCGAAGGAGACCTCGTCTTACGGCTCAAGCAAAAGCGACCGAATAAATTCGAGTCACCATGGGAAGGACCCTATGTCATCACCGAAGTCATCCCAGGTGGCGCCTATCGCCTCAAGCACGTGGAGTCTGGAGTCGCATACTCCAACCCATGGAACATCTCGCACCTGCGACGATTCTACCCATAGCAACCTACCCATTTTTTACTTTCAATAAGGCTTTCAGCCAAGGCTACTCAGCCGACCCATGTACCTCCTCCATTACGATATAAATAAAGCTAAGTGTCTCGCCCCCAACCTTCGGTTGACTATTTTCTGCAACTTTACTATATGCTACATACGTACTCGGGGGCTCCCCCCACCTCACGATTTCATCGACTGAGGACCAAACGTGTACACCTGAGTAGCTGACCACGTCAGGCAAACGAAAAGGGAACGTACTCAATCAAAGCACTGCGTGCTCACAAACAAGCAAACCTTTGCAACAAAGGGCACAAAAACGCCCAGCCGCAATATACAAATTTTACATCTATCTGTTTTTTTTCAGGTCCTACCTATTCTGAAGAATAACCTGAGCACGCTGCTCAAACAAATCTACAATCTGTTTGGCATACTGCCTTACAGCCGCGTAATGCGGACGCATGTTCCACTCACCACCATCTGGTCGAAGAGGTGGCCCAGTTGCCACAGCAGCCAAATCTACGTCAGGGCGGTGCACCCTCACAAGAGACAAGGCAGCCTTCACCCCTGCGACGAGCTGCTGCCGCACCAGCTCCTTGACATTGCTGGCATTCCGAAACCTCGACAGAAGACCTGCGAGGGTCGTCGGCACGGCATCCAAAGGAAACATCACGTGCAGCACCGAGGAAAGTGATGTCTGCACCTGGCGGAGCACCCGCGAAACCTAATAGACACGATCCTGCACCGTCGCCAGAACCATGGCGCGATCGCGATCCATCCAGAAGAAGCCGCCGGCCTCCATGTCCTGTTGAGTCAAGCAATTGACTCGAACAGCGATACGCTCCTTTTCTTCCCTCGGAGCAAGATTGGCACCTGCGACCGCCGCACAAAACAAGAATAAGGCCAGCAGGCTCACCCGAAAAACTGAGCTACAGCCCGAAAGAAGGATCAACTTACATTGCAGCTGCTCGGACAGCCGACCCAGCTCCGCCATCAAATACTCCTCTCTGGCTGCACCACGATCTGCCTTGGATTGCCAAACATCGGCGCGACCGCGTAACCCAAGCAAATCTCTCTCCAACTGCGCACGCGATCTCGAAGAAAAGCGAGCTGCGAGGAATCATCCAATGATGGTCGAAAGGGCCTTTCGGATGAAGTATCAACTGGGTCAGCACCCGAAGGAACCTATAGCAGCAGAAAAAAGAAGGCACACAGACATTCAGCCAAGGATAGAGCACAACTCGGAGGAATTCATTAAAATATATAAGGCCACTACGTGGCACAAGGATGGTACTACAAAAGATATTTACAACAAAATAAGACTACAAACTACCCTACGTCTACTATGCCTAAGGTGCAGGACACTGAGTCGCCTCAGAACCAGACTGCCTAGCTTTGGCCTCGCCCTGCTGCCGCAGTGCGTACTCAGACAGCAAGTCAATGAGCTTGGGCCCATATCGTCTGCAGCGAGCGGAGTAGGCGGCGAAGGCTACCTCGGATCCATCCGCAGCCGTCGGCATCCGAGAAGTGATCTGGGGCAGGTCCAGCTCCGCCCCAGCCGCCATGGCCATCGCCAGCCCGACGGACGCGCCGATGCCCTTCTGCTTGCGCTTGTACGCCGCAGGCGCTTCGGCTGACAGAGCCTCTGCCAAGGCATCCACATCTTCAAGGGCAGCGCCCTTCGGGAAGAGCTCGTGGTAGAAGCGACCAAGGACCTCCTTCGCCTTGGCAAGGGAGTTGACGACGGTGCTGCAGCGGTCTTCGACCGCCATAGTGGCATCATCTAGAGCACTCCCGTGCTCCAGAGCACCATGGTCGAACTCGATGCCTGCGACATCTGATGCAAAAACGAAGAAAAACATGAAGAAAGGCAGCATAGAAGAAGATCTGTAGAAAAAGAAACAAGTACAAAAGCTTGTACTCACCCGAAATAGCCTTGGCAGCAGCCATGAGCTTCTCCGCCACCCCTCTTTCACGAGCAGCCGCAACGGTGGCCAGCTGCTCCTCACAATCTGCGGCCTCCTGCTGCAGACGCTCCTTCGCTTCGGCTGCCTTCGTCAGCTCCAGCTCAAGGCGCTCTTTCGCACCAGCGGCGGCTTCGGCTTTCTGCTCTGATTGGCCAAGGCTCTTTTTGAGAGCGTCGACCTCACGGAGAGAGTCGTTATGCTCCTCTACATTTAAGACAAGCAAGTGTCAAAGAATAGGACCAGGATAAACAAGAGAGGTACTAAAAGGCGGACGGATACCTTGAAGCTGCCGCAGCTTCGCCTCCAGCGTCAGGCACTCCTCCACCAGTCGCTTGGCCTCTTGGACAAAAGGCTGCAGAAAAAGGCAATAGCAGTAAGAATAGGACTTGGGGGCTACGCCCAACACAAAAAAGCAAAAACAACGTCAGCACACGAAGACACTCGGGGGCTCCCCCCGTGACAGGAAGCAGAAAACTTACATGCTCCGAAGGCGAGCCCGAAGGCCCGCCTGCGAAATTCTGAGGCGCAACCACCAGCCCCTCCTGCACAGGAGGAACTGGAGCGGCGCCACCCGAAGTCGCCACCATCTCAGGAGGAGGCGACGCAATGTTCGACTCCCCCATCATCTCCCGCGCACCATCACTAGAGCCGTCGGAGGATTGCCTGCATACGAACCAATCAACACAGGTGCAAAAATCATGAAGGGAAAAGGACAACGGTGCAACAAGATAACTTACGATCCCAATGCGCTCAGGTCGAAGATAGGAGAAACCCTTCGGGCCCTATTCTCCTCTTTCTTCTCTTCCTTCTTCTCCTCCTTCTTTTCTTCCTTCTTCCGCTTTGCTGGCGGGTGCGGCGCAACAGCCCGCACAGGAATGGCAGGAAGGGGAGAGGAAGAACCCCCATGAACATCATCATGACGCTCAAGGCCCAGAGGATTTCTGGGAGTCGGAGGAGTCGAGGCATCCGAAGACTCGCTGGAGCTCCGTGATCGCTTGCGCGAATGGTCCTCACTCGACTCGTCGGCATCCTCCGCTGGAGATCACGCTGACGGCAGTTCGGACACGGAATCCACCACTTCATTATCTGGGGCATTCGGATACCTTTCGGGCAACGGTGGTGCCATGCCCGACACTTTGAAGCTCTGCAAGATGACAAGGAACTTTGTTAGCAAACAAAGGAAAAAATACACAGCCGATAAAAACAAAGGGGGAGCACTACGTGCGCAAATCTACACCTTCGGTACGACCAACGTCGAAGAAAAGGGAGGAGTCAGCGACTTCCCCGGGATTTCTTCGTCGGCCTTGAACTTCAACAGCGCGCGAAGATTTTCTCACTCGAAACCCTCGTCGGATCACGGCGCCCAGAATAAAGAAACATCGGGTGCGCCCTCGCTTGGAGAGGCTGCACCCGACGCTCAAGAAACGTCCGGATGATGTCCACACCGTTCACCTCCTTCTCAGGAATCAGTTGGAGATCCTCCACCCGACGGTACAAGGCCTCTATCTCCGCCACCTCACCGTCTAAGATTTGGTTTTTCCAGGATCTTTTCTTCTCAATCAATTGGGAGGGGTCAAAGGGAACAAGACCAAAATCTTGCCCGGGCACTACGGAGTCACGGATATAAAACCATCGCCTCCGCCTGTACTGGACAGATTCGGACATGGAAAAGGAAAAGAATTGCAGATTGGGACTGAGGGAGATGATGAAACCCCCAATGGGATACACACCATCCGAACCAGATTGCCTCTTCACGGAATAGAGCTTCCGGAAGAGGCCAAAGTGCGGCTCAATGCCAAGCCAGCACTCGCAAAACGTGATAAAACAAGCAATGTGGAGAAGAGAATTGGGAGACAGATGATGCAACTGAACCCCATAGAAGAAGAGCAGTCCACGAAGGAAGTCATGGACTGGATACGAAAACCCACGCAAAACAAAGGCGACAAACATAACCCGGTACCCATATGGGGGACGGGGGATTACCTCATTGCCGGGGAGTTTAACGGCCTCCCTGTCCTCCGGGATCAAGCCCCGCTCGCGCAGCTTTCGGAGATCGCTCTCCCGCGTCTCTGATCGCCGCCAGCCGCCATCGGTGACGCGAGCAGCAGCGGTGCCCTTCTTGCCTGCGGCGGCGCTGGTCCCAACCGCAGATGAGGACTTCTTTGTTTTCCCCATGGCGCTACGGCGGTGGTGGCAATGACAATGCAGAAAGAACGAAGGAAATGTGGAAGGAAAGCTCAGTGCACAACAAGAATCGCTCAAGAACAAGGAGGCAGTGAACAGATGAACTGGTGCGGTGAAAAACAAACCATGATTTCACCAAGGATTATAACAGCGAAGATGACGCACGCTGGCTGTCCATCGAGAAGACCTAACGCCAACGGTAGATCTGGCCGTACACGTGTCAACACCACAACGAACCGTCGTTACCACGCCGTCCACTACGCGCGGAAATCGAGGAGACGCCGTAATCATCTCCACGCCGCGCGCGACTGGTCAATTCAAAGTCAGAAAGTGGGACCCACGCTTCGTCCAGTCAAGTCATCTCTGGCGTAGCAGACGCTTGAGGTCATCAATCATCAGCACTGACGTCATCAAAAGCTATACTAGCACCAACTTCGGCTCCACAGCTAAGAGTACTCACTCGAATCTACGATTCGACTAAATACTCGGGGGCTACTCCTATCAGGAGCGCTGGCCGCGCACCCGACAGAACAAATGATGACGAATTACTTCTCTGAGTCCTACGTCAAATCTACGACTCCACTACGGACTCGGGGGCTACTCCCATAGGGAGGATGGATTTAAGCATCCAAAAAATTTCGAGTCCTGCGGACTTAACGACAGAAACAATGCTTGAACTAAAGTCTCCGTTCGAGTCTACGACTCGAACAGACACTCGGGGGCTACTCCCATAGGGAGCGCTGGTCGCGCACCCTATGAAATCTTCGACTGCGATATTCCGGATCAGCACTCAAAAACTTTTTGGCAACTTTGCCCCAACAAAACAGCCGAGTGAGCATCAAACTCCTAGGCCACCCGAAGCACGTCCGAGGTGATAAATGTTCGGATGCTGCGTCTGCGACGCAAAGATAAGACCTACAGATATCATCTGATGGCCTGACAACGCACCTGACTGCGCTCTGCTAGTATGAATCCGTACCAGCAGGTACAATGAAAAATCCCGACGGACGCGTTGGGTACACCAATTAAAATCACTGGAATTCCACTCCTGTAAGTCCTCTGCGGCCTGAGTTGAATTACGCCAGCATATGTTCCAGGTTCGGGTTAAGGGACCCGAACCTGAAGAAGATCGTGTTGTTTCGTCCTAAGACAGTTAACTGACCCTGATCCGTCGGGTGAGTCAGGCACACGCATCAACAATCCCTACACACATATACTATTAACATATAGCTGCTCCCGAAGGATGGAAGAGTCCTCAGCCGAATCTACGATTCGACTGATCACTCGGGGGCTACTGACATGGTTATACCCTACTGGTACGTGACTTCAGCATACCTGGTCCAGCCCAAGGAAGGCCCACAACATACATGCGCTGGCCCATGAAGATTTTCGGGTGGCCAAGGCCCATGACGTCTTCGGATCCTTGGAGAGCAAGACTAGAGGAGATAGGAAATTCAAAGGGGTAAAACTCTAGAACTTGTAACCGACTAGGACTATGCCCGGGACCTGCCTAAGTCTATATAAAGGCTAGGAGGGCACGCCCTAGATCTCTCGACTCATACTTTCGCACACGCATCCACGCCAGATCGAATCTGCGCACCCTGTAACCTTCGGTTCCGCCGTAATCAAGAGCAGACAAGCAGGAGTAGGGTTTTCCCTCTGGGGGCCTGAACCTGGGTAAATCTCGTGTCCCTTGGTTGCTTGTCTGTTAACCGTGCCACGATCTCCAGCATCCCCATCTTCTCAAAAACCCAAGTCCATAACAATGGGCATTGACGAGATTAAACCTTGTCAATTGCATTAAGCAATTTGTGTAAAGTAAACAAACAATTGTTCCATGAACAAAAGATTATTGTTTTCTTCCTAGTAGCAACAACACATATACAATCTTAGAGATTCCTATCACTTCCCTAGATTACTAGAGGCATGAACCCACTATCGATCATAAATACTCCCTCTTGGAGTCATAAGCATCTACTTGGCCAAGATAGCTACAAGCAACGGAGAGCATGAAAGATCACAAACAACACAGACATGATAGAATCAATAATCAATCTGACATGATAGAATAAATAATCAATCTGACATAGTATCTCAATATCCAACGGATCCCCACAAACACAACATGTATGATTAAAAATAGATGATCTTGATCATGAATGGAGCTCACAAAGATCTAAACATGATAGCACAAAGGAGGATAAACAACCATCTAGCTACTGTATGGGCCCACAGTCCAAGGGTGAACTACTCACGCATCATACCGCAGGCTGGCATGGTGATGAAGAAGGCCCCCGGGATGATATCTCCCCTCTGGCAGGGTGTCGGGAAGAGCTTCAGATCCCCCCGATCTAGGGACGATGGTGGCAACGGCTACGAACTGTTTCGTAGAGATTTGATCGGGTCCTTAGGGTTTCTGCATTAGAGTGACTTTATAGGCGAAAGGGCGAGGCGGGAGGCTAGCTAGGGGGCCCACACTCTGCCCTGGCGCGACCTAGGGTGGACCGGCGCTAGGGGTGTGGTCACCCTGTGGCGCCCCTCCGTCTCTCCTTTGGACTTCGTGTTTGTTTCGGTAAAATATTGATTTTGGCTTTTGTCCCGTCCGATTCCGAGAATATTTCCTTACTAGCTTTTCTGAAACCAAAAACAGGAGAAAACAGGCAACTGGCACTGCAACATCTTGTTAATAGGTTAGTCCCAGAAAAGGTATAAAAATACCTCAAAGTATAGACAAATCATAGAAAAGTTGATACTAAACAAGCATGGAACATAAAAAATTATAGATACATTTACGACGTATAAAGCATCCCCAAACTTAACTCCTTCTCGTCCTCGAGTAGGTAAGTGATAAAAAGAATAATTTTTTAGGTGACATGCACCATCAAAATGTTGATCAAACCATTTGCAAAGCATTGATAGCTGGGATCAAAGAACTCTAAACATGAGCATTAAAGATATAGTTCTAACAATAAGACATAGTAACAAAATAGGACACCTCATGGAGTAGCAAAATACAGTAGTGGTACAAACAAAGATCATGAATAACAATGCATTGAAAGACGTTTGTTTGTTTCACATACATAAAACATAGCATAGTGGTATTCATCTTGTCCCTCATGGAGTAGCAAAATATAAATGCATAGGACACCTTGAAAGTTCATAAGGGTGACTAGATACAAATAGTTCAAGAACAAGCAATATCAACATTACGAATCAATCGATAAGTTTTGGGACAATGCACATAGAACTAAGAATGACAACTACGCTCTCTTAATTGGTGCATAAAGGAAGAAGGTGGAGACTCAACATAAAAGTAGGAAGAAAGACCCTTCACAGGGAAGCAGAGATTTCAAGTTTCTTAAAGAGCTTCCAAAAAATATGATACTTGTTAGCTTTCAGCTCTCATTGCCCCTATCATAAGTATCTTGAAGTGATTAAGGATAAAGTGAAACAAATATGGATTATATGCTTGACAAATCATAAGCTGGCAATCTCATGTCCCTTGAGTACGAGGGCCGTTCCACATGCTACTCAACTTTAGTCACCGGTAAGTTCTTGTCATTGTAAGTATATGTGTATCATAAAGAACCGCCAATGGGGTACCCTTGCCCCATGATACATGAGCTATCCCATATCAAAATGACAAGGTAACAAACAATGAGCATATAAGCAATCTTTTTATTTGCTACTTGCATAGGTTTTTATTGAGGATGCTTCACAGATTGCTCATTATGGTTATGCCGCAAGTTTCCACCATGATTAGGCATGGCTTAGGCTAGCGGCCCAGGCGTTTATCTAACACATATACATAACTCCATGGACTTACAATCTTCCCTTTTATTTCACACTGTCGACATCCGCAAACAAAAGATCATGATATCAACTGGGTAATATGTACAAGTCTTGAAAGCGTTCCCCATGACAACATGGTTCTGCTAATTCCCAACTTATAAGTGCAAGAATATACAAGATAAATGACACAATGATTCAAGCTTATTAGGTGAAAAAAAGTAAAGTGTGCCATCAAGTTTGTGAGAGCTTCAATCACTAATTTTCTCATAAAAAGTTTAATTTGGAAGATAGATAAAAACATTAATATACTTGGAATGGTGTAACACACCATGCATAGGAATTTATGGTGGACTCTTTGGAATAACTTGGTTTCTTGGGAGTTTGATGCATGAGTAGATCTTACTCAATACAAGTGGAGGCTAGCAAAAGACTGGGGGCGAGCAACTAAGAGAGTAATAATGGTCATAATCATGCAGAGTGACAAAACATTATTAATCAAAGCATAAAGTGGTATCACAAGTCAAAAAATAAATGATCATAGAGGCTAAGGTGACCGGCATAGTCATAACATGGTGTGATCATGTGCCAAGTCAACCCAAACAAAGCATCAAAGGAGAATACCATAATATTATGGTTTTGTATGCTAAAACAACACATGATTCTTGCAAGGCACATTAAGCAATCTCAATTATTTGGAACAAGTCATGCTACAACAATAATCACTAAGAATAAGGTCAAAGCAACATCTAGCATGACATGATAAAGTCTAAGACACAATCAAAACAAGCTCCCTTTTGTACCACTATAAGCATGAAACTTTCTACTCTTTTCCAACACCAATCAACTTATTTGAAACAACATACGCAAAAGCGGGGGTCCAAATACTTTATTCAAGCAAACTAAACAAACAAAAACCAAAAAAAAAACTAATATGCTCCAAGAACAACACAACTGTGTATGAAACAATAAAAACGAAGTGTCTAGAAAGAGACCTAAGATTTTTATTGATGAAGAAGGGGATGCCTTGGGCATCCCCAAGCTTTGACGCTTGTACCTCTTGACTATTTCTTGGGGTGACATGGGGTGGAATCCCCAAGCTTGACTTTTGTCCATTCTTCATCTCATTACATCATTCTTCCCCTATACTTGAAAATTTCCTTCATACAAAACTTCACACAATCTTCATTAGCAACATTAGTGTTTTCAAGATAATAGGCCTTTGGGTTTTGTTTTAAAACAAGGAAAACTTCCATTACAACACAAGATACTGTAGAAATTCATTTTAAAAGCTCAAGTGATCAAGGATAACTCAAAAATAAACCAATTAAGAATCAAATGAAAATAATGGCAGAAATCTGTCAAGACTGACCAGCAGGTAAAAACTGATTTTTTCGAAGACGTTCTGTTTCTCAAATCGAAAAGTGTTGAACTGACGAAAGTTATATAACAACCTGGGGCATAATCTAAAAAATTTACATCTCACTCCGACATATAGGGATTTTTCACGAATTTTTAAAGTGAAGCACAAAAATATGTTTCGGGATAACAACTTATCCAAATCTTACTTCTCTCTCATTAAAGGTTATTCTTGACACAAAAACCACACAAAAAGGATAAGGAGATGTTATGACAGAAGTAATAACTTCCAAGACTCAACTAAAACTATTGGGTTATCTCCCAAAAAGTACTTTTCTTTAACGCCTTTAAGTTAGGCATGATAATTTTGATGATGCTCACATAAGAAATATCAATAGGAGTAAAAGATAGCATCAAGAAGAAAATATATAAAAAAATTAAGTCTAACCCACTTCCTATGCATAGGAATCATGTACTCAAAGAACAAAGTGGCAGGCATAGGAAGATAAAACAAGAGTAACTTCAAAACTTTCAGCACATAAAGAGGTGTTTCAGTACCATGAAAACTTCTACAACCATATTTTCCTCTCTCATAATAATTTTTAGTAGCCTCATGAATAAACTCAACAATATAACTATCACATAAATCATGCTTTTCATGATCTACAAACACATATTTTTTATCAAGCTAAAAATAGTGGGATTAAAACCATCTAACCCACTTTTAACAATTTTATAACAAGATGACCGATCATTCTCAAGAGGTATGGGGTTCCAAGATAAAGGCAAGACCCCTCCAATCTCATTTTCAATAGTAGTACAAATAATATTATCAACCAATATAGGACCATCATCTAGAGCATTATCATAAACATTTTCTAAGCAAAACCCTTTAGTACCATGCATTTCGAAGTTAGGCACAAATAAAGGATTAGATAATAGGAGCATAATTATTATCACAAGTTTTACTCATAGTAGATATTTCAAAAGGACCCATAGGAACATAACATTCATCCTCCTTTGGTAAGCATGGAATATAATCAAATAATGTAAGGGATAAAGAGTTACTCTCATTAGAAGGTAGGCATGGGTAGCTAATCCATTCTTCCTCCTTTTGTTCATCACTCTCCTCCTCTTTTTCATCTAATGAGCTTTTAGTTTCAGCAATTTCTTCTTCCATAGGCTCTTGCAAGGCATTAGTATCTTCCGTTGGTGGAAAGCATCTATTAAAATATTTAAGAATATAGCCATTTTCGTCTTGTAATTATCAAAGCAAAATTTAAGTATATCATAAACCTCATATTTATAAGGTGCATCGTCAGTATTTTCATGAAAATTAGCAAGTTCAAATGCACCCTTCCAAGCAATAAATTCTTCAATTTTTTCCACATCATAAAAGTCATAATTTCCCTTAACATAAGAAGATATGGTAACATTATCATTATATTCACATTGAAAAGGGAGGTGTTTATACCTCCTATAGCAACAAGATTTATCAAAATAATAAGTAATATTATAAGTAGAGCACACGTTTCTAGCAATGGTATTCAATTTATCAATTTGTTCCCATAAGTGTTTCCCTTTTTGTGACAAATGGTGTTCCTCATAATAATATGTTCTTCCGTGAACCCACCTTGCCAATACGATCTAGTTTCAAAGAAACCAATCATTGATAGAAAGCATGACAAAGCAAGGCAATAATAGACCAACAACTATAGTAGGAACTATTTTTTTGTGTTTTTTATAAGAAAAAGCAAGCCAAACAAAACTATTTTTTTTGTATTTTTGAAAGAAAGAAACAAGCAAAACAAAGCAAAAAAAACTAAGAAAAACAAAAACAAAGTAAAGAGAATGGTTGTAAGAGACTCCCCTTGCAAGAATCTTCTTTCTCCCTGAAAGGTGACTGACGAGGAGGAAGAGATTGAAGTTGTCCTTAACTCCCCGGCAACGGCGCCAGAAAATCTTGATGGGCTCAGATCACTGTAGATCCTCGTTGGGAAACCCCAAGAGCAAGGTGTGATGAACACAGCAGCAAGTTTTCCCTCAGTTATGAAACCAAGGTTATTAAACCAGTAGGAGCAAGGAAACAACTCCAAGGTGTTGCTAACAACTTGGAATCCTGCATAACACAAACTCAAGACTTTTTCCCAACTTACAGTGAGGTTGTCAATCTCACTGGTTTGCTGAAAACAAAGGATTAAACGTACAGTGTGGAAGGTAATAGTTACTTGTAGAAAGTAAACAATAGAAGTGGATGACGTATCAATGGTAAAGATTGGACCAGGTCCACAGTTCACTAGAGGTGTTCTCCTTAAGATAAATAACATGCTGGGTAAACAAATTACAACGGGGGAATTGATAGATTGAGCAAGCATAACAATGCATATACTAGTCATCATGACTCCTATGAGATTTTATTGGGCATTAAAACAATATACATAGACCATAATCCAACTGCATCTATGACTAATAATCCACCTTCAGGTTATCATCCGAACCCCTTCCAGTATTAAGTTGCAAGCAACGGATAATTGCATTAAGCAATGTGTGTAAAGTAAACAAACAATTGTTCCACGAACAAAAGATTGTTGTTTTCTCAATAGTAGCAACAACACATCTGCAATCTTAGATATTCCTGTCACTTCCCTAGATTACTAGAGGCATGAACCCACTATCGAGCATAAATACTCCCTCTTGGAGT
This sequence comes from Avena sativa, assembly GCA_916181665.1. Taxonomy (NCBI): domain Eukaryota; kingdom Viridiplantae; phylum Streptophyta; class Magnoliopsida; order Poales; family Poaceae; genus Avena; species Avena sativa. The sequence goes on from OV702279.1 coordinate 327,502,048, forward strand.
CACAAGCATCTACTTGGAAAAGATAGCTACAAGAAATGGAGAGCATGCAAGATCACAAACAACATAAACATGATAGAATCAATAATCAATCTGACATAGTATCTCAATATCCATCGGATCCCTGCAAACACAACATGTATGATTACAAATAGGTGATCTTGATCATGAACGGAGCTCACAATATCTAAACATGATAGCACAAAGGAGGAGAAACAACCATCTAACTATTGTATGGACCCATAGTCCAAGGGTGAACTACTCACGCATCATACTGGAGGCTGGCATGGTGATCAAGAAGGCCTTTGGGATGATCTCTCCCCTCTGGCAGGGTGCCTGGAAGAGATTCGGATTCCCCTGATCTAGGGACGATGGTGGCGGTGGCTACGGACTATTTCGTGGAGATTTGATTGGGTCCTTAGGGTTTCTGCATCGGGGTGACTTTATAGGCGAAGGGGCGAGGCAGGAGGCCGGCCAGGGGCCCACACCCTGCCCTGGCGCGGCCTAGGGTGGACCCGCTCCAGGGGGTGTGCCCACCCTGTGACGCCTCTCCGTCTCTCCTCTGGACTCCGTGTTTGTTTCGGTAAAATATTGATTTTTGCTTTTGTCCCGTCCAATTATGAGAATATTTCCTTACTAGCTTATCTGAAACTAAAAACAGCAGAAAACAGGCAACTATCACTACGGCATCTTTGTTGGAGATATGCCCTATAGGCAATAATAAAAGTGGTTATTATTATATCTTTGTGTTTATGATAAATGTTTACATTCATGTTATAACAGTATTAACAAGAAACATTGATACTTGTGTGATTTGTAAACTAAATTAGAGTCCCTAGTAAAGCCTCTTTAATAATACTAGCTTGTTGGTTAATATATGATCGTGGTTTATCGATCATGAACATTGAGATGTTGTTAACAACAAGATCATACCATTAGGAGAATGGTATGATGGACATACTCCTATAGATAAGCGTAGCATTAAGATCAAGTCATTTCAATAGTTCGTTTGCTATAAGCTTTCGAATACATAGTAACCTAATTCCTTCGACCATGAGATCATGCTAATCACCATCACCGTAAGGGTGCTTTGATGACATCAAACACCACACCGTAATTGGGTGGCTATAAAGGTGGCATTGAGTGTTCGGAAAGTATGGGTTGAAGCACATGAATCAAGAGTGGGATTTGTCCATCCATATGACGGATAGATATACTCTGGTCCCTCTCGGTGGAATGTCATCCAATTAGCTTGCAAGCATGTGACTGGCTCACAAGGGATCACATATCACGGGAACGGTAAAGGAGTACTTATCGGTAACGAGGTTGAACTAGGTATGCAAAGATACCGACGATCAAAACCTCGGATAAGTAAACTATTGTGAGACAAAGGGAAATTGGTATCGTATGTAAGTGGTTCATTCGATCACAAAGTAATCATAGAAATATGTGGGAACCATATGAATTTCCAGATTCCTCTATTGGTTATTGATCGGAGAAGTGTCTCGGTCATGTCCGCGTAATTCACGAACCGTAGGGAGACACACTTAAGGATTCGATGTTGTTTAGTAGATATGGAATGTTAATAGGGATACCAAATGTTGTTCGGAGTCTCGGATGGGATCCGGGATATCACGAGGGGATCCGGAATGGTCCGGAGAATAAGATTCATACAAGGAAAGTCCGATTTCGGAGTTCGGGAAAGTTTCCGATGGTTTCATCGGAGAGGTTCTAGAAGGATCTAGAAGGTTCACCAGACCGGAAGGGGAATGGTCCATGAATGTGTCATGGATATGTGGAATGATTAGATCATATCCTAGGTCACTTGGTGTTGTCATTTACAAGAGAGAAATAAAGCCCTAAATTGAAAGTCAAACGGGAAGTTTGAAAAGTCAAACTGGAACAGTGGTTTCATAGTGGAAGAAGAAACAAGTGCTTATCTCAATCCAACTTGGGTTTGGGTTTGGATTCAAACCCACCCCTCCCAAGGCTGCCCCTCCCTCTCATAAATAGAGGGGGAGGGCTGCCCCAACACCACAAGAGCCAAGCCCTCCCCACACCCGCGCCGCCGCCGCCCTAGCCGCCGCCAACACCTCCTCCTCCTCCTCCCGGTCATCTAAACCCTAGATCTCCGGGAAACCCTAATCCACTTAACTCGCACCGACTTAGGAGAAGCCCTGCGGGATCTTCCCTCTACTTCCGACACCATGTCGTCGTGCTGCCGGAATCGAGAGGGGAGAACTATAACCTCCGCTGCATGCTGGAACAAGGGAGAGAAAGGTCTTCATCGAGTACCGAACGTGTGACCGACTGCGGAAGCGCTGCCGAAACGCAGCGCCGGAAGGATCGTCTACGCAATCTTGAGATCGGCAAGTGTACGACTACATCACCCACGAGAATCTGCTCTCGTTAACCGCTTTGGAATCTTCGAGGGTGAGTGCTTCTATCGACTCGTTGCTACAATCTAGTAGATAGATCTTGGCTTGTTTGTGTGCATGTGGTAGAATTTTTTTGTTTTCCATGCTATGAACCCCTATAGTGGTATCAAAGCCGTGTATATATGTAGATCTGTTGCACGAGTAGAACACAATGGTCATTGTGGGCGGTGGTGCTTTTATTATCAATTTCTTTTTGTGTACTTTGCATCTTGCGGTATGATGGGATGAAGCTGCCCGGGCTAACCTTACATGACATCGATCATGAGACTTGCTCCACGCTCAACATGCAACTTGTATTGCATAAGTGGCTTTGCGGGTGTCTGTCTCTCCCATCATAGTATAGATTCAATTTACAACGGGCACTTGATAGTTCAAGCATCAACGTTGTGGTTCTTGTTCGTAAGTTAGAACGACACTTATTGAAAGCCTCAAACCACGTAAAATATGCAAAGAAAATTAGAGGCATCTAACTTTGTTTTGCAGGGGTGTGCTGTGATGTGATATGGCCATGATTGTGATTATATATGATGTATGCAATTTTCCTTATTGTAATTTGGCAACCGGCAGGAGCCATATGGTTGTCCTTTAAATTCCATTAAGACTTGCGTGTCTCTTCAAAGTAGTTGTAATAGTTGAAGCTGGTGGAAGACAACCATGAAACTGCGCCATTGACCTTGACGCCATACCGGTGATGATGGAGATCATGTTCGTGCTTGAAGATGGAGATCGGAAGCACAAGAAGAAAGCCATATCATATCACATATTATGAATTGCATGTGATGTTAATCCTTTTATGCATCTTGTATTGCTTAGTTCACAACGGTAGCATTATAAGATGACCCCTCAATCACACAATTTCAAGTTTTAAAGTGTTCATACTTAGTAAGCACCGTTGCCAAAGCTCGTTGTTTCGAAGCACCACGCGATGATCGGGTGTGCTAGATTCTGCGAGTGTATACAACGTGAGCAAGCTAGATTTGCTCATGCGGAAGCTAAGGTTTGATCTTGACGAGCCTAGCATGTACATAAATGGTCTCGGAACACGGATCACCGAAAGGTAAAGCATGAGTCATATAGTAGATATGATGAACATGTTGATTGTTCGCCATTGAAGCTACATCAACTCTCGTGATGATCAGTTTTGATGTGGTGGATTTGGTTCATGTGATCACTAAAACAATTTGAGGGATATTGTTTTGAGTGGGAGTTCACCTAGATTAATTTAACTATTAACTAGAACTCAATTTGTCATAAACTTAGTCTAAACTATTGCAAATATGTTGTAGATCAATGGCGGCCCCTACCATCAATTTTAATGCGTTCCTAGAAAAAGAAAAGTTGAAAAACAATGGAAGCAACTTCGCGGATTGGTTCGGCAATTTGAGGATTGTCCTCAATGCTGGTAATTTGACCTATGTGTTGGATGCACCGCTGGGTGACCCGCCTACAGCTGATGCTACCGATGAGGTAAAGAATGTTTTCCTTGCTCAGAAGAATTAGTACTCCATAGTTCGGTGTGCTATCTTGTATGGTTTGGAATCGGAGCTTCAGAAAAGGTTTGAGAACCATGAACCACATGATATTGTCCGTGAACTCAAAATGATATTTGAGGCTCATGCGACAGTTGAGAGTTATGAGGCTTCTGAAAAGTTCTTTAACTACAAGATGGAAGAGGGCAGCTCCGTTAGTGAGCACGTGCTTAAGATGTCTGGGCACGCAAGCAAGCTTCAAAGCTTAGGTATAGTGATTTCTAATGCTTTGGGGATTCACCGTGTCCTCCAATCACTACCACCAAGTTACAAGAACTTTGTGATGAACTACAATATGCAAAACATGGACAAGTCGTTGCCAGAACTCTTCTGCATGTTAAAGTCTGCAGAAGTGGAGATCAAGAAAGAGCACCAAGTGTTGTTGGTCAATAAGACCACCAAATTCAAGAAGCAAGGCAAGTCTAAGAAAAAGGTAAACTTTAAGAAGGGCGGTAAGAAAGTTACCGCGCCGGCGAAGAAGACCAAGGCTGGGCCTAAGGCTGATACTGAGTGCTTTTACTGCAAGGGAGAGGGTCACTGGAAGCGGAATTGCCCAAAGTACTTGGCGGATTTGAAGAACGGCAACATCAAGAAGAAAGGTATATCCGATATACGTGTTATTGATGTGTATCTCACTAGTACTCGTAGTAGTGCCTAGGTATTTGATACTGGTTTGGTTGCTCATATTTGTAACTCGAAACAGGTGCTGCAGAATAAATGAAGCTAGCGAAGAACGAGGTGACGATGCGCGTTGGAAATGGATCAAAGGTTGATGTGATCGCGGTCGGCACGCTACCTCTTCATCTACCATCGGGATTAGTTTTATACTTAAATAATTGTTATTTGGTGCCTGTGTTGAGCATGAACATTATATCCGGATCATGTTTATTGTGAGACGGTTACTTGTTTAAGTCCGAGAATAATGGTTGTTCGATTTATATGAGTAATATGTTTTATGCACATGCACCTTTGATAGATGGTCTATTCTTATTGAATCTCGATTGTGGTAATACACACATTAATAACATTAAAGCTAAACATTTGAAATTGAGTGATAACTCGACTATATGTGGCACTGTCGTCTTGGTCATATTGGAGTGAAGCGTATGAAGAAACTCCATTCCGATGGACTTCTTGAATCACTTGATTTTGAATTACTTGAAAGATGCGAAGCATGTCTGGTGGGTAAAATGACTAAGACTCCATTTTATGGTATGATGGAGCGAGCTACGGACTTATTAGAAATCATACATACCGATGTGTGTGGTCCAATGAGTGTAGCATCGCGCGGTGGTTATCACTATGTTCTTACCTTCACAGATGACTTGAGTAGATATGGGTATATCTATTTCATGAAACATAAGTCCAAAACTATCGAGAAGTTTAAGGAATTTCAAAGTGAGGTAGAGAATCAACGTAACAAGAAGATTAATTTTTTATGATCTGATCGTGAAGGTGAATATCTAAGTTACGAGTTTGGCGAGCATTTGAAGAAATGCGGAATACTTTCACAATTGACACCGCCGGGAACACCACAACGTAATGGTGTGTCCGAACGTCGTAATCGAACTCTCTTAGATATGGTTCGTTCTATGATGTCACTTACAGATTTACCGCTATCGTTTTGGGGTTATGCATTAGAAACAGCCGCATTCACTTTAAATAGAGCACCATCTAAATCCGTTGAAATGACACCATATGAATTATGGTTTGGGAAGAAACCTAAATTGTCGTTTCTTAAAGTTTGGGGTTGCGAAGCTTATGTAAAGAAGTTATAGCCGGACAAGCTTGAACCCAAAGCGGAAAAATGCATCTTCATAGGATACCCGAAGGAAACTATTGGGTATACTTTCTATCAAAGATCCGAGGGCAAAATTTCCGTTGCCAAGAATGGATCCTTTCTAGAGAAGGAATTTCTCTCGAAAGAAGTGACTAGAAGGAAAGTAGAACTTGACGAGGTTATTGAACCTTCTCTCGATATTGCGAGTAGCGCAGCACCAAAAGTAGTTCCTGTGGTGCCTGCACCAATAAGAGAGGAAGCTAATGATGTTGATCATGAAACTTCGGTTGAAGTTACTATGGAACCTCGCATGTCGACGATAACTCGTACCACTCCTGATTGGTATGATCCCGTTATGAGTGTCATGTTGGTGGACAACACCGATGACCCTGCGACATATGAGGAAGCGATGATGAGCCCAGATTCCAATAAATGGCATGAAGCCATGAAATCTGAGATTGGATCCATGTACGAAAACCAAGTATGGACTTTGGTGGACTTACCGGATGGCCGGAAGTCTGTCGAGAATAAACGGATTTTCAAGAAGAAAACAGATGTTGATGGTAATGTTACTGTCTATAAAGCTCGACTTGTCGCAAAAGGGTTTCGACAAATTCAAGGAGTTGACTACGATGAGACTTTCTCACCAGTAGCGAAGCTAAAGTCTGTGAGGATTATGTTAGCAATCGCTGCATATTATGATTATGAGATATGGCAGATGGATGTCAAAATGGCGTTCCTCAATGGAGACATTGATGAAGAGTTGTATATGATGCTACCCAAAGGTTTTGTAGATCCTAAAGATGCTAACAAGGTATGCAAACTTCAACGGTCCATATATGGCTTGAAGCAAGCATCCCGGAGTTGGAATCAACATTTTGATAAGGTAATCAAAAGCTTTGGTTTTATACAAACTTATGGAGAAGCTTGTATTTACAAGAAAGTGAGTGGGAGCTCTATAGCATTCTTAATACTATATGTAGATGACATATTGTTGATTGGGAATGATGTAGACCTTCTTAATAGTGTCAAGGATTATTTGAATAATAGTTTTTCAATGAAAGATCTTAGCTAAGCATCTTACATATTAGGCATAAAGATTTATAGAGATAGATCGAGACGCCTAATATCATTGTCATAGAGTACATATTTGGACAAAGTTCTAAAGAGGTTTGGAATGGAAGATAGCAAGAAAGGGTTCTTGCCCATGTTGCTCAATACGACCTTGAGTAAAACTCAAAGTCCTGCAACGGCAGAAGATAGAGAAAGGATGAGTAAGACTCCCTATGCCTCAGCCATAGGATCTCTTATGTATGCCATGCTATGTACTAGACACGACATTGCATATGATGTTAGTTTGACTAGCAGATATCAAAGTGATCCAGGAGTGGATCATTGGACAGCGGTCAAAAACATCCTTAAGTACTTGAGAAGAACTAAGGATATGGTTCTTTCTTATGGAGGTGATGAACAACTCGTTGTTAATGGTTACACCGATGCTAGTTGGAACACCGATCCGGATGATTCTAAATCACAATTTGGATACGTATTTACTTTGAATGGTGCAGCAGTTAGCTGGAGGAGTGCAAAGCAAAGCGTTGTGGCGAGATCTTCAACTGAATCGGAATACATAGCTGCTTCGGAGGCTTCACAAGAGGCGATATGGATGAAAGAGTTCATTACAGAGCTCGGTGTGGTTCCAAGTGCGCTGGACCCAATGTCTATTTATTGTGATAACATGGGCGCCATAGCCAATGCGCAAGAACCAAGGTCACACAAGAAGCTGAAGCATATCAAGCTGCGTTTTCACGCTATTCGAGAACATGTCCAAGATGGTGACATAAATATTTGCAAAGTACACACATATCTGAATGTGGCGGATCCGTTGACTAAACCTCTCCCGAGGGCAAAACATGACCAGCACCAAAACGCCATGGGTGTTCGGTATATTACCATGTAATCTAGATTAGTTGACTCTAGTGCAAGTGGGAGACTGTTGGAGATATGCCCTAGAGGCAATAATAAAAGTGGTTATTATTATATCTTTGTGTTTATGATAAATGTTTACATTCATGCTATAACAGTATTAACCAGAAATATTGATACTTGTGTGATTTGTAAACTAAATTAGAGTCCCTAGTAAAGCCTCTTTAATAATACTAGCTTGTTGGTTAATAGATGATCGTGGTTTCTCGATCATGAACATTGAGATGCTGTTAACAACAAGATCATATCATTAGGATAATGGTACGATATACATACTCATATAGATAAGCGTAGCATTAAGATCAAGTCATTTCAATAGTTCGTTTGCTATAAGCTTTCTGATACATAGTAACCTAATTCCTTCGACCATGAGATCATGCTAATCACCATCACCGAAAGGATGCTTTGATGACATCAAACACCACACTGTAACTGGGTGGCTATAAAGGTGGCATTGAGTGTTCGGAAAGTATGGGTTGAAGCACATGAATCAAGAGTGGGATTTGTCCATCCATATTACGGATAGATATACTCTAGGCCCTCTCGGTGGAATGTCATCCAATTAGCTTGCAAGCATGTGACTGGCTCACAAGGGATCACATATCACGGGAACGAGAAAAGAGTACTTATCGGTAACGAGGTTAAACTAGGTATGCAAAGATACCGACGATCAAAACCTCGGATAAGTAAACTATCGTGAGACAAAGGGAAATTGGTATCGTATGTAAGTGGTTCATTCGATCACAAAGTAATCGTAGAAATATGTGGGAACCATATGAATTTCCAGATTCCTCTATTGGTTATTGATCGGAGAAGTGTCTCGGTCATGTCCGCGTAATTCACGAACCGTAGGGAGACACACTTAAGGATTCGATGTTGTTTAGTAGATATGGAATGTTAATAGGGATACCAAATGTTGTTCGGAGTATCGGATGGGATCTGGGATATCATGAGGGGATCCAGAATGGTCCGGATAATAAGATTCATATAAGGAAAGTCCGATTTCGGAGTCCGGGAAAGTTTCCGATGGTTTCATGAGAGAGGTTCTAGAAGGGTCTAGAAGGTTCATCGGACCGAAAGGGGAATGGTCCATGAATGTGTCATGGATATGTGGAATGATTATATCATATCCTAGGTCACTTGGTGTTGGCATTTGCAAGATATAAATAAAGCTCTAAATTGAAAGTCAAACGGGAAGTTTGAAAAGTCAAACTGGAACAATGGTTTCCTAGTGGAAGAAGAAACAAGTCCTTCTCTCAATCCAAATTGGGGTTGGGTTTGGATTCAAACCCACCCCTCCCAAGGCTGCCCCTCCCTCTCATAAATATAGGGGAGGGCTACCCCAACACCACAAGAGCCAGACCTCCCCACACCCGCGCCGCCGCCGCGCCGCTGCCGGTTCGTCGCCGCCGCCCTAGCCGTCGCCGACACCCCCTCCTCCTCCCGGTCATCTAAACCCTAGATCTCCGGGAAAACCTAATCCACCATAACTCGCACCGGCTTAGGTGAAGCCCTGCGGGATCTTACCTCTACTTCTGACACCACGCCGTCGTGCTGCCGGAATCGCGAGGGGAGAACTACAACCTCCGCTGCCTGCTGGAACAAGGGAGAGGAAAGTCTTCATCGAGTACCGAACATGTGACCGACTGCAGAAGCGCTGCCGGAATGCAGCGCCGGAAGGATCGTCTACGCGATCTTGAGATCGGCAAGTGTACGACTACATCACCCACAAGAATCTGCTCTTGTTAACCGCTTTGGAATCTTTGAGGGTAAGTGCTTCTATCGACTCGTTGCTACAATCTAGTAGATAGATCTTGGCTTGTTTGTGTGAATGCGGTAGAAATTTTTTGTTTTCCATGCTACGAACCCCTACAATCTTGTTAATAGGTTAGTACCAGAAAATATATAAAATACCTCAAAGTGTAGACAAAGCATAGAAAATTTGATACTAAACAAGCATGGAACATCAAAAATTATAGATACGTTTATGACGTATCACTCTCTTCGAAAGATATGATCGAAAATTTTTAAGGGTGGTAGTACCCTAGTTGCTTTGAGCCAACTTGTAACCCCTAGCCTCCCCAAATCTCGGGACGAGATTTATTTTAAGGATGGTAGCCTATCACATCCCAAAATTCTCCAAATTTTGAAATGTGAAAAATAAATAAACAAAATAAAATTTTGTTGAAATTTAGGGTGAGAAGAAACTTTTTTATTCCAATTGGAAACATCAAAACCAACATGTTTGCCTGTGGCACTTTGAAGATGAAGGACCCCATGCTATTGTTATATTCTGCTGCATTGTAATGAGATAGCCAAATGAGCTATGTAAGATGTAATGAATTATTTTATTCCTGGTTATAAAGTTGTATTATGACCTTTGTTTCTTGATATTACATCTTAACTGTGGATGCTAGCTATTGATCCAGGGACTAGCATTGTAAACATAGGGATCTCTACCTTATTAAAGGTTGGGAACCTTACAGATGGTATCAGAGCATTGTGTTGCCTGTAGGATTGTAACCCTAGGATTGGACAAAAAACCCTTAGAAAAATAGGAGTTGTATTTGTTCCAAAACTTATTTACAAACAATCTTGTAAACTCTTTCCTCAACCATTTTCGGTTTTGATTCTACATCTCTTCTATTTCAAACTTGATGGACAAAGCCTACCCCATGGCCAAAGACTTCACCATGTGCAAAGGACTTCATCAACTCAAATGACTTCAACATCTTCAGGTGATTTCAAATTTATTTTCACCAAGGACTTCAACTTGGATATCACTAAGGACTACAAGTGAGACAAGAAATGTTGCTCAAGACTTGAAGACTAAGGAAACATAACTTGGGAACCATCATCACCTTTGAAGTTTAGTGACCAGGATTCAAGAAATTTTTCCAAGGATACAAAGATCTTGTTCATGAAGAAGCAACCAAGAAGAATGGAATGATCTCAAGTGAACCATATAGTTGGACCACCATGTTTAGTTTAAATTAAACCCATCAACTTATGTGGTGTAACAAAAATATTTTTGGTTGCCTAAAAATATGCTTGAAACTTGTTGTTTGAGTGGAATGTTTGTTTGTGATTGCTTGCACTTTGCTTGAGTGAATTGTTATGTGTGTCATTAGAATTGATTCCTTAGAAATATTTTGCCTATTCTAATCCCAATCCAACCCAAACAGATGACTACTCCAAGAAACTCCAACATCAAGGATGGTGACAACAACAACAACCAAGAGATGCACATGAGAGAACAACTACTAGCAAACCAAACCCTGTTGAACCAAGTGACAACTCAGTTTTTAGCCAACAACAATGGATTAGACCCAACCATACAAAAGTTTTTCGAAATTCAATCCCAATTTTTGCAAGGGATGGCCACTCAAATGATCAACATGGGAGACAACCTTTCCCAAGGTGTTTGTGACAACAATGATGTCAAGGATGATATTCTAGAAGGAACCCAAGCCTGCAATATTTGTGGAGACAAGGATCACACTTCCAAGGAACATGAAGATCAATGCCCCAATTGTGAAGAGAAACATCCAACTAATCAATGCCCCACATCTCAAGCTACTTGTTTCCTATGTGAAAGAAATAACCATGTACCTATCCAATGCCCCATCTATTCCATAGTTCAACAAAGGAAACAAGGTGGAGTGCAACAACAGTTTGTAAACCCTCATGAAGGAACAACTTCTACGAAGAAGGATGAAGGCAAAGTCAAAACTATGCATCATAAGGCCAAATCTAAAGTGACCACAAAGTGTTGCCACTCTTGTGGAGAAGAAGGTCATATCTCTAGTAACTGCCCCAAGAAGAGAGAAAGATTTCCCACCTTTGTGGTGAAATATGAAGAGCATGAACTAGAAGAACTCCTAGCTTTTGAGAGACCCAAGAAGAAGAATAAGAAATGCCCCAACCCTAGCAAGAAGGATATTACCCAAGAGCAATGTTACACTTGCAAAGAGATGGGACACTATGCCAATGAATGCCCAGAAAAGAAGAAGAACCAAGGAAACAAACAAGAGGCAATGATACCAAAGAAAAAGAAAGATATCAGCCAAGTGATGTGTTTCAATTGCAAAGAACCAGGACATTATGCAAGCAATTGTCCAGAAAAGATGAAGCACAAGATAAACAAGCCCATGAAGGATCTCAGCCTTGTCACATGTTTCAAGTATGGAAACAAAGGACACAATGCAGATGTTTGCCCAGAGAAGTTTCAACAAGATTCCAAGCAAGCCAAGAAGTAATCTAGTTGGAAAAATTTTAAGGGTGGTAGTACCCTAGTTGCTTTGAGCCAACTTGTAACCCCTAGCCTCCCCAAATCTCGGGACGAGATTTATTTTAAGGATGGTAGCCTGTCACATCCCAAAATTCTCCAAATTTTGAAATGTGAAAAATAAATAAACAAAATAAAATTTTGTTGAAATTTAGGGTGAGAAGAAACTTTTTGATTCCAATTGGAAACATCAAAACCTATTTTGGTCAAATTAAATCCTAAAGGGATTTAAAAAAGATAAACAATTAATAAATAAAGTTATAATAGTTGGAATCACTATTTTTGGGTCTTTAAATAAAAAGATATGGTTTTCAAAAGCAAAGGTAAAAATATAAATAAGGACTATTTTAAAAGAGTCAAATTTAATCTTGGCCAAGCTTTTGAAATAAAATATTTCTATTTGATAAAATAGAGTAAAGGTTTTTTTAAATAAAACAATAAGGATTTATTAATATCCAATTTTATTTAAAGTAAAGGCTTTTTCCTTTCAAATTGTCGGGGGGTTAACCTCGGGTAGGTCAGAGACGGGGAAAGACAGAGGTACTGTCCCCGTCTGGTTTCCGAGCTACGGCCTAAGTCGGCCGAATCATGGATATGTCGGCCGATGAACGGAGGCAAGAAGCCCATGTATAGGTATCAAGTGATTACCCGGCCGAGTTAATGAGAGAATCGGCCGGGTTACCCAAATGATCTTCATGCAGGAGAGGAACGAGCCGAGTAACACAAGGTAAGGCCGAGTAATACGAAGCTTGCAGGAGAAGGAGAAGCCCAGGGTCAAACTATAGCTGCAGGCTAGAAGGAATCAGAACAGGGCCAAGCACAAGAGACAAGGATGCACAGCGTCAGAGGGGCAGAAGGAGGTCACGGAGGTGACAGTCCTGGAGCCCGAGGCACGCAGGAGGGGGCCACTGGAGCCTTGCCGTCATTAGAAGGGCGACAGGGAAAGGAGGCCGCCGAACTACTATTTTGGGACAAGCATATTCCACGAATATGCTTGCCTCGTCAGCCCTAAGGGCACCCAAGGCACCCCTTTATAAGGGGAGGTTTGGACCCTGAGGGGGGATCGACTCTCTGAGCACCGTTAGGCTGGGGAGATTCACATTGTCCCCCTGTATACAGCTCAAGGAGCGCTTGTAACCAATCAAGAGAAAAATAAAGTTCATCACTTTGGCAGCTTGAGTGTAAAGACAGTTGCATCTTCCCTCCCCAGATCCCACTAGCATCCATTGGCCCCGTACTTTAGCCTACCCATGGCATCTGCCGTGCAACCACCACGACAGTTGGCGCCCACCGTGGGGCCCGCAGCGGTGCTAGCTGGAGTTGTGATCCGGACGGGAAACTTCATCAACACCGGCGAGCGCGTTGTTTCTGGCTTGGTCCAGAGATTTGGCCTCTGCGACTATGTCAGAGACAATGCAGGGAGCTTCAGGGGGAAAACCCCCCCGCGCAACGGGATCTTCATCGGCCTGGGCGAGCACAAGGTCTACGTCGGCGTCGACATCACCGACATTTATCCTCACCAGGTTGTTGTTGCAGGGGAACCACCTCGAAGCGCGGCGAGCTGTCCATCAGGAGAGCATCTGGCAGGCAGCGTCGAGGTGATGGTCGCAGCAGGGACTCAAGCGGGAGCAGCATTAGCCGGGTCAAGCAGAGAACCCGCCGCAGGCGCACAGGGTCCGCCCAAGCAGGTCACACTGCAAACCGCCGAAGTAATTCCGCCAGTGACAAACCCGGCCGAGCTGCATGACACCACCCCAAAGGCACGAAGAGTGAGAGGACCACCTCTGGAGAGACCAGAGAACATTCTTCAGGCAACTATAGAGAACTTAACCACACCTGTAGCGCCGATACTTGATCCGGCAAATGCTCAGGCAGAGTTAGAGGAAACCAGGCAAAAGGTGCTGGTAGAGGCCAAAAAAGTATCAGCCCTGCGGGAATCCTTGAACAGGACCCTGAGAGAATATGCAAAAGCTAATAAGCTTGATATCGCACCCGAGCGGGTGGACGAACTAAGATTAAGAGGTAAGAACCTCATGAATGATATTAACAAAGAGCATGAAGCTCACAGAGCCGAATCAGGCGATTTGGGTTTGCCGAGGTACAGTACCCCGGCGAAAAACCTGAGAGTGGCAAATGCCGCAGCATTGGAATTAGAGGGGTTAACAGGGGAAGCTCGGCAGAAACAACAAGAAAGAGTGAATGAGATGGTGCGCATCGCGAACCAGCAAAATGAGGAAATGCTCAGAGCTAACCCGGCGAGACCAGGGGCTTCACGGATGGTTCATTCGGCAGGGGCAGCACCTGCTTTATCTGCGGCAGCGGCATCTTCACCCGGAAACAACGCTAGAAAAGAAAAAGCAGTAACCTCAGGGAAGAGGAACAAACAAATTGTTCCATATGACCCGGCAATAGCTGGAAAGGCAAATGAGAACAGAGGCAATACAAGCCGAGGTAATAGTGGGGAGAGAAACCACGGCCGTATGGAAAAGGACGGCGGCGGCCGAGGTAATGGGGAGCACGGCAGGAAAGAACCTGCAAGAGACAATCATGAAAACCAAACCCCGACCGAGGTAAGGAGAGAAGTGCCGCTCAACCCGCAACCAAGACATGAGCCTCGGCAGGAAAGAGAAGTGAGGCCAGCTCGCTACAATCAGATGAATGAAAGGTATAATGATGGATATTTCGAGGTAGAATACGCAAATCAGGGTGGAAACAATCACTATGGGATGCAGGATAGAATCCTGTACAGAGATTTGCCAGCAAATGATGCAAGAGTAAAGTTGGATCGGCTATACCGGTCCGAGCTATTGGAAGAGCAAGGTCCACCAGGTCCGAAATGTTTTGGACCACGGATCATGGGCGAACCACCAGTGCCGAATTTTCAGTTGGCAAGAGGCACAAAAACGTACAATGGAAGTACCAAGCCACAAGACTGGTTGATTGATTATGCCACCGCTGTGAAGATAGCGGGTGGCAACTTAAGATGGGCTGTGCGGTATGTCCCACAGATGTTGGAAGGACCAGCCAGGGTATGGTTGAATAATCAACCAGCTGGCAGTATCAACTGCTGGTTAGATTTCGAAGAAATGTTCGTTAGCAACTTTACCAGCACATACAAGAGACCAAATAGACCACAGCAACTAGCCATGTGCAAGCAGAGGCCGAATGAAACAGATAGAGAGTTTTTAACTCGATGGTGTAACCTGAGAAACTCATGTGAGGGAGTTATCGAATCGCAAGCAATCGCTTGGTTCGCGCAAGGCTGCCGTTATGCCAGCGTGTTGTGGCAACACCTGCAGAGAGATATGCCAACCACACTGGCAGAAACTATCAGAATAGCGGACTCCTATGCATTGGGTGACCCAACCCAACCGGAGTTAATGTCGGCGGATCATCATGAGCAACAGGACCAGTACACGAGAGAATTGGCCGGGTCGTCCAGGCGTGATTTCAGAGGAAGAAGAAGAGAAGAGAGGCCGAATTATAGATATAATTCAGCCCAGGTGGCGGCTGTAGCACAAGATCAGCCGAGTCACGGAGCAACTCAACGACAGAAAAATGGACCTCAACAGTGGACATCAAGAAATGAGGGAAAGAGGCAATGGACACCAGAGCAAAAGAAGCAATGGCAAGAGAGGCCGAAGTATATGTTCGAATCCATGTTAGATCAGCCGTGTAAATTTCACACATCAAACCCATCTAGACCAGCAAATCATACAACCCGGCAATGCGCCTGGATGAAAAATGCGATGGGGAACCCGGCAGGAGTTCATGCTCCCCATCAGGTGCAACAGCAGCATCAGCCGCAATTAACTGGAGCAAATACACAGCAACTGATGCTACCGCCCCCTCCCCCGAGGTACGATAACTCGGATCGGAGGGATGCAGTGCATCAAGTAATGAACCAGGGGCAGGACGGAAGGATAAATCCGGCAAATGCTGGACGTAATGATTACAGGGAACATCACCAGTCTTATTGTGTGTTCACGACAGAACAGCAGGACAAGCAGAGTGTGCAGCGCCGGCATATGGAAGTGAATGCAGTTGTACCGGCAGTGCCAAGATACCAGCCATGGTCTGATCAGGAGGTGACCTGGAGCATGAAAGACCACCCCAGAATAATGCCGAGTCCAGGATCATATGCACTTGTGTTGGATCCGACGTTTGTGGGACCAAGCATCAATGTGAAATTCTCAAAAGTACTCATCGACAATGGAAGCAGTATCAACATCATGTATGAAGATACCATGCATAAGCTCGGAATATCACAGAATATGCTGCAGTCCACGAGGACAACTTTCCATGGGATAGTGCCAGGGCTTTCATGTGAGCCCATCGGTAAAGTCCGAGTGGACGTGTTATTCGGTACAAGAGATAACTGCAGAGCAGAAAATTTAGAATTTGAGGTGGTCGATCTGGAAAGTTGTTATCATGCTCTACTCGGACGGCCCGCACTGGCCAAATTCATGAGCAGCTGTCATATAGGTTATCTAAAGATGAAGTTACCCGGACCACAAGGGGTGATAACAGTTGCAGGGGATTACAAGAAGTCAATGGAGTGTGCTTCGGCCGGGTCAAATTTGGCCGAGTCATTGGTTATAGCAAGAGAAAAGAAAAGGATTCAGGAGGTAGCAGCCCTCGCTCAGTCAGCACAGTTAAGCATGCCGGCACTGGCCAACCCTCATGGCAGTGTTTCTTTTCAGCCGACCAAAGAGACGAAGAAATTTCAGATTGATGAGCAATTCCCAGAGCGCACTGTTACTATTGGTGCAGGCCTTGACGCTAAATAGGAAGGCGAGCTCACCAACTTCCTCCGTGAGAATCGGGACATATTTGCATGGTCAACTCAAGATCTGCAAGGTGTGCCGAGGGAGTTGGCTGAGCACTCTTTAAACGTCAGGCCAGGAGCAAGGCCGGTGAAGCAACCTCTCCGCCGCTTCGCCGAAGACAGGAGAAAAGTAATAGGGGATGAAATAGCTCGGCTTCTCGCAGCCGGGTTCATCATGGAGGTGCTATATCCGGATTGGTTATCAAATCCGGTGCTAGTAGAAAAGAAAAAAGATGACCCCAATGTAGCCATTGTGTGGCGAATGTGTATCGACTACACTAACCTGAACAAGGCGTGTCCGAAAGATCCTTTTCCATTGCCTAGAATAGACCAAGTCATTGACTCGACCGCTGGCTGTGAGCTGTTATCATTTGTAGACGCGTATTCTGGTTTCCACCAGATACCGTTAAATCCGGCCGATCAAATAAAGACTGCATTTATTACCCCGTACGGGGCTTATTGTTATCGCACAATGCCATTCGGCCTGCGAAATGCAGGAGCAACGTATCAAAGGTGCATGCAAAAATGCCTACATGATCAGATAGGAAAAAATGTACAAGTATATGTGGATGACGTAGTCATCAAAACTAAGGAGAGCAAAACCTTGCTAGAAGATATACGGCAAACTTTCGCGAACCTGAGAAGGTTCCGAATGAAACTTAATCCAGAGAAATGCACATTTGGCGTGCCGGCAGGAAAACTACTCGGTTTCCTTGTGTCCAGCCGAGGTATCGAGACTAATCCAACGAAGATAAGAGCAATAGAAAGAATGGAATTGCCGAGATGTTTGAACGATGTACAAAAATTCACGGGCTGCCTGGCCTCGCTTAGTCGATTTGTATGTCGGCTAGGAGAAAAGGCACTGCCACTTTATCAGCTGATGAGAAAGTCAGACAAATTCAGTTGGACTCCCCAGGCGGACCTTGCATTTCATGAGTTGAAAAAGATGCTAGTTACGGCACCCATTTTAGCTTCTCCATTATCGAAAGAACCTATGCTACTCTATGTAGCGGCTACCAATCGAGTAGTTAGTACTGTGGTTGTAGTGGAACGACTTGAAGAGGGTAAGTCAGTTCAGAGGCCAGTATATTATCTAAGTGAAGTGTTATCCACTTCAAAGCAGAATTATCCGCACTATCAGAAGATGGCTTATGGAGTATATATGTCGGCAAAAAAGCTTAAGCATTACTTTGAAGAGCACCCCATCAAAGTAATCTGTGAGGCACCCATAGCCGACATATTGAACAACAAAGATGCAAGTGGCCGAATAGCAAAATGGGCGATCGAGTTATCACCGTATGCTCCACAATTTGATAGAAGAGATGCAATCAAATCTCAGGCTGTCGCCGACTTTCTCGTAGACTGGGCCGAGGTGCAATATGAGCCACCATTGCCAGATCCAAATTACTGGACAATGCATTTTGATGGTTCCAAACTAAGGAACGGTTTGGGAGCAGGAATAGTGCTAACCTCGCCTAAAAAAGATCAATTGAAATATGTACTGCAAATACATTTTGCCGCGTCCAACAATGTAGCTGAATATGAAGCACTAGTCCATGGATTAAAAGTGGCAAAAGAAATTGGTATACGCCGAATCCTATGCTACGGTGACTCGGATCTAGTAGTACAGCAAGTATCGGGCAGTTGGGATGCATTAGATGCTAATATGGCTTTATACAGATTCCATGTGCAAAAGATCAGTGGATATTTTGAAGGATGTGAATTCCACCACATACCACGAGCAGAAAATGACGCTGCTGACACATTGTCAAAATTAGGATCAACCCGGCAGTCAATTCCGCCAGGTATTGCCCTGGAGCACCTCAGGAAACCATCAATAAACCCATCAACAGAATCCGAGTCAATCTTCATCCCAGCAAGTTCCGCAGAAAATCACACGCCAATGGAGGTAGATCAGCAGAAAGATTCGGAACCCCTAAAGAGGGGGACAGCCGAGGTAATAACAATCATGGAGAGAGCCGAGGTATGTACGTCGGCAGAAAACATGGAGATAGATAGTGAGATCATTGCAGAAAGAGTAACACCGGTATGGGCGCAACCCATATTTTCTTACCTAAAGGACGCGATATTGCCGAGTAATGAGGTATTAGCTAGACAAACCATAAGAAGAGCAAAAGCCTATACAATCATAAACAATGAGTTATATAAGAGAAGCGTAACAAACATATTGCAGAAGTGCGTAAGTTCCACAGAAGGTCAGGAAATCCTTCTAGACATACACCAAGGAGAATGTGGGCACCATGCCTCATCTCGCGCTTTAGTAGCCAAGGCATTTAGGCATGGATTTTACTGGCCAACGGCGTTAAAAGAGGCAGAAGAATTAGTTAAGAAGTGCAATGGGTGTCAGAGATACGCAACCAGAATACATATGCCGTCAGCCGAGTTAAAAACAATACCCATCACTTGGCCATTTTCTGTATGGGGTTTAGACATGGTGGGACCATTCAAGCCGGCGAGAGGAGGAATGACCCACATGTTGGTTATGGTAGACAAGTTCACCAAATGGATTGAAGTAAAACCAATCAAAAAGTGTGATGGGCACACAGCAGTGAAATTTCTCAAGGATATCATCTTGAGATACGGGTACCCACATAGCATTATTACGGATAATGGCACAAACTTTGCAGAAGGAGCCTTCGCTAGATTTTGCCAAGAGAAGCACATAAGACTAGATATTGCCTCAGTAGCTCACCCAGCATCCAATGGACAAGTGGAAAGGTCTAATGGACTGGTGCTATCAGGAATAAAACCACGACTTGTTGAACCTCTGCAAAGGTCGGCAGGGTGTTGGATCAAAGAAATCCCAGCCGTGTTATGGAGCCTTCGGACTACTCCGAATAGATCAACAGGTTATACTCCATTCTTTCTGGTGTACGGGGCAGAGGCTGTACTCCCAGCCGACATAATATATGACTCGCCAAGAGTTGCTCAGTACACAACCTCAGAGACAAACGAAATAGCTCGGCAAGATGCCGTAGACCTGTTGGAAGAAGCCAGAGAGTTGACATTGTCACGATCGGCTATTTATCAACAGAACTTACGGCGGTATCACAGCAAGAAAGTGAATCCAAGAGTATTCAAAGAAGGAGATTTGGTCCTCCGACTAGTGCAACGCACGGCCGGCATGCACAAATTGTCACCCCCATGGGAAGGACCATTTATTGTAAGCAAAGCATTGCACAACGATGCATATTATCTGATCGATGCTCAGTCCCCTGAAGAGAACAAGGCAGACAAAGCTGGTGAAGAAACGAAGCGCCCTTGGAATGTGGCTTTACTTCGGCCATTTTACTCGTAGCATTACGTCTCAAGGTCGAAATCCAATGATGTATTTGAATCTCGGCACCCAGAGCAGTGACTCGGGGACTGCCGTAGGATATATATTTATTTCATATCATGTATTCAAACCTCGGCACCCAGAGCAGTTACTCGGGGACTACCATATGTTATGTTAATTCATGTTAGATGTTTGAACCTCGGCACCCAGAGCAGTTACTCGGGGACTGCCATATGTAATGATTATTTCGTATTATATATTTGAACCTCGACACCCAGAGCAATGACTCGGGGACTGCCATATGGTATATTTATTTCTTTCGCGTTACATACTTGAACATTGGCGACCAGAGCAGTGACTCGGGGACTGCCGTATGTTGTATTCCTTTCATGTTACGAATATGACCTCGGTGCCAAGAGCAATAACTCAGGGACTATCATATGATATGTCAATTTCGTATTGACACCTAAACTTCGGCGTATAAAGCAGCGACTCGGGGACTACCGTCTGATACCTCAAACTTATGCTGAATGCAATCATATCAGTTTTATACTACCCCCGAAACTTGATTTATATAAGGGAATTTCAGACAATAGACAGCGATCCAGCGATTGTTGTTTGCTCCCACAACGGAATAATTAACTTATGTTCAAAACAGGGCAATAACATGGATATTCAGCGCTAATGCCTGGATAAGATCATCAAAATAACGGCAAAGTTAAGCCCTAAAAGATCAAGAAGTTACAGGCCAGCAAGGCAAGAATTCGGATGAGCATCCACTTAACCAAGAGTCTCAACAATACATAGCAAAAGAAATTCAAATCATACAACGAGCTGACAAATTTTTCGTCTACATTATACGCCCGGCATACCAGGGATCGCAAATAACTTAGGCGTTGTTCATTGGAGGGGCAGCTACTTGCTCAGGTGCGGGGCACTCCGAAGTAGGAGGAACTTCGACTGAGGTCGCCTCGCCCTCCGCCGACCCAAGTGCAACTTCGGCGGTATCCCGGGGTTGTTCAGGAGCGTCAGTACGTGCGGTAGAATGCCCGGTGCCTTTGGAGGAGGACCGCGCATCACCGTTGCTATCCGAGCTTGAGATGGAGCTATCGGATGTGGCCGAATCATCTTCACCTTCCCCATGCTCAGCTGAATCATCACCCGAAGCACCCTCAGCCGCGACCTCTTGATCCGGATCTGGGAGAAAACTCGGCCCTTCATTCCAAGTGTGCACGTCGGCGTACTCGACGAGCTGGAAAGCCCGAGCTTGCCGAAGAGCAACAAAGGTGGGATCTTCAACCCAGCGGGAGCCAGTGCGCAAATTCCTCAGAATGTCAAGAGAGATGTCTTCATACCATGACATGATTACAGTAAGGGCCATGTCGGCACCAGCACGCCCGGCAGATTCTCTCCAAAGACTCAGCTGCCTCTCAGATGCCATCAGCCTTGTCACCAATAACTTAATTTCGTTGATATCAGGAGTCCCTGAGGTATTCGGCCAGAGTACATGGTAAGCTCGGATAGCGGCCTGCACCAAGTCCCGGCCCATAATTTTCATCGGACCAACTGCAGCACCAACAGCAACCAAGAAATCCTCCATCGAATATTCGAAGTCAACAGCAACCGGTTCACCTCGGCGTGCGCTAGCTGCAAGAACAGCTTTAGAACTCACGGGTTTGGCCTCGGGGAAGTGATCTGCGCAAAACATGGACATGTCAAAGGGTAGCAGGAACGACAAAGAAAAGTAATAGTTCGGCCATGCCAAATAACTTACGATGAATGTAGCTCATCATTATCTGAAGGTCTTTGGCCCAAGCAGCTTTACTCTTCTCGAAACGAGCAATTTCCTCGCTCAAACCGTGGGTTTTAAGTTCGGCAGCTTCGAGGAGTTCTTTGTTCTTCTGCAGATCCAGAGTCAGCTGATTCTTTTCCTCGGAAAATTCTTGGTCGACCTTTTCTAGCTCGGACTTCTGAGAGAGCTTGATGGTATTCACCTCGGATCGCAGGCGAGCTATCTCATCATCTTTTTCTTGTAATTGCGCCGAATGAACTGCGTTTTGTTCTAAAAAATGCAGCATCACGTCAGGCATGGGCACGCAATCTTGTTGCGACACTGCAAAGTCTTGCAACTCGGCTTTACCACAGCCAAACGCAATAAGGAAACTTAGCATAGATATTAAAAGGAGAAGGAGTAACATAGAAAGGAAACTAACCTTCCAGGTCCTTGATTTTCTTTTGAAGGCGAATATTGAGGTTATTAATATTACCTGTTCAACAAGAAGTAAGCCGGCAGTCCATGGACGAATACATGAGAAAGTTCGGAATAAGGAAAAGGAATTATCAACATACCAGTCTTCTTCGCCACAGGCAGAACTTTCTCGTACTTCTCTTCCAGTTTGCGATGCGAAAAAAGCAACCTCTGGAACTCGGCAGTTCGCCGGTCATGTGCAACCTCTGGAACTCGGCAGTTCGCCGGTCATGTGCAACCTGAGTAATGAGGCACAATGATAAATCAACGAGTAAAAGTTAATCCAGATCCGAGTTAAGCAGAACTTAACTCAGGTCTAGGTGGCTGGATATTCAAAACTAAACCAGATTCGAGTTAAGCAGAACTTAACTCCGATCTAGGTGGCTGGATATTCAAAACTAAACCAGATCCGAGTTAAGCAGAACTTAACTCAGATCTGGGTGGCTGGATATTCAAAGCTAAATTAGATCCAAATCAATCAAAGTTTAATTCGGCTCTAGGTGGCTGGGTATTCAAAGCTAAACCAGATCCGAGTCAAGCAGGACTTGGCTCAGATCTAGGTGGCTGGGTATCCAAAGCTAAATCAGAACCAAATCAAGCAAAGCTTAATTCGGCTCTAGGTGGCTGGATATTCAAAGCTAAACCAGATCCGAGTCAAGCAGGACTTAGCTCAGACCTAGGTGGCTGGATATTCAAAGCTAAATCAGATCCAAATCAAGCAAAGCTTAATTCGGCTACAGGTGGCTGGATATTCAAAGCTAAACCAGATCCGAGTCAAGCAGAACTAAACTCGGATCTAGATAGCTGGATATTCAAGGCTAGGCTAGGTCCGAATAAAACACAATTAAACTCGGATCTAAACGGCCGGATTAACAAACCTTAGAAATAAAATTAAATCAAACTTCCAAGTATAGAACAAGTTATTTCCTTGCAAGTTTCGGGGACTAGAGCATATGGTAACATCTGAAGAATAATTCAAGACTCAGAGGAAAAAATAATTACCTCATTCATTTTGTTGGTATCAATGATGAACTGGGCAGCGTGGTCAAAACGGCCGCTGATATCAGAAAGCTGAAAGGACTGGTTGGCCGGGTTACCCTCAAACTGATCAGCAGCATTACAGTTGTTGGCATATTCAACCAGCGCTCCAAGGCTGTTCCCACTAGCTGTCCGAGTTAAAACTTTACCCCGGGTAGGCTGTCCGATCACGGCGGTCGTAGGGCTCTTATGAAGAGCAAGCTGGCTGCCGGAGGCCGAGGTAACGAGGACTTTAGGTGCAGCTCCCTTACGCAGCACGTCAACGATACT
The DNA here is from genome assembly GCA_916181665.1 of Avena sativa. NCBI lineage: Eukaryota > Viridiplantae > Streptophyta > Magnoliopsida > Poales > Poaceae > Avena > Avena sativa. The sequence goes on from OV702279.1 coordinate 327,525,748, forward strand.
CGGTTGAGAAGAGCCGGCAAGACCTTTCTGAGAAGAAGAGGTCTTGACGGCAATAGCTTTCTCTGCCTTAGAAGGGGCATCAGCAGGAAGTGGCGCCTCGGAAGTAGGGACGGAGTCCGTGGGAACAGCCGAGGATAAGGTCGCAGAGGGCGCTGGGATAACAACCTGTTCGGCCGAGGTCGGGATGGCCGTGGAAACTGCCGAAGTAGATGGAGGCTCAGTAGCAGCGCTGGGGCCCATAGAAGGGGCGGCGGGCTCGACGAAAACCTCGGAGGGCCGAGTCGAATCCAAGGCAATGGAAGGGGTCTCAGGGACTTCGTGACGGACAGGCGAAGTATTCCGAGCTAGAGGAGAAGCAGGACGAATAGGACTAGGAACTCTGGTATCATCAGCGGGAGGAGGAGATGGCGGCCGAGTCGGACGGTCAGTCATACTAGGACCGCCGGGTTTAACAGAAAGAGGAGCACTGCAAAAGTAAGAAAGAAGATTCATCAGTATGAGAAACAGAAAGAGAAAAACAAGAAATATAAGCAAAAGAACCTACCCGGCGACCCCAGGCATAGTTTTGCGCCTAGGAGGGTTCAGAGCAGATCTCTTTATTCGCTTCTTAGGAACCGCCTCCGAGGCACCAGCAGGAGCCCCGCGTTTCCCCGAGGTAACGGGAGGCCGGGAAGCAATAGGCTCGGCGTCGTGGACCTGACCGGCCGGATTAGCTGGGAAAGTAGAAGCCGGAAATGCATAAGAAATAGGCGTGGCGGCAACTACCTCAAGAATTTGGACCTCGTCCGAATCACCTTCCTCGTCATGCGCAGAAGTTCTGCCGCGAGCTCGAGTCGGAGCAGGATCGGATTTAGGGACGAACTCCTCAGAGTCCGGCTCGCCAGTATCCGGGGTACTCCTGTCCGCAGGCCAAGGGAGCTGCAGAACTTCGGCGTCCTCGTTTTTCTGCTCTGCGAACCTCTGCAAGACGAGGAAAAAGAGAATTAGATAAACCAGTTTCTAAAGACAGGAGAGTAACAGAGCAATACGGATTAAGCTTACCTCGGGAGGCGGATGATCGCGAGTGAATGGTTTTAATCCCCAAGACCAATCCTCAGGCATCTCAGTCTTGAAGATAGCTCGGACGCGCTTATGAATAAGGTAGTTATCCAGCTCCACGGTCGAGACTCGGTTAGGGTCAAGGGGACCACTCATGTAGCACAGCTTGTGGGTCCGCTGCTGGAAGGGGCAGATCCGGCTACTAATGAAAGTTGCCATCAGGTATTCGCCGCATAACCCGGCCCGGATCAACTCTTTAAGCCGAATCTCAAAGGCCTCGGCCAAGGCATGAGTTTTCCTCGGATTATAGAGCCAGTTCACTTTAGAAGGTGGGCCAATTGAGAATGGAGGGAGCCGAATCCTGTCTTCCGCCCCTCTGTTCTTGACGTAGAAAAATGACTTGTGCCACTTCTTGCACGACTCCAACCCAGTGACACGAGGGAACACGGATTTCCTCCGAGGTGTTATGGACGCCGCCCCACATTGGGTGAGTAACTTCTCGGAAGGGTGCAGAGATTTGTCAGGGACAACGTTAGAGCGGATCTGGAAGAACTTCGACCAGACATGTACTGACGGCCACAGGCCGAAGTAACCCTCCGAAGCGGAGATGAAAGCAGAAAGAGAAGCTATGGCGTTCGCGGGAAGATGATGCGGCTGAAGGCCGAAGTAATCGAGGAATTCTCTAGCGAAATCGCTAAGAGGAAGACCGAAGCCGCGGGCGAAGTGAGACATGAAAACCACATACTCGCCCTCTCTGATAACTGGAGAGGATTCGCTGCCGGGTAAACGACAGGAAACCTCGGCAGGAATCCGTCGAGTTCGGATGAGCCATTCAATCTCACGGCGCGTGACTGAAGAGCCCTGCCACGATCCACGCTCGGGCCCGGAGCCAGCGTCATCGTCCTCAACAAGAGCGCCGCTAAACGAACTAGACATGGGTGCACCGGAGAGATCGCCGGAGGAAAAACTGGCGGCGGAGGGGAGCTTAGAGCTACAAGGCCCCGTCGGAACTTAGCACGAAAACAATGGCGAAGAGCGGAGGAACCGTCGCCTGAGCACGAAAATGGAGCAGATCGATCTAGGGCAAGATCAGGGCAAGATGGTCAGAGAGGACTCACCGGCGGCGGAGCCACAGCCGCAGAGCGCGGGCGAGAAAGGCCGAACGACGCGGCGGAATCCTCGCCGACGGAGGCTCTGGCTGACGAGCGGCGGCGGAGCGGCAAGAGAACACGCAGGCGAAAAGAAGAAGGAGAGCGGAGGCGAGCGATAAGGGGAAAGATGAATCCTGCGGGCGCGTTTCCCCTCTTTATAGTCAAGCCATGAACAGGGGAGTGGGATCGTGGGTGTGGCAGTTACCCGTGTAGATCGTGGGAACAGCACGAACGCACGACGGTGAGTGGAGCCACACCAACGGCCACAGACGAAGAAAAGTTGTTACAATCCCAAGGGGAGCGGCACACGAGGCGTCGCGGCGGCGGCACAGCAGGACGTGGCATACGAGGGAAGGAACGAGGAAACCTCGGATGAGGCCATAGCTCGGGAACAAGACTGAAGAAAGTGATGAAGCTGATATAACCCGGCCAAAGCTATTGACAGGGCCACACCAGCTTCGGGGACTAATGTCGGGGGGTTAACCTCGGGTAGGTCAGAGACGGGGAAAGACAGAGGTACTGTCCCCGTCTGGTTTCCGAGCTACGGCCTAAGTCGGCCGAATCATGGATATGTCGGCCGATGAACGGAGGCAAGAACCCCATGTATAGGTATCAAGTGATTACCCGGCCGAGTTAATGAGAGAATCGGCCGGGTTACCCAAATGATCTTCATGCAGGAGAGGAACGAGCCGAGTAACACAAAGTAAGGCCGAGTAATACGAAGCTTGCAGGAGAAGGAGAAGCCCAGGGTCAAACTATAGCTGCAGGCTAGAAGGAATCAGAACAGGGCCAAGCACAAGAGACAAGGATGCACAGCGTCAGAGGGGCAGAAGGAGGTCACGGAGGTGACAGTCCTGGAGCCCGAGGCACGCAGGAGGGGGCCACTGGAGCCTTGCCGTCATTAGAAGGGCGACAGGGAAAGGAGGCCGCCGAACTACTATTTTGGGACAAGCATATTCCACGAATATGCTTGCCTCGTTAGCCCTAAGGGCACCCAAGGCACCCCTTTATAAGGGGAGGTTTGGACCCTGAGGGGGGGATCGACTCTCTGAGCACCGTTAGGCTGGGGAGATTCACATTGTCCCCCTGTATACAGCTCAAGGAGCGCTTGTAACCCATCAAGAGAAAAATAAAGTTCATCACTTTGGCAGCTTGAGTGTAAAGACAGTTGCATCTTCCCTCCCCAGATCCCACTAGCATCCATTGGCCCCGTACTTTAGCCTACCCATGGCATCTGCCGTGCAACCACCACGACACAAATAAACATTAAAATTTATTAAAGATTTTCAAAATAAGAATTCCAAGTGTTTTATATTTTCAAATTAAACCTACTGAAAAGGTTTTTGTATTATTTAGATTTCAAATAGAAATTTTAAACAAATTAAATCCTATTTGAATTAAAGACTATGGTCTATTTATTTAATTATTAATAGATCCTAAAAAGAACAAAATAATTATTTTGGACTTTGAAAATATGTTGATAAACAGAATTAAAATTCACCCAAAGTTTGATGGTGATTTGAATTCAAATGGAGATTGAAATATATTATTAAATCTTATTTAATTAATACTAGAGCCTATAATTAAAAGACCCTAAATAGAATAAAAGATTTATTCTAAATTTGACTTCAGAATGTGGCAATAAACAATGTTTGATTATTCACAAAATTTGGCAAAGGTTTGAATTCGAATGAGTGTTTGAATTGTTTAATCAAAATCAAAACAGAATTAAAGAAATGGAAAAGGAAAAACATTCAGAACAAAAAAAATGAAACGGAGCAGCCCAGCCCAGCTAGCCCACTAAGGCCCAGCAGCCCACTCCCTCTCACCCCGAACCGTTTTCCTTCTTACTCAGAAACTCACCCGCACAGTGAATGACGGTTGGACCCCACCTCCTCCTCCTCTCTCGCTGCCAAGCGACCCCACTGCCCCGTCAGCTTCGTCCTGCCCGCGGTGACCACGCCTCCAACCCCTCCTCGTCGTTTCTGGCCATTGAAGCCGGCGTCAATACGCTTTACTGCCTTCATTACTCCACCCCGCGACCATGCCATCTTAATCGCCTCCCTCCCCTCTCCATTACCCCCCAGACACCACACCATCGGAGCCCCCAGGCTGCCCTGATTTCTGCTTCGACCGCCACTGTCTCCGACGAGGTCCATCTCCAATTCCGGCCAAACCCTGCCGCCCCTCGCCTACTCGAGCACACAACCGTGACTCCCAGTCCCTGGCTCTTCTCTCTGCACCCTCTACTTGCTCGCACTTGACCCACAGTCTCGACAACGACCAAGACCGTCACCGCCGTCGTCTGCTACCTCTCCGGCGAAACCCCCTGGTAATCCCTGTCCGCCCCATTCCCTCTGGCTGACACTCTCGTATTCGCCCTTCTCTCGTGAACCTGATGGCGTTGCTTGTTTGGTTTAGCGTGAACCGTAGACCTGCCTCCGACGACGAACAGACGAGCCCGTCGCCAGGAGCAACTCCGGCGAGCGATTCCCGTCGACCTCGAGCGCCCCGTCGCCAGCAAGGACCACCTTGAGCATCCCTGTGCCATAGCGAACCTGGTGAGATTCTCCCCACCCTATCTCGCTTCCTGCATCGCCAGCAACGCCGTAGCCAGAGCCAACGCCGCTGCTTAATGGTCAAAGCGATAAGGTCCGTAGGATCTTGATCTGACGACTAAGATTAGAACTAACCCGAAGGGGTAAGTAGTGCCTCTGAGCCGTGCGATGTCACTTAGATCCAATGGCTCGCATCTGTCGATCCGCACGAAGCGGTACAGACGAATAGGAATAAGACACGTGGCCATGTCTGTTTATAAAAAACAGGATTTGATCTATTTGTGGTTAAATTTTGTAAAATCCATAACTTTCAAACCACACGTCCAAATTTTGCAAATTTTATATCAATGGATTCAGCAAAACAAGTACTTTCTGACCATGCACTTTGTTTAGTAAAATGCTTCTGTTAAATTGGTTGTTTTTGCAGAAACTTGTGTATGCATGTTTAGAATAAAATAATTGTTCTAAAATGATTTTTTGATATAAAACCTTTGGAAAATGGATTGTTTCGAACCTACTGACCATATAAATAAATTTGTGGTTTCAAAAATATATTTGGTGAAGCAAAAGAATAAACCTTTGATTTAAACCATTTCTAGTCACTTAAATTTTTTGTTTATTTGTTAAAAATGCTTTTTGAAGAAAACCTTTGGAAAACGTTTTGGAATAAACTCTCTGACCCCAAGCACTGAGTTTTATGATTTAAAAATGTATTTGGTAAACCCTATAAAGATTGCTACTTTGATAAAGGCATTTTCAACCACATAAAATAATGGTTTGGTTTGAAAATGGTTTATAGGTAAAATCTTTTGCAAATAGTTTTACCACTTTATAAAATGACCAATAAGTGTTTTAGAATGTTTATAACCTATTATAAACCACTTTTGTAAATAAAACAAAGGTTGACATGTTTGCATGCAATGTTTTGTTTCTATTATTTTATGTGATGTTGCTTGAATGGTAGATTGAAATGTTGCTTGCTTGATTGAATTGTAGTGATTTGAAGAGTGTGAATATTGCAAAGATCAAGGAGTGAACTTATATTCTCTACCAAAAAGGCAAGTGATGCTTCATACTTCTGTCCCATTATTTTCACTATGCATTAGTGATATTTCTAAGTAGGACTTGCATGGAATTTTGCTAAGTGTAAACTATGCCATGGGAAATCCTAGTAGATGAAACCTTAGTAGAATTTTCCTAAGTTAAGATTCCTACTACTATCATGCTTAGTTAGCTAGTAGAAAATAAGGGTGGATTATAATCATGCTATGGAATATTTCTAAGTCAAAGACTTGTGTTTTGTTTAATAAAACAACTAAGTGAATGAATCACCTGGGTGGAATGGAAGGAATGGTTTGTGTTGAGTGGTTCACAAGGACCATTTCTATGGTTTACCTTGTGTATCTCACTTGTGGATGGCCACCCAGGAACAAAGAGATTTGATATGTCAAATGTTGAGAAGCTTCAAGTGCAGCCACTTGGCATTATGGGATCTGCCTGGATCATATAGGTTGCAATAACTTAGCCAAATGGACAGTTGGTGGTAGGGGTTTGATAGGTTGGAACGCGTCCATTCTGGTCTCAGGGAAGGCTTCTGAAAGATCTTTTCTTGGTGAAAATCAAGTCTTGTGGGGAAAGTGCACAACCTCTGCAGAGTGAAAAATCTAAGTACTTAGCCATGTCCCTGGTAAAGGACAATTTGAGCATCAAGACATGGAAGCTATCAATAATCTCCTCATCCAAATTTCTAAATTAAAATCTTGTGGTTGAACAAGGGTTGAAGGATCACCAATTTCTATTGGGAGATGCCTTGGGTGATTTTGTCAAGCAAAAACTTAGTGTTTTCAAATGATAAAGAAAAAACTATTTTGAGCAAAGCAAGCCTAAGATCCACTTAGCCAAATGCATATAGATTATAGACTCCACTATACTACCATAGTATCACTTGCCAATACAATTCAAATGTATTGACCCTTGTGGCTGTAACTTGTTATGTTGCAGGTTTGTTTGATATTAGTGAAGTTTATTGATTAGGATTACAAGTCTACAACCAACATGTCTGCCTGTGGCACTTTGAAGATGAAGGACCCCATGCTATTGTTATATTCTGCTGCATTGTAATGAGATAGCCAAATGAGCTATGTAAGATGTAATGAATTATTTTATTCCTGGTTATAAAGTTGTATTATGACCTTTGTTTCTTGATATTACATCTTAACTGTGGATGATAGCTATTGATCGAGGGACTAGCATTGTAAACACAGGGATCTCTACCTTATTAAAGGTTGGGAACCTTACAGATTATCTATCCTATAAACCGGTCTCCCCAAGTAACACCACGAGATTGGTAAGAAAGAAACCCTATCAAGATCATACCTTTGCCTTGTGCATATTCCACTTGATATTGATGTAGACGATCTTGTCCTTCTCAAGATGGAACACCTTTCTTGATTGCTCTTGCACGCACTCGCTTGATGAAGACTTGCAAGTTGTCCCCCATACAACATGGGGAAACATTTACTTTGACCTTGTCTTCATCGATCCATGATCACCGAGGATGGCAAGCTTCATGCTGATCTTCTAGATGTGGCACATATTTAGCTTGCACAACATTTCTTATAACTCCATTTTGATTATGTCTTGAAGATACACATGAGGAACTCTATCTTCTTCTTCAAGACACCTGAAAGGGCATGTATGCCCCCATGTGTGATTTTGGTAATTAATGACAATCTCTATGGACTAATGTGTAAATTGAGTTTCACTTGTAGGTTTGTTCATTGGCATCGCTTGGGCCATGTGTTGGTCTCAAGGTTGGAAGATGAAGAAATGTCCAAGGGCTTTGTGCCCATTGGAATCATGAAGAAAGAAGGAGCTTGAAGGTCGATCAAGGCATGTGCAAAGAGTTGCATCAAGATGGATCAACCTCAAGTAAGGATGAAGAAGGACGATCTCAAGATGCGCCATCTCTAGAAGATCTCATGCTTGAAGCTTGCCATCCTCGTGCTCATGCAATGATGAAGACAAGTTCAAAGAAGAGGTTTCCCCATGGAGTATGGGGGAGCATTTTGCAAGTTTTCATCAAGCAAGAGCGAGAAAGAGCAAACAAGAAAGGTGTTCCCACTATAGAAGAACAAGACGGTCTACATCAAGTTCAAGTGGGACGCTCAAGGCAAAGGTATGTTGATAGGGCTTCTCTTTTGCCGGTCTCGTGTTGTTAGTTGGGAGACCGGGTTTAGGATAGATAGCCGTACTATCAAGAGGGGCTCTCAAGCGGGTGTCTCGTTTGCATCGTTCGGAGAGAGCTCAAACCTTTGCATTCATATCATCATCTTTCTTGGTTATTATTTGGTTCTTGTCCATGAGAGGATCTAGAGCTTGTGGTCACCATCATAACAAGCTCTAGCTCATCATCTAAGGATTTCACTTGCATATCTTATTGCGGTTTTTGATCTTGCGAGTTTTCTGGCTCCACACCTTGGGGGATAGATCACATATATATTCATGATATTTTCTCCCAAGGTGATACCCAATATTGGTTTCCAACAAAATTGGTTTCATCCCGTTTGGAGTTCGGATGCAAAAGTTATTGCGTTTCTGGTTTTCTGGTTTCTGGAATTTCCCTGACCGGAAGTTCCGGCTTCCCACCGGAAGTTCCGCTAGGGCATATCTGCTGCCGAAAGTTCTAGTGGAAGTTTCGGGTCTTCTTCCGCTCACGCTCAGTAACCTTCTGTTTTGAAGCGTTCTATTTGCCGGAACTTTGTCGGAACTTGCATCGAAAGTTCACCGGAACTTCCGGTCTATTTTGACCGGAACTTCCGGTTGCGCTTCTGGAGCGGGCGTCAACGGTCTGATGGCCGTTGGAGCCAGGCGGAACTTCCGCCCAGAGCCGGAAGTTCCGGCCATGATTCGTTTTTTCAGTTTCTCGCTTCGCAGTTTTCGATCGATGGCTGGGTGCCACCGGAAGTTCCGGCCTCCCACCGGAAGTTCCGGCCAGGTGTCGCGAATGCCCATAACGGGCAGATCTGGGATCCCTTTAAAAGGGGCTCCTCTTCCCCTTCGTGGGCACTAGCTTTTCTTCTTGGTTCTTGGCTTTCTCTCTCTCCTCCATTCTCAACCTTGAAGAAGCTTTCCCTCTCCCTTTCTCCTCCTATGATTCTTGCATCTTTTTGAGGGATTTGAGAGAGCAGATCTAGATCTACAATCCCCCAAGTCAAATCCCTTCTTTGTGAAGGAATCATTGGGATCTAGATCTAGGAGAGTTTTGTGTTCTCCTCTTGTGTTCTTCCTCCCTTATTCCCCCAATAGCTTTTGTAGCTTTGTTGGAATTTGGGAGAGAAGGACTTGCCCTTGCATTTGGTTCATAGGTTTGAGTTCTACTCTTGTGTTCTTCCTCCCTTATTCCCCCAATAGCTTTTGTAGCTTTGTTGGAATTTGGGGGAGAAGGACTTGCCCTTGCATTTGGTGCATAGGTTTGAGTTCTCCTCGGAGATTCGGCGAGTTCAAGCTTGTGAGCTTGTTTCTCTTGGGTTCCTTGGAACCCTAGACGGTTGTGTGGTTGGATTGTTGACCTTTTGTGGTCTTGTTGACCTTTTGTGTTCTTGTAGCCTTTTGTGGCGTTGTTGTCCTTTTGTGGCATTGTTGGCCTTTTGTGGCTTTGTTGTTGGGAGCCTCCAATTGAGTTGTGGAGTTAGCCCCAATCTTTTACGGGTTCGGTGACCGCCCTCAAGCGTCCCATAGTGGAGCAAGTGCCCGCCTTTTGTGGTGCGCACTTGGGAGAATAGGGTGAGCCTTTTGTGGCGTCGGTGAGTTGCGTGCTTCCGCATCCGGGGTGAGGCCTTGTGTGGCGTTGGGTGTGCATCGAGCCACCACACCTCGAGGTGAGCCATTTGTGGCGTTCGGAGAGCATTGCGCCATCGCACCTCTCCAACGGAGACGTAGCTTCTTTGGAAGTGAACTTCGGGAAACAAATCTTCGTCTCCGCGTCCATCGGTTATCTCTCAACCGAACCCTTTACTTATGCACTTTACATTGTGATAGCCATCGTGCTTGAAGTATTTATACCTTGCTATCACCTTGTTGCTTGTATTGCTTAGCATAGGTTGTTGGTGCACCTAGGTGAACTTAGTGGCTAGGTTTTGTGCTCAATAAACTAAACTTTAGTTTTATTCCGCATTTACTTGAGCCTAAACCGTAATAATTTTAAAAGCCTATTCACCCACCCTCTAGGCTTGTACTTTCAACACCCTTAATCTTATTTTCTTTATTCTTCTCCTTCATTTTTTCTTTCTTTATTATGTTGGTGTCTTGAAGGTACACAAGAGGTATCACTCCATATATTCTTCAAGAGACACTTGCTGTAGGCTCAACTCTCACATGACCAATCTTTGTATCACTCCTTGAACACCTTGGTCGACACTTGATCTTCTTCACTTTCTTCTTCTCCCAACCTTGAAGCGAACATATGGTTCAAGCATTGCCTATGGACAATTTCTACAAGTACAACTTGGTACAAGCATTAGTCCATAGAGATTGTTATTAATTACCAAAACCACACATGGGGCCCACATGCTCTTTCAGTAGGTCCCATAGGGCTAGGCGCCAAAGAAGGAAAGGGATAAGGGGCCAGCCGAAACCCTAGGGTTTCCCATCCGCGGGGTAGGGCCCAGGGCTGGCGGCGGCTGCCCCCTTGGTGGCAGCGGCTTGGGGGTCCCTCCCCTTGAAGTATTGTTTGAACCTACCCCCTCCCTACTATAAATAGAGGAGACCCCTCCCCTCTATTTGCACCACAACATCAAGTTCTCTCCTTTACCTCTAGACCCTAGAGATCTCTCCATTAGATTGGATCTAGCTATTGGGATTAGATCTCCACCTTCACACTACTGTCCTGTGTAGGATGGTCCGAATTCCATCCTCTTCCGTTGCTCGGCTGGATCGGAGCCTGGGAGATGTCCCTACACCGGATGTGTGTAGATCTTCGAGGCGCAACACTTGGGGTGTTGTCTTCATCCTATACGCCTTCCTGTGTAAGGCGTGCCACGGTCTTCAAGGGTATGAACACCGTCCTCCATCTCTGTTACTTATGTCTATATAGTATAGATCTTGGTTATCGTGTTCGTGTAGCTAGAATTTTTTTGTTTTCTGTTGCGAACCCCAACAACTACCGGGTGCGTGGCCAGCGCTCCCAATGGGAGTAGCCCCCAAGGCATCCGAGTGTAGGCTCAGAATCATGTTCATCCTAGGAGGTACTCGTCTCGGGTCTTATTTTTTGCGGATGTAGATATTTTTCTGTCGATTCCTGTTGGAGGATTCTTTTTTTATCGAGTAGGCAAACTGGAAGTTCAATGAGTTTGTCATTGGGATTTTGGTATAACGAATCTGGTGCATAGGAACCGGTTAATTGCTCTTGGGCAAAAACAACGTGAACCTACATCAAGCTCGAGTCTCTGGACTCGAACCCGGTATATGCTAGCATAATTCAGCTCGGTTCGTGGAGGTCTTATCGAGTAATGAATTCCAGTTTTTTTAGGGTACCCAATGCGTCCTTCGGGATTTTTCATCGTATCATGGATACGGATAAAATACTGGGAGAGCGCATACAAAGCCGCTTCAGGATAAATCCTGGGGTTTTATCTTCATGTCGTGGACGCGACATTCAGACATGTTATCACGGCAAACGTGGTCTGATAAAATTTTATCGACTGCCTTGTTTGGTGATACGTTGAAAATGTATCTATAATTTTTTATGTTCCATGCTTGTTTAGTATCTACTTTGCTTTGCTTTTTCTACACTTTGAGGCGTTTTTATATATTTTCTAGTACTAACGTATTAACAAGATGCCATAGTGTCAGTTGCCTGTTTTTTTTGTTTCTAGTTCCAGAAAAGGCAGAAAAACAATATTCTCGGAATTGGACGGGACAAAAGCCAAAGCCATTATTTTACCTGGCATGACACGGAACCACGAAGCAGAGATGGAGGAGGACACCAGGGTGGCCATACCTTAGGTGGGTGCGGTCCATCCCTTGGCCCTCCACCGACCTTGCCTCCTTTGCCTATAAGAAGCCTCTGACCCCAAAACCCTAAATAATCCAGAAAAAATTCACGAAAAGTCCCGCTCCACCGCCGCCGCCGAAGGGGAGATTCGGGGGACAGAAAGTCTCTGTTCTAGCACCCTGTCGTGATGGAGAAGTGCCCCCGGAGTAGTTATTCCTAGAGGCTAAGGGCTCTACCGGTAGCTATGTGTTCATCTCTCTCTCTCTCTATGCATGATCTTGTTGTGGTCATGAGCTTTGTAATCAAGTAGATCTACCTTGCTACTCAAGTGCTTCAATAGATCTCTGCTCTCCCCACGTGTATGAAAGTGACAGCGTGCATACCGTGGTGGCACTTAGGCTAGAGTTTACATAAATACTCAAGTGCTTCAATAGATCTCTGCTCTCCCCACGTGTGTGAAGGTGACAGCGTGCACACCGTGGTGGCACTTAGGCTAGAGTTCATAAATATTTGTCATGAGTTATATTTGGAGTTGGTTGTCTTTATGAAATTGTGGTGTTTGTTGGAACCATCTAGCACTAAAGGTGACAATGTGGGGTTATCTAGATGGGAAGGCGGACTTTGAGGTGTGCTTTTGTAGGCCTACCATGGATTAGAGTGTCCAACCGGAGAGTAGTTAAGAGTAGAATCATTAAGAGAAGATATTTATATGAGAGAGTGTTCACTAGTGAAAGTATGATCCCTAGGCCTTGTTTATAAACATTGAAACACCATTTACAACTAGGTATGTTACATGTTTGTTTGCTTCCATATTTTTTCCTTTAGTCTTTTCCTCCCCGTCAAAAGCTCTTTTCTGGCACCGTTACCACTTATAATCATCCATACCACTTGTATTTCACTATCTCTTTGCCGAATTAGTGCACCTATACACCTTACAAGTGTATTGGGTGTGTTGGGGACATAAGAGACTTCTTGTATCTTGATTGCAGGGTTGCTTGAGAGGATACCTTTGACCACTTCCTCCCTGAGTTCGATATACCTTGGGTGATCCATTTAAGGGAAACTTGCTGTTGTTCTACAAACCTCTGCACTTGGAGGCCCAACAACTGTCTACAAGAATAGAAGTGCGTAGACAACAAGCTTTTTTCTAGCGCTGTTGCCGGGGAAGTAAGGTAAAAGGCACTCACACACTCTCTCCCACGTCAACGGAAAGCCAGAAAGCTCTTTTCTGGCGCCGTTGTCGGGGAGGTAAGGTAAAACGCACTCACATCCTCCGGTGTGAGTGCTCGAAGTTATTTCCTTTATATTATGCAATTTTGTCTTTTTGTTTCTTGTTTTCACTAATAGGCTTAATGGAAAACAATAACAAAAATTAGAGAGCTTTTTAGTATTTTTCCTAAGTTAGAACATGAATGGTCTAGAGAGAAAATTTAAAAACCTATGGAACTTCCTTTGCATGCTAATAGCAATATTATTAGTATGAATTTTTTGAACAACATTGTTGCTAATGCTATGGAAACATATAAGCTTGGGGAAGGTAGTTTTTATGAAAGAGATCTTTTTAGTTCCCCAGCTTTAGGGAAGAAAAATTGCTCTTATGATACTTTATCTCCCATATGTGGTAATTCTAATGATACTTGTGATATTTTAAATCCACATACTAAAAGTGTCCCTTTTAAAATACCTATTGAAATTGTTGAACATGTTATGAATAATTGCTATTTTGGAGACGGAACTGTCCATCCTAGTGATCATTTACTCGTTATACATGAATTATGCGAGTTGTTCAAGTGTGCAGGTATTTCAATGGACCAAGTTAAGAGGAAGCTATTCCCTTTCTCACTCAGGGACAAAGCAAGGGAGTGGTATGAGCTACTAGATGATCCTCATCATTTGGAGTGGAAGGAACTTGAATCTCTCTTTTACTCTAAATTTTATCCTCCTCATGAAATTCATAAAGATAGGAATTATATTTATAATTTTCATCCTCATGAGGGAGAAAGTATTTCCCAATCTTGGGGGAGATTGAAGTCACTAATGCTCAAATGTCCCATTCATGAGCTCCCTAGTAATATTGTTATTAATAATTTTTATGCAAGGCTTTCAGGACATCACAAGGACTATCTAGATTCCTGTTTAGAGGGATCCTTCACAAGTAAGGAGGTCAAATCTAAGTGGGATCTTCTTGAAACAATTCAAAGCAATACTGAAGATTGGGATAACGACAAAGGTAAGGAACCAGGTATAAACTATGAGTATGATTGCATTAAGTCTTTCGCTAAAACTGCTGATTTTCAAGAGCTTAGTGCTAAATATGGTCTTGTGTGGTGACCCATCATACCACTGCATGATGTAGTACACTATAGTCGTTGACATAACACCAATGAAACACCTTTCACTAGTATTACATCCCTCAGAGTGGTACAACAGAAACACAACAGGTCCAAGACATGACTATAGGTTACAACTCAACTCTTTACATAAGATCTAGAGAACACTCTAGGTTAAAAAGAGAGGAAGAACTTCTTACAAAAGAAGAATCAAAGATAAACAACTCAAAAACTATTATACTGTTAAGACTAGTATTTTAACTAATGGGCTGGCATAGCTGCTATTGCAATACACTACAGAAATAGGTTCTTTGGCTAGAAAGTATATTCCTATCTAATCAGTAACTTCGTCTTCACTAGAGTTGATGTATATGTTGACTTCCTTGTCTTTGTTGAAGAGCTTTAGCTTTTGATGAAGATTCCTAGAGCTTAACTAGATGTAGATGTTGTCTTAATGGCTTCAGAATCTAGCAATGGTTAAGAAGATACGTTGAGTACGAGCGTACTCAGCAAGTTCACTAGAAAAGGAGTGTTTGATGCACTATATCTACAGCCACAGACCGTAGGTCGTAGGAAATGCAAGTTTTCGTAAACATTTCTTCAAAGGTTGCTTTTATTTTGAAAATCTATGTCCGTCAGCCTTCACGGGTTTACCAGAACTTTCATGGAGTTCCTTTCCCGCCGCGTTCGCAGCTCCTTCCCGGAATAGGGAGTAACAAGTTACAGTTCTTACACTCTGTAGAGGTGCGTTACTTTACCCATGAGAGATCAAATCCTTGTTGCACAACCGGTCGATCTTTCCCGTCAACACTTCCTATGGTGTGGGGCCCAGAAGATGGTCCAAGCCAATCACTACCCCCTTCGCGACCTCGCATGCCTCCTTGTTGTACACCATGCCCACCCATTGAATTACGACAATGGTTTGTACAGACCGTTAGATGCCAGAACTATCATGGGATGTTGAGTGTTCCCACCCATATGCTGCATATCCTCTACGAATTACCAATTAATATGCACGCTACGAGTGATAACAACCACGACTTGCACATCCGGCTACATGCGAGAGGAAGAAGATACAGCTCACTTCTCTGTCCCATTCCAAATCTCATGGTTAACGCGTGATATACGGTGCAAGAATCACTGGCGACATTGGTTGTTAAGTCCTAGATAATATGTTCCTTTACCACCGGAACTTTCATAGTAGGTTATTACCTCATGGTAAATAACCTATAATCATATTATTATGAAAATAGTGTTTTCTGACCTTTTTCAAATGCAGGTGATGACAACATTGGATTTGCAAAGTACTTTACAGAAAATAATCAAAGGACATGAGCAAGTGTGAACTTGCCTTTTGTGATTGCAAGATTATGCACTCACGGTCTTCAAGACAATATAAAAGATCCAGTATCTGAAATCAGCATCATTGGTCCAGTAAGGACTAATGTTTAAAGAAGCAAGATGCTATTATGCATAAGTAATGTAATGCAATTTCGTCAACTCGAATCTCGGGGATAACGTTGTTCTAGGGTTTGAATACTGGAATTGGTTTCTTTGGAATGTGTTGCCCTTTTAGATTAAGTTTCACACTTGTGCTTCTTATTAAGGCTTGTGAGTGTGTGTGAACACCACATATTTATACAACAATAAGATACACACATATGAAATGCTACTCAAGATTGTTTGCACAATAATTGTTCATATTCAAAATTTACTTTACAAGTAATGTCACTTATAAAGAATTTAAGTGTTATCAATCCTAAGTATACAAGTAAATTATAAAGTAATGTGATTATGATTAATTGTCATCTGTTGATTGAAGTGGCAAAAAGAATAACATTTGAAGAAAAGATTTATTTTCTAAGGTCTAAACAACCTTTGTGGCTAATTAAATGTGGTCGATGTTATTTGTGCTTGCTTGAATAGTTTGGATTTGAGATTCTTTATAACTTAACTATAACAGACCAAAGTTAACTATAAAACACATAACAATATCTTTAGCATAGTATTTGAAGTATTGTAGACTAAAGTTAACTTTAAATACATAGATGGACTTAAGGTATATTGCTTATGTTATTTGTACCTTGTGTACTTCATAATGTTTCTCTAAGGATACTTTAAGAATGATAACACTTCTATTTGAATAGTGGTTTCCTAACCTTATAAATGTACAAAAGGATTTATCTCCTTATAAGGGTATGATTATGGCTTGTGAATAAGTAAATAATATTATTTACTACTTATGAATTATCTCTGGATTTAGTCCATTATAAGTTTGTGAGTGAAACAATGGTAAAAGATTTTATTTGGTTAAAATATCATTCTTAAAGATTTTATATTTGTTAAAGATCTTTTTAGAAAATAAACTTCACATATGGTTGAAGGATAATTCAATAAAATTGCATTTAAAATGTGTTGGACCAATTTGACTTTATATTATAAATGCTTAAGACTATTATTACTTATTAGACCTAAATTGGCAATTTTAGAAATATTAACAAATTTTATTCACCCATATATGAATTATCAATTAAGGAAATAAGTTTTAAATTAAAGTTATTAGGGTATTAAATTTTTATTAACTTTCAAAGTAGAATGTTATATTTTTAACATGTAGGTATTATTTTTGTGATCATTTTGGTATATTATATGTACTTTTGTGATTTATAAATAATAAGATATGATTTTTATAAGACTTATTGCTATATAAATACTTAATAAATAATAAATATTTAATTAAGTGAAATAATAATGGATGATTATAGTTTTAAATTATTTTTCTTATTTTTCTAAGATTTTTGGTATTTTATTTATATTTTTAACATTTACCATTATTATAATATGAATTATCAAAGATTTATTACTTTTAAAATCTTTATTAAGTAATAATTATTTAAATTGTTAACATAATAATGTTTGATAATAATGTGATATTATACATTTTATTTTTCTGAACATTTTCATATATTACACATATTTTTCTGGATTATAGAACATAAGTTATTGATTTTATAAGATTTAATTACTTTATTTCAATTTTCTAGAATGTTTATATTTGAATTAATATTGCTTTATCAATTTACTAAACAGACACTAAACTTTTTATACCGCATACCCATCTAGCCCTAGTCACTGACCAGTGGGGTCGAGTACACCTCAGATGCCACATGGGCACAGACCAAGTCAAATGTGTCGACTGGGCTGAGATGACGTCGGCATGATGTCATGCTGACATCACACGATATGATCCTCACAGGTTTGAGGATCAATCGATCGATCCCGCACGCGCACGGAGTTGTGGCTTGGTGTGTTAGGACGAGCTTGCGATGGCGAGTTGATCTACGACTGTGCCGCCCCGGAATGGTCACCGGAGCACTAGCTCCGACGAGCATCTGCGACGGAGGACAGAGGTGCACGACGCGGGCGCTAAGGAAGCGGAGAGGAAGGCAACAGAGAGATGCCTGAGCACCATAAGCTCACTAGGATGTTGTCGATGGGCTCGGGAAGGCTCGGGGTAGGCGGAATCGACGGCGAGGACAACGACCGGAGTTGGGAACGAAGGTACCAATTGAAGCGCTCGGGACTTCTTCGGCTCGCGCTGACTGGGGCAAATGACAGAGTCGAACATGGCGAGTCTTCCAGGCATCACGGCGAGGCTCGGGACGGCCGGAAACGTTGGCGACGGACAGCCATGGCTGGAGCTAGGGTTCGGTCAAAGAGGAAAAATGGGGAAAGAGGGGAGGATAAGGTTTGCCGGTGTGACAGGGGTCCTCTTATAGGCAAAGATCAGCGGTGGCTCTAATCTTGGCGGAGCGGTCATCATGACAACGGCGGACGACAGAGCTCGAGCCAGTGAGGTGCTTTCCCGGTGTTGTCCTTCTGGCGAGAGGAGGAAGAAAGGAAAAGAATCAGTGGAATAGTATTGGGCTTAGTTGGGCTGGTGTTGGGCTTCGTTGTGACGAGCGTGAGCGACATGAAGGGGAAGGAAAGATGGGCTTCGAGCCAGTTTCTGGTCTGAGTCCATTTTCTGTTTTATTTTCAGGTTTGAATATTACACATTTGATTGAAATTTCTTTATAGAATTTATTTTCTAGATAATTGCAGTAATATTGGAATGTGTTTAGTATTTGTAGGGTCCTTTGATATGAATTTAATTTATCCAATATCCATAAATTTATTAAAGATTGCATTACTATTAATCCATGAGTTTTGATTCTTATAGATTTATAATATTAAAGAATCTTTTATATATAGTGATCCTTCATTATTATTTGATACATAAAGTTTTGAGTAATTAATATGGTTAATATTATTCTCATAAATTTAGGAAATAACAATATATATATTTTATTACAACTAACATATGAGTTAAGGTTTGAATTGAAAATGCTTACCATAAGTTCTTAGAAGATTTAATATTCTCATATTTATTTTATTGATGTGAATAAAGGTTAATGGCTAAACATATTGTCTTTATGTTTATGATCTTTATTGATATCACCCTTTAAAATAGAAAGTTATTATTTAAAATTAATTATGAGAGAGAATTGATAACTATAGTTTCTAGGCATATATGATTGAAATAAAAGTTAGGGTTTTAAATTGTAATTGTTTACCATGAGTTTTAGGAGTTTTAATATTCTTGTTCATCCTTTTATTTATATGAATAAAGATTATTGGTTAAGACGGATTGTCCTTATGTTGCTGTTCAAGAATGACTTCACCTTATAGAAAAGAAAGTTGTGTCCTGGAAGGTCTTATGGAAAAGAATTGATAAAGATACTCCTAAACACATATGGTTATGATAATTGAAAATGATAAAGATGTGCTTAAGTGAAAGATGTGCTTAAATGATAAAGTTTTATGGAGATAAGAGGATAGGGTAATAATATGAAATGTATATTATGTTTGGTTAAAGATTTAAAGTTGAGTGTTTACCAAGAATTCCTATCTTCTATAATTCACAATCTAGGACTTCTAATTAAGGAATTCCTTTCCTAGATATATTACTTCTTCATATCCATCATCATGTGTTAACATGATGAGTTTTACTGCACAAGAATATTCTTATCCACCTTTTATCTTTCTAAATCCATACTTGGTTATATCAAACTATTCTACTACTAATAATCTCCAATCCAACAAGTGGTTACTTCTAACTCCATTCATACTCTTCCATAATCATCCATCACTAACATTACTCCAAGAGATATATATATCAAATCCTACTTCACCTCAAGTGCTTAGTATTTCCAAAGAGGAAAATACTAGTTCTTTAATCCAATGTTGCTCTAACATCATCTGAATCATACTATCTTGTCTCTACTTGACTCCAGTATCTAATACTCCAACCTCACATTATATTAATATGACTTGTCATGGCTAATCTAGGATAACATATCTATACTAGGTTTCACTCATGTTCCATCCACCCATGTCACTTATACATGATATAAGCATTCAATCTTGGTGACTAAAGCATGATCATTATAATACTTTGATCATTTATGGCTTAGGTTCCCAATTGGCTAATCAAGGTCACATCAATACAACATTACAGTTGTATTATAGTTATCTTTTGTTTATCTCTATTGGACTAAGAGATATTATTCATTGACTACACCTACTTGATCCAATAGGATTGCTCCTTGGTAACTATCTTCAATATTCATCCTTGGAATCCTCTTTGTTACCATATGAATATATATTCCAATTAACTCTTCTATCAATTCAGGAGTAAGTTAACTCCATCAATTATCACCATGATCTTATTTTCTTCCAACACTCCCATCCTATAGATGATATCTTAATCTAGCATTACTATTTACCCCTTCTTAGTTGTTTCTTTATAGGCACTTAAGTGAATGCTATGATATGTTCAAGAGTTGATAGATTAAGAATTGGTGAATCAATAGTTGATTACTCAACATTAAGGATGGCAATGGGCAGGGTATGGACAGGGTAGAGCAATACCATACCCATACCCGTGTAGTCAATGGTAGAAAACTTTACCCATACCCGTACCCGCGGGTATAAATCTTTACCCATGCCCATACCCGACGGGTACCCGTACCCGTTGGGTACCCGACGGGTAGATCCAATAGTACACCGGTTATTCACAATTTTACATTAATCAATATAATATTTGACAAAAAATAAGTATCTCTACTCAATAATATGTAGACAAGTACATGAAAATTATCAAAGTTTAGAAATCGGAATCTCATACTTTCCCCTAGGGTACTCGACCGCATAGGTTAAAACTCTACAAGTAAGTTTTACAAGTCAGTATAAATGGACAGGGTATGGGTATACCCACGGGTATAACCCTATACCCGTGCCCGTATCCGTGACTTAATGGGTAGGGTATGAGTATTACCCATGGATATAAAAGTATCCCCATACCCTACCCATGAGGGTACGGTACCCGAGGGTACCCGTAACCATGGGTAAAATTGCCATCCTTACTCAACATTGATGAACAACAAATATTGAGATAGGATTCCATAAGGATTGATAAGGAAAGAAAGAGTTAAGGTTAGGTATTACCATGATACTCATGGTATAAGTAGATGAGATTGAGATAGATCAAGAATTAGTGTTTAAGAGATACCATGATTCTCATGGTATGAATGGATAAGAATAATATAGGTCAAGACTTAGTTATTGAATTCTTGTTACTTGGGTTATAGTCTTGACTTGGTATTCATTAGTTGTGTAATAAATACTATGATATGATCTTTGAAGGATAAAATATTAATCATTAAATAATGTATTAGGGTTTAACTTTCATTACATTTGATCTACCCTTAGATCAAATATCCTTTACCCAAAACATGGTTTTAACAAAGGTCATATTGAAACTTATCGCAACCAACTTGATGATCTACTTCAATTCCATCAAGTTAAGAGAAGCTTCAATCACTTTGACAAGTTTTGTTCAAAAGCGCGAAAATTATTCGGATTTTCTATGCATGAATGCAATGCACACATCTGGGTTCAGCTTATTTCTAAGCTCTAATGCTGGGATGTTACATCTTGATCCTCAAATTCTTGTTAAAATTTGTAGAGCCTTTTCTTACCATATTAATGCTCCTAAAGAAAAGTGGGACATGTATCATGAACCTTTTTAAAGACACTTGCATGGAAAATGAAACTATTATTAACGATTGCAATAAACATGCTCAAACTTCTAAAAGTACTATTTCTTATAAGCATGTTAATTTTTGTGGAATACATAGACCTTGTGTAAAGAATCAAATCGAAGAAGAATATTGTATCACCCACTGGAATGAAAAAACTAGAACGTGGTATAAGGCCCTAGATGATCTTGGTAAAAAAAGTTTGTGCCCTCTATCCTTTTATTTGTGAACTCTGCTATGAAGTGGGTCATTTCAATTTTCAATGCTCAGTCCATAATAATAACCTTTCTAATCCAATGAGTAATGCAAGTTTGTATTGTGATAAAGCGATCACTGGTAATCAACATGATGAACTTACATTATTTTTGGGGTGTGAACAGTTATCAAGAAAAACTTCTTTGGTAGACATGAGTGCTTTTGATATGAATAGCGTCCTGCATGGTTGTAACATCCCAACATTTAGGACCTAACGAAGGGTAGATTTAGGAATATGGATTGTTGCATGCATTCATCTGTGAAAATGTGGGTAAAATTTTTGCCAAATAAAAAAACCTAAGTGATCAATGTTTCTTTCATACTTTGAGATGAGGTTTAGTCTTAAAGGATGATGGTTATAAACTTTGAGATGATCTTAAGGAGCTATGTGTTTTCAAATGAACTTGAAATATAAGACTTGAGTGTTTGAATTATAATTCAAATGAATTAGGTATAAGTTTTGAATCTTAATTCAATTAAGAGATAAATATTACAACTTGAATTCTATCTAATGAAAAACAGTAATGAATATAAGGTTTATTATTATCATCAATATATATATAATCAAGTTATAAAATTATTAATTATTTGAATCATCCACACAACTTACAAAAGTAAATATACAAAGAATAGAAATATTATTTATTAATAATAATATAATCTCTATTACAATTGAATAAATTAAAGATTACAAGAATAATAAAAGAAAATTACAAAAGAATAAGAAAATTACATTGGAATATTTACTAACTATCCTATATCTAAATCTAAACCAAATCTTCATCTTGTCTTTGTACCTGCAAAACAAATATTAAATAAAACAAAAGAAGATTAGTGTTAGTATTATTTCTCTCAGATATGTCAGTGAAATGCACTTGACAAATTCATCATTGAGAAATGTTATAAAATGGGCAAGTTTCACTAATAGGAAAGATTCCATCTTTCATCAATTCAAAGCCAGAAGTCAGATGACAGCCAAGAGGGACAAATTCACCAGCCAGATGAAAGTAACCAGGTAAAAGTAAATATCCAGTTTCTGAACATATCCACAAGTGCATAGCAGGCACACAAGCAGGACACACACCATCATGCATATGGTGTGCTGTCGACCTCACAAGCACAACCCAATCTCACAAAACCACAAGCACAGCCGTGGGGGGGCACTAGTGCATAACCCCACTGCACATCACACAAGAACAACAAGTGTAGAAAGCAGCTAAACCAAGCACCACATCCAGCAACCACATCAACTAAGGATCAACCAAACATCACCAGGATGGTGACATAAGGAGGGGAATGGATCAGGTGGATAGCAAGATCAAGCCCAGGAGCTAGGAGGAACAGGCCAGCTCAAGAGCAAGCAAAGTAGTCCAGCAAAACCAGATCAAGCTCATCATCACCAACTTACTACACCATCATCAAATTTTGTGGTGAGTTTCATAAAACCTTCACATGATCTAATCATCTTATTCAGAGAGAAACATGTGTTGTTTTATAAAACAAAACCTCAGAAAGCACCCAAAAGGGGTGAATCTATCATGGGGATTTCTGAAACTCTAAAGGCAAACCACTAAGTACCAAGGTTCAACCAGAGCTCAGAGCAACATCCTTGCTCTGGTTGTCCAACAATATTTTACCATTCAATCATGCATATACCTATAATCTATTTGTAGGCACATCCCTAAAGGAAGGGTAGCACCTTAGGAACAAATCCGTAGGATCCATAACATGATCTAGCTCACTATCATTTTTCCAAGTTTTGATTCAATCAAGAATAACTGGTACTACTACCAGAACTATCTAGATGAACCAATTAAGCCTCAGACCAACATCATTGGTCTTAGGAAATTCAGATAGGAGCATCTATATTTATCTTTCAAAGCCAAGATTGTCTTAAGCATAAACTAACCAAATCCATGGTTTTGAATCAAACTTGTGTGCCATATATGATGGTGTCACAATAACAATCCAATATGAATCAGGAAAGATAGTAAATCGTCATAGATTCATACAATCAACTAACTAATCATTTTCCTGTAAAACAGGAATCATAACTAGGATATTCTTATAATACACTTCACTTTTGAGATCATAATGATCTCAAACCACATGTTAATTCCCAAGCTAATAGCACTAATACAGTAGCTATATCTTATCATAATCATAACCATGAACCAAATAAACAGTGGAAAGCTAGCAAGTCATTAGATTTACCAAGCATGCTTTCCAAACAACTACATCATCTGAATCAGATGCAATCCCAAGCATCAAATCATCTAGTAAGTCACCAGAAACATCATAGATCATTTTTAACAACAAGCCTCAGGCCAATAAGCATTTAGCATGTGTATAGACGATCCAAACATGAATAAAATCATTCAGTACATGATCAATCACATAACAGAAACCCTAAATGGATAATCATCCTAAACTGAATCAGACAATAGACAGAGAGGACACTGTCATCCTCTAACATCGAATCAACAAGCACGAAAAGCACCAAGGGAGAAGAATCAAACTCACCATAGGTCCTCGCTAAACAAATTGAAGAGGAAGCAGATTGGCCGACGAACCCGCGACGACACAGGGAGCACCCAGGGGGCGTTGCAACCTGCACCAGCCACGGCGGCGGCGACGGTAGCACACGAATCAACCACACCATCACAGACGGGACCATGGCGACGGCAACACTTTTCCCTAACCCTAGGGTTCGGGAACAGGATGAATCTGGCCACGGAGAAGCCCCAAACTCAAATCCATTTGGATAGAACAAACGAGCATCGTCGATAACCCTCTAATGCACCACGGCGGCGGCCGAAATGGCCGGCGGTGGCAGGAATCGACGGTGGCGGCATCGTCGGCCACGTGGTCGGGGTTAGAGGAGGAAGGATAAGCTCGAGGGAGAGAGAGAGGCAGTGAGGAGTGGGCCAAGCTGGGCCAGACCCTTTGGGGTGGCTCTTTTTTCTAAAAACTAAATGGGCCACTAGGGCCCAATAATAATAATCAGCCCAGAAACAATTCCAGGCCTGTTTTAATAAACAGGAAAAGACCAAAATACCCCTAGAATTAAATAAATTCTAGAAAATAAAATGTAAGTCCAAAAATTATAAATTAAATACTTTTGGATTCACAATAATCCACTATATCCAGATAAAATGAAATATAAAATTTTAGACATTTAAATTTTATTAGGAATTTTTTAAATTACATATTCCTTATGGAATTTTACAAAATTATTGAAGTATGATAAAATTAATTAAAATTCACTATCATTATATATTAATGTTGTAGTATTTTAGAAAAATACTAAATAAATATTTAATCACCATTCTTAATATATAATTAATAATTCTTAAAGAATTATTAAATCAATAAAAGTCCAATAAATGGGAAATAAAATAAAATAACTCAATATATGATATAAATATTAAAAAGTAATATTTATAAATCCTTTATTAAAAAAAGGAAATTTTTGGGGAAATGCATAAAAAGTAAATAATGCATTACATTACTTGCATAATCATTTTCGCTTCTTTAAATATTGTCCTTACCGGGCAAGAATGATGTTTTTGTAGAACTAGAAGCTCAAGGTCCAGCGCAAGCATCAAACTTCACTACCTTGCCATCACAAGGCAAGTTCATCACTTGCTCATGTCTTTTGAAGAGTCTTTATCAAAGTATTGGCAAATTGTGTGTTATCATATATGCTATAAAAGAAAAAAAATATTATTTTCACAAATAAAGAAATCAAAGATATCATCCTAAGTGGTGATATAATGGAGCAATAGAACTTAGGGTTCTATTTGCAACAATGATGATCAAGTAGGGACTTAATAACCCCTGAAATCAGTGATTCTAGCGCCATATATTACGCGTTAGCCATGAGATTTGGAATGGGACAGAGAAGTCAGCTGTATCTTCTTCCTCTCGCATGAAGCCGGATGTGCAGGTCGTGACTGTTATCCTCGTAGCGTGCATATTAATTGGTAATTCATAGAGGATATGCAGCATATGGGTGGGAACCCTGATCGTCCCATGATAGATCTGGCATCTAAGGTTTGTACAAACCATTGCCGTAATTCATTATGTGGGCATGGTGTACACCAAGGAGTCATGCGGGGTCGCGAAGGGGGCAGTGATTGGCTTGGACCAACTACTGGGCCCCACATCATGGAATTGTGGACGAGAAAGTACGCCCGGTTGTGCAACAAGGAGTTGATCTCTCATGGTTAAAGTAACGCACCTCTACAGAGTGTAAGAACTGTAACTTATTGCTCCCTGTTCCGGGAAGGAGCTACGAACGTGGCAGGAAAGGAACTCCATGAAAGTTCTAGTCAACCTGTGAAGGCTGATGGTCATAGATTTTCATAATAAAATTAATCTTTGAAGAAATATTTACAAAGAATGCATAATGCCAAGGATTTATAATCCGAGGTGGTAGTTAGAGCATCAAACTTCCCACCTTGCATATAATAAACTTGTTGGGTAACGCTGTTACTCATTCTTTCCTTTGATCCCTTGCTTAGACTCTGAGGATCCCGAAGACGTGCCAATGTATGCAGCCGAATGCCAAGAAGATGTGTTCTACGAGGAACCTGATCTGTCCGAAGGAGTTGAAGGAGTGGATTACGAGATCCGCTATGGTGTCGATGATAACGAGTCAAATTAAGTACCTAGTTAGTAGTAACTAACGGAGCCGAGCAGCATGAACTCTATAGAATAAGATGCTGAGCTCAACTCCTAGTCGGAGTTGCTACCTTTAAAATTTCCACTGAACACTTTATATTTTGGTTTGTAAGTTGGATCTTTTGGAAGTCTTGAACTTCCGGTATTGTAATAATAATAATGTGTGTACATTTGTAATATGGGCCCGCAATGTTTCTGTTGTACCACTCTGAGGGATGTGATATTTACGGAACGGTGTTTTATGGATGTCATGTCAACGACTATAGTGTACTACACATGAAGTGGTATGCTGGGTCACCGCAGTTGGTATGAGAGCAAATTGCTTTGACCTTAGGTTGGAAACCTAGTAAAGGGTATTACCTATAGGAAAATTTAGCAACAATAAAGAATTATCTAAAATAGATATAATGGGTATTCAAATGAGAATATTCTATTATATATTTTAGTGCGATAATTCTTTGTTATGATGCAATATATTATTGGATACTAATCAAAAACTATTTTTCTGATATACAGAGATATGGCACCAAAGTTTCCAAAACGGACTTTGGTAAGGAAAGAGGAGACTCTTGATGATTATCAAGGATCATTCACAGACCAACTTCATCAACTTTTAAAACTTTTTAGTTGTCCCACTAGAATTCCAGTAAACATTTTATATTTTGGTTTGTAAGTTGGATTGTCACATCCCAAAATTTTCCAAATTTTGAAATGTGAAAAAATAAATAAACAAAATAAAAATTTGTTGAAATTTAGGGTGAAAAGAAACTTTTGATTTCCAATTGGAAACATCAAAACCTATTTTGATCAAATAAAATCCTAAAGGGATTTAAAAATATAAACAATTAATAAAGAAAGTTTAAAAGTTGGAATCACCATTTTTGGATCTTTTAATAAAAAGATATGGTTTTCAAAAGCAAAGGTAGAAATATAAATAAGGACTATTTTAAAGAGTCAAATTTAATGTTGGCCAAGCATTTAAAATAAAATATTTTGTTTGATAAAAATAGTAAAGGTTTATTTAAATAAAACCATGAGAATTTATTTATATCCAAATTTCATTCAAGTATAGACATTTTCCTATTTTGAATGATCATTAAAAACTTATTAAAGTATTTTTAAATTATATTTCAAAGTGTTATGTTTTTAATAAAACCTATTGAAAAGATTTTTGTAGAAATTTATATTTTAAATAGAGTTTTTAAATATATTAAATCCTATTTGAATTAAAGACTAATGTCTATTTATTTAATTATTAATAGATCCTAAAAAAAATAAAAGAATTATTTTATTTTGGACTTTGGAATATGTTGTTAAACAGAATTAAACTATACCTAAAGTTTGGTGGAAGTTTGAATTCATTTGGAGTTTGAATTGTTTGAATTAAAATCAAAACTGAAATTCAAAATAGAAAAAGGAAAAGCATTCAGTATAAAAAAATGAAACAGAGCAACCCAACCCATCTGGCCCAACTAAAGCCCAGCAGCGCAGCCCACTCCTTTCCCACTCGCGAACCGTTTTTACCCTGGAACACACCCGCACAGTCGCTGATCGGTGGCCCCACTCTTTCTCTCTCTCTCTCGCAGACAGCCGGACCCCACCTGCCAGGTCGTCATCTTCACCCGCGTCGACCGTTTCTCCCACGCTCGTCGCTGTTATGCCTCAATTGATTTCGCGTAAATTCGAGTTATTGTCGGCGTTAATTCCTCCAGAGACCACGCTAGATTAAACGCCTCGCCCTCCTCTCTCTTTTCCCCCAAGCGCCGCCTCCTCTCTGCCTCCAGGCTGCCCCAAATTTGAGCTCGAGCACCACAGCCCCGACGAGCTTCTCCAGTCGATTCCGGCGCCGTCCAACCACCCCTCACCTCCCACTGCATGCAATCCTGCTCCCAATATCCTGGTGCATCTTCCAGTACCAACCGCTTGGCCGCGCCCGCTCCACAACGTCGGCAACAAACTCACCTGAGCGTCGCCGCGTCTGCCATCGCTCCGACGAACTCCCTGGTAAGCACAGACCGCCCCGAACACTCTCGATGATGCTCCTATAATCCCCACACTCGCCCGCGTCTAACTGCACGCTCCGTTTGTCTTAGCGCGCTCTCAACCTTCGCCCCCGACGACAACCAGAGACACCCGACGCCACCACTAACTCCGGCGAGCAATCCACCCTGCTCCGGTGCGCCCCTCGAAAAGCCAACCACACCTCGAGCTTATCCGTACTCCCACGAGCACGGTGAGCTACTCCTCCCTCTCCCTCGCTTCCTGAATCATCGGCAAGCTCACCGCCCGAGCGTGCGCCGCCGTCCGCCGCCGCTAGCGCCGCCCAGTTAGGGTCTGGCTGCTGTGATCCGTAGGATACAAATCGTCTGGCTGAGATTAGATTTAATCGAAGGGGTATCGTGTGCTCTGTGCCGCACGATCTTATTTAGATCCAACGACTCACAGAGAGTGATCCGCGCGGACCTTTTTCAGCCAGTTATATTAAGACACGTGGACGAGGTTTGAATTAAAACAGAAATTAGAATCTATTAGATATGCAAACTTGTAAAATTCATAACTTTAATTCTACACGTCCAAATTTTGCAAATTTTATATCAATGGAATCAGCAGAACAAGTACTTTGCAACCATGCACTTTGTTTAATGTTTTTTTCTAGAAAATTAGTTGAAATTGCAGAAACTTGTGTAGGCATAATTTGAATATAAAATCTGTTCTAGATACATTTTTAAGGTGAAATCTTTGCTAAATGGATTGTTTTGAACCTACTGACCATAGGAACCAACTTATGGATTTAAAAATGTATTTTGTGAAGTTAAGGAATAAATATTTGAGTTAGCACATTTCTAGTCAAATAAAAATATTGTTTATGGTTTAGAAATGATTTTTGAGTAAGGCCTTTGGGAAATGATGTGATTCAAACCTTTTGACCCTAAACACCAAGTTTTTTGATTTAAGAACATTTTTGATGAACCATATAAATTTATTACTTTGCTAAAAGATATTTTCAACAACATAAAGTATCACCTTAACATAATATTTGGTTTATGAGATGAAACCTTTGGCAAATGGTTTTACCACTTTTGTAAATGACCAATGTGAGCTTGAAAATGTTTAGAGCCTAGTAGAAACCACTTTTCCAAATAAAACTATCTTTTGCATGCTTGCATGCATGACCTTGTTTTTGTTATTTTATGTGTGATAAATTGTTTGAATGCTAGTTGAATATGTGTTTGCTTGATTGAATTATAGTGAAGTTAGAAGAGTGTGATATTTGCAAGATCAAGAAGTGAACCAACATTCTCTACTAAAAAGGCAAGTGACACTATCATCCAAGTCCTACTATTTTCATTACACTTAGTGGATTTTTGTAACATGCATGATAAGACTACTATATTTTATGCTATGCTAAATCCTAATAGGATACCCTTATATCTTCCTTAGTGAAAACATTGTAGTTGTAGTAAGCTTAGCCCTGCTATATATGGGATGGGATACATGATATGGTTATATGAAATGTTGGAAATATATATGTTTTATATAATAAAACAAGTACTCAATGAACCACCTGGGTGGAAAAGGATGCTCAAGATTTGGACAAGGTGGCAACAAAGGGAACCATGTTTATATGGCTATCTTTTTGTGTGTGTACTAGAAGAAAACCACCCAGGGACTTAGAGATTGAACATGTTTCTCGTACAGTGGCTTCCGTGTACAACCACATGCTAAATGGGCTCTGGCTTAGTCAACTACATAGTGGAAGACCCATGCATTGGCATCTTCAGGTTAACTAGAATTGTGTAAGGGAAATATATCCCTACATTGGTGCCTGGTAGACAAGCTAGCATTGTGTATTGGGAGGACTTCTATGGAAAGACTTTGTCACATTCTCGATCTGCCGGTACTCCATTTTGGTGAGTACTTATCCAGCGGCCATTGGTGGCATCAAGACGAGAATGTGTCATGTGGGTAAAGTGTACAACTTGCGCAGAAGATCAAAATTCTAAGTACTTAGCCGTGTCCCCGGTTATGGACAACTCTGAGCAACTAAGGCCTGAAGCTATGGAAGATCTCGACATTCCAATTTCTCAAAGTAAAACTTGATGGTGACAACAAGGGATTAGAAGCACTTGGAGTTTTCCAAGTAGTTCAGAAAGATTTGATAAAAGATCAAAACTATTTTGAAGAGATAGGATAAAACTATATTGCTTTCTGCAAAAGAGCCTAAACCCTAGTGAGCCAAATATGCATGTAATGATAGGATCCACTTACTTCTACATAATTGTGAAACTTTCCAATACAATTCAAATGTATTGACCCTTGTGGCTGCAACTTATTATGTTGCAGGTTTGTTTGATGTTAGTGAAGTGTGTTGAATAGGATTACAAGTCTACAACCAACATGATTGCCTGTGGCACTTTGAAGATGAAGGACCCCATGCTATAGATATTCTGTTGCATTGTAATGAGATAGCCAAATGAGCTATGTAAGATGTAATGAATTATTTTATTCCTGGTTATAAAGTTGTAATATGACCTTTGTTTCTTGATATTACATCTTAACTGTGAATGCTAGCTATTGATCCAGGGACTAGCATTGTAAACACATGGATCTCTGCCTTATTAAAGGTTGGGAACCTTACATGGATCTTTTGGAAGTCTTGAAATTTTGGTATTGTAATAATAATAATGTGTGTACATTTGTAATATGGACCCGCAATGTTTCTGTTGTACCACTCTGAGGGATGTGATATTTACGGAACGGTGTTCTGTGGATGTCATGTCAACGACTATAGTGTACTACACATGCAGTGGTATGCTGGGTCACCGCAATGGTTGTCATCTTTATTGTGTTGATTATTGCCACACAAATACTTACATACAAAATCTTATAAAAGATGATATTTTACCAAAATATGATAGGACTGATATGAGTTTTGTTCTTATTAATAAAAAGGAGGAATCCTCCAAAGTTTCTTCTATTGTCTCTAACAATAAACCAGGGTATGTGGAGAAGCTTCATTTCAAGCCTCTCCCTCCTAAAGAGGAGAAGAAGAAAAAGAGGGGGATTAAAAGGAGAGAGGAAATGTTATCTTCCCCTAAGAATGTTGCTCCTATCATAGTTTTTGCTGATGAGTCTGAACTAGATGATGTTCCTATGCCTGCTACCTATAGTAGTGATCATGATTGGGAAAAGCACAATGGTTTTGATATTGAAAATCTCTTTGGTACCAATTCAGAAAATGATGATATTAATAATTGTTGTGTTATTAGTGCTATCCATGTTCCTTCCAATGATGATATATTTACAAATGAACACACTTTGGAAGATATATACTCTACTGATGATACTATATTTCCAATGTATGATGATTACAATGATGAATATGATATTTTCAGTCCACCTACTATTGAGGAGAAAATTAATTGTGATTACAATATGCCTCCTATATTTGATGATTGTAGTGATGAGAATAATAATGATAGCTATTTTGTTGAATTTGCTCCCACTATAATTAATAAGAATGACTATGCTTATGTGGAGAGTAATAATCATTTTATGCATGTGGCTCACGATAAGAATGTTTTATGTGATAGTTATATTGTTCATTTTATTCATGATGCTATTGAAAGTTATGAGAGAGGGAAACATGGTTTTATGCATCTCAATAATATTAAGTTTCCCCTCTTTATGTTGAAAATCTTGAAGTTGCACTTGTTTTGCTTTCCTATGCTTGTTGCTTTGTGCTTTCTTGGCTTGTTTCTCTACAAGATTACTATGCATAGGAAGTGGGTTAGACTTAAATGTGTTTTAAATTTGCTTCTCGATGCTCTCTTTTACTTCAATTCATATTTCTTATGTGAGCATCTTCTCAAACTATCAAGCCTAACTTAAAGGTGTTAAATAAAAGTACATCTTGGGAGATAACCCAATAGTTTTATTGAGTCTTGTGTAACATCCCAAAAGTACCAAACTTAGATCATCAAACACTAATCATCAAGATTAGGGTTAACAAAAACTTTTCTAAATGAAATCATGAATGCATGTATATGTGTATGCATGGATTTTTATTTTCTTCAAAAACCACCTTGTTTGTGTGATCCATTGCTTGTAAAATGTTTATTAGGTGAAATTAACATCATCTAAAACATTTCCCACACTTCTCCTAAAGACAAGTAAATCAAAACAAATATATGAAGTGAATGGTCATTTTGACCAATTTAACTCCCATGCCTACTTTGGCTGTCTCAAACTTTCAAAACCTAACAGAAACTTTTCTGGATCTTTGCACCCCTTGAATGTACTCATAACAAGGTATCAAGGCCCACTTTGTGATCATCCAGAAACTTTCAAATGCATAGTTTAAATGACAATTCAAAATTGAATCTTCTTCATATGGGAAGATCCCACTTTTTCAAAACCCACTCAAACAAGCTCAACTTTCAAAACCCAAGCATCTGCAAACTCACCATCACCAATCTATCAAACCCACCAAAAATCATTTCAAAATTCAAAACATGATTTCATGCGGCCATTTCATCAAACAGGTTACAGACACAAATCAAACAAAACATCAAACACTATAGTGTGCAGTGATTCTTGCCTAACTTGTTCCCTAGGTAGCTCACACACAACTCAGTAGATCATCTAGAAAGATCAGCCCAACACTAGCACCCCTCTGAGCTTGCCATTGGCATTAATTATGAACAGCCGAGCACCTCAATGCCACCCCATAGTCGACAGCAGGCTAGAGGAAGAACTAGCCGTGACAACCTTGTCTGGGAGGCAGCCCACCGTCCATCGCCACTCCCTGGACCACGCGCACAAGCCGCGCCCAGACCATGCCGAGCGTGCGCCAGAGCGCCACCCTCGACCAGCGTCCACAGACCGCGCGCCGCCCTCACCGCGTGCACACACGATCACCACCGACCCAGGAGACCGCCAGACACCCCCGTTTGCCGCCCCGTGCCATACAGCCACCGCCCGCCGTCGAAGACGCCGCCTCTGCCGCGCAGAGCACCGGCCGTTCAAGACCAAACCACACCGCCCCATGCCTCGCGACCATGTCGTTGAGCATCGCCAGGAGACACAGCACCGTCCCCTACCCTTGCCCATGCCATTAGCCGCCTGTAACGTCGCCCCCGACGAGCTCACTGTGCGCCCCGACGGTCCCCTCGCTCGACTATAAATAGAGGCCACCCCCGCATGATTTCTTCACACCATCTCACTCCCCTCTCCTCACTGACCGTGCCACACCGTCCTCAGAGCAAGGCGAGCACCACCTCGCCGGAATTTCACTGGAGCCTGCCGCTGCCGGAGAAGAAAGGAGCCAGCGATTGGAGCCGCCCCAGGAGAAGCCACCGGTACCAGGAGGTTCGTCGTCATCGACTTCGTCGTTCGCCCGCCTCGCCGACCCTCGCCCGTACCCCGGTGAGCCCCCAGCACCCCCCACTGGCCACGCTAGGTTTCGTTCTTGCCGGAGTTGTCTCGCGTCGACGATGACCCCCAGCCGTTGGATTCAAGTCATTTGGATCTCTAGATCACCCATAGTAAAAATAACAAGGCAGAAGCTTTTCTGCATTCAAACATTTTTCAAATTTAAACCATAAAAGATTTTGAGTTGATTCCAACTCTCAAAAATCACATTTAACCATACCTTTCAGAATATATAAAAATATATAGGTTTACTTGCAGAAATAATGTTCAAGTAATAAAAGAATGCTACATAAGCATTTCTAGCCACTTTAATTAATTAAAATAAAAGGGTAAAACCTTATTAAATTGTGACACCACTTTAAATCACATTCCCATGGACTACAATATGTGGTGATGACATGTGTCAACATGATCCCATGTTTAGTTTGGAGAATATTAAAACTTAAGTAATTTTTCAATGAGTAGAAATTACTTTTCGAAAAATAAAAAGATTTAAACCAAGCCTTAACCTTGTAATGTTAGAGATGATGTTAGATCATCTATAGGACCCTTGTGTGTGATGATTGCAAGTAGTTAAGTATTGTTTGGTGATTGTGTACCTCGTATTTATTCATAGACGCTAGTACCGACCAAGGATACGAGGAGGAAGGAGGATACTACAAAGAGGAAGCCGAGGAGAACTTCAACCATTGCTCTGCACAAGGCAAGATAGTAACCTTGCAAGCTAACACTTGCAATTTAGCAAGCTTATATTTGACATTGATCAGCTTTCGGAACTTCTGGAGCGTCCACACCCCGAGTTCTTCGGAGCTCTGCTCAATGATCAAGGAGGAGAAGATCTGCAGTGGCTAATTGTTGCAAGTCTCCGAGGAAAGATTGAACCTCCCACTGCGGAGGGAATTCAGTTTACCTTGAGGGAAAACAACTGGCTTGATGGACTTGCCAGAGCAATGCAGGAAGCTCTTCCCCGTCTGTGTGGGTAGAGCATCAATCAGATCAAGGGTACTCGCTTTGAGTTTTGCCCAAGACGTGATGCAAATGGACAACCACTGGAAGCCCCATACCACCCCGAGCTGAAGACTCAATTGGACCACCTTAGCTTCAGGATGTATGATCGTCAGCAGGAATTGGACAACTGCCGTGACTATTGCAACCACAAGTCCGCGATCATCAAGACGAAGGACCAGACCATCGCCATGCTAGCAAAGGATCGCAAGTCTCGCCGCCGTCAGCTCGACAAGAAGGAGCGCATTATTGCCCGTCTTCGCCATCGCATCTCATCTCTGGAAGAGACCATCCACGAGAGAGACATGCAGTTAGAGGAAAGGGAGAATGCCGGAGAGGATCTTTGTGGAGACCCTTACTCCTACCTCAGCGATGACGATGATTTTCTGGAGGATCAGGCCATGGACTTCTTCACCGATGATGATGATTTCGCCTTCATCGATGATGCTGAAGATGATGAAGCCACAAACTCCGAGGAGTAGTAGCACTGAGCACTAGCATAGTGAGTAGTAGTCGGTCCCACTGTATCGTAGTTTCCAGAATGGTTCTTAAAACCATCTGTTTTTCCTTGCTGTGGTGTGCGTTGTATCGAGTGAATGAATGAATGAAAAAGCAAGTTGCTAGAAAAACCCGAGTCAAACTCTAAAAACTTTTCAAAAACCCAAAACCTTAGCAATTTCCCTCTTTTCTCATGATCTATATCAATCTTCAGATGCCACGTGGAGGAAGTGGTTCAGCCCCGGACCCGATGTTGCAGATCCTGCAAATGTTGACTTCTGACCGCGAAGCTGAAAGAGCGGAACGTCAAGCCAACCTAGCCACTCTGCAATAGATAGCCCAGCTAGCCCACAACAACCAAGGCCATGGAAATCAGGACAACCACGGATCTAAGCTCAAGAATTTCCAGAATACCAACCCACCCGTTTTCACCAAGTCAGAAGAACCCCTAGACGCCGATGATTGGCTGCAAACCATGGAGAATAACTTAGAAGTAGCCGGAGTAGAAGCCAACTAGAAAGTCCTGTTCGCCACCCATTATCTAGCCGGAGATGCCAGGGCATGGTGGAACAGTGTTCGTGCAATGACCGAAGGCCAGATGATGACCTGGGAGGAATTCAAAGTCAAGTTTAGCAGAACCCATGTGCCACCAGGTTTAATCAAGAGAATGAGAGACGAGTTCAGAGAGCTGAAGCAAGGGAGGATGACTGTAGTGGAATACCGTGACAAATTTTAGTCATTAGCTAGGTATGCCCCAGACGAGATAGACACCGAAGCCAAGAAGAAAGAAAGATTCCTGAATGGTCTGCATGACGAGATGCAGACAATGTTAGTCAATATTCCCTTTGTGGATATTGAAGCCCTTGTCGACTCTGCTATCCAGATGGAAGGAAAGATCAACCAGGCCAATGAGAACCGCAAGCGTCGCATGATGCATCAACCAGGAAAACATCAGACCCCAAAGTATCGCCCCAACCCATCTCCAGGATTTGCCCCAAGAACCAACAGACCCCCTATGACCCGTCCGACCTATCCCAACCGTGGAAACCCTAGACCCGGAGGAAATCACAACAACCCCGGAAACTCTAGCAATTTCACCCGTGCCCCACCCAAGTTCAACACCAACAATGCTACCGCCAACCCCAACACTGCCCCGAGGACTGGAAGCAATGTTGTGCCTGTCGCAGCCAAGGACAAGTCACAAGTGACCTGTTATGACTGTGGAAATAAAGGCCACTATTCCAACGAGTGCCCCAACAAGAAGAATGCTACAGCCCCCAACACCAATGTCCCAGCTCAGCAGCAGCGTCGTGTCCAGCCAGGGAGAAGATTTGCCCTAGGGAATTCACTCAACCGCAATGGCCGTCTTTTTCTCATGCATGCTGAAGAAGCTCAGGAAGCGCCAGACGTCGTGCTGGGTATGTTTTCTGTTAATTCAGTACTTGCAAGAGTGTTGTTTGATTCTGGTGCATCGCATTCATTTGTCACCGAAGAATTTGCCTGCACTAGTAAAATTCAACCAACCAAATTGAAGCATGTGATGATTGTACAAATTCCCGGATCAACCACCAAGGCTAGGCAAATTTGCAAGGCCGTCCCTATCCGAATCCATGGCATAGATTTTTATGCTAACCTAATAGTACTCGGAACAAAAGGTTTGGAAGTAGTACTAGGAATGGATTGGATGTCCAAACATAAAGGATTGATTGATGTAACACCCTCAGAATCGACCCTATGCAAGTTTTAGCGAAACCCGCCAAACCCGCATAGAAACGATTCAAAGGTGCCCACCAGGCACTTTCGTGCGGGTGGAAAACGAAGTAATAACATTACACAACAGTCCTCGATGGGACCCACAAAACAGATATATATAACAGCGACTCAAATGAGTCAAGAATACAGATATAATATACAAAGATCCAAATCACCTTGAAAACGATAGAGCGTCCGACTACGGACAAGAGGCAAATGGGGCTAAGAGCCCTGAAGAATAACCAATGGCGTCCATAACCCTGCCCAGGCCAAGCCGGAAGGGTAACCCTGCTAACGGCGTCGATCTCAAAACCTGCTTAAACAAAAGGGGTGCCGACAAAGGGCAAAGGAAAAAGAGGAGCGTCAGTACTGAGGCCAGTACACGGCGAGACTAGAATTCGGCGGTCCTCGCCTACATAGGTATGGTGGATTGAGCGGCAGCGGCAGCATGCACTAAACAACCTATAGAGACTCGATACAACTGGCGGCTATCAGAGAGGGGTGAGAAAGACCTATTCGGATCCAACCTGATACTATCATCAAACAAACCCATCCTGGCGTTTCCCCCTCGAGACCAAACGAGGAAGTCAACCGAGGAACTCACACAGTTGGCAGTTTTACTTATTCAGTTATCGTTGCAGCAATTACTAGTCAGGTTTAGATAATCATCCTGATAAAGTAAGCAGTGGGCACTTTTAGTTAACCATTCCGTGATAGTTGCAACACTTACTAGTCAGATACAATTAGCATGAGATAACCCCAAAGCCCAGCAGTTGTTGGTACTTTTAGGTAGCCATTCCGTTGTAGTTGCAATACTTACTAGTCAGGTACAAAGGTCGCAAGCGACACTCCAAACAAGCAATTGTGGGCAGTGTTATTTAGCCATTCCATTATAGTGAAGCTGATTACTAGTCATTATAAAGGCAAATTTATAGCAATAAACTTTAGTTATGCTTGTCTATGGTCGAGATACTGTGCTCCAAGTCCTCCATAACCGCGGACATGGCTTTCAGAAAGTTTTACCCGGCCGGGGTGCACCAATAGCAACACACACTCGATCAACCTCGGAAAAACCAAATCAAAACCCAACGAGGCCTTCACGACAAAGCAATCACAGGATTCAGAAATATTTCAGGGGGCCACCCTATTGAGTAGAACCGCAACGAAGTAAGCTAGCTCCGAGACGGACTCAAGGTTTGGGTAGACGGCTGTGAACGACTGGGAACCAATAACTGGGCTTGTCGACACCGCGGAATCGTGTCCCGATCCAAAACAGTACAGGTGCTATCTGTCGCACAATCGTAATTAAAGCAGTAGCATGGCATAAGTACAGGATAGTAAATAAAACCTCAAACTAGTTTGTGGCCCCAAGAAATAAGACTGAATCAAGCTCTGGCTCAGGGGGGTCCCATATACCTCCCGGATGTGGATAGCGCGATAAATCAAGGAACATGTATCAAGTACTCGGGGTCCTACGGGACACAAGTGGGCGTTCGGAAACCAAATATTATCTATCACCCACCGATGCCTCTGCTTAATTCAATTTTAGTTGTTAAACAGGAATTAAAGTGAACGATAAGTAAAACTAGAATCATCTCCAACATCAACATGCGGCAATACATCAACAACTGTGGCACTGGACGACACACAACAGCACTTGAGCAAGCGACTACGACGCGCAAGTCCAACTATCTACCAAACAACAGGGAAATAGGGTGTGTCCAAGGCAATATAAGGCTGCAAGTAATATCAAGGGTACGGAAACTAGAGCATCGTAACACAGATAGCAATAGATCAACAGGAGGGAATAAATACTATAAAAGTAAGATAGGTAGAAAGGGGGAGATGCTCGCCTGAAAACATTGTTGAAGGTTCAACCGAAGATCGGGGCGAAGCTCACATCAACTCAACGGCCTTATCCGCGAAGAACCAAAACACTAGAAGAAACACCGGGTGCAATATTTAATACTACGGCAAAAGATCGGCATGATGCATGTATGATGTATGGCATGGCAAGGTGCGATGCAATTAGGTCATATTAAACGGAACCGGGGTCCCGACAATTAATTAGGTGGTTTATGTTGTTTAGCTACCCCGCAATTTAAATGCTGTTTAACATGGCAGAAGATAGCACCGGGTTCGCTACACAATTTAAATGAGGCCAATATAAGGCTAGATTTGCCCGCATATGGGCCCCATATTTAATTATTAGGTGAATCGGCATACGGCCCCCAAACCACATGATAAGATGCATGCAAGTATGACAATTAAATATGCTACAAGTTTATTTAGTTGACAATTTATAAAATAGGGTTCTCGGATAAGGGTCACACATTAGGGTTCGGCGATCTTGGGGCTCGATGGGGTTCGGGGTCGGTCTCAGGGTCCAGGGTTCGACGGAAACGTTCTCGGATAACAGAGGTAGGTCTTGGCGCATCCGTGGTCTTCGGGTCATGTTGTCGGTCTTGTCGTCTCTCGCGGGGACCTTGGCGTTCCGGGAGGGCGTACTTGGTCTGGCGTCGGGGCATCGGACTCGCCCTGGTCGGTGTCGAACTTGTCGGGTTCTCGTGTCGGTTCGGTATTGGCATTCGGGGTGAAGTTCTTGACGTTCCTTGTCTTGTCGAAGTCCCTGTTGCTCTACGGCGAAGAACTTAGCGTCATCGGGGTCCGAGAAGGAGATCTTGACGCGGCACCGGGTACGGGATCGGCCTTCGGGTTCGGGGGTCTCGGCGTCCGAGGGTAGATCTTGGCGTAGATCTTGGCGAGGGGTGAACTTGGGGTTTCGGGGTTTGATTGCCGGTGTCGATCTTGTTGTTTCCATACCCAACACTTGGCACCAACTTGGTACTACACCGGGATCCTGCACGGGTGGGGTGGATGGCATCGGCGCTGACGGGGTGGGTCCAGGCGGGCCGGCTGCTGCGCGCGGACAGGGAAGGCAAGGGGCCCGGGTCGGCGACGAGCTCGGGCCGGGGGTGCGGAGGCGGTGGCGAGCTCGGGCGGAGCGGCAGCGGACCGAGGACGCGGCGGCGGCCTGACGGGTTTGCGCGGGGTCGGGCGGAGCCGGAGGGAGCGGGGCCGACGGTGGTGGAGGCGAGGTGGCGCAGGAGGCGGCGGCGCCGGCTCGCTGGAGACGCGGAGGGGGAGCGGCACCGCGGCGGAGGCAGACGCGAGGCCGGCGGCGCGGCGAGGCAGGCGGGCGCGGCTGAGGTAGAGGCGGGCGCGTCGGGGCCGGGGCTTGGTGGCGAGCGTGGCCGACGGGGCGGAGGCGCTGGGCGTGGAGCTCGGAGTGGAGGAGGCCGGGGGAGGCGCAGAGCGGATGCGGCGGCGTCGGAGCGGCCGGGGCGGCGGTGGGAGAGCGAGGCAGGCGGAGGGAGGAGGGGTCGCCGGCGGCGAGGGGGCTGCGCGCGGAAGGGAGCTGGCAGGGGAGAGGAGGGCGCTGCGGTGGGGGGGAAGAGCGGCCAGTGGCGAGAGGCGGCCGGACGCGAGCAGGGAGGGGCCGGCGAAGCGAGGGTGGGGGCGTGGTTGGGGAAGCCGGCAGCGGCGGGGATGGAGCGCGCTAGGGGAGAGAGAGGGGCTGCGCACGGGGAAGAAGAACAGGGGAGGAGAGGGAGGTGGGGCGAGCGGGTGCGGGTGGGGCCGGAGAGGGGCGACGGGATCGGGGCCAGGGTGGGGTTGTCGGTGGGGATCGGGTGTGGGAGGTTGGGCGTGCGTGCGTGCTCTGCGTGTGTGATGAGAGAGTGGGGTGAGGGAGGGTGAGAGAGAGAGGGAGGGTTGGGGTGAGGTGGCAGCGTGTGAGTGGGTGAGGCTTTGGGGAGAGGTGAGGTGGCGAGAGGGGGTTGGTTGGGGTGAGGTGGAGGGGAGGGCTGGGTAGGTTAGTTGGTAGCTGTAGGATTAATGGGGTGGGCCGTTTGTATTTTCTGGGGTGGTCGTTCGGGTCATTCGGCCCGTTCGACTGCCCCACTAAAATAATATAAGCTTTTATTTACTTTAATGCACCGTTTGCAAACCGATAGTAGGCAACAAAATATTCCGGCGACCCGGGTTTGA
This sequence comes from Avena sativa, assembly GCA_916181665.1. Classification (NCBI taxonomy): domain Eukaryota; kingdom Viridiplantae; phylum Streptophyta; class Magnoliopsida; order Poales; family Poaceae; genus Avena; species Avena sativa. The sequence continues at coordinate 327,566,641 of OV702279.1, forward strand.
ATTTGAAAACAAGACGGGGCGTTTTAGAAAACAAAACAGACTTTGCGAAAAATAGTTTTAAGCAAACAATGCATGATGATGACGATGCAATGCACAAATTCAACGCGATTTTCTAGTAGTGGTTTTGCGGGATGCCACAATTGACTGTGCCAAGAAAGCCATCACCATGACCAGTACCACCGGAATATCAGTCGAGCATATATCTGAAACCTTACCTCGCCAATTCAAGTGTAACAAGAGTCTAGCCCAACCTACCATTGACCAAGTTCGGATAGTCTGTGAATACCCCGATGTATTTCTAGATGTTTTGCCCGGTATGCCCCCAGATCGGGATATCGAGTTTATCATCGAACTAATCCCCGGAACAGGACCCATAGCCCAGAGACCCTATAGTATGAACCCGTCAGAACTAGAAGAACAGAAGAAGCAACTGGATTTCATGTTAGAAATCGGATTGATTCAACCAAGTGCGTCCCCATGGAGATCACCTGTCTTGTTTGTGGACAAGAAGGATGGAGGTAACCGTTTGTGTACGGATTATCGAAAGTTGAATGATGTCACCATCAAGAACAAGTACCCCTTGCCTAAGATAGAAGATTTGTTTGATCAGTTGACCGGTGCCCAGGTGTTTTCTAAGATTGATCTTAGAACTGGCTATCATCAACTCAAAATTCGTACAGAAGATATTCCAAAGACTGCCTTTACCACCAGATATGGATTGTACGAGTATACAGTCATGTCTTTTGGATTAACCAATGCCCCCGCTTATTTCATGAACCTCATGAATAAGATTTTTATGGACTTCCTGGATAAGTTTGTCGTTGTTATCATCGATGACATTCTGATTTATTCCAAATCAGAAGAAGAACATGAGCTACACCTAAGGACCATTCTTGGAACCCTTATAAAGCATCAGCTGTATGCAAAATTTAGCAAATGTGAATTCTGGTTACAGGAAGTAGGATTCCTCGGTCACATTGTATCATCCGGAGGAATTGCCGTTGACCCTGCCAAAGTGAAAGATGTAGAAGATTGGCAAGCCCCAACCACTCAAACCCAAGTTCGTGCTTTTCTCGGATTGGCGGGATATTACCGCAAATTTGTAGAAGGATTCTCTAGTATCGTCCGACCCATGACCCAATTGCTGAAGAAGGACAAGAAGTTTGAATGGACCGACAAATGTGAAGCGAGTTTTCAAGAACTCAAGAGGAGATTGATCTCAGCCCCAATCTTGATCATGCCGGATATCACGAAGCCCTTCGATGTGTATTGTGATGCATCCAAGATTGGTCTCGGATGTGTGCTAATGCAAGAAGGCAAAGTGATATCTTATCTATCGCGACAATTGAAGCAACATGAACAAAATTACCCAACCCATGACCTCAAACTCGCAGCCGTAGTTCTAGCCCTGAAGACATGGAGACATTACCTGATGGGAAACCGTTGTGAGATTTATTTGGATCACAAGAGACTAAAGTATATATTCACTCAGAAGGAGCTGAACATGAGGCAGAGAAGATGGATTGAGCTAATCAAGGATTACGACCTGGACATTCACTATCACCCTGGTAAAGCCAATGTGGTAGCCGATGCCCTTAGCAGATTGCCGTGCCGCTTGAACTCCATGATTTTGAAGGAGCAACCAAGCTTGCACAAAGAGATGGAAGATTTTCGAATGGAATTAGTAAGTGAAGGATTTTTGGCTAGCATCGAACTTCAGCCCACTTTGATCAGTCAGATTAAAGAGGCGCAGAAAGGAAATGCTAGTATCGACGGAATCAAGCGTCGTACCGGTACAGGCAAAGTACCCGGATTCACCGAGGACGAAGAAGGAGTTCTGTGGTACAAAGGACGCCTTTGTGTACCAGCAGATTCGGAGTTGAAAGAAGTTATCTTGAAGGAGGCTCATGATACTCTTTATTCTATCCATCCCGGAGGAACTAAGATGTATCAAGATTTGAAAGAGCAATTTTGGTGGCATAAGATGAAGCGAGAAATCGGGAGCTATATCGCCGAGTGTGATATATGTCAGCGAGTCAAGGCCGGACATCAAAGACCCGCTGGATTGTTGCAACCTTTGCAGATTCCGGAATGGAAATGGGATTCTGTAGGAATGGACTTTATCACGGGACTACCTACTTCTAGTAGGGGAAATGACTCTATTTGGGTCATAGTGGACAGATTGTCCAAAGTCGCCCATTTCTTGCCCGTCAAAACCACCTATCAGAGTTCGAAGCTAGCAGAGTTGTACATCGCTAGAATCGTTAGTTTGCATGGAGTCCCCAAGAACATAGTATCGGATCGAGGAACTCAGTTTACCTCGAGATTCTGGAAGAAAGTCCAAGAAGGTTTAGGAACCCGCCTAGATTTCAGTACCGCGTATCACCCTTAGACCAATGGACACACGGAGCGAGTAAATCAAATACTCGAAGATATGCTTAGAGCATGTGTGCTAGAATATGGATCCAAGTGGGAAGACTGTCTGCCGTTTGCAGAATTTTCCTACAACAACAGTTACCAAGCGAGTTTGCAAATGGCCCCATTTGAATTTATGTACGGAAGGAAGTGCCGCACCCCTTTGAACTGGTCGGAAGTAGGAGAGAGTCAGATCTTCGGACCCGACATCCTACGAGAAGCAGAAGAGAAGGTTCACAAGATTTGTGAGAACCTCAAGACAGCCCAATCCCGACAGAAGAGTTACGCCGACAAGAGACGTCGAGACCTCGCCTTCAACATCGGAGATTTTGTTTATCTAAAAGTGTCGCCATTGAAGGGAATGCAGCGTTTCCAACTCAAAGGAAAGTTTGCCCCCAGATATATCGGACCTTTCAAAATTTTGAACCGTCGAGGATAAGTATCTTATCAACTGGAACTACCAGAAGAGATGTCAGCTGTGCACAATGTGTTCCATATCTCGTTACTTCGCAAATGTCTCGAAGTCCCCGAGAAGACCGAAGTGTTCAATAATATCGATCACCGGACCATAGAGATCAACGATGACCTGACCTATCCTGAAGTACCCATCCGTATATTGGAAGAAGCCTTTCGAACTACCAGAACCCGAAGCATCAAGTTTCTCAAGATTCAGTGGAGCAACCATACAGAAGAGGAAGCTACCTGGGAACGTGAAGATCACATCAGGACGGAGTTTCCCGATCTCTTCAAATCCTAGGTAATCTTTTCGTCCTTTTTCAAATCTCGGGACGAGATTTTGTTTATGGGGGAAAGGTTTGTAACATCCCAAAAATACCAAACTTAGATCATCAAACACTAATCATCAAGATTAGGGTTAACAAAAACTTTTCTAAATGAAATCATGAATGCATGTATATGTGTATGCATGGATTTTTAATTTCTTCAAAAACCACCTTGTTTGTGTGATCCATTGCTTGTAAAATGTTTCTTAGGTGAAATGAACATCATCTAAAACATTTCCCACACTTTTCCTAAAGACAAGTAAATCAAAACAAATATATGAAGTGAATGGTCATTTTGACCAATTTAACTCCCATGCCTACTTTGGCTGTCTCAAACTTTCAAAACCTAACAGAAACTTTTCTGGATCTTTGCACCCCTTGAATGTACTCATAACAAGGTATCAAGGCCCACTTTGTGATCATCCAGAAACTTTCAAATGCATAGTTTAAATGACAATTCAAAATTGAATCTTCTTCATATGGGAAGATCCCACTTTTTCAAAACCCACTCAAACAAGCTCAACTTTCAAAACCCAAGCATCTGCAGACTCACCAGCACCAATCTAGCAAACCCACCAAAAATCATTTCAAAATTCAAAACTTGATTTCATGCGGCCATTTCATCAAACAGGTTGCAGACACAAATCAAACAAAACATCAAACACTATAGTGTGTAGTGATTCTTGCCTAACTTGTTCCCTAGTTAGCTCACACACAACTCAGTAGATCATCTAGAAAGATCAACCCAACACTAGCACCCCTATGAGCTTGCCATTGCCATTAATGATGAACAGCCGAGCACCTCAATGCCACCCCATAGTCGACAGCAGGCTAGAGGAAGAACTAGTCGTGACAACCTTGTCTGGGAGGCAGCCCACCGTCCACCGCCACTCCCTGTCCCAGCCGCGAGCGTTGCCAAGCCCTGGACCACATGCACAAGCCGCGCCCAGACCATGCCGAGCGTGCGCCAGAGCGCCACCCTCGACCAGCGTCCACAGACCGCGCGCCGCCCTCACCGCGTGCACACACGATCACCACCGACCCAGGAGACCGCCAGACACCCCCGTTTTCCGCCCCGTGCCATACAGCCACCGCCCGCCGTCGAAGACGCCGCCTCTGCCGCGCAGAGCACCGGCCGTTCCAGACCAAACCACACCGCCCCATGCCTCGCGACCATGTCGTTGAGCATCGCCAGGAGACACAGCACCGTCCCCTACCCTTGCCCATGCCATTAGCCGCCTGTAACGTCGCCCCCGACGAGCTCACCGTGCGCCCCGACGGTCCCCTCGCTCGACTATAAATAGAGGCCACCCCCGCACGATTTCTTCACACCATCTCACTCCCCTCTCCTCACTGACCGTGCCACACTGTCCTCAGAGCAAGGCGAGCACTACCTCGCCGGAATTTCACTGGAGCCTGCCGCTGCCGGAGAAGAAAGGAGCCAGCGATTGGAGCCGCCCCAGGAGAAGCCACCGGTACCAGGAGGTTCGCCGTTGTCGACTTCGTCGTTCGCCCGCCTCGCCGACCCTCGCCCGTACCCCGGTGAGCCCCCAGCACCCCCACTGGTCGCGCTAGGTTTCGTTCTCGCCGGAGTTGTCTCGCGTCGACGATAACCCCCAGCCGTTGGATTCAAGTCATTTGGATCTCTAGATCACCCATAGTAAAAATAACAAGGCAGAAGCTTTTCTGCATTCAAATATTTTTCAAATTTAAACCATAAAAGCTTTTGAGTTGATTCCAACTCTCAAAAATCACATTTAACCATACCTTTCAGAGTATATAAAAATATATAGGTTTACTTGCAGAAATAATGTTCAAGTAATAAAAGAATGCTACATAAGCATTTCTAGCCACTTTAATTAATTAAAATAAAAGGGTAAAACCTTATTAAATTGTGACACCACTTTAAATCACATTCCCATGGACTACAATATGTGGTGATGACATGTGTCAACATGATCCCATGTTTAGTTTGGAGAATATTAAATCTTAAGTAATTTTTCAATGAGTAGAAATTACTTTTCTAAAAATAAAAAGATTTAAACCAAGCCTTAACCTTGTAATGTTAGAGATGATGCTAGATCATCTATAGGACCCTTGTGTGTGATGATTGCAAGTAGTTAAGTATTGTTTGGTGATTGTGTACCTCGTATTTATTCATAGACGCTAGTACCGACCAAGGATACGAGGAGGAAGGAGGATACTACGAAGAGGAAGCCGAGGAGAACTTCAACCATTGCTCTGCACAAGGCAAGCTAGTAACCTTGCAAGCTAACACTTGCAATTTAGCAAGCTTATATTTGACATTAATGCAAGCTAACACTTGCAAGATACCCTACTGATGCAATAAACCCCTACTTGTTACTATGCCTTAAGCATATGTGATCATACCCATTTGATAAACAAATCCTAGTTTTATGTGCAAGCTTCTTACTTTATTTCTTTATCAAAGCTTACTTAGAGTCTACCTAAGAGTTGGGTAGATACTAGACAGTTGTGCTGAAGGTTGCATAAAGAGCATAAAATTTGGCCTAAGCTAGAAACCTTGATATCAGCCCAAGATATAAGGTTGGACTTAGTGAAACTCCACTAGTTACCACCCCTCATTAGTACTACCCCCACCTGTAGATGATAGTGCTAAGCATAAAACTTGATCAACTTTTAGATGGGAATACTTGTTGGAAAAATGGTTATGAAAACCTTGGAATGATGGATCATTCTATTGAAATGTTATGGACATGTGTTTCCAAACACTTGATGATTTTGGTGATGAAAATGTTGAGGCATGATCCTTAGCCCTTTATAAAACTGATGGTTGTCTGGATGCGATACCATTCCAATTTTAGCGTACAACCACAATACCCGAATATTGGGTAGGGCTTGACTGGAAACTTATATACCTTAGTATTAGTTCCCTCCCGGCCAAGGTCTGAGCTGAGGCTACCTTGTGAAGATTGTCCACCTATGCAGTACCCAAGATGACAGCTGGTCATGGTTGGGAGGCCAAACTCACAGGAGAGGTGCTTATACTAGGGCGTGTAATTGAAAGGTTAGGATTGATTATCCGCATACTGAGTATGGTGAATTCAGGATTTGTTCCTGACGGATGTATCGAATGTTGTGGTGAAAGTGTACAATCTCTGCAGAGTGTCAAACTATTCGAATAGCCGCGTCCGCAGTTATGGACAGTTGGAGTGGCCATACTGTTCCCCCGTCAGACTTTTCAAAATGACTTGTGAAATGAATTGAGACTTTGACTTGACCACAACAGAGTTGTGACCTGGATTACAAGATCCCACTTAGGAGTTATAAAATTGTGACTAGCTTTGGAACTTAGTAGAGATAAACCTGGCTTTTTGCAAAACAACCCTAGAGCCTAGTGTCCTATTATCCAAAAACCCCCTTACCTGTTAGTATTAGTTTGCGAGTACTTAAAGAGTACTCATGGCTTTGTCCCTGGCTATTCCCATGGCCAGACTATGAAGAGGATTACCTGGAAGATGGAACCCAGGAAGGTTACGACAACTAGGATCATCTCCCATCGTCAGCATTGCCTGTGACCCCGAAGATGGAGCTTCGCCTACGCTACCGTTATTACTATTATGTATTCCGCTGCTTGATGTTGTATTAAGAACTGGATCATGAGATCCCTATTTGTGTAAGAACTTATGTATCGTTTGTAATGGATGAAGTACTATGGTATCCAATTCTGTTATGTCTCGCAAAATGGTAATCCTGGGATTGCGATGTATGGCATAACAGGCATCTAGGATTGAAAAATCCGGGTGTTGACATCTTGGAAGTTATTACTTCTGTAATAACCTCTCCTTATCCTTTTAATTTTATTTTTATGCCAATAATAACCTCTAATGAGAGAGAAGTAAGATTTGGGGAAGTTGTTGTCCCGAAACAGATTTTTGTGCTTCACTGTAAAAATTCGTGAAAACACTCTGTAAGTCGGATTGAGCTGTAATTTCCAGAATAAATCCCCCAGGTTGTTAGATAACTTTCGTTAGTTCAACACTTTTTGATTTGAGCAACATAAGATCTTCGAAAAAATCGGTTTCTACCTGCTGGTCTGTTTTGATAGATTTCTGCCATTAATTGCATTTGCCTCTTATCGATTTCCTTTTGGGTTATTTTTGGTAAATTGAGCTTTTTGAGGGAATTGCTACAGTATCTTGTGTTTTTAATGAAAGTTTTGCTGTTTTAAAACTAAACCCAAAGGTTTATTACTTTTGAATGCACTAATGTTGCTAATGAAGATTGTGTGAAGTTTTGTATGAAGGGAAATTTTCAGGTGTAAGAGAAGAATGATGTAATGAGCTGAAGAATGGAAAAAAGCTCAATCTTGGGGATGCCACCCTGTGTCACCCCAAGAAATATTCAAGAGGTACAAGCGTCAAAGCTTGGGGATGCCCAAGGCATCCCCTTCTTCATCAATAAAAGTCTCTTTCTAGACACTTTATTTTTATCGCTTCATGCATTATTGTGTTGTTCTTGGAGAGTCTTTGTTTTTGTTTTTAGTTTTCGTTTGTTTGGTTTGCTGTAATAAGCTGGTTGGATCCCATCACACTTATTTTTGAGAGAGACACACTCTGTTTTCATTGTCTAGAACACTCTAGTTTTCATTTTTATTGTTTTGAGAGTGTTCTCTTTTGCTAGCACTGTGTTTAGCCTTAGTTTTCTTGTGCTTCCATCTTAGAACTTTTTAGTTCTTATTTGTGGATTTGTGATACATGCTCACTGATATTTATTGATTATTATCTTGGTGAGTTGCTTCAAATAAGTTGATTGGTGTTGGAAAAGAGTAGAAAGTTTCATGCTTAAGTGGTACAAAAGGGAGCTTGTTTTGACTGTGACTTATACTTTATCATGTGATGTTATATGTTGCTTTTACAATATGCTTAGTGATTATTGTTGTAGCATGACTTGTTCCAAACAATTGAGATTGCTTAATGTGCCTTGAAAGAATCATGTGTTGTTTTAGCATACAAAAGCATAGTATTGTGGTATTCTCCTTTGATGCTTTGTTTGGGTTGACTTGGCACATGCTCACACCATGTTATGAATTTGAACCAGTCACCTTAGCCTCTATGATCATTTAGTTTTTGACTTGTAATACCACTTTATGCTTTGATTGATAATGTTTTGTCGCTCTACATGATTATGGCCATTATTGCTCTCTTAGTTGGTCGCTCCCAGTCTTTTGCTAGCCTCCACTTATATGAGTAAGCTCTACCCATGCATCCAACTCCCAAGAAACCAAGTTATTCCAAAGAGTCCACTATAAATTACTATGCATGGTGTGTTACACCATTCCAAGTATATTCTTGTTTTATCTATCTTCCAAATAAAACTTGTTATGTGAAAATTAGTGATTAAAGCTCTCACAAACTTGATCGCACACTTTATTTTTCTTTCCCCTGATAAACTTGAACCATTGTGTCATCTATGTTGTATATGCTTGCACTTATAAGTTTGGAATTAGCAGAACCGTGCTGTCATGGGGAACGCTTTCAACACCTGTAAATATCTACCCAGTTGATATCATGCTCTTTTGTTTATAGATGTCGTCGGTGTGATATAAAAGGGGAACTTGTAAGTCCATGAAGTTATGTATGTGTGTTAGTGAAACCACCATACCTACTGTCATTAGATGCTTTGAACATCCAAGGACATCCTTCATCACAAATAGCTTCCAATTTTATTCTATCATTCCTTGCCTTTCTTATTTTCACTCTATTTGTAACATGATAGGATGGCAATGCCTTCCTTGCCTCATGCACACCACTCAACACCATGCCTACCTTGAAAATAGGATTTTCCATACTAGCCTCGGGATTAAATGCCTGAACTTCTTCTTCAGCCTAGTTCTTTCTTCTCCTACTAGATTAAGATCCACATCCTCTAGTGCTGCCTCATCTTCATGTTCATCAATCATTTCCTTCTCTTTGTTGTCTTGTACTTTAATGTCAACATTCTCATAAAACAAACCATCATCTCCATCTTCTCCATCAAAGTCTGAATCATAGAAATCATAGTCACTGTCATTGCAAATTTCATCTGTGTGGACATCCTCTTCAAAAATTCCTTATTTGCTGAGAGACATTGCCTGAACTAGAAGCTTCAGCTGCCACTGATCCATGCGCTACTGGTGGAAATCTTGGACAGTCATTGATGCGAGTACATATGATCTCAAACCCCTGATAAAATTGGTATGGTCAATGTATAATATAAGTGTTTTTATGAGTCTAGCTATCTTTGATCATATCAGCAATGCATTGAGTTGAATCAACATGGGTTAATCCATCAATGACATCCTTCCCTGGCATACACCAATAAACACTGACCTTTCCCCCCTTTGATACCCAAGCATGACCATAATTGTTGGAGATATGCCCTAGAGGCAATAATAAATGTAGTTATTATTATATCTTTGTGTTTATGATAAATGTTTACATTCATGCTATAATAGTATTCACTAGAAACATTAATACTTGTGTGATTTGTAAAGTAAATTAGAGTCCCTAGTAAAGCCTCTTTATAATACTAGCTTGTTGATTAATAGATGATCATGGTTTCTTGATCATGAACATTTGAGACGTTGTTAATAACAAGGTCATATCATTAGGAGAATGATATGATGGACATACTCCTATAGATAAGCGTAGCATAAAGATCGAGTCATTTAATAGTTCGATTGCTATAAGCTTTCTGATACATAGTAACCTAATTCCTTCGACCATGAGATCATGCTTATCACCATCACCGGAAGGATGCTTTGATGACATCAAACACCACACCGTAACTGGGTGGCTATAAAGGTGGCATTGAGTGTTTGGAAAGTATGGGTTGAGACACATGGATCAAGAGTGGGATTTGTCCATCCATATGACAGATAGATATACTCTGGGCCCTCTCGGTGAAATGTCATCCAATTAGCTTGCAAGCATGTGACTGGCTCACAAGGGATCAAAACCTCGGATAAGTAAACTATCGTGAGAAAAAGGGAAATTGGTATCGTATGTAAGTGGTTCATTCGATCGCAAAGTAATCGTAGAAATATGTGGGAGCCATATGAATTTCCAGATTCCTCTATTGGTTATTGATCGGAGAAGTGTCTCGATCATGTCCGCATAATTCACGAACCGTAGGGAGACACACTTAAGGATTCGATGGGATCCGGGATATCACGAGGAGATCCAGAATGGTCCGGAGAATAAGATTCATATAAGGAAAGTCATGTTTCGGAGTTGGGGAATGATTCTGGTGTTTTCATCAGGAATGTTCTAGAAGGTTCTGGAAGGTCCGGCACTCCGGAGGGGAAGGGTACATGAATGTGTCATGACAATGTGGAATGGTTGCATCATGTACTAGGTATCATGGTTGGGCAAAATAAAGGGAGAAATTAAATCCTAGTTTGAAAAGTCAAACGCCAATTTGAAAATTCAAACGACAAGTTTGCTTGGTGGAGGGAGAGTAGGAAACCTACTTGGGGAGGAGTTCCTCTCCCTCCACCCGCCGGCCAAGGAGGCCAACTTAGGGGAGGACTCCCTCCTCCCAAGCCGCGCCCTCCCACCTATAAAAGGAGGGGCAGGGCTGCCCCTCTTCCCTACACCCAACACCACCCAAACCCTAGCCCTAGCCACCGGCCTCCTGCAAGTCGCCGCCGCCCATAGGGCTTCTCCTAGCCGCCGACTTGGGGCTTCCCCAAGCCCTAGCCGCCGGCCAAGCTCCGCCCCTTGGTGCCTTCTAAACCCTAGATCACCAAGGCCTCTCTCATAGTCCACCATACTCGCTCCGGCTTAAGGCGAAGCCCTGCGAGATCTCCCCTCTACTTCCGGTACCACGCCGTCATGCTGCCAGAATCACGAGGAGAGTGCTACAACCTCCGCTGCCTGCTGGAACAAGGGAGAGGAAGGTCTTCATCGAGTACCGAACGTGTGACCGACTGCGGAAGCGCTGCCGGAACGCAGCGCCGGAAGGATCGTCTACACGATCTTGAGATACATCACCCACGAGAATCTGCTCTCGTTAACCGCTATGGAATCTTCGAGGGTGAGTTACTCCATCGACTCGTTGCTACAATCTAGTAGATAGATCTTGGCTTGTTTGTTTGCATGCGGTATAATTTTTTTGTTTTCCATACTACGAACCCCTACAGTGGTATCAGAGCCGTGTCTATATGTAGATCTGTTGCACGAGTAGAACACAATGGTCATTATGGGCGGTGGTGCTTTTATTATCAATTGCTTCTTGTGTACTTTGCATCTTCCGGTATGATGGGATGAAGCGGCCCGGGCTAACCTTACATGACGTCGTTCATGAGACTTGCTCCACGCTCAACATGCAACTTGTATTGCATAAGTGGCTTTGCGGGTGACTATCTCTCCCATTATAGTATAGATCCAATTTACAACGGGCACTTGATAGTTCAAACATAAACGTTGTGGTTCTTGTTCGTAAGTTAGAACGACACTTATTGAAAGCCCCAAACCACGTAAAATATGCAAAGAAAATTAGAGGCGTCTAACTTTGTTTTGCAGGGGTGTGCTATGATGTGATATGGCCTTGATTGTGATTATATTTGATGTATGCAATGTTCCTTATTGTAAGTTGGCAACCGGCAGGAACCATATGGTTGTCTTTAATTTCTGTTAAGACCTGCGTGTCTATTCTAAGTAGTTGTAATAGTTGGAGCTGGTGGACGACAACCATGAAACGGCGCCATTGACCTTGACGCTATGCCGATGATGATGGAGATCATGTTCGTGCTTGAAGATGGAGATCGGAAGCACAAGAAGAAAGGCCATATCATATCACATATTATGAATTGCATGTGATGTTAATCCTTTATGCATCTTGTATTGCTTAGTTAACGACGGTAGCATTATAAGATGACCCCTCATGCACATAAATTTCAAGTTTTAAAGTGTTCATCCTTAGTAAGCATCATTGCTAAAGCTTGTTATTTAGAAGCACCACGTGATGATCGGGTGTGTTAGATTCTACAAGTGTATACAATGTGAGCAAGCAAGATTTGCTCATGCGGAAGCTAAGGTTTGATCTTGACGAGCCTAGCATGTACAGACATGGTCTCGGAACACGGATTACCGAAAGGTAAAGCATGAGTCATATAGTAGATATGATGAACATGTCGATTGTTCGCCATTGAAGCTACATCAACTCTCGTGATGATCGGTTTTGATGTGGTGGATTTGGTTCGTGTGATCACTAAAACAATGTGAGGGATATTGTTTTGAGTGGGAGTTCACCTAGATTAATTTAACTATTAATTAGAACTCAATTTGTCATAAACTTAGTCTAAACTATTGCAAATATGTTGTAGATCAATGGCGGCCCCTACCATCAGTTTTAATGCGTTCCTAGAGAAAGAAAAGTTGAAAAACAATGGAAGCAACTTCGCGGATTGGTTCCGCAATTTGAGGATTGTCCTCAATGTTGGTAATTTGACCTATGTGCTGGATGCACCGCTGGGTGACCCGCCTGCAGCTGATGCTACCGATGAAGTAAAGAATGTTTACCTCACTCGGAAGAATCAGCACTCCACAGTTCAGTGTGCTATCTTGTATGGTTTGGAATCGGAACTTCAGAAAAGGTTTGAGAACCATGACCCACATGATATTGTCCGTGAACTCAAAATGATATTTGAGGCTCACGCGGCAGTTGAGAGTTATGAGGCTTCTGAAAAGTTCTTTAACTGCAAGATGGAAGAGGGCAGCTCCGTTAGTGAGCACGTGCTTAAGATGTCTGGGCACGCAAACAAACTCCAAAGCTTGGGTATAGTGATTCCTAATGCTTTGGGGATTTATCGTGTCCTCCAATCACTACCACCAAGTTACTTTGAGATGAACTACAATATGCAAAACATGAACAAGATGTTGCCAGAACTCTTCTCCATGTTGAAATCTGCATAAGTGGAGATCAAGAAAGAGCATCAAGTGTTGTTGGTCAATAATACCACCAAATTCAAGAAAGGCAAGTCCAAGCAAAAGGGAAACTTCAAGAAGGGTGGTAAGAAAGTTGCCGCACCGGCGAAGAATACCAAGGCTGGACCTAAGCCTGATACTGAGTGATTTTACTGCAAGGGAGAGGGTCACTGGAAGCGGAATTGCCCAAAGTACTTGGCGGATTTGAAGAACGACAACATCAAGAAGAAAGGTATATCCGATATACATGTTATTGATGTGTATCTCACTAGTACTCGTAGTAGTGCCTGGGTATTTGATACTGGTTCGGTTGCTCATATTTGTAACTCGAAACAGGTACTGCAGAATAAACGGAAGCTAGCAAAGAACAAGGTGACGATGCACGTTGGAAATGGATCAAAGGTTGATGTGATCGCGGTCGGCACGCTACCTCTTCATCTACCATCGGGATTAGTTTTATACTTAAATAATTGTTATTTGGTGCCTGCGTTGAGCATGAACATTATATCGGGATCATGTTTATTGCGAGATGGTTACTTGTTTAAGTCCGAGAATAATGGTTGTTCGATTTATATGAGTAATATGTTTTATGCACATGCACTTTTGATAGATGGTCTATTCTTATTGAATCTCGATAGTGGAAATACACATATTAATAACATTGAAGCTAAATGTTTGAAATTGAGCGATAACTCGACCTATATGTGGCACTGTCGTCTTGGTCACATTGGAGTGAAGCGTATGAAGAAACTCCATTCCGATGGACTTCTTGAATCACTTGATTTCGAATCACTTGAAAGATGCGAAGCATGTCTAATGGGTAAAATGACTAAGACTCCATTTTCTGGTATGATGGAGTGAGTCTAATGAGTGTAGCATCGCGCGGTGGTTATCGTTATGTTCTTACCTTCACGGATGACTTGAGTAGATATGGGTATATCTATTTCATGAAACATAAGTCCGAAACTTTCGAGAAGTTTAAGGAATTTCAAAGTGAGGTGGAGAATCAACGTAACAAGAAGATTAAATTTCTATGTTCTGATCATGGAGGTGAATATCTAAGTTACAAGTTTGGCGAGCATTTAAAGAACTGCGGAATACTTTCACAATTGACACCGCCGGGAACACCACAGCGTAATGGTGTGTCCGAACGTCGTAATCGAACTCTCTTAGATATGGTTCGTTCTATGATGTCACTTATAGATTTACCGCTATCATTTTGGGGTTATGCATTAGAAACAGCCGCATTCACTTTAAATAGGGCACCATCTAAATCCGTTGAAACGACACCGTATGAATTATGGTTTGGAAAGAAACCTAGATTGTCGTTCCTTAAAGTTTGGGGTTGCGAAGCCTATGTAAAGAAGTTACAACCGGACAAGCTTGAACCCAAAGCGGAAAAATGCGTCTTCATAGGATACCCAAAGGAAACTATTGGGTATACCTTCTATCATAGATCCGAGGGCAAAATCTTCGTTGTCAAGAATGGATCCTTTCTAAAGAAGGAATTTCTCTCGAAAGAAGTGACTGGAAGGAAAGTATAACTCGATGAGGTTGTTGAACCTTCTCTCGAACTTGCGAGTAGCGCAGCACCGGAAGAAGTTCCTGTGGCGCCTACACCAATAAGAGAGGAAGCTAATGATGATGATCATGAAACTTCGGTTGAAGTTGCTACAGAACCTCGCAGGTCAACGAGAACTCGTACCACTCCTGATTGGTATGATCCCGTTATGAGTGTCATGTTGGTGGACAACACCGATGACCCTGCGACGTATGGCAAGATGCCATGAAATCTGAAATCGAATCCATGTACGAAAACCAAGTATGGACTTTTGTGGACTTACCGGATGGCCGGAAGGCTGTCGAGAACAAAAGGATTTTCAAGAAGAAAACAGATGCCGATGGTAATGTTACTTTCTATAAAGCTCGACTTGTCGCAAAAGGGTTTCGACAAATTCAAGGAGTTGACTACGATGAGACTTTCTCACCAGTAGCGAAGCTAAAGTCTGTGAGGATTATGTTAGCAATCGCTGCATATTTGAGATATGGCAGATGGATGTCAAAACAGCGTTCCTCAATGGAGACATTGATGAAGAGTTGTATATGATGCAACCCAAAGGTTTTGTCGATCCTAAAGATGCTAACAAGGTATGCAAACTTCAATGGTCCATATATGGGTTGAAGCAAGCATCCTGAAGTTGGAATCAACGTTTTGATAAGGTAATCAAAAGTTTTGGTTTTATACAAACTTATGGAGAAGCTTGTATTTACAAGAAAGTGAGTGTGAGCTCTGTAGCATTCTTAATACTATATGTATATGACATATTGTTGATTGGGAATGATGTAGACCTTCTTAATAGTGTCAAAGAATATTTGAATAATAGTTTTTCAATGAAAGATCTTAGCGAAGCAGCTTACATATTAGGCATAAAGATTTATAGAGATAGATCAAGACGCCTAATATCATTGTCACAAAGTACATATTTGGACAAAGTTCTAAAGAGGTTTGGAATGGAAGATAGCAAGAAAGGGTTCTTTCCCATGTTTCCCAATATGACGTTGAGTAAAACTCAAAGTCCAGCAACGGCAGAAGATAGAGAAAGTATGAGTAAGACTCCCTATGCCTCAGCCATAGGATCTCTAATGTATGCCATGCTATGTACCAGACCCGACATTGCAATGCTGTTAGTTTGACTAGCAGATATCAAAGTGATCCAGGAGTGGATCATTGGACAGCGGTCAAAAACATCCTTAAGTACCTGAGAAGAACTAAGGATATGGTTCTTTCTTATGGAGGTGATGAACAACTCGTTGTTAATGGTTACACCGATGCTAGTTGGAACATCGATCCGCATGATTCTAAATCTCAATCTGAATGCGTATTTACTTTGAATGGTGCAACAGTTAGCTGGGGGAGTGCAAAGCAAAGCGTTGTGGCGAGATCTTCAACTGAATCGGAATACATAGCTGCTTCGGAGGCTTCACAAGAAGCGATATGGATGAAGGAGTTTATTACAGAGCTCGGTGTGGTTCCAAGTGCGCTGGACCCAATGTCTATCTACTGTGATAACATGGGCGCCATAGCCAATGCGCAAGAACCAAGGTCACACAAGAAGCTGAAGCACATCAAGCTGCATTTTCACGCTATTCGAGAACATGTCCAAGATGGTGACATAAAGATTTGCAAAGTACACACAGATCTGAATGTGGCGGATCCGTTGACTAAACCTCTCCCAAGGGCAAAACATGACCAACACCAAATTGCCATGGGTGTTCGGTATATTACCATGTAATCTAGATTAGTTGACTCTAGTGCAAGTGGGAGACTGTTGGAGATATGCCCTAGAGGCAATAATAAATGTAGTTATTATTATATATTTTTGTTTATGATAAATGTTTACATTCATGCTATAATAGTATTGACCAGAAACATTAATACTTGTGTGATTTGTAAACTAAATTAGAGTCCCTAGTAAAGCCTCTTTATAATACTAGCTTGTTGATTATAGATGATCATGGTTTCTTGATCATGAACATTTGAGATGTTGTTAATAACAAGGTCATATCATTAGGAGAATGATATGATGGACATACTCCTATATATAAGCATAGCATAAAGATCAAGTCATTTTAATAGTTCAATTGCTATAAGCTTTCTGATACATAGTAACCTAATTCCTTCGACCATGAGATCATGCTTATCACCATCACCGGAGCGATGCTTTGATGACATCAAACACCACACCGTAACTAGGTGGCTATAAAGGTGGCATTGAGTGTTTGGAAAGTATGGGTTGAGACACATGGATCAAGAGTGGGATTTGTCCATCCATATGACGGATAGATATACTCTGGGCCCTCTCGGTGGAATGTCATCCAATTAGCTTGCAAGCATGTGACTGGCTCACAAGGGATCACATATCACGGGAACGAGAAAAGAGTATTTATCGGTAACGAGGTTGAACTAGGTATGCAGAGATACCGACGATCAAAACCTCGGATAAGTAAACTATCGTGAGACAAAGGGAAATTGGTATCGTATGTAAGTGGTTCATTCGATCGAAAAGTAATCATAGAAATATGTGGGAGCCATATGAATTGCCATATTCCTATATTGGTTATTGACCGGAGAAGTGTCTCGATCATGTCCGCATAATTCACGAACCGTAGGGAGACACACTTAAGGATTCGATGTTGTTGAGTAGTTATGGAATGATGAGTAAGAGACTGAATGTTGTTCGGAGTCTCGGATGGGATCCGGGATATCACGAGATCCGGAATGGTCCGGAGAATAAGATTCATATAAGGAAAGTCATGTTTCGGAGTTGGGGAATGATTCCGGTGTTTTCATCGGGAATGTTCTAGAAGGTTCTAGAAGGTCCGGCACTCCGGAGGGGAAGGGTACATGAATGTGTCATGACAATGTGGAATGGTTGCATCATGTACTAGGTATCATGGCTGGGCAAAATAAAGGGAGAAATTAAATCCTAGTTTGAAAAGTCAAACGCCAATTTGAAAAGTCAAACGACAAGTTTGCTTGGTGGAGGGAGAGTAGGAAACCTACTTGGGCAGGAGTTCCTCTCCCTCCACCCTCCGGCCAAGGAGACCAACTTAGGGGAGGACTCCCTCCTCCCAAGCCGCGCCCTCCCACCTATAAAAGGAGGGGCAGGGCTGCCCCTCTTCCCTACACCCAACACCACCCAAACCCTAGCCCTAGCCGTCGGCCTCCTGCAAGTCACCGCCGCCCCTAGGGCTTCTCCTAGCCGCCGACTTGTGGCTTCCCCAAGCCCTAGCCGCCAGCCAAGCTCCGCCCCTTGGTGCCTTCTAAACCCTAGATCGCCAAGGCCTCTCTCATAGTCCACCATACTCGCTCCGGCTTAAGGCGAAGCCCCGCGAGATCTCCCCTCTACTTCCGGTACCACGCCGTCGTGCTGCCGGAATCGCAAGGAGAGTGCTACAAGCTTCGCTGCCTGCTGGAACAAGGGAGAGGAAGGTCTTCATCGAGTACCGAACGTGTGACCGACTGCGGAAGCGCTGCCGGAACGCAACGCCGGAAGGATCGTCTACACGATCTTGAGATCGGCAAGAGTACGACTACATCACCCACGAGAATCTGCTCTCGTTAACCGCTTTGGAATCTTCGAGGGTGAGTTCCTCTATCGACTCGTTGCTACAATCTAGTAGATAGATTTTGGCTTGTTTGTTTGCATGCGGTAGATTTTTTTTGTTTTCCATGCTACGAACCCCTACAATAATTTGATCAACCACTGAAATGGACCAAATTCTATCACTGCAGTAGTCAACATGAGCTAGTCAACATGAGCTGTAGATGCTGAACCACAAGACAAGTTCTTGCCACTAAACCACACAAGAACCCATTGTGAACAACTTCCACCAAGAACAAATCACAGTTATCTACGACATTGCAAATTGTTGGAAAATTCAGAGATTAGCCCAAACTAAAACTGAACCAAAACATTCAAATATGACAAAATATACAAACTTTTCCATGCTAAATCATGTCCAAGTTGCCATGAGCCTGAAAGGTCACACACTTAAGAGAGTGAGTGAGCGAATGTGAATCCGACTAAGAAATATGTAGTTCGAGTTGGACCTGAATCAGACAGGGATTGGGTCAGTTAGTTGAACTCGCTGTGACTAGAATAAACGTGGCCCAATAGATCACTGCTCGCCTCGTGAACAAAATCGACAAGGAAAAGCTCGGGAGAGGAATTTCGGGCTTACCATACTCCGACGCATCCTCATCCTAGTTGCGGTAGTGCAGGTCCGACAACATCTCGCCGGAGAAGGTTCCGCCGAGGGCATGAATAGAGGAGGCGACACCGTCGGTCTCTCCGAGACTTGATAAAAGAGAAACTTAGAGGCGAAGCGCGCGACAAAGCCGCTACAGTAACCGACCAGTGGAGGCAACCCTGGCGATTACATGAAGACCGCAATGCGCGGAAGGACCAATGACGATTTGTAGTTTACCTTAGGACCTACTGTAAAACGACTTTACATGACAGTTTGCACGTGTGACTCGCTTTCAGACGGGTCTGAGTGATTAGTTCGTGTTAGACGAGAAGTGGGATGCCGGGTTTCTATGTTGCAAGTTGAAACTAATCTGCACCTCCTGACAAGTTGTGGTTGCATATACCTCAATAAAAAAATGTTTTCTGTGGGCTATGCATGCGCCCTCCATTGTTCCCATTGCAAAAACACCAAATCAGCAGCGCCTTTTTGTTTTTTGACCTGAGCATGCGCCCGTTGATTAGGCAGTAATTCGCTTGGGCCACTTCTCAGATAAAACTTAGGGTGGTATTTACTGTGCGGACCGATTTTTTTTGTACTAGAGAAATTTCATACCATGCGTACATACCATGCGCATATCTCTAGACGACCGATTTCCTGGCTAGTACGGATTAATCCTTTTCCCCTCCCCAAGTAAAACGATGTGTGGTGGTGCACGCTGGCAGAGCAGAAGATCTCAACAAACCTTTTTTTCTGTTTCTGTTTTCTTCCTTAATCGTAGGAGGTACCCACCCGAGTGGACACAGATTCCGTTCTTCGGCCAGCCCACGCCCGGGCTACGTGCTCCTCCATCGCCACGGCGGCGGTGGCGGCGTCCTACCAGAGATCAAGCGCCGCCGCCTCGAGTTCGTCGTCGATGGAGGCGCCCTGCCTTCGCCCACGCCCTCGTCCGACCGCGACTCGGACGGGACCATCAGCGACGTCGACGTCGACGCCGGTGCCGGCGCGGACCCCCTCGCGCAAGGACTGCCCTTCCCGTGCCCCGTCTGCCGGAGGGAGTTCGCGAGCCAGAAGGCGGTGTGCGGCCACATGCGCGCCCACGATCCGCGCGAGCGCCGGCAGGGGGAGAAGGAGCGGCCAGCGGTGGTGGCGGCGGTGATCGGCGTTGGTTGGGCCGTCACCCGCAAGCGCGGCTCCGTCGGCGGCAGGTCCGCTTCCCCCGAGAGCGAAGGAGTGGTCGATTCCATGGCCACCGTGGTCTCCGAGCCCGTGGTAGACGCCATGCCGATCGCGTTCGCGTGCAGGAGCAGCAGCAACAGCGCCGAGCCCAATCCTCCTCCCAGTGACGGCTCCACGGGCATCCTTGACGCGTCATCAGACAGTCCTACCAGCCAGGCCGTCGTGCGCCCACCATGTTCGCGGCAATTCCTCGAAGACCACCAGCCCTCCGCGCCTCAGCCAGCCGTCGCCCAAGCTCAGCACTTCGCAGAGGCGGCCGCGCCGCAATTCGTCGTCCACCAGCGCGCCGCGCCTCAGGTCGTCGGGCACCACGTACAGCCCTCGTCGCCGCCGCAGCCGCCAGCACGGGACGCGCAAGGTTGGTGGCTCTGCAAGGAGAAGGGGTGCGATCACCGGTTCGCCACGCACCAGGGGCTCGGCGGCCACATGGCCGCCCACAAGATCAGGCAGAACAACGAAGCCGCCGCCGCAGTCCTCCATCTTGGCGTTGGCGACCCGAGGCCGGCCAAGTTGTTCCCATGCAAGATGTGCCCCAGCGTGTTCACCTCGGGAGTGCAGCTCGGCGGGCACATGAGGAAGCACTACCCAGGAAAGGTAACACCCAAGAAGAAGCGCGTCCCTCGACCCAAGGTGTCGGCGCGCGAGCTCGCGTCAGCTCTGTCACTGTCCCTGCCGCTGCCGCCCGCCGCCATGGAAGTAGCGCAAGCGCAGCCTGCTGCTTCGCCGGGCGTGCCGGGCGCCGTGAGGATTTTTGGCGTCAACATCGTGCCGCCGGGGATACCTGCCTCTACCGCAGAAGAAGCTTCTTCCGACGCGACAGAAACGGATCCGAGCTCCGCGGCGACTACCGACATCGATCAGTAGATTGGCGAGTATACTGAGGAAATGTTTGATTCGCCTGGATACGATAGGCATTTGATAGTATTACATACTGCATTAGTACTTCGCGTACGTTTTATCTAGTTTGTATCAATCACAGTTCCATTCATGGGGAGAGCTTCAATTTTGCGCCCTTGATATCAATACATATAGTAACTCTATAGTTTGAAATCAGTACACATCTCAGTTGTATGTATCTTCCGTGCGAGCTTAAGTAATTTCTGAATCGGGTTAGAGCTGAAAAGAGAAGTGTTTCCCGATTTCATTAAATAAACCAAAAGTTCAACATAGTTCATCGCCCCAAAACGCAACACCCTAGTAAAACCATTCAAAATCTTTATTCTCATGATGAGAAGTGTGATGATGAAGATAGAGCATTGTGGATTTTCCCCATGGTGACGGCTTATCGAGCAGTTCACAATGTTGTAAAAAATTACACTCTTACCCTTCCAAGTCCACACTCTTATCATTATCCTCGACAGGAGACGTCCTTGCTTACTGAAGCTCTAAGGCCACATAATGAATTTCACAAAACTCGACAATTATGGCCCTCATTGCACATAACACTTTTACGGAAAATCTTGACTACTAAGGTTTAAGGCTCATTTAACACAAAAGTGTTTTGTGCAATCCGCAATGAGTTAGAACATGTTCAAAAGTGTTTTGTGCAAAAGTCTTTTCCAAATGAGCCCAAATAAGGGTTTAACTCATTTAACACATTTTCTAACGCACTTAATATTTGGATAAGACTCACAAACATGGTACATTATCCAAGGCTAGTTCCATCTATAATTTTTTGTTCGATATAGTTTTGGCACTACATCTTAAGTAAACATTGCTATTTCTTAAAAAATAAGTCCATCACCCTACGTCCCTACCCTTCCTTGCCATACATGAGCAAGACGACCTCGTATCCCTCCACTTTCTGCGATGACCATAGGAGGGTGGAAGGGCGACAAATGCCAGGCCTTCCTTGCCGAATCTATGTAGGGAAGCCATTGAACCGGGCTCCCCCGCTGGAAGCTACGTGTGCATGTGACTCATATGTCTTTCAACGGCTTGTAGGGTACAGAGCCCTATACGGGGACAACCAGACCCGGTCGTGCAAAACCCATATCCGACCTTGCAGAGCTTAAATTTGGCTATATGGTGCTGACTTTTTATTTATTCATTTGTTTTTTATACCTTTTAGTGAGTTATTTTTTGAAGATTCTTTCAAGTTCATCATCTCACTTACGTGAATAAAACCTCTTTGACCCCCTCCCCCACCCCCAAGATCAATAAGAACTCTAACAAAGTTGCAGTGAAGTTTCTTAGATGTTTATTACCATACATGATTAGTGAACCGAATGGTACCTCCACTGTTCCGAGTGAAAAAAACTCAAGAAGCTTAAGATATACCTATATGAAACAAGTGAAATTGCATGCAAGATGTATCTATGTTTAGCTTTGATACATATATGAAACTGAGCTATCTTCCTGGCTACATTTATAAATCTATGTGAAGTTATGCTTGGAAAATTGCATGTATCTAGTTCAAGATTGATAGTGTATGAAACTAACTGATTTTTTTGACACCTTCGAAAATTACTATTTGTACTATTTACAAAAAATGCACGAATCTCTAATTAATCTTGATACCTTTTGAAAACATATGTGTAAAAAGAAATTTCATAAAGAATAGTGTTAATTTGGTTGTTTCAACTTGTATCCACACATCGAGTTTGAAATTAGGTTAAATATCAAATGGACAAAAGGAATGCAACATGAAAATATACTTGGATATAAGGTTCGTTGTGCAAGAATGAAAGGATTTTGGAATAAGTATGGGGTAGAGGTGGAGGGGCATTTTGAAAAATTAGCAGCACAAATCTCCAAGCAATGGGCGGTGGGAGATAAACCAGAGATGCTATTCTAGATATATACATGTATATTGGATAATAAGAGCAGATGTATTAATGCTTTGACTTTTTGCATGTCATATATAATGTGCTGCCACATAAGCGGAAAACAAGTTGCCACGTCAGGTAGCCTAGTGTCGTGTAGTCGATACACCACTAAGGGAACCACTCTTAGTGGCGTGTCCGGGACACGTCACTGATATCAAATACCTCTAGCGTAATACCAATGATGTGAAGCGAACACGACACTAAGGTTGATTTGTAACACCACTGAAAGGCCCCCATGTGTGGTTTTGACAATTAATGAAAATCTCTATGGACTAATACTTGTATCAAGTTGTACTTGTAGGAATTGTCCATAGGCAATGCTTGAACCATATGTTGGCTTCAAGGTTTGGAGAAGAAGAAAGTGAAGAGGATTAAGTGGTGACCAAGGTGTTAAAAGAGTGATCCACAGATTGGTCATGTGAGAGTTGAGCCTATTGCAAGCGTGTCTTGAATAAGAAGAAGATAGAGTTTATCATATGTATCTTCAAGATGTAATCCAAATGGTGTTAGAAGAAATGTTGTGCAAGCTAAAGATGTGACATATCTAGAAGATATCATGCTTGAAGCTTGCCATCCTCGGTGATCATGGATCAATGAATACAAGGTCAAAGTAAAGGTTTACCCATGTCGTATGGGGGAGCAACTTGCAAGTCTTCATCAAGCAAGTGCGTGCGAGAGCAATCAAGAAAGGTGTTCCATCTTGAGAAGGAAAAGATCGTATACATCAAGATCAAGTGGAATATATGCAAGGCAAAGGTATGATATTGATAGGGTTTCCTTCTTACCGGTCTCATGGCGTTATTTGGGGAGACCGGTTTATAGAATAGATAACCGTACTATCAAGAGGGGCTCTCAAGTGAGTAACTCGATCATATCTTTCAGAGAGAGCTCAAACCTTTGCATACTTAGTATCCTCCTTTCTTGGTTGTTATTTGGATCTTATCCACGTGAGGTTATAGAGCTTGTGCCAATATTCATAACAAGCTCTAGTTCATCAAAAATGGATTTCCCTTTTATATCATATTGCGTTTTTAACCTTTGAGGTTTTCCAGTTTCTCACCAAGGGAGGTATATCACATTATAATACATGAAATGTTCTCAATTGGTGGTATCCAATATTTTTTTGGGTAGCTCTTGTTGTCCTCTTTCCAACAAAATTGGTTTCGGGCCAATCGGAGTTTCCAAGCTCTAGATATCGCCATTTGAAGTTTGTCTCTATTTTGGTCCTGACCGGAGTCTCCGATGTGAAAACACCGGAGTCTCCGGTGTTGTCCGTAGTTACACCAAAAGTCCCCGGAGGGGTCTCCAGGAAGTTGCCCAGGACGCACTGCATGGGGGTCTAGAGATCGACCGGAGTCTCCGGTGTGGCGAGACCGGAATCTCCGGTGTACAACGGACCGGAGTCTTTGAAGAGTTTCCGGAGGAGGTTTTCTGAGGGGTGCTGGGACATTATGATGGGTGGTCCGGAGGTCGGTCCAGAGGTTTGTCGGAGTCTCCAGTGTAGACCGGAGTCCCCGGTCTGCACACCGGAGTCTCCGGTCTGGCAAGTCCCCAACGGGCAAAAAACGGTCAGAAATCTGTGGGCCTATAAAAAGGGGCTCTTCTTCCCCAATGTCCCCGCTCGAGTTTTACAGGCTTTCTCATCTATTCTTGACCCTCTTGATCTTGCTGCCCTTCAATCCCTCTCTTGATTCTTGCATATACTTTAGGGATTTGAAAGAGGAAATCTACATCTACAATCCACCAATCAATCTCTCCTCTAAGTGAGGGAAACATCTTGGGATCTATCTTGGAGTCTTTTATGGATTTCCTCCACTGTTCTTCCTCTCTTATTCCCCACAAGATTTGGTAGCTTTGGTGGAATTTGGGAGAGAAGGATTTGAGCACTTCTTGTTTTCTTGCCATTGCATTTGGTGCATCGGTTTGAGTTTCCGGTGAGGATTCGATTGAGTGAAAGGTGAGAAGCCTTTTACTCTTGGGTTCTTGGAACCCTAGATGGTTTGGTGGTTTTGCAGGTTCTTGGATTACTTGGGTCTCCAATTAAGTTGTGGAGCTTTCCCCAAGATTGTTTGTTGGGAGCCTCCAATTTAGTTGTGGATAAGTGCCCCAACCTTGTGAGAGGTTCCGGATTGCCACCAACAAGTGCACCGATAGTGGAAGCATGGATCGATCCCGTTGGCGTGAGATTCATAGGAGAATAAGATAGGCCTTTTGTGGCGTTGGTGGTTTGATACCATCCCCTCTCCAAATGAGACGTACGTCATGTTGGGAGGAACTTGGTAAAATATCGTCGTCCTAGCATGCCTCGGTTATCTCTATATCCGAGCTCTTTACTTATGCACTTTACATTATGATAACCTTCGTGCTTGAAGTAATATATATCTTGCTATCACATTGTTGCTTACATTGCTTAGCATAAGTTGTTGGTGCAGATAGGTAAACCCTAGTTGTTCTAGGTTTTGTGCTTGACAAAGTAAACACTAGTTTAATTCCGCCTTTGCTGAACAACTCTCAAAAAAGTTTTTAACCGCCTATTCACCGCCCCTCTAGGCGGCATCTGTATCCTTTCAACCACTGGTAGCTTGTTTCCTACTAGTGGTTAGATAATTGTGTTAGAGCCTTTCTTGTTTGGTTAGTGGAAATAAATAAATCTATTTATTTAGAAATGAAGGTCTTTCATATGAGTATACTAGAACTAATAAATAAAGGGAGTGCGTTTTAGATTACTCATTTGTTCTAAGGATTTAGGTGAAACCGAGAGAGTTTTCTTTCTAAGTAGTGCCATTAGAGATTATCATCTAGTATTTGGTATTCAAGAAGAAAAAACAAGAATTTCTTTGTATTTATTTACTTACTAGGTGGCCTACAAATTTGGTAAAAAAAGTCGAAGTTTCGAAGTCTGACACAATATATAGAAGTGAATACACACAATATTAAATAAATACATTATAGAGTTATATCTTATATTGATAGTGATTTAGTATTGTAGATATCATTTTGTCTATACACTTAGTGAAACTTAGAAAATACTCCCTCCGTAGTCTTCATTTTCTTCACAAACCTAAAACATCTTATATTTTAAAACGGAGGGAGTAGAACTAAATGTTTTAACCCAAT
Organism: Avena sativa; assembly: GCA_916181665.1. Classification (NCBI taxonomy): domain Eukaryota; kingdom Viridiplantae; phylum Streptophyta; class Magnoliopsida; order Poales; family Poaceae; genus Avena; species Avena sativa. The sequence continues at coordinate 327,592,726 of OV702279.1, forward strand.
TTATACTTCAGCTACTTGGTTACGAGGGGGTAGTATCAGTGTGAGATAACAGAATCGGGTAAGACTGATGGATGCTTAGCGAACTTTAACTTGACTCGAATCTTCCTCCTCCTTACGTGCGATTTCACCGCATCGCACTTTCTTTACCGAACTGTAACAAGCAAATTAACAGCTGGATCTCTCTGCCGATACGTGATCCTAACAAACCGGCACGCACCCCTGCTGAACGCGGCCGCGGCCACACGCAGGCCTGCGACGCTCGCGCCATATAAAGACACCGCCCACTGCCTGCCGGCGTTCCCAACCTCCCACAAGCAAACCCCCACCAGCCGACTTAGGCGATTAGTTCATCTCTCTCTCCCTCGGCGCCGATGGCGGCGGGCACCGAGTCAGCCCCTCTGTCCCCTTCCAGCGGCGGCTCCGACCTCGAGGAGGTCGAGCTCGTCGCCGGGAACGACGGCTCGGCCGGCCCCGACCTCGAGGAGGGCGAGTTCGTCGCCGGCCCCGACGACGACATCCGCCACGTAGGCGATGGCCTACCAGAGAGTAACCGGCGCCGCCTCGAATTCGAAGGCGTCGTCGTGGACGGAGGTGCCTCCCTGCCGTCGCCCACGCCCTCATGCGACCGCGACTCGGACGGGACCATCACCGACGTCGACGTCGACGCCGATGCCGGCGCGGCCTCGCTCGCGCAGGAGCTGCTCCCCTCAGGCCCCGTCTGCCGGATGGAGTTCACGAGCCAGAACGCGGTGAGCGGCCACGTGATGAGCGCCCACGGTGCGCGCGGACGACTGCAGGGGAACGAGGAGCGGCCAGCGGTCGGCGGTGGCTCGGACGTGACCGGCACGAGGCCGGATTCCGTCGACGGCAGGTCCGTTTCCCCCGAGAGCGAAGGAGTGGTCGATCCCACGGCCACTGTGGTCTCCGAGCCCGTGCTGGACCCCATGCCACTCGCGTTCGCGAGCAGCAGCGCGGAGCCCAATACTCCTCCCAATGACGACTCCATGGACATCGATGTCGCGTCACCGCGTAATCATACCAACAAGATCGTCGTGCGCCCACCATGTTCGCCGCAATTTCTCCAAGGCCACCGGCCCGCTGCGCCTCGGGTCCTCGTCGCCCAAGATCGGCCTACCGTCGCGCAAGGTCACCAACTCGCAGAGGACGCCGCGCGGCAATTCGTCCTCCGCCAGGCCGCTGCAGCTCAGGCCGTCGCGCACCACGTACAGCGCACGTCGCTGCCGTGGGCGGGCGGCCACATGTCCGGCCACACAGCCAGGAAGAAGTACGAAGAACTCGCCGCCGCGGGCATCCACCTTGGCGTCGGCGACCCCAAGCCGGCGAAGTTGCACCCGTTCACGCATTGCCCCAGCGTGTACGCATCGGGAGGGCAGCTCGGCGGGCACATGAGGAAGCACTACGAAGGAAATGTGGCACCGATGCCACCGAAGAAGCCCGTGATAGACCCCATGCCAATCGCGTCCGCGAGCAGGAGCAGCAGCGCGGAGCCCAATCCTCCCAATGCCGACTCTGTGGCCATCGGTGTCGAGTCATCAGGTAATCATGCCAACAAGGTCGTCGTGCGCCCACCATGTTCGCCGCGATCCCTCCAAGGCCAGCAGCCCGCCGCGCCTGAGGCCGTCGTCGCCCAAGATCAGCCTACCGTCGCCCAGGGTCAACAACTCCCGGAGGAGGCGGCGCGGCAATTCTTCGTCCGCCAGGCCGCTGAGCCTCAGGCCGTCGCGCACCACGTACAGCGCGCATCGCCGCCGCGGCCAGAGCGGGACGAGTACGGTTATTGGTTCTGCAAGGAGAAAGGGTGCGGTGCCCGGTTCTTGTCGTACAGCGGGCTCGGCAGCCACATTTCCTGCCACACGGCCAGGAAGAGGATCGAGCTCGCTGCCGCCAGCGTGTTCGCCTCGGGAGGGCAGCTCGGCGGGCACATGAGGAAGCACTACGAAGGAAATGTGGCACCGAGGAAGCCCGTGATAGACCCCATGCCAATCCCGTTCGCGAGCCAGAGCAGCAGCGCGGAGCCCAATCCTCCACCCAATGACGACTCCGTGGCCATTGTTGTCGAGTCATCAGGTAATCATACCAACAAGGCCGTCGTGCGCCCACCATGTTCGCCGCGATTCCTCCAAGGCCACCAGCCCGCCGCGCCTCAGGTCGTCGTCGCCCAAGCTCACCAACACGCGGAGGAGGCGGCGCGGCAATTCGTCTCCCACAAGGCCGCTGAGCCTCAGGTCGCCGCGCACCACGCACAGCGCACGTTGCCACCGCCACCGCCGCCAGCGCGGGACGAGCAAGGATGGTGGCTGTGCAATGAGGAAGGGTGCGGTCAGCGGTACGCCACGCCGCCGGAGCTCGGCGTCCACATGCTCAGCCACAATATGAGTCAGGACAGCGAAGCCGCCGCCGTGGCTCTCCACCTTGGCATCGGCCCGGCGACGTTCCACCCGTGCAAGCATTGCCCCAGCGTGTTCACCTCGGGAAAGCAGCTCGGCAGCCATATGAGGAAGCACTACGAAGGAAATGTGACGCCGAAGAAGCCCGGCGCTACGCCCAACGTGTCGGCGCGCGAGCTCGCGTCAGCGCTGGCACCGCCCGTGCCGATGCCGCCGGCCACCATGGAAGTAACGCCAGCGCAGCCTGCTGTTGCGCCTTCGACGCCCGTCCTTCCGGTTCCGGGAGGCCCGAGGATTTCCCGCGTTAACTTCGTGGTGAGTCCACCACCTGGTGCGGCGGCAGAAGAAAGTTCTTCCGTCGTGACAGAAACGGATCAGAGCTCCGGGGCGTCTACCGACATGGAGCAGTAGATCGGCGAGTAACTAAGGAAAAAGGAGCTACGCTAGGATATGACAGATGCTTGATAGTATTACACATAGTACCGTGTGTTAGAACTTCGTGTACATTTTATCAAGTTTCAGAATTCCGTTTATACTTCCCTATGGGGAAAGCTTCAATTTAGCGCCCTTGAATCAATACTACTCTTATCTCCATCATTCGAAATCAGTACACATCTCAGTTGTATGTGTCTTCCGTGTGAGCTCAAGTAATTTCTTATTCAGGGTACAGCTAGTATATAAGAGACCATTCGAGATCTTTATCCTGATGATGATGAAACAAAGTCGCATTAGTAAGATGCCAAGTGGGATCCCGCGAAGTCCCACATACTGTTTACTACCCAATTTTAGTTTAAATATTTGTTCAGAATTTAAACTAGAATTTGGCAACGAACTAGAAGTGAGACTTTGGGGATCCCACTTGCATTCCTATTGTGTAGTCCATTTAGTAACCGACACATACAAGTGCTTCACATATGAATGCTGAACAAAAACTCAATTAGTATGAGCTTGACAGATGAATGCTGGAGGAAAACTCAATTAGTATGTGAAGAGAGGATTTGTGGATCCCGAGCTCCAGTGAGCTCGGTATTTGAAAAAAAATGAAATTTGTACTTCTTTGTTTTAAAAAGGTCCAAATTTTATTTCAGGAATACATATTCGTGGGCTGAATGATTGTGGCAAGTTTCGGTAAAAAACTCGCTTTGTTTTGGGCCACAGATAAAACAATTCCTAGTTGTATATAATATAAAAAACACATATTTTAGAGATTTGTCCTTTTTATATTTCACAAAATAAAATGTATCTGTGTCTGAAAAACCTTGCTTACCTTCGGAATGTATAAATGTTGGTGCATGATTTTTTCATATTTTTTGGAGTCATATTTTTTATTTTATTTTATTTTATTTTCAAAAAAGAGCTCCAATGAGCTCGGGAGCTATTGCCAGTTTTCATAGTATGTGTATAAATTTAGACAAATCCATAGTAACCCCTTATTTTTTGACTGAGAGGAGTTCTTGACCGACCAAGGACGCTAGGTGGAGAACACGTGGGGAGGCACATCAGGATGCGTGTTGAAGACACTGATTCAAGTGATATATGAGATGTGCTAAGTCCGGTGCCTAAAATTGGATGAATTACTCATCCCTGATATCTTTGGCTTAAGCTAGTCATACTATAATTTAATTGATATACATGTACGGTGCTTGATTGAAACTAAATCATCTCTGTTGCGAGTTGTAGCAACTATGTAATTATAGCTCTATTGATATGTTTTACACACATGCTAGGTGATGCCTCGATTTGGAATGGTTAATTCATCCCTGGCTTAAGTGACTTGTTGTGATTCTATTTCTATCGATCCTGAAGGTACACTAGGTTGTTAACTGAAGGAAATTCAGTTCTAAGCATTTCAATGAGTGATGTGATTTGTTTTGGTTCAAAAGGTTTATTTATAGTTGGATATATGCAATTTAGCTCAACAAGAGCTCATGTAGATTAAAGTATATAATATATGGTACTATATTCCTAGAAGTATTTCATTATGCTTGGCTTAAGATTGGTTGATTGGATCAGTGGCATGCATGCATTGCATGCTCAGATCGTGCTTGGGTATGATCTGGTTGCTGGATATTGTTGAAGTGTTGAATGAGTGAATCTAGCTGCCCTCCATTTATTTAGCTAAGGTACGGGATATTGTTGAAGTGTTGAATGAGTGAATCTAGCTAACCTCCATTTATTTAGCTAAGGTATGACCTCCTGATCTTGCTAGGGATCACAAGCTAAAGCCGGGTGATCTAGCTTCCATTTCTGTTGGCATATTTCTTCTTCTTTTATTCCTAGATATGAACCGACAAGAACAGATGTTGCTTTATTTCTTGGCTAGCCAATGATGTAAAGACTGAGGCATGCATTTCTTGAAATAGAACTTGATACTACTGTTGCCCCCTTCTAGATCTAGGATGAATTAGCTTAGCACAACTATGCTGGACTCAGATCTCTCTCTCTTCCCCATTCATATTCTTAACTGAAATGCTTAAGAACAAATACTATAATTGATCGAAGTGTAGCAACCTGCTGCTGTTCCTACTGGGCTTGTGTTAGTCCTAAGATTGCTTGTTGACTCTTGTTCAACTAAGATGATGGATCTTATCCTCCTAGATCCCGATCTCCACTTGACCTTATCTTCCTAGATCATGATCTTCACTTGACCTTCTCCTCCTAGCTCTTGGTACTGATTTTGATCCAGAAATTTATGTGGCTGGCTAGTGGTTTTTTGGTTGGGTGAAATATGCGGAGGACTAGCAGCTAAGCTGCGACTGTGCCTCCCTTCTTATCTGACTCTTACTACTGTTGTTGTGCTGCCACACAGAAGTGTGCATGTGTGTTGGCAGTAGCCTTCCTGCTTGCAGTTGAGGCCCACCAGGGATTTTCCCGGATGTAATTGCTATTACTTTTGCTGCCAAGTGAAATTTGCCCCAAAGCCAGTGATGCATAGTCTGAGGCAATCTCTGATAAGAATAGATACTAAGCATGGCCCCTTAATTAAATACTCAATGATGTGAACAAGCAGTGCATCTCACTATTATAACTAGAGTATCACTAACCCCCACTAGTCTCTTTTCTCTTTTCTTTTGTTTGTATTTTTGTATTGTCTTACAAGAATAAATGATAAGAAGACAAGAATATCAAGGAGTTAAATAAGAAAATAGTCTAGGACTTTTTATTTATTTCTTTTGTAATTTTCTTTCTTCCTCTAGTTGTAAAGACAATGTTTATAGTATTATTCAATAAAGATATTCTTTATTGTAATCTTTTATTTTTTGGACTTGTATAAAGAAATGACCTTATGTAATGAATTCTTCTTTTATTATTTTATTTCTTATTTCACTTTACCTACTGGTTATATTATTTTACTTATTATAATTCCTTCATTATTTCATACATGTAAATTATTAAGCTGATATATAATAAAGAATAGCATTCTCTATTTATAATTATATTTAAATTGTGGAATTACTTGATTATTAGTAATTCATTTTTATTTAATTTTTAAATTAAAACCTTTTGTTTTGAATTATTTAAATTTGATTTGTTTCAACTAAAAATCAAGGAATTCACCAAAGGTCATGTCAAAATCTATCGCACCCATATTGATGACCTATCTATTCATCAACATAAGCGAGATCTCGATCACTTTGTGGTAATATTAATTCGCGAAAAATTTACCCAAATTTTTAAATGCATGAAGGCAGATGCACAAACTCACTTTTGCACTTCTAATTGCCCTTAATGCTAGGGAATTACAGCGAGGTGGTTTGCCAGGGGCTTGGAGAAGATCTTGGATAGGCTGTGGATGAGGCTAATGAGCTCGTAGTCACCCACGGCCGACCCGTTGGTCTTCTTAGCCAACAAGATGATGTTTGCGAGGTCCGTGCACCCGCCTTGAGCTATGACATGTGGATTATTGCCCTTACGAGGTCCCACTTGATGATGGTCCATCAAGACTTGAAGAAAGCGCCTATAAAACCATCCAGTCTGATGCCTTGACCAAATACAGGGAGAACACGGCTACTTTGGTCTCATGCACCTGAAAAGGAGCATGTAAGTATGATAGGTTGTGCAATGTATACTCGAGGCCTTCCTAGTCGAGGATTTATCTACCTGGGGGTGCCAAATTGTTGTAAGATGACCTCTTTCTTGTCCTTTGCCATGATGGCCATGCCATTTGGGTGGCAAGCGACTGAGTGTAAACCTTGCTTTGGCGTCTCGCCTTAGCATAGAATAACTTGGAGTTTCCATCCCCCAGCTGAGTACATGTGAGCCTAGATATTTGGCTTAGCCTTTTGTTGTCAATGGCAAGGAGGCCACGATGACTTTAAGTGGAGACGAAGAGCTCTTTCCTCCTTCGAGAGTGGCCGCACCTCCTCTGCCTGATCAAGGCGCCAGATAACCTTCGTAGCCGCCGCAATTTGCTTTCGAAGATCACCAGTACTCTGCCTTTGCCAGTTCTCAAGGGATTTAGCGGTGCAGGACCACTTGATGTAAATGTGGCGGATAGGGTCCATGGCCTGGATAAGCTTGTTCCATGCCGCAGACACGGTTTCCTCAAAACTTGGCATACGCAACTAGAGTTTATTGAACTTGAAGGATGCTTTCTCGTGGCGGAGACAACACCTTGCATGAGGAGAGGGGTATGGTCGGAGTTTCTGAATTTCATTCTCCTAGTTAATTATGTCCGGATTAATTTGGAAGCATGATTTGTTAGTTGTATGTACCAAGACCAATGTTAATAAACTTCACTGTTGTCTATCCTAAAACCGTAGTTACGACACTAAAAATCATATGGGTTATATTCAGAACAGAAATGATGAACTGATGTAGCGTTTTATGGGAAAACAAAGGAACTTTTCCCTGTGAACAGAAAGACTGGAGTTTCCATAAAGATATGCCTACGATCTTTCATATTTCTTGCCTAACATAGCGCATCCTCTAGGATATCTGGACAAAAACAGGGTTAAAGCAGAAATATCATGCGGTTATGTCAGGTTCATTAACTCTTAATGCACCGAAGTTTTTAACAATTTGTTGAGCAAGGCAAGCCTAGGCTGCCATAACAAACATACTGAAAAAAGTACAGTGTGAAGTGCGAACTAAAACAGAAGAAGCACTGCTTTTAACCCATGGTCCTGGCCAAAAACTGTCAGAAATTAGAAATTATGTGTTTGTAGATCATGAAAAGCATGCTTTATGTGATAGCTATATTGTTGAGTTTATTCATGATGCTACTGAAAATTATTATGAGAGAGGAAAGTATGGTTTTAAAAGTTTTCATGGTACTGAAACACCTCTCTATGTGCTGAAAGTTTTGAAGTTGCTCTTGTTTTATCTACCCACTCTTGTTACTATGTGCTTCTTTGATTTATTTTCTTACAAGATTACTATGCATAGGAAGTGAGTTAGACTCAAATGTGTTTTGAATTTGCTTCTTGATGCTCTCTTTTGCTTCAACTCATAGTTCTTATGTGAGCATCTTCTCAAGCTACCAAGCCTAACTTAAAGGCGTTAAAGAAAAGTACTTGTTGGGAGATAACCCAAGAGTTTCCTTGAGTATTAGAAGTTATTACTTCAGTAATGACCTCTCCTTATCCTTTTTGTTTGCTTTTTGTGCCAAGAATGACCTCTAATGAGAGGGAAGTAAGATTTGGAGAGTTGCTGTCCCGAAACAGATTTCTGTCCTCCACCAAAAAATTGTGAGGAGGCTGTGTAACTAGGATTGAGCTCAAAATTTACGAATAAATCCCCCAATATGTTAGCTAACTTTCGTTAGTTCAACACTTTTTGATTTGAGCAACAGAAGATGTTCGAAAAAAATCGGTTTCTACCTGCTGGTCTGTTTTGATAGATTTCTGCCATTATTTGCATTTGCTTCTTATTGATTCCTTTTTGAGTTATCTTTAGGTGAATTGAGCTTTTTGAAGGAGTTACTACAGTAGGTTGTGTTTTTAGTGAAAAGCCTTGCTGTTCCAAAGCTTTTCCAGAGGTCTAATATCTTTTGAATACACTAATGTTGCTAATGAAGACTATGTGAAGTTTTGTATGAAGGAAAAATTTGAGGTGTAAAAAGAGAATGATGCAATGAGATGAATAATGGACAAAAGCTCAAGCTTGGGGATGCCATCATGGTGTCACCCCAAGAAATATCCAAGAGGTACAAGCGTCAAAGCTTGGGGATGCCTGGGCATCCCCTTCTTCATCAATAAAAAGCTCAGGTCTGTCTAGACACTTCGTTTTTATTGTTTCATGCATAGTTGTGTTGTTCTTGGAGCATGTTAGTTTTCATTTGCTTTTATTAGTTTGTTTAGTAGTTTGGACTCCCGTTCTCGCTGTGTTGTTTTGCAAATAAGTTTGCTTGGTGTTTGGAAAGGAGTAGTAAGTTTTTGATTGAAGTGCAAGAGGAGCTTGCATTGACCGTGACTTAGACTTTACCATGACATGCTAGGTGTTGTTTTAGCATTATGCTTAGTGATTATTGTTGTAGCATGTCTTGTTCCAAACAATTAGGATTGCTTAGTGTGCCTTGAAGAAATTATGCGTTGTTTTGGCATGCAAAAGCATAGTATTGTGGTATTCTCCTTTGATGTTTTGCTTGGGTTGACTTGGCACATGCTCACACCATGTTATGACTATCACAAGTCATCATTAGCCACTATGATTATTTAGTCCTTGACTTGTAGTACCACTCTTTTCTTTGATTAGTATGCTTTGTTGCATTGCATGATTATGGCCATTATTGATCTCTTAGTTGGTTGCTCCCAGTCTTTTGCGAGCCTCCACTTGTATGAGTAAGTTCTACTCATGCCTCCAACTCTCAAGAAACCAAGTTTTTCCAAAGTGTCCACTATAAACTCCTATGCATGGTGTGTTACACCATTCCAAGTATATTCTTGTTTTCAACTATCTTCCAATTAAAAACTATTTTGTTATGTGAAAACTTAGTGATTAAAGCCCTCACGAACTTGATGGCACACTTTATTCTTTGCCCCTAATAAACTTGAACCATTGTGACAACTTTGTTGTATATGCTTGCACTTATAAGTTGGAATTAGCAGAACCGTACTGTCACGGGGAACGTTTTCAACATTGCACTTGTACCTTGTTGTACTCAGTTGATATCATGTTCTTTTGTCTATGGATTTCACCGGTGTGAAATAAAGAGGGAACTTGTAAGTCCATGGAGTTTGTATCCTGTGTTAGAGAAATGCCTGGGCTGCTAGCCTAAGCCATGCCTAATCATGGTGGAAACTTGCAACATCACCATAGTGACATCTATGAAGCATTGTTCTTATAAAAAAAGAGACACATTGAGAAAAGAGTAAAGAGAGAAAAAAGCACCATATTCCCATGGTACATAAGAAGATTGCTGAGATGCTCATTGTCTGCTTGCCTTGTCATTTTGGTTATGGGATAACTCCTATACCATGTGCAAGGGGTACCCCGTTGGCGGTTCTCAATGATATGCAAATACTTACAGTGACAAGAACTTACCTGGACCCAAAGTTGAGTATGCATGAGGTGTGGCCCTCGTATTCAAGGGACTTGAAATTGCCAACTTATACTTCGTCAAGCATATACTCCAGCTTTGCCACTTTAACCTTAACCACTTCAAGATGCTTATGATAGGGGCACTGAGGGCTGATAGCTAACAAGTACCATAATTTTTAGAAGCTCTTTTTGCAACTTGTAATCCCTGCTTCCTTTACAAAAAGGCTTTTCTTCCACCACTATTGAGTCTCCACCTTCTACCTTTAGGCGCCATTAAGAGAGCATAGTTGTCATTCTGTGTGCAGTGTTCCAAAGCTTATTAACTGATGCATATTGTGATATTACTTGTTATTGTGCTATTTGTTTCTAGTCACCCTTGTGAACTTTGCAGGTGTCCTATGCATCTATTTGCTACTCTATGAGGGACAAGCTGATTGCCACTATGCTATGTTTTCTGCATGTGAAACAAACAAACGTTTTTCAATGCATATTATTCATGATCTTTGTTTGTAGCTTGTCATGTTGCATGCATAGTTACTTTGTCCTATTGTTAAAACTCCATATTTCATGCACATGTTTAGAGTTCTTTGATCCCAGCTTTCAATGCTTGCAAATGGTTAGACCTTTATTATGAGGGTGCATGTCACCTAAAAAATTATTCTGTTTATCACTTACCTTCTCAAGGACGAGCAGGAGTTAAGCTTGGGGATGCTGATACGTTGGAAACGTACTATAATTTTTGATGCTCCATGCTTGTTTAGTATCTACTTTGCTTTACTGGTCCACACTTTGAGGTGATTTTTACATGTTTTCTCGTACTAACCTATTAACAAGTTGCAACAGTGCCAGATGCCCGTTTTCTGCAGTTTTTGGTTTTAGAAAAGTTAGTAAAGAAATATTCTCGGAATTGGATGAGACAAACGTCAAAGTCAATTACTTTCCGTGGGGAACAAGAAGTCTAGAAGGGATCCAGAGGGGCCAGCCAGGGGGGCATACCCACCCTAGGCGCGGGTGGGCCTAGCCCCGCGCCTGGCTAGGGTTTGGTGACCTTGGCCGCCTCCTCGGCCTCCCCCTTCGCCTATAAGAAGCCCCAGATGCAGAAACCCTGAGTACCCGATCAAATATCCACGAAATCGTCTGTAGCCACCGCCACCATTGTCCCTAGATCGGGGGGGGGGGTCTAAAGTTCTTCCTGGCACCCTGCCGGAGGGGAGATCATCTCGGAGGCCTTCTCTCAGGTATGATGCGTGAGTAGTTCCACCTTGGACTATGGGTCCATGTAGTAGCTAGATGGTTGTATCTCCTCCTTTGTGCTTTCATGTATAGATCTTGAGAGCTCCGTTCATGATCAAGATCTAATCTATTTGTAATCATCCATGTTGTGTTTGCGGGGATCCGATGGATATTAAGATTATTATGTTGGTTTGATCAATTGTTTTGTCTTTATGATTCTATCATGTCTATGTTGTTTGTGATCTTGCATGCTCTCTGTTGTTAGTAGCTATCTTGGCCAAGTAGTTGCTAGTGACTCCAAGAGGGGGTATTTATGCTCGATAGTGGGTTCATGCCTCTAGTTTCCAAGGGAAGTGACAGAAATCTCTTCGGTTGTAGATGTGATGTTGCCACTAGGGAGAAAACAACGGTCTCTTGTTCATGGAACATGTGGACTGTTTACCTTACACACTTTGCTTAAAGCAGTTGTCTATTGCTTGCAACTTAATACTGGAGGGGGTTTGGATGATAACCTGAAGGTGAACTTCTAGTCATAGATGTAGTTGGATGGCGGTCTATGTATCTTCTTCACCTATTCAGTTGTGATACCTGCACACTTAAACAACCCGCATAATTCATGGATATAAAGCAAGTGATCACCGGGATGGACAGTTCCATCCCCAAAATAATAATTATCCATAACACGATTAACAATACTTGCAGGTATCTTAAAAGGATCTATCTCAACAAGTGGTGGTTCATCTACTACCATAGCAGTGGTAGTAGTTTTCCCAAACAAAAAACCAAGTGGGTTATCCATATTGGAAACAAAGTAACAAGCAGTAACAAAAGCAATACTCACAGTAAAAGTTTCCCTTGCCAGCTTTTCGGGGGGATAACCCCCGACAGGGTCACGAGAGGGGAAACATAGCGCACTGGGTTGGCTCTGAGTAAAAAATAAACCAGGCCGGGTAAGAACGGCCGGGTAAGATAAGCAAGAAAGCCGAGATACAAACTATCTCGGCCCGTATAGGACAAAGTTGTAACCCTTGCAGGTACCAACGAGCCGAGTCAACCGAGGAAGGGCCGAGTCAAGAAGGACGCGTGGCACCTTTCCGAGTAAGGTTCGGGAAGGACCATGGTAAAGCACGGTCAAAAGAGAAGGGCGACGCCGGGTGACACAAAAGGAGCCGGGTGACGCCCAAAGCAAGCGCTGACGTACAAAGTAACTGCGTGACGCCGAAAAGAACAAGAAGCAGTGTACCACAAGACCGTTAGCTGTCAAGCTTTATGGACCGGGCCAATGGGCTTAAGGCAAGCCCATAACCCGGCCCATATTGTAGGGACCAAGATCCAAACAGTAAACCCTAGAACCCAAAGGGGTATTAGCTAGCTAGCACTACCTATATAAGGGAGGGCATAACACTAGTAGAAGGAGGTTGGACCAAGTAGAGAACAAGTGATAAGTACTCAAGCGAATATAGCTCAAGGAGCACTTGTAATCTTTGGGGTTTCAATCAAATCGTCAAGTGTGGAGAGTTCTTCCTGTTCTTCATGCATGGATCGACCGTGCACTCCCTCCCCGGTGACCACAAGCACCCATTCGGCACCCAACTTAAGCCTACCCATGGCATCTGCCATGCCAGCACCACGATAGTTGGCGCCCACCGTGGGGCAGAAGCAGGTGCTTGATGGAGTCTTCATCCGGATGGGCAACATCATCGCCAAGACCGGCGAGCGCGTCTACTCCGGCCTCATCCAGAGGTTTGGAGCTCTCAACTTCATCAGCGACAACGCGGGCTGCTTCGGGACCAAGCCGTTCCCTAGGGGCAGTCGCTTCATCAAGTTCGGCGAGCACCAGGTCTACGTCGCGGTGCGCGTGGAGCGCGCATATCCTGAGCGCGTCATCCTGGCGCCAGATCCTCCAACGACATCAGTCGCTGGGAAACCTCTCCAACTTGTCTCCATGGAGGTAATGATGACTGCCACAAACCCCGTAGCTCCCCTAGTAGTTCCAGTGATAAATGAGAACACGGAAGGAGGAAATCATGAGGAAACGCCAAGGGTTGCAAGAACAGCGAAGGCGCCGCTAGAGAAACCAGAGAACTTAGCTAGGAGCAAAAGAGCAAAGGAGCTGCAGGAAGCAATAGACAAGTTGGCAGAGCCAGTGGCACAGGCGACTGACCCGGCACGTGTGCAAGCCGAGTTGGAAGAAACCAGGATAAAAGTTCTGGAAAAAGCAAAGGAGCTGGAACAGTTACAACATGATGTGGATATCACTATCCGAGAGCTTAACTCGGCAAATCGAGTCAAGGGCGCAAAGACCCGGCTTGATGCGACGAGATTGAGAGGAAGGAACCTCAAAGAAGAGCTCGCAGATGCGACATCAAAGATAACACCAGAGAATAGCAATGAGACAGCCATGCGCCCAACATACAACACAACAGCAACTAATCTACGAGCAGCAGAGGTAGCAATGGCAGAGATACCCCACTTGGAGGGGGAAGCAAAGAAAAGGCAGCAAGAACGGGTCAATGAGTTAGTAAAAGCAGCCAGCATGCTAAATGAGGCATATTACAGAGAAAATCCGGGTATAGCAGGGAGATCACAGATGGTTCACTCAACAACTCATGTTCCGGCAAGATCGGCTGGGCATACGGCATCCTCACCAGGAGCGGCACCGAGGCCGAGAAAAGAGAAAAGTGTGGATTCTGGAAGAAATAAGCAGATGGTCGCCTATGATCCAGCAGCAGTTCAAGGAAACCCGGCGTGTGCAAGGGGCAAAAAGAAATAATCCCCGGGAAAATGAAAACCAGGAAAAAATTGGACAGAGAAATGACAACGGAGGGCAAAATTTTGCGCCTCATACTCGACGCGCAACTCACTCGGCAGGAGGAGGAAACCCAGCTCCGAATAACGCACCGGCTCAGCCGGAGAGAAGACAGCAGAGCGCGGGAAAAGCAGTTCAATAGCCAGCTGACCCGAACGCGAATAAGTACAATGATGGTTACTCGGCAATGGTAAATGACGGGTATGAGCTGCCGGATCATGCATACCAAGCAATGGGAGCAAGATACGGAGGTAGGAACCTTCAGCCGGATGATGCCAGGCTGAAGCTTGACCGCATAAAAATGGCAGAGATAATTGAATCACAAGGTCCGTAGGGTCCACCATGTTTTGGCCCAAGGATCATGAAGAAGCCACCGATGCCAAATTTCCAGCTGGCCAGAGGAACAAAAACATATGATGGAAGCACAAAGCCAGAGGAATGGCTCATAGATTATGGAACCGCTGTGAAGATCGCGCATGGAAACTTGAGATGGGCAGTACGTTACGTACCGCAGATGCTAGAAGGACCAGCTCGGGTATGGTTAAACAATTTGCCACCCGGAAGCATCAACAGTTGGATTGATTTTCATGACGTCTTCGTGAGCAATTTCACGAGCACTTACAAGAGGCCGAATCGCCCACAACAACTAGCAATGTGCAAGCAAAAACCGAATGAGACAGACAGGGAGTTCCTCACAAGATGTTGTACGATGCGTAACTCTTGTGAAGGGGTAATCGAGTCACAAGAAATCGCATGGTTTGCACAAGGATGCAGACATGGGAGTGTGTTGTGGCAAAGGTTTCAAAGATATATGCCGGCAAGCCTAGCAGAGACGATAAGAATCGCCGACTTGTACGCGTTAGGAGATCCGACTCAGCCGTTGCTCATGTCAGCGGACGGGATGACTGAGACTCAGATCTATGAAGCTGCCGGGTCGCAAAGGCGCCAGGAGAGATCTGAGTACAGAAGTAAGAGAAGAGACGAGAGGCCGGATTATAGGTATGGTTCGGCTCAGGTTGCAGCAGTGAGTCAGGATCATCCAGATGCTGGAAGTAGTCAGCGTCAAAGGACAAATGGTCAACAACAATGGATGCCAAAGAATGACGGCAAAAGGCCATACGATCAAAGGAAACAGTATCAAGACCGACAAAAATACACCTATGAGATGATGCTGGATCAGCCGTGTAAGTTTCACACGCCAAGTCCGAGTAAGCCGGCAAATCACTCAACAAGGCAATGCACTTGGTTTCAGAAAGGAGACAGAGTGGAATCGCCGAATAAGCAGCTTCCACCACCTCCACCTCCACCACTTACAGGAGGAAATGCTCAAGCAGTAGGAGCAGATAACAGATATGAAAACAGGAAGCCGAGATATCAGAATCAGGAAAGAAGAGAAGTTGTGCATCAGGTGCACAATCCAAGAGGTGACGATGATCATATAGGCCATGGAACCATAAATGAGTACAAAGAACATCATCAGAGCTATGTTGTCTTTGTCACAGAGCCGAATGACAAGAAGAGCCAGCAGCGATGAATGATGGAAGTGAATGCCACGATGCCGGCAATTCCCAAGTACATGCATTGGTCTGACCAAGAGATAACTTGGAGTATAAATGATCACCCCAAGATCATGCCAACCCTAGGAGGATACGCTCTGGTTCTGGATCCAACGTTCATGGGCCCAGATATCAACATGAAATTTTCAAAGGTGTTAATCGATGATGGCAGTAGCATCAACATCATGTACAAGGATATTATGCTCAAGTTAGGCATTACCATGAACATGCTGGAGCCGACTAAGACCACTTTCCACGGGATAGTGCCGGAATTGTCCTGTGAGCCAATTGGCAAGATCTGGGTCGACGTCTTATTCGGCAACAGAGAAAATTGTCGCACTGAAGCCATAGAGTTTGAGGTAGTAGATTTGGTCAGCTCATATCATGCCTTACTCGGCAGACCGGCTATGGCAAAGTTCATGGCTACTCCTCATCGCTTACTTGAAGATGAAGCTGCCAGGCCCATGTGGGGTGATCACAGTTGAAGGAGATTACAAAAGATCTATTGCTTGTGCCTCAGCCGGATCTTCACTGGCCGAGTCACTCGTCATAGCACAAGAAAAAAGTCAGATGTTGGAGGTGGCAGCATTGGCCAAAGCAGCACAAATGTCCATGCCAGCACTCACCAACCTGCATGGCAATGTGTCATTTCAAGCTACCAAGGAAACCAAGAAGGTGCAGGTGGATGAAACTTTCCCAGAGCGCACAATAACCATTGGGGCTGGCCTTACAGATAAATAGGAAAGCGAACTCACCAGCTTCCTCCGTGAGAATCGGGACATCTTTGCATGGTCCACTCAAGATCTGCAAGGAGTTCCGAGGGAGCTGGCTGAGCACTCTCTTCATGTAAGACCAGATGCAAGGCCGGTGAAGCAACCCCTCCACCGCTTCACCGAAGATAGGAGGAAAGTCATAGCGGTCGATATTGCAAGATTTTTAGTTGCTGGATTCATCATGGAAGTGCTGCACCCGGACTGGTTTTCAAATCCAGTCCTGGTCGAGAAGAAGAAAGATGACCCAAACGTGGCAGTGGTATGGCGCATGTGTATTGATTACACGAACCTCAACAAGGCGTGTCCAAAAGATCCATTTCCTCTGCCTCGGATCGATCAAGTCATAGATTCTACTGCTGGGTGTGAGTTGTTGTCATTTGTGGATGCATATTCAGGATTTCATCAGATTCTACTGAATCCAAATGATCAAATAAAGATAGATTTTATCACCCCGTACGGGGCTTATTGCTATCGCACCATGCCATTCGGATTAAGAAATGCAGGCACAACATATCAAAGATGCATGCAAAAATGCTTGCAAGATCAATTGGACAAAAAGTTCAAGTATACGTCGATGACGTGGTAATAAAAACCAAACAAAGTCATACTCTAATCGAGGATTTGCGTCAAACATTCACAAACTTGAGAAGATTCCGGGTGAAACTTAACCCGGAAAAATGCACATTTGGTGTCCCGACTGGCAAGTTACTCGGATTCCTTGTATCCAGCCGAGGAATTGAAGCTAACCCGACAAAGATCAGGGCCATCGAAAGAATGGAATTGCCAAAAACTCTCAATGATGTCCAGAAGTTTACTGGATGCCTGGCTTCATTGAGCAGGTTTGTTAGTCGGCTAGGCGAAAAAGCCCTACCACTATATCAGCTGATGAAGAAATCAGACAAATTCACATGGACACAGCAAGCTGATAGTGCTTTCCATGAATTAAAGAAAATGTTGGCAACAGCACCAATATTAGCGTCACCACTATCCAAGGAGCCAATGCCGCTCTATGTTGCCGCAACCAACAGAGTTGTAAGTGCAGTAATAGTGGTTGAACGTGAAGAAGGGGGCAAATCAGTCCAAAGACCAGTATATTACTTGAGCGAAGTGCTCTCTGTCTCGAAACAAAATTACCCGCATTATCAGAAGATGACATATGGGGTATATATGGCAGCAAAGAAGCTAAAACATTATTTTCAGGAACACCCGATCCGGGTAATATGCGAGGCACCTATCTCGGATATATTGGGCAGCAAAGATGCCAGCGGCCGAGTAGCCAAATGGGTCATTGAACTGGCACCATACACTCTACAATATGATAGGCGGGATGCAATAAAATCTCAAGCCGTTGCAGATTTCTTTGTAGAATGGATGGAGATGCAGTACGAACCACCACTGCCAGATCCAAATTACTGGAAAATGCATTTTGATGGGTCCAAGACGAAAATGGGTCTGGGCGCCGGGATAGTGCTCACATCTCCAAAGAGGGATCAACTGAGGTATGTCTTGCAGATTCATTTTGCTGCTTCTAACAACGTTGCCGAGTACGAAGCACTCGTCCATGGGATTAAAGTAGCCAAGGAAATTGGTATAAAAAGGATCATGTGTTTTGGCGATTCAGATTTGGTGATTCAGCAAGTGTCTGGACATTGGGACGCACTGGACGCAAACATGGCATTATATCGCTTCCACGTGCAGCAAATTTCGGGATATTTTGACGGTTGCGAATTTCACCACATTCCTAGAGCAGAAAATGAGGCAGCAGATGTGTTATCCAAGCTGGGATCATCTAGACAAGCAATACCACCAGGGGTAGCATTGGAGCATCTCAGGAAGCCATCGATCACGCCCTCACCAGAGTCCGAATCAATCAGGGTCATCCCGGCGAGTCAGTAATCAGAGGCAGTGCCAATGGATATTGACTCAGGGGTAAGTTCGAGTCACTCGGGGACTGATCCGTTCACCTCAGGGGTAGCCGAATCACACTCGGGGGCTCCCCAGGTTATGTCGGCAGAACATACCTCGGCGAAACCAATGGACATTGATGGTGAAGCAGACCCGGAACCGCTAATACCAACGTGGGCACAACCAATATTCAGTTATTTGAAGGATGGAACCTTGTCGAGTGATGAGACACTGGCAAGGCAAACGGCACGAAGAGCAAAAGCATACACCATAATCAACAAGGAACTATACAAACGAAGCATGACAAGTGTACTACATCGTTGTATTAGTTCAGAGAAAGGCCAGGAGATTTTATTGGATATCCATCAAGGAGAGTGCGGGCACCATGCATCATCAAGAGCGTTGGTAGCCAAGGCATTCCGACATGGATTTTACTGGCCAAGCGCATTGGCACAAGCACAAGAGTTAGTCGGGAAATGCAGTGGTTGTCAACACTATGCGTCCAAGTCACGTTTGCCAGCGTCAGAATTGAAGACTATACCAATCACATGGCCTTTTGCAGTGTGGTGCCTGGATATGGTAGGACCATTCAAAACAGCAAGGGGAGGCATGACTCATATCTTGGTCATGATCGATAAGTTCACCAAGTGGATATAAGTGAAGCCAATCAAAAAACTGGTCGGCAAAACAACTGTTACATTCCTAAGAGATATAATCCTCAGATACGGTTACCCGCACAGTGTGATCACTAACAATGGCACAAACTTTGTCGAAGGGGCTTTTGCTCGCTTCTGTGGGAAACACCAAATAAAACTCGATGTAGCACCAGTCGCTCATCCAGAATCAAATGGACAAGTTGAACGGGCTAATGGCTTAGTTCTGTCCGGGATAAAACCCCGCTTAATGGAACCACTCTAGAGATCGCCTGGTTGTTGGATAGAAGAACTACCCTCAGTACTGTGGAGCTTAAGAACGACTCCGAATCGATCAACTGGTTATACGCCATTTTTCCTTGTATATGGGGATGAAGCAGTTTTGCCTGCCGACATAGAGTATGACTCGCCAAGAATAAGGCAATACTCGGAAGCCGAGGTAAAAGAGGCCCGAGAAGATGGAGTAGATTTACTCGAAGAAGCAAGGGAACTGGCATTGTCCAGATCTGCTATATATCAACAAAATATCCGACGCTACCATAGCCAGAAAGTGCAACCTCGTGTTTTCCGAGAAGGAGATATGGTGCTAAGGCTGGTGCAGCGCACAGCCGGGATGCATAAATTATCGCCTCCTTGGGAAGGTCCATTCATTGTAAGCAAAGCATTGCACAATGATTCCTACTATCTCATAGACGCTCGTGAAGCGCAAAAGAACAAGGCAGATAGGTCAGGAGATGAAACCAAAAGGCCATGGAACGTGGCACTGCTTCGTCCCTTCTACACTTAGGAGAAGCAATGCATGTATCACTCGAACTCTCATGTGTCGGATGTGTTTGCCGGCTATATGCTAATAATAAAATGGTATGACCCAAAAAACTGACTCGGGGACTATCCCTTAGGCTTTCCATTTCAATTATTTTACGTCGGCTGGCGTGATACCCAGAATTTATTTCGGAACAAGTAGTGTTTACTCGGAAGAAATTAGCTCTTCGACTATGCTGTTGTCCGAAAACACGGCTTCATGGCAAGCAAGAGAAAAAGATCTAAGACGGGTAAACATGAACGCCGGATAAGTACAAGGGAGAAACGCGAGTCGGCTCTAATTTGTGCCTAACTCTCTACATGTTGTGTTACACTGTGTGTCGAGTAATCTCGGCCAAGTTATCCAAGTTACATATCCGCTAACTAAATCCTTCGTACTTTGAGATCCTAATGTCGAACGCCGAAAAATGGTAGACAAGGGCCAAAGGCAAGGAAAGGTGACACGGCAAAATGAAACTCGGGGACTTGTCCTTGAGTGATTCGCACTCAAAGCATAACGCAAATATATAAGGCCTATCACATGGCACATAGTCAAACTTCAAAGTGCAATATACGTTACATCTGTACCCGACATACCGGGAATCTAATAAAAGTTCAAGTATTTGTTGGCCTAAGGAGCAGGAGAACTCGGAGGAGCATTCTCGGAACCAGGACTGCTTGAAGCATCGGCTGGGTGAGGGGCATCTGCGGCCGGGACATCTGGATCATCTGACTCGGTCGCCTCGCTGTCGCCACCTTCTTCAGCAGGAACTTCGACGAGCGGATCGCCAAGGTCGAGGAAGCTGGGCCCTTCACACCAAGCATGCACCATGGTGTACTCGATCATAGCATAAGCTCGCTCCTGGCGCTTCTTGATCAACTCCGGGTCGTTAAACCATTTGCCATCTCCCCTTATGCAAGCAAGAACATCAAGGTTGATATCCTCGTACCATGAAAGCACGAAGGAGAGAGCCTTGTCCACTGCAGCTCGGCCGGCCGACTCGCGCCATTGATCCAGCCGGTCTTTAGTGAGGAGCAGTCTGTCGGCGAGTGGCTCGATGAGTGCGGGTGGGTCTTCATCCGTCCAGAGCATGCGGAACGCATGGATAGCCGCTTTGAGCAAGTCCACACCGCAAGATCTAAGGGTCTTGACCCGTTCAGACACCGCTGCAAGGAGCTCCTCCATGGACACATCACCGTCAGCAGGAGCACCAGCCTCAGCTCTCACCTTCTTCATGGCTCGGAT
The DNA here is from genome assembly GCA_916181665.1 of Avena sativa. Taxonomy (NCBI): domain Eukaryota; kingdom Viridiplantae; phylum Streptophyta; class Magnoliopsida; order Poales; family Poaceae; genus Avena; species Avena sativa. The sequence continues at coordinate 327,613,592 of OV702279.1, forward strand.
GGCAAACATGTTGGCCTCAGGAAAGTTCTCTGCAAGCAAAAAGAGAAAGTTAGCAAATAGCAAAGGAAGATGGAAGAAATCCAGCAGGACTTGGACAATGCGTAAAGAGTAAGAACTCACTACCGAGAAAGAAGTTGATGGCAGCGAGCTTGCTATGCCAAGTCTTGGTCTTGGCTTGAAGGGCGTCGAGGTTCATATTGGTCGACTCGACCAATGACTCGGCCTCGTCGAGCAACTTCTTAGTCTTCTCGATGCTACCAGCCTGCTGCTCGCTCTTCTCGGCAATCTCCTCGTCCAGTCCCTTCACCTCGGCCAAGTGCTTCTCCTCCGTCTCGGCCATCAGTTTCTTTAGCCGAGTCACCTCGTCGCGCTCCTTCTGGAGTTTGGCTTGGTGCTTCTCTGCTTATTCAGAACAAATGTTTGTCAGTACCAACAGAAAAATTTCAACTATTGGCTTAGAAGGCAGGAAATTTACTCTCGGCCTCGCTGATTTGCGAGTGAAGATCGTTGATGGTATCCTGAGCAGTGGCTGTGTAACAAGTACATGAGGAAAAATGAGAATATGAACCAAGGAAAATTACATCAAATAAGAAAGAGGAAGAGCAAAGATATTACCTTGGCCGAAGGTGTCAGTCCGCAGCTTCTCATACGCAAGTTCAAGCTTGCGATGCGCCAGGACGAGAGCTTGGTGCACCTTGGTGCGCTCGTTGTGCGTAAGATAATCAAAGAAGTTAGACAATAAGGAAGAGTCAAGGTAGGCGACCGTCCGAATAAAAAAGATCTTAAGAGCTTACAGCCGAGTAAGTTCCTTACTCGACAGTAACCTCGAGGGCTAGGGATTGAAGCTCTAACATGAGTTTTTTGAAGGGTTTCGCGGCATAGTAAATCAAAATTTTCTACGGATGTGAACAGAGGGAAAGCCAAGATCTAATCTAGGAGATGCAAACAACGAGAGAGATTGGATTAGATCTTCATACCCTTGAAGATTCGCACAGCGGAACGTTCGTGGGAACGTGGGTGATGTAGTCGTACTCGCTTCTCCTCCTCGCGATCCGATCCGATCTAGCACCACAAGTGGCGGTGCCTCCGTGAGATGCACACGTGCAGCACCTCGACGTCTCCTCCTTCCTCGGTCCAGCAAGTATGGTGGAGAGACGGATTGGATCTACAACACGACGGCGCGGTGTATATGGTGGAGAGTTTCTGTAGCAGGGCTTCGCCTACACGCAGTCGGGAGGGAGAGAGAGAGGAGGGCAGCAGGGCGACTGGCTTGAGGGGAAGGTGTGTGTGTGTGGGGGGGTGGTGCGCCCCCAGACCTTTTTATATAGAGGGGTGGGCGGCAGCCCTAGCCCCTCCCACAAGCCCAAACCGGCGGCCAAAGGAGGAGGAGTGGGAGGCAAGGAAACCCCCCCTTCTAGAAGCTCCAATTAGGGTTTTACCCTAGTTGGCCGGTTGGGCCCTATGGGGCCTTGTGCCCCTGGCCCAATGCGGCTAGGGAACTCCCTCATAGGCCCATGCCCCCTCCCGGAAGGTGGGGCCACGTTGGTCCCCTTCCGGAAGGTTCTAGAAGCTTCCGGTACAATACCGATTAACCCGGAACAATTCCGAACTCCAAAAACTGCACTGCCTTATATGAATCTTATTCTCCGGACCATTCCGGAACCTCTCGTGATGTACCGGATCCCATCCGAGACTCTGAACAAAAACTCATAAACCAATCATCCAATCTATCCTAGCATCGAGACACGTTAAGTGTGTGACCCTGCGGGTTCGAGAATATGCGGACATGATCTTCTATCAATAATCAACAGCGAAGTCTGGAAACCCATATTGACTCCCACACATTCATCGATGATCATATCGTATGAACCACGATGCCAGGATTCAATCAATCCCATATATATATTCCCTTCGTCTCGCGATATTTTACTTGCCCGAGATTTGATCGTCGGTACCGTCATACCTAGTTCAATCTCGTTCACAGCAAGTACTTTACTCGTTCCGTAATCCGATATCACTTTGTGATTAACTCCTTAACCACATGCTTGCAAGCGGTGTTGATATCGATTACCGAGTGGGCCCAAAGTATATCTCTCCGACTTGGGAGGGACAAATCCCATCTCGATACATACAACCCAACAGATACTTTCCGATCACCTGAGAGACACCTTTATGATCACCCTTTCATAGGATGACGTTTGATGACCTCAAAGCTTTCTTCCGATACTAGGGAGTTGTATTATCTCATGGTTTAAGGAATACAATATTTGACATAAGAAAAGCTTCGCAAAGATGAACACGATGACACGATCTAATTGCTTCGCTTAGTTTGGGTCTGTCCATCATATCATTCTCCCAATGATGTGATCTCATTATTAATCGACAACTCATGTCTATGGTTAGGAAACCTTAACCATCATTAATCAATGAGCTAGTCCATAGAGGCGTACTAAGGACACGGTGTTGTTCACAAACCACACAAGTATTAAAGTTTCCGCTTAATACAATTCTAGCATGGAATATAAACTTTATCATGAACAAGAATTATAATAATAACATCTTTATTATTGCCTCTAGGGCATAATTCCAACAATCTCCCACTTGCACTAGAGTCAATAATCTAGTTTACATTTGGAAACAATCTCACACCCATGGCACTGAGGTGCTGATCATGTTTTACACGTGGAAGAGGTTTAGTCAATGGATCTGCGACATTCAGATCTGTATGTACTTTGCTAATCTTCAGATCTCCATCTGCTATATAATCTCGGATTATATGAAACTTGCGGTTGATATGCTTGGTATTTGGATGATATCTTGGTTCCCTAGCGAGTGCTATGGCGCTAGTGTTGTCACACAATATCTCTAGTGGGTCCAATGCACTTGGAACCACGCCAAGCTCAGTGATGAAGTTCCTGATCCAAACTCCTTCACTTGACGCTTCTGCAACAGCCATGTATTCCGCTTCTACTGTAGATCCCGCGATCACGCGTTGCTTGCAGCTTCTCCAGCTCACAGCTCCTCCATTCAAAATATACACGTATCCTGTCTGAGATTTAGAATCATCCTTGTCGGTGTCGAAACTAGCATCGACGTAACCTTTTACGACGAGCTGTTCATCACCCCCATAGACTAAGAACATTTCTTTAGTCCTATTTAGGTACTTTAGGATGTTTTTCACAGCTGTCCAGTGTTCCACTCCTGGATCACTTTGATATCTGCTCGTCAAACTAAGAGCATTGGACACATCCGGTCTAGTACACAGCATGGCATTCATGATAGAACCTATGGCCGAGGCATAAGGCACTTTGCTCATAGCTTACCTATCATTTACCGTAGTTGGACACTGAGCCTTGCTCAATATCTTACCTGACAACATAGGCACTGAACCTTTCTTTGCCTTATCCATTCTGAACCTTTTCAGAACTTTGTCTAGGTATGTACTCTGGCTTAAAGCTATCAGGCGTCTTTGTCTATCTCTATTGATTTTGATGCCCAATATATAAGCAGCTTCACCTAGGTCTTTCATTGAAAAACACTTGTTCAAATAACTCTTCACATCGTTAAGCATGTTAATGTCATTTCCAATAATCAATATGTCATCCACATATAGTACCAGAAATGTCACCGAGCTCCCACTCACTTTCTTGTAGATACAAGCTTCGTAGCAATTTGGAACAAATCCAAAGCTCTTGATCACTTGATCAAAACGAAGGTTCCAACTCCGAGATGCTTGCTTCAGTCCATAAATGGAACGCTGAAGTTTGCATACTTTATCAGCATCCTTAGGATCGACAAAACCTTCGGGTTGCATCATATACAACTCTTCATCAATGTTGCCATTGAGGAACGCAGTCTTGACATCCATCTGCCAAATTTCATAATCATGAAACGCAGCAATTGCTAATAAAATCCGAATGGACTTACACATCGCTACGGGAGAGAAAGTCTCATCGTAGTCAACACCTTGAACTTGTCGAAAACCTTTTGCGACAAGTCGTGCTTTATAGACGGTAACATTACCATCCGCGTCCGTTTTCTTCTTGAAAATCCATTTGCACTCAACGGCCTTTCGGTCGCTAGGAGGGTCCACCAAAGTCCATACTTGGTTTTCGCTCATGGATCCCAATTCGGATTTCATGGCTTCTAGCCATTTCTCAGAGTCTGGGCTCATCATCGCTTCCTCATAGTTCGTAGGTTCACTGTCTTCTACTAGCAAGACAGTCAAGACAGGGTTGTCGTACCACTCAGGAGGGGAACGCGACCTTGTCGACCTGCGACGTTCAGTAGCAGCATCGTCCGAAGCTTCATGATCCTTGTCATTAGCTTCCTCTATCGTTGGTGCAGGCGGCACTGGAACAATTTCAGGTGCTGCGCTACTCTCCAATTCAAGAGAAGGTTCAATAACCTCGTCTAGCTCTACTTTCCTCCCACTCACTTCTTTTGAGAGAAACTCCTTCTCAAGAAAGGAACCGTTCTTTGCGACAAACACTTTGCCTTCGGTTCTGTGATAGAAGGTATACCCAATAGTTTCCTTAGGGTATCCTATGAAGACGCATTTCTCCGCTTTGGGTTCGAGCTTGTCCGGCATCAACTTCTTGACGTAAGCTTCGCATCCCCAAACTTTGAGAAACGACAACTTAGGTTTAGCACCAAACCACAGTTCATACGGTGTCATCTCAACGGATTTAGATGGTGCCCTATTTAAAGTGAATGCAGCAGTTTCTAATGCATAACCCCAAAATGATAACGGCAAATCAGTAAGAGACATCATTGATCGGACCATATCTAATAAGGTTCGATTTCGGTGTTCCGACACACCATTGCGCTGTGGTGTTCCGGGTGGCGTGAGTTGCGAAACGATTCCGCTTGCTTTAAGATGCATGAGAAAATCATAACTCAAATATTCACCTCCATGATCGGATCGCAGAAATTTAATCTTTCTGTTACGATGGTTCTCCACTTCATTCTGAAATTCCTTGAACTTTTCAAACGTTTCAGATTTATGTTTCATTAAATAGATATACCCATATCTACTTAAGTCATCGGTAAAAGTGAGAAAATTGCGATATCCACCGCGCATCGAAACACTCATCGGTCCGCATACATCGCTATGTATGATTTCCAACAAGTCCGTTGCTCGCTCCATCATACCGGAGAACGGGGTTTTGATCATCTTGCCCATGAGGCATGGTTCGCATGTGTCAAATGATTCAAAATGAAGAGACTCCAAAAGTCCATCAGTATGGAGTTTCTTCATACGTTTTACACCAATATGACCTAGACGACAGTGCCACAAATGAGTAGTATTATCACTATCTACTTTGCATCTCTTAGCCTCAATGTTATGGATGTGTGTTTCATCCCTTTCGAGATTTAGAAGAAATAATCCATTCACAATAGGTGCATGACCATAAAAGATGTTACTCATATAAATAGAACAACCATTATTCTCCGATTTAAATGAATAACCGTCTTGCAATAAACAAGATCCAGAAATAATGTTCATGCTCAACGCAGGCACATAATAACATTTATTGAGGTTTAAAACTAATCCCGAAGGTAAAACTAAGGAGAGCGTGCCAACGGCCATCACATCAACTCTTGATCCGTTGCCAACGCGCATCGTCACCTCATCCCTCGCAAGCCGCCGCCTATTCCGTAGCTCCTGTTTCGAGTTACAAATATTAGCAACTGAACCAGTATCAAATACCCAGGCACTACAACAAGGGCTAGTAAGGAAAACATCAATAACATGTATATCAAATATACCTTTGATGGTGCCATCCTTCTTGTCCGCTAAGTACTTCGGACAGTTGCGCTTCCAGTGACCCTTGTCCTTGCAATAGAAGCACTCAGTGTCCGGCTTAGGACCAGACTTGAGCTTCTTCTCAGCAGGGGCAGTGCGCTTGCCGCCGCCCTTCTTGAAGGGCTTCTTTGCACCCTTACCTTTCTTGAAGGTGGGGGGCTTGTTGACCATCAACACATGATTATCCTTTTTGATGTCCACTTCCGCGGCCTTCAGCTTTGCGAAGAGCTCGGTGATCGTATCAGTGGAACCAATCTGATTATGAGTCACTACAAAACTTTTGTAGCTGGGAGGGAGTGATTGCAGAACCCTGTCAATCTTGAGCTCCTCTGGAATCTTGCAGTCCAGTTGCTCAAGGCGTTGAGTGTAGCCCGACATCTTAATGGCGTGCTCACTAACGGAACTCCCTTCCTCCATCTTGCAGTTAAAGAACTTCTCAGAGATCTCATATCTCTCAGAACGGGCCTGAGTCTGAAACATGGTTTTCAGCTCCTCGAGAATCTCAAAGGGCCCGGGATAGTCTTCAAAACGATTTTGAAGGTCCGATTCCATAGCAAACAACATGGTGCTCTTAATCACACCATAATCATCTTTGCGCGACCGATAGACAGCTTTCTCATCAGCCGGCGCAGTAGCAGCAGGTGCGTTACCTAACGCATTCTCAAGGACATAGTCCTTTTGACCGCCAGAGAGAATGATTCTCAGATTGCGGAACCAGTTGGTGAAGTTAGACCCATTGTTCTTAAGTTTTTCTTTCTCAGCAAAAACGTTGAAGTTGAAGTTGGACTTAGCCATGTGATCTACAATATTTGCAAGTACAAATTAGACTATGTTCATGACAACTAGTTCAACTTTTAATCAAATTACTAGATGAACTCCCACTAAATTCAACATCCCTCAAGTTGTTTAGTGAACACGATCCAAATTCACCACACCTAATCCGATCTTCACGAGAAGAGATGTGGTTTCAATGGTGGACAATGAAGTGTCGATCATATCATTCATATGACTCATGCTTAACCTTTCGGTTCATGTGTTCCGAGGCCATGTCTGTACATGCTAGGCTCGTCAAGTTAGACCCAAGTATTTCCGCGTGTGCAAAACTGGCTTGCACCCGTTGTATGTGAGCGTAAAGTCTATAGCACCCGATCATCACGTGATGCTTGGACACGACGAACTTTCGCAACGGTGCATACTTGGGGAGAACACAGTTTTTATCTTGATATTTAAGTGAGGAATCATCTTATAATGCTACCGTCGCGATCTAAGCATAATAAGATACATAAAAGGATAAACATCACATGCATATAACTTTATGTGACATGGTATAGCCAATCTTCGCGCAATGATCTCCATCTTGTGCGTGCCGGCATGATCTCCATCACTCCACCATGATTGCCTCCACCACGAATAGCAACTACAACTATTGCTAACTACTTTGCGATAAAGTGAAACTATTACATGGCGTATAAGAAGTTGACACACAGGTCATACACAATTATAAAGACAACCATATGGCTCCTGCCGGTTGTGTACTCATCGACATGCAAGTCGTGAAACATTACAAAACATGATCATCGCATACATTATACACATCACATCTTGGGCCATACCATATCACAGAAAATACTCCCTGCAAAAACAAGTTAGACGCCTCTACTTTGTTGTTGCATGTTTTACGTGGCTTATGGGAGTAGATGCTAAGAACGATTCTTACCTATGGAAAGCCACAACGGTGATATTATGGTTGCCAAACTCCGGTGTTAATCCCATGACAACTATAGTGAGAGAAACTGACATCCACCAGCCGCATGTGTGCAACAAGCCACACGTCAAGTGCGGAGCCGGTCTCGCGAACGACGTCGCGTAAGGTTGGCCTGGACCGCTTCAATCTCACTATCCCGCGTCATAAGAAGAACACAAACAAGAGGCTTGCAACAAAAAACATCAACGCCCGCAACAATCATGTTGCGTTCTACTCGTGAATCACATCTACGCATAGATCTAGCTCTGATACCACTAAAGGGTTTCGCGGCATAGTAAGTCAAAATTTTCTACGAATGCGAACAGAGGGAAAGCCAAGATCTAATCTAGGAGATGCAAACAACGAGAGAGATTGTATTAGATCTTCATACCCTTGAAGATTCGCACAGCGGAACGTTCGTGGGAACGTGGGTGATGTAGTCGTACTCGCTTCTCCTCCTCGCGATCCGATCCGATCTAGCACCACAAGTGGCGGTGCCTCCGTGAGATGCACACGTGCAGCACCTCGACGTCTCCTCCTTCCTCGGTCCAGCAAGTATGGTGGAGAGACGGGTTGGATCTACAACACGACGGCGCGGTGTATATGGTGGAGAGTTTCTGCAGCAGGGCTTCGCCTACACGCAGTCGGGAGGGAGAGAGAGAGGAGGGCAGCAGGGCGACTGGCTTGAGGGGAAGGTGTGGGGGGTGGTGCGCCCCCAGCCCTCTTTATATAGAGGGGTGGGTGGCAGCCCTAGCCCCTCCCCCAAGCCCAAACCGGCGGCCAAAGGAGGAGGAGTGGGGGGCAAGGAAACCCCCCCCTTCTAGAAGCTCCAATTAGGGTTTTACCCTAGTTGGCCGGTTGGGCCCTATGGGGCCTTGTGCACCTGGCCCAATGCGGCCAGGGCACTCCCTCATAGGACCATGACCCCTCCCGGAAGGTGGGGCCACGTTGGTCCCCTTCCGGAAGGTTCTAGAAGCTTCCGGTACAATACCGATTAACCCGGAACAATTCCGAACTCCAAAAACTGCACTGCCTTATATGAATCTTATTCTCCGGACCATTCTGGAACCTCTCGTGATGTCCCGGATCCCATCCGAGACTCCGAACAAAAACTCATAAACCAATCATCCAATCTATCCTAGCGTCGAGACACGTTAAGTGTGTGACCCTGCGGGTTCGAGAATATGCGGACATGATCTTCTATCAATAATCAACAGCGGGGTCTGGAAACCCATATTGACTCCCACACATTCATCGATGATCATATCGGATGAACCAAGATGCCAGGATTCAATCAATCCCATATATATATTCCCTTCGTCTCGCGATATTTTACTTGCCCGAGATTTGATCGTCGGTACCGTCATACCTAGTTCAATCTCGTTCACAGCAAGTACTTTACTCGTTCCGTAATCCGATATCACTTTGTGATTAACTGATGTGGACATCCCTACTATTGATACAACCGTTGTACCTACAGCAACACACATACAAGGACCCATCACAAGATCTCGTGCCAAACAACTTAACTATCAGGTACTTTCGTTTCTTGGAACTATTCCTTACATACATGAGAATATGATGCTGCCTAAATCAGATATATTTCTTACTCTTAGGAATGATGGACCAAGCATGGATGAGAGAGACAAGCATTGGAGCATGGCCATGCATGGAGATGGCAGCAAGCATGTGATGATCCAAGAGAAGGCCACGGATGAAGATTTCAGAACTTTGAGGCCACCATAATGAAGAAAGAAGGCTTGGACGAAATATTCAAGATCAATACTTTATGAATTCGTCCATAGCATAATATGGTGCTGCGACACCTTTATTTTGGGCTAGGCCCATGTAATTTTCGCAGGATTTTAATTAGCCACTTTTTAGAGTCCGTATTTGAGGGGAAAAGGACTTTTAGGGTTGGATTCGGCCACCACTTCCATGGCTGGCCGAAACCCCACCTTTTCGCCCTTAAATACGCCCCATAGCCGAACCTTTAGACTCGGATTTTGTTTAGACATTAAGTTAGCCATAGTCGCAACTTCGCCAAGGCTCGAGCGTCGCAGAGGCCTCTTGTACTTCGCACCTATTCAGGATCCCACCTCTTTCAATAAAGCTTTCCTCTTAATCCGCAATATCTTGATTGCAATATTGGTTCTTACTTGTTCTCGATTTCAGGTAGGAATTAAGACCCTCGCTGGTCAGGCTGATCGTGTTCACGCAGGATCGGTAACCTCCAGGAGATTGGCCTAGCGATTGCATTGGCGCTCGTGCTCGCACGTGTAGTCGGATCGTCAAGCCCGAACTCCACCAAATCGACTATCGCCATCTCATCGAAAGATCGGACACCTTTGCCCTATCAAGTGGTATCAGATTTCAGGTTGCTCGGTGAGATTTTACTGTTTTTCATAGATTAGATCTGTTTTTACCTATAACCCACGAAAAAGCCAAAAACACAGTTAGAGTTTAGATCCATCCCATAACCAATCTACGCCTCGCATTATCTTTTCAGTTTTTTGCATTGTTGAATTTGTGTCTACTTCGTCGCGTCGAGTTGCTGGTCTTAGTGTCTCGTCCCTTAGAGTTTCGAGTTCTGATCATAGTAGTCACCGCCACACTCGCCGATCACCGCCACCATATTCCGCCACCATATTCCGCCGCCATATACCCTACCACCATAAACCCTAATACTCCGCCACCGCCTTCCTACCGCGACACAGATCCGATCAGTTTTCCTGCCGCGGTACGAGTCCGAGTAGAGTTACTATTTCCTAGTTATTTCTTTTGACTTTCCTTCTTTGTTGTTTCCGTGTTCAGCTAAAGTCCGTGTCGAGCTAAGAGTCCGGTCGTAAGTCCAGAAGGAGAGCAAAAAAAAAAAAAAGTCTGGAACCGCCTCCGAAATTTTTTCTGGCTATACTGGTTTTCGGCTTTGGGGATCACTTTTCTCCATCGGCCGTTATAGCGATATTTTTTTGGCGCCTGCACGCTTTCCGGAGCAAAATAAAAAATTTCGAAAAAAAAATCTGGGGGGCTAACCTCTTTTTAGACCCCGTAGATCAGTTCTAGACACTCGCCATCATAGTGATTTTCTGCATCTCGGATCGCTTTTCAGGGTGCTATATCATCTTACAGTGCTTGTTGTGTCGCGTCGTGACATCGTTGGTGATCTAGGCTCGCGTCTATAGTACGGTCTATCCTAGGACCAGCACAGTACCGTCGTTGAGCATTCTTTCAACTTTTGCATTGCTGTTTTGATAATTGCTAACCCCTTTGCTAAGCCTTCCCAGAGCTCCACAGATACTCTCCACGTGCGGTGTTTTGACTCCTGGTAATCGCTTGGTTCAATCTCTGGACCCACTGATCCTCGTGGTTGCACATCGCCTTTTCCTGCTGTTTGGTAAGAACTTGTAAGAGCTTCGTATATTGCTTGATGGATTACGCGTGACTTCCACCATATTCCTGTAGTATATACCTGTGCTTTTTAAGGACTAACCATGACAGATACTTCGCGGAACCCTGCCACCATGACGAACGAAGAACTACATGCCCACTTCTCCGCGCTCTTGGTCAGTCGCGCTGAAGACGTGGATACGCGCCTAGGGGAGTTTGACACCAAGCTCACCAACGCCATGGACAAGATCGATGGACTCGAGAAATCCTTCAACGCCAAGCTTGACGTTCGGTTCAAGGAGCTTTTGAACCGATTGCCCGCACTAGCACCGGCACCCACACATGGCGCACGGCGCATTCCGATCACGGGTCGGACTGCTGGTTCGGCTGCCGCCGCACCCCCGGCGGCTCCTGCTGCGACTGACGTTCCTCAGACTTCCGCCGCGGCTGCTGCTGCGACACTGGGGACAGACGACGGGTACTACTACGACCCCGACGACGACGATCTGTTTGACGAGGAGGTTGAACAACCTCCACAGGTACCTGCTGGTCGTCCCCGACATTACTACCGCAACGCTCGCCCACCGGTACGTAATGATGATGATCATGTTGCAAAGCTTAAATTAAATATTCCATCTTTTGAGGGTAAATATAATCCTGATGCATATCTTACATGGGAGATGGAAGTAGAACAACGTTTTGCATGCTTAAAATATCCTGAGAATATGCGTGTTAGTGCTGCTACATGTGAATTTACTAAATTTGCTTCACTTTGGTGGTCTGAGTATTGTCGTTTAAATCCTACTACTATTCCTAGTACTTGGACTGCTTTAAAAACTGCTATGCGTGTTCGTTTTGTACCTCCCACTTATCAACGTGATTTATTAAAGAATCTGACACGCTTAGAGCAAGGGAAAAATTCTGTAGAAGAGTATTATCAGGAATTGCAAACGGGGATGGTTAGGTGTGGTCTTGTTGAATCTAATGAACAAATGCTTGCACGTTTCTTTGGTGGATTAAACAAGGACATTCAGCACATATTAGATTATAAGGAATATAATTCTATCACTCGTTTGTTTCATCTTGCTTGCAAAGCTGAACGTGAAGTGCAGGATCGCCAAACACCATGGAGGAGGACTAATAATTCTGCAGGTCGTACATCCACTTGGACATCCCGACAATCAGCGCCTCCTCGTGATTCGCCTCCAGCTACTACCACATCCAAGGCCACCACAAGATTTCCAGCTGCTCCTCCCCCATCATCCAATGCTCCTGCTCGTAGTGCATCTTCTATGGCTTCCACGGGTAAGACAAAGGATATACAATGCCGCAAGTGCTGGGGTTTTGGTCATATTGAGAGACAGTGCACAACACAACGTGTGATGATGGTGCGAGAAGATGGTGAATACGATTCAGCGAGTGACTTTGATGAAGATACACTAGCCCTTCTTTCTGCTCGAGATGGAGCCAATTCTGATGCTGATGAAGAGCCAGAGGTAATGGGAGCTGAAGCTGCTGATCAATACAAGAGCTTAATTACACAACGTGTGTTGAGTGTGCAATTGAGCAAATCTGAGCAAGATCAACGCCACAACCTGTTCCAAACACGTGGTGTTGTCAAGGAAAGAGCTATACGGATCATCATTGATGGAGGGAGTTGTAATAATCTGGCCAGTGTTGAGATGGTAGAGAAGCTTGCGCTTCCAACAAGACAACGCCCACATTCATACTACATCCAATGGTTTGAGAGTTCTCGCAAGATCAAGGTAACAAGAACGGTACGCGTGCATTTTACTATTGGTACATATTCTGATTTTGTTGATTGTGATGTTGTACCTATGCAAGCTTGTTCTTTGTTACTTGGTAGACCATGGCAATTTGATAGAGAATCTGTTCATAATGGCAAAACTAATCACTATTCTCTTATGCATGATGGAAAGAAAATTGGTCTAAAACCTATGACTCCCGAACAGATTTTAAAAGATGATCTTGCTAGAGCTAGTAGAGCTAAAACTGAGGAGAAAAATAAAAGTGAGAATCAGATTGTTGCTGCAGATTTTATACCACCCAAGAACACTAAATCTGATTCTACACATGCTACTGAAATTCGTTTGAAGAGTCCATGTATGCTTGCAAATAAAATTGATATTGCTGAACTAGATGTAAACAATACTCAATGTTATGCAATTGTCTGCAAAGAGGTTTTGTTTTCATTTGAGGATATGCCTCCTTCATTGCCATCCGCTGTTGCTAACCTTTTGCAGGAATATGAGGACGTCTTTCCCGCCGAGTTGCCACCAGGACTACCTCCTATTAGAGGAATTGAGCACCAAATTGATCTAATTCCTGGTGCCACGTTGCCCAACCGCGCGCCATATAGAACCAATCCAGAGGAGACAAAGGAGATACAACGCCAAATTCAGGAACTACTCGACAGAGATCATATTCGTGAGTCCCTTAGCCCCTGTGCTGTTCCTATTATTTTGGTACCTAAGAAAGATGGTTCTTCGCGCATGTGTACTGATTGTAGAGCTATCAATAATATTACTATTCGATATCGTCATCCTATTCCACGTTTAGATGACATGCTTGATGAATTGAGTGGCTCTACCATGTTTTCTAAAGTTGATTTGCGTAGTGGTTACCACCAGATTCGTATGAAATTAGGAGATGAATGGAAAACAGCATTTAAAACTAAGTTCGGTTTATATGAGTGGTTAGTAATGCCGTTTGGTTTAACTAATGCACCTAGCACTTTCATGAGATTAATGAACGAAGTTTTACGTGCTTTCATTGGACGTTTTGTGGTAGTCTACTTTGATGATATTCTGATTTATAGCAAATCTTTAGAGGATCATTTGGACCATTTACGTGCTGTTTTTAATGCTTTACGTGATGCACGTTTGTTTGGTAACCTTGAGAAGTGCACCTTTTGCACCAATCGAGTTGCGTTTCTTGGCTATGTTGTTACATCACAGGGTATTGAAGTGGATCTAGCCAAGATTGAAGCTATTGAGAATTGGCCGCAGCCCAAGACGGTCACACAAGTGAGGAGTTTTCTTGGCCTCGCTGGTTTTTATAGGCGCTTTGTCAAAGACTTTGGATCAATTGCCGCGCCGCTGAATGAGCTTACCAAGAAGGATGTGCCCTTTGTTTGGGGCGATGCACAACAACAGGCCTTCGTCATATTGAAAGATAAGCTAACACATGCTCCCTTACTCCAACTTCCTGATTTTACTAAGACTTTTGAGCTTGAATGTGATGCTAGTGGAATTGGATTGGGAGGGGTGTTATTACAAGAGGGGAAACCTGTTGCATATTTTAGTGAGAAATTGAGTGGGGCTAGTCTGAACTATTCTACTTATGATAAAGAATTATATGCGTTGGTTCGGACATTAGCAACTTGGCAACATTATCTATGGCCTAAAGAGTTTGTTATTCATTCTGATCATGAATCTTTGAAGCATATTCGTAGTCAAGCTAAGTTGAATCGTCGTCATGCAAAGTGGGTTGAATTTATTGAGTCTTTTCCTTATGTTATCAAACACAAAAAGGGTAAAGATAATATTATTGCTGATGCTTTGTCACGCCGTTATGCTTTGTTATCTCAACTTGACTTCAAAATATTTGGATTGGAAACTATTAAGGAACAATATGTGCATGATGCTGATTTTAAAGATGTGTTGCAGAATTGTAGAGATGGTAGAACTTGGAACAAGTTCGTCTTCAATGATGGATTTGTGTTCCGTGCTAACAAACTATGCATTCCAGATAGCTCTGTTCGTCTTTTGTTGTTACAGGAGGCGCATGGAGGAGGATTGATGGGACACTTTGGTGTCAAGAAGACGGCGGATGTTCTTGCTGCACACTTCTTTTGGCCACGTATGCGTCGAGATGTTGAGCGATTTGTGGCACGCTGCACTACTTGTCAAAAAGCTAAGTCTCGCCTTAATCCACATGGTTTATATATGCCTCTTCCTGTTCCTAGTGTTTCTTGGGAGGATATTTCTATGGACTTTGTTTTGGGATTGCCACGAACACAGAAGGGGAGGGATAGTATTTTTGTTGTTGTGGATCGGTTTTCTAAGATGGCACACTTTATTCCTTGTCATAAAACGGATGATGCTGCGCATATTGCTGATTTGTTCTTTCGTGAAATTGTTCGTTTGCATGGTGTGCCAAATACTATTGTCTCTGATCGTGATACTAAATTTCTTAGCCACTTTTGGAGATGTTTATGGGCTAAGTTGGGGACTAAATTGCTCTTTAGTACTACATGTCATCCCCAAACTGATGGTCAAACTGAAGTAGTAAATAGAACTTTGTCTACTATGTTACGGGCTGTTTTAAAGAAGAACTTAAAATTGTGGGAAGAGTGTTTACCTCATATAGAATTTGCTTATAATCGTTCATTGCATTCTACCACAAAGATGTGCCCATTTGAGATTGTGTATGGTTTTGTTCCTCGTGCACCTATTGATTTATTGCCTTTACCTTCTTCGGTGCAACATAATTTGGATGCTACACAACGCGCTGAAATGATATTAAACTTGCATAAGACTACTAAAGATAACATTGAACACATGAATGCTAAGTATAAACTTGCTGGGGATAAAGGGAGAAAGCATGTTGTGTTTGATGTTGGCGATCTTGTTTGGTTACATTTGCGTAAAGATCGTTTTCCTGATTTACGCAAGTCCAAGTTAATGCCACGTGCTGCTGGTCCCTTTAAGGTGTTAGAGAGAATCAATGATAATGCATATAAACTTGAGTTGCCTGCAGACTTTGGTACGGTTAGTCCTACATTTAACATTGCAGATTTGAAGCCTTACTTTGGTGAGGAAGATGAGATTGCGTCGAGGACGACTTCAATTCAAGAAGGGGAGCATGATGTGGACATCCCTACTATTGATACAACCGTTGTACCTACAGCAACACACATACAAGGACCCATCACAAGATCTCGTGCCAAACAACTTAACTATCAGGTACTTTCGTTTCTTGGAACTATTCCTTACATACATGAGAATATGATGCTGCCTAAATCAGATATATTTCTTACTCTTAGGAATGATGGACCAAGCATGGATGAGAGAGACAAGCATTGGAGCATGGCCATGCATGGAGATGGCAGCAAGCATGTGATGATCCAAGAGAAGGCCACGGATGAAGATTTCAGAACTTTGAGGCCACCATAATGAAGAAAGAAGGCTTGGACGAAATATTCAAGATCAATACTTTACGAATTCGTCCATAGCATAATATGGTGCTGCGACACCTTTATTTTGGGCCAGGCCCATGTAATTTTCGCAGGATTTTAATTAGCCACTTTTTAGAGTCCGTATTTGAGGGGAAAAGGACTTTTAGGGTTGGATTCGGCCACCACTTCCATGGCTGGCCGAAACCCCACCTTTTCGCCCTTAAATACGCCCCATAGCCGAACCTTTAGACTCGGATTTTGTTTAGACATTAAGTTAGCCATAATCGCAACTTCGCCAAGGCTCGAGCGTCGCAGAGGCCTCTTGTACTTCGCACCTATTCAGGATCCCACCTCTTTCAATAAAGCTTTCCTCTTAATCCGCAATATCTTGATTGCAATATTGGTTCTTACTTGTTCTCGATTTCAGGTAGGAATTAAGACCCTCGCTGGTCAGGCTGATCGTGTTCACGCAGGATCGGTAACCTCCAGGAGATTGGCCTAGCGATTGCATTGGCGCTCGTGCTCGCACGTGTAGTCGGATCGTCAAGCCCGAACTCCACCAAATCGACTATCGCCATCTCATCGAAAGATCGGACACCTTTGCCCTATCATTAACTCCTTAACCACATGCTTGCAAGCGGTGTTGATATCGATTACCGAGTCGGCCCGAAGTATATCTCTCCGACTTGGGAGGGACAAATCCCATCTCGATACATACAACCCAACAGATACTTTCCGATCACCTGAGAGACACCTTTATGATCACCCTTTCATAGGATGACGTTTGATGACCTCAAAGCTTTCTTCCGATACCAGGGAGTTTTATTATCTCATGGTCTAAGGAATACAATATTTGACATAAGAAAAGGTTCGCAAAGATGAACACGATGACACGATCTAATTGCTTCGCTTAGTTTGGGTCTGTCCATCATATCATTCTCCCAATGATGTGATCTCATTATTAATCGACAACTCATGTCTATGGTTAGGAAACCTTAACCATCATTAATCAATGAGCTAGTCCATAGAGGCGTACTAGGGACACGGTGTTGTTCACAAACCACACAAGTATTAAAGTTTCCGCTTAATACAATTCTAGCATGGAATATAAACTTTATCATGAACAAGAATTATAATAATAACATCTTTATTATTGCCTCTAGGGCATAATTCCAACATTTTTCATAAAAGAAATCAAAAGAGCTGAAGAGCTTACAGCCGAGTAAGTTCCTTACTCGACAGTAACCTCGAGGGCTAGGGATTGAAGCTCTAACATGAGTTTGTCATAAAAGAAATCAAAAGAGCTTAAGAGCTTACAGCCGAGTAAGTTCCTTACTCGACAGTAATCTCGAGGGCTAGGGATCGAAGTTCTAACATACAAGCTTTGAATGAAGGATTTGAAGGATCAGCGACTATTGAAGAGCTTACAGCCGAGTAAGTTTCTTACTCGGTTGTAACCTCGGGGACTAGGTGATATGTATAAAGGAAATGCTCAATGATACAAAAGAGTAAGAAGTTAATTTACCTCATTCACTTTGTCGACGCGGGCCATCAGAGAAATGGCCTGCTGGGTCATGTCGGAGACGGCCTTGGGGCCCAGCTTCATCTTCTTCCCGGCACGAGTGCTGACCTCCTACTCGCCTGCTGCATTCCATGCCACAGCATAAGGTTCAGCCGAACCAAGGCTTTTGCCACTGAGCGTCCGAGTGAGAACTCGACCCGTTTTCAGGGCGGCTCCCACAGTGGCACGGGTTGCAGCGGCAGAAGTGTGGAGGGTAACAGCCCTCGAGTCGTCACCTGACCCGGCAGCAGCAGATCTGTCCCCTTACCTGCTGAAGCGAGTATTGTCGCCGACGTCGGAGGCCGGATCTGAGGAGCAGAACCCAGAGCGCAAACTAGAGTATCTTGCTTGGAAGAGGCGGATTTTCCAGAAGAGGGGCGAGAAGAACCATAAACCTTGGGCTGGGTCTGGCCCTTTGACAGAGTTTGAGAGCGAGCAGGAAGATTTGGTGAAGGTTTTGGAGCCCCCTGACTGGGCTCGGCAGTTTTGCTGGCTCCAAGATCAGGAAGTTGTTCATTCACATCAGCTTGAGGGCCGATGCCAGAGGAAATGGTGGCAGAGGGTTTCTTGGCGCCAGACTTGTGGGCACCAAGATCAGGAAGTTTCTCCTGGCCAGCGCCAGGGGCGCTAGCCGAGTGATCCACCGGGTCTGACTGACACTAAGAAGCGTGAGCCTCAACAGTGCTAGCCTCTACCCGGACGGGACTCGGCGCCACCGAGTCAGCTGGAGGAGGTGCAGGCCTAAGCGACGAGGCAATGCTAGAAGCAGACTGATTTGCCGTCAAAGGTGCAACACTGAAAATAACAAGACATATATGAGAAAACATCAAGGATGGAAAGGAAAAGAACAGAGAAGGCAAAGTAGAAACAAACTTACCCGGTGACGACCGGGTCGCGAACGACTCGGCGCCCAGCAGCTTGGCGAGTCTCACTCAAGCTGGCAGCAGCAGAGGCAGCAAGAGCTGCCGGACTGGGCTTGTTCTTCTTAGCCGGCTGAGTGCTGGAAGAGGTTCCGCGTCGCTTCGGCTTAGCGACGGGAATCTTGCCGACTCCGCCCACGGCAAGAGGAGGGATATCATGTACCTGGCCAGCTGCAAAAGTAAATAATGGGCTTACTCGGATAAGCAAAAAGGTTAAGCTCACAAGGCATATACCTTCAGAATTGTACAATCATCATCCTCGTCATCGTCAGACCAGTCTTGTAAGGGATTACGAGATTGACTCTTACCAGAAGCAGAAGCGGCTGCAGTGTGCGGAATCGGCATGAAGCACTCCAGGTCATACTCGATCTCGTCCGAGTCAGAGCGGTCCCCATGATAACCAGTAGGAGGGACAGTACTGTCATCAACCTGGTGAAGGAGATTCTGCGAGAGACAAATAGAATGAGAAACTAAAGAACTAAACTAAAGAATGGCAAAAGAGCTAAAGCCTACTCGGCGAGAAGGTAATTCGGAAAACTTACCCAGGGGACAGGCCTGACCCGGCTAAACGGCGGGCAACTCCAAGCCCAATCATCCGCCAAGTTCAATTTGAAGACTGAGCTTACACGACGGGCGACTCCAAGTCGTGAGTGAGCTCCTTAGTGGAATGCCGAGTGGGATCATGGGACCCGCTCATGAAGCACATCTTGTGGCTCCTCGCTTGGATGGGGCTTACCCGGCGTGAGATGAAGGTGCACATGAGTTCAAAGTCGGCGAGATGGAAGTTCTCATCCGGCGACAGCAACCTTTCCAGGATAGCATTTGCCTCGTTTATCGCAGCATCTTGGTCGCGCGTGTCAAATTGCCAGTACTTCTTGTTGGGGACATCATCCGAGAAAGGGGGAAGCTGGATGTTGTCAGTGGACCCGCTATTTTTGACATAGAAAAAGGTTCTATGCCATTTCTTGCAAGAATCAATACCAGCAACCCGAGGAAAGATGGAATCCCTCCTGGGAGTGATGCTAGCAACACCGCACCAAGTAGGTTTCTTCTCGGCACGGGGAACTTCAGGCTGGGGAACAACCTGAACTTTGAAGCGAAAATACTTGGCCCATAGAGCAACTGTAGGCCAAATTCCAAGATAGGCCTCGCAGGCAGATATGAAGCAAGAGAGAGAGCCAATTGCATTGGCAGGAAGATGGTGGGTCTGCAGATGGAAGGTAGAAAGAAACAAGGAAAATAAGGTGCTCACAGGAAGAGCAAAACCGCGTTCAAGGTGGGACAGTAAAACCACCCGCTCGCCAACTTGAGGTTTGGGGGAGATCTCACCGGTGGGGAGGCGGCAATCCACTTGCAGTGGAATGTGTCTGGTGGACCGGAGCCACTCCACTTCTTCGGTGGAGACCTCTGAGCCTTCCCAGCCACCACGCTCGCCGGCGGGGACCTCCTGCTCCTCAGGCACCATCAGCACCGTCGTGAGCATCCATGGAATCGTCGGAGTCTGTATCCTCTTCGGAAAGGAGAGGCTTGGAACAACAAGGACCCGTGCTAGAATCGAAAGAGGACATGGGCAATCGCAGCGCACGAGCAAGAGGGAGAAGGAACCGCAAAGGAGGTAGTTCAATCTTGCGGGCGCGAGGAAGAAGAAAGGCTAAGGAAACTAAACGGGCGTGGGGGAAGTGGAAACCCCCACCCCCTACTTAAGGGCAGTAAAAACCCCCGTCGTGGGATCTAACTGTGCCGTGCGGCTAGCGTGTGGCCGTGTACCAGGCCGGGTCAGTCAGTCGGCGAGCGCCATGTAGCCAAAGATACACGAAAAATCTGGTGCCACGTCATGGCTGGAAGGACAAGAGGCACAGACCGATGGGACTGCCATAGTGACGGGGAATAACTGCGCAGCCGTCACTGTGCCGCCAGAACTTGGAACAAAAATTGAGGCAAGTAATCATGATTACTAGCTGTTAGTGACTGAAGTGCGCCGAAAATGACCCGGAATTGGCCAAAATAACTCGGCTCGAGGCAAGAATGAGCCAAGAAGTCAAAGAATTGACCCGGAATTGTCAGACTAACCCAACAAGGTGCAAAACTGAGGTAGATAAAAGACAAAAACTAAGTTCCATTCACACAAAAGGAACCTGGAGACGCCTAACAGCTTGAACTGCTAGACCTCACCAGCTTCGGGGACTAATGTCGGGGGGATAACCCCCGGTAGGGTCACGAGAGGGGAGACATAGCGCAGCTGGGTTGGCTCCGAGTAAAAATAAACCAGGACGGGTAAGAACGGCAGGGTAAGATAAGCAAGAAAGCTGAGATACAAACTATCTCGGCCCGTATAGGACAAAGTTGTAACCCTTGCAAGTACCAACGAGCCGAGTCAACCGAGGAAGGGCCGAGTCAAGAAGGACGCGTGGCACCTTTCCGAGTAAGGTTCGGGAAGGACCATGGTAAAGCACGGTCAAAAGAGAAGGGCGACGCCGGGTGACACAAAAGGAGCCAGGTGACACCCAAAGCAAGCGCTGACGTACAAAGTAACCGCGTGACGCCGAAAAGAACAAGAAGCAGTGTACCACAAGACCGTTAGCTGTCAAGCTTTATGGACCGGGCCAATGGGCTTAAGGCAAGCCCATAACCCGGCCCATATTGTAGGGACCAAGATCCAAACAGTAAACCCTAGAACCCAAAGGGGTATTAGATAGCTAGCACTACCTATATAAGGGAGGGCATAACAGTAGTAGAAGGAGGTTGGACAAAGTAGAGAACATGTGCCAAGTACTCAAGCGAATACAACTCAAGGAGCACTTGTAATCTTTGGGGTTTCAATCAAATCGTCAAGTGTGGAGAGTTCTTCCTGTTCTTCGTGCATGGCTCGACCGTGCACTCCCTCTCCGGTGACCACAAGCACCCATTCGGCCCCCAACTTAAGCCTACCCATGGCATCTGCCGTGCCACCACCACGACACAGCTCCACTCTTCAATAGCGCTTCACTACCCGGCAACGACGCCAGAAAATAGTCTTGATGACCCACAAGTATAGGAGGTGTATCGTAGTACTTTCGATAAATAGGAGTGTCGATCCCAACGAGGAGCAGAAGGTGCTGAAAAGTGGTATGGAGCAGGCATTCCCTGTGAATACTTAGCAAATGGATTTTTAGTGGTTTTCTGACAAGGCAACAAAACAAGGAGAAAGTAACAAGAGTAACGAACAAACGGAGCAAGTGGCCAAATCCTTTCTTAGCAAAAGGACAAGCCGGTGGAAATACTTATAAGGACCAAACGTTCTCGAGGACACATGGGAATTCTGTCAAGTGCTTTCGCTTCAAATAGCTGAGTACTCTTCTTTGGTGTTTGTAAGTGTTGTGTGGGTGAACCCGTGCTAACATACCGCCCTTCCTAGGACTAATACATACTTGTGATTAAACACCCCTGCAAACATCCGTAACTACATGAAAGTAATTAAGATATAAATCTAACCATAGCCTTAAACTCTGAGATCCTACACTCCCTTGTGCAAAGGTGTCCTAACAGGGGTTCAGGTTTCTGTCACTCCGGCAACCCCACAATTAGTAGCCAAATACACAATGCATTCCCCTAGGCCCATAAATGGTAAAGTATCATGTAGTCGACATTCACATGACACCACTAGAAGAATAACACTACAACTTAAATACTAAACCATTGAATAATAACTCATCACAGATTCACTACTAACAACATGACTTCTCCCACGTCCGTGCACCCACCCTAAGCTATGACATGTGGATTATTGCTCTTACGAGGTCCCACTTGATGATGGTCCATCAAGACTTGAAGAAAGCGCCTATAAAACCATCTAGTTTGATGCCTTGACCAAATACAGGGAGAACACGGCTACTTTGATCTCAGGCACCTGAAAAGGAGCGTGTAAGTATGATAGGTTGTGCAGTGTATACTCGAGGCCTTCCTAGTTGAAGCTTTAGCTGCTTGGGGGGTGCCAAATTGTTGTAAGATGACCTCTTCCTTGTCCTTTGCCATGATGGCCATGCCATTTGGGTGGCAAGCGACTGAGTGTAAACCCGTTCGCCTTAGCGCAGAATAACTTGGAGTTTCCATCCCCCAGCCGAGTACGTGTGAGCCTAGATCTTTGGCTTAGCTTTTTGTTCTTAATGGCAAGGAGGCCACGATGACTTTAAGTGGAGACGAAGAGCTCTTTCCTCCTTCGAGAGTGGCCGCACAAGGCGCCAGATAACCTCCGTAGCCACCGCAATTTGCTTTCGAAGATCACCGGTACTCTGCCTTTGCCAGTTCTCAAGGGCTTTAGCGGTGCAAGACCACTTGATGTAAATGTGGCGGATAGGGTCCAAGGCCTGGATAAGGTTGTTCCATGTCTCAGACACGGTTTCCTCAAAACTAGGCATACACAACTAGAGTTTCTTGAACTTGAAGGATGGATTTCTCGTGGCGGAGAGAACACCTTGCATGAGGAGAGGGGTATGGTCAGAGTTTCTGAATTTCATTCTCTTAGTTAATTATGTCCGGATTAATTTGGAAGCATGATTTGTTAGTTGTATATACCAAGACTAATGTTAATAAACTTCACTGTTGTCCATACTAAAACCGTAGTTACAACACTGAAAATCACATGGGTTATAGTCAGAACAGAAATGATGAACTGATGTAGCATTTCACGGGAAAACAAAGGAACTTTTCACTAGAGTTGCCATAAAGATATGCCTACGATCTTTCATATTTCTTGCCTGACATAGCGCATCCTCTAGGATATCTGAACAAAAATGGGGTTAAAGCAGAAATATCATGCGGTTATGTCAGGTTCATTAACTCTTAATGCACCGAAGTTTTTAACAATTTGTTGAACAAGCCTAGGCTGTCGTAACAAACATACTGAAAAAAGTACAGTGTGAAGTGCGAACTAAAACAAAAGAAGCACTGCTTTTAACCAATGGTCCTGGCCAAAAACTGTCAGAAATTAGTACCACCGCTTAAGCTCAGTCAAGAGGCATCGTTTGTTCACATCCGATTGAGCAGAAGTATGATGCTGAACGAACACTGAGGTGATTATGATCGATGGAATTGGAGGGAGTAGAGGAAAGGTTAACAGTGCACATTAGCAGTAAGAATATTATTAGTATGTTCTTCAAAGTCCGCCACTTTTCTGAAGAAAAATTAAGGCCAATGCCACCTTGAGCGTCTGCATTCCAAATTACAATGAGAGAAAATTAGCAGTGTGCCGTACTTCCGTGTACCGTGTGCGTGCTGACAACGCTGGTTCGGCCGCGACAAATTTGCTACGCATCATTCCACACAATTTTAGAACATTCCAGAACCAGGCCACATCCTGCCCAGCGAGAAGCCAGAAAGAAAGGAGCAAGATCACGCACACGCACACCCTAGCAGCCTCGCTGGATCTGACGATGGTGGTTCGCTCGCTCCACGCCGTCGTCGCGCTGCCTCGCTTCGCTGCTACCGGGCGGGCGTGGCGACGTTCGTACCCTGCGCCGCGGCAGCCGGGCAAGGAGAGGAAGCAATGTCTCCGGCCTTTTCGTCGCCGCGCCGTCGCGCTGGGGCGGGAGAGTTTCGCCCGGGAAGGGAGGGGTGGCGCAGGCGCAGCTGGCCCTGGCCGACGCCGCCAGCGCAGGAGCAGAAGAGGCTCGGGGACACCAGCTCCTGAGGGTTTGGGCCTGGCGGGCCGGGCCGATCAAAGAACCCACAGGCCCTCATAGTGCCCGAAGCCTGGCTCGGACCTCGGAGATGGCTTGTCCCGCACCTTGAAATACTCCCCTTGGCGCCCGAAGGTAACCGTCTCAACCAACATCGTTCGCCTCGCCTCTCCTCTTCTCCTCCCCTCGCCAGAGCGCCCAGAGGGCTAGAATCCGCCATCTTCACCAATCCCTCTCTCGAGTTCTCCCTCCACCGCCTCTGCTCTTCGGCGGTCCGGCAGCGACCGATGGAGGAGTTCCCCGACGGGCACTACGTGTGGCTGCGGAGCCGCGTGCACGGCACCTACCTCCACGCCGACAAGGACGGGCGTGGCGTCTACCTCAGCGATCGTCGCATGTCCATGAAATCCGCGTGGGCGGTGCACCTCTACGGGGACGAGCAGCGCGTGCTCCTCCACAACGCCGCCAACGGCCGCTACCTCTCCGCCACCAACTCCTCGGCGTTCGGCTGCCGCGGCTGCCGCGTCGCTCTGCGAAACTTCTACGATGCTGACGATGTGGCCATCAGGTGGCAGCCCGTCAGGGCGGGGTCCCAGGGCCCAATCCTGCTGCGCCAGATCGCCGTGGACGGCCGCGACGGCTACCTCCGCGCCAACGGGAGGAACTTCACCTTGAACGAGAACCGGGTCACCGTAGACTACCTCCACATCATCAGTACCATGATGGAGTGGGTGGTGTATGCCATCCCCACCAGTGTGCGCATACCTCAACTTCCAGGTCCGCCTATGGTGAGTTCGCCATGCCCCGCTTCTAGATTCTTCTCGAATTGGGAGCTGTTTGTTTGGGCTCTTGAATGTCGCTAATCTGCATCGTAATTTAATCGCGGGGATTGCAGATTGTGTTAATTTCATTCGCCTCGGAGCAATCCTTGGTTCTGTTCTTGGTTGCCGCCCCTGTTTCTTGACTTCATGGGCCTCCGTATTTGTTGTTTACGATCATAAATTCAGCGCAATAACCTGCTTCTCTGCGCCCCTGTTGTTCTCTGCAAATCGCAACTGAACGCAGCTCCACCCCTCCGCCCTGATGCCGTCGCTAATCTGTTTCTTGACTTCCTGCTCCTACGTATTTGTGTTTCGATAATAAAATTCAGCGCAATAACCTGCTTCTTTAATCGTACCACAATGCAGATCGACTTCTCCGCCCTGCTGCTGTCGCGGGTGGTGACGGCGAACGGCCAAGGGTACCACGCCAACGACGTCTCGTTCAGTTTCAGGGGAAGTTACGTGTTCCGCCTGAGGGAGCAGCTGATCAGGCGGCTGGGCATCCACCCGGCCGACAACCTCGTCATGTACGTCCAAGCCGGCACATACGGGAGGCGTATCCCACTCGTCGTCAACCTACCCCACAACATACATGCCCTCGTAATCACGGTCGAGACGCCAGGTGAGAGACCCTGATATGTATTGGGACTGGCAGATACCATTTGATGCATGTCCATCATCTTCTCTCGTTTGTTTAATGGAGTGCTAATTTGCATGTGCCTGAAAAGCTTATACTGAAATCGTTGTAGTCCGGTATCAAATTATTCGAAATGGCAGCATCAAGAAACTGCTGTAGTCACTAGAACTTGGGAATTATAGTCTGAAAACCAGTTCATTGAACTGTCACTAATTTGCTTCAGTTAGGACTTGGGAATTTTTATGAACTGTTGTAGTCTTGTAGATATAAGTAAAAGCAGCTGAATGGAAACTATATGGAGTATTTACATTGTGCCAGTTGGACTTATCATCTGTGTGCAGATGCTAGAAAGGTGTCTAAAACTAGTTGGTTGTTGGGGAAAATCATTCCACAAGTGATTTTAAATGATTGGTTTTGAAACAACTGTCCTTGGTTCAGATGATTCAGTTCTTCAATTTAATACCATTTTCTGCTAGAAAAACTTTGGAACTTGTAGACCCAAATCAGTCCACTCATCTCGGTTCAGCTTCAAAGAAGAGGATACTAATTTTTATACGACTTATCCTGTTGTAATTGTTTTGAATAAACGTGAGTGAAATTCAGTGCAGCACTACATGAAAGCTAGTTTCCGCACATTACATTATTTTCAGGTTTTATATACATCAGCCCTGTTCTTGATCTTTCTGTTTACTTGTTCTAGCAATATGGAATTATTAATCAGCTGCAAAGCTTGCAGTTCCTGTGGCTTGGTGTCTAACTGTTTCTGCCATTTCAGACATCGGCGGGCCGCGATACCCGGATTTCGAGCTGTAGAGAAAGACCAGAGCAGGTCTCCTCACTGTTGCCTTACAGTTCACCTCTTCAGAAGTGTCGCTGCCTTGGATGCAGCTACATGAGAATTCTTAATATTTTGCAGAGATATAGGTTGAGAAAAACCCTGTGGCTCGTGTTGGTAGCTAAACTTGATCTGTTCTCATGACAATGCTTTGACCTCCCGGTTCTAAAGTTTCAGAACCTGTTTGAACAATTATGCAGTGACATTGGTCTGGTAATGGCTGTGTTGTTATTCTGGTCAATACTTCATTACTGTTAGCTGAATTTATCCTGGATGAAGCATCTGATGTGATGTAGTGGTTCTTGTATTGAGCTGAGCACTTGAGTTTAGTTGTGCCGTTTCAAGTTTCAGTCCAAGGAAAGGCGGCATGATTTTTTTCCTCATCTTGTTCGATCTGTTCTTATGACATTATCTTGACCTTGCGGTTCTAAAAGTTTGAAGTTTGCACAATTATGCAGTCCATTGGTTTGTAATGGCCATGTTGTTATCCATCGCTGTTATCTGCATTTATCTTAATGAAGCATCTGTTGTGGTGGTTCTTGCAGTGAGTTGAGCATTTCACTTTAGATGTGCCATTTCAAGTTTCAGTCCAATGAAAGGCATCATCGTTTCTTCCTAATCTTGTTTGCTAGATATGTGCCGTTTCAAGTTTGGACACAACTCTGTCCAAACTCCAAACCCATTGGATGATTGTACTCCAAGGAAAAGAAAACAGCAATAAACATGAGAAAAAATGTACTTCCTGGTCAACCATTTTCCTTTTTCTTTGTATTTTATGAACTTGTTACTGCTACTGTTAGTGCTTCCTCTAAATAAGTGAATGTGGCGATGTTGTGTCCGATAAAACCAGTTCCTTGAAAATAGCAGACAAGACAAGCATTCATCTGCATACCAGGAGTTCTGCCCACTGCCGAGATATTTTGCTAATTTAAGTGTGTCACGAAGCTCTGCCCACTGCCGAGATATCCAGGAGTTCCTTTTCCATGTAATCAACTTTCGGAATGTGTTCTGGGGGACATCATCAGGATTCTACGTATGTGCCTGATCTTATCGCGATGAGTTCGAATAAACCTGAAACTTGTTCTGAAGATGTTCGAAGAGTAACTAGACAAACTTCTGAATGGATGTTGTTTACGTTGCTTTACATGAAACAAGCACATATGCCAGCGGTGAGAATAAATCGATAAATCCAACCACTGACAGCGTTGGGGATGCTAAGGAATCTCTTGAATCAGAATCAGGAGGTGACGAGGACGAGTCATCAGGAGAGGATACTGCTGATGAAGATGATGCCTTGCTATCTTGCTGACAAGGCAGCTGCACAATCAAAGCAAAGAGGAAAAATGGCCTCTCACCTCAAGGAATGCTTAAAAGGACAGAGGGAAGGGCACCATGATTTCCAAGATCCAGAAACAAGCATGCCAATGGTGAATGTTTGGCCTGGTTAGTTATTTGTCTATACCAAGACCAATGTTAATAAACTTCACTGTTGCCCATCCTAAAACCATAGTTACAACACTGAAAATCAGAGCAGAAATGAAAATGTGCAACTGAACTGATGTAGCGCTTCATGGGAAAACAAAGGAACTTTTCCCTGTGAACAGAAAGAGTGGAGTTAGCGCAAAGATATGACTACCATCTTTCATATTTCTTGCCCGACTAACTTCAAAAAAAATATTTCTTGCCCGACATAGCTCTAGGATATCTGAAGAAAAATGGGGTTAAAGCATAAAGATCATGCGGTTATGTCAGGTCCATTAACTCTTAATGCTCCGAAGTTTTTAACAATTCGTTGAGCAAGGCAAGCACAGGCTGCCATAACCTGAACATACTGAAAATATTAAGTGCTAACTGAAGCAAGAAGAAACACTGCTTTTAACCCATGGTCCGTCCATCAACCTTGTTTTTGCAGTGGTTGGACCCCGGCAGCAACTGAATCTTCTTGCAGGGCAGCAGGTAGTTGGTCCATCTAGGAGGAATGCATGTCCCCTGAATCACCCCTCTCGACAGTAGGGACTACACCATCTGTTTTAAAATATAAAATGTTTTGGCTTTTGTAAAACAAATATATCTGGACATATTTTAGTATATAAGTTCGGAATAAACTTACACACTAAAAGATGTCTAATACGTTCGTTTTACAAAACCTAAAACATTTTATATTATTAAACAGAGGGAGTAGAATGAACCCAGAAGCATCACCAACCAAAAACTATCAATAAGATGCTGGGCGAATTCCGAGCTAATTCTCTCGAAATAGGCTTTCGTCCCGCTATATTAATATAGCAATCACACCATACAACCACGATAGTTCCGACAAGAAGGATAATGCTGGGGCAGCAGCAAATACACACCCAAAGAAAACAAAAAAGAAGAAATAAAATGGAGATAGAGGCGGATCAACTAAACGAAAGTGACCCGCGACCGCTGCGCCCTCCGAAGAAGTACCACCACACTCATAGCACCGAGTCGTCAAGCACCAGGGAACACCTTCAAGAAGGAAACGAATACGTTGCTGCCCGGACCAGAGCACTGGTCCTAGGGTTTCCCCCGGCACACAGAGGGAAGTGAATAGGGTAGCCACGACGTCCCCAGGAAGGAATGGTGCCACCCGAGACGACACCGCGTCGTTGTCAGGCAAGCCGACAAGGATTTCTCCCGAAGCCCTATCCCCAACCCCCGAACGATCCGATGCCCAGGACACCACCAAACTCGCCGACCATGAACATGCGCCCCCATGGTCCCGACGCCACCATCACCGTCTCACCGAGGTTACTGTCACGAGGCCTACATGACAGAGGTAGATACTAGCTCGACATAGGACCGGCAGAACCGCGGCCGCGGGAGGGAACTGCCTCCACCACCAAAGGCGGTAGTCGACCGGACGTGGCTGCAGGGCACACCAGTCCCAGTTGGGTCCGGCCAGGCCCAGCGAGCCCGTAAAGCCCCCGCAGGGGCACACCAATCCCAAGAGGGTCCGACCGAGCCCAAATCGAGCCCGTGAAGCCCGCTGCCCCGCTGCAACAGGCCGGTCGCCGTTGCTGCTACCCTGCACAAGCTAGATCACCGCCGCCCGCAGAACAAGCATAGGATACTGGCAGGCCCACCCGCCCCAACCTAGATCGGGCCCAAAGGGCCCAGATCTGGGCCTGGCCAGCGCTGCCCCACCACCGCTTGCTACAACCCTGCCATGCCGCGCCGCCCCGCGGCGCTGCAGGCGCGCCACCGCGTCACCACCGTCCAGCCGAAGCCGGACCTCTACCGCCCTGAAGACACCGCTGTCGGAAGGGTGGAGCCCCGAATCCTGCCTCCGAGCGCGCGGGGGAAGACTGACCACCGCCGCCGGCGCCACCCGGGCTGCGCCCGGCGGCCCCTGGCGGCGGCGGCGATCGGGGGAAGGTGTAGGAGGGGGAGCTAGGCGGGGTAGGCCGGCGGTGCTCCCTCGCCTCGGAGAGGGCGAGAGGAGCGCGAGGTCGCGAGGTTTTTTTTTTGGGGGGTTCTGGTCCCGCCTCAATTTAGAGCTAATTATGATCGATGGAGGGAGTAGAGAAAAAGTTAACAATGCACATTTTGCAATAAGAATATGAGCGTCTGCACTCCAAATTATTACTACAATGCGAGAAAATCAGCACTGTGCCCTACTGCCGTGTGCGTGCTGCGCTGGCCGAGTCGAGCCGGCTGACAACGCTAAACTGGTTCGGCAGCGACAAGTTTGCTACGCACCATTCCACACAATTTTAGAACATTCCTGCCCTGCGAGAAGCCAGTAGCGAGCAACACAAAGGAGCGAGAGCACGCACACGCGCACCCTAGCAGCCTCGCTGGATCTGATGGTGGTGGCCGTCGTCGCGCTGCCTCGCTTCGCTGCTACCGGGCGTGCGTGGCGGCGTTCGTGCCCCTCGCTGCGGCAGCTGGGCAAGGAGAGGAAGCAATGTCTCCGGCTGTTTCGTCGTCGCCGTCGCGCTGGGGAAGCTCGGGGGAGAGGCTCGCCGGGGAAGGAAAGGGTGGCGCAGCCGGTCCTGGCCGACGCCGCCAGGAGCAGAAGATGAGAAGAGGCTCAGGGACAGGGAAGAAACCTCGTGCTCGTGAGGGTTTGAGCCTGGCGGGCCGGGCCGATAAAATAGCCCGCAGGCCCACATAATGCCCAAAGCCCGGGTCGGCGATGGCGTGTCCCGCACCTTGAAATACTCCCCTTGGCGCCCGAAGGTAACCGTCTCAACCAACATCGCTCGCCTGGCCTCTCTTCTTCTCCCCCCTCGCCAGAACCTCTCCCTCTCTCCTCTGTCTTCTCCTCCCCTCGCCAGAGCGCCCAGAGGGCTAGAATCCGCCATCCTCACCAATCCCTCTCTCCAGTTATCCCTCCACCCCCTCTCCTCCTCGGCGGTCCGGCAGCGCCGGCAGCGACTGATGGACCAGTTCCCCGACGGGCACTACGTGTGGCTGCGGAGCCGCGTGCACGGCTCCTACCTCCACGCCGACAAGGACGGGCGTGGCGTCTACCTCAGCGATCGTCCCATGTCCATGAAATCTGCGTGGGCGGTGCACCTCTACGGGGACGAGCAGCGCGTGCTCCTCCACAACGCCGCCAACGGCCGCTACCTCTCCGCCACCAACTCCTCGGCGTTCGGCTGCCGTGGCTGCCGCGTCGCTCTGCGAAACTTCGACGATGCTGACGATATGGCCATCAGGTGGCAGCCCGTCAGGGCGGGGTTCGAGGGCCCAATCCTGCTGCGCCAGTTCGCCGTGGACGGCCGCCACGGCTACCTCCGCGCCAACGGGAGGGACTTCCCCTTGTACAACAAGCGCGTCACCGTAGACAACTTGTACATCATCAGCACCATGATGGAGTGGGTGGTGCAGGCCATCCCCACCAGTGTGCGCATACCTCAACTTCAAGGTCCGCCTATGGTGAGTTCGCCATGCCCCGCTTCCAGATTCTTCTCGAATTGGGAGCTATTTGTTTGGGCTAATCTGCATCGGAATTTAATCGCGGGGATTGCATATTGTGTTAATTTCATTCGCCTAGGAGCAATCCCTGGTTCTGTTCTTGGTTGCCGCCCCTATTTCTTGACTTCCTGCTCCTACGTATTTGTGTCTCGACCATAAAATTCAGCGCAATAACCTGCTTCTTTAATCTTCTGAGTATAACCATGGTTCTTTTCAAATCGTATCTCAACGCAGATCGACTTCTCCGCCCTGCTGCTGTCGCGGGTGGTGGCGGCGAACGGCCCAGGGCACCACGCCAACAACGTCTCGTTCAGTTTCAGGGGAAGGTACGTGTTCCGCCTGAGGGAGGAGCTGATCAGGCGGCTGGGCATCTACCCGGCCGACAACCTCGTCATCTCCGTCCAAGCGGGCGCAATCGGGCGGCCTGTCCCACTCGTCGTCAACCTACCCCGCAACAGACATGCCCTCCTAATCACGGTCGAGACGCCAGGTGAGAGACCCTGCTATGTATTGGGACTGGCAGATACCATTTGATGCATGTCCATGATCTTATCTGGTTTGTTTAATGGAGTGCTAATATGCCTGTGCCTGGAAAACTTATACTGAAATTGCTGTAGTCCTGTATCAGATTATTCGAAATGGTAGCATCAAGAAATGCTGTAGTCACTAGAACTTGGGAATTGTAGAAACCAGTTCACTGAACTGTCACTAATTTGCTTCAGTTAGGACTTGGGAATTTTATGAACTGTTGTAGTCTTGTAGATATAAGTAAAGTAGCTGAATGGAAACTATATGGAGTGTTTACATTGTGCCAGTTGGACTTATCATCTGTCTAGAACTAGTTGGTTGTTGGGGAAAATCATTTCACAAGTCAATTGTCCATACTCAACCTTCATATTGAAATAATGATTGGTTTTGAAACAAGTGTCCTTGGTTCAGATGATTCAGTTCTTTAATTTAATACCATTTGCTGCTAGTGAAAAACTTTGGAACTTGAAGACCCAAATCAGTCCACTCATCTCGGTTCATCTTCAAAGAAGAGGATACTGATTTATATATGACTTAGCCTGTTGTAATTGTTTTGAATAAACGTGAGTGGAATTCAATGCAACACTACATGAAAGCTAGTTTCCGCACATTACATTATTTTCAGGTTTTATACACATCAGCCGTCTTCTTGATCTTGCTGTTTACTTGTTTCTAGCAATATGGTATTATTGATCAGCTGCAAAGGTTGCAGTTCCTATGGCATGGTGCCTAACTGTTTCACTGTTTCTGTTATTTCAGACATCGGCGGGCCACGATACCCGGATTTCGAGCTGCCTGTTGCCTGACTGTTGCCTTACAGTTAACCTCTTCAGAAGTGTCCGCTGCCTCGGATGCAGCTACATGAGAATTCTTAATATTTTTCAGAGATATAGGTTGAGAAAAACTCTGTGGCTCGTGTTGCTAGCTAAACTTGATCTGTTCTCGTGACAATGCTTTGACCTCCCGGTTCTAAAATTTCAGAACCTGTTTGAACAATTATGCAGTGACATTGGTTTGGTAATGGCTGTGTTGTTATTCTGGTGAATACTTGATTGCTGTTAGCTGCATTTATCCTGGATAAAGCATGTGATGTGATGTAGTGGTTCCTGTAGTGAGTTGAGCACTTGTGTTTAGTTGTACCGTTTCAAGTTTCAGTCCAAGGAAAGGCAGCATGCTTTTTTTTTCCTAATCTTGTACGATCTGTTCTTATGACCTTGTCTTGACCTTGCGATTCTAAAAGTTCAGAACCTGTTTGCACAATTATGCAGTCCATTGGTTTGTAATGGCCGTGTTGCTATTCATCGCTGTTATCTGCATTTATCTTAGATGAAGCATTTGTTGTGGTGGTTCTTGCAGTGAGTTGAGCATTTGACTTTAGATGTGCCATTTCAAGTTTAGGTCCAATGAAAGGTGCCATCGTTTCTTTTTAGTCTTGTTTGTTGGCTATGTGCTGTTTCAAGTTTGTACACAACTCTGTCCAAACTCCAAACCCACTTGATGATTGGAAGCCAAGGAAAAGAAAACAGCAATAAACATGAGAAAAATTGTACTCCCTGGTCAACCAGTTCCCTTTTTCTTGTTACTGCTATTAGTGCTTCTTCTAAATAACAGCAATAACTTGTTACTGCTACTGTTAGTGCTTCCTCTAAATAAGTGAAGGTGGCGATGCTGTGTCCGATAAAACCGGTTCCTTGAAAATAGCAGACAAGGCATTGATCTACATACCAAATATTTTGCTAATTTAAGTGTGTCACGAAGCTCTGCCCACTGCCAAGATATCCAGGAGTTTCTGTTTTGCCAAGTAATCAGTTTTCGGAATATGTTCCGGGGGACATTGTCAGGATTCTACCTGTGTGCCTGATCTTATCGCGATGGGTTCAAATAAACCTGAAACTTGTTCTGAAGACGTTCGAAGAGCAACTAGACAAACCTCTCAACTGATATTGCTCACATTGCTTTACCTTGCGGCATGAAACAAGCACATGTTCCAGCGGTGAGAACAAATCGATAAATCCAACCACTGGTAGCGTTGGGGATGCTAAGGAATCTCTTGAATCAGAATCGGGAGGTGATGAGGATGAGTCATCAGGAGAGGATACTGCTGATGAAGATGATGCATTGCTGTCTTGCTGACAAGGCAGCTGCACAATCAGAGCAAAGAGGGAAAATGGCCTCTCACCTCAAGGAATGCTTACAAGGACAGGGGGAAGGGCTTCATGATTTCCAAGATCCAGAAACAAGCATGCCAATGGTGAATGTTTGGCCTGGTTCGTTTG
Organism: Avena sativa; assembly: GCA_916181665.1. Lineage (NCBI taxonomy): Eukaryota > Viridiplantae > Streptophyta > Magnoliopsida > Poales > Poaceae > Avena > Avena sativa. The sequence continues at coordinate 327,647,911 of OV702279.1, forward strand.
TAGCAGGAAGGCTTACAATGGGGTCTTGGGGTCTCTGTTCTCAGCTTTGGTTGCTGTAAAGGTGCTCAGTGGACACATTGCTAAGCAGTTGACAAACAATCTCCGACCCATATTAGTTGACTTCGATTCATCTTAATATAAATATATCTAGTTAAATTTTAGTGCAACATAAATCCGTATTTAGACAAATTTGGTCAACTAATATGGGTTGGAGGATACTATAGTACCATCTCCCCGTTCCAAATTAACCTGAACATTTTGGAAAAGATATGTACTCCCTCCGGCCATATTAATGTTTTTAACTTTGTTTATATTTATATGTATATAGTTAAACATTTAGGGTCCGTTTGGTTCTACTTTTCTGACCTGCTTCTCGTTCAAAAAAGTCAAAAGCCAATCAAAGGGGTTTTATTCCACCACAGATTTCTGGTAGTGCATTTTCCACAGCAGCTCCACCCCTGCTTTTACCGCGGTGAGAAATCAAAATCTGGTGAAAATTACCCACCACTATCACCCCTAATGAAAACCGGTTCACTTCTTGCCTTGCCCACAAACGCAATCCCATCTTCCTACCGGCCCACACCAGAGAAGGCTTAGGCTCCGGCTGCCCCACTCCGATGGGGCCCAGCTCTCTGCGCCACCGAGCAACCCTTCCTTGTCACATCCCCCTGTTACTGGCTTACACCCTCGCCGGTTCTCTTCTGCAGCCGCCCCCAGTTCGTTGCGTCGCCGTTGTGCTATTTGTTGCGCCGCCCAAGTACGACGGCGACCAGTACCTCCCACGGGCGTTTTTGCCTTTTTGGATAGTTGATTTTGCTTGCATGTTATGAGCTAGCTTCATTCGATCTAGTCTTGTCATGCTAGATTCTACGAGCGGTTGTTTGCATCAAAGAAGGCTTTATACGTGACCCTCCGGCCAGACATAAATTCATTAGAAAACAAGTCGAGCTAGCTCACACAGCGTTGCTATGCCAGAAATTACTACTCCCCGGCCCATATTAATTGACTTTGATTTATCAAATTTTGGATAAACCTATATACTAAATAGTGTCTAAATTCATCCAAATTTTGACAAATTCAAATCAATTAATATGGATCGAAGGGAGTAGGTAGATCGAGTGTGTACTATTTTCTAGCACGTGTCGCAAGGCCAAAGAACATGCTCGCATCATCTAGCCCGAGACCATCTCGGCCGAGGCAGGGCGCTGCCGCGCTATCGTGTGTCAGGCAGTCGTCGCAGTGCTTGTCACGGTTCTTTCACGGATAATCACGCTCTGAATCGTCGTAGTTCGTTTCTTCCACATCTCGGGACATCACTATCTATTTACATTATTTCATATGAACAACTAATCTTCAATCTAATACGGTCATTTACATGTTGATTAGCGTACAAATCCATGGGTACGGTTAATTGGCATTTTACGGTCACTCCGCGACTAACATGCATTATAATTTTTTTTTATAAATCCACTATTTCACAGTTGTTCAAACCAAACAACTTTTAACTTTCTCATAGTTTTCACCCTGCAGTAGCTTTTTCACAGTTCACAACTCATAGTAGATTTTTCAGAATCCACCGCCGAACCAAACACACCCTTAGACTAGATGCATTCATATATTTAGACAAAGTTGAGGAACACTAATATGAACCGGCGAGTAGTATAAAATGCAAAATGAAGCACTGTTTTCAACCAATGGTCCATCCACCTTGTTTTAACGATAAGATTATTGTAAGAATATGTTCTTTAAAGTCCCCCTTCTTCTCTGAATAAAAAGCCCAAATTATAAAAAGATTGATCAACAGTGTGGCCTGTGCGTGCTGTGCTGGTCGAGCCGAGCCGAGCCTGCCGACGACGCCAAACTGGTTCGGCCGCGACAAGTTTGCAACGCACCATGTCACAAATTTCGAGCAATTCCAGAACTCCACATTCGAGAAGCCACTAGCCGAGCAGCAGAAAGGAGCGAGAGCACGCGCGCGCGCACCCTCGCTGGATCTGATGGTGGTTCGCTCACCCCTCGCAGCCGTCCCGCTGCCTTGCTTCGCTGGTGCCGGGCGGGGGTGGCGGCGTCCGTGCCCGCGCCGCGGCAGCCGGGCAAGGAGAGGAAGCAATGCCACCGGCCGTTTTCGTCGCCGCGCAGGGCCGAGCCGGCAAAATACGGGGCCCTGTGCGAAACTCTAAAATGGGGCCCTATCTTACATTGTAATTGGAATATATTAAGTATCATACCTAGTCAATTTTCGGATACATAATATTTATTTGAACAACATCACTTCTTTAGGGTTCTTCGAAATGAAATCTTCAATCATATCCTCATAATCGATCTTCTCTAACACTTCACTCTCAAGTGATATTGTAGCCAAATTACTGAGTCTTTGTTGTGTCATTGTAATATGCATATGTGACTTCAAAATCTTCAATTTAGAAATGCTCCGTTCTGCTGATGCAACCGTGACAGGGATAGTCAACAAAACTCTATATGCAATACTTGATTGGGAAAACAATCATGTCGCTTAAAAAAATTCAAAACTTCAATCGGCCCCATTTTTTTTGAATGAAATCTTGAAAAAACTTCCAACAACATATAGATCATTGGCATCAATGTCAGATTATAACAAATCTGTCCATTGCCCCTTTTTAAGATGCAATTAGATTTCGTTTCTTTTCTCTTGCGCTTTTTGGAACCAGATTTATGCCACATGATTCTGAAAACGCTGATGAAAATATATAAAAGATTGGAAAATTTAAAAATCAGAACAACCCTAGCCTGTACTAGTGGCGATCATAGCGTGGATACCTACAATCCGGAGACAGAAAATAAAATCGAAACTCACCTGGCGACCTGCGACTGCGACCTACATCGGGCGCGAGTCCGCGTCGGGCGTATCCGATATCTCGCGATCGCGTGGTCGCGTGGATGTGAAGGCGACCACGGACGAGACGTATTTTCCTAACTCTATACTCCCGTCATGTAGTTGTTCTTGGTAACCACGATCGATCAGATCAGATCCATCCTTGGCGACTAGCTAGGAACCGGGAGTCCACCACACATGGACACACTATGAGGCCCAGCTAAGCATAAGGCCAATTCTGTCTTCTATTTTTTCATTCCAATAAATATATAGCAGGCCTATATAAAATTTTGGGGCCCCCAAATTTTGGGGCCCTGTGCGGGCCGCACGTATGGCACAACAGTGGGCCCGGCCCTGTCGCCGCGTCGGCGCGCTAGGGCAGCACGGAGGGAGGGGTTCGCCGGGGAAGGGAGGGGTGGCGCGAGCGCAGCCAGCCCTGGCCGACGCCGCCAGCGCAGGAGCAGAAGGGGCACGGGGACGGGGAGAAACCTCGCGGTCGTGAGGGTTTGGGTCCGGCGGGCCGGGCCGACAAAACAGCCCGCGGGCCCACATAGTGCCCAAAGCTCGGCACAGCGATGGCATGTCAGGCACCTTGAAATACTCGCCTTGGCGCCCGAAGGTAACCGTCTCAACCAACATCGCTCGCCCCGCCTCGCTTCTTCTCCCCCCTCGCCAGAGCGCCCAGAACCCCTCTCCCTCTCTCCGCTTCTCCCTCCACCGCCTGTCCGCCTCTGCTCTTCGGCGGTCCAGCAGCGCCGGCAGCGACCGATGGACCAGTTCCCCGACGGGCACCACGTGTGGCTGCGGAGCCGCGTGCACGGCACCTACCTCCGCGCCGACAAGGACGGGGATGGCGTCTTCCTCAGCAGTCGTCGCATGTCCATGAAAGCCGCGTGGGTGGTGCACCTCTACGGGGACGACCAGCACGTGCTCCTCCACAGCGCCGCCTACGGCGGCTACCTCTCCGCCACCAACGCCTCGACGCCGCTCGGGTGCCGCGGCTGCCGCGTCGCGCTGCGGAACTACGACGATGGTGACGATGCGTCCGTCAGGTGGCAGCCCGTCAGGGCGGGGCTCGGGGTCGAGATCTGGCTCCGCTGCGTGACCCACGCAGGCGAGGGCGCCCTCTACGGCTACCTCCGCGCCAACGGGAGGCACTTCCCCTTGAACGACAAGGTCGTCAGCGTCGACGACTTCTACAACGTCAGCACCATGATGGAGTGGGTGGTGCAGCCCATCCCCAGCAGTGAGCGCATACCTCGCCTTCCACGTCCGCCTAGGCAGTGGGTGAGTTCGCCATGCCCACTTCTAGATTCTTCTCGAATTGGGAGCTGATTGGGCTGCTCTTGAATGCCGTTAGTCTGCATCAGAATTTAATCACCGGGGTACGGGATTGCAAATTGTGTTGATTTCATTCGCCTAGGAGCAATCCTTGGTTCTGTTCTTGGCTTCCTGGGAGCAGTTCTTGGCTTCTTGACTTCATGCGCCTTCGTGTTTGTTGTTTTCGATCGTAAATTCAGTGCAATACCCTGCTTCTACGGTCTCCTGAATATAACCGTTGTTCTCTGCAAATCGCAACTGAATGCAGCTCCGCCTCTCCGTCCTGCTGCCATCGCGGGTGGTGATGGGGAACGGCCAAGGGTGCCACGCCAACAACGTCTCGTTCCCTTTCAGGGGAAGGTCCATGTTCCTCCTGAGGAACGAGCTGATCCACCGTCTGGGCTTCAGCCCAAACGTCTACGACAACCTCGTCATGTACGTCCTAGCGGGCAGCTATGGGCGGCTTACCCCGCTCGTCGTCAACCTACCCCGCAACAGACAGACCCTCGTGATTTTAATCACGGCCGAGGCGCCAGGTGAGAGATCCTGATATGTACTAGAACTTGCAGATACCATTTGATGCATGTCCATGATCTTCTGGGGTTTGTTTAATTGAGTGTTAATCTGCATGTGCTTGGACAGCTTATACTGAAACCGTTGTAGTACGGCGTCAGATTATTCGAAATGCTAGTATCATTGTAGTCTGAAAAAGTGTTTACTGAAACTGTCGCTAATTTGTTTCAGTTAGGACTTGGGAATTTTATGAACTGTTGTAGTCTTGTAGATATAAGTAAAAGTAGCTGAATGGAAACTATATGGTTACATTGTGCCTGTCGGATTTATCAATCTGTGTACAGATACTAGAAAGTTATCTAAAGCTAGTTGGCTGTTGGGTAAAATCATTTCACAAGTCATTTGTTCATACTCAACCTTGATATGGAAATTATTTGTTTTGAAACAACTGTTCTCGGTTCAGATGATTAATTTATTCAATTTAATATAGTACTATTTGCTGCTAGCTAAAAACTTTGGAACTTAAAAACCCAAATCAGTCCACTCATCTCAGTTCAGCTTCATAAAGAAGTACTGATTCATACATGATTTAGCCCAAGGTAATTGTTCTGAATAAATGTGAGCACAATCCAATGCAGCACTACATGAAAGCTAGTTTCCGCACATTACGTTATTTTCAGGTTTTATACATAAGCTGTCTTCTAGATCTTGCTGTTGACTTGTTTTAGCAATATGGGATTATTGATCTTCTGCAACCCTGTTGCAGTTCCTGTGGCATGATGCCTAACTGCTTCACTGTTTGCTGCTAATACTACTTTACTGTTTCTGTTAATGCAGCTAACGGTGGGCCGCGATACCCGGATTTCGAGCAGGTCTCCTGACTGTTGCCTTACAGTTCACCTCTTCAGAAGTGTCCCTGCCTCGGACACGGCGACATGAGAATTCTTAATTTTTTGCATAGAGATATAGGCCGAGAAAAACTCTGTGGCTCTTGTGTTGCTAGCTAAACTTGATTTGTTCTCGTGACATGCTTTGACCTTGCGGTTCTAAAAGTTCAGAACCTGTTTGCACAATTATGCAGTGAGATTGGTTTGCAATGGCTGCGTTGTTATTCTGGCCAGTACTTCATCGCCGTTAGCTGCATTTATATTAGATGAAGCATCTGTCTAGTGGTTCTTGCAGTGAGTTGATCACTTGAGTTTAGCTGCGCCGTTTGAAGTTTCAGCCCAACCAAAGGCGTTACTCTTTCTAATGTTGTTTGCTGGTTATGTGCAACACCAGCAACCCAGACCTACCATTTTGGGTTGGCCCGGTTTAGTTCTCTGATGAGTACTAGGGTGTAAAATTCAGTAGTGGAGAAGATTCTATAAAATCCGGATAATAATTCTGCCACGAAGGCTGTTCTGAATTTTTCATCCTTCTCCATTCTAGTTCTAGTTTCAGTACACTGATCACTGCAGTTTTTCTCCTTGTTTTGGGAAATTCTTGACATGCAGTGAACTCTGCTAGTTAGATTGCTGAGAACCTTTGTTCTTAAAATCGTAATGCGGAGGCGGGAGGTCATTTATTTTTGTGGAATGACACAAGCTAATCAAGATACAGTTTTCACATAAACACTGGTTACTTCTACTCCCTCCCTCCGTTTCATAATATAAGATGTTTTAGCTTTATAAAGAAAATGTATCTAGACTACTTTTAGTGTGTAGGTTCGGAGTGAATCTCTATGAACCTACGCACTAAAAATAGTCTAGATACATTTCATTTACAAAGCTAAAACATCTTATATTTTAAAACGGAGTGAGTACATCACAGCAGTATTCTGAGTTTGGAGTTGTAGCGAACGCTCATTGGGCAAACTGTGAACTGCCTCTAGTACACGAACACACACAAGGGCACAAATCTTTCCAATCTCCAAAGAGTCGAAGAATAGGAAACAGCAATAAACAGTTCATTGATGAGAATGCTTGAGAACACAATTCCAGCTCAGACAACAACGATGAGGATTCAACATCAGAACGCGAAAGTGAAGGTGGTGATGATGTCCGATAGAATCAGTTCCTTAAAAATTGCAAGGTATTGATTTTCGTACCAAATATTTTGCTAATTCAATTGTGTCACAAAGCTTTGCCCACTACTACCGAGCTATCTAGCATGAAAGCTTACGGTGGGGTCAAAGTACTGATTGGTACATACCCCAAGAACACGGTGCTGAGTTTTTCTAGAACTCGCGGGAGATCTGTGTGTCTATATATTAAGATAGAAGAGTTTGAAGTGCAATTCATCCGCACCACAAATTGGCCGCTTGATGATCCATGGACGAGCACAGGCCACTCCCAAACATGCTAGGCATCCCAATCACCTTCCCTAAAAAAAGGCATCCCATTTACCCAAAAGTTTTGGGAACTAATATTATTCCCACATCCGTCCTTATGAGCTATAGTAGTTTTATCTTGAAAGTTCCCATGATAGCATAGATAAAAATATATACTAGATAAAATTGTTTACTATATTTAAAGATTGTTAAAGAGCGGAATCCAGAAGAACGTCAATCATGTGATGATTGTGATAAACTTCATAGTGACAATCAAGGGTGCTAGTATTTGACTAACATGCTTAGGAGTATGTGTCATTTAATTGGTGTCACTATAAATATTGATAGATTCTTATAAAAGAATAGGAAGCACTAAAATAGGATATGCAAAAATATCCGGCAGAAGAGAAAAGACTGGAGAAGTCCAGCTCATGTATATAGATGATATACAAGTTGTAGATGTATTCTTTGTTGGTTAACAATATAATTCTTGGGGTATTATATACCGGTTTGGTTGGTATGAAGTGTCATACAAAACAACACAATGCGAGAACTACAATGGCCTAACTAACTAGCAAAAAGATGCGGTGATGATGCTTGTCAAGAACAAAAATAAAGTGTTTTTGGTTTTTTCATCGACATCAAACCTAGCCTTTGAGATTTATATTAGAACTTAACAATCATTATTTTGTTCCGGTCATATGAAAACAATGGTTGTTCAAAGTATTACTGCATTCATAAATGATGAATAAATTTTTACAAATCTTGTTGGTAAAATAACATCCATAAAACTGATGCTAAACATTGCAAGATAAAAGATTAGAACTATTTTTGACACCGCCATTTAGGTTATATTGGAAAGAAAAACATGAAGAAACTCCATGTTGGTAGAACTTTTGAGTCATTTGATTTTGAATCGATTGACGCTTGTGAGACTTTTCTAAAGATGACTAGAACTTTGTTCATGGGCCAAAACAGAACGGGGGACTAACTTATTGGAGATCATATATGTTGATGCATGTGGTCCATTATATGCAGCCATGCATCATGGATTCTTTTACTTCGCATACTTTCACCGATGACTTGATTAGTTATGTATGGGTGTATCTATTTGATGAGAAATAAGTATGAAACATTTTGGAAATATTTAAAGGTTTTATCATCGTGAAAAGAACAAGTATTTATGACTGGATCGTAAATGAGAGTTACGAGTTTAGGAAGCATCTAAGAGTTTAGTTATTATTCCACAAACTTGCGTCTCCTTAAATGTCATAGGAGTATGGAGTATTCCAGATATGTAACCGAACCTTGTTGGACATGGTAAGATAAAAAACATTTACGAATATACCATTATATTTTTGAATTATGCTTTAGAGACCACCGCTTTTATACTGAATAGAGTGCCATCATAATTCACTGAAACGACACCATGTGAGTTGTGAAATGAGATGAAAAACAAGTTGTTTTTCCTCAATTATGGTATGCAAGGCATATGTAAAATATGTACAACCAAATTTGAATAAGTACATCTTTGTAGGTTATCCCAAAACAAACATTTGGTATTCATTATACCATAAAACCTAAGACAAAGTGTTTGTCGCTGAAAAACTACGAATTTCATGAGAAGGAGTTTCACTTGAAAGGTTTTAGTGGGAGGACAATAGAACTTTATGAGTTTGATGGACCAGAGTAAGATGAGCAAAGTAGCGTAGAGCCAGAAAGTATTCCGGAGGCGGCCTAAGAGCCGATGGTCCCGCGCCTACAAAGGTTGTAGTCCTGTAGATCGAAGTTCTTATTGAACCACGTAGGGTAGTTTTTGTAATAAAATAGTAACATTTATGGACGAAGTATTATTGTTGGATGATAAGTAACCCACCATGACTCCGTTAAATGGCTGGATGCCATAAAATCCACGATACAATCCATGTATGAAAATCAAGTTTGGCCTATAGAGCGTAAATGGATCTATAAAGAAATATACAAGGATGTTCACATCCATAAAAGGCTCGACTTGTTAAAAAGAAATTTGTGACAAAGTACGAAGAGTTGATTACAACGGGATTTGATCTTTCGTAGTGATGCTCAAGTCTATACAGATTGTTTTAGCAACCACTACATATTTTAACTTTAAGATATGGTAGTTGAATAAACAAAACAATGTTTATCTAATGAAATGCTAGCCGACAACATGTACATGATACGGTCCAAAGGTTTTTTTATTCAAAGAATGCTAAAAAGGTATGCAAACTTAAATGGTACAAGTTAGTATCACAAAGTTGGAATATTCATTTTGATGAAATTGCTTAAGAGTTTAGTTTCACAGGGAAAGGTTAAGATGTTAGCTTGCATTTACAAGAAAATAAGTGGGAGCGCTAAGACATATTTATAATACTTTATGTACACGACATATAGTTGATTGAAAATTATGTATATTTTTTATACAATTAAGATTTCATTAAAATTAGTTTTGATGAAAGACTTAGGCTAAACAACATAAAAGGGACCAAGAATTTATAGAGATATATTGAGGCGCATAGTAGGTTCAAGCCAAAATAGATATATGAGATAATGAATTAGTTCAATATGGAACGACAAGAAGGGTTATTTCCACATGGAAGAGGTTGGAGAAAGATTCGAGCATTTTATCAATCGCGTACACCATGATATGTACACAACCAAATAAGTCCTATGCTAAAAAAGTTATGAGCATGTACCAAAGTGATGCATATATTTGATGATCACTGGGCTATAGTAAGAATATTCTTATGTGCTTTTGAAGAACTATAAATATGTTTTTGTATGCGAAAGTGGCAAATGGTTCGTTGTATGGTGTTACCTTGGTACTAGTTTTTTCATAGATATAAACAATTTTATCTAAAATTAGGCAGTGTGTTTAATGAAAGGTGGCACAATGGACTAGAAGAAAGTTCCATGCTAGATTCGGATGAGTTCCAAAGTTGAACATTGTGATGGATACTACAACGAAGGTTGTGTAAAAAACTGCTCTAGTAGAAGCAAAGGATGAAGTTTGAGTCAAGAAATTTGTTTTGAAACTTGGTGTATTTACAAGCGATCTAGTACTATGAAGATCTATTGTGTGATAATAGTGGAAACATAGTTCCGGCATAGGAACTAAGGTCCCACTAGGATACCAAACTTATACAATGTGCCATCTCATTCTAAAATGTGTGTGTGTGTGTGTGATGCGTGAAGACGCAAAGATATAAAAATACACATGGACCTGAACATGCCAGATCATATGATGAAGTTTACCACATTCAGAACATATCAATAACACCAAACACCATAGTGTTAACTTCATAAACATTTACTAGATTATTGACTCTGGTACAAGTGCGAGACTATTGAAATATGCCCTTGATGCAATAATAATATTGTTATTATCATATTTGTACTTAATGATAAATCTTTATACTCCATGCTATAATTTTATTAACGGGAAACATTATACATGTGCGGTTACATAAATAAAACTAAGTCCCAATAAGCATCTACTTGACTAGCTTGTATATTAATGATGGTAATGATTTCCTAACCATAGACATGTGTTTTCAATTAATAACGAGATTATGTCACTAGGAGAATGATATGATAGACATACCCAAACTAAGAAAATCAATTTGATTGTGTCACAAAGTTTAAATTTCCAAAGTTGATATATGTCAAGTATCCTAATTCTTAGACCATGAGATTATGTTACTCACTAGTGCTGGAATAATTCTTTGGGGGAATCAACCATCACAACATAGAAGGTTGACTGTAAAGGTCTTTCAGGTACTTAGAAAAGTACTTGTTAAGTTGCATGAATCAAGACTAAGATTTGTCTCTCCATGTGACAAAAATATATACTCTAAGCCCACTTGGTAACACACACCCTACATAGCTTGCAAGCATGTGACTAATGAGTTTGGTCACAAGGGTCATTGCATTATGATATGAGTAAATAGTACCTTCTAGTGACCATATTGAACTAGGTATAGTAATCAAGTTGTTGATCATAGAGTACTGACAATCAGATATCTGGCAAGTAAACTATGTGATATAAAGGGAATATAATTGTTGGAATTATGCCCTAGAGGCAATAATAAAGATGTTATTATTATAATTCTTCTTCATGATAAAGTTTATATTCCATGCTAGAATTGTATTAAGCGGAAACTTTGATACTTGTGTGGTTTATGAACAACATCGTATCCCTAGTACGCCTCTATGGACTAGCTGATTGATTAATGATGGTTAAGGTTTCCTAACCATAGACATGAGTTGTCGATTAATAATGAGATCATATCATTGGGAGAATGATATGATGGACAGACCCAAATCAAGCAGAGCAATTAGATCGTGTCATCGTGTTCATCTTTGCGAAGCTTTTTCTTATGTCAAATATTGTATTCCTTAGACCATGAGATAATGCAACTCCCTGGTATCGGAAGAAAGCTTTGAGGTCATCAAACGTCATCATATGAGAGGGTGATCATAAAGGTGTCTCTCAGGTGATCGGAAAGTACTTGTTGGGTTGTATGTATCGAGATGGGATTTGTCCCTCCCAAGTCGGAGAGATATACTTCGGGCCCACTCGGTAATCGATATCAACACCGCTTGCAAGAACGTGGTTAAGGAATTAATCACAAAGTGATATCGGATTACGGAACGAGTAAAGTACTTGCTGTGAACGAGATTGAACTAGGTATGCCGATACCAACGATCAAATCTCGGGCAAGTAAAATATCGCGTGACGAAGGGAATATATATATATGGGATTAATTGAATCCTGGCATCGTGGTTCATCCGATATGATCATCGATGAATATGTGGGAGTCAATATGGGTTTCCAGATCCCTCTGTTGATTATTGATAGAAGATCATGTCTGCATATTCTCGAACTCGTAGGGTCACACACTTAACGTGCCTCGACGCTAGGATAGAATGGATAATTGGTTTATGAGTTTTTGTTCGGTGTCTCGTATGAGACCCAGGACATCACGAGAGGTTCCGGAATGGTCCGGAGAATAAGATTCATATAAAGGAAAGCAGTTTTTGGATTTCGGAATTGTTTCGGAATGTTCGGTATTGTACCGGAAGGTTCTAGAAGCTTCCGGAGTAGGACCAACATGGCCCCACTTGTGGGAGGGGGCGTGGGCCTACGAGGGAGTGCCCTGGCCGCATTGGGCCAGGGCACAAGGCCCCATAGGCCCAGCCAGCCAAAACCCTAGGGAAACCCTAGGGGATCTTCTAGAAGGGGGGGAAACTTGCCCCCCACTCCACCCTTGTGGCCGCCGGCCCTAGGGCTTGGAGGAGGGACAAGGGGGCCGGCCAGCTGTAGGGGTTCGTAGCATGGAAAACAAAAAAATTTCTACCGCATGAACACACAATCAAGATCTAATCTATGATCAAGCCAAGATTTATCTACTAGATTGTAGCAACGAGTCGATAAAATACTAACCCTCGAAGATCCAAAACGGTTAACGAGAGCAGATTCTCGTGGGTGATGTAGTCGTACACTTCCGATCTCAAGATCGCGTAGACGATCCTTCCGGCGCTGCGTTTCGGCAGCGCTTCCGCAGTTAGTCACACGTTTGGTACTCGATTTAGACCTTCCTCTCCCTTGTTCCAGCAGGCAGCGGAGGTTGTAGCACTCTCCTCGTGATTCCGGCAGCACGACGGCGTGGTACCAGAAGTAGAGGGGAGATCTCGCAGGGATTTGCCTTAAGCCGGAGCGAGTATGGTGGAGTATGAGAGAGGGCCTTGGCGATCTAGGGTTTAGAGGCACCAAGGGGAGAGCTTGACCGGCGGCTAGGGTTTGGGGAAACCCTAACTCGGCGGCTTAGAGGATGCCCTAGGCGGCGGCACTGGAGGTGGCTGCCGACTTGGGGCTAGGGTTTGGGGTGTGAGAGGTGTAGGTAGAGGGGCACCCCCTGCCCCTTATTTTATAGGTGGGAGGGAGGCGGCTAGGAGGAGGGAGTCCTCCTCCAACTCCTCCTCCTTGGCCGGCGGGTGGAGGGAGTGGGACTTCCTCCCCAAGTAGGTTTCCTACTCTCCCTCCACCAAGCAAACTTGCCGTTTGACTTTTTCAAATTGGCGTTTGACTTTCAGACTAGGATTTGATTTGTCCCTTTATTTTGCCCATCCAAGTGACATAGTACATGATGCAACCATTCCACATTGTCATGACACATTCATGTACCCTTCCTCTCCGGAGTGCCAGACCTTCCGGACCCTTCTAGAACATTCCCGATGAAAACACCGGAATCATTCCCCAACTCCGAAACAGGACTTTCCTTATATGAATCTTATTCTCCGGACCATTCCGGATCTCCTCGTGATATCCCGGATCCCATCCGAGATTCCAAAAAACATTCGGTCTTTTACTCATCATTCCATAACTACTCAACAACATCGAATCCTTAAGTGTGTCTCCCTACGGTTCGTGAATTATGCGGACATGATCGAGGCACTTCTCCGATCAATAACCAATAGAGGAGTCTGGAAATTCATATGGCTCCCACATATTTCTACGATTACTTTGCGATCGAATGAACCACTTACATACGATACCAATTTCCCTTTGTCTCACGATAGTTTACTTATCCGAGGTTTTGATCGTCAGTATCTTTGCATACCTAGTTCAACCTCGTTACCGATAAGTACTCTTTTCTCGTTCCCGTGATATGTGATACCTTGTGAGCCAGTCACATGCTTGCAAGCTAATTGGATGACATTCCACCGAGAGGGCCCAGAGTATATCTATCCGTCATATGGATGGACAAATCCCACTCTTGATCCATGTGCCTCAACCCATACTTTCCGAATACTCAATGCCACTTTTATAGCCACCCTGTTACGGCGTGGTGTTTGATGTCATCAAAGCATCCTTCCGGTGATGGTGATTAGCATGATCTCATGGTCGAAGGAATTAGGTTACTACGTATCAAAAAGCATATAGCAAATGAAATATATTAAATGACTTCATCTTTATGCTACGCTTATCTATAGGAGTATGTCCATCATATCATTCTCCTAATGATATGGCCCTGTTGTTAATAACATCTCTATGTTCATGATCAGGAAACCATGATCATATATTAACCAACAAGCTAGTTTAACAAGAGGCTTTACCAGGGACTCTTTTATGTTTACAAATCACACAAGTATTAATGTTTCCGGTTAATACAATTATAGCATGGTATGTAAACATTTATCATAAGTATGAAGATATGATAATAACCACTTTATTATTGCCTCTTGGGCATATCTCCAACACCCGCCCCCTACATAAGGTGGGCAGGGGGCGCACCCTCCCCCACCCCAAAACCCTAGCCGCCATACTGCTGCCCTCCTCTCTCTCTCCCGACTGCGCGTAGGCGAAGCCCTGCCGCAGAAACTCTCCACCTTTGCACCATGCCGTCTGTCAACACCCGGATTTTTAATCCTAGATGCCTGTTATGCCATACATCGCAATCCCAGGATTACCATTTTTGCGAGACATAACATAATTGGATACCATAGTACATCATCCATTACAAACCGTACATAAGTTCTTACACAAATAGGGATCTCATGATCCAGTTCTTAATACAACTTCAAGTAGCGGAATAAGTAATAATAACGGTAGCGTAGGCGAAGGTCCATCTTCGGGGTCACAGGCAATGCTGACGATGGGAGATGATCCTAGTTGTCGTAACCTTCCTGGGGTCCATCCTCCAGGTACTCCTCTTCATAGTCTGGCCACGGGAATAGCCAGGGACAAAGCCATGAGTACTCTTTAAGTACTCACAAACTAATACTAACAAGTGAAAGGGGGTTTTTGATAATAGGACACTAGGCTCTAGGGTTGTTTTGCAAAAAGCCAGATTTATCTCTACTAAGTTTGGAAGCAACTAATGCTAGTTAAGGTTTTATAACACCTAAGTGGGAACTTGTATCTCATGTCACAACCCTGTTGTGGTCAAGTCAAAGTCTCAATTCATTTCACAAGTCTTTTGAAAACATCTGACGGGGGAACAGTATGGCCACTCCAACTGTCCATAACCGCGGACGCGGCTATTCGAATAGTTTGACACTCTGCAGAGATTGTACACTTTCACCACAACATTCTATACATCCGTCAGGAACAAATCCTGAATTCACCATACTCTATGCGGATAATCAATCCTAACCTTTCAATTTCACGCCCTAGTATAAGCACCTCTCCTGTGAGTTTGGCCTCCCAACCATGACCAACTGTCATCTTGGGTACTGCACAGGTGGACAATCTTCACAAGGTAGCCTCAGCTCAGACCTTGGCCGTGAGGGAACCAATACTAAGGTATATAAGCTTCCAGTCAAGCCCTACCCAATCTTCGGGTATTGTGGTTGTACGATAAAATTGGAATGGTATCGCATCCAGACAACCATCAGTTTTATAAAGGGCTAAGGCTCATGCCTCATCATTTTCATCACCAAAATCATCAGGTGTTCGGGAACACATGTCCAAAACATTTCAATAGAATGATCCATCATTCCAAGGTTTTCATAACCATTTTCACCAAATATTCCCATCTAAGTTGGTCAAGTTTTATACTTAGCACTAGCATCTACAAGTGGGGGTGAGTACTAATGAGGGGTGGTACACTAGTGGGGTGTGACTAAGTTTAATATCATGCCTTAGGATGACATCAAGATTATCTAGCTTAGGCCAAATTTAATGCTCTTTATGCAACCTTCAATTATCTTTCTAGTATCTACAATTTACTTAAGTAAGCTCTAAGTACTAGCTTTGATAAAGAAATAAAGTATAAAGCTTGTAAGTAAAACTAGGATTGGTTTATCAAGTGGATATGATCACATAGGCTTAAGGCATATAGTGGTCATGGTAACAAGCAAGTATTAGCTTGCATAAGTATCAGTATAAGCTTGCATTAGTAGGGTATCTTGCAAGTGTTAGCTTGCATTGGTCCACTTGGTTAATAAAGCTTGCCTTGTGCAGAGCAGTGGTTGAAGTTCTCCTCGTCTTCTTCTTCGTAGTATCCTCCTTCCTCCTCGTATCCTTGGTCGGTACTAGCGTCGGGGCTCAGGCGAGGGTCGGCGAGGCGGGCGAACGACGAAGTCGACGACGGCGAACTCAGGGGTGGTCGCGGCAGCTCCTGGGGTGGACAAAATCGACGGCGCCCTTCTTCTCTAGAGGCGGCCTGCTCCGGCGCAATTCCGGCGATGCGCTGCTCGCCTTGCTCCGGGACCGAGGTGGGGTGGTTCTGGGTGAGAGAGGAGTGGAATGGTGTGATGAATTCGAGCGGGAAAGGCCTCTATTTATAGTCTCGACGACGAGACCGAACGACATGGGCAGGCGACGGTGGCGACATGGCTACAGGCTGCTAGAGGCATGGCTGGCGGTGGCGATCGCTTGGTGGTCTCCTGGCGATGCTCTACGGCTTTAATGCGCGTGTAGGGGTGGTGCGGTTTGGTCTAGAACACGCGACGCTCTGCGCGGCAGAGGCGGCGTCTTCGACGGTGAGCGGTTGCTACGGGGCACGGGCGGTGAAATGGGCATGTCTGGCGTGTTCCTGGGATGGTGGCGATCGTGTATGCACGCGGTGAGGGCGGCGCGCGGTGTGTGGGCTTCGGTCGAGGGTGGCGCTCTGGCGCATGCTCGGCATGGTTGACAGAGGCACGGGCACGGTGTTCCTGGGTGTTGTGTTCGACGTCTTCGAGGCAGGGCTGGTCGAGAGGGGGCGGTGAAGCATGGGTGATCTCCCAAACAAGGTTGGCACGGCTAGTTTCCTTCCTAGCTTGCTGTCTACACTAGGGTGGCATGGGTGGCTTCGGCTATTCACCATTGATGGTATTGGAAAGCTCACAGTGAGGCTAGTGATTATTTAAGATGGTTAGATGATCTAAGAAAGCTAGTGGTGCCCAGAGAGGGAACAAGTTATGCTCAATTCACTGCTCAAAATAGTGTTTGGATTTTGTTTGATTTGTGTCTGCAATGTGTTTGATGAAATGTCCGCAAGAACTCAAGTTTTGAATTTTGAAAAGATTTTTGGTGGGTGTGCTAGGTTGGGGCTGGTGAGTCTGCAGATGCTTGGGTTTTGAAAGTTGAGCTTGTTTGAGTGGTTTTTGAAAAAGTGGGATCTTCCCATATGATAAAGATTCAATTTTGAACTGTCATTTAAACTATGCATTTAAATGTTTTTGGATGATCACAAAGTGGGCCTTGATACTTTGTTATGAGTACAATCAAGGGGTGCAAAGATCCAGAAAAGTTTCTGTTAGGTTCTGAAAGTTTGAGACAGCCAAAGTAGTCATGGGAGTTAAATTGGTCAAAATGACCATTCACTCATTTAGCTTTGTTTTGATTTATTTGTCTTTGGGAAAAGTTTGGGAAATGTTTAGATGATGTTTATTTCACCTAAGCAACATTTTACAAGCAAAGAAACACACAAAAAAGGTGGTTCAAAAGAATTCAAAATGAAATGCATACTCACATGCATGCTTCCATAATTTTATTTAGAAAAGTTTTTGTTAACCCTAATTTTGATGATTAGAGTTTGATGCTCCAAGTTTAGTATTTTTGGGATGTTATAAACCTTCCCCCCTTAAACAAAATCTCGTCCCGAGATTTTAAAAAGGACGAAAAAGATTACCTAGGATTTGAAGAGATCGGGAAACTCTGTCCTGATGTGATCTTCGCGCTCCCAGGTAGCTTCCTCTTCTATGTGGTTGCTCCACTGAATCTTTAAAACTTGATGCTTCGGGTTCGGGTAGTTCTGAAAGCTTCTTCCAAAATACGGATGGGTACTTCGGGATAGGTCAGGTCATCGTTGATCTCTATGGTCCGGTGGTCGATGTTCTTGAACACTTCGGTCTTCTCGGGGACTTCGAGACACTTCCGCAGTAATGAGATATGGAACACATTGTGCACGGCTGACATCTCTTCGGGTAGTTCCAATTGATACGACACTTCTCCTCGACGGTTCAAAATCTTGAAAGGTCCGATATATCTGGGGGCTAACTTTCCTTTGAGTTGGAAACGCTGCATTCCCTTCAATGGCGACACTTTCAGATAAACCAAATCTCCTATGTTAAAGGCGAGGTCTCTACGTCTCTTGTCGGCGTAACTCTTCTGTCTGGACTGGGCGGTCTTGAGGTGCTCATGAATATTGTGAACCTTCTCTTCTGCTTCTCGTAGGATATCGGGTCCAAAAATCTGACTCTCTCCTACTTCCGACCAGTTCAAAGGGGTGCGACACTTCCTTCCGTACATGAATTCAAATGGGGCCATTTGCAAACTGGCCTGATAACTGTTATTGTAAGAAAATTCTGCAAACGACAGACAGTCTTCCCACTTGGATCCATATTCTAACACACATGCTCTCAGCATATCTTCGAGTATTTGGTTTACTCGCTCCGTTTGTCCATCGGTCTGAGGGTGATACGCGGTGCTAAAATCTAGGCGGGTTCCTAAACCTTCTTGGACTTTCTTCCAGAATCTCGAGGTAAACTGAGTTCCTCGATCCGATACGATGTTCTTGGGGACTCCATGCAAACTAACGATTCTAGCGATGTACAACTCCGCTAGCTTCGAACTCTGATATGTGGTCTTGACGGGCAAGAAATGGGCGACTTTGGACAATCTGTCCACTATGACCCAGATAGAGTCATTTCCCCTACCAGAAGTAGGTAGTCCAGTGATAAAGTCCATTCCAACGGAATCCCATTTCCATTCCGGAATCTGCAAGGGTTGCAACAATCCAGCGGGTCTTTGATGTCCTGCCTTGACTCGCTGACATATATCACACTTGGCGATATAGCTTCTGATTTCTCTCTTCATCTTATGCCACCAAAATTGCTCTTTTAAATCTTGATACATCTTAGTTCCTCTGATAAATAAAGAGTATCATGAGCTTCCTTCAGAATCACTTCTTTCAACTCAGAATCTGCTGGTACACAAAGGCGTCCTTTGTACCACAGAACTCCTTCTTCGTCTTCGGTGAATCCAGGTATTTTGCCTGTACCGATACGATGCTTGATTCCGTCGATACTAGCATTTCCCTTCTGTGCCTCTTTAATCTGACTAATCAAAGTGGGCTGGAGTTCTATGCTAGCCAAAAATCCGTCACTTACTAATTCTATTCGAAAATCTTCCATCTCTTTGTGCAAACTTGGTTGCTCCTTTAAAATCATGGAGTTCAAGCGGCACGTCAATCTGCTAAGGGCATCGGCTACCACATTGGCTTTACCAGGGTGATAGTGAATGTCCAGATCATAATCCTTGATTAGCTCAATCCACCTTCTCTGCCTCATATTCAGCTCCTTCTGAGTGAATATATACTTCAGACTCTTGTGATCCGTATAGATCTCACAACGATTTCCCATCAGGTAATGCCTCCACGTCTTTAAGGCTAGAACTACGGCTGCGAGTTCGAGGTCATGGGTTGGGTAATTTTTCTCATGTTGCTTCAATTGTCGGGATAGATAAGATATAACTTTGCTTTCTTGCATTAGCACACATCCGAGACCGATCTTGGATGCATCACAATACACATCGAAGGGCTTCGTGATATCTGGCATGATCAAGATTGGGGCTGAAATCAATCTCCTTTTGAGTTCTTGAAAACTCGCTTCACATTTGTCGGTCCATTCAAACTTCTTGTCCTTCTTCAGTAATTGGGTCATAGGTCTGGCGATACTCGAGAATCCTTCTACGAACTTGCGGTAGTATCCCGCCAATCCGAGAAATGCACGAACTTGGGTTTGAGTGGTTGGGGCTTCCAGTGGCTGTCCCATAGCATCACGCCTTGGGAAAAACTCAAAGCGGGTTCCCTTGATCTGATTGATGCTCTGCCCACACAGACGAGAAAGAGCTTCCTGCATGGCCCTGGCAAGTCCATCGAGCCAGTTGTTCTCTCTTAAGGTAAACTGAATTCCCTCAGTAGTGGGAGGTTCAATCTTTCCTCTGAGACTTGCAACAATTAGCCACTGCAGATCTTCTCCTCCTTGATCATTGAGCTGAGCTCCGAAGAACTCGGGGTGCGGACGCTCTAGAAGTTCCGAAAGCCGGTCCAAATCCCTCTCAAAGATAAGGTCTCCTCCATTCCCCAACTGATAAAACTTGCTGTACTTCACGTCCATCTATAAGAATATAGGATGAGTAAGTTAGTAGAGTGATCAAGTGTGTCAATATTTTATGTATATTGCAAGAGTTTTTGAGGAACATGAATTTTCATGAAACAATCAAAGGGATAAGAATGAGAATAAGTTTTTGTAAATATTTGTTTTCTTTGGTTTTGAAACTAAGTTTTTGATTCAACGTCCAATCTAACTAGGGTCTCCTATGGTCAGGATGGCTCTGATACCAACTTGTCAACACCCGGATTTTTAATCCCAGATGCCTGTTATGCCATACATCGCAATCCCAGGATTACCATTTTTGCGAGACATAACAGAATTGGATACCATAGTACATCATCCATTACAAACCATACATAAGTTCTTACACAAATAGGGATCTCATGATCCAGTTCTTAATACAACTTCAAGCAGCGGAATACGTAATAATAACAGTAGCGTAGGCGAAGCTCCATCTTCGGGGTCACAGGCAATGCTGACGATGGGAGATGATCCTAGTTGTCGTAACCTTCCTGGGGTCCATCCTCCAGGTACTCCTCTTCATAGTCTGGCCACAGGAATAGCTAGGGACAAAGCCATGAGTACTCTTTAAGTACTCGCAAACTAATACTAACAAGTGAAAGGGGTTTTTGATAATAGTACACTAGGCTCTAGGGTTGTTTTGCAAAAAACCAGATTTATCTCTACTAAGTTTGGAAGCAACTAATGCTAGTTAAGGTTTTATAACACCTAAGTGGGAACTTGTATCTCATGTCACAACCCTGTTGTGGTCAAGTCAAAGTCTCAATTCATTTCACAAGTCTTTTGAAAACATCTGACGGGGGAACAGTATGGCCACTCCAACTGTCCATAACCGCGGACGCGGCTATTCGAATAGTTTGACACTCTATAGAGATTGTACACTTTCACCACAACATTCGATACATCCGTCAGGAACAAATCCTGAATTCACCATACTCGGTATGCGGATAATCAATCCTAACCTTTCAATTACACGCCCTAGTATAAGCACCTCTCCTGTGAGTTTGGCCTCCCAACCATGACCAACTGTCATCTTGGGTACTGCACAGGTGGACAATCTTCACAAGGTAGCCTCAGCTCAGACCTTGGCCGTGAGGGAACCAATACTAAGGTATATAAGCTTCCAGTCAAGCCCTACCCAATCTTCGGGTATTGTGGTTGTAGGATAAAATTGTAATGGTATCGCATCCAGACAACCATCAGTTTTATAAAGAGCTAAGGCTCATGGCTCATCATTTTCATCACCAAAATCATCAGGTGTTCGGGAACACATGTCCAAAACATTTCAATAGAATGATCCATCATTCCAAGGTTTTCATAACCATTTTCACCAAATATTCCCATCTAAGTTGGTCAAGTTTTATACTTAGCACTAGCATCTACAAGTGGGGGTGAGTACTAATGAGGGGTGGTACACTAGTGGGTGTGACTAAGTTTAATCTCATGCCTTAGGATGACATCAAGATTATCTAGCTTAGGCAAAATTTAATGCTCTTTATGCAACCTTCAATTATCTTTCTACTATCTACAATTTACTTAAGTAAGCTCTAAGTACTAGCTTTGATAAAGAAATAAAGTATAAAGCTTGTAAGTAAAACTAGGATTGGTTTATCAAGTGGATATGATCACATAGGCTTAAGGCATATAGTGGTCATGGTAACAAGCAAGTATTAGCTTGCATAAGTATCAGTATAAGCTTGCATTAGTAGGGTATCTTGCAAGTGCTAGCTTGCATTGGTCCACTTGGTTAATAAAGCTTGCCTTGTGCAGAGCAGTGGTTGAAGTTCTCCTCGGCTTCTTCTTCGTAGTATCCTCCTTCCTCCTTGTATCCTTGGTCGGTACTAGCATCGGGGCTCAGGCGAGGGTCGGCGAGGCGGGCGAACGACGAAGTCGACGACGGCGAACTCAGGGGTGGTCGCAGCAGCTCCTGGGATGGACGAAATCAACGGCGCCCTTCTTCTCTAGAGGCAGCCTGCTCCGGCGCAATTCCAGCGATGCGCTGCTCGCCTTGCTCCGGGACCGAGGTGGGGTGGTTCTGGGTGAGAGAGGAGTGGAATGGTGTGATGAATTCGAGCGGGAAAGGCCTCTATTTATAGTCTCGACGACGAGACCGAACGACATGGGCAGGCGACGGTGGCGACAGGGCTACGGGCTGCTAGAGGCATGGCCGGCGGTGGCGATCGCTTGGTGGTCTCCTGGCGATGCTCTATGGCTTTAATGCTCGTGTAGGGGCGGTGCAGTTTGGTCTGGAACACGCGACGCTCTGCGCGGCAGAGGCGGCATATTCGACGGCGAGCGGTGGCTACGGGGCACAGGCGGTGAAATGGGCATGTCTGGCGTGTTCCTGGGATGGTGGCGATCGTGTATGCACGCGGTGAGGGCGGCACACGGTCTGTGGGCTTCGGTCGAGGGTGGCGCTCTGGCGCATGCTCGGCATGGTTGACAGAGGCACGGGCGCGTGTTGTGTTCGACGTCTTCGAGGCAGTGCTGGTCGAGAGGGGGCGGTGAAGCATGGGTGATCTCCCAGACAAGGTTGGCACGGCTAGTTTCCTTCCTAGCTTGCTGTCTACACTGGGGTGGCATGGGTGGCTTCGGCTGTTCACCATTGATGGTATTGGCAAGCTCACAGTGAGGCTAGTGATTAGTTAAGATGGTTAGATGATGTACTAAAGCTAGTGGTGCCCAGAGAGGGAACAAGTTAGGCTCAATTCACTGCTCAAAACAGTGTTTGGATTTTGTTTGATTTGTGTCTGCAATGTGTTTGATGAAATGGCCGCAAGAACTCAAGTTTTGAATTTTGAAAAGATTTTTGGTGGGTGTGCTAGGTTGGTCCTGGTGAGTCTGCAGATGCTTGGGTTTTGAAAGTTGAGCTTGTTTGAGTGGTTTTTGAAAAAGTGGGATCTTCCCATATGATAAAGATTCAATTTTGAACTGTCATTTAAACTATGCATTTAAATGTTTTTGGATGATCACAAAGTGGGCCTTGATACTTTGTTATGAGTACAATCAAGGGGTGCAAAGATCCAGAAAAGTTTCTGTTAGGTTCTGAAAGTTTGAGACAGCCAAAGTAGTCATGGGAGTTAAATTGGTCAAAATGACCATTCACTCATTTAGCTTTGTTTTGATTTATTTGTCTTTGGGAAAAGTTTGGGAAATTTTAGATGATGTTTATTTCACCTAAGCAAAATTTTACAAGCAAAGAAACACACAAACAAGGTGGTTCAAAAGAATTCAAAATGAAATGCATACTCACATGCATGCTTCCATAATTTTATTTAGAAAAGTTTTTGTTAACCCTAATTTTGATGATTAGAGTTTGATGCTCCAAGTTTAGTATTTTTGGGATGTTACACTGTCGTGCTGTAGATCCAATCTATCTCTCCACCCCACTTGATGGACCGAGGAAGCAGGAGACGTCGCGGTGCCATACGTGTGCATCTCTCGGAGGCGTCGCCACTTGCGGCGTTGGATCGGATCGGATCGCGAGGAGGAGAAGGCTAGTACGACTACATCAACCACGTTCTGTTGAACGTTCCGCTGTGCGATTTCTTCAAGGGTATGAATATCTCATCTATCCCTCTAGTTGATTGCATCTCCTAGATTAGATCTTGGCTTTCCCGTTCGCATCCGTAGATTTTTTTTGATTTACTATGCTGTGAAACCCTTCCGTGGTATCAGAGCTAGATCTATGCGTAGATGTGTTTCACGAGTAGAACGCAACATGCTTGTTGCGGGCGTTGATGTTTTCTGTTGCAAGCCTCTTGTTGTGTACTTATTATGACACGGTATAGTGAGATCGAAGCGGTCCAGGCCAACTTTACGCGACCTCGTTCGCGAGACCGGCTCCGCACTTGACGTGTGGCTTGTTCCACACATGCGGCTGGTGGATGCCAGTTTCTCTCACTATAGTTGTCATGGAATTTACACCGGATGTTGGCAACCATAATATCACCGTTGTGGATTTCCGTAGGTAAGAATCGTTCTTAGCTTGTTACTCCCATAAGCCACGTAAAACATGCAACAACAAAGTAGAGGCGTCTAACTTGTTTTTGCAGGGAGTGTTTCTGTGATATGGTATGGCCCAAGATATGATGTGTACGTTGTATGCAATGATCATGTTTTGTAATATTTCACGACTTGCATGTCGATGAGTACACAATTGATAGGAGCCATATGGTTGTCTTTATAATTGTGTATGACCTGTGTGTCAACTTCTTATACGCCATGTAATAGCTTTACTTTATCGCTAAGTAGTTAGCAATAGTTGTAGTTGCTATTCGTGGTGGAGGCAATCATGGTGGAGTGATGGAGATCATGCTGGCATGCACAAGATGGATATAATTGCGCGGAGATTGGCTATACCATGTCACATAAAATTATATGCATGTGATGTTTATCCTTTTATGTATCTTATTATGCTTAGATCGCGACAGTAGCATTATAAGATGATTCTCACTTAAAGATCAAGATAAAATTGTGTTCTCCCCTTGTATGCACCATTGCGAAAGTTCGTCGTGTTCAAGCATCTCGTGATGATCGGGTGCTATAAACTCTACGTTCACATACAACGCGTGCAAGCCAGTTTTGCACACGCGTAAATACTTGGGTTTGACTTGACGAGCCTAGCATGTACATACATGGCCTCAGAACACACGAACCGAAAGGTTAAGCATGAGTCATATGAATGATATGATCGACACTTTGGTGTCCACCATTGAAACCACATCTCTTCTCGTGAAGATCGGATTAGGTGTGGTGAATTTGGATCATGTTCACTAAATAACTTGAGGGATGTTGAATTTAGTAGGAGTTCATCTAGTAATTTGATTAAGTTGAACTAGTTATCATGAACATAGTCTAAATTGTACTTGCAAATTTTGTAGATCAAATGGCTAAGTCCAACTTCAACTTCAACGTTTTTGCTGAGAAATAAAAGCTTAAGAACAATGGGTCTAACTTCACCAACTGGTTCCGCAATCTGAGAATCATTCTCGCTGGCGGACAAAAGGACTATGTCCTTGAGAAAGCGCTAGGTGACGCCCCTGTTGTAGATGTGCCGGCTGATGAAAAAGCTGTTTATTAGTCGCGCAAAGATGATTATGGTGTGATTAAGAGCACCATGTTGTTTGCTATGGAATCGGACCTTCAAAATCGTTTTGAGGAGTTCGCCGGGCCCTTTGAGATTCTTGAGGAACTGAAAACCATGTTTTAGACTCAGGCCCGTTTTGAGAGTATGAGATCTCTGAGAAATTCTTTAACTGCAAGATGGAGGAAGGGAGTTCCGTTAGTGAGCACGCCATTAAGATGTCGGGCTACACTCAACGTCTTGAGCAACTGTACTGCAAGATTCCAGAAGAGCTCAAGATTGACAGAGTTCTGCACTCACTCCCTCCTACCTACAAAGGTTTTGTAGTTACTCATAATCAGATTGGTTCCACTGATACGATCACTGAGCTCTTCGCTAAGCTGAAAGCTGCGGAGGTGGACATCAAGAAAGATAATCATGTGTTGATGGTCAACAAGCCCCCCAACTTTAAGAAAGGTAAGGGTGCAAAGAAGTCCTTCAAGAAAGGCAGCGGCAAGCGCGTTGCCCCTGCTGAGAAGAAGCTCAAGTCTGGACCTAAGCCGGACACCGAGTGCTTCTATTGCAAGGACAAGGGTCACTGGAAGTGCAACTGTCCGAAGTACTTAGCGGACAAGAAGGCTGGCACCATCAAAGGTATATTTGATATACATGTTATTGATGTTTACCTTACTAGCGCTCGTTGTAGTGCCTGGGTATTTGATACTGGTTCAGTTGCTAATATTTGTAACTCGAAACAGGAGCTACGGAATAGACGACGGCTAGCGAGGGATGAGGTGACGATGCGCGTTGGCAACGGATCAAGAGTTGATGTGATGGCCGTCGGCACGCTCTCCTTAGTTTTACCTTCAGGATTAGTTTTAAACCTTAATAAATGTTATTATGTGCCTGCGTTGAGCATGAACATCATATCTGGATCGTGTTTATTGCAAGACGGTTATTCATTTAAATCGGAGAATAATGGTTGTTCTATTTATATGAGTAACATCTTTTATGGTCATGCACCTGCTATGAATGGTTTATTTCTTCTGAATCTCGAAAGCAACGAAACACACATCCATAACATTGAGGATAAGAGATGCAAAGTACATAGTGATAATTCAACTTATTTGTGGCACTGTCGTCTAGGTCATATTGGAGTAAAACGCATGAAGAAACTCCATTCTGATGGACTTTTGGAGTCTCTTGATTTTGAATCATTTGACAAGAAATTTGCTTGGTCTGAAGGTTGTGAACTCAGCTTTCAAGAGTTGAAGAAGATACTTGTGACAGCACTAGTCTTGTGTTTACCAGATTTGGAGAAGGATTTTCAAGTGTATTGTGATGCATCTCATCATGGATTAGGTGCAGTACTTATGCAAGAAGGGAAAGTTGTGGCCTATGCCTCGAGACAACTCAAAACTCATGAAGTGAACTATCCTACTCATGATTTAGAGTTAGCCTCTGTTGTCCATGCACTCAAAACATGGATACACTATCTTTTGGGAAAGCGATGTGAAGTGTTCACAGATCACAAGAGTTTGAAGTATATCTTCACCCAGAAGGAAATTAATATGAGACAAAGAAGATGGCTAGAACTTATCAAGGACTATGACTTAAGTTTGTAATACCACCCCGGTAAAGCAAATGTTGTAGCGGATGCCATAAGCCGTAAGGTTTTGTGAATGGCCTTACTAAGGGAGAATTGCCAGATGATCTCTGTGCCCAATTTAGAGACCTCAGATTGGCGATTGTGCCTGAAGGACATCTAATGTCTTTGGATGTTCAACCCACTTTGTTGGACAAGATCAAAGAAGCCCAGAAGACTGATAAGGAAATTGAAGATATTAAGGAAAAGATTGGTAAGGGAAAAGCCAAAGGATTCCATGAAGACGAACATGGTACTTTATGGCATGGAAAACGTATCTGTGTTCCACAAGATCCGGAGCTTCGGAAACTGATTTTACAAGAAGCACACAACTCACCATATTCTATTCATCCGGGTAACACCAAGATGTACATGGATATGAAAGAAAGATTTTGGTGGAATAATCTCAAGAAGGACATCGCCGAACATATTGCCTTGTGTGATGTGTGTATTAGAGTGAAAGCGAAACATTAGAAACCAGCAGGTTTGCTTCAACCACTACCTATTCCTGATTGGAAGTGGGACAAGATTGGTATGGATTTCATTATCGGATTGCAAGGACCCGGTCAGGATATGATTCTATTTGGGTAGTAGTGGATCGCCAAACTAAAGTGGCTCATTTCATACCCGTGAAGACAACCTATACAAGTGCTAAGTTGGCCAAGATCTATATGAGTAGAATTGTATGTCTACATGGAGTACCCAAGAGTATTGTGTCTGATAGAGGAACCCAATTCACTTCTCATTTTTGGAGGCAATTACATGACTCATTGGGAACGAGGTTGGAATTCAGCACTGCTTTTCATCCTCAAACTGATGGACAAACAGAAAGGACTAATCAGATTCTTGAAGAAATGTTGAGGGCATGTGCCCTAGACTATGGAGACAGTTGGGATGAAAGTCTGCCTTACGCAGAATTTTCTTATAACAGCAGCTATCAAGCCAGCATTGAGATGGCACCATTTGAGTTTCTCTATGGGAGAAAATATACCACCCCATTGCTATGGAATGGTGTGGGAGAAAGAAGTTTGTTCGGACCAGAACTTATCAAAGAGGCTGAAGAGAAAGTCAAACTGGTTAAGGACAGATTAAAGATAGCACAGTCCCGATAGAAAAGCTACGCAGATCCTAAGCGTAGAGAAGTCACCTATGAAGTTGGTGATAGAGCTTATCTTAGAGTGTCACCACTTCGTGGAGTGAAGAGGTTTGGAGTCAAAGGGAAGTTGGCACCAAGATATGTTGGACCATTCAAGATTCTGAGTCGTAAAGGAGAAGTTGCTTATGAAATTGAATTGCCGGAGTCTTTGTCAGCTGTTCATAATGTGTTTCATGTGAGTCAGCTTAAGAAATGTCATCCAGAAATGGAAGAAACTTCTTTGAAGGATACTATACCTTTGGAAGAGGTTCAATTAGAGAGTGATCTCACTTATGAGGAGAAACCTATCAAGATTCTTGAGACTGCAGAAAGAGTCACACGGACTAAGACTATCAAGTTCTGCAAAGTTCAATGGAACCATCATTCCGAAGAAGAAGCAACATGGGAAAGAGAAGATGATCTTCGGAAAGACCACCCTCACCTATTTGCTAGCCAATCCGAATCTCGAGGGCGAGATTCACCTTAAGGGGGTTAGATTTGTAACATCCCTAAAATCATGTTTCAAACTCATGCATATCATCCATGCATCCATGATCATGTAGAATTCATTTCAAACAAATCAATTCAAAAACAGGGGCATATAAGCTCATTATTTTATGTGATCAGCATTTAAAAACAATTACAAATCTCCAATGTGATATAGATGTTCAGTGAACCAAACCTTGTGTCTTATTGCTTTCAGATTGTATTGCTAGATTGCTAGGATTTAAACCAAAGTTTCAAAACAAATATAATTTGAAAACCAATTTCAAAACCTATTTAAAACTAGTGCTATGTCACTGCTTATTTTATTTTATTCCAAGTGACCAAGCCAATTCAAAGTGAGCACTTGGTTTTATGCCCAGAAATGTGATTGTTGCACACTGCAAAAATCCTGAAAAGATTTGAATTCAAATAGATTTTGAAATCATTTGAAAAAGGTTCCTGGAAATTCATTCAGAAAAAGAAAAAGGATAGAGAAAAGGAAATGGGCCGGCACCAGGATTTTGGACCAACAAGCAAAGCAACCCGTTAGCCAGCCCACCCGGGTTTTCCCTCTCCTTCTGATTTTCTCACCGTACCCGCGCTACCCAACGGGTCACTGACTGGTGGACCTCGCCAGCTCATCATCATCTTCCCCAAATCGTGCCCACGACCACGTCGTCGGCCGTTCCCTCCGCCATTCACTGCCGCATTTTAAATCGAGTTATTGCCGGCGTTTCCTCGCGTGATTCTCGCTCCCTCTTTGGCTATAAGACCACCTCCCCCTCGCGGCCATTTCCCCCAACAAAGCCAGACAGAAGCGCCCCCAGGCTGCCCGCAATCGCCCTTGCACCGCCGCAGGCAGAACCCTCTCCGGCGACCAATCCCGGTGAGCTCCGTGCGCCCCTTCCCCTCTAGTTCATGCAGACAGCCTCAAAACTTCCTTGCGCACATTCTGACACCGTTGGTTCATCCTATATTGCCCCAGGTCGTCGACTCCGTCAAGCACAACAAGGTCCCGACGACGTCTTCAACTCCGACGATTAAATTCGGTGAGCCCCGTGTTCCTCTTCGCCTCTGATCCACACGAGCGTGTTCACTGTAGCCTTGCGCACCCCCTGATGCCTTTGATTCGTGCTAGGGTGACCAGGAACGTCGCCAACGTCGCCGTCCACCCGAACCCGACGCTGTCATCAACTCCGACGAGCCCGTGCAGCCGTGTCCGTGCGCCCCTTGCCAAACCGTCGCCATGTTGAGCATCAGTTCATCGCCACGAACCTGGTAAGCATCTCCGACGACCCCAGAACCCCCTGTAGTGCCACGCCGCCATAGACAGAGCTCGCCGCCGCCAGATGCCACCGCCAGCGCCGCCCATCCGTGGTCGCTTGATCGATGACCGTTGGATCCAGATCCAGCGCGTAGGAATAGATCACTTAACGAAACGGTATGAGTAGATCTGGGCCGTGCATATTAAGTTAGATCTAACGGACTGTGTGCGTGATCCTGAGCGAACCGGTACGCACCAATCAGAACGTGACGCGTGGCTAGGAATTAGATTTAAAATCAGAATTTGAATCTATTAGTTGTTTGATTTTGTTTTAGCCATAACTTTTGATTCCCACGTTCAAATTTGATAAATTTTTATCAATGGAATCAGGAGAGCAAG
Organism: Avena sativa; assembly: GCA_916181665.1. Lineage (NCBI taxonomy): Eukaryota > Viridiplantae > Streptophyta > Magnoliopsida > Poales > Poaceae > Avena > Avena sativa. The sequence continues at coordinate 327,678,046 of OV702279.1, forward strand.
CCCTTTCCAAATATGCAATGTTTTTAATGTTTTGTTTCTGCTAAAATGGTTTTATTTACAGAAACATGTGTAGGCCTATTTAGTGTATATAAATTATTTGAGAAATGTTTTAGTGTTTAAATAAATGTTGATTGGCAAGTTTTGAACTTGTTTATGAACCAGTACTGTGCACTTGTCTTATTGAGTTTAGAAAATCATCACATATCATATTGCATGCATCCATGTATTTTTGCTTGTATTTAATTTTGTATGTGATTTGTTGCTATGATTTTATGTGTAGATTTTGGTGCCAATAGTGATTGTGATTGTGAGGAGTGTAGCTACTCTCCAAACTACCAAGGCAAGTGGTGCTTCATGATATTTTTATCCCTATGTTTTCTACTATGCATTATAAGTATTTTGCTAAGTCTTGCATGATTATATTTTGCTTATATGCTATGCTTGGGAAATCCTAGTAGTTGTAGAATTGCTAGAAATTTCTAAGTTAAGATGCTTATCTATGCCATGCTTAGCCTAGCTAGTAGCAAACAAGGGTGGTGAAATATTCATGCTATGTTAAAATATTTCTAAGTCTATGGACTTGTGTTTTGCTTAATAAAACAACTAAGTGAATGAAACACCTGGGTGGAATGGAAGGAATGGTTTATGTTGAGTGGTTAAACAAGGCCCATTTCTATGGTCTACCTTGTGTATCTCACTTGTGGAAAGCCACCCAGGAACAAAGGGATTTGAGAGGCCAAATGTTAAGAAGCTTATAGTGCAGCCACTTGGCAACATGGGCTCTGCCAGGATCATATAGGTTGCAATAACATAGCCATTTGGACAGTTGGTGGTAGTGGGATGATAGGTTGGAGCGCGTCCATTTGGTCTAAGGGAAGGCTTCTAAAAGGTCCTGTCTTGGTGGAAATCAAGGCTTGTGGGGAAAGTGCACAACCTCTGCAGATGGAAGAATACTAAGTACTTAGCCATGTCCCTGGAAAAGGACAACTTGAGCATCAAGACATGGAAGCTATCAAGAATCTCCTCATCCCAATTTCTAAGTAAAACTTGTGGTTGAACAAGGGTGAAGGACCCCAATGTCTATTGGTGGTTCCTTGGGAAAAGTTTTGACAAAGAAAAACTTAGTGATTTCAACTAATAGGCAAAACCTATTTTGAGCAAAGCAAGCCTAAGCTACACTTAGCCAAATTGCATATAGTATCTAGTCCACCAAAATTATACTAAGGTATCACTTGCCAATACTATTCCAATGTATTGACCCACTGTGGCTGTAACTTGTGATGTTGCAGGTTACTCTGATGAGGATTAGGAGTCATGAGTCTACACTCAACATGTTTGCCTGTGGCACATGAAGATGAAGACTTTTATCTATTTACTTATTTAAACTCTTGTACTAGGCCTGTGGCCTTGGAGTTGTAAAGACTATGTTTGTCTCTGGAATGACTGTAATAATGACCTTTGTTTCTTTGTACTTCATCTTAAACTATGGATGCTAGCATTGATCCAGGGACTAGCATTGCAATCACAGGGATCCTTTTCCTTTATAAAGGAGGGATCTTACAGATGGTATCAGAGCACTGTGTTGCCTGTAGGATTATGAACCTAGGATTGGAAACCACTAAGGAAAAAATTTCAACAAATTCCACACTTGTCTATTCTTCTCGTAAACTTTTCTAATCTTCTTTCTCATCTCTATTTGTAGATGAACTCCATCAACGAAGCCGTAAGGAAGGGACCACTCATGATAATGAATTTGGAGTGTGAGACAGAATTTCCCAAGGCTCTCAAGGACCTCATGGTTGCAATGTAAATACATGGTGCAACTGTGTACAAAGGTTTTCCTGTGATGGATGAAGGAGTTGAGTACTGGTGGGTGCAACTTCACTTGTATAAAAACAAGGAAGACAACCACAAGGAATCAGGATTCTGCATGTTCACCAATTCAGTGGTGCACACTACCTTCTTTGATTCAGCAAGGGATGCAACTTGGAAGACCATCAAAGAACTTAGTGATAGAGTCAAGTGCAGAATGCTCAACATCCAAAATGACCTAAAGGAAGAGAAGAAACATACCCAAGAGTTGGAGGCTACCAACCAAACCTTAAGAGGAGACATTATAGACTTAGTAATGGAGTCATGCGCTCAAGATAGACTGATTGCTTCTAGAAATATTGTGTTAGCCAACATATCTGGTGAGTTGGGATTGTAAAGTACTTCGTTAGTTGGACCACCACTTATCACCTTATTTTCCAAATGTTGCTTAAAATAAGTTTAACCTTGGTTGTTGTAATGGATCCATGTATGCCATGACTTGTGTGTTTTGATTTCCAAAGATATGCATGTGATGCTTTGCCTTGTGTTTTATCTTAAATTGTGTTGTTTCTAACTTTTTCTATCTTATAAATAGATGCCTAATGTTACCATCAGCACTATTGAGGAATTCCAAGGAACTCGTTTTGGCCCTCGTATTATTGAGCTCACTACTTTGCTCAATCTCCCTCTTCCTACCATCATGGTGCTTCCCCTCACCAAGTTTGAGAGGAAAGACCTTTGGGGTTTCAAGGTCAATCAGCTAGGACGCCAGACTGAGCCTACCACGGAGGCTATCATCTTCAAGCTCATGCACGATGACAAGGAGAGAGGCCTAGAGATAGTCATGCAGGACTTGATTGGACGTCTGTTAGGGAGACACTCTCGACAGGTTAGAGGTACCCACTTCCACGTCTTCGGTAGACGTGATGAGGATGGAGAGGCCATCGACTTCGAGGACACTTCGAGGAAGACAGCAGAGCCGATTCGCCTATACCTCCAGGACTTAGAGGTTCTCCTTAGGCACGTGGACACTGATAGGACCAACGTCATGCTCAGCAATGACGAACTCCAGGTGCAGCTTCGTGAGAAGGACAAACTCTTCGTGGAGCAAGATGAGATAGTCAAGGAGATGGAGGCAAAGTTCGAGAGTCAGGACAGAAAGTTCAAGAGTCAAGAGAAGCGAGTCCAAGATAGGAACAAGAGGATTCGGGACATGACTGAAGAACTGGAGGCCAAGGACTTCGAGCTCGAGCATCAGCAGACTGTGATTGAGAGGCTTCGTTCCCAGAAGAGGGCTCTCAAAGCCAAAGTAGAGACCTTGACCACCAATGCCGAGGAATACAAGACCGCTATGGAGAATGCAGGTCTTACCTTTGTTGAGGAGGAGGTTTATGCCGATGAGTAGTGATGACTACTCATTTATCATTTATTTATCATACTTTTTATTGAGTCGCAATGACCATCCAACATGTGGATGGCTTGCTATTGGTGTGTTTACTTTGCAAACTTGACGTTTATGTTGTTGAACTTTTATCATTGAGATGCATGTTTGGTGATTGTTAATGTGATGTAATGTGCATGTTAGCATCTATGGGTATCTCATTCTTATCTCTATTGAACCAACCACAGATGCCTCCCCGTCGTGCCAATCCCAACCCCAACAACAACAACATCACCCCTGAGATGCAGCAAATGATGATAGCTCAGACTCGGCTGATGCAGATGATGACTACGTTCATCCAGAACCAGAACAACAACAATAACAACAATAACAACAACAACAACCCACCGGGTTTTGACATGCTTACCAGGTTTTTGAGATTGAGGCCAGCAAAGTTCTCAGGAACAACTGATCCTATGGTGGCCAATGATTGGCTACGCTCTGTGAACAAGGACTTGCTAACAGTTGGCTGTACTGATGAAGAGAAAGTCAGATTTGCAGCTCACCTGTTGGAAGGACCAGCAGCCACTTGGTGGGATAACTTCCAGATCACCACTCCCATTGCAGATGTGACATGGGCTATCTTTGAAGATGGCTTTCGTACTGCTCACATCTCATCAGGAGTGATGAGTTTGAAAAAGAAAGAGTTTCACAATCTGAAGCAGCGCCACCGCAGCGTGGCTGAATATATTGAGGAGTTTAACAATCTGGCGCGTTATGCACCGGATGAAGTTGACACTGATGCTAAGAGGAAGGAAAAGTTCCTTGAAGGGTTGAATGATGAACTGAACTTGCAGCTATCAGTGGCCTATGTTCCCACTTATCAGTCTCTTTGTGATAAGGCTGCCATTTTGGAGAACAAAATGAAGCAAGTTGAGAGTAGGAAGAGAAAGCACTCGGACAAGCATAGCTCGGGATCGTCTCACAAACGTTCCCATTATGATGATAGTGGAATCTCAGGATCCCACAAGCATGGGAAATTCAACAAGCACCACAACCACAACCGTCATCATGACAACAAGGGTCACCGTAGTAATGACAATGACAAGTACAAGCATCACAAGGGTGGATACAAGAGCCACCACAGTGGTAGTGGAAGTGGCAGTGGAAGCCAGCCTGTCAAGAAGGATATTAGTCAGGTTGAGTGTTTCAAGTGCAAGAAGATGGGGCATTATGCAAATGAATGCCCAGAAAAGAAAGTTGAAGGACCTAACAAGCCCAACCCTTTTCAAAAGGGACAAGTGAACCACATCAATGTGGAGGAAATCTATGAAGAGCCAGATGCTGTTGCTGGTAAGTTCAAACTCAATTCTATTCCAGCACTTGTTCTTTTTTATACTGGAGCATCGCATTCATTCATATCAAAAGAATTTGTTGATAGAAATGGGTTTCCAACTGAAAACATTGGGTGTCCAATAAAAGTTAGTTCTCCAGGTGGAGATATGATAGTAAGTCTTGGATGCCGGGATCTAGTAATAGAGTTTGGAAAGCATAAGTTTCCAGTGAGTCTGATAATCCTAGATTCCCAAGGACTGGATGTAATTTTGGGAATGGATTGGATGACTAAGTATGAAGGAGTACTAGATTGTGCTAATCGTACTGTTGCACTCAAAACCCCTTAAAGGAAACGGATTAAATTCAAGTCTAACTTTGAATCAAAAGGGAGTAAGCTAAATCACCTTAAGGGGATTAGCATAGACAGTGTGCCAATTGTGAGTGAATATCCGGATGTGTTTCCGGAAGAATTGCCTGGAATGCCACCAGATAGAGATGTGGAGTTCCTTATTGATTTACTACCAGGATCTGGACCAATAGCAAAGAGACCGTACACGATGTCAGTTGATGAACTGAAAGAACTCAAGAAACAACTTGGAGAGCAGTTGCAGAAAGGATTTATTCAACCAAGTTCTTCATCTTGGGGAGCACTAGTTTTGTTTGTGGAAAAGAAGGATAGAAGTCAAAGGTTATGCATAGATTACCGTTCACTCAATGAGGTGACTATCAAGAACAAATACCCTTTGCCTAGAATCAATGATTTGTTTGACCAGCTAGAAGGAGCTTGTGTGTTCTCAAAGATTGATCTTCGGTCGGGTTATTTCCAACTCAAGATAAGGGAGCAAGGCATACCTAAGACAACTTTTACCACAAGGTATGGATTGTATGAGTATACCGTGATGCCATTTGGTTTGACCAATGCACCAGCATACTTCATGAATATGATGAACAAGGTGTTCATGGAATTTCTTGATAAGTTTGTTGTCGTTTTCATTGATGACATTTTGATCTACTCCAAGAGCAAAGAAGAGCATGAAGGACATTTGCGTTTGATACTTGAGAAGCTTAGATAGCATAAACTGTATGCCAAATTCAGCAAGTGTGAATTCTGGCTAAATGAAGTTGGTTTTCTTGGACATGTTGTGTCCGGAGATGGTGTGGCAGTTGATCCTGCTAAAGTTTCAGCTGTAACTGAATGGGAATCTCCCAAGTCAGTGAAAGAGGTTCGTAGTTTCCTTGGCTTGGAAGGTTACTACAGAAGGTTCATTGAGAACTTCTCCAAGATAGCTAAACCTATGACAGAATTGCTAAAGAAAGACAAGAAATTTGCTTGGTCTGAAGGTTGTGAACTCAGCTTTCAAGAGTTGAAGAAGAGACTTGTGACAACACCAATCTTGTGTTTACCAGATTTTGAGAAGGATTTCCAAGTGTATTGTGATGCATCTCATCATGGATTAGGTGCAGTACTTATGCAAGAAGGGAAAGTTGTGGCCTATGCCTCGAGACAACTCAAAACTCATGAAGTGAACTATCCTACTCATGATTTAGAGTTAGCCTCTGTTGTCCATGCACTCAAAACATGGAGACACTATCTTTTGGGAAAGCGATGTGAAGTGTTCACAGATCACAAGAGTTTGAAGTATATCTTCACCCAAAAGGAAATTAATATGAGACAAAGAAGATGGCTAGAACTTATCAAGGACTATGACTTAAGTTTGTAATACCACCCCGGTAAAGCAAATGTTGTAGCGGATGCTCTAAGTCGTAAGGTTTTTGTGAATGGCCTTACTAAGGGAGAATTGCCAGATGATCTCTGTGCCCAATTTAGAGACCTCAGATTGGCGATTGTGCCTGAAGGACATCTAATGTCTTTGGATGTTCAACCCACTTTGTTGGACAAGATCAAAGAAGCCCAGAAGACTGATAAGGAAATTGAAGATATTAAGGAAAAGATTGGTAAGGGAAAAGCCAAAGGATTCCATGAAGACGAACATGGTACTTTATGGCATGGAAAACGTATCTGTGTTCCACAAGATCCGGAGCTTCGGAAACTGATTTTACAAGAAGCACACAACTCACCATATTCTATTCATCCGGGTAACACCAAGATGTACATGGATATGAAAGAAAGATTTTGGTGGAATAATCTCAAGAAGGACATCGCCGAACATATTGCCTTGTGTGATGTGTGTATTAGAGTGAAAGCGAAACATTAGAAACCAGCAGGTTTGCTTCAACCACTACCTATTCCTGATTGGAAGTGGGACAAGATTGGTATGGATTTCATTATCGGATTGCAAGGACCCGGTCAGGATATGATTCTATTTGGGTAGTAGTGGATCGCCAAACTAAAGTGGCTCATTTCATACCCGTGAAGACAACCTATACAAGTGCTAAGTTGGCCAAGATCTATATGAGTAGAATTGTATGTCTACATGGAGTACCCAAGAGTATTGTGTCTGATAGAGGAACCCAATTCACTTCTCATTTTTGGAGGCAATTACATGACTCATTGGGAACGAGGTTGGAATTCAGCACTGCTTTTCATCCTCAAACTGATGGACAAACAGAAAGGACTAATCAGATTCTTGAAGAAATGTTGAGGGCATGTGCCCTAGACTATGGAGACAGTTGGGATGAAAGTCTGCCTTACGCAGAATTTTCTTATAACAGCAGCTATCAAGCCAGCATTGAGATGGCACCATTTGAGTTTCTCTATGGGAGAAAATATACCACCCCATTGCTATGGAATGGTGTGGGAGAAAGAAGTTTGTTCGGACCAGAACTTATCAAAGAGGCTGAAGAGAAAGTCAAACTGGTTAAGGACAGATTAAAGATAGCACAGTCCCGATAGAAAAGCTACGCAGATCCTAAGCGTAGAGAAGTCACCTATGAAGTTGGTGATAGAGCTTATCTTAGAGTGTCACCACTTCGTGGAGTGAAGAGGTTTGGAGTCAAAGGGAAGTTGGCACCAAGATATGTTGGACCATTCAAGATTCTGAGTCGTAAAGGAGAAGTTGCTTATGAAATTGAATTGCCGGAGTCTTTGTCAGCTGTTCATAATGTGTTTCATGTGAGTCAGCTTAAGAAATGTCATCCAGAAATGGAAGAAACTTCTTTGAAGGATACTATACCTTTGGAAGAGGTTCAATTAGAGAGTGATCTCACTTATGAGGAGAAACCTATCAAGATTCTTGAGACTGCAGAAAGAGTCACACGGACTAAGACTATCAAGTTCTGCAAAGTTCAATGGAACCATCATTCCGAAGAAGAAGCAACATGGGAAAGAGAAGATGATCTTCGGAAAGACCACCCTCACCTATTTGCTAGCCAATCCGAATCTCGAGGGCGAGATTCACCTTAAGGGGGTTAGATTTGTAACATCCCTAAAATCATGTTTCAAACTCATGCATATCATCCATGCATCCATGATCATGTAGAATTCATTTCAAACAAATCAATTCAAAAACAGGGGCATATAAGCTCATTATTTTATGTGATCAGCATTTAAAAACAATTAAAAATCTCCAATGTGAGATAGATGTTCAGTGAACCAAACCTTGTGTCTTATTGCTTTCAGAGTGTATTGCTAGATTGCTAGGATTTAAACCAAAGTTTCAAAACAAATATAATTTGAAAACCAATTTCAAAACCTATTTAAAACTAGTGCTATGTCACTGCTTATTTTATTTTATTCCAAGTGACCAAGACAATTCAAAGTGACCACTTGGTTTTATGCCCAGAAATGTGATTGTTGCACACTACAAAAATCCTGAAAAGATTTGAATTCAAATAGATTTTGAAATCATTTGAAAAAGGTTCCTGGAAATTCATTCGGAAAAAGAAAAAGGATAGAGAAAAGGAAAAGGGCCGGCGCCAGGATTTTGGCCCAACAAGCAAAGCAGCCCGTTAGCCAGCCCACCCGGGTTTTCCCTCTCCTTCTGATTTTCTCACCGCACCCGCGCTACCCAACGGGTCACTGACTGGTGGACCTCGCCAGCTCATCATCATCTTCCCCAAATCGCGCCCACGACCACGTCGCCGGCCGTTCCCTCCGCCATTCACTGCCGCATTTTAAATCGAGTTATTGCCGGCGTTTCCTCGCGTGATTCTTGCTTCCTCTCTGGCTATAAGACCACCTCCCCCTCGCGGCCATTTCCCCCAACAAAGCCAGACAGAAGCGCCCCAGGCTGCCCGCAATCGCCCTTGCACCGCCGCAGGCAGAACCCTCTTCTGCGACCAATCCCGGTGAGCTCCGTGCGCCCCTTACCCTCTAGTTCATGCAGACAGCCTCACAACTTCTGATGGGGATATACCTACCGGGGTATACCCAGCAGGACGTTTCCGACTGGCCCAGGAACTGGCGAGTGGGCCTGCAAGACGGCGACTGGATCAAGGCCCGGCGTGGATCCAAGCGACTGGAAGCTGAAGGCCCAGGCGAGTAGATAGGCCCAGTCGGATTAGGTTAAACAAGTACCGAAGCCTTAACTGATTCGGTTGAGATATGTAAACCCTAGGGGAGGTGAGCCTATATAAACCTCCCTGCGGGGCGTGTAGAGATACGTTCCATCATACACCCAAGCGACTCGCCGCCTAGCCGCCGAGCTCGCCCATTGTACCACCATCATAATACAATCTAGCAGGAGTAGGTCTTTACCCTCCGGGGGGCCGAACCTGGGTAAAACCCTGAGTCTCCGCCCTCATCTCGCACCGCAGATGGCTGGCCGCCCTTGCCCCTCGTTCTACTACTCGCTGCCGATTGCAGCATCTGCCGTGACCATTCCCACGACAGTGGCGCCCACCGTGGGGCCTGGCCGGTCTGGCCGGTGTTCTGCGGCGAGATCCAATCTGCCCATCAACGAGACGGTCGCCACCGGCCGCATGATAGCGATCGGCGAGATGCTCCAAATCTTGCCGAGCAGCTACGTCCCGGCGGCGCGACCCGTCACACACAGCGTGATCCTGCCGGTCGGCACGATCAGCCTCTTCGTCGGCCTCACCGACGTCATCGTCTCGGAGGACTCGGCTCGCATCTGCGAGTCGCCGCCACGCGATCGGCTCTCCGAGAGCCAGATCCACACGATCCATCGCCTCGCCTCCGAGTACAACTCGGCCCACAGTAACGTGGCCGAAAACTCAGCGGCCGCAGAAGACGCGGCCCTCAACAACGACGCCGACTCGGCGACCCCGGCGTCACTCGCCGGATCCATCACCGCGGCTTCACCCGCGAGCTCCATCACCCAGGTCTCCAACATGGGAGACTTCGAGGACCCCTCCATCCTCGGGATCTTCGACTTCGACTCCGGGTCGGAAAATTCCGCCGACCTCCGCGACGGAACCGGTCACCACGCCGCGACCTACATGGCGACCGGCACCGAACCGCCGGAGGACCCCTTCTCCACCCCAATCCCTCCTAACGCCACGGCGACGGAGGTCGAGGAACTCCGCCTGAAACTGGCGGAGGCAGTGCGCAAGGAGCAAGCCGAGCGTGAAAAATTTCGCCTCGAGCAGGTGACGGCGCAGGAGCTATCGCGCTACCACCAGCAGCGAATCAGGTCGCGCCTGAACCCCACCGTCCAGGGGCGCGCCCTGAACTTCGACGATGAAAACGACCCGACCCGCGTGGCCGAGCGCGCGATCTGCGAAAACACGCCACCAGGAGGAAGCGCCCGGCCCCCGCCAGGGTCGACGGCGATGGGCGCCCCACCTCCACCCAACCGCACATCCCCAGGGACTAGCCGCGGATAGTAGTCTCCTCACGGGAGCGAGACGCAAACGGCCTCCCACTGTTCTCCACCCCGATGGACAACCTCGTGGCGGGCCGAGCAGCAGCCGACAACATCACGGCCACCGGCGACGGCGCCCTACAGATCCAGTACGTCAGGGCCCTGCTCGCAAAGGCCGTCGAGCAGCAAAACGCAGGCGCCGACTCGCAGGGTCGAGTGTACTCGCGTTCTTCGGGAAGCAGAGCGGCCTCGAGCGGCCGCCTAATGGCGGCGAACACCCTCAACTGCCCGCCACCAGAGCCACTGCAGCTCCAACACCGACCCGCGAACGCGGCACTCTCCACCAACGACCCCAGGTCAGCGACCAACTTCGTCGCCGCCAACGGTCAACCCATCGACGCCCGCACCCACATCATCAACAACCAAAGCTGGCGCGCACGCCAGCCCGACGATCTGCGACACACCCTAACCAATCGCCGCGACGGCGAGCCAATGGGGTCGCTAAGTCGACTCGGCCCCAAGTGCTTCGGACCGATGATCCGAGGCGAGAAGTACCCACCGAACTTCAAGGCGCCGAAGGAGATAGAAAAGTACGACCCTTCGTATGACCCCGCCGTCTGGCTCGATACATACCTCATGGCGATGGGGATCGCAGGCCACACCGACCTGCTAGCCGCCCGTTACCTCCCCCTGATGATGGAGGGGACGTGCAGGCAGTGGATCAACACCCTCCCCCAGGAGAGCATCGACTCCTGGGAGGAGATGCGCGATGCCTTCGTCAGGCACTTCGAGTGCTCCTACACCCGCGCCACCACAATCGAGGACCTGGAGCGATGCGTCCAGGGACCCCGCGAGTCGACCCGCAACTGGGTCCAGCGGTGGCAAGAACTCTGGTACAACGCGGTCGGCATCCACCCGGACACCGCAATCCATTGCTTCAAGACCTCGTGCCGCTACGAGCCTTTGGTCGCCAAGCTCAAGCGACATTCTCGCACACTCGACAACATACCGAACCTCCTCGAGATCGCCAAACGGTACGCGGAGGAAGATCCAAACCAGGAAACCGACGATGAGTCGGGAGGTCAACGCCGCACGAGCGGCAACGACAGCGGACGACGGTCCGACCTACGCTACAGCAACACTCGCCTCACCGGCAAGCGCCGCAGTGACGGGCGAGTCGACTTCGTCGCCAACGCCGGGCACGCACAACGCGAGCCCAAGAGCTTCCGCCGCGACGGAGGACAACGCCGCGACGGCGGCAACTACAAGGCCAAGCCAAGGTTCGACCCTGCGGCCCTCCTTAACCAACCTTGTGCGTTTCATAGCAGGGAAGGGAAGCCCGCAACGCACACAACCGCCGATTGCCACACCCTCAGGGAGATCGAGAAGGCACGGTGAGCACGGGAGGACCCCGACAACGACCCGCCGAACGGCGGAAAATTCGGCAAAGTGGCCGGTTCGCTCCATACCTTCACAGGCTTCAATACGAAGCGCGAGAAGAAGGTCATCACCCGCGCCGTCGCCGTCAACGCGGTGGCTCAGGTGGACGTTCCCCAGTTCCTCAACTGGTCGGAGCAGCCCATCACCTGGAGCCGCCAGGACCACTCGCCACGCATCGAGTACCCAGGCCGAGTCGCCCTGGTGGTCAAGCCTAAGGTCGGCGACTACTGGCTCCCCAAGACATTGATGGACGGCGGCAGCTCCATCAACATCCTGTACCTGGACACCTTCAGGCGGCTGCGGCTTCCGCAGTCGATGGTCGAGACAACTCACACCACATTCCACGGCATCGTCCCCGGTCGGAAGGCGTACCCGATCGGCAAGGTCACGCTGCCAGTCACCTTCGGCACACCAGCAAACTTCCGCACCGAGCGGATCGTCTTCGAGCTGGTGCCCTTCGATAGCCCCTACCACTGCGTCTTGGGGCGCCAGGCGTTCGCCAAGTTCATGGCAGCGCCACATTATGCGTACAACGCGATGAAGCTCCCTGGGCCGTGCAGCGTCATCACCATCAACAGCGACCCAGACATGGCCGCCGAGTGCGAGGCCAAAGGAGCAGAACTCGCCGACGCCGTCATCGCGGCAGAAACCAACCACGCCGATGAGCTCGCCAAGTACACGAGCGGGGTCAACAATGACGACCCCACCATACTCAAGAAGCCCAACTCGAAGGGCGCAAACACCTCAACCTTCGAGGCAACGACGCACACCCGCACCGTCGAGCTGGTCCCAGGCGACTCCAGCCAGACGGGCATGAGCCCAGCCTAGGAAGGCGCGCTCATCGAGTTCCTCCGTGAGAACAGGGACGTCTTCGCATGGAAGCCCTCTGACATGCCTGGTGTCCCTAGGGAGCTCGCTGAGCACAAACTAAACGCCGACCCCAAAGTGCGACCCGTCAAACAGTCGCTGCGGCCCTTCAATGAAGAGCGCCGCCGAGCCATCGCCGAAGAGGTGCAGCATCTACTCGCTGCAGGCTTCATTCGGCCAATCAAGTACTCCAAGTGGCTGGCAAACCCAGTCCTGGTTGAGAAGAAGAACGGGACCTAGAGGATGTGTATCGACTACACAAACTTGAACAGCGCCTGCCCAAAGGAGCAGTTCGTCCTCCCGCGGATCGACCAAATAATCGACTCCACCCCGGGTTCGGAGTCGCTATGTTTCCTTGACGCCTACTCTGGATATAACCAGATCAAAATGGCTGTCGAGGACGAGGAGAAGACGGTGTTCATCATGCCATTCGGAGCCTTTTGCTACACCGTCATGACCTTCGGCCTCAAGAACGCCGGGGCGACCTACCAGCGGTGCATGCAAGAGTGCCTCGCGAGCCAATTTGGCCGCAACATCCACGTCTATATCGATGACGTGGTTGTAAAGTCCGCTCGCCAGGGCGATCTACTCGCCGACCTGGCGGAAACGTTCGCCAACTTGCGAAAATACAAGATAAAGCTTAACCCAGGCAAATGCACCTTCGGTGTACCAGCAGGACAACTGCTGGGGTACGTCGTCTCCAAGCGAGGGATCGAGGCGAACCCCACTAAGATCGACACGATCGCCCGACTCGGCAAGCCCGAGTGCTTGCGCGACGTCCAGAAGCTGGCTGGGCGAGTAGCGGCTCTCAGTCGCTTCATCCCCCGCCTGGGCGAAAAGGCGATGCCCCTATACCGTCTGATGCGCAAGAACCCCACCTTCCAGTGGGACAAGGAGGCGGATGACGCGCTCCGCGACCTCAAGAAGGTGCTACTCGCCGCACCACTACTCGCCGCCCCCGCCGACAAAGAACCCATGCTGGTCTATGTCGCGGCCTCCGAGCGTGTCGTCAGCGCCGTCATGGTCGTCGAACGACCGGAGGAAGAAAAGGAGCGCCCAGTACAGCGACCGGTGTACTACATCAGCGAAGTCCTCACCGAGTCGCGCCAGCGATACCCGCAGTACCAGAAACTGGTATACGCGGTCTTCAGAGCACAGCGTCGCCTGCCGCACTACTTCCAGGAGCACCCGATCACGGTCGTCTCCTCAGCACCGTTGCAGGACATCATCCGCAACCGTGAGGCGACTGGGCGAGTCGCCAAGTGGGCCATCGAGATCGGCGTCCACAACATCAAATACGAGCCACGGAAGGCGATCAAGTCGCAGGCTCTAGCGGACTTCATCGCCGACTGGGAAGAGGCCCAACAGCCAGAGAAGCTGCCATACCTCAATTACTGGAGCCTGCACTTCGACGGGTCCAAGAACGCGGACGGCGCAGGAGCAGGGATCGTGCTAACTTCATTGAAGGGCGACAAGCTCCGCTACGTCCTCTGCCTCGACTTCACCCCCTGCACCAACAACATGGCCGAGTACGAGGCCTTACTCCACGGCATGCGAGCTGCTAGGGAGATGAATGTCAACCGCCTACGCTGCTATGGAGACTCCGACCTCGTCGCTGGGCAAGTCGCTGGCACCCGCGACGCCGTCTCTCCCACCATGGCGACGTACCGCCAAGCAGTGGACAAGCTGGGCGGACACTTCGCAGGCTACTCCGTCGAGTGGATTGACAGGCGGAAGAACGAGGAGGCCGACGCACTCTCTCGCATTGGGTCGGCTCGACTCGCACCACCCGCCGGCGTCTTCCTCGACACGATCACCAAACCATCAGTCTCTCCCCCAAGGGAGATCGACATCGGAGTCCCGTTACAACCGGAGGCAGCCCTGGTCGCACTCGTCACCGAGCCAGACGACCGGACCAAGCCCTACGTCGCCTACCTAGAGGTCGGCACCTTGCCGGCAGATGAGACGGATGCTCGGATGATCGCACGCCGATGCAAGTCCTACACCATCATCGACGGCGAGCTCCACAAACGCAGCGTCACCGGCGTGTTCCAACGCTGTGTCCAACCCGCCGAAGGACGCAAGATCCTCCACGACATCCACTCTGGCGACTGCGGCCACCACGCCGACGCCCTCTCTCTGGTCGCCAAGTCTATGCGGCATGGCTTTTACTGGCCCACCGCACACGCCGACGCCGTAGACATTGTCCAGCGGTGCGCCGGGTGCCAGAAGTACGCCAACCAGACGCACGTGCCGAGCTCAGCGCTCAAGACAATCCCCATCACCTGGCCATTCGCCGTGTGGGGCATGGACATGGTAGGCCCCTTCAAAAAGGCTCCCTCCGGCTACACCCACCTCCTGGTCGCGGTCGACAAATTCACAAAGTGGATGGAGGCCAAGCCAGTCCGGAAATGCGACGGGAAGACCGCCACTAAATTCCTACGCGAGCTCATATATCGCTACGGGTTCCCAAACAGCATCATCACGGACAATGGCACCAACTTCGCCAAAGGAGCCATGGCCGAATTCTGCGAAGAACACCACATCCGGCTCGACCTCGCATCAGTCGCCCACCCGGAATCCAACGGCCAGGCGGAACAGGCCAATCAAAGCATCCTCCACGGCCTGAAGCCGCGACTCCAAGTACCACTCGAGCGCACCGCCGGGTGCTGGGTCGAGGAGCTACCCTCCGTCATCTGGGGCATACGCACCTCGGTCAATAGGTCGACATGATTCACCCCCTTCTTCATGGTGTACGGCACCGAGGCAGTCATGCCCACCGACCTTGAGCACGACTCGCCGAGGGTCGTCCACTACACAGAGGCTGCAAACGAACTCGCCCGCCAGGATGGAATCGATCAACTCGACGAGGCACGTGACCTCGCTCGGTCCCGCATCGCCATCTACCAGCAGGGACTCCGCCGCTACCACAGCCGGCGGGTGAAAACTCGCACTTTCCAAGAAGGCGACCTGGTGTTGCGCCTCATCCAGGACAAGAAGGGCATGCACAAGCTTTCCCCTACGTGGGAGGGACCATTCGCCATCGGGCGAGTACTCGGCAACGACGCCTACTACCTCGTCGACGTCCGCGGGGACGGCAAACTCGACGTTAAGCGACCATGGAATGTAAACCTCCTACGGAAGTTCTACTCCTAGAACCCCACATATGTACTCTCCAGTCGCTATGAAATAAAAAGAATTGGTTACCGCAAATTGCGCCTACTCTCCGTATCTTGTGCCACTCGCACTCGTAATAATAGCGTCAAGCTAACCGCAGAAGTCAACCTCTGGTACAGCGATCGGCACGGCTAAGTAGTGCGGCGCAAGAGCACTGGGTCACCTCAGGTCTTGCATCGTCCACGAAAAACGCCTACCCGGAGCCCCATTGGAGTCGCCCAGCCCGACTGGCTCTACGAGCCAAGACAACTGCCTTCGCTTCTTACAGCGACCATGATCCTCCGCATCCTCGACATAGCGACTCGAACGGCCAAGTACTACGCTCGGGGACTGACGACCAGTTCAGCGCGAGCGGCTCGGGAAAACGCCAAGTATGAGAGCATGCCCAGGACTCGCCATGCGACTGACCCACCGGGCCAGGCAGGAGTGATGCGCTCGCACCAACGTGCCAAGTCCTCACCCACCCTCGAGTTGCGCCTAGAACAACCAAGTACCACGCTCGGGGACTCAGCCACCCGACCTCGTTCGCGCAAGGGAAAACGGTGAAGTATAGAGCGCTCAAGGGAGTCGCCTTGCGACTGGCTCTTCGAGTCCGGGCGAGTCGACCACAATAACAAAACGATCAAAAACCACAAACACATCACACACGAGGGAAACCCCACAAAAGGGCGGACGCGATCGGGGACTCGTTCAACCCTCAATCAAAAAACACATGACAAATCACAAAACAAACACGATGTCTCATTCAATAGCATGTCGCATTGTCTCAAAATTACATAGTATGCCGAATGGCAGAACTGTTACTAACGCCCCAGGGCAACCTAGTTACTCCGCAAGATTCGATGACGACTCGCCAGCACCCTTGCGATTGCGGATGAAGGGAGTGTACTGGTTCGACGGATACGTCGTCAGCTCACCCGCCATCGCCGCACGAAAAGGATGCTCGACCTTGAAGTCTCGGTGCTGCGGCTCGGGGTCGTTGGGTGCGACGACCGTCTCCTAGTACGGAAGGAGGTCGCCCATCGCCCAGACGCGCTCGGAGTACACCGCGGCGCGGTCCATCAGCTTGAGCACCTCGGAGATCTCCACCGCACCAGTCGACGAAGGGTAGCCACTCATCACGTCGTCGAGGTCGAAGTCCTCCGGGAAGTGCGCAAGCCCAAGGCTAAGCGCCGTCGCCGCTCCGCGCCGGAACGCCGATCGCGTCATGAACTCAACGACCGAGGGCGCTTTCTCCAAGTACTTCCACACCTCGACGAGGTCGCTGGGAATTACTTCCGTGGGCGATATCTCCTGGAGGTAGGCTCGGATGCATGTCGCCGACAACGTCGCCGAGTCAACGAGCGTGGCCACACATTGCCGCGCGTCGAACGAGCTCGCCTCTTCTGCGCTATCAAGGATGCGACCTGCGAATATAAGACAACAGTGAGTACGTTGGATATCGCAAAAAGGCACATGCGATAGGCAGAGGCAAATACACTCACCAATCAAGGGACGGGAGAGATCCGTGATGAAGCTCTGAAGAGAAGTGTAATCATCCTGAAGCCCAGCAACAAGGGCGTCAGAAACCTTACGTTCTTCCGCGGCGGCCGTAACGGCGGCCTTGGCTCGACCATCCGCCGAACTCGCTTCTTCTTTCGCCTCCCTCAGCTCGCGCTCGAGGTCGGCGATCCGCTTCTCAGCCGAGCTCAATGCTGATTGGGCCACTGCCAATTCACCCGCTGGGACAAGCCCCTGGCGAGCCTCCTCTGCCTTCGCGGCAACTGCCTGAAGCCCCCTATTCGCCTCTTGGACGGTGGCCAGTTCCTTCTCCGCGCAGTGTTTCGCTGCCAATCGGTCAGCTGACTCACGTTGCAAACCCTGCACACAATTCAAACAGTTAACCAAAGCGAAATACTAAGTGCCCACCCGCTGAAATTCAGCGAGTACGCACTCGGGGACTGGCAATCAAAAATCCTAAGTGCCCACCCGCTGAAATTCAGCGAGTGCGCACTCGGGGACTGGCAATCAAAAATCCTAAGTGCCCACCCGCTGAAATTCAGCGAGTGCGCACTCGGGGACTAGCAATCAAAAATCCTAAGTGCCCACCCGCTGAAATTCAGCGAGCGCGCACTCGGGGACTGGACGCGAAAAATAACAACAAGACACTAAAAGGATCAGACCGCTGCAATACACCGACCTGATCCTCGGGGACTGGACATACCTGGATGGCTGCGCCAAGCATGCCGTGGAGTTGTATCGCATCCATGGACGCGAGGAGAGCCGGCGTGTGCCCACGACGCTGCTCGACCTCCGCGTCGGCGACCCCAGGTGCACGGCTCGAGGGCGAGGTCCCACTCGCTGTAGCCGATCTGGCCATGAAGCGCGGGAACGTTGCGATTGAGGCACCGGCACCAAAGGAAGCCGGCTCGACCGCCCTAGGCGAGGGAGCACCCTCCTTCGTGGGTACGACCACCTCCGCTGCGGGTTCAATCGGCGCGACCGCCGTGTCGTCGGAGATCGTGACGACATCGTCGCCCTTGGCCTTCTTGGCGCCATCTGCAGGGACGACGACTTCGTCCGCCTTCCTCTTGTGGGAAGGATCCTCCTCGCTGTCGACGGGTGGCACCTTAGCCACGGTCGGGTGGCCTATCTTCTTTGCTCCGGTCCTGTAAATCGATCGTGTGAGCAAGATAATTCAAATTTCTATGAAAGACAAAAGTAGGTGAGCGAACTCACTTGGCGACTGGAATGAAGCGTAGCCCCGTGCGTATGCCGGCCGGCTTCTCCAGTTCGGGGCCCAGTCGGCGACTGAGGCCCATCTCCAGAACGTCGCGTGCCCAAGACACGGACGGCTTCTTCGTCGTCGAGGCCGCAACGGGAGCCTCTGGGACATCTTCAGCAGGAGCTTCCCTGCGAGGTGAAGCCGCCGCGGCCGGAGCGGCCCCTAGCCTAGAGACTGGGGCGAATGGCAGAGGCATCGAGGCCAGTGGCACCTCGACGATGGCCGTGTCTAGCGCGGCTGCCATCGGCGGCGCCTTGTCCTTGGCCGGGCTGGGGGCGTCGGAGCTGCTCGCCGAGTGCGGTGGCGAGGCCGGCCTCATCGGCTTCGTCTTCTTCTTCGGGGGGGCCTTCGCCTCCTTCTCCTTCTTCTTCTTCGTCTTCTTCTTCTTCTTCGACGGAGTAGCCTGGCGGCGCGAGGTGGTCTCCGGAAGTTCGTCGTCGTCATCATGACGCTCGAGGCTTTTACTCGCCTCAAGCTCACGCTGACGCTGCCCGCGGGTCTTGCGGACCAGCGGGGCGACCTCCTCCTCGGATTCGTCGTCGCCGTTGCTCTCGTCGCTCTTGGTGTCGCCCTTGGCGGGAGGCGACTCGCCCATGTCCTGGACGGACGAGCTCGAGTTCTCGTTGTCTGAAGGCGGGAGCCATCCTTCCACCACTTGGAATAGCTGCAATGAACACGAAATGAAATTAGAATGACCGCGACTGCAAAAACTGCGACTGCGAATGATGCGAGGTGATTTACCGTTGGGGCTGGATGCTTTGCGGTGTAGGGGGCGACCCCAGCCTTTGCGTCCAGGTACACCGCCTGGGTGATCTTCTTCAGTGCTGGGGTGTAGTCCTCGAGCTTCCACTCGGCGAGGCAGGACTTCGTCGAGTCCTCCCGGCCCGTGTATTGATACATGTAGTGGTCGCGCCGAGCCAGAGGGTCGATCCGCCGCCCGAGCCAGCAGTTGTACAGGTTAATTGTCTGGAGGCCTTTCTTCTTCAGACTGCGGATGGTTTGGAGCATTTCGTCCATGACCATCCGCTGGTCGGTGGGGAGCTTGCCGACTTGGAGACGGCGCGGTTCGGACCGGTTGGCGGAGTATCGTGGGATCGCCGCCTCGCCCTCCGGGGTCGCCTCGGCAACGTAGAACCAAGACTTCTTCCAGTCGCTCGCCGCCTTGGAGGGCAGCAACAAGTCAAAGAACGAAGCCTTCGACTTCAGCTGGAATGTCAGGCCGCCCGCGACAAGCATTGGGCCGCCTGCTTCCTCGCGGCTGATCCGTCCGTGGAACAGATCTTGCCATAGAGGGAAGTAGGGCCGGCAGCCCAGGTAGCACTCGCAGAACGCCACGAAGATGGCGAGCTACTCGATGCTGTGTGGACCCAGGTCCGACGGTTGGATCCCGTAGTAGGCAGAAGCGCCGGAAGAACAGGGACGTGGGGAATCCTAGCCCCCGTTCTAGGTGGCTGGTGAAGCAGATGAACTCCCCCTCGCGCGGGTTCGGGGTCACCTCTCCGGCCGCGGGGATGCGCCAACAGCCGGTGCGCAGGATCCCAGCCTCCTCAAAGGACGCCAGTTGCGCCCTCGTACACTTAGATCTACCCCAAGGCTCGGTGGAGAGGGCCATGGCAGAAGGATTTGTGGGGGGTCGGAGGATTTCGGGTCGGCTGGATCGCGATGCGAAGGAAGGCGATAGTGCGTGCAATCGGAGGAAATGGCGAGAAGATGGTCCTCTGATCGCCTGCCATTCCCCTTATATAGCGGTTGTTGCCCGCCAAATCAGGGAGCCGTTACTACGCGGTGATTACGCCAAAAGTTACCGTTGGATTACCCCAACGGCTAGTTTGACCACGTTTAACGGTCCAACTTCAGCCACTCGGCTCGCCGATCCGATCACTACGACAGTGTTTCACCGACTCGACTCGCCAAAGCTGCGATCAGGATGACTAGTTTTCTCCTTTATACAGGAGCTCGCCGACGATTCGACTGGATGTCTGCTCTGAAGCCGTATACTCCGACTGCCAGCAGCCACCTACGCCCAATCGACGACGGCCTCGGGGACTACTGATGGGGATATACCTACCAGGGTATACCCAGCAGGACGTTTCCGACTGGCCCAGGAACTGGCGAGTGGGCCTGCAAGACGGCGACTGGATCAAGGCCCGGCGTGGATCCAAGCGACTAGAAGCTGAAGGCCCAGGCGAGTAGATAGGCCCAGTCGGATTAGGTTAAACAAGTACCGAAGCCTTAACTGATTCGGTTGAGATATGTAAACCCTAGGGAAGGTGAGCCTATATAAACCTCCCTGCGGGGCGTGTAGAGATACGTTCCATCATACACCCAAGTGACTCGCCGCCTAGCCGCCGAGCTCGCCCATTGTACCACCATCATAATACAATCTAGCAGGAGTAGGTCTTTACCCTCCGGGGGCCGAACCTGGGTAAAACCCTGAGTCTCCGCCCTCATATCGCACCGCAGATGGCTGGCCGCCCTTGCCCCTCGTTCTACTACTCGCTGCCGATTGCAGCATCTACCGTGACCATTCCCACGACAACTTCCTTGCGCACATTCTGACACCGTTGGTTCATCCTATACTGCCCCAGGTCGTCGACTTCATCAAGCACAGCAAGGTCCCGACGACGTCTTCAACTCCGGCGATTAAATTCGGTGAGCCCCGTGTTCCCCTTCGCCTCTGATCCACACGAGTGTGTTCACCGTAGCCTTGCGCACCCCCTGATGCCTTTGATTCGTGCTAGGGTGACCAGGAACGTCGCCAACGTCGCCTTCCACCCGAACCCGACGCTGTCAGCAACTCCGACGAGCCCGTGCAGCCGTGTCCGTGCGCCCCTTGCCAAACCGTCGCCACGTTGAGCATCAGTGCATCGCCACGAACCTGGTAAGCATCTCCGACGACCCCAGAACCCCCTGTAGCGCCGCGCCGCCGTAGACAGAGCTCGCCGCCGCCAGATGCCACCGCCAGCCGCCCATCCGTGGTCGCTTGATCGATGACCGTTGGATCCAGATCCAGCGCGTAGGAATAGATCACTTAACGAAACGGTATGAGTAGATCTGGGCCGTGCAGATTAAGTTAGATCTAACGGCCTGTGTGCGTGATCTTGAGTGAACCGGTACGCACCAATCAGAACGTGACGCGTGGCAAGGAATTAGATTAAAAATCAGAATTTGAATCTATTAGTTGTTTGATTTTGTTTTAGCCATAACTTTTGATTCCCACGTTCAAATTTGATAAATTTTATATCAATGGAATCAGGAGATCAAGCCCTTTCCAAATATGCAATGTGTTTAATGTTTTGTTTCTGTTAAAATGGTTTTATTTACAGAAACATGTGTAGGCCTATTTAGTGTATATAAATTATTTGAGAAATGTTTTAGTGTTTAAATAAATGTTGTTTGGCAAGTTTTGAACTTGTTTATGAACCAGTACTGTGCACTTGTCTTATTGAGTTTAGAAAATCATCACATATCATATTGCATGCATCCATGTATTTTTGCTTGTATTTAATTTTGTATGTGATTTGTTGCTATGATTTTATGTGTAGATTTTGGTGCCAATAGTGATTGTGATTGTGAGGAGTGTAGCTACTCTCCAAACTACCAAGGAAAGTGGTGCTTCATGATATTTTTATCCCTATGTTTTCTACTATGCATTAGAAGTATTTTGCTACGTCTTGCAAGATTATATTTTGCTTATATGCCATGCTTGGGAAATCCTAGTAGTTGTAGATTTGCTAGAAATTTCTAAGTTAAGATGCTTATCTATGCCATGCTTAGCCTAGCTAGTAGCAAACAAGGGTGGTAAAATATTCATGCTATGTGAAAATATTTCTAAGTCTATGGACTTGTGTTTTGCTTAATAAAACAACTAAGTGAATGAAACACCTGGGTGGAATAGAAGGAATGGTTTATGTTGAGTGGTTACACAAGGCCCATTTCTATGGTCTACCTTGTGTATCTCACTTGTGGAAAGCCACCCAGGAACAAAGGGATTTGAGAGGCCAAATGTTAAGAAGCTTCTAGTGTAGCCACTTGGCAATATGGGCTCTGCCATGATCATATAGGTTGCAATAACTTAGCCATTTGGACAGTTGGTGGTAGTGGGATGATAGGTTGGAGCGCGTCCATTTGGTCTAAGGGAAGGCTTCTGAAAGGTCCTGTCTTGGTGGAAATCAAGGCTTGTGGGGAAATTGCACAACCTCTACAGATGGAAGAATACTAAGTACTTAGCCATGTCCCTGGAAAAGGACAACTTGAGCATAAAGACATGGAAGCTATCAAGAATCTCCTCATCCCAATTTCTAAGTAAAACTTGTGGTTGAACAAGGGTGAAGGACCCCAATGTCTATTGGTGGTTCCTTGGGAAAAGTTTTGACAAAAAAAACTTAGTGATTTCAACTAATAGGCAAAACCTATTTTGAGCAAAGCAAGCCTAAGCTACACTTAGCCAAATTGCATATAGTATCTAGTCCACCAAAATTATACTAAGGTATCACTTGCCAATACTATTCCAATGTATTGACCCACTGTGGCTGTAACTTGTGATGTTGCAGGTTACTCTGATGAGGATTAGGAGTCATGAGTCTACACTCAACATGTTTGCCTGTGTCACATGAAGATGAAGACTTTTATCTATTTACTTATTTAAACTCTTGTACTAGGCCTATGGCCTTGGAGTTGTAAAGACTATGTTTGTCTCTGGAATGACTGTAATAATGACCTTTGTTTCTGTGTACTTCATCTTAAACTGTGGATGCTAGCATTGATCCACGGACTAGCATTGCAATCACAGGGATCCTTTTCCTTTATAAAGGAGGGATCTTACAATAGGGCACCATCTAAATCCGTTGAGACGACACCGTATGAACTATGGTTTGGTGCTAAACCTAAGTTGTCGTTTCTTAAAGTTTGGGGATGCGAAGCTTACGTCAAGAAGTTGATGTCGGACAAGCTCGAACCCAAAGCAGAGAAACGAGTCTTCATAGGATACCCTAAGGAAACGATTGGGTATACCTTCTACCACAGATCCGAAGGCAAAGTGTTTGTCACAAAGAACGGATCCTTTCTTGAGAAGGAGTTTCTCTCAAAAGAAGTGAGTGGGAGGAAAGTAGAGCTAGACGAGGTTATTGAACCTTCTCTTGAGTTGGAGAGTAGCGCAGCACCTGAAATTGTTCCAGTGCCGTCTGCACCAACAATAGACGAAGCTAATGACGAGGATCATGAAGCTTCGGATGATGCTACTACTGAACGTCGCAGGTCGACAAGGTCACGTGCCCCTCCTGAGTGGTACGGTAACCCTGTCTTAACTGTCTTGTTAGTAGACAACAGTGAACCTGCGAACTATGAGGAAGCAATGATGAGCCCAGACTCTGAGGAATGGCTAGAGGCCATGAAATCTGAATTGGGATCCATGAGCGAAAACCAAGTATGGACTTTGGTGGACCCTCCTAGCGACCGAAAGGCCGTTGAGTGCAAATGGATTTTCAAGAAGAAAATGGATGCAGATGGTAATGTTACTGTCTATAAAGCTCAGCTTGTCGCAAAAGGTTTTCGGCAAGTTCAAGGTGTTGACTATGATGAGACTTTCTCTCCCGTAGCGATGTTTAAGTCCATTCGGATTTTATTAGCAATTTCTGTGTTTCATGATTATGAAATATGGCAGATGGATGTCAAGACTGCGTTCCTCAATGGCAACATTGATGAAGAGTTGTATATGATGCAACCCGAAGGTTTTGTCGATCCTAAGGATGCTGATAAGGTGTGCAAACTTCAGCGTTCCATTTATGGACCGAAGCAAGCATCTCGGAGTTGGAACCTTCATTTTGATCAAGTGATCAAGAGCTTTGGATTTGTTCCAAATTGCTATGAAGCTTGTATCTACAAGAAAGTGAGTGGGAGCTCAGTGACATTTCTAGTACTATATGTGGATGACATATTGATTATTGGAAATGACATTGGTATGCTTAACGATGTGAAGATTTATTTGAATAAATGTTTTTCAATGAAAGACCTAGGAGAAGCTGCTTATATATTAGGCATCAAAATCTATAGAGATAGACAAAGACGCATAATAGCTTTAAGCCAAAGTACATATCTTGACAAAGTTCTGAAAAGGTTCAGAATGGATAAGGCAAAGAAAGGTTCAGTGCCCATGTTGTCAGGTAAGATATTGAGCAAGGCTCAGTGTCCAGCTACGGTAAACGATAGAGAAACCATGAGCAAAGTGCCTTATGACTCGGCCATAGGTTCTATCATGTATGCCATGCTGTGTACTAGACCGGATGTGTCCAATGCTCTTAGTTTGACGAGCAGATACCAAAGTGATCCAGGAGTGGAACACTGAACAGCCGTAAAGAACATCCTAAATTATTTAAATATGACTAAAGAAATGTTCTTGGTCTATGGAGGTGATGAGCAGCTCGTCATAAAAGGTTACGTCGACGCTAGTTTCGACACCGACCCGGATGATTCTAAATCTCAGACAGGATACGTTTATATTTTGAATGGAGGAGCTGTGAGCTGGAGAAGCTGCAAGCAAAGCGTGATCGCGGGATCTACAGTAGAATCGGAATACATGGCTACTGCAGAAGCGTCAAGTGAAGGAGTTTGGATCAGGAACTTCATCACTGAGCTTGGTGTGGTTCCAAGTGCCTTGGACCCACTGGAGATATTGTGTGACAACACTGGCGCCATAGAATTGGCTAAGGAACCAAGATATCATCCAAAGACCAAGCACATCAACCGCCGATTTCTTATAATTCGAGATTATATAACAGATGGAGATCTGAAGATTAGCAAAGTACATACGGATCTGAATGTCGCAGATCCGTTGACTAAACGTCTTCCACGAGCAAAACATGATCATCACCTTAATGCCATGGGTGTTAGATTGTTACCGGATGTAAACTAGATTATTGACTGTAGTGCAAGTGGGAGACTGTTGGAATTATGCCCTAGAGGCAATAATAAAGATGTTATTATTATAATTCTTGTTCATGATAAAGTTTATATTCCATGCTAGAATTGTATTAAGCAGAAACTTTGATACTTGTGTGGTTTATGAACAACACCGTGTCCCTAGTACGCCTCTATGGACTAGCTCATTGATTAATGATGGTTAAGGTTTCCTAACCATAGACATGAGTTGTCGATTAATAATGAGATCATATCATTGGGAGAATGATATGATGGACAGACCCAAATCAAGCAGAGCAATTAGATCGTGTCATCGTGTTCATCTTTGCGAAGCTTTTTCTTATGTCAAATATTTTATTCCTTAGACCATGAGATAATGCACCTCCCTGGTATCGGAAGAAAGCTTTGAGGTCATCAAACGTCATCCTATGAGAGGGTGATCATAAAGGTGTCTCTCAGGTGATCGGAAAGTACTTGTTGGGTTGTATGTATCGAGATGGGATTTGTCCCTCCCAAGTCGGAGAGATATACTTCGGGCCCACTCGGTAATCGATATCAACACCGCTTGCAAGCACGTGGTTAAGGAGTTAATCACAAAGTGATATCGGATTACGGAACGAGTAAAGTACTTGCTATGAACGAGATTGAACTAGGTATGCCGATACCAACGATCAAATCTCGGGCAAGTAAAATATCGCGTGACGAAGGGAATGTATATGGGATTAATTGAATCCTGGCATCGTGGTTCATCTGATATGATCATCTATGAATATGTGGGAGTCAATATGGGTTTCCAGATCCCACTATTGATTATTGATAGAAGATCATGTCTGCATATTCTCGAACCCGTAAGGTCACACACTTAATGTGCCTTGACGCTAGGATATAATGGATAATTGGTTTATGAGTTTTTGTTCGGTGTCT
This sequence comes from Avena sativa, assembly GCA_916181665.1. Lineage (NCBI taxonomy): Eukaryota > Viridiplantae > Streptophyta > Magnoliopsida > Poales > Poaceae > Avena > Avena sativa. The sequence goes on from OV702279.1 coordinate 327,704,387, forward strand.
CGGATGAGATCCAGGACATCACGAGAGGTTCCGAAATGGTCTGGAGAATAAGATTCATATAAAGGAAAGCAGTTTTTGGATTTCAGAATTGTTTCGGAATGTTCGGTATTATACCGGAAGGTTCTAGAAGCTTCCGGAGTGGGACCAACGTGGCCCCACTTGTCGGAGGGGGGCGTGGGCCTACGAGGGAGTGACCTGGCTGCATTGGGCCAGGGGAACAAGGCCCCATAGGCCCAGCCGGCCAAAACCCTAGGGAAACCCTAGGGGATCTTCTAGAAGGGGGGGAACTTGCCCCCCACTCCATCCTTGTGGCCGCCGGCCCTAGGGCTTGGAGGTGGGGCAAGGGGGCCGGCCAGCCCCCTATATAAGGTGGGTAGGGGGCATACCCTCCCCCCACCCCAAAACCCTAGCCGCCATACTGCTGCCCTCCTCTCTCTCCCGACTGCGCGTAGGCGAAGCCCTGCCGCAGAAACTCTCCACCTTTGCACCACGCCGTCGTGCGGTAGATCCAATCTATCTCTCCACCCCACTTGCTGGACCGAGGAAGGAGGAGACGTCGCGGTGCCGTACGTGTGCATCTCTCGGAGGCGTCGCCACTTGCGGCGTTGGATCGGATCGGATTGGATCGCGAGGAGGAGAAGGCTAGTAAGACTACATCAACCACGTTCTGTTGAACGTTCCGCTGTGCGATTTCTTCTAGGGTATGAAGATCTCATCTATCCCTCTCGTTGATTGCATCTCCTAGATTAGATCTTGGCTTTCCCGTTCGCATCTGTAGAATTTTTTTGATTTACTATGCTGCAAAACCCTTCAATAATATGGAATTGTTTTGATCATCGACAACTTATATCAAACTGATAAAGATCTTTATTTAACATCTAGGAGTCAGTATGGACATCTAGGTCCCACTAATGGTTATTTGTTAAAGAGGTGTCTCGACCATGTCTACATGTTCTCGAACCCGTAGGATCTGATAACCCACAAGTGTAAGGATCAATTGTAGTATCTTTAGATTAGAAAAAATTGTCGAACTCACGAGGAGCTAAATTTATTAGTTAGCTAATTCAACAAGTAAATAATAAAGGATGCAAAGGTTTGTATTTTCTGGTTTATGATTTGTGGGAAATAAAATGACAAGTAAAGTAAACTACTACTAAAGTAAATTTTAAGTGACTTGAATGCTCCTTTTAGAGAATGCCCAATCCTCTATGCATCAACATGACTAGCTTGTGGTGTATTATTATATGTGGAAAATGTTCCTGAGGATGGCACATATTTCATGCTATAAAGATTTCTAAAATAGCATGGTGAATATCTTGTCAAGTTTTATTCTCTTCGGACAGAGCCAAAATTAGGTGCAGCCACATGCATAAGAAAATGCACCTCTAGTTGGTCCCGAGGCCTAGCAATAACAAGCTAGGGATTCATTAATACATACATGTCCAACTATTTCCTTAAGTTCTATGGTCCCCGATCATATAAACCCCTTACTATAGCTCCAAAGATCTGGACAAGGTTTCTATCATCTCCTGCCATCCATACTCCTTTCCAATACAACAAATTGTAGCCCTATGAGCCCATATAGGTGAAGTAACACATAGTCGACATTTGTATGTTACCATCATAGATCCACATAAAGCATAAAATTTGACCAAATATACATAGCATACTATATAGAAATCATAGCCAATTTATCTTATGCCCTTACGAACATGGGGAACTACTCACAATGGTGAAACATGACAATGATCAGTGGCATATGGTATATAAAATAATATGAAAATATAACTTCCCCAGAAAATAATAACAATTTATGGTGCACAAGCATACACACATCGCCAAAAACTTATTCAGGGTTCCAATTTATCACAAACTATAAGGGGGTGAAGTGGATCTCGAAATGGATATGGGGCTGATGTTGGGGATGAGGTGGTGATGTGTGGTGACCCAGCATACCACTGCATGATGCAGTACACTATAGTTGTTGACATAACACCAATGAAACACCATTCACTAGTATTACATCCCTTAGAGTGGTACAACAGAAACACAGCAGGTCCAATACATGACTGTAGGTTACAACTCGACTCTTTACAAAAGATCCAGAGAACACTCTAAGTTAAAGAGAGAGAAAGAAACTTCTTTCAAAGAAGAATCAGAAATAATCAACTCATAACTATTATGCTAATAAGATTAGCATCTAAGTATATGGCTGGTATTGCTGCTATTGCAATACTCTATAGAAGTAGGTTCTATGGCTAGAGATTATATTTCTATCTAATCAACAACTTCGTCTTCACTTTAGTTGATGTATATGTTGGCTTCCTTTACTTCATTGAAGAGCTTTAGCTTTTGTTGATTACTCCTGGAGCATAACTTGATGTAGACGTCGTCTTAATGGCTTTAGAATCTAGCAAGGGTTAAGAAGATACGTTGAGTACGAGCGTACTCAGCAAGTGCACTAGAAAAGGAGTGTTTGATGCACTATATCTACAGCCACATACCATAGGTCGTAGGCAATGCAAGTTTTCGTAAACATTTCTTCAATGATTGCTTTTATTCTAAAAAGCTATGTACGTCAGCCTTCACGGGTTTACCATAACTTTCATGGAGTTCCTTTCCCGCCGCGTTCGCAGCTCTTTCCCTGAACAGGGAGTAACAAGTTACAGTTCTTACACTATGCAGAGGTGCGTTACTTTACCCATGAGAGATCAAATCCTTGTTGCACAACCGGGCGATCTTTCCCGTCCACACTTCCTATGGGGTGGGGCCTAGTAGATGATCCAAGCCAATCACTGCCCCCTTCGCGACCTCGCATGCCTCCTTGGTGTACACCATGCCCACCCATTGAATTACGGCAATGGTTTGTATAGACCGTTAGATGCCAGAACTATCGTGGGACGATGAGGGTTCCCACCCATATGTTGCATATCCTCTATGAATTACCAATTAATATGCACGCTACAAGTGATAACAGCCACGACCTGCACATCCGGCTACATGCGAGAGGAAGAAGATACAGCTGACCTCTCTGTCCCATTCCAAATCTCATGTTTAACGCGTGATATACGGCGCAAGAATCACTGGCGACATTGGTTGTTAAGTCCTAGATAATATGTTCCTTTACCACCGGAACTTTCATAGTAGGTTATTACCTCATGGTAAATAACCTATAATCATATTATTATGAAAATAGTATTTTCGGACCTTTTTCAAATGCAGGTGATGACAACACTGTATTTGTAAAATACTTTATAGAAAATAATCAAAGGACATGAGCAAGTGTGAACTTGCCTTTTGTGATCACAAGATTATGCACTCACGATCTTCGAGACAATATAAGATCCAATATCTGAAATCAGCATCATTGGTCCGATAAGGACTAATGTTTAAAGAAGCAAGATGCTTTATGCATAAGTAATGTAATGCACTTTAACGCGAATCCCGGGGATAACGTTGATATAGGGTTTGGAAACTGGAAATGGTTCCTGTTAGAATGTGTTGTCCTTTTAGATAAGTTTAATATTTGTGCTTCTTATTAAGGCTTGTGATTATGTGTGAAACAACATGTAATTATAATATCATAAAACAATGAGATACACACAAATGTGAAATGCTACTCAAGATTGCTTATACTATAATTGTTTATCTTCAATTTTTTTACTTTACAAGTAATGTCACTTATAAAGAACTTGAGCGTTATCAATCCTAAGTATATAAGTAAAGTATAAAGTAATGTGATTATGATTAATTGTCATCTGTTGTCTGAAGTGGCAAAACGAATAACTTTTGAAGAAAATCTTACTTAACTAAGCAGAAGTATTTAAACTTTAAGTTAACCTTATTAGATGTTCTTTCTGAATGTGGATGAACACTTTAGGTGAAGACATATTGCCCTCATGTTTGTGATCAATAATGATATTACCTTTTACAAATAGTGGGGTGATTCTTTAGAATGACTTATGAGAAAGAATTGATAACTATAGTTTCTAGGCATATATGATTTGAATGTTTGAAAGTGTCAAAGATATGCTTCATTGATTTGCTATAGGAAAATATTCTTATAAACCACTATGGAAATAAGATGATTGATCATACAGATGGAATAAACATTAGTTTGATTATAGATTTAAGGTTTAGTGTTTACCAAGAATTCCTATCTTCCATACTTCATAATTCTTGACTTCTAATTAAGGAATTCCTTTCCTAGATATTCTACTTCTTCCTATCCATCATCATGTGTTAACATGATGATCTTTACTTCACAAGAATAATATTATCAACACTTCCTCTTTACTCATCACCAACATTACTCTAGTAGATGTATATATCAAACTACTCTCCTCAAAATCTTACTATCCTTTAAGAGGAATAACACTACTTCAATAACTCCATGCTACACTAGCTTTAGCTTAATCATACTATCTTATATTTGCTTAACTCCAGTAACTAATACTCCAACCTCATAATATATTAATGTGACTTGTCAAGGCTAACCTAGAATAACATATCTATATTAAGGTTTAATCATGTTCTATCCACCAATGTCACTTATACATGATATAAGCATTCAATCTTGGTGACTAAAGCATGATCCTTACAATCCTTTGATCCTTTATGGTTTAGGTTTCCAGTTTGCTAATCAAGGCTTTCATCCATACAACATTACAGTTGTATTATAATTATCTTTTGTTTATCTCTATTGGACTAAGAGATATTATTCATTGACTATACCTACTTGATCCAATAGGATTACTCCTGGTAACTTTCTTCAGGGTTCATCCTTGTAATCTTCTTTATCACCATATACTTATATATTCCAATAACTCTTCTATCATTTCAGGAGTGAGTTAACTCCATAAATTATCATATTGATTTGATTCCCTTCAATCACTCTCATCCTATAGATGATATCTAAAACTAGCATTACTATTTACCTCTTCTTACTTCTTTCTCTAAAGGACTGAAGTGAATGCTATGATAAGGACAAGAATTGCTAGGTCAAGAATTGATAGGTTTAGAATTGGTGAATCAATAGTTGATTACTCAACATTGATGGACAACAGATATTAGAATAAGATTCAATAGAGATGATAAGGATTGATATGGGAAGAAAGATATATGGTGAATGATCTTGACTTGGTTTCCTTCCTACCCAATCTCACTAAGGAGTTAAAGTCAGGTATTACCATGATACTCATGGTATAAGTAGATGAGATTAAGATAGATCAAGAATTAGTTGTTACATTCTTATTACTTAAGTTATATTTATAACTTGGTATTCATGGGTTGTGTAATGAATACTGGAATATGACTACTTAAGGATCAAATATAAATCATTAGATAATGTATTAGGGTTTAACTTTTTTTACATTTGATCTACCCTTAGATCAAATCTCCCTTACCCAAAATAAGGTTTTAGCAAAGGTCATATTGAAACTTATCGCAGTCAACTTGATGATCTACTTCAATTCCATCAAGTTGAGAGAATCTTCAATCACTTTGACAAGTTTTATTCAAAAGCGCGAAAATTATTTGGATTTTCTATGCATGAATGCAATGCACACATTTGGGTTCAGCTTATTTCTAAGCTCTAATGCTGGAATGTTACAGTCTCCCCCCTTAAAATAAACTTCGTCCTCGAAGTTCATACACTCTTTCGTTTCGGAATGAGGAATTGTATTGTATTGGTTACGACAGTTCTCAACTCCATGGTAATCTCAAATGGGAATAATTGTAGTATTCCATATCCAAAGCTTTTCCTTGAATTCTCATCCTACTTGACAATCTACAACTAGTTGTCTTTAATACTCCAAAGTTCCTTATCCTGATTAGGTATCCTAGTCCAACTCCTTCACTTGATTATCTAACTTCCTTACTATATTATATAAGGTCTAGGAATTCTTACTAAAACAAGGTTTTTTAAATTTTATGAAACAATAATTATGGTTAAAATACTAACTTTTGATTTGTTATTGTATGGTTCATACTGGAAGTCCTTCCGAAGATTGGATTTGAACACATTTAGTCCATACCCATTGGAATTTCTTATTTCTATATATATATATATATATATATGTCCTGTTGGATGTGCTTTATTCCCTCTTAAGGATCACTTAAGAGTTATTTCCCTTGGAATTAGTCTATTAGGACTAATCTATTTTATCACCTTTAAGCTTTTACCTTATCAAGCCTTAAACAATCTTTTATTATCACCTATAGTGCTTCTTCAACTTTCATTTATTAATTACTTTAAGGTTTGAGTACTACTACCTTGAAGTACACTTCGATCTTTCATCCAAACATACTTCCGAAAATACTTTAATAATAATGACTCCTTTTCACCTTACGAAAATAAGGCTTAAGTTGTCATAGGTTAGTATTTCTTCTCCAACTTTTACTCTGGAAAGTCGGATAACAATACTTCCATTTACTATTTACTCTCCCCCTTAGGGTTTACTAATGGTCTTTAAACTGTCTACATAGTAACCATTGGCTTTATAAGTACGATATTGGTCTCTATCCAGCTTATACTTTACCTAATTAGGGTCTTATGAAAGATTGTATGGTGTATCCACACAATTGTGGATCTCTGAAGCGAATCTTTCAGAATTATTTGTCTTACTTACTATTTGAACATTTTCACTTGGATAGGTCTGACTTCACGAAGCGCCTCGAAAGACGGTCGCTTAAAATTTTATACTCCTTTAGGTCTTACTTAGCTTAGGCCCAGTTTTATGCTCTTTATGCAATACACTAAGATGATCTGGTTAACTAAGTCAACCAAATATCAGCTGCAGGCAAGATACCAACTACGGACCATCTTAGGTGTATGGATTACCCTACGGTTTCCGACATACTATTGGCATTTTCTCTGAATTATCAGAGCTTGAATACCATTTTGGTCCAAAGCTTCTTCTTTGTACTAATTCATGATGCTTCCATGAACTAGGTACTACTACTTCATTAATTCCTTAGTAATATCACCTACTTTGATTGAACCTTAAGTTCATTACTTCTTGTTGCTACATACCTCTTGTACACTAATCTTCCTTCTTATTGCTGGCTAGTAATAATCTGAACTTGATCCTCCTTCATATAAGTCTTCATCTTGGTCTTCGGAACTCGTCACTCCCTTACACGAATCCCCTTTTCTTTCTAGGTCTATAAAATCAAGTAGTAACTGGATGTTGCAACATGCATTTGCACACCAAGTCAAACTTCATGTACAGATCTAGTCAATCAAAAAGATCCAATAAAAAAACAAGAAATCCAAATGTGGTTCATATAACACACAATATTCTAAGCCCGGAATATAGTAGTTGAGTATAATATTTCTAGAATTCAGGCTTAGTTGTGTAGTATATGACACCTCCTCATATAGGTTTACATTGTGTTACTTAGCACATAGGGTCAAACTATTATTTTCCGCAATATTTACCCGAATTTCTCAATTGCAACAGGATAATTCTACACAAAATGATCTCAATTTGATTTTGACTAACCTTTTGTCTCACTTTTGAAATGATTAATTATAACCAACCTTTATTTATTAGTAAACTAACCTCACATGATCACTCCAAACAAATAATCAAATTCTATTTACTAACTTAAACTATGGATTAGGGGAATTTTCTAGCACCAATGACTTCTATCCTAGTTCTACCATGTTACTTTCTTACTTCTACTTCAGAATAATTTACTAATTATTTGTCATATTTATACCTACATCATGGTTTCAGAGCTAATCTCACCATGATCTTGTTATGTTTTACCTATTTATCATGATTCAAGAGCTAATCTAACCATGATGACTTTGTTTCACATTACTCTATCATTAAATCCTAACATAATTTCACTTCATCACGTAGAATTCTCAAGTGAATCCCACATGATTAGTACTCATTACATCAACATTTATCCTGATGATATTCATCATGTTGTCCTTGATTATCAACTAACCATAAGATTCCACTGTCTTACTTAAATTCTAGGGTTATGCTACACCATTAAGACTACTTCAATTGATGTCTTACACTTTCCTACAGTATCTTGGTGGTTTATGTCTCCTTCGGAAGACACTAAATAGCACTATACTGAGAAAAGATAAAATAATTACTCCTAAGAAAGAATGACTTAAGTATCTAGTGACAAAGTTTTCCTGAAGTGGATACTTCTCACAAGTCATAAGAACATTTGGTTTAGATAAGATGGCTCCCATAGTCACTATCCAACCTACAGATCTTCCTAAAATGGTTTTAATCCTAAGGTCAAAGCATATGCTCTGATACCAACTGTGGTGACCTAGCATACCACTGCATGATGTAGTACACTATAGTCGTTGACATAACACCAATGAAACACCGTTCACTAGTATTACATCCCTCAGAGTGGTACAATAGAAACACATCAGTTCTAAAACATGACTATAGGTTACAACTCGACTCTTTACAAAAGATCCAGAGAACACTATAAGTTAAAGAGAGAGAAAGAAACTTCTGACAAAGAAGAATCAGAAATAATCAACTCATGACTATTATGCTAATAAGATTAGCATCTAAGTATATGGCTGGTATTGCTGCTATTGCAATACTCTATAGAAGTAGGTTCTATGGCTAGAGATTATATTTCTATCTAATCAGCAACTTCATCTTCACTTTAGTTGATGTATATGTTGACTTCCTTTACTTCATTGAAGAGCTTTAGCTTTTGTTGATTACTCCTGGAGCATAACTTGATGTAGACGTCGTCTTCATGGCTTCAGAATCTAGCAAGGGTTAAGAAGATACGTTGAGTACGAGCGTACTCAGCAAGTGCACTAGAAAAGGAGTGTTTGATGCACTATATCTACAGCTGTAGCGACCTCGGATCGGTAAGGATCCTAAGTCCCTGTGATTAACATGCTAGTCCCTGGATCAATAGCTAGCACTCACAGTCGATGAAATATCATGTAAAACACAAGTCTTTATTACATGAATCGAATAATCCAGAGTTTACATTATTACAACAGAAGCGATATAAATACAACTTGGAGTCCCATCAATGCCACAGGCAGGTTGAGTGAAGACCCGCGATCCTAGCGCACCTTTCAACGATCTCCGAAATTCTGCACATGAAACGTGCAGCCAACAAGTTGGGTCAATACTTTGAATGTATTGGCAAATTACACCAAGAAAGGAAAGACTAACTCTACATGCAAGGCTAGTTTAGGCTTTGGAGTTCATTTGCATAAAGCTAATTTTTCTTAAGTAGAGAGAATAAGGGAAGATTTTCCCTACTTTGTAAACAGTTGCTTAGATAACATAAGGTCGAGTGGCACACGAGGATATTACGCACCAAGTGTCCAACCAACCAATTACTTGGATATTACGCACCAAGTGACACTTGGATATTACACACCAAGTTCCCCAAAATCCCACCCATTGGCGATATTACGCACGCCATGGGGTTTCAAAACTTTGTTTTAGAAAAGAGAGAGGAAGATCCTTCAGAGGCTCCATCCTTCAGACGCTCATTGTTGTTCTGTTACCGTGAACACGGCTGATCGATCAGATTGCAATACTCTCGAGAGTTTGTGCACTTTACCCACAATCCACGATCAAGTCCTTTTACAGACAAGACCATGGCGAGGCTTTCCCTTAGTAGCCCCTCTACCTTCCGGATCCAACCGTGCCAAGAACCTCCAAATGTTGGTACCCAGGTGAGGTTTCCCACTAAGTACTAGGCCAGGACAGAGCCTATAATGTATTGTGGTTGCACTGGAAGCTTCTGAATTCTGAAACATGGCAGACTTCTTTGATTCCTGGGCGGCCGTTCTCCACCAAAATCTCACTCGTTGTCCCGACAACCATTCCGCCCAGAAGAAAACTTAGTTTTATTTTGAAGTGGATTGGAGAAGAAAAGTTTGCTCAAGAGAGCCTTTATACTTAGAAAAATTCATTGTCTTTCGAATCCCCCAACGGTACTTTGTATATTTAGCATAGCAAGCAATACTTAGCGAAAACAGGGGTAACCTATTAGGAGGGAAAATCCTAAGTATAGAGCTACTCATGGCATACTACAAAATCATCGCACTTGCAAAATAATACTAAGGAAAAATTCTACTAGAATATCCTACACATGCATACTACAGAATTTTGAAGATCACATGCATAGAATCAAAACTGGGATAAAATTATGAACAAGTGGTGTAACTTGCCTTAGATTAGTTTGATGACGATTAATTCTTCGTGAACGCTCTCACACTCCGAATAAGTCTAACGTGTAGAAGAAATAGTACTAATAAATAACCATTGCAAATGAAGAACCAAATAATACAAGTAAACAACCATAAAAAAATATTAAATATACATTTATTTCGTTTAACAAGGATCTAGTATGTTCTAGTGAGTTGGGGATACATCAAGTTATGTCAGAAGAATGTTTAAATTAGAAATTTAATTTGAATAGATCTGAAATTTTGAAAATTGGAAAAAAACTAGTATCGTGAATAGAAAATTTAATTATAAATCTAACACAACAAGAATCATCTAATTTCGACTTGTATAACTAAAGATACATAATTTATTAGTTGATGTCATGATCTAGTGTGGTGTATCCGAACTTGATCTAAACAACGAAACACATGGCCGGTTGTAATCAATTGAAATCTGAGCTAATCTATACAATCTTGACCGCAGCAAAAGGTTCTACTTGGCTACAGGTGACGATGACATACCAGCAGCTGCAGGACATCGACGATGAAACAAACGATGGTGGCGACTCGTCGGACATGGTTGACGATGATGTTCCCGTGTCTCTCTAGATAAGTTGAGGCGTTTACGGCGTTCGCAAGGTCAGCGATGCTCGTGTTGGTCCTCTGGCTTGGTGAATGGCTGTACGAGGTACGGTTCGTCTTGGTAGAGTCGTACGTGTCAACGGCGCCGATCTTCGTGGTCCTGAGCAGATGCTACACCCGAATGGAGGCTGCAAGGTCTGGTAGAGCTCCGACGAGCTTGTCATCTCGTCCTTGTCATCCTATATGCAGGGGATAAAATTAGGAGAGACGGGAGGAATAGAACGGGAAGGGAGGCTTTCTTGGCAAAAGGGACGTCTGATTTCAAAGCTGCAGGTGGTCGGCTTGAAGATGGATATAGCTCTGTATCGACGCATCGATCTTGTCAGCGTGATGAGGAAGTCCTGGTGCGGCTCCCGGTGGTGGCAATGCTGAACGCAGCAGCTCCGGCGAATTCCGGCAACGTCGTACAGCTCGCTCCAGAGTTCCTATGGATGGGAAAAATATCAGAAGGAGATTGGACATAGGCAAAGAGGATAGAGGCGATGGGCAAAGGCAGGAGACCTCCGTATGTCGACTCAAAGCTTCGGTTCAGAAATTCCGGTGAGATCGATCTGATGTTGTTGGGTGGTTCGAGGTAAGGTTTTAACGAAAATCACACGCAGATAAAAGATGCGATATTTATAAGGCTATTCGCGTGCGGGAGGGGCAAAGAGATCGTCTGAATCGTGTAGATTTTTGCGGGATTTTGCTGTTTGGAACGAACGCGCGATGAACTCGTGTGGAGATTGGTCTCTGGCTGAAAGGAAGGAATGACAGGTGGGCCAGCACCCTTAGGAAAGAAAGAAAAAAAAAGTAGGAGAATCGTGAGGAAGAAAACTTCCTCGTTTGGATTGGCCGGTCGACCGGTTTGACATGCATGAGTGCGGGGGGAGTGGTCACGCATGTAGCTTCACGTGCAGGTAAGTTTTCTATTTATTTATTTATATATATATATAGAAATTGAATATATGATTTTATAATATGTCAATTCACTTTTGAAGTTCCACAAACATTAGAGAACAAAATATGTTAGTCTAAGAAAGTATATTTATCCGCCCCGATTAATACGTGAAACATTTATGTATTTTCGCCATATGGCTACTTATGCTTTTTTTTAAATAGTTTTAGGATTTTATTTTAATGCTCATAATAATTTATTTTCAAGTCTCAAGGAGTATACATAAAACATTTTAGACACCAAATAGAAAGTAGAATATTATATAATTTAATCTCAAACCTTTAGTTTAAAAAAATCATTTTATCTTCCCTCGGTTGTTTTTTTTTTCTGCCCAAAATAAAAATAAAAATTCAAACAACCGATTAGAATATCTGCCCACGTGTTTCTTATTTTTGGAAATGTCATATTATTTCCTCTCTTATAAAAATGAAACAAATGTTTGGAAAATATCCAAGTATTCCAAAAATCAGAATGAACACGAATAAAAATGCAAGAAAAAGCTTTGTTGGATTTGTATGAAAGTTTCCAACCAATTGGATAGTCATGTGGATCTACTCTTTGTAATGCAGGGAAAATTTTAAACAATTCCTCAAAAGTTTCTTTTCATTCAAAAGTTTCAACAAGGGTCAAACATTTCAATCAACTTATTAATTTATTTTAACATTCCAAAATTAGGAATCTTGGGATTTTACAACAGCCATAGATCATAGGTCGTAGGCAATGCAAGTTTTCATAAACATTTCTTCAATGGTTGCTTTTATTCTGAAAAGCTATGTCCGTCAGCCTTCGCGGGTTTACCATAACTTTTATGGAGTTCCTTTCCCGCCGCGTTCGCAGCTCTTTCCCTGAACAGGGAGTAACAAGTTACAGTTCTTACACTATGCAGAGGTGCGTTACTTTACCCATGAGAGATCAAATTCTTGTTGCACAATCGGGCGATCTTTCCCGTCCACACTTCCTATGGTGTGGGGCCTAGTAGATGATCCAAGCCAATCACTGCCCCCTTCGTGACCTCGCATGCCTCCTTGGTGTACACCATGCCCACCCATTGAATTACGGCAATGGTTTGTACAGATCGTTAGATGCCAGAATGTCACATCCCAAGATTTTCCAAATCTTGTAATGTGAAAGGTAAATAAACAAAATAAATTATTGTTGAATTTTAGGGTAAAAATAAACTTCTGTTTTTAAATGGAAACTTAAAATCCCATCTTGAACAAACTTTGATTAAAGTTTGAATCCAACAAAATCCAAATCAAAAGAGATGCATTCCTCATAAAATGCATCTGGAAATTTAAACACTTGGAAAATAAATCCAAACCTTAAAACCCTAATGGAATAAAAATCATTTCCAAGTTATCTTGATCAAGAATGACAAATAGAAATATTACAAAACCATAGAAATTGATTTCATTCAATTTGGAGCTATAGATAAAATCTTATGAATTTAATAAGATAAGGATATTTAATTTCCAAAGCTAATAAAGAACCTATCTATAAATCATACCAAATGGTGAGCAAATAATACTAAAAGATATTTAAAAAGATAAATAAATATCAAATAAAATTTTACAAATTGGAATCACCAAGTTTGGATCTTTAAAATAAAAGATATGGATTTTATAAGATGAAGAAAGAAATATTAAATAAGGAATATTTAAAGACCAGATTAAATCTTGGCATAATCCATTAAGCAAATAGAATGAATGGAATCCAAATCGAAATAAAATAAAAGGATAAATAATTTCCAAAATAAAATAAAATGGCATTAACCATTCTATCCCTATTTTAATAAAGACAAATCTCTAATAAGAATAAATATGTAATTCATGAGAAAATAGTATTTTGGAATTTACCCAAATGAAATAAAAGTTGTTTAATTAATTTAAATAAAATAAATCTTCCAAATAAAATTTAGGGAATTAAAACTATATTTAATCCCATTGGAATTAAAACAAATACCCAATTCAAATGATTTATGAATCATATTAAATACTTTCCAAATAATTCAAGATGAATTATTTGAACCCAAATAAAGAAATAAAAACCTACTGAAAAGATTTGGAAGGTTTAAGAATTTAAATGGAGATTTAAAAATATTATTAAATCTTATCTAATTAAAACTAGAGCCTATTTTTGAATGATTAAAAGACTTAAAAAGAATAAATAAATTATTCTAAAAATGATATCAGAATGTTTTATTAATCAGTATTTAAACCTACACAAATTTTGGTTGAGGTTTGAATTCAAATGAGTGTTTGAATTACTTATTCAAAATCAAAACAGAATAAAAGAAAAGGAAAAAGAAAAACAGTCTGAACAAAAAAGTAATATGAAAAGGACCCAGCCCAGCCAGCAAGCCCAATTAAGCCCAGTCCAGCCCACCTCTCTTTCTCTCCCGCAGAAAAATGATTCGCACCCACTTATAAACCCGCAAGGTCGCTGACGACAGGACCCCACCTATTCTCTCTCTCCCTCACTGCCAAGCGACCCCACGCCAGGTCATCTTCTTCCTCACACCCCCCCCCCCCCGCGGTGACCACGCCCTCACCTCGCCGTTACTGGCCGTTGAATGATCGTTTCAATAAGCGTTACTACCGCACTAATCCCTCCCTACGATCACGCCCGTTAACTCGCCTTCTTCTCCTCTCTCTTTCCCCTAGCTTACCCTCCCCTCTTGGCCACAAGGCTGCCTTGATTTCGCGCTTGAGAATTCTCTGCTCCGACGAACTCTCCGAGCAATTCCGGCGAGCACGAACCTCCCCACTGCCCCCAGAGCACACGAGTGTGATTCCCATCATCCCTTGCATCTCCCCATACCACCCACTCACTCGTGCGTGCCTTGAAACATCAGCAACGACGACAACTGAGAACCGCCGCCGTCTGCCTCCACTCCGGCGACACCCCCTGGTAACTTCTGACCGCCCCATCCCCTCTGACCGATGCTCACGTATTCGCCTATCCCATACGCATCTAACTGCATGGTTTTTTTGGTTTGGCATGACCCGTACCTTCGCCTCCGATGATGAACAGAGGAGCCCGAGGCCAGTAGCATCTCCGGCGAGCAATCAACATCGACTCCGTGCGCCCCTGACCAACCTGCGGCCACCTTGAGCATCACCGCGACCCAGCGAACCCGGTGAGCTTATTCCCCATCCCCCTTGCTTCCTGTATTAGCCGGAGCACCACCTCCTGAACACGTCACCGCCGCTCACCGTTGCTAGCGCCGCCAATCCATGACCAGACGCTTAGAGCCGTTAGATGCAGATCCAAAGGACACGATAGAAACTTAACCGAAGGGGTAAGTAGCAACCTGAGACGCATGACCTATTTAGATCCAACGACCTTAGAGCGCGATCCGTCCGAAGCGGTACCGACGAATAAAAACACGCCGCGTGTCACAGAGTCTGATTTAAAAACAAGATTTGATCTATTTGTGATTCAATTTTGTAAAATCTATAACTTTCAAACCACACGTCCAAATTTTGCAAATTTTATATCATTGGATTCATCAAGACAAGCCCTAACCAACCATGCACTTTGTTTAGTAAAAAGTTTCTGTTAAATTGATTGTTTTTGCAGAAACTTGTGTATGCATGTTTAGAATATAAAAATTGTTCTAAAATGAATTTGATGATAAAATCTTTGGAAAATGGTTTTTTTGAACCTACTGACCCTAGGAATCAATTGGTGGTTTCAAAAATGTATTTGGTGAAACAAAAGAATGAATCTTTGATTTAAAACATTTCTAGTCAAATAAAAATATGGTTTAATTATTAAAAATGGTTTTGGAAGAAAACCTTTGAGAAATGTTTTGGAAATAAACTCTCTGACCCTAAACACAAGGTTATATGGTTTGAAAACATATTTTGTGAAACCTATAGAATTTTTCCTTATTAAAAGCATTTTTTCACCACATAAAATAATGACTTGATCTAAAAATGGTTTATGAAGTAAAATCTTATACAAATGATTTTGCCACTTTATAAAATGACCATTAGGTGTTTTCAAATGTTTATAACCTGTTATAAACCACTTTTGTAAATAAAACAAATTTTGGCATGCTTGCATGCATTGTCTTGTCACTATTATTTTATGTGATGAATTGCTTGAATGGTAGATTGAAATATTGTTTGCTTGATTGAATTGTAGTGATTTGAAGTGAGTGAACATTGCAAAGATCAAGGAGTGAACTTATACTCTCTACCAAAAAGGCAAGTGATGCTTCATACTTTTGTCCCATTATTTTCACTATGCATTAGTGATATTTCTAAGTAGGACTTGCATGGAATTTTGCTAAGTATAAACTATGCCATGGGAAATCCTAGTAGATGAAACCTTAGTAGAATTTTCCTAAGTTAAGATTCCTACTACTATCATGCTTAGCTTAGCTAATATAAAACAAGGGTAGAATATATATTCATACCATGGAAAAATTTCCAAGTCAAGGACTTGTGTTTTGTTTAATAAAACAACTAAGTGAATGAATCACCTGGGTGGAATGGACGGAATGGTTTGTGTTGAGTGGTTACACAAGGCCAGGGGACTGGTGAACCTTGTGTATCACACTTGTGGAATGCCACCCAGGAACAAAGAGATTTGAGATGTCAAATGTTGAGAAGCTTCAAGTGCAGCCACTTGGCATTATGGGCTCTGCCTGGATCATATAGGTTGCAATAACTTAGCCAAATGGACAGTTGGTGGTAGGGGAATGATAGGTTGGAGCGCGTCCATTCTGGTCTAAGGTAAGGCTTCTGAAAGATCTTGTCTTGGTGAAACCAAGTCTTGTGGGGAAAGTGCACCACCTCTGCAGAGTGTAAAATCTAAGTACTTAGCCATGTCCCTGGCAAAGGACAATTTGAGCATCAAGACATGGAAGCTATCAAGAATATCCTCATCCCAATTTCTAAGTTAAAAACTTGTGGGTGAACAAGGGGTTGAAGGATCACCAATTTCTATTGGGAGATGCCTTGGGAAAGATTTTGTCAAGCAAAAACTTAGTGTTTTAAAATGATAAGGAAAATCTATTTTGAGCAAAGCAAGCCTAAGCTCCACTTAGCCAAATGCATATAGATGATAGACTCCACTATACTACCATAGTATCACTTGCCAATACAATTCAAATGTATTGACCCTTGTGGCTATAACTTGTTATGTTGCAGGTTTGTTTGATATTAGTGAAGTTTAATGATTAGGATTACAAGTCTACAACCAACATGTCTGCCTGTGGCACTTTGAAGATGAAGGACCCCATGCTTTTGTTATATTCTGCTGCATTGTAATGAGATATCCAAATGAGCTATGTAAGATGTAATAAGTTATTTTATTCCTGGTTATAAAGTTGTATTATGACCTTTGTTTCTTGATATTACATATTAACTGTGGATGCTAGCTATTGATCCAGGGACTAGCATTGTAAACACAGGGATCTCTACCTTATTAAAGGTTGGGAACCTTACAGATGGTATCAGAGCATTGTGTTTCCTGTAGGATTTGTAAACCTCGGATTGGACAAAACCCCTTAAAAGAATAGGAGTTGTATTTGTTCCAAAACTTATTTACAAACAATCTTGTAAACTCTTTCATCAACCATTTTGGTTTTGATTCTACATCTCTTCTATTTCAACTTGATGGATAAAGCCTACCCTATGGCCAAAGACTTCACCAAGTGCAAAGGACTTCACCAACTCTAATGACTTCAACATCTTCAACATTGGATATCAACTCTAATGACTTCAACATCTTTAACTCTAATGACTTCAACATCTTCAACATTTTCACCAAGGACTTCAACATTAGATATCACTAAGGACTACAAGTGAAGACAAGAAATGTTACTCAAGACTTGAGGACTAAGGAAACACAACTTAGAAGGAACCATCATCACTTTGAAGTTTTGAGACCAAGATGCAAGAAATTCTCTAAGGATACAAAGATCTTGTTCATGAAGAATCAACTAAGAAGGATGGAAAGATTTCAAGTGAACCATATAGATGGACCACCATATTTAGTTTAAGTCAAACCCACCAACTTATGTGGTGTAACAAAAATATTTTTGGTTGCCTAAAAATTTGCTTGAACTTTGTTGTTTGAGTGGAATGTTTGTTTGTGATTGCTTGCACATTGCTTGTGTGAATTGTGATGTGTGTGATTAGAATTATTCCCTTAGAAATATTTTGCCTATTCTAATCCCAATCCACCCCAAACAGATGACTACTCCAAGAGACTCCAACATCAAGGATGGCAACAATAACAACCAAGAGGTCAACATGAGAGACCAGCTGCTTGCAAGACAAACCCAGTTGAACCAAGTGACAACTCAGTTTTTAGCCAACAACAATGAGTTAGACCCAACCATGCAAAAAGTTTTGGAAACTCAATCCCAATTGTTGCAAGGGATGGCCACTCAAATGATTAACATGGGAAACAACTCTTCCCAAGGAGTTTGTGACAACAAGGATGACAAAGATGATATTCTAGAAGGAATCCAAGCTTGCAATATTTGTGGAGACAAGGATCACACTTCCAAGGAGCATGAAGATCAATGCCCCAATTGTGAAGAGAAACATCTAATTGACCAATGCCCCACATCCCAAGCTACTTGTTACTTATGTGAAGGAAATAATCATGTCCCTATCCAATGCCCCATCTATTCCATAGTTCAACAAAGGAAACAAGGTGGAGTGCAACAACTGATTCCAGACTACCATGAGAGAGCCAAGTCTACCAAGAAGGATGAAGACAAAGGAAAATCTCAGCTTGCACCTCCATGCAATATGGCTCAATTTAAAGGGCCAAAGAGGAGACATATGTATTATCCAAGGAATAATAAAAGGTCAAGGAGACAAGTAAACATTCCTACCTTTGAGATAACATATGAAGAACATGAACTAGAAGCACTCCTAGCTTTGGAGAAACCCAAGAAAAAGAAGGACAAAAGCCATGTGCAATGTGGTCATTGCAAAGAAATGGGACACTATGCCAATGAATGTCCAGAGAAGAAAAAGTATAAGGAGATTAGCCAAGTGTGGTGCAACAACTGCAAAGAGCTAGGCCATTATGTAGCAACTTGTCCACAGAAGATACGTGAAGAACTCAATCTTATCACATGTTACAATTGTGGTAACCAAGGACATTATGCAAGCAATTGTCCAGAAAAGATGAAGCACAAGATAAAGCCTATGAAGGATCTCAGCCTTGTCACATGTTTCAAGTGTGGAAACAAAGGACACTATGCAGATGTTTGCCCAGAGAGATTTCAACAAGATCCCAAGCAAGCCAAGATGTAATTTAGTTGGCAAATTTTTAAGGGTGGTAGTACCCTAGATGCTTTGAGCCAACTTGTAACCCCTAGCCTCCCCAAATCTCGGTACGAGATTTATTTTAAGGGTGGTAGCCTGTCACATCCCAAGATTTTCCAAATCTTGTAATGTGAAAGGTAAACAAACAAAATAAATTATTGTTGAATTTTAGGGTAAAAAGAAACTTCTGTTTTTAAATGGAAACTTAAAATCCCATCTTGAACAAACTTTGATTAAAGTTTGAATCCAACAAAATCCAAATCAAAAGAGATGCATTCCTCATAAAATGCATCTGGAAATTTAAACACTTGGAAAATAAATCCAAACCTTAAAAACCTAATGGAATAAAAATCATTTCCAAGTTATCTCCAAGCCTATGGATTTGATCCATATAAAAATTTATCATCAAACATTTCAAAATGATCAAGAATGACAAATAGAAATATTACAAAACCATAGAAATTGATTTCATTCAATTTGGAGCTATAGATAAAATCTTATGAATTTAATAAGATAAGGATATTTAATTTCCAAAGATAATAAAGGACCTATCTATAAATCATACCAAATGGTGAGAAAATAATACTAAAAGATATTTAAAAATATAAATAAATATCAAATAAAATTTTACAAATTGGAATCACCAAGTTTGGATCTTTAAAATAAAAGATATGGATTTTATAAGATGAAGAAAGAAATATTAAATAAGGAATATTTAAAGACCAAATTAAATCTTGTCCTAATCCATTAAGCAAATAGAATGAATGGAATCCAAATACAAATAAAATAAAAGGATAAAGAATTTCCAAAATAAAATAAAATGGCATTAACCATTCTATCCCTATTTTAATAAAGACAAATATCTAATAAGAATAAATATGTAATTCATGAGAAAATAGTATTTTGGAATTTACCCAAATGAAATAAAAGTTGTTTTAATTAATTTAAATAAAATAAATCTTCCAAATAAAATTTAGGGAATTAAAACTATATTTAATCCCATTGGAATTAAAACAAATACCCAATTCAAATGATTTATGAATCATATTAAATACTTTCCAAATAATTCAAGATGAATTATTTGAACCCAAATAAAAAATAAAAACCTACTGAAAAGATTTGGAAGGTTTAAGAATTTAAATGGAGATTTAAAAATATTATTAAATCTTATCTAATTAAAACTAGAGCCTATTTTTGAATAATTAAAAGACTTAAAAAGAATAAATAAATTATTCTAAAAATGATATCAGAATGTTTTATTAATCAGTATTTAAACCTAAACAAATTTTGGTTGAGGTTTGAATTCAAATGAGTGTTTGAATTACTTATTCAAAATCAAAACAGAATAAAAGAAAAGGAAAAAGAAAAACAGTCTGAACAAAAAATATATATATGAAAAGGACCCAGCCCAGCCAGCAGGACCAATTAAGCCTAGTCCATCCCACCTCTCTTTCTCTCCCGCAGAAAAACGATTCGCACCCACTTATAAACCCGCAAGGTCGCTGACGACAGGACCCCACCTATTCTCTCTCTCCCTCACTGCCAAGCGACCCCACGCCAGGTCATCTTCTTCCTCTCCCCCCCCCCCCCCCGCGGTGACCACGCCCTCACCTCGCCGTTACTGGCCGTTGAATGATCGTTTCAATACACATTACTACTGCACTAATCCCTCCCCACGATCACGCCCGTTAAATCGCCTGCCTCTCCTCTCTCTTTCCCCTAGCTTACCCTCCCCTCTCGGCCACAAGGCTACCTTGATTTCACGCTTGAGCATTCTCTACTCCGACGAACTCTCCGAGCAATTCTGGCGAGCACGAACCTCCCCACTGCCCCCAGAGCACACGAGTGTGATTCCCATCATCCCCTGCATCTCCCCATACCACCCACTCATGCGCGCCTTGAAACATCAGCAACGACGACAACTGAGAACCGCCGCCGTCTGCCTCCACTCCGGCGACACCCCCTAGTAACTTCTGACCGCCCCATCCCCTCTGACCGATGCTCACGTATTCGCCTATCCCGTACGCATCTAACTGCATGGTTTGTTTGGTTTGGCATGACCCGTACCTTCGCCTCCGATGACGAACAGAGTAGCCCGACGCCAGGAGCATCTCCGGCGAGCAATCAACATCGACTTCGTGCGCCCCTGACCAACCTGCGGCCACCTTGAGCATCAACGCGACCCAGCGAACCCGGTGAGCTTATTCCCCATCCCCCTTGCTTCCTGTATTAGCTGGAGCACCACCGCCTGAACGCGTCGCCGCCGCTCACCGTTGCTAGCGCCGCCAATCAATGACCAGACGCTTAGAGCCGTTAGATGCAGATCCAAAGGACACGATAGAAACTTAACCGAAGGGGTAAGTAGCAACCTGAGCCGCACGATCTGTTTAGATCCAACGACCTAAGAGCGCGATCCGTCCGAAGCGATACCGACGAATAAAAACACGTCGCGTGTCACAGAGTCTGATTTAAAAACAAGATTTGATCTATTTGTGATTCAATTTTGTAAAATCCATAACTTTCAAACCACACGTCCAAATTTTGCAAATTTTATATCATTGGATTCAGCAAGACAATCCCTAACCAACCATGCACTTTTTTTAGTAAAAAGTTTCTGTTAAATTGATTGTTTTTGCAGAAACTTGTGTATGCATGTTTAGAATATAAAAATTGTTCTAAAATGAATTTGAGGATAAAATCTTTGGCAAATGGTTTGTTTTGAACCTACTGACCCTAGGAATCAATTGGTGGTTTCAAAAATGTATTTGGTGAAACAAAAGAATGAATCTTTGATTTAAAACATTTCTAGTCAAATAAAAATATGGTTTAATTATTAAAAATGGTTTTGGAAGAAAACCTTTGAGAAATGTTTTGGAAATAAACTCTCTGACCCTAAACACAAGGTTATATGGTTTGAAAACATATTTTGTGAAACCTATAGAATTTTGCCATATTAAAAGCATTTCTTCACCACATAAAATAATGACTTGATCTAAAAATGGTTTATGAAGTAAAATATTATACAAATGATTTTTCCACTTTATAAAATGACCATTAGGTGTTTTCAAATGTTTATAACCTGTTATAAACCACTTTTGTAAATAAAACAAATTTTGTCATGCTTGCATGCATTGTCTTGTCACTATTATTTTATGTGATGAATTGCTTGAATGGTAGATTGAAATATTGTTTGCTTGATTGAATTGTAGTGATTTGAAGTGAGTGAACATTGCAACGATCAAGGAGTGAACTTATACTCTCTACCAAAAAGGCAAGTGATGCTTCATACTTTTGTCCCATTATTTCACTATGCATTAGTGATATTTCTAAGTAGGACTTGCATGGAATTTTTCTAAGTATAAACTATGCCATGGGAAATCCTAGTAGATGAAACCTTAGTAGAATTTTCCTAAGTTAAGATTCCTACTACTATAATGCTTAGCTTAGCTAATATAAAACAAGGGTGGAATATATATTCATACCATGGAAAAATTTCCAAGTCAAGGACTTGTGTTTTGTTTAATAAAACAACTAAGTGAATGAATCACCTGGGTGGAATGGAAGGAATGGTTTGTGTTGAGTGGTTACACAAGGCCAGGGGACTGGTGAACCTTGTGTATCACACTTGTGGAATGCCACCCAGGAACAAAGAGATTTGAGATGTCAAATGTTGAGAAGCTTCAAGTGCAGCCACTTGGCATTATGGGCTCTGCCTGGATCATATAGGTTGCAATAACTTAGCCAAATGGACAGTTGGTGGTAGGGGAATGATAGGTTGGAGCGCGTCCATTCTGGTCTAAGGGAAGGCTTCTAAAAGATCTTGTCTTGGTGAAACCAAGTCGTGGGGAAAGTGCACCACCTCTGCAGAGTGTAAAATCTAAGTACTTAGCCATGTCCCTGGCAAAGGACAATTTGAGCATCAAGAAATGGAAGCTATCAAGAATCTCCTCTTCCCAATTTCTAAGTTAAAAACTTGTGGGTGAACAAGGGGTTGAAGGATCACCAATTTCTATTGGGAGATGCCTTGGGAAAGATTTTGTCAAGCAAAAACTTAGTGTTTTAAAATGATAAGGAAAATCTATTTTGAGCAAAGCAAGCCTAAGCTCCACTTAGCCAAATGCATATAGATGATAGACTCCACTATACTACCATAGTATCACTTGCCAATACAATTCAAATGTATTGACCCTCGTGGCTGTAATTTGTTATGTTGCAGGTTTGTTTGATATTAGTGAAGTTTAATGATTAGGATTACAAGTCTATAACCAACATGTCTGCCAGTGGCACTTTGAAGATGAAGGACCCCATGCTTTTGTTATATTCTGCTGCATTGTAATGAGATAGCCAAATGAGCTATGTAAGATGTAATAAGTTATTTTATTCCTGGTGATAAAGTTGTATTTGTAGGGATTCGTAGCATGGAAAACAAAAAATTTCTACCGCATACAAACAAACAAGCCAAGATCTATCTACTAGATTGTAGCAACGAGTCGATAGAATAACTCACCCTCGAAGATTCCAAAGTGTTTAACGAGAGCGGATTCTCGTGGGTGATGTAGTCATACTCTTCCCGATCTCAAGATCGCGTAGACGATCCTTCCGGCGCTGCGTTCCGGCAGCGCTCCCGCAGTCGGTCACACGTTCGGTACTCAACGAAGACCTTCCTCTCCCTTGTTCCAGCAGGCAGCGGAGGTTGTAGCACTCTCCTCGCAATTCCGGAAGCACAACGGCGTGGTACCGGAAGTAGAGGGGAGATCTCGCAGGGCTTCGCCTTAAGCCGGAGCGAGTATGGTGGAGTATGAGAGAATTCCTTGACGATCTAGGGTTTAGACACGTCGAGGAGGAGGCTAGGCCGGCGTCTAGGGTTACTAGGCGGCGGCGGCGGTTTGCCCTAGGGCGGCGGCGGCAGCAGGTGGCGGCGCCGGCGGCTTAGGGTTTGGAGGAGAGGATCTTGTGTGTCTCTAGGAGGGAGCCCTGCCCCTCCTTATATAGGTGGAGGGGCCGGCCGGCCAAGGGGAGGGGAGTCCCTCCCCAACTCGGCTTGGAGGTGGGCCGGCAGTGGAGGAGGGACTCCTCCCCAACTCGGTTTCCTCCTCCTTCCCCACTTCCCAAAAATAGCCGTTTGACTTTCAAACTATCCGTTTGACTTTTCAAACTAGGATTTGAATAAACCCTCTATTTTGTTCAGCGATGACACCGAGTACATGATGCAATCATACCAACTTGATATAACACATTCATGTACCCTTCCCCTCCGGAGTGCCGGACATTCCGGAACCTTCTAGAACATTCCTGATGAAAACACCGGAATCATTCCCCAACTCCGAAACGGGACTTTCCTTATATGAATCTTATTCTCCGGACCATTCCGGATCTCCTCATGATATCCCGAATCCCATTCGAGACTCCGAACAACATTCGGACTCTTTCTCATCATTCCATAACTACTCAAACAACGTCGAATCCTTAAGTGTGTCTCCCTACGGTTCGTGAATTATGCGGACATGATCGAGACACTTCTCCGATCAATAACCAATAGAGGAATCTGGAAATTCATATGGCTCCCACATATTTCTATGATTACTTTGCGATCGAATGAACCACTTACATACGATATCAATTTCCCTTTGTCTCACGATAGTTTACTTATCCGAGGTTATGATCGTCGGTATCTCTGCATACCTAGTTCAACCTCGTTACTGATAAGTACTCTTTTCTCGTTCCCGTGATATGTGATCCCTTGTGAGCCAGTCACATGCTTGCAAGCTAATTGGATGACATTTCACTGAGAGGGCCCAGAGTATATCTATCCGTCATATGGATGGACAAATCCCACTCTTGATCCATGTGTCTCAACCAATACTTTCCAAACACTCAATGCCACCTTTATAGCCACCCAGTTACGGTGTGGTGTTTGATGTCATCAAAGCATCCATCCGGTAAAGGTGATATGCATGATCTCATGGTCGAAGGAATTAGATTACTATGTATCAGAAAGCATATAGCAATTGAACTATTAAAATGACTTGATCTTTATGCTACGCTTATCTATAGGAGTATGTCCACCATATCATTCTCCTAACGATATGATCTTGTTGTTAATAACATCTCAATGTTCATGGTAGGGAAACCACAATCATCTATTAACCAACAAGCTAGTATTATATAGAGGCTTTAGTAGGGACTCTTATTTTAGTCTACAAATCACACAAGTATTAATGTTTCCTTGTTAATAGTATTATAGCATGAATGTAAATATTTATCATAAACACAAAGATATAATAATAACTATATTTATTATTGCCTCTAGGGCATATCTCCAACAGTCTCCCACTTGCACTAGAGTCATCTAATCTAGATTACATGGTAATATACCGAACACCCATGGCAGTTTGGTGCTGGTCATGTTTTGCCCTCGGGAGAGGTTTAGTCAACGGATCCGCCACATTCAGATCTGTGTGTACTTTGCAAATATTTATATCCCCATCTTGGATATGTTCTCGAATAGCGTGAAAACGTAGCTTGATGTGCTTCAGCTTCTTGTGTGACCTTGGTTCTTGCGCATTGGCTATGGCACCCATGTTATCACAGTAGATAGACATTGGGTCCAGCGCACTAGGAACCACACCCAGCTCTGTAATGAACTCTTTCATCCATATCGCTTCTTGTGAAGCCTCTGAAGCATCCATGTATTCCGATTCAGTTGAAGATCTCGCCACAACACTTTGCTTTGCACTCCTCCAGCTAACTGCTGCACCATTCAAAATAAATACGTATCCAGATTGTGATTTAGAATCATCCGGATCGGTGTTCCAACTAGCATCGGTGTAACCATTAACAACGAGCTGTTCATCACCTCCATAAGAAAGAACCATATCCTTAGTTCTTCTCAAGTACTTAAGGATGTTTTTGACCGCTGTCCAATGATCCACTCCTGGATCACTTTGATATCTGCTAGTTAAACTAACAGCATATGCAATGTCGGGTCTAGTACATAGCATGGCATACATTAGAGATCCTATGGCTGAGGCATAGGGAGTCTTACTCATCCTTTCTCTATCTTCTGCCGATGTCGGACTTTGAGTTTTACTCAAGGTCGTATTGGGCAACATGGGCAAGAACCCTTTCTTGCTATCTTCCATTCCAAACCTCTTTAGAACTTTGTCCAAATATGTACTTTGTGACAATGATATTTGGCGTTTCGATCTATCTCTATAAATCTTTATGCCTAATATGTAAGCTGCTTCGCCAAGATACTTCATTGAAAAACTATTATTCAAATATTCCTTGACACTATTAAGAAGGTCTACATCATTCCCAATCAACAATATGTCATCTACATATAGTATTAAGAATGCTACAGAGCTCCCACTCACTTTCTTGTAAATACAAGCTTCTCCATAAGTTTGTATAAAACCAAAACTTTTGATCACCTTATCAAAACGTTGATTCCAACTTCGGGATGCTTGCTTCAATCCATAGATGGACCGTTGAAGTTTGCATACCTTGTTAGCATCTTTAGGATCGATAAAACCTTTGGGTTGCATCATATACAACTCTTCATCAATGTCTCCATTGAGGAATGTTGTTTTGACATCCATCTGCCATATCGCATAATCATAATATGCAGCGATTGCTAACATAATCCTCACAGACTTTAGCTTCGCTACTGGTGAGAAAGTCTCATCGTAGTCAACTCCTTGAATTTGTCGAAACCCCTTTGCGACAAGTCGAGCTTTATAGACAGTAACATTACCATTAGCATCTGTTTTCTTCTTAAAAATCCATTTATTCTCGACGGCCTTCCGGCCATCCGGTAAGTCCACCAAAGTCCATACTTGGTTTTCGTACATGGATCCAATCTCGGATTTCATGGCTTCTTGCCATTTATTGGAATCTGGGCTCATCATTGCTTCATCATATGTCTCAGGGTCATCGGTGTTGTCCACCAACATGACACTCATAACGGGATCATACCAATCTGGAGTGGTACGAGTTCTCGTTGACCTGCGAGGCTCTGTAGCAACTTCAACCGAAGTTTCATGATCATCATCATTAGCTTCCTCTCTAACTGGTGCAGGCACCATAGGAACTTCTTCCGGTGCTGCGCTACTCGTAATTTCGAGAGAAGGTTAGACAACCTCGTCGAGTTCTACTTTCCTTCCAGTCACTTCTTTCGAGAGAAATTCCTTCTCTAGAAAGGATCCATTCTTGGCAACGAAGATTTTGCCTTCGGATCTATGATAGAAGGTATACCCAATAGTTTCCTTCGGGTATCCTATGAAGACGCATTTTTCCGCTTTGGGTTCAAGCTTGTCCGGCTGTAACTTCTTTACATAGGCTTCGCAACCCCAAACTTTAAGGAACGACAATCTAGGTTTCTTCCCAAACCATAATTCATACGGTGTCGTTTCAATGGATTTAGATGGTGCCCTATTTAAAGTGAATGCGGCTGTTTCTAATGCATAACCCCAAAATGATAGCGGTAAATCTGTAAGTGACATCATAGAACAAACCATATCTAAGAGAGTTCGATTACGATGTTCGGACACACCATTACGCTGTGGTGTTCCCGGCGGTGTCAACTGTGAAAGTATTCCGCATTTCTTTAAATGTTCGCCAAACTCGTAACTTAGATATTCACCTCCACGATCAGAACGTAGAAATTTAATCATCTTGTTACGTTGATTCTCTACCTCACTCTGAAATTCCTTAAACTTCTCGAAAGTTTCGGACTTATGTTTCATGAAATAGATATACCCATATCTACTCAAGTCATCCGTGAAGGTAAGAACATAACGATAACCACCGCGCGATGCTACACTCATTGGACCACACACATCGGTATGTATGATTTCCAATAAGTCCGTAGCTCGCTCCATCATACCAGAGAATGGAGTCTTAGTCATTTTACCCATCAGACATGCTTCGCATCTTTCAAGTGATTCGAAATCAAGTGATTTAAGAAGTCCATCGGAATGGAGTTTCTTCATACGCTTCACTCCAATGTGACCAAGACGACAGTGCCACATATAGGTCGAGTTATCGCTCGATTTCAAACGTTTAGCCTCAATGTTATTAATATGTGTATTTCCACTATCGAGATTCAACAAGAATAGAGCATCTATCAAAGGTGCATATGCATAAAACATATTACTCATATAAATCGAACAACCATTATTCTCGGACTTAAACGAGTAACTGTCTCGCAATAAACAAGATCCCGATATAATGTTCATGCTTAACGCAGGCACCAAATAACAATTATTTAAGTATAAAACTAATCCCGATGGTAGATGAAGGGGTAGCGTGCCGACCGCGATCACATCAACCTTTGATCCGTTTCCCACGCGCATCGTCACCTCGTTCTTCGCTAGCTTCCGTTTATTCTGCAGCACCTGTTTCGAGTTACAAATATGAGCAACCGAACCAGTATCAAATACCCAGGCACTACTACGAGTACTAGTGAGATACACATCAATAACATGTATATCAGATATACCTTTCTTCTTGATGTTGCCGTTCTTCAAATCTGCCAAGTACTTTGGGCAATTCCGCTTCCAGTGACCTTATCCCTTGCAGTAAAAGCACTCAGTATCAGGCTTAGGTCTAGCCTTGGTCTTCTTCGTCGGCGTGGTAACTTTCTTACCACCCTTCTTGAAGTGTCCCTTTTGCTTAGACTTGCCTTTCTTGAATTTGGTGGTCTTATTGACCATCAACACTTGGTGCTCTTTATTGATCTCCACTTCTGCAGATTTCAACATGGCGAAGAGTTCTGGTAACTGCTTGTTCATGTTTTGCATGTTGTAGTTCATCACAAAGTTCTTGTAACTTGGTGGTAGTGATTGGAGGACACGATAAATCCCCAAAGCATTAGGTATCACTATACCCAAGCTTTGAAGTTTGTTTGCGTGCCCAGACATCTTAAGCACATGCTCACTGACGGAGCTGCCCTCTTCCATCTTGCAGTTAAAGAACTTTTCAGAAGCCTCATAGCTTTCAATTGCCGCATGAGTCTCAAAGATCAATTTGAGATCCTCGACAATATCATATGGGTCTGAATTCTCAAACCTTTTCTGAAGCTCCGATTCTAAACCATACAAGATAGAACACTGAACTGTGGAGTACTGAATCTTCCGAGTGAGGTAAACATTCTTTACTTCATCGGTAGCATCAGCTGCAGGTGGGTCACCCAGCGGTGCATCCAGCACATAGGTCAAATTACCAGCTGTGAGGACAATCCTCAAATTGCGGAACCAATCCGCGAAGTTGCTTCCATTGTTTTTCAACTTTTCTTTCTCTAGGAACGCATTAAAATTGATGGTAGGGGCTGCCATTGATCTACAACATATTTGCAATAGTTTAGACTAAGTTTATGACAAATTGAGTTCAAATTAATAATAAAATTAATCTAGGTGAACTCCCACTCAAAACAATATCCCTCACATTGTTTTAGTGATCACACGAACCAAATCCACCACATCAACACCGATCATCACGAGAGCTGATATAGTTTCAATGGCGAACAATCGACATGTTCATCATATCTACTATATGATTCATGCTTTACCTTTCGGTGATCCGTGTTCCGAGACCATGTCTGTACATGCTAGGCTCGTCAAGATCAAACCTTAGTTTCCGCATGAGCAAATCTGGCTTGCTCACGTTGTATACACTTGCGGAATCTAACACACCCGATCATCACGTGGTGCTTCGAAACAACAAGCTTTAGCAACGGTGTTAACTGAGGGTGAACACTTTATGACTTCAAATTCATGTGCATGAGGGATCATCTTATAATGCTACCGTCGTCTACTAAGCAATACAAGATGAAGAAAGGATTAACATCACATGCAATTCATAATATGTGATATGATATGGCCTTTCTTCTTTGTTCTTCCGATCTCCATCTTCTAGCACGAACATGATCTCCATCATCACTGGCATTGCATCAAGGTCAATGACGCTTCTCCATGGTTGTCGTCCACCGACTTCAACTATTACAACTACTTTGAATAGACACGCGTGTCTTAACATAAATTAAAGACAACCATACGGCTCCTGCCGGTTGCCAACTTACAATAAGGAACATTGCATACATCAAATATAATCACAATCATGGCCATATCACATCACAGCACACCCCTGCAAAACAAAGTTAGACGCCTCTACTTTCTTTGCATGTTTTACGTGGTTTGGGGCTTTCAATAAGTGTCGTTCTAACTTACGAACATGAACCACAACATTGATACTAGTATTGTTAATCACCCGTTGTAAATTGGATCTTAACTATGCTAGGAGAAACAGGCACCCGCAAAGCCACTTATGCAATACAAGTTGCATGTCAAGCGTGGAGCAAGTCTCATGAACGATGTCATGTAAGGTTAGCCCGGGCCGCTTCATCCCAACATACCACAAGATGCAAAGTACACAAGAAGCAATCGACAATAAAAGCATCAACGCCCACAATGACCATTGTGTTCTACTCGTGCAACAGATCTACATATAGACACGGCTCTGATACCACTGTAGGGATTCGTAGCATGGAAAACAAAAATTTTCTACCGCATACAAACAAACAAGCCAAGATCTATCTACTAGATTGTAGCAACGAGTCGATAGAATAACTCACCCTCGAAGATTCCAAAGTGTTTAACGAGAGCGGATTCTCGTGGGTGATGTAGTCGTACTCTTCCCGATCTCAAGATCGCGTAGACGATCCTTCCGGCGCTGCGTTCCGGCAGCGCTCCCGCAGTCGGTCACACGTTCGGTACTCGATGAAGACCTTCCTCTCCCTTGTTCCAGCAGGCAGCGGAGGTTGTAGCACTCTCCTCGCGATTCCGGCAGCACAACGGCGTGGTACCGGAAGTAGAGGGGAGATCTCGCAGGGCTTCGCCTTAAGCCGGAGCGAGTATGGTGGAGTATGAGAGAATTCCTTGACAATCTAGGGTTTAGACACGTCGAGGAGGAGGCTAGGCCGGCGGCTAGGGTTACTAGGCGGCGGCGGCGGTTTGCCCTAGGGCGGCGGCGGCAGCAGGTGGCGGCGCCGGCGGCTTAGGGTTTGGAGGAGAGGATCTTGTGTGTCTCTAGGAGGGAGCCCTGCCCCTCCTTATATAGGTGGAGGGGCCGGCCGGCCAAGGGGAGGGGAGTCCCTCCCCAACTCGGCTTGGAGGTGGGCCGGCGGTGGAGGAGGGACTCCTCCCCAACTCGGTTTCCTCCTCCTTCCCCACTTCCCAAAAATAGCCGTTTGACTTTCAAACTAGCCGTTTGACTTTTCAAACTAGGATTTGAATAAACCCTCTATTTTGTTCAGCGATGACACCGAGTACATGATGCAATCATACCAACTTGATATAACACATTCATGTACCCTTCCCCTCCGGAGTGCCGGACATTCCGGAACCTTCTAGAACATTCCCGATGAAAACACCGGAATCATTCCCCAACTCCGAAACGGGACTTTCCTTATATGAATCTTATTCTCCGGACCATTCCGGATCTCCTCATGATATCCCGAATCCCATTCGAGACTCCGAACAACATTCAAACTCTTTCTCATCATTCCATAACTACTCAAACAACGTCGAATCCTTAAGTGTGTCTCCCTACGGTTCGTGAATTATGCGGACATGATCGAGACACTTCTCCGATAAATAACCAATAGAGGAATCTGGAAATTCATATGGCTCCCACATATTTCTACGATTACTTTGCGATCGAATGAACCACTTACATACGATATCAATTTCCCTTTGTCTCACGATAGTTTACTTATCCGAGGTTATGATCGTCGGTATCTCTGCATACCTAGTTCAACCTCGTTACTGATAAGTACTCTTTTCTCGTTCCCGTGATATGTGATCCCTTGTGAGCCAGTCACATGCTTGCAAGCTAATTGGATGACATTTCACTGAGAGGGCCCAGAGTATATCTATCCGTCATATGGATGGACAAATCCCACTCTTGATCCATGTGTCTCAACCAATACTTTCCAAACACTCAATGCCACCTTTATAGCCACCCAGTTACGGTGTGGTGTTTGATGTCATCAAAGCATCCATCCGGTAAAGGTGATATGCATGATCTCATGGTCGAAGGAATTATATTACTATGTATCAGAAAGCATATAGCAATTGAACTATTAAAATGACTTGATCTTTATGCTATGCTTATCTATAGGAGTATGTCCACCATATCATGTCCTAACGATATGATCTTGTTGTTAATAACATCTCAATGTTCATGATAGGGAAACCACAATCATCTATTAACCAACAAGCTAGTATTATATAGAGGCTTTACTAGGGACTCTTATTTTAGTCTACAAATCACACAAGTATTAATGTTTCCTTGTTAATAGTATTATAGCATGAATGTAAATATTTATCATAAACACAAAGATATAATAATAACTATATTTATTATTGCCTCTAGGGCATATCTCCAACAGTATTTTGACCTTTGTTTCTTGATATTACATCTTAATTGTGGATGCTATTTATTGATCCAGGGACTAGCATTGTAAACACAGGGATCTCTACCTTATTAAAGGTTGGGAACCTTACACAGAACTATCGTGGGACGATGAGGGTTCCCACCCATATGCTGCATATCCTCTACGAATTACCAATTAATATGCACGCTACAAGTGATAACAGCCACGACCTGCACATTTGGCTACATGCGAGAGGAAGAAGATACAGCTGACTTCTCTGTCCCATTCCAAATCTCATGTTTAACGCGTGATATACGGCGCAAGAATCACTGGCGACATTGGTTGTTAAGTCCTAGATAATATGTTCCTTTACCACCGAAACTTTCATAGTAGGTTATTACCTCATGGTAAATAACCTATAATCATATTATTATGAAAATAGTGTTTTTGGACCTTTTTCAAATGCAGGTGATGACAACACTGGATTTGTAAAATACTTTACAGAAAATAATCAAAGGACATGAGCAAGTGTGAACTTGCCTTTTGTGATCGCAAGATTATGCACTCACGGTCTTCGAGACAATGTAAGATCCAATATCTGAAATTAGCATCATTGTTCCGGTAAGGACTAATGTTTAAAGAAGCAAGATTCTTTTATGCATAAGTAATGTAATGCACTTTATAAACGCGAATCCCGGGGATAACGTTGATCTAGGGTTTGGAAACTGGAAATGGTTCCTGTTAGAATGTGTTGTCCTTTTAGATAAGTTTCATATTTGTGCTTCTTATTATGGCTTGTGATTATGTGTGAAAAAACATGTAATTATAATATCATAAAACAATGAGATACACACAAATGTGAAATGCTACTCAAGATTTCTTATACTATAATTGTTTATCTTCAAATTTTTTACTTTACAAGTAATGTCACTTATAAAGAACTTAAGTGTTATCAATCCTAAGTATATAAGTAAAGTATAAAGTAATGTGATTATGATTAATTGTCATCTGTTGAATGAAGTCGCAAAACGAATAACTTTTGAAGAAAATCTTACTTAACTAAGCAGAAGTATTTAAACTTTAAGTTAACCTTATTAGGTGTTCTTTCTAGTTATAGTTTTTAAGTAAGAAAGAATTACTCCATTTGAATAATGATATTAGTAGTATTTGAGACTTATATACCTTGGTTTTTAACTTGGTTAGTTTGGTATTTGGGATGCACTAAGTCTTAATTGAAATAGACCAAAGTAAACTATAAAACACATAATAAAGTTTTTATCTTAATATTTAAAGTCTTGTAGACTAAAGTTAACTTTAAAGATATAGATAGACTTAGGTGTATTACTTATTATACTTGTATCTTGTTCAATTTATTTTGTTTCATTAAAGTTATTTAAGAATGGCGTTACTTTTATTTGAGTAGTGGTTTCTTAACATTATAAATGTATCATAGTATTTATCTCCTTATAAGGGTGTGGTTATGGTTTGTGAATAAGTAAACAATATTATTTACTACTTATGAATTATCTTTGGATTTAGTTCATTATAAAGTTGTGAGTGAAACAATAGTAAAAGGTTTTATTTGGTTGAACATATCATTTTTGAAGATTTTATAATTGATAAAAATCTTTTTTAAAAATGATCCACACTTATAGTTGAATGATAATTCAATAAGATGGTATGTGTTGAACCATTTTGACTTCATATTATCAATATTTAAGACTCATACTATTTATTACTCCCTCCGTTTTAAAACATAAGATGTTTTAGATTTGTGAAGAGAATGTATCTAGACTTGTTTTAGTGTGTAGATTCACTCTAGACATGAGTGAACCTATATACTAAAAGTAGTCTAGATACATTTGCTTCACAAAGCTAAAACATCTTATATTTTGAAACGGAGGGAGTAGATTCAATTGGCTAATTTTTGAAATATTAGCAATTTTATTTACCCTTATAAGAATTATTAACTAAGGAAATAGATTTAAATTCAATTTGTGAAAGTGTTTTAAATTTTTATTTACCTAAAAAATGGAATATTGTATTTTTAACATGTAAATATTATTTTTGTGATCATTTCATTTATTTTTGTGATTTAAAATAATAAGATACGATTTTTATAAGATTTATTATTTTATAAATACTTAATAAATAACAAATATTTAATTAGGTGAAATAATAATGCATGATTATAGTTTTAAATATAGTTCTTATTTTTCTAAGATTTTTGGTATTTTATTTATATTTTTAACATTTACCAATATTAAAATATGAATTTTCAAAGTTTTATTACTTATCAAATCTTTATTAAATAATATTTATTTAAATAATTAACATAATAATGTTTGATATTAGTTTTAAGTTGTAGATTTTATTTTTCTGAAAATTTTCATATATTAAACACATTTTTCTGAATTATAAAAGATATTAAATTTACAAGATTATTCTTTTCTTTAAATTATTTTCTAATTAAATTCTAAATGGTAAATACTTTTTACACCGATACTACTCTAGACACAGTCACTTACTGGTGGGCCAATGGCCACATCATCTGCTCAGGTTAGTGAATACATTTGGTACCGGCCCTAGTTCTACTCACAGTGATTGAAAGATGGGCCCTGGCCATGTCACATGCCACCTCAGCGAAGACTGGTCAAAATAGTTGACTGTTTGACTTGACGTGAGCCCGACGTCATGATGACGTCACCTCGTCGGTGACGCTCAGACGACGAACGACGACGATGATCTGGTGACTTCTAGCGATTGTGATGCCTATGATTCGAACGAGTGCACTACTGGGAAGCGAAAGGTAGGGGCGCCGCCAGCATATGGTCATTGGAAAAGTGACCACTACGGCGAAAGACAGCGGTGCAGGGCGGAGCTCTACAGAAGTGAGGCTACAGCGAACAATAAGACAAAATAGGAGGTCCAGGAGATGTGTTAGCTCACACAGGGACTCATGCAGTGGTCGACGAGGGCCTGCGTGGTCGGAGGTGAGTGCTTGGACATGAATTCCGGCGAACTACAACAAAAGGGAACGATGAAATTCGCATCACCCCGAGCTCCCCTTGATATATCCTTGGCCTAGGGTTTTTGAGGTTGACAGGGCGCTTCTTCCAAGTCACACGACAGGCCCTAGGATGGACTCTACCGACAGTTCATTGGTGACCACTGACGACGGAGCTCTGGTGGGGTGGAGAGATAGAGGGATATTGAGAAGTCATCAGCGGCGGCTGGTACGTGGCACCTGCCGTCGCGGTGTCGACCATGCATCGGAGAGAGGTTGAAGACGACTCTCTCCCGGGGTGGGTCCCGCCTGTCAGCCTCATACCGAACCGGTATGCGGGCTGGGCCAGTGTTGGGCTGCGGCAAAGCGAGCAAAGGGCTACTATTGGTTGCTCTGAGCGGTGGATATGGGGAGGAGAAGATGGGCCTCGGGCCAGAAGGTTTGCTATGCTTTTTTTAACTTCTCTGTTTTTGTTCTCTTTTCTAGTTTTGTATTTACACTTTTGTTTTAAATTTTGCAAAAAATATTTTTTATAAAATTGTACTTAAGATTCTGGTATGAAGAATTATTATTATTATTATTATATACTTTATTTATTTACTCCTTTTCCACTCTCTTATTCATAAACATATAAGAAGTTATTATATTAAATGGAATAAGTAGAAACTAGGGTTTTGGGGGATTTATTTATGATCTTATAAAAATGATTTTATTATTTCTTCTTAATGAATGTAATTAGAATGGTTTAAGATAGTTAAAAATATGTAGATAATATATCTATATTTATTATTATATAGCAATCATTATATAAGATGTTTTAATTATTAAAGTTCTTAATATGGTAACTTCTATTATCCTAATTCCACTAATAGGTGAATATTCTTTTAATAATCTTGGTTATTACCTTACTTATCCATTGATAGTCATGATTGAAATAGAAGTTAGGGTTTTGAATTGTAAACATTTACCATGATTTTTAGGAGATTCAAAATAAGTGTATTATTTTCTGAATGTGGATGAACACTTTAGGTGAAGACATATTGCCCTCATGTTTGTGATCAAAAATGATATTACCTTTTACAAATAGTGGGGTGATTCTTTAGAATGACTTATGAGAAAGAATTCATAACTATAGTTTCTAGGCATATATGATTTGAATGTTTGAAAGTGTCAAAGATATGCTTCAGTGATTTGCTATAGGAAAATATTCTTATAAACCACTATGGAAATAAGATGATTGATCATACAGATGGAATAGAGATTAGTTTGATTATAGATTTAAGGTTTAGTGTTTACCAAGAATTCCTATCCTCCATACTTCATAATACTTGACTTCTAATTAAGGAATTCCTTTCCTAGATATTCTACTTCTTCCTATCCATCATCATGTGTTAACATGATGAGCTTTACTTCACAAGAATAATATTATCAACACTTCCTCTTTACTCATCACCAAAATTACTCTAGTAGATGTATATATCAAACTACTCTCCTCAAAATCTTACTATCCTTTAAGAGGAATAACACTACTTCAATAACTCCATGCTACACTAGCTTTAGCTTAATCATACTATCTTATATTTGCTTAACTCCAGTAACTAATACTCCAACCTCACAATATATTAATGTGACTTGTCAAGGCTAACCTAGAATAACATATCTATATTAAGGTTTAATCATGTTCTATCCACCAATGTCACTTATACATGATATAAGCATTCAATCTTGGTGACTAAAGCATGATCCTTACAATCATTTGATCCTTTATGGTTTAGGTTTCCAGTTGGCTAATCAAGGCTTTCATCCATACAACATTACAGTTGTATTATAATTATCTTTTGTTTATCTCTATTGGACTAAGAGATATTATTCATTGACTATACCTACTTGATCCAATAGGATTACTCCTGGTAACTTTCTTCAGGGTTCATCCTTGTAATCTTCTTTATCACCATATACTTATATATTCCAATAACTCTTCTATCATTTCAGGAGTGAGTTAACTCCATAAATTATCATATTGATTTGATTCCCTTCAATCACTCTCATCCTATAGATGATATCTAAAACTAGCATTACTATTTATCTCTTCTTACTTCTTTCTCTAAAGGACTAAAGTGAATGCTATGATAAGGACAAGAATTGCTAGGTCAAGAATTGATAGGTTAAGAATTGGTGAATCAATAGTTGATTACTCAACATTGATGGACAACAGATATTAGAATAAGATTCAATAGAGATGATAAGGATTGATATGGGAAGAAAGATATATGGTGAATGATCTTGACTTGGTTTCCTTCCTACTCAATCTCACTAAGGAGTTAAAGTCAGGTATTACCATGATAATCATGGTATAAGTAAATAGATCAAGAATTAGTTGTTACATTCTTATTTCTTAAGTTATATTTGTAACTTGGTATTCATGGGCTGTGTAATGAATACTGGAATATGACTACTTAAGGATCAAATATAAATCATTAAATAATGTATTAGGGTTTAACTTTTATTACATTTGATCTACCCTTAGATCAAATCTCCCTTTCCCAAAATAAGGTTTTAGCAAAGGTCATATTGAAACTTATCGCAGTCAACTTGATGATCTACTTCAATTCCATCAAGTTGAGAGAAGCTTCAATCACTTTGACATGTTTTGTTCAAAAGCGCGAAAATTATTCGGATTTTCTATGTATGAATGCAATGCACACATCTGGGTTCAGCTTATTTCTAAGCTCTAATACTGGGATGTTACATGATGCTACTCCTCCAATGCTAAGGAGTAGTTGGTGATGATGATGGATTCCCCAAGGTGACGGCCTTGGAGGCAGAGTAACAGGATCTGCCCTCTCCTAGAGTAGGAGAAGACTTTCGCCTCTACCGCCTCTATAAATCTCGGGAAACATTGGAAAAGGTTTTTCATCGATATGATGTCAAGGGAACCTTATTATACCGTCTATGAGATAGTTTCTAACCCACATTATGAATTTCATTAGGTGCACCCATGTTACATGACCCACACTAGTTGGAAGCCCATGTTATGTGGCACCTAACTTAGGGAAAACACTTTTAAAACTTGATAATTTTAAGTGAGAAATTACCCTATTTATTATGACTACCATGAAAAAATAAGGTGCATAAAAGGATTAATATCACATGCAATTCACAATGATATGATATAGCACTTCACGTAAACGATCTTCATCATCAACTTCTTCTAGCACCGGGGACTCCTTCCACACGCCTTGGGCATAAGATCGAGGTACATCGTTGCTTGATAATCATCACCACATCTTGCTCTTAAAACTATTGATACTCTAGATAATAGATAAAAAACAACTATGGATATTACAATAATAATATGACAATCATCGTGACTTCTGTCACTCATGCCAAACAAGATTACAACATAACATATCTCATTCATCACATTGTAAACTTTAGCTATACCACATCACTTTTCTGCAAAAATCAGTTAGACGTCTCTAACATGCTTTGCAAGATTATAGGACTCTATGCCTGCAAAGAGAACCATTATTTAACTTACATGGTAAGTGAGCACCAAGATCATTGTATGCTATTTAACTTATTTGGGGCGTGTTACCCAAGAGATGAATAGCTCGAAGCCAACACTAAACTTCTTCTATACGTATGACACCCCGCGTGGACTTCAACCAGATCCGCATAGGCCCAATGTAAAAAATATATTTCTCATGCTATTGCAGAAAAACCAACACTAGACAAAATTGTTTTATGCACCCGAAGTACACTTCACAAAACGGTCCTGATCCGAAGATCGTAAAGTTGACTCAGGACGCTAATCACACAATACCGTTAATATAAAAATTGCAACATTGGGAAGTAAAACAAAAAACAATGCCGGAATTCTCTAATTCATCTATTCGTACTTGTGTCTATGCTTAACCTGGATCTGATACCACTGTTGGGAAACACGCTACGTAAAAAAAATTAGCACATAAACTTGATCAATTTATGAAGGAACAGAGGCAACAGAACATACCCTAGAAGATCGAACTAGCGGAAGTTTGTCGATAACGAGGTTGATGAAGGCAATCGTCGATCCATGCAACGAGAATTATCAAGTCGCGACAAGATGTATTATCCCACAAATGGCTCCATGATCAAGTGCTTCACATGTCACACATCCACCGCTATCCACATGTACAAGATCAATAGCACTGCGTCGAATTGCGATAAAGCACAAATGCGAGACATGAATGTATTGATGAAGATCGGATAGAGCTCTGTGGGACTGTCTAAATTAGATCTAAGCAGAGGTAGAACCTGGAATGCCCTCCGGGGATGTTGATGGATATCTCCGCATGATGATGATGATGATGACGCGAGGAAAAGGATCTCGGGGAAGCGACTCTGGAGGTGGACGAGTACGAGAGACTACCGGCAGCGACAACGGCTTGGGTGGGAAGCATGGAACTTGTGTGCTCTTTCCCTTGCCATTGCCCCTCTGTGATATCCTAGTGCATGGCTTAATAGGATTGATAGTATACTCATACCAACAAGTTATAACTTATTTTCCGAAAGCCCATCCGAAAAGAACTCTGAGGTTAAGTGTGTTTGGCCTAGAGCATTTTGAGAATGGGTGACTGACCGGGAAGTGGGTATCGGATGCGCACGAGTGAGGACATAGTGCGCAGAAAAGATAGACTATGGGGTTAGTCTAGAGATCCTAATGAGCTGCCAGGAGTGACAGCCGCTGGTCCGGAGAGGATGATGGTGTTACAAATGGTATCAGAGCCGACCCTCGTGGTTACACGAACATGTGCGGGTCAGTGGCAGACATGTGGAGCATGACGCGTGTGGCCCAGAGTGGACACGGCATACCACATGTGTCAGCACCGGATGCACAGACGTATGTCAGAAGGGGGCGTTCCTGGCTTGTGATTAATCGACGAGGGCATCGATCTTCTAAGGGTGGGTGTATGTGAGATCCTTGCGCATGGCTTAATAGGATTTATAGTATACTCATACCAACAAGTTGCAACTTTTTTTCTGGAAGCCCATCTAAAAAGAACTCTGAGGTTAAGCATGATTGGCCTAGTGCAATTTGAGGATGGGTGACCGACCGAGAAGTGGGTACCGGGTGCGCACGAGTGAGGACAAAATACGTAGAAAAACTAGTGTTGGTCTATGTGGTTAGTCTAGATATCCTAATGAGCAGCCAGGAGTGACAACCATTGGTCCGGACAGGCCAGGGTGTTAGACCCTCCCTCTCCAAGTAAGAGTAGGAGTAGGAATCTGAGTCCCTGGAGGACTCCTCTCCCACCCTCCAAAACCGACCTAGGGGAGGATTTCGAGTCCTCCTAGGATTTCTCCTTCCCCACTGCCTCTCCATCCTCCCCCCCACCAGCCAAGGAGGAGGCCCTGGCCAAGTTGGCCAGGGTTCCCCCTCTCCCTCGCGTGCGGCCCTAGTGACCCCATGCTTCGCGACCATGGTGCTCACTGGATATTTTATTCATAATAAAATATAACTGACTTTTCTGAATTACGAAAAAATTCCGAACACTTCCAAATTTTCCTAAATCATTCCGAAACCTCTCATACAATGTCAGAACCATTCTACACACTCTTTGTGATACTCCAGACAATTCTGAATTATTCTGGGACTTTCTAAAACCTCCTTTTAGAATTACTTCATCTATAAATCTACAAAGAACACTCACGTTCTAAACGCTATTCAACTCTTAAGCGTGTGACCCTATGTATTCAGATATATGCGGACATGTACAAAACACATTTTAGCACAATGATTACTAGCGACACCCTGATGTGCATAGTAACCCCCACATATAATCACGAAGTTGCTTTAATCATGTGAACTACTGTATTACTTCGATACACGTTGTATTGCTTCTCTATACTTTACGTTGCCCGAGGTGAAACACAAGGTTATCCTCGTTATTCCCAGCATGTACTCATTACTCATTCCGTATCACTGATGTTCTAGTGATCAATAA
Organism: Avena sativa; assembly: GCA_916181665.1. Taxonomy (NCBI): domain Eukaryota; kingdom Viridiplantae; phylum Streptophyta; class Magnoliopsida; order Poales; family Poaceae; genus Avena; species Avena sativa. The sequence goes on from OV702279.1 coordinate 327,745,894, forward strand.
CTTGATCACATGTCCGACCAGATGATGAAGTAGTAATTTACACAACTAATACATGAGTGGGCCTAGAGTGTATATCTCCATCATAAGGAGTAGCAATTTACACAACTAAACCATATCTAACATTGGCATGCCATCCGGCAAGAATGAAGATTGAATTTATGATCACCTTATCACGAAGCAACGTTTGAAGGTCTTTGTCACTTCCATATTGTACCCAAGTTAATATGTGTCTCATGGTCTAACAATCTTTTAGTAATGGTAATACTTGTTACTGAGAAACTACTGACAATAATATTGACGATGTTTTCATGGTATATAATATTGGGTATACCCATTATCAGTGTTCTCTCCACAACTCCGATATCATATATGATTGGCAACTCTACAACACTTTGTATTTTTCCTTATTCAGTAAACCAGAACTATCAATGATACACAAACTAGTCTTAGATGCGAGACTAGGGATATCTAAATGGTGTTTATAATTCAATATATGTATTAGGGTTTTCCTCCAAATACTCGTTATTCGAAACCAAAAAATTATAGCATAGAATAATAAACTTAATTATAAAACAAAAATATAAATAATAATCCTTTATTATTGCCTGTAGGGCATATTTCCATCATGATATAATCATTAAGTCAATGTCATGGCACGTGACAAGATTAGGAGTGACGTTCATTCTGCTCTTCATGGTCACGTCCATCACTACAACTTCAAAATTGATTTATCGGATATGATCACTATTCTTTAGGAAGGAACCTCTCTCATCCAACAATTCAAAATATGAAAGTGCCAAGTTAGAGATGGGATTGTTCATGGTCAATCATGCATGGGGAGTCTCTTAGTAGTGCCTACGCAAGACTATATGCTCTCCGAGTGAAGATTCAAGGTCTTGAATGTGACAATAAGTACAATGACACTTTTAATGTGAATGATGAGTTCATCAAATCCAAGATCATCATAATGATTGCTCCATATAATCAACAATTGGCTACTAATAAGAAATTTCTTGATGCTCGCAAGGAGATGAACTTGTATCCTAGTTCGTCGCAAATGAGAACATGGCAGCGCAAGGCAATAAGGTCAAAGGAATGGTACATGCAATGAACTTACCCAACCTTGCTTTGAAGTTAAAGCAAGTCCATGCTATGAAGAAGAAGATGGTGACCAAGAAGATATGAAAATATAAGTGAGCTTCATGTGGACTTGTCCTTCATGGCCAATAAGTGGACTGGAGGTGGTTGGAAGAAAGTAAACTCCAACTTAAATCCAAGAATGAAGGTTGAAATAAGGACTTGCTACAATTTTGGTAATCCGGGATACTTCTCTCACAGTTTTCCATATGAAAAGAAATAATATAAGCCAAAGTATGATAAGAATGAGGCAAAACCCAAGTTGAAGCCAAAATCCTCAACAAGAAGACATTCAAAGGCTAACCTTTCATCAACACAACATATATCTCCGATGGTGATGAAGAGTAAGAAAATGTGGTTGGAAGGACTAACTTGGCTATATAGACCCCCAACTCTCTCTTCAAGAAAGCCTACTACAAGGACTACAATAATTCCTCCTACAAGTGCCATGTGGCAAAGGAGGTGAAGGTAGCTCTTCCTCCTATGTTCCTATCTTGGCACCTACTCCTTTCACCTTAGAAAATGTTGTGCCCTGATTGTTGAGGCTTTAAATGATGATATGCTGATTTCATGAAGTTAGCTATGTTTTGCTCCTCTCTTCATGGATATGTTTGCTCTATGTTTGAGTATTTAATGGACCGTGTGTGTGAACGAAGGGAGACCATATACGAAATGAACAATCTTTCTTGTGAAGAGAAACATATATTAAATCTCCTTTAGAAAGAGCTCCATGATGAGAGGCACATGATTACCTCTCTTACTCAAACTATTGAAATATATGAGCTTGACAAAGTTAAGACTTTTGAGAACCTTGATGAGTCTTTTAAGAATTCACAAGATATTTATGCTTCAAATAAAGAGCTTGAAGTTGGTGATGCTAATATCTAAAAGGATCTTGATAAACTTAAGAAAGATCACTCACTTCTCAAAGAGGATCTTACTAAACTTAGGAATAATTATGACAACTTCTCAAAGACAACTATTTTCGTTGATCTTAATGCTTGTGCTACAAATATATTGAGTGATCCATCATTTCTCATTGAGGAGAACAAGAAGTTAAAGGCCCTACTTGAAAAGGGGTCCTCTCGTGCATTCAAGGTGAGAAGAACCTCAAGGAGGTCCTTAATTAACCAACAAAATGAGAGTTCATCTCAAGGAGGACTTGGGTATAACTCAAGCAACAACAAGAAGAATGGAAATCCCTCCAAAAATGTAAACTTTGTGCAGGGGGACACAAATGGCCGAAATGGCGATGGAAATTGAGGTGTTGTGAGTGTAAATACCACAAGGTGCTATCCTACTCATAGCAACTTTACAGGAAAGTAAACCCCATCTTATGTGCTTTGCAAAGCAAAAATGGTGAAGTTTATACAAATTATGTTGGTCCCCGCAATGGTTATGCTTATAGGAAATTTCCTATTTGGGTTCCTAAAACCCTTGTGACTAACGCTAAAGGATCCATTATGAAATGGGTACCTAAAACCAAATCTTGATTTCTTAATTCTATGTCACCTGAGCCCTAGGTGGGTACTTAATTATATGTTTTTACCAAAATGAGTGTTAATAAACTCCACCGTTGGTCATCTTAAAACTAGCCATAACAAAAATGAAAATATCCAACTGATGCTAGGAGCTTCAGGGGACAACAAAGGAACTTTCCTATGTGAATAAATAAACCGGAGTTAGCACAAAAAATGCCTACGATCTGTCATATTAGTTGTCCAACATTTCTCATCTTTCTAAGTCTGGTCATAGTAGGAGTATCATATTAGTAGTATCATACATATGATACTAGAGTATGATACTACCTCTATGGTGCTTAGTATTATCTAGTTGTATCATAGTCTCATGGTATTTAATTATTTGTAGAATCTCAATGCAATTTGATGTACAAGATGTATTTGACATTAAGTTTTCTTATTACATGTGCTACGTTACCGTATCATATTATGATACCACTAGCAACTCTCTCTTTATTAATTGGTGTGACACATCATCATTTTGCCAAGGTGGCATGCATGATACACCTTATGATACTACCACTAGGGCCAGCCTAAGAGCATCTCCACTCTCCCCCCCCCATACGACATCCTACACGGCCTTTTTTCGCCTGTATGGGGGGCGCGCTGGCTCCCAGCCGTGCCCCCATACAAAAAATTTGAACATTCGAAATAATTGCCAGATATGAAATTAACATCGATTTTACAGATAGTTCAAACAAGTTTACACATATTTCAACAAACATGAGAAAAAGATGGAACTACTAGGGGCCACGGCTAGATGGGAGAGAAGGAGGTTGATTCCGGCGCCGAGTGCAAGCTTAGAGACTTTTAGTCCAGATGCGGGTTGTTCCCGACGATGATGTAGTCGAGCACCCAGTCAAGTGTGCGCCCTGGTGCACTCCACAATCGTCGCCAACCATCGAGATTGTTGATCCGTGGTGACGGTCCGGCGTTGTCATAGGCGATGATGCGGCCCAAGCACTGTTGTTCGAAGAAGATCGTCCACACGTGGTGGTTGTCGGGATGCCATTGGGGGTCGTCCCTCTCCTCTGGCATGAGGCCGAACTAGAAGTGAACGAAGATGGCCATGGATAGGACCATGTGGACCGGCACCAGAGGTACCGGCAGACCGCCAGCGCTGAGCACCCATCCCCTCGGCAACCAAGTGTCTGGAGGGACTGGGTACTGGGCCTCCCAGAGCACTTGGGCCTCCTGAATGCGTAGGCACCACCGCCCATAGCCACGTAGGACTCATCTTCTAGAAAATGCTCCATCGATGGCGGGGATTCGGCTACAGTTTCGACGATAAAGATCGCGGGCAGGTTGTGTGAAGAATGGCGCGGACGAGGCCGTTTTACCTCCGACCGCCGCCCTAGATGTAGCGGGAGAGGGGTGTGGGCATGGTGTAGATGTAGATATGCAATGATGATGGCCGACACGCCTATATATTAGCAAGAAAAAGGCGGGAAGCCCGGGTGTTAAATGGTGAAAAAAGGCGGGAAGGACATGGCGGGAGAACACGCTGGCGAGCAATTTCGCTGCCGTGCGGCCGGCGACGGGACGACGCTCGGGAGACGAGCCGTCTATCTCACTGTCAGGACTGGCCCGCTTTGTTTTAATTTCCATCCGGCGCCCCGCTATCCCCCTCCCCCTCCCGTGGGTTGGGTTCGGTCTAGGGGCGCCGTATGAAAAACTGTTTCGCGCCGAGGCGAAAAAAAGATTGGGGTGGCGGTTGGGAGCGAATTTGAGCGCCGACACCCTATACCATTTAGGGGCCTTTGGGGACCCAAGTGGAGATGCTCTAAGATATCGGAATAAAAATGGGACCAGGTAGTATAGCATAAAGATTAGAGGGGAATGTCAGGTCCATTAATTCTTAATGCATAGAAAATTGTAACAATTGAGTGAGCAAGGCAATCACACCTAGTATGTACACATGCTTCCATAACCTGGAAAAAGTTTGTAGTATGAAGTGCAGAATGAAGCAAGAAGAAGCAATGTTTTCAACCCCCTGGTCCATCGACCTTGCTTTTTAGTGCTCGGACCGCGGCACGGCATCAAGCTTTCAGGAAGCATCTTCTTGCACGACAACAAGTCATTGGTCTAGTTGAGCAAGAGTAATGGTATCTTTCAAAGTTGACTTCACGGGGGGAACTGAGGCTACCATGGCCGCAACGGGGGACAGCTCGCCATTGTCGCCTTGATCTCCCACCTCCGGCCAGCTCTGCCCTGTCTAGATCATGTATCTGTTGGAGATATGCCCTAGAGGCAATAATAAATATAGTTATTATTATATCTTTGTGTTTATGATAAATGTTTATATTCATGCTATAATAGTATTAACAAGGAAACATTAATACTTGTGTGAATTGTAAACTTAAATTGAAGTCCCTAGTATAGCCTCTATACTTCACTAGCTTGTTGGTTGATTAAATGATTGTGGTTTCCATATCATGAACATTGAGATGTTATCAACAACAAGATCATATCGTTAGGAGAATGATATGGTGGACATACTCCTATTGATAAGCGTAGCATAAAGATCAAGTCATTTCAATAGTTCAATTGCTATATGCTTTCTGATACATAGTAACCTAATTCCTTCGACCATGAGATCATGCATATCACCTTTACCGGATGGATGCTTTGATGACATCAAACACCACACCGTAAATGGGTGGCTATAAAGGTGGCATTAAGTGTTCGGAAAGTATTGGTTGAAACACATGGATCAAGAGTGGGATTTGTCCATCCACATGACGGATAGATATACTCTGGGCCCTCTCGGTGGAATGTCATCCAATTGGCTTGCAAGCATGTGACTTGGTCACAAGGGATCACATATCACGGGAACGAGAAAAGAGTACTTATCAGTAACGAGGTTGAACTAGGTATGCAGAGATACCGATGATCATAACCTCGGATAAGTAATATATCGTGAGACAAAGGGAAATTGGTATCGTATGTAAGTGGTTCATTCGATCGCAAAGTAATCGTAGAAATATGTGGGAGCCATATGAATTTCCAGATTCCTCTATTGGTTATTGTTCGGAGAAGTGTCTCGATCATGTCCGCATAATTCACGAACCGTAGGGAGACACACTTAAGGATTCGACGTTGTTTGAGTAGTTATGGTATTATGAGAAAGAGACCGAATGTTGTTCGGAGTCTCGGATGGGATCCGGGATATCACGAGGTGATCCGGAATGGTCCGGAGAATAAGATTCATATAAGGAAAGTCCCGTTTCGGAGTTCGGGAATAATTCCGGTGTTTTCATCGGGAATGTTCTAGAAGGTTCCGGATTGTCCGGCACTCCGGGGGGGGGGGAGGGGTACATGAATGTGTCATTACATATTGGAATGATTGCATCATGTACTAAGTGTTCTTGCTGTCCCAAATAAAGGATTAAATTGAATCCTAAAACAGAAAAGTCAAATGTCCAGTTTGAAAGTCAAACGACTAAAACAAGAAACTGTGGGAAACAAGAAAGAGGAGTTGGGAACCGACTTGAGGGAGGAGTCTCCTCCCCAAGCCGGCGCACCACCCAAGGCCGACTTGGGGAGGGACTCCCCTCCCCTGGCCGCGCCTCCCCACCTATAAAAGGAGGGGCAGGGCTCCCCTCCTAGACACACAAGTTTCCACCTCTAAATCTCCGGTTTAGAGCCGTTTTGGTTTAGAGCTTCTAATTGCTTTAGCCAGCGGTTTAGAGCCTTCTAATTGGTTTAGAGCCTTCTAATTAGTGTGTCTAATTACTAGACCACTAATAGCCTCTCTCATAAGCTCCACCATACTCGCACCGGCTTAAGGCGAAGCCCTGCGGGATTTCCCCTCTACTTCCGGTACCACGCCGTTGTGCTGCCGGAATCGCAAGGAGAGTGCTACAACCTCCGCTGCCTGCTGGAACAAGGGAGAGGAAGGTCTTCGTCGAGTACCGAACGTGTGACCGACTGCGGGAGCGCTGCCGGAACGTGGCGCCGGAAGGATCGTCTACACGATCTTGAGATCGGAAAGAGTACGACTACATCACCCACGAGAATCCGCTCTCGTTAAACACTTTGGAATCTTCGAGGGTAAGTTATTCCATCGACTCGTTGCTACAATCTAGTAGATAGATCTTGGCTTGTTTGTTTGTATGCGATAGAAAATTTTTGTTTTCCATGCTACGAACCCCTACAGTGGTATCAGAGCCGTGTCTATATGTAGATCTGTTGCACGAGTAGAACACAATGGTCATTGTGGGCGTTGATGCTTTTATTGTAGATTGTTTTTTGTGTACTTTGCATCTTGCGGTATGTTGGGATGAAGCGGCCCGGGCTAACCTTACATGACATCGTTCATGAGACTTGCTCCACGCTTGACAGGCAACTTGTATTGCATAAGTGGCTTTGCGGGTGCCTGTTTCTCCTAGCATAGTTAAGATCCAATTTACAACGGGTAATCAACAATGCTAGTATCAATGTTGTGGTTCTTGTTCGTAAGTTAGAACGACACTTATTGAAAGCCCCAAACCACGTAAAATATGCAAAGAAAGTAGAAGCGTCTAACTTTGTTTTGCAGGGGTGTGCAGTGATGTGATATGGCCATGATTGTGATTATATTTGATGTATGCAATGTTCCTTATTGTAAGTTGGCAACCGGCAGGAGCCATATGGTTGTCTTTAGTTTATGTTAAGACCCGCGTGTCTATTCAAAGTAGTTGTAATAGTTGAAGCCGGTGGATAACAACCATGGTGAAGCATCATTGACCTTGATGCAATGCCGGTGATGATGGAGATCATGTTCGTGTTTGAAGATGGAGATCGGAAGCACAAAGAAGAAAGGCCATATCATATCACATATTATGAATTGCATGTGATGTTAATCCTTTATGCATCTTGTATTGCTTAGTAGACGACGGTAGAATTATAAGATGATCCCTCATGCACATGAATTTCAAATCATAAAGTGTTCGCCCTTAGTTAGCACCGTTGCTAAAGCTTGTTGTTTCGAAGCACCACGTGATGATCGGGTGTGTTAGATTCCGCAAGTGTATACAACGTAAGCAAGCCAGATTTGCTTATGCGGTGGCTAAGGTTTGATCTTGACGAGCCTAGCATGTACATACATGGTCTCAGGAACACGGATTACCGAATGGTAAAGCATGAATCATATAGTAGATATGATGAACATGATGATTGTTCGCCATTGAAACTATATCAACTCTCGTGATGATCGGTGTTGATGTAGTGGATTTGGTTCGTGTGATCACTAAAACAATGTGAGGGATGTTGTTTTGAGTGGGAGTTCACCTAGTTTAATTTCATTAATTAATTTGAACTCAATTTGTCATAAACTTAGTCTAAACTATTGCAAATATGTTGTAGATCAATGGCAGCCCCTACCATCAATTTTAATGCGTTCCTGGAGAAAGAAAAGTTGAAAAACAATGGAAGCAACTTCGCGGATTGGTTCCGCAATTTGAGGATTGTCCTCACAGCTGGTAATTTGACCTATGTGCTGGATGCACCGCTAGGTGACCCACCTGCAGCTGATGCTCCCGATGAAGTAAAGAATGTTTACCTCGCTCGGAAGAATCAGTACTCCATAGTTCAGTGTGCTATCTTGTATGGTTTAGAATCGGAGCTTCAGAAAAGGTTTGAAGAGTCAGACCCATATGATATTGTCGAGGATCTCAAATTGATTTTTGAGACTCATGCGGCAATTGAAAGTTATGAAGCTTCTGAAAAGTTCTTTAACTGCAAGATGGAATAGGGCAGCTCCGTCAGTGAGCATGTGCTTAAAATGTCTGGGCACGCAAACAAACTTCAAAGCTTGGGTATAGTGATTCCTAATGCTTTGGGGGGTTTACCGCGTCCTCCAGTCATTGCCACCAAGTTACAGGAACTTTGTGATGAACTACAACATGCAGAACATGAACAAAGAGTTGCCAGAACTATTTGCTATGTTAAAATCTGCAGAAGTGGAGATCAAGAAAGAGCACCAAGTGTTGATGGTCAATAAGACCACCAAATTCAAGAAGGGCAAGTCTAAGCAAAAGGGACACTTCAAGAAGGGTGGTAAGAAAGTTACCACGCCGACGAAGAAAACCAAGGCTGGACCAAAGCCTGAAACTGAGTGCTTTTACTGCAAGGGAGTAGGTCACTGGAAGCGGAATTGCCCAAAGTACTTGGCGGATTTGAAGAACGGCAACATCAAGAAGAAAGGTATATCTGATATACATGTTATTGATGTGTATCTCACTAGTATTCGTAGTAGTGCCTGGGTATTTGATACTGTTCGGTTGCTCATATTTGTAACTCGAAACAGGTGCTGCAGAATAAACGGAAGCTAGCGAAGATCGAGGTGACGATGCGCGTGGGAAACGGATCAAAGGTTGATGTGATCGCGGTCGGAACGCTACCTCTTCATCTACCATCGGGATTAGTTTTATACTTAAATAATTGTTATTTGGTGCCTGCGTTAAGCATGAACATTATATCAGGATCTTGTTTATTGCGAGACGGTTACTTGTTTAAGTCAAAGAATAATGGTTATTCGATTTATATGAGTAATATGTTTTACGCACATGCACCTTTGATAGATGGTCTATTCTTATTGAATCTCGATAGTGGAAATACACATATCAACAATATTGAAGCTAAACGTTTGAAATCAAGCGATAATTCGACCTATATGTGGCACTGTCGTCTTGGTCACATCGGAGTGAAACGTATGAAGAAACTCCATTTCGATGGACTTCTTGAATCACTTGATTTTGAATCACTTGAAAGATGCGAAGTATGTCTGATGGGTAAAATGACTAAGACTCCATTTTCTGGTATGATGGAGCGAGCTACGGACTTATTGGAAATCATACATACCGATGTGTGTGGTCCAATGAGTGTAGCATCGCGCGGTGGTTATCGTTATGTTCTTACCTTCACGGATGACTTGAGTAGATATGGGTATATCTATTTCATGAAACATAAGTCCGAAACTTTCGAGAAGTTTAAGGAGTTTCAAAGTGAGGTAGAGAATCAACGTAACAAGAAGATTAAATTTCTACGTTCTGATCGTGGAGGTGAATATCTAAGTTACGAGTTTGGCGAGCATTTAAAGAAGTGCGGAATACTTTCACAATTGACACCGCCGGGAACACCACAGCGTAATGGTGTGTCCGAACGTCGTAATCGAACTCTCTTAGATATGGTTCGTTCTATGATGTCACTTACAGATTTACCGCTATCATTTTGGGGTTATGCATTAGAAACAGCCGCATTCACTTTAAATAGGCCACCGTCTAAATCCGTTGAAACGACACCGTATGAATTATGGTTTGGGAAGAAACCTAAATTGTCGTTCCTTAAAGTTTGGGGATGCGAAGCCTATGTAAAGAAGTTACAGCCGGACAAGCTTGAACCCAAAGCGGAAACATGCGTCTTCATAGGATACCCGAAGGAAACTGTTGGGTATACCTTCTATCATAGATCCGAAGGCAAAATCTTCGTTGCCAAGAATGGATCCTTTCTAGAGAAGGAATTTCTCTCGAAAGAAGTGACTGGAAGGAAAGTAGAACTCGACGAGGTTGTCGAACCTTCTCTCGAAATTGCGAGTAGCGCAGCACCGGAAGAAGTTCCTGTGGTGCCTGCACCAATAAGAGAGGAAGCTAATGATGGTGATTATGAAACTTCGGTTGAAGTTACTACAGAGCCTCGGAGGTCAACGAGAACTCGTACCACTCCAGATTGGTATGATTCCGTTATGAATGTCATGGTGGTGGACAACACCGATGACCCCGAGACATATGAGGAAGCGATGATGAGCCCAGATTCCAATAAATGGCAAGAAGCCATGAAATCCGAGATTGGATCCATGTACGAAAACCAAGTATGGACTTTGGTGGACTTACCGGATGGCCGGAAGGCTGTCGAGAACAAATGGATTTTCAAGAAGAAAACAGATGCTGATGGTAATGTTACTGTCTATAAAGCTCGACTTGTCGCAAAAGGGTTTCGACAAATTCAAGGAGTTGACTACGATGAGACTTTCTCACCGGTAGCGAAGCTAAAGTCTGTGAGGATTATGTTAGCAATCGCTGCATATTATGATTATGAGATATGGTAGATGGATGTCAAAACAGCATTCCTCAATGGAGACATTGATGAAGAGTTGTATATGATGCAACCCAAAGGTTTTGTCGATCCTAAAGATGCTAACAAGGTATGCAAACTTCAACGGTCCATCTATGGATTGAAGCAGGCATCCCGAAGTTGGAATCAACGTTTTGATAAGGTAATCAAAAGTTTTGGTTTTATACAAACTTATGGAGAAGCTTGTATTTACAAGAAAGTGAGTGGGAGCTCTGTAGCATTCTTAATACTGTATGTGGATGACATATTGTTGATTGGGAATGATGTAGACCTTCTTAATAGTGTCAAGGAATATTTGAATAATAGTTTTTCAATGAAGGATCTTGGCGAAGCAGCTTACATATTAGGCATAAAGATTTATAGAGATAGATCGAAACGCCAAATATCATTGTCACAGAGTACATATTTGGACAAAGTTCTAAAGAAGTTTGGAATGGAAGAAAGCAAGAAAGGGTTCTTGCCCATGTTGCCCAATACGACCTTGAGTAAAACTCAAAGTCCAACATCGGCAGAAGATAGAGAAAGGATGAGTAAGACTCTCTATGCCTCAGCCATAGGATCTCTAATGTATGCCATGCTATGTACTAGACCCGACATCGCATATGCTGTTAGTCTAACTAGCAGATATCAAAGTGATCCAGGAGTGGATCATTGGACAGCGGTCAAAAACATCCTTAAGTACTTGAGAAGAACTAAGGATATGGTTCTTTCTTATGGAGGTGATGAACAGCTCGTTGTTAATGGTTACACCGATGCTAGTTGGAACACCGATCCGGATGATTCTAAATCACAATCTGGATACGTATTTATTTTGAATGGTGCAGCAGTTAGCTGGAGGAGTGCAAAGCAAAGCGTTGTGGCGAGATCTTCAACTGAATCGGAATACATGGCTGCTTCGGAGGCTTCACAAGAAGCGATATGGATGAAAGAGTTCATTACAGAGCTGGGTGTGGTTCCAAGTGCGCTGGACCCAATGTCTATCTACTGTGATAACATGGGCGCCATAGCCAATGCGCAAGAACCAAGGTCACACAAGAAGCTGAAGCATATCAAACTGCGTTTTCACGCTATTCGAGAACATATCCAGGATGGGGATATAAAGATTTGCAAAGTACACACAGATCTGAATGTGGCGGATCCGTTGACTAAACCTCTCCCGAGGGCAAAACATGACCAACACCAAACTGCCATGGGTGTTCGGTATATTACCATGTAATCTAGATTAGATGACTCTAGTGCAAGTGGGAGACTGTTGGAGATATGCCCTAGAGGCAATAATAAATATAGTTATTATTATATCTTTGTGTTTATGATAAATGTTTATATTCATGCTATAATAGTATTAACAAGGAAACATTAATACTTGTGTGAATTGTAAACTTAAATTGAAGTCCCTAGTATAGCCTCTATACTTCACTAGCTTGTTGGTTGATTAAATGATTGTGGTTTCCATATCATGAACATTGAGATGTTATCAACAACAAGATCATATCGTTAGGAGAATGATATGGTGGACATACTCCTATTGATAAGCGTAGCATAAAGATCAAGTCATTTCAATAGTTCAATTGCTATATGCTTTCTGATACATAGTAACCTAATTCCTTCGACCATGAGATCATGCATATCACCTTTACCGGATGGATGCTTTGATGACATCAAACACCACACCGTAAATGGGTGGCTATAAAGGTGGCATTAAGTGTTCGGAAAGTATTGGTTGAAACACATGGATCAAGAGTGGGATTTGTCCATCCACATGACGGATAGATATACTCTGGGCCCTCTCGGTGGAATGTCATCCAATTGTCTTGCAAGCATGTGACTTGGTCACAAGGGATCACATATCACGGGAACGAGAAAAGAGTACTTATCAGTAACGAGGTTGAACTAGGTATGCAGAGATACCGACGATCATAACCTCGGATAAGTAATATATCGTGAGACAAAGGGAAATTGGTATCGTATGTAAGTGGTTCATTCGATCGCAAAGTAATCGTAGAAATATGTGGGAGCCATATGAATTTCCAGATTCCTCTATTGGTTATTGTTCGGAGAAGTGTCTCGATCATGTCCGCATAATTCACGAACCGTAGGGAGACACACTTAAGGATTCGACGTTGTTTGAGTAGTTATGGTATTATGAGAAAGAGACCGAATGTTGTTCGGAGTCTCGGATGGGATCCGGGATATCACGAGGTGATCCGGAATGGTCTGGAGAATAAGATTCATATAAGGAAAGTCCCGTTTCGGAGTTCGGGAATAATTCCGGTGTTTTCATCGGGAATGTTCTAGAAGGTTCCGGATTGTCCGGCACTCCGGGGGGGGAGGGGTACATGAATGTGTCATTACATATTGGAATGATTGCATCATGTACTAAGTGTTCTTGCTGTCCCAAATAAAGGATTAAATTGAATCCTAAAACAGAAAAGTCAAATGTCCAGTTTGAAAGTCAAACGGCTAAAACAAGAAACTGTGGGAAACAAGAAAGAGGAGTTGGGAACCGACTTGAGGGAGGAGTCTCCTCCCCAAGCCGGCGCACCACCCAAGGCCGACTTGGGGAGGGACTCCCCTCCCCTGGCCGCGCCTCCCCACCTATAAAAGGAGGGGCAGGGCTCCCCTCCTAGACACACAAGTTTCCACCTCTAAATCTCCGGTTTAGAGCCGTTTTGGTTTAGAGCTTCTAATTGCTTTAGCCAGCGGTTTAGAGCCTTCTAATTGGTTTAGAGCCTTCTAATTAGTGTGTCTAATTACTAGACCACTAATAGCCTCTCTCATAAGCTCCACCATACTCGCACCGGCTTAAGGCGAAGCCCTGCGGGATTTCCCCTCTACTTCCGGTACCACGCCGTTGTGCTGCCGAAATCGCGAGGAGAGTGCTACAACCTCCGCTGCCTGCTGGAACAAGGGAGAGGAAGGTCTTCGTCGAGTACCGAACGTGTGACCGACTGCGGGAGCGCTGCCGGAACGTGGCGCCGGAAGGATCGTCTACACGATCTTGAGATCGGAAAGAGTACGACTACATCACCCACGAGAATCCGCTCTCGTTAAACACTTTGGAATCTTCGAGGGTAAGTTATTCCATCGACTCGTTACTACAATCTAGTAGATAGATCTTGGCTTGTTTGTTTGTATGCGATAGAAAATTTTTGTTTTCCATGCTACGAACCCCTACAGTATCCTCTCCGCGTCCTCCCTCCGTCCACCTCAAGGTCGACCGTTGCCGTCGCCGGGGGTCCCCGTCCTCCCCTGCTCCGTGCCTTGTCCTGTATCTCCAGCACCTCCACGAGATCCGCGGTGTGATCTCAGGCTCCACAACCTCTGCCTCCTCCAACCCCGGCCGGTTGCAGCTCAGCCTCCGTGGAGCTCCATCGATGGCAGCAACTCTAAGGTACTAGGATGCGATGAATGGGGCTCTCGCGACTTCGTCTGCGGCTGGTCCGTGCGCGCCACCACCGTCCGGACCTCCTTCGGTCAGCCTCCTCTACTGGTTCGACGACCAGTTCAGGAGCCCCTGTTGCGGCCTATCTCCGCTGTGGCTGCCAGAGCACCGAAGCTCCTCCTTCAGCCTCAGATTCGGCCTTCCATGACGTGGGTGAGGTCGTCCGGAGCCTGCAGGATGCTGCACCTGCCACCGCACTTGCTTCTGCTGCTTTGCTCGTGCACTGGAGGTCTGACTCCTCCATTGGAGGAAGGCGGGTGCCTGCGGTGGTGCCGTCTTCACAGCTGCCACCTATCCATCCTGGTGGGATTCCGTCCCGTTGTGTGGGTATGGTAACAAGGGCCTCCCTCCATGTCGAGGATGATGAGATTGATGAGGCGTTGGCCCAAATGATGCTTTCGGATGGTGCACGTGTGCTACAGGACACCCTGTTTGCCATCCATTGCGGAAGCATTGTGCCCCTGGAGGTCGACAGGCAGGTTGACGAGTGGCTCTCTGAAGAAGAGGTTGATGATAGGAGCGAGGAGCACGCCGTTGGTCTTGTAGCTGTTTAAGGTGTTGTTTGCAATGATGTCGACTTGTCCTTGCCGCCTCCGCTAGTGACCCTCCTTGGCATGCCTACTTGGGTCTCCGGCTCTGGCGCTGTCGTCGACGACGAGGCTGGCAAAGAGGAGTTGGCCTCTTGGACGCAGCCGCGTGTTTTGACTTCGACACTATCGGCCCCCTTTGTCGTGACGCAACCCTATTTGTGGGTTTCTGCAAGTGAGGATGACGAGGACAGTGATGATGAAGAGCTGGCCCGTCAGACGCCATCGGCTACTAAGTTTTGTGTTGTTACTATTGATGGCG
Source organism: Avena sativa (assembly GCA_916181665.1). Classification (NCBI taxonomy): domain Eukaryota; kingdom Viridiplantae; phylum Streptophyta; class Magnoliopsida; order Poales; family Poaceae; genus Avena; species Avena sativa. The sequence goes on from OV702279.1 coordinate 327,760,954, forward strand.
AGGTCGAGGGAAACATGGTGAAGATGTCCTGCAGTGCAGCTTCTGCCGATGGAAATGAGTAGGGTTGGGTACAGGTGGGTCGGGGCGTCCGCCCTGACCGCGAGCCATCGTCTTTTCTTTGAAAGGAAGGGCTTGAGCATAGTCTCGCCTTCAAGCATTAGGCTCGTGTGAGATGCTTTCGGTGCCTCGGGCGTGACCACTAGGTCAGCACTTTCCATGAGACCTTCAGATGCATCCGTTGTCGTCGTCTTGGCCATCGGGAGCGTTTCTGTCGTGCTCTCTTTCCTGCCGCACTTGGAGAAGAGGTGGTCACTTGTTCTCATTTTCCAGTCACCTGTGCTCCCTGCCAGCGAAGCCGCTCTCCGTCTGCCTAGCCTCCTCGTCCCTCGTCGACCCGGAGTTGGGCTGAGGTCGTGGGCCACTCGTCAGTGCTTGCAGCGATGCCACCAAGGCCCTCTCCTAGTGTCAACACCCGGATTTTTCAATCCTAGATGCCTGTTATGCCATACATCGCAATCCCAGGATTACCATTTTTGCGAGACATAACAGAATTGGATACCATAGTACTTCATCCATTACAAACTATACATAAGTTCTTACAAAAATAGGGATCTCATGATCCAGTCCTTAATACAACATCATGTTGGAGATATGCCCAAGAGGCAATAATAAAGTGGTTATTATCATATCTTCACACTTATGATAAATGTTTACATACCATGCTATAATTGTATTAAACGGAAACATTAATACTTGTGTGATTTGTAAACTAAAATAAGAGTCCCTAGTAAAGCCTCTTGTTAAACTAGCTTGTTGGTTAATATATGATCATGGTTTCCTGATCATGAACATAGAGATGTTATTAACAACAGGATCATATCATTAGGAGAATGATGTGATGTACATACTCCTATAGATAAGCGTAGCATAAAGATCAAGTCATTTCAATAGTTCAATTGCTATATGCTTTCTGATACATAGTAACCTAATTCCTTCGACCATGAGATCATGCATATCACCTTTACCGGATGGATGCTTTGATGACATCAAACACCACACCGTAACTGGGTGGCTATAAAGGTGGCATTGAGTATTCAGAAAGTATTGGTTGAAACACATGGATCAAGAGTGGGATTTGTCCATCCATATGACGGATAGATATACTCTGGGCCCTCTCAGTGGAATGTCATCCAATTGGCTTGCAAGCATGTGACTGGCTCACAAGGGATCACATATCACGGGAACGAGAAAAGAGTACTTATCGGTAACGAGGTTGAACTAGGTATGCAGAGATACCGACGATCATAACCTCGGATAAGTAAACTATCGTGAGACAAAGGGAAATTGGTATCGTATGTAAGTGGTTCATTCGATCGCAAAGTAATCGTAGAAATATGTGGGAGCCATATGAATTTCCAGATTCCTCTATTGGTTATTGTTCGGAGAAGTGTCTCGATCATGTCCGCATAATTCACGAACCATAGGGAGACACACTTAAGGATTCGACGTTGTTTGAGTAGTTATGGTATTATGAGAAAGAGACCAAATGTTGTTCGGAGTCTCGGATGGGATCCGGGATATCACGAGGTGATCTGGAATGGTCCGGAGAATAAGATTCATATAAGGAAAGTCCCGTTTCGGAGTTCGGGAATGATTCCGGTGTTTTCATCGGGAATGTTCTAGAAGGGTCCGGATTGTCCGGCACTCTGGGGGGGGGGGAAGGTACATGAATGTGTCATTGAATGATTGCATCATGTACTAAGTTTTCTTGCTGTTCCAAAAACATGAAAGTCAAATTGCCAGTTTGAAAGTCAAACGGCTAAAACAGGAAACTGTGGAAAACAGGAAACTGTGGGAAACAAGCAAGAGGAGGTTGAAACCAACTTGGAGGAGGAGTTCCTCTCCTCCAAGCCGGCGCCCAGCCCTAGGCCGAGTTGGGGAGGGACTCCCTCCCTCCCTGGCGCGCCTAGCCCCTCCACCTATAAAAGGAGGGGCAGGGCCTCCTCCTTGAGACACACAAGTTTCTACCTCTAATCTCCGGTTTAGAGCCGTTCTGGTTTAGAGCTTCTAATTGCTTTAGCCTGCGGTTTAGAGCCTTCTAATTGGTGTGTCTAATCTCTAGACCACTAATAGACTTCTCTCATAATCCACCATACTTGCTCCGGCTTAAGGCGAAGCCCTGTGGGATTTCCCCTCTACTTCCGGTACCACGCCGTTGTGCTGCCGGAATCGCGAGGAGAGTGCTACAACCTCCGCTGCCTGCTGGAACAAGGGAGAGGAAGGTCTTCGTCGAGTACCGAACGTGTGACCGACTGCGGGAGCGCTGCCGGAACGTGGCGCCGGAAGGATCGTCTACGCGATCTTGAGATCGGAAAGAGTACGACTACATCACCCACGAGAATCTGCTCTCGTTAACCGCTTTGGAATCTTCGAGGGTAAGTTATTCCATCGACTCGTTGCTACGATCTAGTAGATAGATCTTGGCTTGTTTGTTTGTATGCGATAGAAAAATTTTGTTTTCCATGCTACGAACCCCTACAGTGGTATCAGAGCCATGTCTATATGTAGATCTGTTGCACGAGTAGAACACAATGGTCATTGTGGGTGTTGATGCTTTTATTGTCGATTGCTTATTGTGTACTTTGCATCTTGCGGTATGTTGGGATGAAGCGGCCCGGGCTAACCTTACATGACATCGTTCATGAGACTTGCTCCACGCTTGACATGCAACTAGTATTGCATAAGTGGCTTTGCGGGTGCCTGTTTCTCCTAGCATAGTTAAGATACAATTTACAACGGGTGATTGACAATACTAGTATCAATGTTGTGGTTCTTGTTCGTAAGTTAGAACGACACTTATTGAAAGCCCCAAACCACATAAAACATGCAAAGAAAATTAGAGGCGTCTAACTTTGTTTTGCAGGGGTGTGCTGTGATGTGATATGGCCATGATTGTGATTATATATGATGTATGCAATGTTCCTTATTGTAAGTTGGCAACCGGCAGGAGCCATCTGGTTGTCTTTAATTTATGTTAAGACCCGCGTGTCTATTCAAAGTAGTTGTAATAGTTGAAGCCGGTGGACGACAACCATGGAGAAGCATCATTGACCTTGATGCAATGTCGGTGATGATGGAGATCATGTTCGTGCTAGAAGATGGAGATCAGAAGCACAAAGAAGAAAGGCCATATCATATCACATATTATGAATTGCATGTGATGTTAATCCTTTATGCATCTTGTATTGCTTAGTAGACGACGGTAGCATTATAAGATGATCCCTCATGCACATGAATTTCAAGTCACAAAGTGTTCACCCTTAGTTAGCACCGTTGCTAAAGCTTGTTGTTTCGAAGCACCACGTGATGATCGGGTGTGTTAGATTCTGCAAGTGTATACAACGTGAGCAAGCCAGATTTGCTCATGCGGAAACTAAGGTTTGATCTTGACGAGCCTAGCATGTACAGACATGGCCTCAGGAACACGGATTACCGAAAGGTAGAGCATGAGTCATATAGTAGATATGATGAACATGTTGATTGTTCGCCATTGAAGCTATATCAACTCTCGTGATGATCGGTTTTGATGTGGTGGATTTGGTTCGTGTGATCACTAAAACAATGTGAGGGATATTGTTTTGAGTGGAAGTTCACCTAGATAAATTTAATTATTAATTAGAACTCAATTTATCATAAACTAAATCAAAGTGAATTTGCATAGTTGTTGTAGTCATTAGCATCCGTTTACCACCTTGCGCTTAGTTATAATTGAGATGATAGAACTATAGAATTCTGGTTAGTTACTTTACGAACTGGTATCGTATTGTTTTTAAGTGTTAATCTAAAGTTTAAAAGTCCTATTGCAAACTTTCAGTAAGTTCCGGTTACTCCATGAAGTTTAATAATTAGTATTAAATCAAGAGTAACAATTCCAATGTTAGTATATAAGTATCATGTTTGTCTCCATGATTCTTGATATTCAAAGGATTGTCTTAATATCAAGGTTATCTAGGATCTGAAAGAGTTGTTTCAGAAACCATGATGTGTGGAAGATATTGTGATATCTGAAACAAAGTTTTGGTTACAACATGATAGAGTATAATATGGCAAAGTTTATGTTCTCATATTTTGATGAGAATTTGCAAAAAGGTTGGAGACACTTGTTGTCCTAATCCTCCAAAAGGTTTTTGGATAGCAACATTATACTCATAATTCATCGTTATAAGCTAAAAGTAGCTTGATCATGGATAAATCCATGATGAGGCTGAATATTTGATGTAGGTAAAATGTTTACTACACCAAGAGATTACTAAAGAAAGGAATTTGAAAGAACACCAAACATTTGATGATGGTGATCTACTTCAAAGTGCAAGTCCAAAGACATTGGTATTTAACTATACACGCTTTGGACTATGTGTCATATGTATGACTCCACTATTGATGTTGATAGATTCTTTCAAACAGAAAAGGAAATATTGAAAGAGAATCTCATAAATATATGGCAGAAAAGAAAAGACTAGAATTGTTCAGTTTAAGTATATAGATGATATACATGTTATGGCTATATTCTTTGCTTATTAAACAATGTGGTTCTTAAGTATTTTGATACTGAATTTGTTGGTGTGAATCGTCATACGAAACAACAAAATTCATGAACTACAATGGCCTAAATAACTAGCAAAAGAATATGTGATGATGTTCATCGAGAACAAATAAAGGGTTATTGTGTTGCTCGTTAAACATCAAAGCTTACCTTCAAGAGTTGTTTTATCAGGTATTATGAGAACAAAAGGGTTGTTCAAATAATTGCCGTAATCCATAAAAGATGGATGATTCACAAATCTCGTTGGAGAAATCACATCCATAAAACTAGTGCTAAAAATGTCAAAAGACAAATTGATTGAAAGATCACTTAGGAAGTGACATCGCCGTTTAAATTATATTGGAAAGAAAACATGAAGAAACTCCATGTGGATGGAATATTGGAGTCTATTTGATTTTGATCAAATGACGCTTGTGAAACTTTCCTAGAGATAATTGAAACTTCGTTCATAGGCCAAAAGGGAACGAAAGACTAGCTTATTGGAATTTGTACATATTGTTGTACGAAATCCATTATGTGTAGTCAAAAGCGATGGATTTCAACTTCATATGCTTTCTCCGAGAATTTGAGTGAATATATGAATATTTACTTAATAAGGATAAAGTATGAAACATTTGAAAAGTTCAAAGACTTTCAAGATGAAGTGCAAAATCATTGTAACAAGAATATAAATAGTTTATGATAAGATCATAAAGGAAGATATTTGAGTTACAAGTTTAGCATAATACCTAAGATTTAAGGAATCGTTCCGTGGATTTGCATTTTCCCGAAACACCATAAGTGTATGGAGCATTCGAGATATGTAATTAAACCTTGTTTGACATGGTAAGATCAAAGGTATAATTTATAAAACTGCCATTATATTTTAAAGATTAAAAGCTTTAGAGATTACCGTTTTTCCACTGAAAAGAGCTCCATCATAATCCGTTGAAATGACATCATATAAAGTTATGGTTTGGGATAAAACCCAAGTTGTCCTTTCTTAAACATTGGTATGCTTTGCATAAGAAAGATGTTTGCAACCAAAGTCAGATGAACCTGTCTTTGTATGTTATTTCGAATAACTGTTAAGTATTCCTCCATAACACCAGAGACAAAAGTGTTTGTCGCTTAGAACGTCAAGTTTCTTTGAGAAGGAATTTTTCGTGAAAAGTTAAGTGGGAGGACAATAGAACTTTGATAAGGTTAAAAGAACCTTAGCTATATGTGCAGAGTTGCGCAGCACCGAAAAGTGTTCCGGAGGCAGCAACAAAGCTCATGGCTCACGTACCTCAAAGGTTGTGGTCACGGAGATCCAAGTTCCTATTGAAACAAGTAGGTCGGATAAACAATCAAATACCAAGATTTGAGGGTTGAATCATTATTTGAGAATAATGAACCGACTACATGCAAAGAAGCGATGATGGGCCCTGACTCCGTCAAATGGCTTGAAGCCATAAAATCCGTGATAGTTCCATACACGAGAAATCAAGTTTTGAACTTGAAGGACCCTCGAGAAAGGTGTAAGACCTTACAGTTGTGTTTGGATCTATAAATAAACAGACATGGATGTTGCACATCTATGAAATAGTCGACATGTTGGGAAAGAGTTCACAACAATGTTCAAAAGTTGACTATGACAAGATCTGATCTTTCATAGCGATATTTAGTCTAGATGGATTAGTGTAGCAACCACTACATATAATTTTATTATATGGTAGTTGAATAAACAAAACAAGTTCTTCTAATAGAAGGGTTACCTAGGACGTGTGCATGACACGGTCCAAAGGGTTTTGTTAAAATTCAAGGGATGCAAAAAACATATGCAAACTTCAATGGTTGAAGTAAGCATAGCGGAGTTGGAATCTTCACTGTGATGAAACTGTTAAAGGAGTTTAAAAGTTCATCAGAGACGATGGAGATGCTTGCATTTGCAAGAAATTAAGTGGGAGCGCTAAGACATGTTTCTAATACATTATGTGGAAGACATATTGTTGATTGGAAATAATGTATCTTTTATTAACACATATTAAGAATTTCATCCCGATGAAAGACTTAGGCAAAACCCAAATATTTGGCATCTATAGACGCTAATATGGTTGTGCCAGAAGTACATACACAAGATATTGAATGAGTTCAATATAGAAACTACAAGAGAGGTTCTTGTCGCACAGAAAGGATTGAATAAGTTCAATGTTGATGATATATTCAAGTGTATTGACATTTGGTAAAGTGAAACAAATAATCAAGTATAGATTGATACTTGATGTATGAAATCACAAAGAGTATTTATATCAATCATACTGTGATATGTACAAATCCAGATATGTCCTATGCTCTAAATGTTGTGAGCATATACCAGAATGATTCGTAAGATGATCATTGGACAATAGTAAGGATATTCTTATGATCTTTTGAAAGAACTAAGAGTATAATATTTGTAGAAGTGACAAATAGATGGTTAGTTCATTGTAAAAGTACTACATTGATACTAGCTTTGTCACAAAGTACAAATTAAGTTTATCTCAATCTAAACTAAGGGTGGCACAGTATAATGGAAAGTGAGTTCCATAATGGATTTGGATGATTTCCAAAGTTAAGACATTGTGACAGATACTACAACAAAAGGCTAAGTATATGACTGCTATTATAGCAGCAAAAGAGGGCATTTGTGTCAAGAAGTTTGTTATCAAACTAGGTGTAGTTCACAGTGGGATAATACTATGAAGATATATTGTGCGACAATATTATCAACATGTTTTAACCCCAAAGAGCTAAAGGTCACACCAAAGGACCAAATTTGTACGAAGCCATCTCATTAGAGAATGAGTGATGCGTAGAGACGCAAAGACATGCAATTACACACGGACCTGGAAGTGTCAGATCCGGAGATCAGTTGACCACTAGCAATCGTGTACATACAACACCGGAAAGCCATAGGTGTTGAATACACAAAGGTTTGAAACTATATTATTGACTCTAGTGCAAGTGGGAGACTGTTGGAGATATGCCCAAGAGGCAATAATAAAGTGGTTATTATCATATCTTCACACTTATGATAAATGTTTACATACCATGCTATAATTGTATTAAACGGAAACATTAATACTTGTGTGATTTGTAAACTAAAATAAGAGTCCCTAGTAAAGCCTCTTGTTAAACTAGCTTGTTGGTTAATATATGATCATGGTTTCCTGATCATGAACATAGAGATGTTATTAACAACAGGATCATATCATTAGGAGAATGATGTGATGGACATACTCCTATAGATAAGCATAGCATAAAGATCAAGTCATTTCAATAGTTCAATTGCTATATGCTTTCTGATACATAGTAACCTAATTCCTTCGACCATGAGATCATGCATATCACCTTTACCGGATGGATGCTTTGATGACATCAAACACCACACCGTAACTGGGTGGCTATAAAGGTGGCATTGAGTATTCAGAAAGTATTGGTTGAAACACATGGATCAAGAGTGGGATTTGTCCATCCATATGACGGATAGATATACTCTGGGCCCTCTCGGTGGAATGTCATCCAATTGGCTTGCAAGCATGTGACTGGCTCACAAGGGATCACATATCACGGGAACGAGAAAAGAGTACTTATCGGTAACGAGGTTGAACTAGGTATGCAGAGATACCGACGATCATAACCTCGGATAAGTAAACTATCGTGAGACAAAGGGAAATTGGTATCGTATATAAGTGGTTCATTCGATCGCAAAGTAATCGTAGAAATATGTGGGAGCCATATGAATTTCCAGATTCCTCTATTGGTTATTGTTCGAAGAAGTGTATCGATCATGTCCGCATAATTCACGAACCGTAGGGAGACACACTTAAGGATTCGACGTTGTTTGAGTAGTTATGGTATTATGAGAAAGAGACCAAATGTTGTTCGGAGTCTCGGATGGGATCCGGGATATCACGAGGTGATCCGGAATGGTCCGGAGAATAAGATTCATATAAGGAAAGTCCCGTTTCGGAGTTCGGGAATGATTCCGGTGTTTTCATCGGGAATGTTCTAGAAGGGTCCGGATTGTCCGGCACTCCGGGGGGGGGGGGGGGAAGGTACATGAATGTGTCATTGAATGATTGCATCATGTACTAAGTGTTCTTGCTGTTCCAAAAACATGAAAGTCAAATTGCCAGTTTGGAAGTCAAACGGCTAAAACAGGAAACTGTGGAAAACAGGAAACTGTGGGAAACAGGAAACTGTGGGAAACAAGCAAGAGGAGGTTGAAACCAACTTGGAGGAGGAGTTCCTCTCCTCCAAGCCGGCTCCCAGCCCTAGGCCGAGTTGGGGAGGGACTCCCTCCCTCCCTGGCGCGCCTAGCCCCTCCACCTATAAAAGGAGGGGCAGGGCCTCCTCCTTGAGACACACAAGTTTCTACCTCTAATCTCCGGTTTAGAGCCGTTCTGGTTTAGAGCTTCTAATTGATTTAGCCTGCGGTTTAGAGCCTTCTAATTGGTGTGTCTAATCTCTAGACCACTAATAGCCTTCTCTCATAATCCACCATACTCGCTCCGGCTTAAGGCGAAGCCCTGCGGTATTTCCCCTCTACTTCCGGTACCACGCCGTTGTGCTGCCGGAATCGCGAGGAGAGTGCTACAACCTCCGCTACCTGCTGGAACAAGGGAGAGGAAGGTCTTCGTCGAGTACCGAACGTGTGACCGACTGCGGGAGAGCTGCCGGAACGTGGCGCCGGAAGGATCGTCTACGCGATCTTGAGATCGGAAAGAGTACGACTACATCACCCACGAGAATCTGCTCTCGTTAACCGCTTTGGAATCTTCGAGGGTAAGTTATTCCATCGACTCGTTGCTACGATCTAGTAGATAGATCTTGGCTTGTTTGTTTGTATGCGATAGAAAAATTTTGTTTTCCATGCTACGAACCCCTACACATCAAGCAGCGGAATACGTAATAATAACGGTAGCGTAGGCGAAGCTCCATCTTCGGGGTCACAGGCAATGCTGACGATGGGAGATGATCCTAGTTGTCGTAACCTTCCTGGGGTCCATCCTCCAGGTACTCCTCTTCATAGTCTGGCCATGGGAATAGCCAGGGACAAAGCCATGAGTACTCTTTAAGTACTCGCAAACTAATACTAACAAGTAAAGGGGGTTTTTGGATAATAGGACACTAGGCTCTAGGGTTATTTTGCAAAAGCCAGGTTTATAACTACTAAGTTCCAAAGCTAGTCAAGATTTTATAACTCCTAAGTGGGATCTTGTATTCCAGGACACAACTCTGTTGTGGTCAAGTCAAAGTCACAATTCATTTCACAAGTCATTTTGAAAAGTCTGACGGGGGAACGGTATGGCCACTCCAACTGTCCATAACCGCGGACGCGGCTATTCGAATAGTTTGACACTCTGCAGAGATTGTACACTTTCACCACAACATTCGATACATCCGTCAGGAAGAGTTCCTGAATTCACCATACTCAGTATGCGGATAATCAATCCTAACCTTTCAATTACACTCCCTAGTATAAGCACCTCTCCTGTGAGTTTGGCCTCCCAACCATGACCACTGTCATCTTGGGTACTGCACAGGTGGACAATCTTCACAAGGTAGCCTCAGCTCAGACCTTGGCCGTGAGGGAACTAATACTAAGGTATATAAGTTTCTAGTCAAGCCCTACCCAATATTCGGGTATTGTGGTTGTACGCAAAAATTGGAATGGTATCGCATCCAGACAACCATCAGTTTTTTTATAAAGGGCTAAGGCTCATGCCTCAACATTTTTATCACCAGAATCATCAAGTGTTTGGAAACACATGTCCAAAACATTTCAATAGAATGATCCATCATTCCAAGGTTTTCATAACCATTTTTCCACCAAGTATTCCCATCTAAAGTTGATCAAGTTTTATGCTTAGCACTAGCATCTACAGGTGGGGGTAGTACTAATGGGGGGTGGTAACTAGTGGAGTTTCAGCTAAGTCCAACCTTATATCTTAGGCTTATATCAAGGTTTCTAGCTTAGGCCAAATTTTATGCTCTTTATGCAACCTTCAGCACAACTGTCTAGTATCTACCAAACTCTTACCAAACTCTTAGGTAGACTCCAGGTACTTTGAGAAAGAAATAAAGTAAGAAGCTTGCCATAAAACTAGGATTGGTTTAGCAAGTGGGTATGGTCACCTATGCTTAAGGCATAAAGTAATCATCTCACAAGTATGGGTTTGTGGCATCAGTAGGGTATCTTGCAAGTGTTAGCTTGCACATTCACTAGTGGTATTAGGCTTGCATAGTTACTAGCTTGCATAGGTCAACTGGATTAGTAAGGCTTGCAATCAATGTCAATATAAGCTTGCCTTGTGCAGAGCAGTGGTTGAAGTTCTCCTCGGCTTCCTCTTCGTAGTATCCTCCTTCCTCCTCGTATCCTTGGTCGGTACTAGCGTCTACGAATAAATACGAGGTACACAATCACCAAACAATACTTAACTACTTGCAATCATCACACACAAGGGTCCTATAGATGATCTAGTATCATCTCTAACATTACAAGGTTAAAGCTTGGTTTAAATCCTTTTTATTTTTAGAAAAGTAATTTCTACTCATTGAAAAACTACTTAAGATTTAATATTCTCCAAACTAAACATGGGATCATGTTGACACATGTCATCACCACATATTGTAGTCCATGGGAATGTGATTTAAAGTGGTGTCACAATTTAATAAGGTTTTACCCTTTTATTTTAATTAATTAAAGTGGCTAGAAATGCTTATGAAGCATTCTTTTATTGCTTGAACAATATTTCTGCAAGTAAACCTATATATATTTTTATATATTCTGAAAGGTATGGTTGAATGTGATTTTTGAGAGTTGTAATCAACTCAAAAGCTATTGTGGTTTAAATTTGAAAAATGTTTGAATGCAGAAAAGCTTCTGCCTTGTTATTTTTGCTATGGGTGATCTACAGATCCAAATGACTTGAATCCAACAGGCTTGGATTAAGCAATCATAGACCTTTCCAACAAAATTGGTTTCATCCAATTTGGTGCACTGAATCGATCTGGGTTGATTTTTGAAGTTGGGTACAGAAGTGTGTTTGAAATTTAAAAAGAAAAGGTTTAATTTGAATTGTTGGGCTGCGCGGGAAATTCTAACGGGCCGGCCTGCTAAGCGCAGTGCTCCCGCGGGCTGCTTAAGTGGGTGTCCCCACTCGTCAGTGACACGGGGCTGGGCGAAGCGGTATGGGGCAACGTGGTTCGTTCGATCTAGTTCTAATCCAACGGCTGAGGGTCATCGTCGACGCGAGACAGCTCCGGCGAGAACGAAACCTAGCGCGGCCAGTGAGGGGTGCTGGGGGCTCACCGGGGTACGGGCGAGGGTCGGCGAGGCGGGCGAACGACGAAGTCGACGACGGCGAACCTCCTGGTACCGGTGGCTTCTCCTGGGGCGGCTCCAATCGCTGGCTCCTTTCTTCTCCGGCAGCGGCAGGCTCCAGTGAAATTCCGGCGAGGTGGTGCTCGCCTTGCTCTGAGACTGGTGTGGCACGGTCAGTGGGGAGAGGGGAGTGAGATGGTGTGAAGAAATCGTGCGGGGGTGGCCTCTATTTATAGTCGAGCGAGGGGACCGTCGGGGCGCACGGTGAGCTCGTCGGGGGCGACGTTACAGGCAGCTAATGGCATGGGCAAGGGTAGGGGACGGTGCTGTGTCTCCTGGTGATGCTCAACGACATGGTCGCGAGGCATGGGGCAGTGTGGTTTGGTCTAGAACGGGTGGTGCTCTGCGCGGCAGAGGCGGCGTCTTCGACGGCGGGCGGTGGCTGTATGGCACGGGGCGGCAAACGGGGATGTTTGGCGGTCTCCTGGGTCGGTGGTGATCGTGTGTGCGCGCGGTGAGGGCGGCGCGCGGTCTGTGGACGCTGGTCGCGGGTGGCGCTCTGGAGCACGCTCGGCATGGTCTGTGCGTGTCTTGTGTGCATGGTCCAGGGCTTGGCAACGCTCGCGGCTGGGACAGGCAGTGGCGGTGGACGGTGGGCTGCCTCCCAGACATGCTGGCTAGGCTTGCTGCTGCTCCTAGCTTGCTGTCCACATTGGGGTGACATGGGGGTGCTCGGCTGTTCACCATTAATGGCAATGGCAAGCTCACAGGGGTGCTAGTGTTGGTCTAACCTTTCTAGATGATCTACTGGATTGTGTGAGAGCTAACTAGGGAACAAGTTAGGCTCAAAACACTGCACACTATAGTGTTTGTGGGTTTGTTTGATTTGTGTCTGCAACCTGTTTGATGAAATGGCCGCATGAAATCAAGTTTTGAATTTTGAAATGATTTTTGGTGGGTTTGCTAGATTGGTTCTGGTGAGTCTGCAGATGCTTGGGTTTTGAAAGTTGAGCTTGTTTGAGTGGGTTTTGAAAAAGTGGGATCTTCCCATATGAAGAAGATTCAATTTTGAATTGTCATTTAAACTATGCATTTGAAAGTTTCTGGATGATCACAAAGTGGGCCTTGATACATTGTTATGAGTACATTCAAGGGGTGCAAAGATCCAGAAAAGTTTCTGTTAGGTTTTGAAAGTTTGAGACAGCCAAAGTAGGCATGGGAGTTAAATTGGTCAAAATGACCATTCACTTAATATATTTGTTTTGATTTACTTGTCTTTAGGAAAAGTGTGGGTAATGTTTTAGAATATGTTTATTTCACCTAAGAAACATTTTACAAGCAATGGATCACACAAACAAGGTGGTTTTTAAAGAAATTCAAAATCCATGCATACACATATACATGCATTCATGAATTGATTTAGAAAAGTTTTTGTTAACCCTAAACTTGAGGATTAGTGTTTTGATGATCTAAGTTTGATATTTTTGGGATGTTACAAACCTTCCCCCCTTAAAGAAAATCTCGTCCCGAGATTTGAAAAAGGACAAAAAGATTACCTAGGATTTGAAGAGATCTGGAAACTCCGTCCTGATGTGATCTTCGCGTTCCCAGGTAGCTTCCTCTTCTGTGTGGTTGCTCCACTGAATCTTGAGAAACTTGATGCTTCGGGTTCTGGTAGTTCGAAAGGCTTCTTCCAATATACGGATGGGTACTTCGGGATAGGTCAGGTCCTCATTGATCTCTATGGTCCGGTGATCGATATTCTTGAACACTTCGGTCTTCTCGGGGACTTCGAGACATTTGTGAAGTAACGAGATATGGAACACATTGTGCACCGCTGACATCTCTTCTGGTATCTCGAGTTGATACGATACTTCTCCTCGACGGTTCAAAATTTTGAAAGGTCCGATATATCTGGGGGCTAACTTTCCTTTGAGTTGGAAACGCTGCATTCCCTTCAATGGCGACACTTTCAGATAAACAAAATCTCCAATGTTGAAGGCGAGGTCTCGACGTCTCTTGTCGGCGTAACTCTTTTGTCGGGATTGGGCTGTCTTGAGGTGCTCACAAATCTTGTGAACCTTCTCTTCTGCTTCTCGTAGGATGTCGGGTCCGAAAATTTGACTCTCTCCTACTTCCGACCAGTTCAAAGGGGTGCGGCACTTTCTTCCGTACATGAATTCAAATGGGGCCATTTGCAAACTGGCTTGGTAACTATTGTTGTAGGAAAATTCTGCAAACGGCAGACAGTCTTCCCACTTGGATCCATATTCTAGCACACATGCTCTAAGCATATCTTCAAGTATTTGGTTTACTCGCTCCGTTTTTCCATCGGTCTGAGGGTGATACGCGGTACTGAAATCTAGGCGGGTTCCTAAACCTTCTTGGACCTTCTTCCAGAATCTCGAGGTAAACTGAGTTCCTCGATCCGATACGATATTCTTGGGGACTCCGTGCAAACTAACGATCCTAGCGATGTACAACTCTGCTAGCTTCGAACTCTGATAGGTAGTTTTAACGGGCAAGAAATGGGCGACTTTGGACAATCTGTCCACTATGACCCAAATAGAGTCATTTCCCCTACTAGAAGTAGGTAGTCCAGTGATAAAGTCCATTCCTACAGAATCCCATTTCCATTCTGGAATTTGCAAAGGTTGCAACAATCCAGCGGGTCTTTGATGTCCTGCCTTGACTCGCTGACATATATCACACTTGGCGATATAGCTTCCGATTTCTCTCTTCATCTTATGCCACCAAAATTGCTCTTTCAAATCTTGATACATCTTAGTTCCTCCGGGATGGATAGAATAAAGATTATCGTGAGCCTCCTTCAAGATAACTTCTTTTAACTCCGAATCTGCTGGTACACAAAGGCGTCCTTTGTACCACAAAACTCCTTCTTCGTCCTCGGTGAATCCGGGTACTTTGCCTATACCAATACGATGTTTGATTCCATCGATACTAGCATTTCCTTTCTGCGCCTCTTTAATCTGACTGATCAAAGTGGGCTGAAGTTCTATGCTAGCCAAAAATCCTTCACTTACTAATTCTATTCGAAAATCTTCCATCTCTTTGTGCAAACTTGGTTGCTCCTTCAAAATCATGGAGTTCAAGCGGCACGGCAATCTGCTAAGGGCATCGGCTACTACGTTGGCTTTTCCAGGGTGATAGTGAATGTCCAGGTCGTAATCCTTGATTAGCTCAATCCATCTTCTCTGCCTCATATTCAGCTCCTTCTGAGTGAATATATACTTTAGGCTCTTGTGATCCGAATAAATCTCACAACGGTTTCCCATAAGGTAATGTCTCCATGTCTTCAGGGCTAGAACTACGGCTGCGAGTTCGAGGTCATGGGTTGGGTAATTTTGTTCATGTTGCTTCAGTTGTCGCGATAGATAAGATATAACTTTGCCTTCTTGCATTAGCACACATCCAAGACCAATCTTGGATGCGTCACAATACACATCGAAGGGCTTCGTGATATCCGGCATGATCAAGATTGGGGCTGAAATCAATCTCCTCTTGACTTCTTGAAAACTCGCTTCACACTTGTCTGTCCAGCCAAACTTCTTGTCCTTCTTCAGCAATTGGGTCATGGGTCGGGCGATACTAGAGAATCCTTCTACGAATTTGCGGTAATATCCCGCCAATCCGAGAAAAGCACGAACTTGGGTTTGAGTGGTTGGGGCTTGCCAATCTTCCACATCTTTCACTTTGGCAGGGTCAATGGCAATTTCTCCGGCTGATACAATGTGACCGAGGAATCCTACTTCCTGTAACCAGAATTCACACTTGCTAAATTTTGCATACAGCTGATGCTCTCTAAGGGTTCCAAGAATGGTCCTTAGGTGTAGCTCATGTTCTTCTTCCGATTTGGAATAAATCAGAATGTCATCAATGAAAACAACGACAAACTTATCTAGGAAGTCCATAAAAATCTTATTCATGAGGTTCATGAAATAAGCAGGGGCATTGGTTAATCCAAAAGACATGACTGTATACTCGTACAATCCATATCTGGTGGTAAAGGCAGTCTTTGGGATATCCTCTGCACGAATTTTGAGTTGATGATAGCCAGTTCTAAGATCAATCTTAGAAAACACCTGGGAACCGGTCAACTGATCAAACAAATCTTCTATCTTAGGCAAGGGGTACTTGTTCTTGATGGTGACATCATTCAACTTTCGATAATCCGTACACAAACGGTTACCTCCATCCTTCTTGTCCACAAACAAGACAGGTGACCTCCATGGGGACGCACTTGGTTGAATCAATCCGATTTCTAACATGGAATCCAATTGCTTCTTCAGTTCTTCTAGTTCTGACGGGTTCATACTATAGGGTCTCTGGGCTATGGGTCCTGTTCCGGGGATTAGTTCGATGATAAACTCGATATCCCTATCTGGGGTCATACCGGGCAAAACATCTAGAAATACATCGGGGTATTCACAGACTATCCGAACTTGGTCAATGGTAGGTTGGGCTAGACTCTTGTTACACTTGAATTGGCGAGGTAAGGTTTCAGATATATGCTCGACTGATATTCCGGCGGTACTGGTCATGGTAATGGCTTTCTTGGCACAGTCAATCATTCCTTTATGTTTGGACATCCAATCCATTCCTAGTACTACTTCCAAACCTTTAGTTCCGAGTACTATTAGGTTAGCATAAAAATCTATGCCATGGATTCGGATAGGGACGGCTTTGCAAATTTGCCTAGCCTTGGTGGTTGATCCGGGAATTTGTACAATCATCACATGCTTCAGTTTGGTTGGTTGAATTTTACTAGTGCAGGCAAATTCTTCGGTGACAAATGAATGCGATGCACCAAAATCAAACAACACTCTTGCAAGTACTGAATTAACAGAAAACATACCCAGCATGACGTCTGGCGCTTCCTGAGCTTCTTCAGCATGCATGAGAAAAAGACGGCCATTGCGGTTGAGTGAATTTCCTGGGGCAAATCTTCTCCCTGGCTAGACACGACGCTGCTGCTGAGCTGGGACATTGGTATTAGGGGCGGTAGCATTGTTGGTGTTGAACTTGGGTGGGGCACTGGTGAAATTGCTAGAATTGCTGGGGTTGTTGTGATTTCCTCCGGGTCTAGGGTTTCCACGGTTGGGATAGGTCGGACGGGTCATAGGGGGTCTGTTGGTTCTTGACGCAAATCCTGGAGATGGGTTGGGGCGATACTTTGGGGTCTGATGGGTTCCTGGTTGATGCATCATGCAACGCTTGCGGTTCTCATTGGCCTGGTTGATATTTCCTTCCATATGGATAGCAGAGTCGACAAGGGCTTCAATATCAGCAAAGGGGATATTGACTAACACTGTCTGCATCTCGTCATGCAGACCATTCAGGAATCTTTCTTTCTTCTTGGCTTCGGTGTCTATCTCGCGGGGCATACCTAGCTAATGACAAAAATTTGTCACGGTATTCCACTACAGTCATCCTTCCTTGTTTCAATTCTCTGAACTCGTCTCTCATTCTCTTGATCAAACCTGGCGGCACATGGGTTCTGCTAAACTTGACCTTGAATTCTTCCCAGGTCATCATTTGGCCTCCGGTCATTGCACGAACACTGTTCCACCATGCCCTGGCATCTCCGGCTAGATAATGAGTGGCGAACAAGACTTTCTCGTTGGCTTCTACTCCGGCTACTTCTAAGTTATTTTCCATGGTTTGCAGCCAATCATCAGCGTCTAGGGGTTCTTCTAACTTGGTGAAAACGGGTGGGTTGGTATTCTGGAAATTCTTGAGCTTAGATCCGTGGTTGTCCTGATTTCCATGGCCTTGGTTGTTGTGGGCTAGCTGGGCTATCTGTTGTAGAGTGGCTAGGTTGGCTTGACGTTCCGCTCTTTCAGCTTCGCGGTCAGAAGTCAACATTTGCAGGATCTGCAACATCGGATCCGGGGCTGAACCACTTCCTCCACGTGGCATCTGAAGATTGATATAGATCATGAGAAAAGAGGGAAATTTCTAAGGTTTTGGGTCTTTGAAAAGTTTTTAGAGTTTGACTCAAGTTTTCTAGCAACTTGCTTTTTCATTCATTCACTCATAGCACACAGTACAACACACACCACAACAAAGAAAAACAGATGGTTTTAAGAACCATTCTGGAAACTACGATACAGTGGGACCGACTACTACTCACTATGCTAGTGCTCAGTGCTACTACTGCTCGGAGTCTGTGGCTTCATCATCTTCCGCATCATCGATGAAGGCGAAATCATCCTCATCGGTGAAGAAGTCCATGGCCTGATCTTCCAGAAAATCATCGTCATCGCTGAGATAGGAGTAAGGGTCTCCACGAAGATCTTCTCCGGCATTCTCCCTTTCCTCTAACTGCATGTCTCTCTCATGGATGGTCTCTTCCAGAGATGAGATGCGATGGCGAAGACAGGCAATAATGCGCTCCTTCTTGTCGAGCTGACGGCGGCGAGACTTGTGATCCTTTGCTAGCATGGCAGTCTGATCCTTCGTCTTGATGATGGCAGACTTGTGGTTGCAATAGTCACGGCAGTTGTCCAGTTCCTGCTGACGATCATACATCATGAAGCTAAGGTGGTCCAATTGAGTCTTTAGCTCGGGGTGGTATGGGGCTTCCAGTGGTTGACCATTTGCATCACGTCTTGGGCAAAACTCAAAGCGAGTACCCTTTATCTGATTGATGCTCTGCCCACACAGACGGGAAAGAGCTTCCTGCATTGCTCTGGCAAGTCCATCGAGCCAGTTGTTTTCCCTTAAGGTAAACTGAATTCCCTCCGTAGTGGGAGGTTCAATCTTTCCTCGGAGACTTGCAACAATTAGCCACTGCAGATCTTCTCCCCCTTGATCATTGAGCTGAGCTCCGAAGAACTCGGGATGCGGGCGCTCCAGAAGTTCTGAAAGCTGATCCAGATCCCTCTCAAAGATAAGGTCTCCTCCATTCCCGAGTTGGTAAAACTTGTTGTACTTCACGTCCATCTATAAAAATAGAGGATGAGTAGATTAGCAAAGTGATCAAGTGTGTCAAAATTTTATCTATTTTGCAAGAGTTTTTGAGGAACATGAAGTTTTATTAAAGAATTAAAGAGGTAAGAATGAGAATAAGTTTTCGTAAATAATTTTGTTCTTGGGTTTTGAAACTAAGTTTTTTTGGTTCAACGTCCAATCTAACTAGGGTCTCCTATGGTCAGGATGGCTCTGATACCAACTTGTCAACACCCGGATTTTTCAATCCTAGATGCCTGTTATGCCATACATCGCAATCCCAGGATTACCATTTTTGCGAGACATAACAGAATTGGATACCATAGTACTTCATCCATTACAAACGATACATAAGTTCTTACACAAATAGGGATCTCATGATCCAGTCCTTAATACAACATCAAGCAGCGGAATACGTAATAATAACGGTAGCGTAGGCGAAGCTCCATCTTCGGGGTCACAGGCAATGCTGACGATGGGAGATGATCCTAGTTGTCGTAACCTTCCTGGGGTCCATCCTCCAGGTACTCCTCTTCATAGTCTGGCCATGGGAATAGCCAGGGACAAAGCCATGAGTACTCTTTAAGTACTCGCAAACTAATACTAACAAGTAAAGGGGGTTTTGGATAATAGGACACTAGGCTCTAGGGTTGTTTTGCAAAAGCCAGGTTTATAACTACTAAGTTCCAAAGCTAGTCAAGATTTTATAACTCCTAAGTGGGATCTTGTATTCCAGGACACAACTCTGTTGTGGTCAAGTCAAAGTCACAATTCATTTCACAAGTCATTTTGAAAAGTCTGACAGGGGAACAGTATGGCCACTCCAACTGTCCATAACCGCAGACGCGGCTATTCGAATAGTTTGACACTCTGCAGAGATTGTACACTTTCACCACAACATTCGATACATCCATCAGGAACAAATCCTGAATTCACCATACTCAGTATGAGGATAATCAATCCTAACCTTTCAATTACACTCCCTAGTATAAGCACCTCTCCTGTGAGTTTGGCCTCCCAACCATGACCACTGTCATCTTGGGTACTGCACAGGTGGACAATCTTCACAAGGTAGCCTCGGCTCAGACCTTGGCCGTGAGGGAACTAATACTAAGGTATATAAGTTTCCAGTCAAGCCTTACCCAATATTCGGGTATTGTGGTTGTACGCAAAAATTGGAATGGTATCGCATCCAGACAACCATTAGTTTTTTTATAAAGGGCTAAGGCTCATGCCTCAACATTTTTATCACCAGAATCATCAAGTGTTTGGAAACACATGTCCAAAACATTTCAATAGAATGATCCATCATTCCAAGGTTTTCATAACCATTTTTCCACCAAGTATTCCCATCTAAAGTTGATCAAGTTTTATGCTTAGCACTAGCATCTACAGGTGGGGGTAGTACTAATGGGGGGTGGTAACTAGTGGAGTTTCAGCTAAGTCCAACCTTATATCTTAGGCTGATATCAAGGTTTCTAGCTTAGGCCAAATTTTATGCTCTTTATGCAACCTTCAGCACAACTGTCTAGTATCTACCAAACTCTTAGGTAGACTCCAGGTACTTTGATAAAGAAATAAAGTAAGAAGCTTGCCATAAAACTAGGATTGGTTTAGCAAGTGGGTATGGTCACCTATGCTTAAGGCATAAAGTAATCATCTCACAAGTATGGGTTTGTGGCATCAGTAGGGTATCTTGCAAGTGTTAGCTTGCACATTCACTAGTGGTATTAGGCTTGCATAGTTACTAGCTTGCATAGGTCAACTGGATTAGTAAGGCTTGCAATCAATGTCAATATAAGCTTGCCTTGTGCAGAGCAGTGGTTGAAGTTCTCCTCGGCTTCCTCTTCGTAGTATCCTCCTTCCTCCTCGTATCCTTGGTCGGTACTAGCGTCTACGAATAAATACGAGGTACACAATCACCAAACAATACTTAACTACTTGCAATCATCACACACAAGGGTCCTATAGATGATCTAGTATCATCTCTAACATTACAAGGTTAAAGCTTGGTTTAAATCCTTTTTATTTTTAGAAAAGTAATTTCTACTCATTGAAAAACTACTTAAGATTTAATATTCTCCAAACTAAACATGGGATCATGTTGACACATGTCATCACCACATATTGTAGTCCATGGGAATGTGATTTAAAGTGGTGTCACAATTTAATAAGGTTTTACCCTTTTATTTTAATTAATTAAACTGGCTAGAAATGCTTATGAAGCATTCTTTTATTGCTTGAACAATATTTCTGCAAGTAAACCTATATATATTTTTATATATTCTGAAAGGTATGGTTGAATGTGATTTTTGAGAGTTGGAATCAACTCAAAAGCTATTGTGGTTTAAATTTGAAAAATGTTTGAATGCAGAAAAGCTTCTGCCTTGTTATTTTTGCTATGGGTGATCTACAGATCCAAATGACTTGAATCCAACAGGCTTGGATTAAGCAATCATAGACCTTTCCAACAAAATTGGTTTCATCCAATTTGGTGCACTGAATCGATCTGGGTTGATTTTTGAAGTTGGGTACAGAAGTGTGTTTGAAATTTAAAAAGAAAAGGTTTAATTTGAATTGCTGGGCTGCGCGGGAAATTCTAACGGGCCGGCCTGCTAAGCGCAGTGCTCCCGCGGGCTGCTTAAGTGGGTGTCCCCACTCGTCAGTGACACGGGGCTGGGCGAAGCGGTATGGGGCAACGTGGTTCGTTCGATCTAGTTCTAATCCAACGGTTGAGGGTCATCGTCGACGCGAGACAGCTCCGGCGAGAACGAAACCTAGCGCGGCCAGTGAGGGGTGCTGGGGGCTCACCGGGGTACGGGCGAGGGTCGGCGAGGCGGGCGAACGACGAAGTCGACGACGGCGAACCTCCTGGTACCGGTGGCTTCTCCTGGGGCGGCTCCAATCGCTGGCTCCTTTCTTCTCCGGCAGCGGCAGGCTCCAGTGAAATTCCGGCGAGGTGGTGCTCGGCTTGCTCTGAGGATGGTGTGGCACGATCAGTGAGGGGAGGGGAGTGAGATGGTGTGAAGAAATCGTGGGGGGCGGCCTCTATTTATAGTCGAGCGAGGGGACCGTCGGGGCGCACGGTGAGCTCGTCGGGGGCGACGTTACAGGCAGCTAATGGCATGGGCAAGGGTAGGGGACGGTGCTGTGTCTCCTGGCGATGCTCAACGACATGGTCGCGAGGCATGGGGCGGTGTGGTTTGGTCTAGAACGGGCGGTGCTCTGCGCGGCAGAGGCGGCGTCTTCGACGGCGGGCGGTGGCTGTATGGCGCGGGGCGGCAAACGGGGATGTCTGGCGGTCTCCTGGGTCGGTGGTGATCGTGTGTGCACGCGGTGAGGGCGGCGCGTGGTCTGCGGACGCTGGTCGCGGGTGGCGCTCTGGCGCACGCTCGGCATGGTCTGGGCGTGTCTTGTGCGCGTGGTCCAGGGCTTGGCAACGCTCGCGGCTGGGACAGGCAGTGGCGGTGGACGGTGGGCTGCCTCCCAGACATGCTGGCTAGGCTTGCTGCTGCTCCTAGTTTGCTGTCCACATTGGGGTGACATGGGGGTGCTCGGCTGTTCACCATTAATGGCAATGGCAAGCTCACAAGGGTGCTAGTGTTGGTCTAACCTTTCTAGATGATCTACTGGATTGTGTGAGAGCTAACTAGGGAACAAGTTAGGCTCAAAACACTGCACACTATAGTGTTTGTGGGTTTGTTTGATTTGTGTCTGCAACCTGTTTGATGAAATGGCCGCATGAAATCAAGTTTTGAATTTTGAAATGATTTTTGGTGGGTTTGCTAGATTGGTTCTGGTGAGTCTGCAGATGCTTGGGTTTTGAAAGTTGAGCTTGTTTGAGTGGGTTTTGAAAAAGTGGGATCTTCCCATATGAAGAAGATTCAATTTTGAATTGTCATTTAAACTATGCATTTGAAAGTTTCTGGATGATCACAAAGTGGGCCTTGATACTTTGTTATGAGTACATTCAAGGGGTCCAAAGATCCAGAAAAGTTTCTGTTAGGTTTTGAAAGTTTGAGACAGCCAAAGTAGGCATGGGAGTTAAATTGGTCAAAATGACCATTCACTTAATATATTTGTTTTGATTTACTTGTCTTTAGGAAAAGTGTGGGGAATGTTTTAGATGATGTTTATTTCACCTAAGAAACATTTTACAAGCAATGGATCACACAAACAAGGTGGTTTTTAAAGAAATTCAAAATCCATGCATACACATATACATGCATTCATGAATTGATTTAGAAAAGTTTTTGTTAACCCTAAACTTGAGGATTAGTGTTTTGATGATCTAAGTTTGATATTTTTGGGATGTTACACCTAGTTGTTGTGAACAGTTCAAGTTCAACGCCTGATACGTCCATTTTGCATCACTATTTTATATCATAATTTACTGTTATTCATTGATATATTTCATATTAAGAGGTGATACTTATGTTATTTCATCTATTTTTGCATGTTGGATGACTTTTGGAGGATGAACTGCCGGAGTCAGGATTCTGATGGAAAAAGCGGTGTCCAGATGCAATATTCGCGAAGATCAGAAAATTCTAGAAAATATATGGAAATCCCTATTTTTCCTGAAGACAAACGAAGCTAGAAGGGGAAGTGGAGATGGGCCACAGGGGGCCCACACCACCCCTGGCACAGGCCCCCCTGGGCCGCGCCACCAGGTGGTGTGGCCACCCTGGCCCACCTCTGGCATTGCCCTTTCGCCTATAACATCCCCCCAAAACCCTAAGACTGGGGGAGCGACCATAGAAAGATTTTGTTGCCTCTGCGGGGCGGAAACTATAGAGAGAGAAAGAGCTCTCTGGCAGGCAGAATTCTGCCGGGGAATTTCCTTCCTAGAGAGGGGAGATCGGCGCCATCAACACCGTCATCAAGCTAGACTTCATCGGGATCATCATATTCACCATCATCTCCACCATCACCATCACCACCACTCCATCCCGCTGTAACAATTGGGTTGAATCTTGCATAGTTCTTAGGGAAAACTTTCCCGGTGTTGATTACTTATTGTAGTTGATGCTATTGAGTGGAACCATTGAATTATTGTTTATGTTCATATTGTTACTTATCACTATTTCATCTTTGATCTTGATCCATATGATGTCTCGTGAGTAGTTCGTTTAGTTCTTGAGGACATGGGAGAAGTCATGTTGTTAGTAGTGGAATTGTGTTGAGAAATATTCAATGGTTTGATATTTAAGTTGTGGTGTTATTCTTCTAGTGGTGTCATGTGAACGTCGACTACACGATACTTCACTTTTATGGGCCTATGGGAATGCATTGTGTATTTGGCAACTAATTGTGGGGTTGCCGAAGTGACAGAAACCTAAACCCCCATTAGGAAACCTTTGCACAAGGGAGTGTAGGATCTCAAAGTTTAATGATTTGGTCAGGTTATTATCTTAATTACTTCCTTGTAGTTGCGGATGCTTGCAAGGGTTTTAATCACAAATATGTATTAGTCCAAGTAAGGTCGGTATATTAACATAGGTTCACCCACACAACACTTATCCAACCAAAGAAGATTAATCAACTATATGAAGCGAAAGCACTTGATAATATTCCCATGTGTCCTCGAGAATGTTTGGTCTTGTCCTTTGCTGAAGAAAGAATTGGGCCACTTGCTCAATTATTATTATTGTCTTTATTTACTCGCACTTTATTTGTCTTCATTATAAAAAAATCCGTTTGCTAAGTATTTCCAGAGAATTCCTGATCCAAACCACTAGTCAACACCTTCTGCTCCTCGTTGGGATCGACACTCCTATTTATAGAAAGTACTATGTACACCCCGTATACTTGTGGGTCATCAAGACTATTTTCTGGCGCCATTGCCGAGTGAAGAGCTATTGAAGAGTGGAACTGGTAAAGGAAATTTCTACTGTGAGTATTGTTTTTATTTCTGTTTGTTACTTTGTTTTCAATGTGGATAATTCACTTAGTTTCCTATTTGGGAAGGCTACTACCACTGCTAAGGTAGTACATGAAGCACCCTTGCTGAATTAGATCCTTTTAAAATACCTACAAAAATTGTTGATCGTGTTATGGATAACTACTATTTTGGAGATGGAACTGTCCATCATGGTGATCATTTTATTTTTATACACGAATTGTGCGGGTTGTTCAAGTGTGAAGGTATTACAAAGGAACAAGTTAATAAAAAGTTCCTCTCTATATCATTGAAAGGCAGAGCTGAGGAATAGTATAAGCTGCTAAAGAATGGGCAATCTATGGTATGGGAGGAAATTGTACCTCTATTTTATTCTAAATTCTATCCTCCTAGTGAGATTCATAAAGACCGGAATCAAATATATAACTTTTGTCCTCGTGATGGAGAGAGTACAACCCAAGCTTGGGGGAGATTGAAATTACTAATGCTCAAATGTCATATTCATGAGCTTCCTAATAATATTATTATTAATAACTTTTATGCAAGGCTTACTCTACATGATAAGGATTTATTGGATGCTTCTTGTGCTGGATCATTCACACGTATGAAACAAGAATCTAAATGGGATCCTCTAGACCGTATTCAAGAAAATACTGGAGCATGGGAGAATGACAAAAGAAGAAAGTTAGGTATAAATTATGATTATGAATGCATAAAATCTTTTATGGGAACTGATGACTTTCATAATATTAGTGCTGCTTATGGTCTTGATTCCCAAAGTATAGCTAATTGTTTTAAGGCCTTTGCCTCTTATATTGAAATTCCTAAAAAGGATTGGAACAAGTACCATGCACCTTATAAAGATATTGTTAATCATGTTCCTGCTAGAAATACTAAAGTTTATACTGTTGATCATATTTTGCATGAACCTGATATTGAGAAAATAACTTTCCCTTCTAAGGTAAAGGAACATTCTATGATAGCTAGTGTGGTGAACAAAAGTACAAAGAAAGTTGTAGAACCTGATGAACAAATAAATGTTGAACCTGCAGTAGCAATTGTGAAAGACCTTGTCACTAAAAATGTAGAAGATGGGCACATTATCTTCCGTGAAGATGCTTCTAATATTGTCTCACATCCTAGTAAAGCTAGAAAAGCTAGTGTCTATATGCTTTCTGTTAGAATTGGTGATCATTGCTATTATGGTTTATGTGATATTGGTGCAAGTTCAAGTGCTATCCCTTATGACCTTTACAAACAAATTATGCATGAAATTGGTCCTTGTGAACTTGAAGACATTGATGTGTTTATTCACCTTTCTAATAGAGAGACCGTCTGCCCAATTGGTATTGTAAGATACGTGGAAGTGCTTTGTGGTAAGACTAAATATCCTGCTGATTTTCTAGTACTTGGTAAAGCTGCTAGTAAAACTTGTCCTATCATTTTTGGTAGACCTTTCTTGAAAACTTGTGGAGCTATTATAGATTGCAGGAAGGAGAAAATTTTAACTAAATTTGATGGGGAATCTTATGAGTTTAATTTTCCAAATTTGCTAAAACGCCTTATGAAAATGATTTTCCTAATGAGGATTTCAGAGTTGAACAACTTTCTTCTATTTCTCTTGCTCCTAACAATGCTCTGCAGCAATATATGGAATATCATGAAAGTGAGATCTTCATGGAAGAAAGAAATGAGATCGATGAGATTTTTCTTCGTCAACCCGATATGCTTAAACATAACCTACCTGTGGAAGATTTGGGTACCACATTACCACCTAAAGAGGATCCTGTCTTCAATCTAAAACCTCTACATGATGATCTTAAATATGCTTATCTAGATGATAAGAAAATATATCATGTTATTATTAGTTCTAAACTTTCAGGAAAGGAAGAGGAAAGATTATTGGAACTATTGAAGAAACACCGGGGAGCTATGGGTTATACTCTTGATGATTTAAAAGGGATTTCTCATACTATATGTCAACATGCTATTAATATAGAACCTGATGCAAAGCCAGTTGTTGAACATCAACGCCGTTTAAATTCTAAGAGGAAGGAAGTGGTAAGAAATGAGGTATTAAAACTTCTTGATGCTGGTATTATTTTTCCTATTGCTGATAGTAATTGGGTTAGTCATGTTCATTGTGTCCCTAAGAAAGGAGGAATTACAGTTGTGCCAAATGAAAATAATGAGCTTATACCTCAAAGAGTAGTAGTTGGTTATAGGATGTGCATTGATTTTATAAATGTGAATGAAGTCACTAAGAAAGATCATTATCCTCTACCTTTTATTGATCAAATGCTAGAAAGGTTGTCCAAGAAGACTCGCTTTTGTTTTCTTGATGGTTATTCCGGGTTTTCTCAAATTGCTGTTAAAATGCAAGACCAAGAGAAAACCACTTTTACGTGTCCTTATGGAACTTATGCTTATAGGCTTATTCCTTTTGGTTTGTGTAATGCTCCTGCTACTTTTCTGAGATGTATGTCTGTTATCTTTCATGGTTTTTGTGAAGAAATTGTGGAAGTATTCATGGACGATTTTTCCGTCTATGGAACTTCCTTTGATAATTGTTTGCACAACCTTGATAAAGTTCTATAGAGATGTGAAGAAACTAATATTGTTCTTAATTGGGAGAAATGCCACTTCATGGTTAATGAAGGAATTGTCCCTGGACATAGAATTTCTGAAACAGACATTGAAGTTGACAGAGCCAAAGTTGAAGCAATTGAGAAAATGCCCTGCCCTAGGGATGTTAAAGGTATTCGTAGTATCCTTGGTCATGCTGGTTTCTATAGAAGGTTTATTAAATATTTCTCCAAGATATCAAAACCTCTTACTAATCTTCTCCAAAAAGATGTACCTTTTGTTTTTTATGATGATTGTAAGGAAGCATTTGAAACTCTAAAGAAAGCTTTAACTACCTCTCCTATTGTTCAACCACCTGATTGGAATTTACCCTTTGAAATTATGTGTGATGCTAAAAAGTTGAATGTTATCCATTATGCTAGTAAGACTCTTGATGCTGCTCAAAAGAATTATGCTACTGCTGAAAAAGAGTTCTTAGTTGTAGTCTTTGCTTGTGATAAGTTTAGACCTTATATTGTTGATTCAAAAGTTACTATTCATACTGATCATGTTGCTATTAAATACCTTATGACAAAGAAAGATGCTAAGCCTAGGCTTATAAGATGGGTGTTTCTTTTACAAGAGTTCGTAGATAGGAAAGGTGTTGAAAATCCTGTTGCTGATAATTTGTCTCGATTGGAAAACATTTCTTTTGATCTTATGCCTGTTAATGATAGTTTTCCAAATGAATAGTTGACCGCCATAAAGGTAAGCTCGCGAGAGAGTCCTAGGTATGCTTATTATGCTAACTTTATTGTTTCCAAGTATTTGCCTCCAACCTTTACAACCCAGCAAAGAAGGGAATTCTTTTACGATTTGAGGCATTATTTTTGGGATGACCCCCATTTATATAAAGGAGTGGATGATATTATTCGAAGATGTGTTACAGAATATGAACAACAAGAGATATTGAGAAAATGTCATGGTAGTGCCTATGGAGGACATCATGCTGCAGATAGAACCGCACAAAAGGTTCCACAATCAGGTTTCTATTGGTCTACTCTTTTTAAAGATGCAAGAAAGTTTATTTTATCATGTGATGAATGTCAAAGAGTTGGTAATATTTCTAGACGCAATGAAATGCCTATGAATTACTCTCTTGTTATTGAACCATTTGACTGTTGGGGTTTTGACTTTATGGGTCCTTTTCCTCCTTCAAAAGGTTATACTCATATTCTTGTTGCTGTTGATTATGTTACTAAGTGGGTAGAATCCATACCTACGAAAAGTGTTGACAGTGAGACCTCTTTAAAAATGCTTAAAGATGTTATTTTTCCTAGGTTTGGTGTGCCTAGATATCTCATGACTGATGGAGGTTCTCATTTTATTCATGGTGGTTTTAGGAAGACCCTTGCTAAGTATGATGTTAATCATAGAATTGCTTCAGCTTATCATCCCCAAACCAATGGGCAGGTAGAACTGTCAAATAGAGAAATCAAATCTATTTTGCAAAAGACCGTTAATAGATCTAGAAAAAATTGGGCTAAAAAGTTGAATGATGCTTATGGGCTTATAGAACTGCTTATAAAAATCCTATGGGAATGTCTCCTTACAAAATGGTTTATGGGATATCTTGTAACTTGCCTTTAGAATTAGAACACAAAGCTTATTGGGCAGTGAAAGAACTGAATAGAGATTTTAAACTTACTGGTAAGAAAAGATTGCTTGACTTGAGTTCTTTAGATGAGTGGAGAAGTGAAGTTTATGAAAATGCTAGACTCTTTAAATAAAAAGAAAAAGATGGCATGATAGGAGAATTCTTAAGAGAGTGTTCCATGTTGGTGAGAAAGTTCTATTGTATAGGTCTCATCTCAGATTTTTTGCAGGAAAACTACTCTCAAAATGGGAAGGGCCCTTCATTATTGAAGAGGTGTAACGTTCAGGTGCAATCAAAATCTCCTCATTAAGAGACAACACTACATAAGTGGTGAATGGTCAAAGGCTCAAACACTATATTTATGGAGACTCTTATAATGAAGATATTGATATTATTCAAGTGGTGACTCTGAAAGAATTTATTAAAGACCAAACTCAGGAATCTGCAGATTCCGTTTACGAATAGGTAATAGTTCTGGTAAGAAAAGGTTCACGAAAACTTGGCAATTTATATTTTTGCAGTTATTATTCAATATGGAAGCTAACGAGTCGAAAGAGGGAAGGAAACGGAGCCCGGGTGGCTCACACCACCCTGTGGCGCGGGCCCACCTGGCCTCGCCACCAGGTGGTGTGACCACCACGGAGCCCGTCTCCGTCCTGTTTCGCCCAGTACCTTCCTTATGTCGAAAAACTTCGTAATATATAATCCCCCAGACCCCTCGAGGTCCGTATATTGTGTTCTTGTCGTGTTTTTGTTTCGATTTGTTTCTGTCAGACAGATTCTCAGTTTTGGAGCCATAATGTCTTCCTCTGGATCACCAAGGAGGATTCCTCCGCGGACATCATCAACCCATACATGTATGAGTTGAAGATCCACCCTAAGGAGTTGTTGCTCAAGGATGGGAAGGTATAGATAAAAGAGGTTCAGGGCCCTAAAGGAGAAGGCAGTCTGGAAGATAGGATGGAAGCCTTGGAGCAAGAAGTTTTTAGGTATAAGAAGATGGCAGAATGCAAAGTGGACGCCATCCATAAGATAAGTTCAGAACTCATCGCCGAACACAAGAAGGAGACTGCCAAGCTTCGGTATGAATTCCTCTCGCTCCATCAGACCACCAACCAATTACAAGCACAACTCTATGACATGCAAAATCAAGACTATGAGTATGAGGCTAGGTTTAAAGGCATAAGTTCTGCTGGTAGTTTCAGGATATTGGGAACCAATACATCCTTTGTTGATGGGGAGCCTTTATCTTAGAAGTCTGATGATGACAAGGAAACACCACCACCGCCAAAGGAGTAACTCATCATCAGGTTTTGGCATCCCCTTGGTTTGTTCCAAGCTTGGGGGAGTGCTGCGGTATCACATCATTATCTTTCATCTTTTACCTTTTTAGTAGAGTCATATCATGAATAGAGAAGTTATCATATAGGATGGTTTGCATTGTGGAAGTATATCTCCTCTAGTTGGTTATCTATGTATCCCTTGGTGTGAGTGCCATTATGGATTATTAATGAAAAGTTTCATCATTTACTTTTTGCACATCTTATTTTAGTTTGTACTTTATGTTATATGATTGATCTTGTTGTTAGTATTGGTATTACTTTGGGAGCATCAAGTAAATTTAGTTGGTTTTGGCAAACCTAGCTTTTGTCAATAGTAACACTTTTTGATAATTGAAAGGAAAAAGAGAAAAGTACTAGTATATATTATTCAATTTTATTTCTTTCTTGATTGGCTCATAAGCTTAGTATTCTTTAGTTAAGATCTTTTGTGTTTTCAAGCAAGATTGCATGATTGTTTCTATCACTTGTATGTTTGTTTGTTTCCTTCAACTCTTATGCTTGCTACCTAGCCTTACTAGACAAAAACCTGTACTGAGAGGGAATGCTTCTGATGCATCCAATCATTGAACTAAAACATATGCCATTTGTGTCCACCATACCTACCTATTAGCATTATTGCTATTCCAAGTAAATTCTCGAGTTTCATCTATCTTCCAAATTAAAAATTCTTTTGTTATGTGAAAACTAGTTAGTAAAGCTCTCACGAACTTGACAACACACCTTATTTTCTTGCACCCTAATAAACTTGAACCATTGTGTCATATATGTTGTATATGCTTGCACTTATAAGTTGGGAATTAGCAGAACCATGTTTTCATGGGGAACGCTTTCAACACCTGTACATATTACCAGTTGATATCATGATATTTTGTTTATGGATCGGCGGTGTGAAATAAAAGGGGAGCTTGTAAGTCCATGGAGTTATGTATATGTGTTAGAGAAACGCCTGGGCGGCTGATACGTCGTAAACGTATCTATAATTTTTGATGTTCCATGCTTTTTTAGTATCAACTTTGCTTTGCTTTGTCTACACTTTGAGGTATTTTTATACATTTTTTGGGACTAACCTATTAACAATATGCCATAGTACCAGTTGCATGTTTTCTGCTGTTTTTGGTTTCAGAAAAGCTAGTAAGGAAATATTCTCGGAATTGGACGGAACAAAAGCCAAAGTCAATATTTCACTGAGGAGAACACAGAGACCGAAGGGCAACCAGAGGAGGTCCACGAGGCCGCCACACCCTAGGGTGGCGCGGTCCCCCTAGGGCACGCCACCACCAGGTGTGTCCGCCTCAGGTGCCCCTGCCCCGCCTCTTCACCTATAAGAGTCCCCCGATACCAAAACCCTAAACACCCGATCACATCTCCATGAAATAGTTCGTAGCCGCCGCCACCATCGTCCCTAGATCGGGGGATCTGAAGCTTTTCCCGGCACCCTACCGGAGGGGAGAGATCATCCTGGAGGCCTTCTTCATCACCATGCCAACTTTTGGTATGATGCGTGAGTAGTTCACCCTTGGACTATGGGTCCATACAGTAGCTAGATGGTTGTTTCTCCTCCTTTGTGCTATCATGTTTAGATCTTGTGAGCTCCGTTCATGATCAAGATCATCTATTTGTAATCATACATGTTGTGTTTGCGGGGATCTGATGGATATTGAGATTACTATTGTCAGATTGATTATTGATTCTATCATGCCTTATTTATTATTGATTCTATCATGTCTGTGTTGTTTGAGATCTTGCATGCTCTCCGTTTCTAGTAGCTATCTTGGCCAAGTAGATGCTAGTGACTCTAAGAGGGAGTATTTATGCTCGATAGTGGGTTCATGCCTCTATTAAATCTGGGGAAGTGACATGAATCTCTAAGGTTATAGATGTGTTGTTTCTACTAGGGAGAAAACAATGATCTTTTGTTCATGGAACAATTGTATTGTTTACTTTACACACATTGCTTAACAGAGTTATCCGTTGCTTGCAACATAGTACTAGAGGGGGTTAAGATGATAACCTAAAGGTGGATTACTAGTCATAGATGCACTTGGATGGCGGTCTATGCATATTGTTGTAATGCCCAATCGAATATCATAGGAATCATGAATGTCTAGTATTGCATTCTTATGCCTTGCTCAGTCCTGTCAATTGCCCCTCTGTAATTTGTTTACCCAGCATGTTATGTTATTTATCTTAAGTAGAACACCTCTAGTGAACCGTGGACCCCGGTCCAATCTTTACCATTGATATATCATCTACTGTTATTGTTTACTTTCTGCAAGCAACCATTACCTTCCACACTATACGTTTAATTCTTTGTTTTAAACAAACCAGTGAGATTGACAACCTCACTGTAAGTTGGGGCAAAGTCTTGAGTTTGTGTTGTGCGGGATTCCAAGTTGCTAGCAACACCTTGGAGTTGTTTCCTTGCTCCTACTGGTTCGGTAACCTTGGTTTCATAACTGAGGGAAAATTTGCCACTGTGCTCATCATACCTTCCTCTTGGGGTCTCCCAACTGAAGCTCTATAATTGATCCACGTCAGCGGCTAGCCTAAGCCATGCCTAATCATGGTGGAAACTTGCAGCATAACCATAGTGAGCAATCTATGAAGCATCCTCAGAAAAAATATATATAAAAAAGGAGAGGAGAAAAAATACATGCACCGTTCTCATGGTAAATAAAGGATCGCTAAGATGCTCACTATCTGTTGCCTTGTCATTTTGATATGGGATATCTCCTGTGTCATGGGGCTAGGGGTACCTCGTTGGAGGTTCTCTATGATACACATATACTTACAATGACAAGAACTTGCTTGTGACTAAAGCGGAGTAGCATGAGGAACGACCCTCGTACTCAAGGGACGTGAGATTGCCAACTTATGATTTGTCAAGCATATACTTCATATTTGTTCACTTTAACCTTAATCACCTCAAGATGCTTATGATAGGGGCAATGAGAGCTCAAAGCTAGTAAGTACCATAATCTTTTGGTAGCTCTGTATGAAACTTGAAATCCCTGCTTCCCTCTGTGAAGAGCCTATCTTCTACTTCTTTGTTGAGTCAGTAAACCTATTCCTTTCTATCTCCAGCAAGCATTTGAGTTGTTGTGATTCAATCATTCATATGATGATTTATTCAATCTTGTTTCTTATGTTCCTTGTTTTGCACATTGCTCTTATCTAAATGAATATTACTTTGAAATCTATCGTTGTGAAAAGCCCTTTATGTTTGAACAAGAAATTCCTGCTTTATAAGCTTTAGTATAAAAGCTTTGCTTGAAAACTAAGTATGATTTGTCAACTGTTCTCTGACCAAGAACAAGGTGTGCCATTACCAATTATGATTTTCTTTATGCATCTATATTGTGACTCCCATACTCGTTGCAAGTTAAGTTATATAATGTTGAGTTGTTTTCTATTATGACTTATGCATTAATGAATGTGATGCTTCTTGTCCGTATTCTTTTTATAGACACTTCACTCGATAAACATGAGGTCATATTTACTAAGCTTAGTTTTCGCTTGGGGACAAGCGAGGTCTAAGCTTGGGGGGAGTTGATACATCCATTTTGTATCACTATTTTTGTTGGGACACGAAGAGATAAAACAAAACTTTTTCCTCTAACGTGGAGATCCCAAGATCTAGTTGAGGTAGAAGGCCACGAGGATTACCACTAGACGCGCAGTTGCGGATTACTGATGAAGCGCGTCAGTTAATGCAGTGTAGTCCTCAAGATCCGATCCGATCACGATCGTCCTGGTGCTGGTTGGTGCTTGACGTGGAGCACTTCCTTGGAAACCCCAAGAGCAATGTGTGATGAGCACAACAGCAAGTATTCCCTCAGTAGAGACCGAGGTTATCGAACCAGAAGGAGGAAGGAAACGTCACACAGGTGTTGCAAGCAACACAGAAACCTGCACAACACAAACTCAAGACTTTGTCCCAACGAACAGTGAGGTTGTCAAGCTCACCGGTTTGCTGTAACAAAGGATTAACTGTATGATGTGGAAGGTAATGGTGGTTTGCAGCAAGTAAATAGTAACAGTGGAGGATATATCAGTGGTAAAGATTGGACAGTAAAGATTGGAAGGTAATGGTGGTTTGCAGCAAGTAAACAGTAACAATAAATGAGGAGCAAAAAGCAACTTTTCTCTCCTCATAGGGAAGTGTTCAATACCTTTCTTGAATGGAAAATGATATTTAATGGTGCCTTCTTTCATATCAATTATGGCACCAACAGTTCTAAGAAAAGGTCTTACCAAAGTAATAGGACAAGAAGCATTGCATTCAACATCCAAAACATAGAAATCCACAGGGACATAAGCATTGTTAACCATAATGAGAACATCATTAATACTTCCCATGAGCTTCTTCTTAGCATTATCATTAACTGGGACATCCAAATAACAATCTTCAAAAGGTGGCAAATCAAGCATTTCATAAATCTTCCTAGGCATAATAGAGACACTAGAATCAAGATCACATGATTGAGATCAAAGTCATTCACTTGCATATTAATAATGGGTTCCAAACTATCTTCTACTTTCCTAGGAATAGAAGCTTTGTGTTTTAACTTCTCTTCCTTAATCTTAACAAGAGCATATGTAATGTGTTTGGTGAAAGCAACATGCATATCACTAGCATCAGGACTTCTAGCAAGCTTTTGTAGGAACATAAATCACTTCAGAAATATTGCAACCATCTATATCAAAACCAAACTTGGCATCACTAGTAGTATACTCATTAGGCTTAGGCATTGTAGGAGGAGGAATAGGGACTTCTTGTGGTTTAGTGGTGATGGTGCACACACTATTGTTTCTATCAATTTCAGCTTCTCTTTCCCATTTAGCATGAAGTTGGGATAACAGTCTAACATTTTCATCAATAGTAACTTGTATGGCATGAGTGGCAGCAAAGGTACTTTCCATGGTTTCAAGTTTAGCAGCCATTTTATTAATCAAGGAGGACTGAGCTTCAAACAAAGAGGATATATTTTTCTCAACATTTAAAAGCTTTTCCTCTATATCCTTGTTGAAAGTGGTTTGTTTACTAATAAAGTCTTTGAGCATGACTTCAAGTTTAGAGGGGGCACTTCTAGCATTCTTGTAAGAGTTTCCATAGGAATTTCCATTATTAGGAGGATAAGGCCTATAGTTGTTACCAACAAAATTATTCCTATAAGCATTGTTGTTGAAATTGTTGTTTCTAATGAAGTTCACATCAACTTGCTCTTCTTGAGCAACCAAAGAGGCTAAGGGAACATGATTAGGATCTAAGGGAGTTTTCCCATTAACAAGCATAGCCATAATAACATCAATCTTATCACTCAAAGAGGAGGTTTCTTTAACATAATTTACCTTCTTACCATGTGGAGCTCTCTCAGTGTGCCATTTAGAGTAGTTAACCATCATATTATCAAGGAGTCTTGTTGCAACACCCAAAGTGATGCCCATAAAGGTGCCTCTAGCAGCTGAATCCAACAGGTTTCTTGAGGAGAAGTTCAAACCTGCATAAAAAGTATGGATAATCATCCAAGCAGTGAATCCATGAGTGGGACAATTCTTAACCAAAGATTTCATTCTTTCCCAAGCTTGAGCAACATGTTCATTATCAAGTTTTTTAAATTCAATAATGTCACTTCTCATAGATATAATCTTAGCAAGAGGTTAATACTTTCCAATAAAAGCATCTTTGCACTTAGTCCAAGAATCAATACTATTTCTAGGCAAGGATAGCAACCATTCTTTAGATTTTCCTCTCAAGGAGAAAGGAAACAGCTTGAGCTTAATAATATCTCCATCTACATCCATATACTTTTGCATATCAAAGTTCAACAAAGCTATTGCGATGGGCAGCAGCATCATCAGAACTAGCACCAGAAAATTGCTCTCTCATCACAAGATTCAACAAAGCAGGCTTAATTTCATAAAAGGTAGCATTAGGAGTAGGTGGAGCAATATGAGTTCTTAGGAAATCATTGTTGTTGGTGCTAGTGAAGTCACACAACTTGGTGTTCTCAGCAGAGTTCATTTTGGCAAAGGTGGGCAAGCCAAAAATAGCAGTAGCATCTAGAGCAGGAAGTAATTTTTTTGTGTTTTTGAATAAAGAAAGCAAACCAAACTAGACTAATTTTTTTGGAGTTTTTGAAAAAAAAGAGGCAAACAAAACCAAGCAAAATAAACTAAGCAAACTAAAAACAAAGTAAAGAGAAAGGAAGTGAAGGACTCCCCTTGTGAAGACTTCCTTGGCCTCCCCGGCAACGGCGCCAGAAAACTTGTTGGTGCTTGACATGGAGCACTTTGTTGGAAACCCCAAGAGCAAGGTGTGATGAGCATAGCAGCAAGTCTTCCCTCAGTAGAGACCGAGGTTATCGAACCAGAAGGAGGAAGGAAACATCACACAGGTGTTGCAAGCAACGCGGAAACCTGCACAACACAAACTCAAGACTTTGTCCCAACAAACAGTGAGATTGTTTACTTGCTGCAAACCACCATTACCTTCCACACCATACAGTTAATCCTTTGTTACAACAAATAGTGAGGTTGTCAAGCTCACTGGTTTGTTGTAACAAAGGATTAACTGTATGGTGTGGAAGGTAATGGTGGTTTCCAGCAAGTAAACAATAACAGTGGAGGATGTATCAATGGTAAAGATTGGACCGGGGTCCATAGTTCACTAGAGGTGCTCTCCTTAGATAAACAACATGGCATGAATGGTAAACAAATTACAGCAGGGAAATTGACAGGAACTGAGCAAGGCATAACAATGCAGTACTAGACAAAAAGATCCTACGCGATTCAATTGGGCAATACAACAAGATACATAGACCGCCATCCAATTGCATCTATGACTAGTAGTCTACCTTTGGGTTATCATCCGAACCCCCTCCAGTATTAAGTTGCAAGGAACAGACAACTGCTTTAAGCAAAGTGTATAAGGTAAACAATCCACTTGTTCCATGAACAAGAGACCGTTGTTTTCTCCCTAGTGGCAACAACACATCTACAACCGAAGAGATTTCTGTCACTTCCCTTGGAAACTAGAGGCATGAACCCACTATCGAGCATAAATACCCCCTCTTGGAGCACTAGCAACTACATGGCCAAGATAGCTACTAAAAACGGAGAGCATGCAAGATCATAAACAACACAGACATGATAGAATCATAAAGACAAAACCATTAATCAATCTGACATAGTAATCTCAATATCCATCAGATCCCCACAAACACAACATGCATGATTACAAATAGATTAGATCTTGATCATGAACGGAGCTCACAAGATCTATACATGAAAGCACAAGGAGGAGATACAACCATCTAGCTACTACATGGACCCGTAGTCCAAGGTGAAACTACTCACGCATCATACCGGAGAAGAAGGCCTCCAGGATGATCTCCCCTTCGGCAGGGTGCCGGGAAGAACTTTAGATCCCCCGATCTAGGGATGATGGTGGCGGGGGCTACAGACGGTTTCGTGGAGTTTTGATCGGGTGCTTAGGGTTTCTGCATCGGGGGTTTCTTATAGGCGAGGAGGCGAGGCAGGATGTGTCCAGGGGGCCCACACCCTGCCCAGGCGCGGCGCCTGGGGGGTGTGGCCACCCCGTGGCGCCCCTCCGTCTCGTCTTCTGGATTCGTGTCGCCCACGGTAAAATATTGACTTTGGCTTTTGTTCCGTCCAATTCCGAGAATATTGATTTTCTGCCTTTCTGGAACCAAAAACAGAAGAAAACAGGCAACTGGCACTGTGGCAACTTGTTAATAGGTTAGTTCGAGAAAAGATATAAAAACACCTCAAAGTGTAGACAAAGCAAAGCAAAGTAGATACTAAACAAGCATGGAACATCAAAAATTATAGATACGTTTCCGACGTATCACTGATCGTACAACACCTCTGCTGGTATCCACACGTACAAGGAGGAGCGCCAGCGGTGAACTGCTAGGTTCGTTACAACGGCTGGACTGCTGTGGAGCTAGGGTTTCCAATGCATGGAATGACCACCGATCAACCCTCCTGGGTTTCTGTACCCCACTATATATAGGGAGTGAACGTGCGCTCCACTCACTCGTGGCCCATTCACTAAAGCCCATATAATATTAGTTATCGTGAGTCTGACTCACTGACTCAGTCCAAATCCGGCTAGGGTCCAACCCACCCAGATTTCTGATTCAGATCCAATCCGAACTTGCTCCCGCTCTTAAGTGTGTGACCCCGCAGGCTCATGGCTACTTGGACACGGTTGGAGTCCGACTCTCAATCGATCAGTTGGTAGTGGCTCCTAGCAGATAGTGCCGACTCCCAAGTACCAAAGAGTCATAACGACTTGCCTTTCCAATGCGACTTGCGTCTGAGTCTCTTTTGCCTCACGATATACCTTGTCAGACTATAGGCTAATATTTGTCATCCCTTAAATAGTCCGACTCTCTTCTCGATCCGAGATAAGTGATTCATCCGACTAACTCTTAGTCGATCGCCTCGGTTAACAATTAACTGAGTCATGCATGGCCATGTTTTCTAAATCATATCATCCGAGAGGGCCGAGAGAATATCTCTCCGAGTGGAGGGGCAAAATCCCATATTGGTTATTCACATCACGCATCTTGATTCTTAGTCGACCCGAACTCTGCCGTTATAACTGCCCAGTTACGGATCAGCATTTGACAGAACCTAAGTCGGTGATCCTCAACTCGGACTGTGCAACAACCTCGGGTCTAAGGATTACATTAATTGAGATATACAAATGACAACTTGTTCGTTGTACCTCAATATGGGTCAATCCGACTCGCTAAACTCTTTAGCCGAATCTGCGTAAGTCGAAATAGCATCTCCATGCCCATGAAAAGTGGAACCGAGTCATCAAGCCGACTTTCACATTGGTCTAAGTTGTGTGTCCAACATAACCTCAATGACCAAGGATATTTAGAATGGACAGCATGATAGTATAGTTCCACAACCGAATCACATATTCAATGATATACATCAGATGTTCACACAAGGACAACTTAATATCTTTATGAATACAATGGGAAATATCATCATACATGATTTCCTCTAGGGCATATTCTCAACAATTTTATATCATAATTTACTGTTATTTATTGATATATTTCAT
This sequence comes from Avena sativa, assembly GCA_916181665.1. Taxonomy (NCBI): domain Eukaryota; kingdom Viridiplantae; phylum Streptophyta; class Magnoliopsida; order Poales; family Poaceae; genus Avena; species Avena sativa. Next base: position 327,800,438 of record OV702279.1, read on the forward strand.
ATCAAGAGGTGATAGTTATGTTATTTCATCTATTTTTGCATGTTGGATGACTTTTGGAGGATGAACTGCCGGAGTCAGGATTCTGATGGAAAAAGCGGTGTCTAGATGCAATATTCACGAAGATCATAAAATTCCAGAAAATATCTGGAAATCCCTATTTTTTCAGAAGACGGAGGAAGCTAGAAGGGGACGTGGATATGGGCCACAGGGGACCCACACCACCCCCTGGCGTGGGCCCCCTTGGGCCGCGCCACCAGGTGGTGTGGCCACCCTGGCCCACCTCTGGCATCACCCTTTCGCCTCTAACATCCCCCAAATGGTTCCAGAGCAGCAGGAGGAGGAGGATGCCTAGACCCCAGACACATGATGGAGAATCACTTGCTGGGTGTGAGCCATCTCATGGCGCTGCCGGTAGGCCTCATACTGACCCTTGTGAGTGTCAACCCCCATGCACAAAATGTTCCGTTGGAACCAGTTCAGCTGCTTGACCTCACGAGCCATAGGAGACACCGCGGGCCTGCGTCCACTAGCCCGTGCATCACACATGAAAGTCTCAGGAGCAGTGGAAGGATGGGAGGTCTTTTGTGCCTTGTTGTAGATCTTCTTGGACTTGTGCACTCCATCCAAATTGCTACCAAACTCCTCATGTGGCAGCATGTGCTTGATAAGCATCATAATATAGGGAGCAAAGGGGGTGGAGAGCCTGTTGAACATTGCATCTGTCATCTCATGGTAGATGTAATCCATGACATCCAACTTGTACCCCGTAGATGACTCGGTATTGGTGGCACATTCATGGGATAAAGCAAGTAGGGGCACCAAGTGACCACGAATCTTATCATTATTGCCCCCGCTCGGAGCAATGTTGTCCCGGAACAAACCAACACGAGCTGCATATAAAGGAGATAGTCCAACGAAAGTACCAGCTACACCATCGGAAGTCAGGCATGGAGCAAGAACGGTATCCTTGTTGGGCTTGATAGGAGAAATGAAATGGTGGCCAGAAGCTGTGCCACGACCATGGAAGGCGTAGCCAAGGACCTGTCCAAAAGTGCGGAAGTTCGACTGAATCATAGTGGTCCCGGTCATCCACTTCATGGTGCGAAGCTCATCTCCGCAAATCACAAGTGTAGAGAAGAATTGCTTCACAACTGATGAGTCATAGCTGCATTGCAAAGTCATGAGATGGTGCATCCCCATTCTGTTGGAATTATGCCCTAGAGGCAATAATAAAGATGTTATTATTATAATTCTTATTCATGATAAAGTTTATATTCCATGCTAGAATTGTATTAAGCGGAAACTTTGATACTTGTGTGGTTTATGAACAACACCGTGTCCCTAGTACGCCTCTATGGACTAGCTCATTGATTAATGATGGTTAAGGTTTCCTAACCATAGACATGAGTTGTCTATTAATAATGAGATCATATCATTGGGAGAATGATATGATGGACAGACCCAAATCAAGCAGAGCAATTAGATCGTGTCATCGTGTTCATCTTTGCGAAGCTTTTTTTCTTATGTCAAATATTGTATTCCTTAGACCATGAGATAATGCAACTCCCTGGTATCGGAAGAAAGCTTTGAGGTCATCAAACGTCATCCTATGAGAGGGTGATCATAAAGGTGTCTCTCAGGTGATCGGAAAGTACTTGTTGGGTTGTATGTATCGAGATGGGATTTGTCCCTCCCAAGTCGGAGAGATATACTTCGGGCCCACTCGGTAATCGATATCAACACCGCTTGCAAGCACGTGGTTAAGGAGTTAATCACAAAGTGATATCGGATTACGGAACGAGTAAAGTACTTGCTGTGAACGAGATTGAACTAGGTATGCCGATACCGACGATCGAGTCTCGGGCAAGTAAAATATCGCGTGACGAAGGGAATACATATATGGGATTAATTGAATCCTGGCATCATGGTTCATCCGATATGATCATCGATGAATGTGTGGGAGTCAATATGGGTTTCCAGACCCCGCTGTTGATTATTGATAGAAGATCATGTCTGCATATTCTCGAACCCGTAGGGTCACACACTTAACGTATCTCGACGCTAGGATAGAATGGATAATTGGTTTATGAGTTTTTTGTTCAGAGTCTCGGATGAGATCCAGGACGTCACGAGAGGTTCCGGAATGGTCCGGAGAATAAGATTCATATAAGGGAAAGCAGTTTTTGGATTTCGGAATTGTTTCGGATTGTTCGGTATTGTACCGGAAGCTTCTAGAACCTTCCGGAGTGGGACCAACGTGGCCCCACTTGTCGGGAGGGGGCGTGGGACTACGAGGGAGTGCCCTGGCCGCATTGGGCCAGGGGCACAAGGCCCCATAGCCCAGCCGGCCAAAACCCTAGGGAAACCTTCTAGAAGGAGGGGAAAAACTCCCCCCCCCCCGCTCCAACCCTTGGGGCCGCCGCCCTAGGGCTTGGAGGAGGGTCCAAGGGGGCCAGCCAGGCCCCTACATATAGAGGTCAGGGGCGCAGACCTCCTCCCCCACTCCTTCAACCCTAGCCGCCATACTTCTTCCCTCCAGATCTCTCTCTCTCTCTCCCGACTGCGCGTAGGCGAAGCCCTGCCGCAGAAACTCTCCACCTTTGCACCACGCCGTCGTGTTGTAGATCCAATCTATCTCTCCATCCCACTTGCTCGACCGAGGAAGGAGGAGACGTCGAGGTGCCGTACGTGTGCATCTCTCGGAGGCATAGCCACTTGCGGTGTTGGATCGGATCGGATCGCGAGGAGGAGAAGCTAGTACGACTACATCAACCACGTTCCGTTGAACGTTCCGCTGTGCGAATCTTAAAGAGTATGAAGATCTCATCTTTCCCCCCTCGTTGTTTGCATCTCCTAGATTAGATCTTGGCTTTCCCGTTCGCATCCGTAGAATTTTTTTGATTTACTATGTTGTGAAACCCTTCAGTGGTATCAGAGCTAGATCTATGCGTAGATGTGTTTCACGAGTAGAACACAACATGCTTGTTGCGGGCGTTGATGTTTTCTGTTGCAAGCCTCTTGTTTGTGTACTTCTTATGACGCGGGATAGTGAGATCGAAGCGGTCCAGGCCAACTTTACGCGACCTCGTTCGCGAGACCGGCTCCGCACTTGACGTGTGGCTTGTTCCACACATGCAGCTGGTGGATGCCAGTTTCTCTCACTATAGTTGTCATGGGATTTACACCGGATGTTGGCAACCATAATATCACCGTTGTGGCTTTCCGTAGGTAAGAATCGTTCTTAGCTTGTTACTCCCGTAAGCCACGTAAAACATGCAACAACAAAGTAGAGGCGTCTAACTTGTTTTTGCAGGGAGTGTTTCTGTGATATGGTATGGCCCAAGATGTGATGTGTATGTTGTATGCAATGATCATGTTTTGTAATATTTCATGACTTGCATGTCGATGAGTACACGATCGGCAGGAGCCATATGGTTGTCTTTATAATTGTGTATGACCTGTGTGTCAACTTCTTATACGCCATGCAATAGCTTTACTTTATCGCTAAGTAGTTAGCAATAGTTGTAGTTGCTATTTGTGGTGGAGGCAATCATGGTGGAGTGATGGAGATCATGCTAGCACGCACAAGATGGAGATCATTGCACGAAGATTGGCTATACCATGTCACATAAAATTATATGCATGTGATGTTTATCCTTTTATGTATCTTATTATGCTTAGATCGCGACGGTAGCATTATAAGATGATTCCTCACTTAAATATCAAGATAAAACTGTGTTCTCCCCATGTATGCACCGTTGTGAAAGTTCATCGTGTTCAAGCATCACGTGATGATCGGGTGCTATAAACTCTACGTTCACATACAACGGGTGCAAGCCAGTTTTGCACACGCGGAAATACTTGGGTTTGACTTGACGAGCCTAGCATGTACAGACATGGCCTCGGAACACAAACCGAAAGGTTAAGCATGAGTCATATGAATGATATGATCGACACTTTGTTGTCCACCATTGAAACCACATCTCTTCTCGTGAAGATCGGATTAGGTGTGGTGAATTTGGATCATGTTCACGAAACAACTTGAGGGATGTTGAATTTAGTGGGAGTTCATCTAGTAATTTGATTAAGTTGAACTAGTTATCATGAACATAGTATAAATTGTACTTGCAAATTTTGTAGATCAAATGGCTAAGTCCAACTTCAACTTCAACGTTTTTGCTGAGAAAGAAAAACTTAAGAACAATGGGTCTAACTTCACCAACTGGTTCCGCAATCTGAGAATCATTCTCTCTGGCGGACAAAAGGACTATGTCCTTGAGAAAGCGCTAGGTGACGCCCCTGCTGTAGATGCGCCGGCTGATGAGAAAGCTGTTTATCAGTCGTGCAAGGATGATTATGGTGTGATTAAGAGCACCATGTTGTTTGCTATGGAATCGAACCTTCAAAATCGTTTTGAGGAGTTCCCCGGGCCCTTTGAGATTCTTGAGGAACTGAAAACTATGTTTCAGACTCAGGCCCGTTCTGAGAGATATGAGATCTCTGAGAAATTCTTTAACTACAAGATGGAGGAAAGGAGTTCCGTTAGTGAGCACGCCATTAAGATGTCGGGCTACACTCAACGCCTTGAGCAACTAGACTGCAAGATTCCAGAGGAGCTCAAGATTGACAGAGTTCTGCAATCACTCCCTCCTAGCTACAAAGGTTTTGTAGTTACGCATAATCAGATTGGTTCCACTAATACGATCACCGAGCTCTTCGCTAAGCTGAAAGCTGCGGAGGTGGACATCAAGAAATATAATCATGTGTTGATGGTCAACAAGCCCCCTAGCTTTAAGAAAGGTAAGGGTGCAAAGAAGCCCTTCAAGAAGGGCAGTGGCAAGCGCGTTGACCCTACAGAGAAGAAGCTCAAGTCTGGACCTAAGCCGGACACTGAGTGTTTCTATTGCAAGGACAAGGGTCACTGGAAGCGCAACTGTCCGAAGTACTTAGCGGACAAGAAGGCTGGCACCATCAAAGGTATATTTGATACACATGTTATTGATGTTTTCCTTACTAGCCCTCGTTGTAGTGCCTGGGTATTTGATACTGGTTCAGTTGCTAATATTTGTAACTCGAAACAGGAGCTACGGAATAGAGGGCGGCTAGCGAGGGATGAGGTGACGATGCGCGTTGGCAACGGATCAAGAGTTGATGTGATGGCCGTCGGCACGCTCTCCTTAGTTTTACCTTCGGGATTAGTTTTAAACCTCAATAAATGTTATTATGTGCCTGCGTTGAGCATGAACATCATATCTGGATCGTGTTTATTGCAATATGGTTATTCATTTAAATCAGAGAATAATGGTTGTTCTATTTATATGAGTAACATCTTTTATGGTCATGCACCTGCTATGAATGGTTTATTTCTTCTGAATCTCGAAAACAATGAAACACACATCCATAACATTGAGGCTAAGAGATGCAAAGTAGATAATGATAATTCTACTTATTTGTGGCACTGTCGTCTAGGTCATATTGGTGTAAAACGCATGAAGAAACTCCATTCTGATGGACTTTTGGAGTCCCTTGATTTTGAATCATTTGACACGTGCGAGCCATGCCTCATGGGCAAGATGATCAAAACCCCGTTCTCCGGAATAATGGAGCGAGCAACAGACTTGTTGGAAATCATACATACCGATGTATGCGGACCAATGAGTATTTCGACGCGCGGTGGTTATTGCTATTTTCTCACTTTTACTGATGACTTAAGTAGATATGGGTATATCTATTTAATGAAACATAAATCTGAAACGTTTGAAAAGTTCAAAGAATTTCAGAACGAAGTGGAAAACCATCGTAACAGGAGAATTAAATTTCTACGATCCGATCGTGGAGGTGAATATTTGAGTTATGATTTTCTCACGCATCTTAAAGCAAGCGGAATCGATTCGCAACTCACGCCACCAGGAAAACCACAACGCAATGGTGTGTCTGAACGCCGGAATTGAACTTTATTGGATATGGTGCGATCGATGATGTCTCTTACAGATTTGTCGTTATCATTTTGGGGTTATGCATTAGAAACCGCTGCATTCACTTTAAATAGGGCACCATCTAAATCCGTTGAGACGACACCGTATGAACTGTGGTTTGGTGCTAAACCTAAGTTGTCGTTTCTTAAAGTTTGGGGATGCGAAGCTTACGTCAAGAAGTTTATGCCGGACAAGCTCGAACCCAAAGCGGAGAAATGCGTCTTCATAGGATACCCTAAGGAAACGATTGGGTATACCTTCTATCACAGATCCGAAGGCAAAGTGTTTATCGCAAAGAACGGATCCTTTCTTGAGAAGGAGTTTCTCTCGAAAGAAGTGAGTGGGAGGAAAGTAGAGCTAGACGAGGTTATTGAACCTTCTCATGAGTTGTAGAGTAGCGCAACACCTGAAATTGTTCCAGTGCCGTCTGCACCAACAATAGAGGAAGCTAATGACAAGGATCATGATGCTTCGGACGATGCTACTACTGAACGTCGCAGGTCGACAAGGTCACATGCCCCTCCTAAGTGGTACGGCAACCCTGTCTTAACTGTCTTGTTGGTAGACAACAGTGAACCTGCGAACTATGAGGAAGCAATGATGAGCCCAGACTCTAAGAAATGGCTAGAGGCCATGAAATCCGAATTGGGATCCATGAGCGAAAACCAAGTATGGACTTTGGTGGACCCTCCTAGCGACCGAAAGGCCGTTGAGTGCAAATGGATTTTCAAGAAGAAAACTGACCCGGATGGTAATGTTACTGTCTATAAAGCACGGCTTGTCGCGAAAGGTTTTAGACAAGTTCAAGGTGTTGACTACGGTGAGACTTTCTCTCCCGTAGCGATGTTTAAGTCCATTCGGATTTTATTAGCAATTGATGCGTTTCATGATTATGAAATATGGCAGATGGATGTCAAGACTGCGTTCCTCAATGGCAACATTGATGAAGAGTTGTATATGATGCAACCCGAAGGTTTTGTCGATCCTAAGGATGCTGATAAGGTGTGCAAACTTCAGCGTTCCATTTATGGGCTGAAGCAAGCATCTCGGAGTTGGAACCTTCGTTTTGATCAAGTGATAAAGAGCTTTGGATTTGTTCCAAATTGCTACGAAGCTTGTATCTACAAGAAAGTGAGTGGGAGCTCAGTGATATTTTTGGTACTATATGTGGATGACATATTGATTATCAGAAATGACATTGACATGCTTAACGATGTGAAGAGTTATTTGAACAAATGTTTTTCAATGAAAGACCTAGGGGAAGCTGCTTATATATTGGGCATCAAATCTATAGAGATAGACAAAGACGCCTGATAGCTTTAAGCCAAAGTACATACCTAGACAAAGTTCTGAAAAGGTTCGGAATGGATAAGGCAAAGAAAGGTTCAGTGCTATGTTGTCAGGTAAGATATTGAGCAGGGCTCAGTGTCCAGCTACGGTAAACGATAGAGAAGCTATGAGCAAAGTGCCTTATGCCTCGGCCATAGGATCTATCATGTATGCAATGCTATGTACTAGACCGGATGTGTCCAATGCTCTTAGTTTGACAAGCAGATACCAAAGTGATCCAGGAGTGGAACACTGGACAGCCGTGAAGAACATCCTAAAGTATTTAAATAAAACTAAAGAAATGTTCTTAGTCTATGGAGGTGATGAACAACTCGTCATAAAAGGTTACATCGATGCTAGTTTTGACACCGACAAGGATGATTCTAAATCTCAGACAGGATACATTTATATTTTGAATGGAGGAGCTGTGAGCTGGAGAAGCTGCAAGCAAAGCGTGATCGCGGGATCTACAGTAGAAGCGGAATACAAGGCTGCTGCAGAAGCGTCAAGTGAAGGAGTTTGGATCAGGAACTTCATCACTGAGCTTGGTGTGGTTCCAAGTGCCTTGGACCCACTGGAGATATTGTGTGACAACACTGGTGCCATAGCACTGGCTAAGGAACCAAGATATCATCCAAAGACCAAGCATATCAACCGCAAGTTTCATATAATTCGAGATTATATAACAGATGGAGATCTGAAGATTAGCAAAGTACATACGGAACTGAATGTCGCAGATCCGTTGACTAAACCTCTTCCACGAGCAAAACATGATCAGCACCTTAGTGCCATGGGTGTTAGATTGTTGCCAGATGTAAACTAGATTATTGACTCTAGTGCAAATGGGGACTGTTGGAATTATGCCGATGTTATTATTATAATTATTGTTCATGATAAATTTTATATTCCATGCTAGAATTGTATTAAGCGGAAACTTTGATACTTGTGTGGTTTATGAACAACACCGTGGTACGCCTCTATGGACTAGCTCATTGATTAATGATGGTTAAGGTTTCCTAACCATAGACATGAGTTGTCGATTAATAATGAGATCATATCATTGGGAGAATGATATGATGGACATACCCAAATCAAGCAGAGCAATTAGATCGTGTCATCATGTTCATCTTTGCGAAGCTTTTTTTCTTATGTCAAATATTGTATTCCTTAGACCATGAGATAATGCAACTCCCTGGTATCGGAAGAAAGCTTTGAGGTCATCAAACGTCATCCTATGAGAGGGTGATCATAAAGTTGTCTCTCAGGTGATCGGAAAGTACTTGTTGGGTTGTATGTATCGAGATGGGATTTGTCCCTCCCAAGTCGGAGAGATATACTTCGGGCCCACTTGGTAATCGATATCAACCCCGCTTGCAAGCACGTGGTTAAGGAGTTAATCACAAAGTGATATCGGATTACGGAACGAGTAAAGTACTTGCTGTGAACGAGATTGAACTAGGTATGCCGATACCGACGACCGAGTCTCGGGCAAGTAAAATATCGCAAGACGATGGGAATATATATATATGGGATTAATTGAATCCTGGCATCGTGGTTCATCCGATATGATCATCGATGAATGTGTGGGAGTCAATATGGGTTTCCAGACCCCGCTATTGATTATTGATAGAAGATCATGTCTGCATATTCTCAAACCCATAGGGTCACACACTTAACATATCTCGATGCTAGGATAGAATGGATAATTGGTTTATGAGTTTTTTGTTCGGAGTCTCGGATGAGATCCAGGACATCACGAGAGGTTCCGGAATGGTCCGGAGAATAAGATTCATATAAGGGAAAGCAGTTTTTGGATTTTGGAATTGTTTCGGATTGTTCGGTATTATACCGGAAGCTTCTAGAACCTTCCGGAGTGGGACCAACGTGGCCCCACTTGTCGGGAGGGGGCGTGGGCCTACGAGGGAGTGCCTTGGCCGCATTGGGCCAGGGGCACAAGGCCCCATAGCCCAGCCGGCCAAAACCCTAGGGAAACCTTCTAGAAGGAGGGGGAAAACTTGCCCCCCACTCCAACCCTTGGGGCCGCCGCCCTAGGGCTTGGAGGAGGGTCCAAGGGGGCCGACCAGCCCCCTATATATAGAGGGCAGGGGCGCAGCCCTCCTCCCCCACTCCTTCAACCCTAGCCGCCATACTGCTGCCCTCCAGATCTCTCTCTCTCCCGACTGCGCGTAGGCGAAGCCCTGCCGCAGAAACTCTCCACCTTTGCACCACGCCGTCGTGTTGTAGATCCAATCTATCTCTCCACCCCACTTGCTGGACTGAGGAAGGAGGAGACTCGAGGTGTCGTATGTGTGCATCTCTCGGAGGCATCGCCACTTGCGGTGTTGGATCGGATCGGATCGCGAGGAGGAGAAGCTAGTACGACTACATCAACCACGTTCCGTTGAACGTTTCGCTATGCGAATCTTCAAGGGTATGAAGATCTCATCTTTCCCCCCTCGTTGTTTGCATCTCCTAGATTAGATCTTGGCTTTCCCGTTCGCATCCGTAGAATTTTTTTGATTTACTATGCTACAAAACCCTTCACATTCTACCAGTCACATCCAAAGCCTGACGAAGTCTTGGCTTGGATTGAGCCCCCTTGCACCCTTTGTGATTGGGGGAGGGGCGGATTATCCGCCCCCAAAAACACTTTTAGGCTCCTTTTGACATTGCTAAGATCTGCAACACTTCAACACACATTAAATAATCCTTAATATTGTTATCTAACACACAAAACACTAGAGATCATGAAATGTTCTTTCACCATCGCCGCAGCCTATTGAGATGGTCTTCATTGAGGCATTGGCGGTGTCCACGACGCCCTCGCCACCGCCTTTGCCCTCCTCTTTGGGCAGTAGGGTGTTGGCGCATTGCTCCGACGCTCTTTTTGCTAGAGAGCTTTGTGAGTTGCTTGCCAGTTTGGCGGCGGCGAGCTCAAGTTATGGCAAGGACATTAACTGCGTCTTAGCTGGAAAGGCTTCAGAGGGCTTAATCAGGAAGGTGGAGAATTCACTCAGACAGGTTTCTCTGAGAGGCAAAAGAAGAAAGAGGGGTGTAGCGAGGAAAGCTTCAACTGATGATTAATAGTTCGAGTTTCTTTTGGGTCATCCGTTAGGTGAGTCTTTTTGCGGCGTTGTGCTTCACGTGTTGTTGGTTCATCTAGATGTTGCTCCGTTGTGGGTTGGTGTTGGTTATAACGGTTTTCATCTAATTTTTCGAAATTAACTGGACAATTCTCTTCTTCTTAATTAATAAATTAATAGATCGAGGCAAATCTTTTGTCTCGGTTTTGAAAAAAAAAATATGCTGAACAAACTCTGAGCTAACTATGATCGATGCCTCAATGGAGGGAGCAGAGGAAACATGAACTATGAACGTGTAGCAGTGAGAATATTTCTTCAAAGTCCCCCTCTTCTCTGAAAAAAAAGCCCCCCTCTTATCTGAAGAAAACCAAGGCCAGATGCTGCCTTCTACAGTAGCACGTTTAGCTAGCACCTTCTGGTTTTTCCTGTTGGGAGCCTGCACTCCAAATTGCAAGGAGAGATGACCAGCAGCGTGACCGTGACTAGCGTACCGTGAGCGTGCTGCGCTGGTCGAGCCGGCCGACGACGCCAAACTGGTTCGGCCGCGACAAGTTCAGATGCAGCCCACCATGTCACAGTTCCAGAACCAAGCCGCATCCCGCGAGAAGCCACTAGCGAGCAAGCACAATGGAGGGCGAGAGCACACACGCGCACACCCTCGCTGGATCTGATGATGGTAGTTCGCTCGCTCCTCGGCGTAGTCCCGCTGCCTCGCTTCGCGCCCGTGCCCCGCGCCGGGGCAGCCGGGCAAGAAGAGGGAGCGATGCCACCGGAAGATTCGTCGCCGCTCCGTCGCGCCGGGGCAGAGCGGAGGGAGAGGCTCGCCGGGGAAGGGAAGGGTGGCGCAGCTTGCCCTGGCCGACGCCGCCAGCGCAGGGAGCAGAAAATGCTCGGGGACGGGGAGAAGCCTCGCGCTCGTGAGGGTTTGGGCCCGGCGGGCCGGGCCGACAAAAGAGCCCACAGGCCATCATAGTGTCCAAAGCCCGGCACGGCGATGGCGTGTCAGGCACCTTGAAATACTCTTCCACTCAAAAAAAAAAGGCACCTTGAAATACTCCTCTCCTTGGCGCCCGAAGGTAACCGTCTCAACCAACATCGCTCGCCTCGCCTCGCCTCTCCTCTCCTCTTCTCCCCAGAACCTCTCCCTCCACCGCCTCTGCTCTTCGGCGCCGGCAGCGGCAGTGACCGATGGACCAGTTCCCCGACGAGCAGCACGTGTGGCTGCGGAACCGCGTGCACGGCACCTACCTCCACGCCGACAGTGACGGGCGTGGCGTCTCCCTCAGCCGTAGTCAGATGTCCATGAAGGCAGCGTGGGTGGTGCACGTCTACGGGGACGCCCAGCACGTGCTCCTCCAGAGCGCCGCCTACGGCCGCTACCTCTCCGCCACCAATGTCTTGGCGCCGCTCACCTGCCGCGGCTACCACGTCGCGCTGCGAACCTACGACGATGATGACGATGTGGCCATCAGGTGGCAGCCCGTCAGGGTGGGGCTCGGGGACGCGATCTGGCTTCGCCGCGTCGCCGAGGGCGGCCTCCTCGGCTACCTCCGTGCCAACGGGAGGTACCTCCTCTGGAACAACGTCGTCAGCGTCGACTACCTATACACCATGAGCACCTTGACGGAGTGGGTGGTGCAGCCCATCCCCAGCAGGGAGTGCGTACCTCGCCTTCCAAGTCCGCCTAGGCAGTGGGTGAGTTCGCCATGCCCGCTTCTAGATTCTTCTCGAATTGGGAGATGATTGGGCTCTTCAATGTCGTTAATCTGCATTGGAATTTAATCGCGGGGATTGCAAATTGTGTTAATTTCATTCGCCTCGGAGCAATCCCCTGTTCTGTTCTTGGTTGCCGCCCCTGTTTCTTGACTTCACGCGCCTCCGTAATTGTTGTTTTCGATCATAAATTCAGCGCAATACCCTGCTTCTCTGAATATAACCGTTGTTCTCTGCAAATCGCAACTGAACGCAGCTCAACCCCTCCGTCCTGATGCCGTCGCGGGTGGTGATGGGGAACGGCGAAGGGTGCAACGCCAACAAGGTCTCGTTCCCTTTCAGGGGAAGGTCCGTGTTCCTCCTGAGGAAGGAGCTGATCCGCCGGCTGGGCTTCAGCCCAAACGTCTCCGACAACCTCGTCATGTACGTCCGAGCGGGCAGATACGGGCGGCTTACCCCACTCGTCGTCAACCTACCCCGCAATACACAGACCCTCGTGATTCTAATCACGGCCGAGGCGCCAGGTGAGAGATCCTGATATGTACTGGAACTTGCAGATACCATTTGATGCATGTCCATGATCTTCTGGGGTTTGTTTAATGGAGTGCTAATCTGCCTGAGCTTGGACAACTTATACTGAAATCTTTGTAGTTCGGTATCAGATTATCCGAAATTCTAGCATCAAGAAACTTCTGTAGTCACTAAAACTTGGAAATTGTAGTCTTAGAACCAGTTCACTGAACTGTGGCTAATTTGCTTCAGTTAGGACATGGGAATTTTATGAACTGTTGTAGTCTTGTAGATATAAGTAAAAGTAGTATTTACATTGTGCCTGTTGAATTTATTAGTCTGTGTACAGATACTAGAAAGTTATCTAAAGCTAGTTGGCTGTTGGGTAAAGTCATTTCACAAGTCACTTGTTCATACTCAACCTTGATATGAAAATTATTTGTTTCGAAACAACTGTTCTTGGTTCAGATGATTAATTTCTTCAATTTAATATAGTACTATTTGCTGCTAGCGAAAAACTTTGGAACTTAAAATCCCAAATCAGTTCACTCATCGCAGTTCAGCTTCATAAACAAGTACCGATTCATACATGATTTAGCCCATTGTAATTGTTCTGAATAAATGTGAGCACAATCCAATGCAGCACTACATGAAAGCTAGTTTCCGCACATTACATTATTTTCAGGTTTTATACATCAGCTATCTTCTAGATCTTGCTGTTGACTTGTTTTAGCAATATGGGGTTATTGATCTTTTGCAACCCTGTTGCAGTTCCTGTGGCATGATGCGTAACTGCTTCACTAGTCTGCTAATACTGCTTTTTCTGCCAATTCAGCTAACGGCAGGCCGCGATACCCGGATTTCGTGCAGAGAAGAGAAGATCCAGAGCAGGTCTCCTGACTGTTGCCTTACAGTTCACCTCTTCAGAAGTGTCGCTGCCTCGGACACGACGACATGAGAATTCTTAATTCTTTGCATAGAGATATACGTCGAAAAAAAAATCTGTGGTTCTTGTGTTGCTAGCTAAACTTGTTCTGTTCTCGTGACATGCTTTGACCTCGCGGTTCTAAAAGTTCAGAACTTGTGTTTGCACAGTTATGCAGTGACATTGGTTTGTAATGGCCGTGTTGTTATTCTGGCCAGTACTTCATCGATGTTTGCTGCATTTATCTGAGATGAAACATCTGATGTGGACATGTGGTGGTTCTTACAGTGAGTTGAGCAATTGAGTTCAGCTGTGCCGTTTCAAGTTTCAGTCCAACGGAAGGCATTACCTTCTCTAATCTTGTTTGTTGGTCATGTGCAACAGCAGCAACCCACACTTACCATTTTGTGTTGGCCCAATTTAGTTCTGTGATGAGTACTGGCATGTAAAATTCTGAAGTAGAAAAGATTCTCTGAAATGATTCTGCCATGAAGGCTGTTCTGAATTTATGCATCATCTTCGGTACGCTGATCATTGCAGTTTTTCTGAATATGCAGCGAACTCTGCTAGTTCTGGAAATCGTAATGTGGAGGCGGGAGGTCATTTATTTTTGTGGAACGACACAAGCTAATCAAGATACAGTTTTCACATAAACACTTTACTTTTACATCACAGGATTATTCCGAGTTTGGAGTTTTAGCGAACGCTCATTGGGCAAACCGTGAACTGCCTCTAGTACACGAGAAATAGGAAACGGCAATAAACAGTTCATTGATGAGAATGCTGAAGAACAAAGCTCAGACGACAACGATGACAATTCAACATCAGAACGCGAAAGTGAAGGTGGTGTTGCTATGTCCGATAAAATCAGTTCCTTACAAATGGCAAGGTATTGATCTGCATACCAAATATTTTGCTAAGTTAAGGGTGTCACAAAGCTTTGCCCACTACTACCGAGCTATCAAGCATGAAAGCTTACTGTGGGGTCAAAGTACTATTTGGTACATGCCCCAAGAGTGTAGTGCTGAGTTTTTCTAGAACTCGCAGGAGATCTGCATGTCTATACATTAAGATAGAAGAGTTTGAAGTACAATTTATCCATGCACAAATTGGCCACTCGATGATCCACGGACGAGCACATGCCACTCCCAAACAACGACAACACTTGACTCACGACTCAGAAAGCAAAAGAGCCACGTCACAGCTGATGTCGCAACCCTCCGAAGCGCAACCATGACTCCAAGGAGCTCAGAGCAATATACCAACCACCCATGTGCTTAGAAGGAGTTGGCGAGTGGGTGGCAAGATCTGACCGGACATGAAGAAGGCGCCGCCTTGAAAAATGTCGACATCGGCATACATCGCGCCCGAAAAGCCCACGCCTTGGAAGTGGCCAACACCAACTCCGACGGCCACTTCGGATGACTCATCCTTGAGTAACGTAGGAAACAACTCCAAGAAGGGAGCGCTGCCTCGTCCAGCAGCCGGACCTAGGGTTTCCATCGTTACTCAAGGAAAGGAAAACATGGTCCGACTGTGACGAGCCTGCCAAAAGGGGACGATACCCGCAGGTGTCGCTGTCGCCACCGCGAAGTAGGGATTTCTCCCCGGCCAAGCAATTCCCCCTCAAGATCCATCGAAGACGTAGCAAAAAGACGCGAGCCCACCGCTGCAACGATAAGACGCACATGCTGACTTACAAGAAGAAGGGGAACCACCCCTGAAAGGGCATGTTGCCCTTAATTATATTTTTGGTGAAGATGACAATAATAGAGTTAGGTAATTAATGGAACCTACGAGTGGCAACTCAGGTTTTAGTCCCAGAAGGCTGGAAGCTGCAAATGGTGTGTGTGTGTGGAAGAAGACACGCCCCCAAAACCAAAAAGAAGAAGAGTGTCGGTGTGCTTCGCTTAGTGTCCTTTTATAGCGACCTTGCATCTGGTAGAGATCCTAAGTCTCTGTGATTAACATGCTAGTCCCTGGATCATTAGCTAGCACTCACAGTCGATGAAATAGCATGTAAAACACATGTCTTTATTATATGAATCAAAAACTTTACATTATTACAATAAAAATGAATAAATACAACTTGGAGTCCCATCAATGCCACATGCTAGTTGAGTGAAGATTTCGGCTACGACGGAGGGGCGCGCGGAAGTTTCAGAGCGGCAGTTGGACTTTGCACGCTCTTCTTTTCCTTTACCGCGCGTGGTGCCGCGTGCGCCAAATATCCAGCGTGCTGGGCCGCAATTTCGCGTCGCGCTGGGAAAAAAATAGCGCGCTCTATTACCGCGCGCGTCTACTGGAGCAATATATTTTGGTGCCGACACGCTAAACTAACGTTTTTTACAGCGCGTACGCGTTTTAGGGTATTGGAGATGCTGTAAGATTCTGAACGAACTCTGAGGTAATTATGATCGATGCCTCAATGAAGGATTTTTTTACAAATATGACCCTCTGTAATTTGTCATCGCCAAAAATATCCCCCTCGCGCCGCAAAAGCCAAAAATACCCTAGCGGGAAGCTGAAAAGGCGACACGTGTCACCTCCCGCCACGGGGGGTGGCGGGATGTTCCTCCCGCCACAGGGGGTGGCGGGATGTTCCTTCCGCCTTCGGCGGTGGCGGGATGACGCTGTGGGGCCCACCAACGCGAGCGCGAAGTCGAACCTCCCGCCAGCGCCAAGTCGAACCTCCCCACAAGTCCGGCCATGGGGCCCACCCTGTGGCGGGAGGTGACACGTGTCGCCTTTTCAACATCCCGCCAGGGCATTTTTGGCTTTTGCGGCGCGAGGGGGTATTTTTGACGACGACGAATTGCAGAGGGTAATATTTGTAAAAAAATCTCAATGAAGGGTGTACGGAGTAGAGGAAACATCAAAGGAGTCTGCACTCCAAATTGCAAGGAGAGACATGGCCAGTCTGCACTCCAAATTGCTGGTTGAGGTCGAGCCGAGTTCGGCCACGACAAGTTCAGATGCAGCGCACCATGTCCCAGTTTTAGAACAATTCCATAACCAAGCCGCATCCTGCGAGAACCCACTAGCGAGCAAGCAAAACGGAGCGAGAGCACGCACGCACGCGCACACCCTCGCTGGATCTGATGATGGTGGTTCGCTCGCTCCTCGGCGTCGTCGCGCTGCCTCGCTTCGCTGGTGCCGGGCGGGCGTGGCGGCGTCCGTGCCCCGCGCCGGGGCAGCCGGGCAAGAAGAGGGAGCAATGCCACCGGCAGTTTCGTCGTCGCGCCGTCGCGCCGGGGCAGATCGGAGGGAGGGGCTCGCCGGGGAAGGGAAGGTTGGCGCAGCCGGCCCTGGCCGACGCCGCCAGCGCAGGGAGCAGAAAAGGCTCGGGGACGAAGAGAAACCTCGCGCTCGTGAGGGTTTGGGCCCGGCGGGCCGGGCTGGGCCGACGAAAGAGCCCGCAGGCCAACATGGTGCCCAAAGCCCGGCACGGCGATGGCGTGTCAGGCACCTTGAAATACTCCTCCCCTTGGCGCCCGAAGGTAACCGTCTCAACCAACATCGCTCGCCTCGCCTCGCCTCCTCTTCTCCCCCTCGACGGAGCGAAGAACCCATCATCCCCACCTTTGCCACCCACCTCTCCCTGATCTCTCCGTTTCCCCCTCCACCGCCTCTGCTCGTCGGCGGTCCAGCCGCGCCGGCGGCGATCGATGGATCAGTTCCAGGACCATCAGCACGTGTGGCTGCGGAGCCGCGCGCACGGCACCTACCTCCGCGCCGACAAGGACGGGTATGGCGTCTCCCTCAGCAGTCGTCGCATGTCCATGAAGGCCGCGTGGGTGGTGCACCTCTACTACGGGAACCACCAGCAGGTGCTCCTCCACAGCGCCGCCTACGGCGGCTACCTCTCCGCCACCGACGCCCCGGCGCCGCTCGGCTGCTGCGGCTTCAGCGTCGCGCTGCGAAACTACGACCATCTTGAAGATGTGGCCATCAGGTGGGAGCCCCTCAGGAGCGGGGCCGTGCCTGATATCATGCTCCGCCTCCGCCCCGACGGCGAGGACGACGTCTACGGCTACCTCCGTGCCAACGGGAGGTACAACCCCTTGAGCGCCAACGAAGTCAGCGTCGACAGCTTCAACTACTTCAGCACCATGTTAGAGTGGGTGGTGCAGCCCATCCCCAGCAGGGAGCGCATACCTCGTCTTCCACGTCCGATTGGGGTGAGTTCGCCATGCCCGCTTCTGGATTCTTCTCGAATTGCCTTTCGGCCGGGATTCGCCGGGACCGTTCGACTGAGCGAACTGGGTTCAAGAATTTCGTTAATCTGCATCGGAATTTAACCGCGGAGATTGCAAACTGTGCTAAATTCATTCGCCTTGGACTGGGAGCAATCCTTGCTTCTGTTCTCGGCGAGCAGTTCTTGGTTGCCGCCCCTGTTTCTTGACTTCATGCGCCTCGTATTTGTGTTTTCGATCATAAAATTCAGCTAAGTACCTTGCTTCTTTGATCTCCTGAATATAACCAATGGTTCTCTGCAAATCGCAACTCAACGCAGCTCCACCTCTCCATGCTGCTTCCGTCGTCGCGGTCCTCGCGGATGATGATGTTCAGGGGGAACGGAGATGTGTTCTACAGCGAGGACTTCTCGTTCCCTTTCAAGGGAAGGTCCGCGTTCCGCCTGAGGAAGAAGCTGGCCATCCGGCTTGGCATGAAAGAGGACGTCGCCGACAACCTCGTCATGTACTTCCGAGCGGGCAGATACGGGCGGCTTACCCCACTCGCCGTCAACCTACCCCGCAGCACACAGACCCTCGTAATCACGGCCGACACGCCAGGTGAACGACCCTGATATGCACTGGAACTGGCAGATACTATTTGCCGCGTGTCCATGATCTTTTGGTGTTTGTTTTAATGGAGTGCTTATCTGCCTGTTCCTGGAAAGCTTATACTGAAACCGCTGTACGTAGTCCTATATCAGATTACTCGAAATGGTAGCATCACTACTGTAGTCTGAAAAACACTTTACTGAACCTGTCGCTAATTTGCTTCAGTTAGGACATGGGAATTGTATGAACTGTTTTAGTCTTGCAGATATAAGTAAAAGTAGCTGAATGGAAACAATATGGAGTATTTACATTGTGCCTGTTGGATTTATCAGTCTGTGTGCAAATGCTAGAAAGTTGTCTAAAGCTAGTTGGTTGTTGGGGAAAATCGCTTCACAATTCATATGTTCATACTCCACCTTGATATGGAAATTATTTGTTTTGAAATTAATGTCCTTGGTGCAGATCATTCATTTCATCAATTTCATATGCTGTTTGCTGCTAGTGAAAAACTTTGGAACTTGAAAACCCAAATCAGTCCACTCATCTCAGTTCAGCTTCATAAAGAAGTACTGATTCATACATGATTTAGCCCATTGTAATTGTTCTAAATAAATGTGAGCAAAATCGAATGCAGCACTACATGAAGGCTAGCTAGCTCCCGCACATTACGTTATTTTTAGGTTTTATACATCAGCTGTCTTGTAGATCTTGCAGTTGGCTTGTTTTAGCAATATGGGCTTAGTGATCTTCTGCAATGGTTGCAGTTCATGTGGCATGATACATAACTGCTTCGCTGTTTGCTGCTAATACTACTTCACTGTTTCTGTTAATTCAGCTAACGGCGGGCCGCGATACCCGGATTTCACGCTGCTGTGGCCAGAGCAGGTCTACTGACTGTTGCCTTACAGTTCACCTCTTCAGAAGTGTCACTGCATCGGACAAGCCGACATGAGAATTCTTAATTTTTTGCTTAGAGATATAGGTCGAGAAAAACTCTGTGGCTCTTGTTTTGGTAGTTAAACTTGATGATCTGTTCTCGTGATATTGCTTTGACCTCGTGGTTCTAAAGTTCAGAACCTGTTTGCACAGTTATGCAGTGACATTGGTTTGTAATGGCTGGGTTGTTATTCTGGCCAGTACTTCATCGCTGTTAGCTGCCTTAGATGAAACATCTGATGTGGTGGTTCTTGCAGTGAGTTGAGCAATTGAGTTCGGCTGTGACGTTTCAAGTTTCAGTCCAACGAAGGTGTCACCTTCTCTAATCTTGTTTGTTGGTTATGTGCAACAGCAGCAACCCAGACTTACCATTTTGTGTTGGCCCGGTTTAGTTCTGTGATGAGTTACTAGGGTGTAAAATTCTGAAGTGGAGAAGATTCTCTGAAATCCAGATAATAATTCTGCTATCAAGGTAGTTCTCAGCATCCTTCTCTAATCTTGGGCGACAGCCTGTTTTGAGTAGCATTTTTTTTATTTTTTTATTTTTGAAATTCAGGACATGCAGCGAACTCTACTGGTTAGATTGATGTGATGTGAATCTTTGTTCTGAAATGTAACACGGAGGCGGGAGGCGTCTTGCAATTTGTGCATATCATCCTTGCAACTAGGTAGCAAATTGTACCATATACACAGGCACAAGATAATCTATTTTTGAGGAATGACACAAGCTAATCAAGATGCAGTTTCCATATAAACAACTGGTTTTTTCTTGCGGGTATATGTAAACACTGGTTATCTTTACGTTACATGAGTATTCGAGTTTTGAGCCGAGCTGCAGCGAACGGCTCATTGGGCAACTGTGAACTGCCTCTAATACACCAACACACAAGGACACAGCTGTGTCCAAAATCCAAACCGAATTACATTGGATGATTGGACGTCAAGGAGAAAAAAAACGGCAATAAACATGAGAGTGCTGTGCTGAGTTGTAGTGGCACCACGCCTGTGTTTCAGTTCTCAGCTTTGGTTGCTGTACTGGTGCTTTCAGTGGTTACCACTGTTAAGCAGTTGAGAAACGATGCAATACCATAGCCTGATTAGAGCAGTGAACTAAAGCAAATCCGTAACATTTGTCATGTTATGTTACAGATCGTCATCTCAGTAACATTTGTCATGTTTTTGGCAGTGAACTAAAGCAAGTCCAACCATGTCCTTCTTTCTTTCGGCATAGCCTGATTAGAGCAAAAACTAGTCTGAAAAAGCAAATTCGCCATAGCTGCACTGCTGCAGTGGAGAAACAGTGTAGCATCAGGCCACAAAACATTGGGCCTTACTGGTCCACTGGGCCTTTTGCCCTTTATCGCCCTCTCCTACCAGCCTCTACGGCGGAGCAGACCGGCGGCCGCCAGCCCCTCCTTTTCCTCCCCCTACGGCAGCCGACCGCACCACCACCCACCACCTCCCGCCGCCCGAATGGAGGAAAAACCCACCGGGCTACCCCCGCCACACCCGCGCTGCCTTCCGCTCCCACCACCGGCCGCGCGCGTCGCTCGCGCCCGCCCACCCCCCGCGGCAACCGCACGAAAACAAGCCCCTCCCCCTTTGTCCTATTTCGCCATGCCACTCCCCACCACGGACCAACCTCCCCTCTCCTCTCCTCCTCCTCCGGCGGCTACGACCCCCGCTGCACGGGCGCACCGCAAACCGCATCGCGCTATCGCCGCCACCCTCCCGTCGCGGCGCAGAAGCACACGCCCCCCACGGCACCGAGGGCGCGCGGCCGACGACGCGGAGAAGGAAAGGGGAGGGGCAAAGCGAGAGGGACGGCCGCGGCGCGGCGTGACCCCGTCCAGCCATGCTGCAGCGCGCGGCGAGCAACGCCTACTCCTGGTGGTGGGCGTCCCACATCCGCACCAGCCAGTCAAAATGGCTCGATGCCACCCTCCAGGGTACGCGCCGCACGACATCCATTCACCATCTCCTGCTCTAGCGTAGCAAACTTGCGAATTGCATTGCGGTTTTTTGTGATTGTGGTTGTGACAATGCCGCATCTGCATCGTGCGTGCAGATATGGAGGACAGGGTGAAGCTCATGATCAAGCTCATCGGGGCGGACGCCGACTCCTTCGGCAAGAAGGCGGAGCTCTACTTCAGGAGCCGCCCGGAGCTCATCAGCAACGTCGAGGAGATGTTTAAATCCTACCAGGCGCTGGCCGACCGGTTTGACAGGATATCCAGCGAGCTGCACAAGGCCAACCACACCATTGCCACCGTCTTCCCGGACCATGTCCAGTTCGCCATGCAAGAGGGCGATGGCGAGGGACTCCCTAAGGCAATCACCAGCATCGATCTCATCAACCACAAATTCCCTGCGCTGGAAGGTTTGCCCATGGGCTCACGTGTCACAAGCCGGGGATCCATTCCGGCTCAGAAGAGGACCCAGACACACCGGAGAGTCGCGTCCCACATGAACAAGGACAAGGCGCTGGAAGAGATCGACAAGCTGCAGAAGCAAATCCTGCTGCTGCAGACCGAGAAGGAGTTCTTGAAGACCTCTTATGACAGTGCGCTGGGCAAGTATCTAGACATTGAGCGGCACGTGGCCGGGTTACAGGATGAAGTTTGCTCCTTGCAAGATACCTTTAGCACTGTCTCAGGCATTGAAGATAACGATGCCCGGGCACTGATGGCTGCGCGAGCCATTCTGTCTTGTGAGCATACATTGGTTAACTTGAAGGACCAGCAAAAGAGATCATATGACGAAGCGAGGGCTGAATTTCAAAGATTCGGCGAGGCAAAGGAGAAACTGAAAACATTTAAGAATGAGTGCGGGCAGCCTCAGACGCAAAATGAAGGGCCTGATCACCTTGACATAGGACTTACACAGGTACTGCCGCCTATGGATGGTGATGTTTCGGTTCGGAATGAGGTTAAGCTTGACCTGCAGGAAATATGTCAACAAGTTAAAAAACTAATTGAATTGCACCCAGAGGCATCAGTGGCAGAATTAGCGGAAAAGGTTGATCGACTTGTGGAGAAGGTAGTCAACCTGGAACTTGCTACTACTTCGCAGAATGCTCAGATCAATAGAATGAAGTCTGAGATAGATGACTTCCACAAGCGCCTGCGTGCCTTGGAGGAAGAAAAAGTGGTTTTGATTGCTGATTCCAGTAAGTTAGCAGACAGATTGAAGCAAGTTGAAGGGGTGCTGCAAAATGTCCAACAAATTGGTAGGTCCATACAAGATGGCGCAGGGAATATTTCGAAAGAATTGGCTGAAGCCTGCAGCGAACTTGCTGAGTTCGTTGAAACATTGCATTCTCCAGAGCATGTTAGGGATTCATCCAGAAAGGGCCCGGAGGGTCCTATGGTTCCGGAGCGACTTGTTCCAAATGGATCTGAAGGTGAGGATAATATTTTATCAGAAGATTACGCATCTGTCCTTCAGAGCTACAAAGATACAGAGCAACAGCTTTCGGAAATCGAAAAGAAAAACCAGAACTATCATACTGAGGCAATGTCAGAGCTAAATGAACTGAAGAGCTCCAATACAACGAAAGACGAGGAGATTCACTCTCTTAGGCGCATGCTAAGTTCTTTGCAGAGGAAGATGAACGCTTCTGAGTGCATGGAGAAGTCTGAAGAAACATCCAAAATAACCACCACTCCTACAACTGAAGAAACATCCAAGATTGCTGCTGACATAGATGAATATGTTAAGCAATGCCAAGTTGAAGAACCACTTGCGTGTTCAGTTGGGGAGGAAAAATTTAGAGCGGAGATTGACAAGGTGTTGGAGCAGAACATGGACTTCTGGTTGAGGTTTAGCACATCGTACCATCAAATACGGCATTTCCAAACAGTATTTGACAAGCTAAAAGCCGAGATGGTTAAATTGACTGATGCTCAGGAACAGGGGGCTGCTGGTGGAATCCCTACTAATCATCAAGTAGCAAAGCTAGAGTCAGCTGTTTTAGAAAAGAAATTTCGGGATTTGAATACAGATCTTCAAGTTTGGATGGAAAAGAATGTGCTGTTAAAAGGAGAGGTGGAGAACAAGTTTTCTTCTCTGTGCAGCATTCAAGAAGATATATCAAAGATCACAGTTCTGGATAGAAGTGATGATGATCACTTCACCCTTTTGGAAGCTGCGAAATTCCAAGGAGAGGTGCTTAATATGAAACAAGAGAATAATAAAGTTGCTAAAGAGCTAGAAGCTGGGCTCGACCACGTAAGAGGTCTCCAAGTGGAGGTTGGGAGGGTACTTTTGAAGCTCCGGGAGAATCTTGAGCTATCTATAGCAAGAAGCAACCGAGCTCAACAGAACTTCCGAGCCTTGTCAACAAAAGCTGTGATTCCTCTTAGAACTTTCCTGTTTGGCGTGAAGCCAAAGAAACCATCACTCTTTTCATGCATGGGTCCTGGGATGCATAAGCACTATGGTGGCTCGAAGAATGATCGTAGACGAGAATGATTGGATTATCAGCTATACGTTTCTTTTAGCTGTCAGTTGACTTGTGCTATGTATGTTTTTATTAGGCTTTAAATGTAAAGGACCCTGTGTCACTTGACTCAAGTTTGGTTTATATATTCAATTTACTTCTGCACGGACCTTGCTGTCAGAACTAAATTTAGTGGAAAATAGGATGTGAGATTTGTTCACAATACTACTGTCCTGTTACTGGAAGAAACTGTCCTTGCCTTTTAATTGCCAAACTGGGGTCAAGTTGGTGAACCCTGCCTATTCTGTGGTAGTGCAGCTGTCTTTCCAGTTGACCTACTGGGGGAAACTTATACCTGTAGCTGTGATCATATCCTAACATTTAATACCTTCTGGGCGTAGTTTGTTGGGAGAAAACTATAACCTATAAAGTTAATTCGAGCAAAACCAAAACTTCTTTGAATTTTCATGTGCAGTATCCTTTTTTTTTTCTTCTGGTGATCTGTTCAGCAGTTATTGAATTGATCCTTCAGGCTATGCAATTATGCAATCTGAGAAGCATGCATCCTCTCATTTGACAATGCCTTTCTTCTGTGTAGGTTGTCAATAGAATGGCAAATTGCTACACAAATGTGTGTTGACTTAATTGTGTGTGGTTCATGTCCACATTCAGTGTTTATTTCCATATGTTATGATCTATTGACATCCAAAAAAGCAGAAAGAAGGCTAAGTTACTTGTAAAACTAAAATTGTACTACTTTCTTCTGTTTCCTTTTATCCAGAAGATGGTGGTGCTGTTTACTACAGTTGTTTGTCATATTGCATGCTTTATCCTCTTAACAGTTTAGCATTAGTTTGAGTGCTTTGCTATTTCTTTAGCAGGAAAGATAATGCATGTTGGCTTCATTGAATCATGAGAGGATGGTGTCAGAAACTTGGCTCGGATGGATTTGATCAGGTATGGTTCATATCAGTGCTTTAGATGGCACATTACATGAAATTAATAATGTACCTTGTAAATTCCTTTATTTCTAAACATTTTAGTGTTTTTGTAGAAAACAAAAAGTGGGCAGTGAAGTGTCAATTATTTGATATGACTAGCCCTATTATATCCATTATATACTCACTGTTTTCAGTTTGCTTTATAATGAAACTGAGCAGTTCTTTCCTAGTCAGTTCACAGGCTTCCTCAAAGTTCTTTCTGTTTGCCGAAGTGGTGGGTTCCCATTTTCTACTATTTTGTAGTCAAACCTAAAACATGGATATCTCTATGCTAAACATGAAAATGGCATGTGTCTTTATTATGTTCTATGAAGTATTAACAGGTTATCTAACACAAGCACCACTTTTTAGTTTGTCATGGGTTACTTTTATGCTTGCTAGTTGGTACAGAGCTCAGAACTCATTATACAAAATCGAAGATAAGGCCATACCTGGCAATCTCTAGACTCTAGTTAATGATGAATGCTCTTGAAGTTGAGAAAGAAGGGCCTGGCTTTTGTTCTAGCAAGCATCACATCAGTTATTCAGCTACAGTTTGTTTTATCTTGTACACCTTTGTATTCCTGCTCAATATGCTAGTTACTAGTCCTGTTATCTTAGTAAGTGGATTTCGTTTACACTTGTAGATGTGAGCTATACATTCGCTTTTTTTCTACTCCATTTTCAGTCACTGGTCTCAATGCATTTGTATATAACTTCATTAGTAAATCCAAAAGAAAATTCAGAACTGCAGTGCAGAAGATAGTTTCCATATCCTTAAAACGCAAGTTTCCCCTTGTACTGTGATCTTTTAGCAGGTTTCCTAAAAATATGTTAGGAGCTTCCTAACGCCTGGTTGTGATGTGGTTATATTTTCTCAAAAACTAGTTCTTAAAAATATGCATATGTAAATATCGCCAGTAAGGTGCAGTTTTTTTGTGTTCTTGATGTCTAATTTGATGGGTCAATGGCATCAATCTCCTCATGTTTATTAATGCATTTATGACTGGTTGGAGCATATTCTTTAGTAATGTGTCTGACACGTGTTCATCTCCTAAACTCTTATGTTCAGCATACTTTTTATCTTCTCCCAAATGAAGGCATATTTTGAATTTCTTTTGCATTCAAGGTAAAGAATCCCATTTCCAATGGCTTGGCTGGACAGAAAGGGGCCCAACTTTGTAGGATCTATTTGCCTTGTCACACAGCTCATCACCCTGTATCCTTGCATAATATGTTTACTGTTGCCTGTAGTGACCATACTGAGCTATATCAATTAGGAAATGTCTACCTTGTTAAAAGTAGTGGCCTAGCCGCCCTACCAACTATGTTGTATAGTATATACACTATGCTCATCAAATGATCTCTTTTTATAGCAAACCCCTTCACTTGCACTTACTGCCAAACACACACACACCAATGCAAAGGGATTCATATCCAAGAGCCATGTTCAACCCTTCTTCCTCGTCCGTGCCCACCTACAGTGACCTCTCCATGAACCAGGCAGTGAACTTCTCTAGTGATCTGCACACAGCTCCAACTGAAATTCCCCGTGGCAACGCCTTGTTCCACGACAACGGCGGTTTGTTTCCTCCGCTTGGCTTTGCTGCTTCAGCGCCACCACCCTATGCCTCTTCCCTCCATTCCTACTATACCAACAAGCAGGGCACCAGTTCACACTCCTTCCCTCTTTACCCACCACGATTTCCTGATCCTGTCAACAGTAATGCCGCCTTCTCCTGCATGTCTCCTCCGGCATTCCAGTTGCCCCTTCTTCCCCCAGTGTCTTCCTCCCCTTCCTCATCCTCCGGCGACTTGTTAGAATTCAGCAGTGGCCCTGGTACCGTGCGGCGTGTCCTCAGCACTGGCGACCTGCAGGTAATGCAACAATCATCCTCAAGCTCGCACTGCGGTTCATACCGCTGAACAGCTGTTAACCCTTTTTCTCTCACATGTGTCGATGCGAAACAGGGGAACAATGTTTCTCTACCACCGCCGCCAATACCGCCGCGATTTCTTCCAGGCGACAACTGCGGCAGCCAGGAAGCAGCGGGCGAGCCGTTTTCAGAGAAGGTGGGGCGTTACAGCGCGGAAGAACGGAAGGAGAGGATCGAGAGGTACCGCAGCAAGCGCCTGCAGAGGAATTTCCACAAGAAGATTACCGTACGTACTGACATGACATACCCGACATGATCTTGCAAATGCATTCAGCTGGTTCTCTCGCCTTAAATTCCAGTTTATCACCCGGCCTCTTTGCTGCATGCCTTGCAGTACGCGTGCAGGAAGACTCTGGCAGACAGCAGGCCCAGGGTGCAGGGCCGCTTCGCGCGGAACGTCGAGGCGGAGGAGGGTGAGGGTGACGCCGCCACCGACCTGGAGATGGAGGCGTCTGACATCAGCTACGAGTACAACCTCAGCGGTGCCGGTGGCAACTGCTACGACAGCCGGAGCCAGTGCGGGGAAGCTGGCGGTGACGGCATGGTGTTTGACGACAGCAAGTGGTGGTGGTGGGCGACGGCGGTGGCAGCCAATGGGCTGCAGCCGCTGCAGCAGAGCGTCGGTTTCGACGTTATCGCTGCCGACGAAGAAGAGCAGCTGTGGGCCAGCCTCGCGGACATGTGCTCCGGCACCTGACCCAGTTGCCTCCGGACTGTTGGTGCTGTGTGGTGCGAGGAGCACCGAGCGAGCCGCCGTGCAGCGGTCAGAGCGGCGTCGCTGACCTTCTTATGCCCCAACCTTAGTGCATGCATCAGCTTAATTTAGCCTTTAGTAGAAGGAAAAAAAACGAGAAGGAAGAGGACCTCCCACTTTCTCAGCTTGTTCTATGCGTGTTCGCTAGTTAAGACAGTTAGTAGTGTGGCTGCTTTCACTTTGCGATCGTTCTTGTTCCACAAAGCTTGGGCCCTGCTGTTGGTTTCCACGTGGTACCTGAAAAAATCGAAACAAAACATTCTTGCTGTAACTATCGCGTGCCCCGTTCTTGTCTCGTGCAAATGTTAGTGCTAGCATTTTTGGCCACTGACTGACTGCAATGCTGATCTAGGATGCCACCGAGATTTTGTTGTGCTGCCGCTCGACCCGAAGGTTCCGACGCTTGTTGTGAATTGTAACGCTGCGGTCCACCGGTGCCGGTCACTCTCTCAGCAGCACCCTGCCCTCGGCTTTCCTGGCTGATAGGATGTGCGGATTTTGCACGATGATTTCCCCGTTCTGGACACACTAGCTAGCAGTTCCTGGGAAGATGCGGTCATGAGCTGCCTAGACACGGGCATTCCGGCTTTGGAAAGCGTGATGCTTACATTCTCTGAACGAACATGTTTTTTTTTTAAGACAGTGAAGAAGAGATGCAGGCTATTTCTGTCGTCGGTTGCCACGGAATCAGAATGTTTTGCTTTCCGTCTTGGTGTGACTGGCAGACCATCTCCTGTTCATAGAGGTCATGTCTTGAAGAACCATTTATGCCACGGAAGGGAATCCAGACGCTGCTTTCTCGAACACGGCCAGCGGAGCCGGACGCTGGTAGCTTCTGAACACCACAACAGTACCAATATCTGTTCTTTCCAAAAGGAAAAATAATCGTCTGGGAATGTAATTCATGTTCGTGCTCCGATTATCCTCCTTTAGGAGAGTGCACGGATCTCAAAGCAAACTACTTGTTAAGAGCGAACAAATCCTGTCTTAACCTAAAGGAGAATAAGCGTCATTCTCGCACCACTCAAGGGGCGTTAGCTCTCGCTAAAGTCTACTCCCTCCGTTTCAAAATATAAGATGTTTTAGCTTTATAAAGAAAATGTATCTTTTGTAAAGAAAATGTACTTTTCAACTTTCAACTCTAAAATCAAAACAATCGCATGCTTAACAGGTGTTAGTAATACCAGATCCTAGTCATCATGTCTGCCGCATCACCAACTACGACATATATCTGGGAAACGTTCTGCAAAATTGATGAATAAGTCAGAGAAATTCAGAATAACGGGGTTTTAGAAAACTGTGGGAAAATCAGATCTATTCTACTTATATTCTAGAATATTTAATGAACAGCGATGGAATGTACCCTCTTAATAAACTAGAAATAGACACACAAATCAAAGGGTCGAGAAAAAAGCACAATTTTATCTTTGAGAAATACCAAATTTTGTTTTTAAACATATTACATGTATAAAAACAAAAATAGTCCAAATAACAGACGCCCGCGGGCATGCACACAAGAAATTCATGAGAAATCATTAGAGAGAGTTAAGCTTTTTTTAGAGAAGAGAGAGTTAAGCTGGGTGGGCATGCACATACCCAAGAAATTCATGAGAAATCATTAGAGAGATTTCAGTTGGGTATATGAATATGAGCAGAGGAGAAACATTTTATTTTATTTTATTTTATCGGTTATTTTAATCATTTAAAATTCATTTGCGCGTGTTTTTTTTCTACTTCCGTTGGTTTTATTGATATTTACCTTTCTTATATTTTGTGAATTATTTTCTTTGGCTGTAGATCTTCTAAATTTCCTAAAACAAAAATAATACTATTCCCTCTTATCCATATTAATTGTCGTTGAAATGGATCGATGTATCTAGACATGTTTTAGTGCTAGACTAGATACATCCAATTCCGCAACACTTAATATGGATCGGATGGAGTAGTATTAATCGATCTCAATATTATTGTGATGTGACCTACATGTGGTGGTGATTAGGATCCACATACGTCAAAACACTTTCACGTCAATAC
Organism: Avena sativa; assembly: GCA_916181665.1. Taxonomy (NCBI): domain Eukaryota; kingdom Viridiplantae; phylum Streptophyta; class Magnoliopsida; order Poales; family Poaceae; genus Avena; species Avena sativa. The sequence continues at coordinate 327,829,842 of OV702279.1, forward strand.
AAACCACTTTGACCGATTTAGAGGATAATTTACCATGTGCTAATAATAGGAGGTGTAATTTGTTAGGTTTTGGAGCTGAGAGGCAGGGCCGGTCCTGAGATTTCTAGGGCCCGGGGCCCGGGGCGAGGGAATTTTGAGGCCCACTAATATAAAAATTTAAACATTAGTCAGACATTCCTATGAAATGTTGTCAAATAAACAAGTGCATCAAAATAATAATTTTTATCAACAATAAAGTGAGTAACGATGGAATCAATTTCAAAAAGAAACCATGTGGCATTTCATAAAGATGAATTCTACAACGTCCTCAAAATTGTGAGTAAGAGGAATCCCGCTTGGGTGCGTGAAAATGGATGACATAAGAGATAAAACCTAGGTACAGAAAAGAGGTGAAGAAACGGCTTTTTATCTAGCCCAAAAGAAAATCTCAGTACTGTGTTAAGCTCGTTTGCAATTTTTGTGATGATCCGGTCTTGAAGGCTTTGTGTAGGAGTACTTTTCATCGTTCGGTCTCATGTCATATGGTCTGTGGTAAAATTGTGGAGGTACTGTCGTGAGGTGGATACACTTTTTTATGGCTTCAGGTTGTTCTTTACTTTTTTTTCGAATAGTTCTTTACTTTTTGTTAGCCGACTTTGTCGGGAGTGATGAGTGATTTTTCTTAGCATTGTTGAATAATCAATATCGATGAATAGACCGTGGCCGTACCCTTTTAGATTAATTCCTCCTAGTACCTATATTACCTTCGGCCTAATAAGATTCACCAAACTTTTTAGGTAAGGAGCATCAAAGCAAAACCCTCAAACATTAGCTGGAACTAGACCAGCGTGCAAACCCTCTCCATTGATCTGTCTCCAAGTACAAGCTAGTGTATTCCTTAATTAGAGCCCAAATGCAGCTAATCTTCAATTCCCCCATTCAGTTTTGACCGTCTAAACCTGCTTAGCAAAGCGACAGATGAGTATCATGAAGAATAAACTAAGGCAGCACTGATTGCCCTAGAGATGTAGCCCGACAAAGAAACGGAAAGGGCATTCGGAAACACCCAATGAGCGAGAGTTTACCTGCACACTGCCCTCTTCTCTATACATTGTGCGATTTTGGAATCATCGACGCGTAAAGGACGAACACGAACTAGGTACCCTCCGATTCCAAACTGTTAACTTGCAACTGCCAGGAGTGCCTGGAGCACCAGAGACGGCCAGGAGATCGGTCAAAGAGGAATCAAAGGCATGGTCCTTATTAGTTTGTGGCATGTTCTCAGTTCTCATGCTTAGGAATTACTTAATTAGCCAGAACTGGCATCTTTGCCTGAAATGCATAGGACCAGTCCTAAGCTTTGCATATCTCCTGTTAGGATCCTCTTGGTCTTGGAGCACATTAAAGATGCCTTATGTCACTAGCCGTGTCTTTTATTGACTTGAAATCTATACTTGTTTTTATTACGACAATTATATAAATTTGGCATTGAGTCCTGGTTTTTATTGTTTGATTGAAGTCGACTATAGCCGAGGACCGAAGTGAGAGGGTGCTGCCTAGATTGCCCGTTACCTCCTTTGAGATTCTCGCAAGGGTGGAAAAATACCAAGACTAGATTTTGTTTCAAAAAGAAAGGATAGAGCCTTCCGGTCTGGTCTCTGCAACCACGGATGCACACAACTACAATTTTATCTAAATAGATACTATTACAAAGAGGACAAAACATCTTTACATACAGATGGCATGAGATAGACGCAATGGCATAACTATGACAAGATGTGACATACACACTAATGAAAAAAAAAGAGTTGCTTCGGTGTCCCCCTCTTCCAAACTTTAAACATACAGACACTCAGGATTGATCCTACCTCTTTCTGCCCTCCGAACGGATGGGGTATAGGCCAATCTTGATCATTCTTGTATTTTGAGTTTCATAGGTTTGGGAGAGAAGGGACGCCTAAGCACACCTCAAAGAAAAAAGTTCATGTGCATCTGATATTTAATTTTATTTAATGGTTTACATATGGTTTTTAATTTTATTTAAAACCATGCAAAGCATTGTGCCCTACACCAAGGCGTCATGCAATGTGAAATTCCAGTATTGCAAAAAGGTCAGATTATGGATATTTTCAAAACAGGTTCATTTTGTGCCGAACTTTATTTTTTTTTTTCAAATTTGTCAATTCTTGAATCCATCCTTCAAGGCTAGGAAACGCTGATATCAAGGGCACAACATCGGCATAAAGACGACGACTTGAACAAGAAGATGATGTAAGTGGGTAGCTGCTAGGTGCGGCCAGTGAAAGCTATATGTGGGATTTTTACCTCGGTCATGCAGAGGTTTTCTTGTGACCATCTTTTTTTGCGGGTTCTTGTCACCATCTTGGCGTCATATATCCGTGAAACCACCACGGTGTCCTAGGGGAGATAGCCTAAAAGGCCACCATAGAAAATCCCACAAACATGCCCCGGCAACCAATCCACTCACGTCAAAGAGAGCAGCCAAACCAACCGCCTCCAACAGAGGAGTGCCCCCCGACAACAAAGGTAGATGCCGTTTCAAAGGGTAGATTGGGCAGGATGTCTCCCACGTAAAACCGCCGCGAGTTGGCCATGCCCACGACACATGCATCCACTTGGCCTATAGCGTGCCATCGTCCATCGATATCTGAATGAATTACAGAACATGAACCCCCACGTTGGATCGAAGATCCAGAGGGGTTCTACATCCACGGCTCCTCCTCTAGAGGACTCTATGCACTAAGGACATTTCCACGACGGCTCCTATAGGTTGTCCGGTATTAAGTTTTCGGGCACTCGACTGGGAGCGGCGGTAGCAATGCCAGATTAATTGGGGAGACTTGCCACACCAGTAAACCCCCAAACAAAAGTGGCAACAGCGGGGACTAGAGAGAGGAGAGATGAAGGGAGGGGGTAGGTGGGGTGATGTGAGGCTTACCGTTGGTCTGTTTGGCCAAATTCTACATGGAGTTTGCTGTTGTCGTTGCCGGCACTCCTGACAGAGCCCTATGTAGAGGGAGTGGATCGGTAGTGCTGAACAAATTTCTAGGGCTATGATGACATCGATTTTGTATGGGGGTGGCGGTGGGAGCAGTTTTTCTAAAAAAAAACCTGGTCGGACAACCTTTGGAGGCTACCGGTGGAGATGCTCTAAGCCCGAGACTTCAACTGGCTGTTACGCACACCATACACCCCTAGGATCCCCGCCAAGGCCACCATAAAGGAAGGCCCCACCGCTGCCACTAGCCTAATGACAATGAGGGGATGAGCGAGGATGAGAGGTCGGCTATGTGGTGTCACGTGGGCTGACACCTAATTTCAGGATCGATTATGTAAGATGGCTAGCTCTATTGAGTCGACTAAACATATCACAAAATGCATCATATGTTACTAAGACCTCATTAGATGCATATCATTTGATATGTTAAGTCAGATCAAAAGTGTCAAGAAGCTGCATATACTGACAGATTTTTTGCCATAGCACATACTGCATAAAAAAGGGTTTTTAAATTTAAATATTATAATCTCTTTGTCCTAAAAAGGATATCACTGATTTATTTAGATTCGCATGCATCTATAAACTCTAAACCCTAAACCCTAAACACGTTAGATATAGGAGAATCTAGACCAATCTGCGATTTCCTTTTTGGGATGTATGGAGTAGTTTTTTGTCTAGTATATGTAAGCATTAGGAAAATCGATTAAAATAAGAGCAGTGATGTACCTCTCTTATTTTAGAGCAATCAGGAGAGTTAGTGGAGAGCTAATTAAAATGAGTGTATCTCGTATCTGTGCGTCTTTGGAATTTCTACCTTCAGCCAAAAGCCTATGCGTGCGTTGAATTGCGGGAGGGAGATTCAAGGGAGACGCTTTGACTGCCCCTCCCCTCCCAATCTCCCATAGAGGGCTGCCCGATTCTCTGTCGGCCGTTAATCCCAAGCACCAACACTGATAACTTTGTTAATTTTTCACTATGATTGCAAACCTAGATAGCTAGCATACTAGTACTAGTACTAATGCGTAGTGCGAAAAATGGCATTCAACTGTGAATTTGACCATGAAAAATGCTTGCAGTTAAGTACTAACTACTATACGGATTCTAGGGGCTTTGTTTTGCTTCCCAGAAACAATCCAATGTACATAGTCTGTGATTTCTGCATTTTTTTTCTTAGTGGGAATGCAGTTGCACCTATCAGTTTTTTGAGAAGAAAAACACATAATGGTCAACACGCAACAGACGTCTCAAATTAACCAATAAATAGCTTTTGCCAAGTGGAGGGAGCATACAAGAATCATGTGAGGTGTTTCATTCACATCTCATCGTGATTCTCAGAAAGCAATTGAGAGAAGTACCAAAATGATGGCTCTTCGGGAGAATCGACCACAAGGAGATTTGGGAGGGAAGAACACTTGGCATGAACAAAAGTGCCCCTGGATGCTAATGTTGACCCTGGTTAAAAAATGAGAAGGTGCCCACTTATAAACGCTTCACCAATTATATCTAAAGAAATGAAATCACTCTGGATTATGTTGTTTATTTAACCGATTGAGGGATCTCCATTGGTCATTTCATTGGTCTATTCAAAGCTTAATCAGGGTGAAGGGAATTGTATCTCTATGAATTAAGTCAAAAAAGTGCCCGAGAATCCAATGTGAAGTGGGGAGACCACATGGCAATAATACTTCACAGCTAGTAATGTGCAAGATGACGTGCACGGTGACAGCACAAAAGGGGTTGCCATGGCCAGTGAGCAATATTTGAATCATGCTAGTTTGTTCACGATACTCGTGCTGACACATGCAATGAGGACCCCCTCCCCACCCCTCGTCCTCGTGACGGCACAATATGTGAATAAATTTTATTTTTTCCACCCCCTTCGTCGCCCTAACCCTAGGTGACACGGGGCAACCGGTCCGTCAGCTTTTGCCTCTCCCCACCGATCCTCCTCCCCTCGCCGCCGCTAGGAGTCACTGACTGGCAAAATCTCGCGTGTTGACGGCGGCGGCGGGGCTATTCTCCCCGGGCGGTGAACTTCCTCTCCCTAGGAAGGGGGTGACGAAATCGAGTATCGGCGACGGCATGGTGTGGCGGTCTTCTAGCAGTGATCTCAACACAAGACGGTGGAGGTGGAGCTCCTTCCGCCTGGTGGTGGTGCGCCCATGGTTGCGGCCGTCGTATCCGGGTCTGCCCCGTGCCTTCTGGGCCTAGGCAAACCCGTGGGTCTGGTACCGTGGTGGTAGGCGGCGTGGAGGCACCTAGTTGTGATGAAGGACTGACACCATGGTGGTCCGCCGACGATGGGCTGGTCGGTGGTGGCCATGTCTCCCAGGAGTGTGGTAGTGTCGTGATTGGGCGCCATGGTTGTGGCCGTGGCAGGTGTCGACTTGCCCAGCTTTGTGTCGGCTGGTGGCGTGGGGGCTGTCGGCTTGGTCAATAAAGGTGGTTTGGCCCTACTGATCTTCCTGCACTAAGTCACCGATCTGCTTGATGCCAGTCTCCTTGATCTGGTAGCCGACATGTTTCGGTCTTTCTGTCAGAGATCTCTAATGATTCGCATATGGTGCCATTGTATATCTATATCGGAACCGATCCTGTCGTGCACACCCTTATTTTCAGCAAGTATTGCATCATGAGGGTGTGGCGCGAAGCTTTGCTTTCCCATCGGTGCCATGGAACATGTCTAAGAATAGATTTTCATGACATTGACAAAGGTGGAGAAAGTCATGGTGGTTGTGATTGGAGATTTTGAAGTTATGGTAGTATGGTGTACTGTGGTGAAGACTATGTTGCACATGCTCTTCATGTGTGTCAGGTGTTTGATGACTTGAAGAAGCGTCCTTGGCAAGAGGGTGTGGCAGCACATGTGGATTGTATTTTTGGTTATGCTCCTTGAGTACCGAGTCACGATTTTAGGGTGAAAATCCAAGGTCTAGCCTTCACTGGTTGTACCTGGCGATGGTCATACTAAAGGCATTGTTTTGGTAACTCGGACTTTCTCCAGGCTGAAACCTCAAGATCTTCGATCCGGCGGCAACAACATGTGCATTGTTTCCTTCATGAAGGCGTTGCTTTTGGAGCATCATTTTATAGTCCGGGTGTTGTATTCGGTGTTGGTTAGAGCCCTGCTGTTGCGTATGTTTCATCATTGTGATGGGGTCTTTGTTTTTATGTTTCTCTTATTTTTTTATTCTTTTCTTTGTTGTATGCATCCTTGATGTCATTCGACATCTTGTTGGTGGAGAGACTAGGTGTAATTGGTATCTTCTAGAAATTAATATATTCCCGTTATGAAAAAATGCAACAAGCACCATACAGTGAGTTGCCTGATTTTGAAGCTTCCCAACCCCATGAGCAACATTGTTCGGTTTTGGCGCGGACAAGTTTGGTTTCCCTACAATAAAGGTACCACTAGAAATAAACATATTTATATGGTATATCTGTGAAGATATTGATAGACGATAATATTGTTTGATATTGCATGATTACATTGTGAGTCCTTGGGCTGTTTATACAGGAGTAAAAGACTTGGATTCCAAGAAGCCTAACAGAGGTAGGTTCAGCTTACAATCCTAAACTACCATATATAGCCCAATTGTGATATACTCTAACACCCCATGCCATCATATTGGTTGTGACACGAATAACATGAGAATTGAGTATGGTCGGTCTGGAGCATAAGCCGAGCCAAAGGCGCGGATCGGGGAGGATAGCGGTGGATGCCGATGTGATATACTCTAACACATTGACCATTACAAACCATGCGATCCAAAGAAAGCCGCCGTGTACGGTGATTGTGCCACCGTATGCCCTAGAGTATACAAAGTGGTTGCAAGAAGAAAACTGAGCACGATAGGGCATGCAAAATAAAAGTTACACTACAACTCTAGCGGCGAGGTCATGGTAGACGAAGATGGCGAGGTGGTTGTCGATAGAGATTGAACCATAGCGGTAGTAGATGTTGGGGTTCAAACCCATTTTATCCATCCTCGTGCAGGAGCACGGTGGCGCTGGTGAGGGTGAAGAAGAACCGATTGGTATTGACGAATACCAGGAGCAGTGTTGGCTACGATGATGCAGTACTTGTAGAGAAGTTATTGGTGTAGATTTTTGTCAGCGATAATGACCATGGGCAATGCAGGTGCAACACTATGTTGATGACGAGGCGCATAATTGGGGATGTATCTCCCGGTTGATGTTAGCAAAGACGATCCGACATGTTGACAGCGTGCAGACTAAGAAACCGGCGATAACGCATGAAGACGTCCTTAGGGCTCCACACATAGTATACCTGGCATGATCGTTGACGAGGAGTTGCCAAATAGAGTCGATGATGAGGTTAGAGTAGAGGCATGTGATGACGACACGTGGTGATGGCCTACATAATACAATCTATGATATGCGAAAGAAAAAGAAAAATCGATCAAGTGTCCGGTGAGAAACTTTGATGACTATTGGATCTAATCATCGAGTTGTGCGGCCGCAGGTGGAGATCAATCTCCTCGGGGGGTGACGCAACGGAAGCAGTGGGTGGGCTAAACCGTAGGAAGAGGAACGAAACCCTCTAATACCATGATAAACTATAATAGCGATTGATATTGCGTGATTACATTGTGATTCCTTGGGATGCTTATATAGGACTACAAGACTTGGAGTCCACAAAACCTAGTAGAGGTAGGTTCACATTACAATCATAAATTACAAAATATATTCCAACCGTGATATACTCTAACATATATCATTTTTACTAAGGATAAATTTGCAAAGTGCAACTGCACATGATAAAGGAGACTACTACCGGAACCAATTTGTGCTCTTGTTGTAACGTCAATGGCCTTCCGCGTTAAGACCTCAAGCACCGATGCTACCATCATGTTCTCCCTATATATAATCGTACAGTTTGATTGAAATGCATAGCTATGTCCGTGGGTATCTCACTATTTTTCTTATTATGTTTCACTAGTAAGTTGCACGTGTCTTGTACATAAGATCTTAGATAATATAAGTACGAAGTATAACATGTCATCACTATGTGAAATTATAATTGGTAAAGCTCAAAAATATAATTATAATTTTAAGCCACATCCGTGCAAGTCTATATTTAGTTCTTGTACCACTTCATATCATTTAGAAAGCAACATTTATTAGCTAGTTAAAACTCAAAAACGGTGTGACATACTCTAGAGAAAGCATAGCTAAATATGTTAAACGCATTTTGTCTGGAGGTGTCTGTTTAATTAAGTATCTCATATTGACAATGCACAATAACATTAATAGCTAGTGGTTCGTATGTAAAACGTAAATGAATTTTATTTAAGGTGTAGTCTTGAACCAAGAGAAAATAACAAAGTAAAAAAATGACAGTCTTATTAAGAAAAGTAAGTTGAGATATTATAAGCATATAAGATTCTAGAATTATGAAAAAGTATGTTTTGAGGGTTGTGCATAGTGTCTATTGTGCTAAAGGATAACAATAGAATCTTCTAGATGTTATAGGCAGAACTCATAAATGCATCATGCAGATAGATCAACGTCTTTGGGATAGAATATCAACACCGCGTCAAACATATCCTCAAGACATGAGATAGTCATTCATATCTTTGACATTTATTTTTCTCCATGTCTTATCATCCTTGTCTATAAGATATGGCATAAACCATTTGGATATGCATATATTGTGTGCTCTCTTACTTGCCTTCTTGAATATATATTAGTTGAGACATGCGAACCCTCAATGTGACAATCTTGCTATGCTTGCTACTTCTCGTGCCACTCTATTTTGTTCCTGGTAAATATTTTCTAAAAAAATAACATGAAGAATAATACACTTCCTCAATGTATGGTCCATACGATTTGATAGTCATATGTATAATTTATACTCCATGCCTTAAAGTACTTTCTTGTTTCACTTGAGAATATTGTAAGATCTTATTTTTCATGCAGCATATTTTGATTGTTGTTTTGTAGGTTCAGAGGCCACGACTTGCAAAGAGCTAAGTGGTACATATACCACTTCACCATGTGTTCAGGATGAATGTGTTGAGGCCTGCCATAAGGAGGGCTTTACTGAAGGGGAGTGTGGAATCATTGTCAGAAGAAGAAAAATTATGATACTTTGTTCTTGCAAGAAAGAGTGTTGAAGAAAAAACATGTTACCATTGTCGTAGGGTGTGTTGTAGCAAGTAATAAGATTTTGTAGCAAGAAGAACTAATAATGATCAGTGGTAAATTGTACAACTCTGCCAAATTGTCCTTAGATTTTGGCAGAAAGTAAACACATAAATATTGTATTCATGTCATAGTGCAACAAGTCATGTGCTAGAAATATTAGATCCATGTGACCATCAACCCTAATTTGTCTGCCTATTAAAGTGTTGTGTTGCAAAAACGATGTGTTTTTATTTCCTTGTTGATATATATCTACATCAAAAGCATTTTTAAAAAGTGCATCTAGCACTTTTCATTAAATTTCGGGTGATAGAAGACAACACTAATTAAGGGTCTAACTTTTCTATCTAGTATTTAGTCATGGAAAAAATAGCACACTATTTTGCGTTATTTAGTGCACTATAGCGTATTTGGAGAGTCCATGCTATTTTTTCACGATTTTGCTCGCTATGGCGCTATTTTCTAAATAGCTTGCTATATCGCGCTAAAATATCATAGCGTTAGCACTATTTCAAGTATAGCACGTTATTTTTTTGTTGGTGGGTGTGGAGTAAGCGAGCATATGATGAGAGTGTGAGTAAGCAAACATATGATTAAAATTTTTATTGTTAAACTTAAGTGATCGGTCAAGACGCCACCTCCTGTCGTAGCACCCGACGATACGCCTAGCTTCATCCCTACCGGTTCTCCTCCAACTTGGATAGCGTCGGAATTGGTTATGCATGTACAAGTGTTACTATGGTCAACTCATTAGATCCTGAAATCTTTGGTATTCATGATATACCTATTATATTTTTTACTTTTTACAAAACGCTATTTTGTAAAATAACACGGTATTAGCAAGCTATAACTTTCATAGCGTCTGGAGAAAGGCCAAGCTAAATTAAATAACGCGCTATTTTTTCCTTAGTGTTTACATGCACATAGTTCCAGAATGGTTGGTGGACCGTGAGAACAAAACCATCCAAAGGACTGAAGCAACATATGCCAAGAAATACATGGACATATCAGACATGCTTGGCAGTCCAAGTAGGTCACCATAAGACAAAACTCACTTGAAGTACTCAAGATGCATATATCTTATTGAAGCAACTAATCTTGAGATACTACTCAACGTATCAATGACCTACCTCGTCGTGGCTTATGACAGAAGTATTCGGGATGCATATACATGCCTAAGCATTCATTTGCATCCTGAAATACTATAGCTATAACCACGATCTCATCGTGTCTTATGACTAAAGTACTTAGTATGCGTACACATCCCACGCATTTCTTGATATCCTCAATACTATCGGCCGTAACCAAGACTCTATTGTAGATCATACTAAAGAAGTACTCATAATGCATACATTTGCTTGAAGCATTCCTTGGCATCATGAAGTACTATCTGCGGTAACCGCAACAACATTTGTTCACAACAATCACTAAAGTACCCAAGATGCATAGACATGATTGAAGCATTCTTTGGAATCCTCAAGAACATTCTACTAGAAAATGAATGGCTAGAAACACCCAAAGAAAAGTACTCAAGACGCCACAACTGGCGTCTTTGAGGAACATTTATTATAGCCATAACAACGTTGAAAGATAGCAAACAACGAAGTACTTAGGATGCATTCATCAGCTTGAAGCATGACATGCCATCCAGAAGTACTATCTTCTATATAAATGTTCGATTATTAACAACACTCACACCTCAAGGAATATCTGTTGTAGTAGTGGAAGCATCATGATGAACCATGGAACTTATCACTCTCAAATAGCTGCCAAAATATATGCAACATCACGAGTAGAATACACATTGGGAACCACCTGGATGTCTGGACATATAGAATGGGCAAACTTTCACTGAATGAAATTATTTTTGCTTGGTGCTTGATGCTTCCTTGTGACATTTTTGCCAAGAAAGTATAACATCAGAACCACCTTTTAGTGGAATGATGAAAACCTCAAATCATGGACCGTATGGTCCAAACATATTCAAGCAAGATCATCACTACATTTATTATGCATTTGGAATACTGTGTTGTGTAAAAGTTAACCCATAATCGACCCGATTCGATCTATGTATTTAAATCTTTGTCCAAACTTAAAAGTAATCATACATTTTGAACGGAAATATCTGATTTGGTAATCATTTTAACTATCTGCTTCATCTTGGAACGGATGTAAAAAATATTTGTTTTGTGATGAGGAGGAAACAATGCAACATTTCTTCTCTCATGTCCTATGAATTGCCTTGCATGGCAAATAATTCATCTGATGTTTAACTTAACACCTGCAGCTAATACCATGCGTATGTAAAGAAACTAGTTAGATGGGTTAGTACGCATTACACAACCTAAGACTTAGATATATGTGGGTGTATGTGCTTTTACATTGGGCCTTATTAAACTATTGTAATAATATTGTTTTTAATATAAGACAAGATTTTCACATTTTTTCGAAGATTTTTTACAAGGCTACCGGCTTGATCAATACGTGGTCTTTGCTATACCCGGTGGAGGCGCCATGATATATGGATGCTTGGTGCAACCTTTCGAATATGTGCAACTAATATGGCTAAAGGTCGAGCAACATGATTAGTCCTGCATATATGTGTGCATCAAGCATTTTGTTGGGGATATACTTTCCGGGTATACCCACAGGACTCACTGACCAGGGTGGTCCACCAACAGGTTAGAGATTTGCTTCACGGGCGGTCCAGTCAGAGAAAGAGGATGAGCCACTTCCGGCTACAACAAGGTCCAGAAGAGTTACCGACTTAGACCTGTAGTATTACTTATAGTCCAAGCTATATCTAGTTACCGACTCTATAACGTAGCCGGATAAGTCTCTCCTATAATCCTAGGTCCCGATGACTATAAAACCCGGCCCTATGGGAGCCTTTAGGGCACCAGATCATAGATCAACCACAACCTACTCGCACAGGCGAACCTCTCTTGTAATCCGTTGTAACATACGGCTCTCGCCGATATATTACTGGGTTGCTAGCGGGAGTAGGATCCGATCGCCGTAGTCGGATCTGAACCTGGGTAAACTTGTGCTCACCGTTCCCGGAACATCCGGCGTCTCACACCCCATCCTCTCAACGCCGTTAGGACCCCCTATGGCGTACTTGTCGACAATCCAACGACAGTTGGCGCCCACCGTGGGGCAGGTGACTTTTGGAGATTCGTTCCAGGCGGAATCTGCGCGTGCAGGAATCGGCGAAACAATCGCTATGGGTTGCATGGTCTACGCCAGTGATGTACCTCTCGTTCTTCTCGATGAGACTTGGATTCCAGCTAAGGATCCCGTGACAACCTACACAATCATGTCCATCAGCGAGATCGATATCTACCTCGATTTCGCTGAACCCGCCCAACCCACCCTTGAGGTGATGACCATGGCGGAAGAAAAGTCCGGGTCTACTCTGTCCGCGGAGGCGGAAGAGTTTAAGATCCCGGAGAAACCTGAACCCACCCAGCCCGCTCCTGTAGTGGAAGAAGTGGTGGAAGAAAAATCTAGGTCTGATCTCCCCGTTGAGATCGGATACACGGATGAGGAATATATTCGCTTTGGATCCGGTTCTACCGATGCCAGAGCAGAAAAAACACTCTTGAGGCACAGGATAAAGCAGATGATGAAGCGACCCTACATTGATTACAAAGCAATCGCCAAGATCAAGCAGAACTTTGAGATGGCAGAGGCGGAAACCCAGCTATGCCGCTACCTTCAGACCATGAACAAGAAAAATAATTGCTTTGTATAACATGTGAACTCTGGATCCGACTCTATCGATGCTAGAGCCGGAAACGATTCAGTTCTTGACGCAATCGAAGAAAGTGTTGACTTGCCTGATTCCCCGCGGGAGTCAATAACGTCGCATGAACTTCGAGACTTCGAGAAGGAGATGGAGGCATATGAAGAAGAATACACCTCCAAACCAGCGCAAGGTGAGCCGGAGACCCCTCCGATTCCATAAGATAGCATGGACGAATATTACACCTCGCAAGATGACATGGACACCCGACATTCGTTCGAGGTCCAGAAGCCAACTACTACGGAAAGTACCGACGAAAGTTTATCTCCCGGTACCAGACCGAAAGCCGTCTTTGCCACCGGTACGCACGTTAAGACTACTAGGCAGTCAAAGAAGAAGAAGAACAACAAGAATCCGACACCAGCAGAGCCAGAGGTCGAGGAAACCAATGAAGAAAAGGTTGACGAAGAGATCGAGATGGAGAATCGGGATGGAGATCCGATTAATCCCACACCGATCGTCAATCCTGTGGAAGGACACGTCGTCACCAAGGGTGCACATGAAATTTATGGAGACTCTCTTGTTGGCGTGTTATTGACGCCTCGTTGGGAGACCCCAAGAGCAAGGTGTGATGAGCACAGCAACAAGTTTTCCCTTAGTAAGAAACCGAGGTTATCGAACCAGTAGGAGGAAGGAAACGTCTCAAAGGTGTTGCAAGCAACTTGGAAACCTGGACAACACAAAATCAAGACTTTGCCCCAACGAACAGTGAGGTTGTCAATCTCACCGGTTGCTGTAACAAAGGATTAACTGTATGGTGTGGAAGGTGATAGTGGTTTGCAGAAAGTAAACAGGAACAATGGAAGATGTACCAATGTTAAAGATTGGACCGGGGTCCATAGTTCACTAGAGGTGTTCTCCAAACATGGCATGCTGGGTAAACAAATTACAGCAGGGCAATTGACATGACCGAGCAAGGCAAAACAATGTAATACTAGACATCATGATCCTATGAGATTCGATTGGGCAATACAACAAGATACATAGACCGCCATCCAACTGCATCTATGACTAGAAGTCCACCTTTGGGTTATCATCCGAACCCCCTCCAGTATTAAGTTGCAAGCAACAGACAACTGCTTTAAGCAAAGTGTGTAAGGTAAACAATCCACTTGTTCCATGAACAAGAGACCGCTGTTTTCTCCCTAGTGGCAACAACACATATACAACCTTAGAGATTTCTGTCACTTCCCTTAGATTGAATAGAGGCATGAACCCACTATCGATCATAAATACCCTCTCTTGGAGTCACTAGCAACTACTTGGCCAAGGTAGCTACTAACAACGGAGAGCATGCAAGATCACAAACAACACAAACATGATAGAATCAATAAGACAAAACCATTAATCAATCTGACATAGTAATCTCAATATCCATCGGATCCCCGCAAACGCAACATGCATGATTACAAATAGATGAGATCTTGATCATGAACGGACCTCACAAGATCTAGACATGAAAGCACAAAGGAGGAGATACAACCATCTAGCTACTACATGGACTCGTAGTCTAAGGTGGAACTACTCACGCTTCATACCGGAGGCTGGCATGATGAAGAAGAAGGCCTCCGGGATGATCTCCCCTCCGGCAGGGTGCCAGGAAGAGCTTCAGATCCCCCCAATCTAGGGACGATGGTGGCGGCGGCTACAGACGATTTCGTGGAATATTGATCGGGTACTTAGGGTTTAGGCATCGGGGGATTCTTATAGGCGAAGAGGGAGTTCGAGGGGGTACCCGAGGCGGTTGCACCCCCCAGGAGCGGGGTGGGCCCACCCGCGCGGCCAGGGGTGTGGCCCCCTTGAGGCCCTCCTCCGTCTTGTCTTCTGGCTCCGTGTTCCCCATGGTAAAATATTGACTTTGGATTTTGTCCCGCCCAATTCCGAAAATATTGATTTTCTGCCTTTCTGGAACCAAAAACAGAAGAAAACATGCAACTAGCACTGTGGCATCTTGTTAATAGGTTAGTACCAGAAAACATATAAAAACACCTCAAAGTGTAGACAAAGCAAAGCAGATACTAAACAAACATGGAACATCAAAAATTATAGATACATTTCTGACGTATCAACTCTCACAATACCAATCCCAACTACTTCGGATCTTACTCCGGATGCGCTGGAGAAAAGGGTTGAAGACCTGGAAAAACACCGCTTGTTTTTACTCGAGGAGGCTGCACGCATCGTCGAGCTCAAGCAGCAGTTATACAGCAATCCTCCAAAGTACCAGTCAGAATTCAAGAGACTACCAAACAAGACAAGGGGAGGTCCGATTCTCGCTAATAGGAACCCGGATGTCCACAGAGATCTATTTGACGGTAGATCTGGAGAGAAGATCCGAGTGTATAGCACGCCATTGGAGAATGTTGCAGCTACTCGGGCAATCCTTGCTAATAATCCATCTCCAGAGCAAGTCCGACAATGCGTAGCATTGCTGGAAAAAGGACTAAAGCAGCAGAAGACGACCGCGTCATTCAGTGGCAAGCTGGCCTCAAAGTTGGAATTTTGCTACACTAGTGCAGACCAAAGCGCTGATGAAAGACCCCATAGGGATACAGATCAACGCTATCGTCCCCGGGGAGAAGATGAGAATTCAAGGACCAGATCAAACGGTCATCATCGCAGGCCCGCACGCGATTGATTGAGAGTTATTCCGGCTGCGCCTGAAGATGCCATCGGGGAATTGGTGCCTCACCAGGGCCATCGTCGGCAGAACAATCGCCACAGAGAAGACCTGGAGGTGCACCGCCAGCGAGAACGGGATCGGCTAAGAATGCCACCCCCAAGCTGTCCGGCTGGTAACGGCGAGCGAAGGGATGGTCTGTACCGTCCTGAATCAAGTAGGGACGAGGCCCGAAGAAACCAATCTCGGAGTCAGCATAATGAGGCTCCACCACCACCGCGTAACCCAGCCGAAAATAACCCACCAGGGCCACCATCGCCTCCAGATAGCGACCATGAGGGATCTCATCGCAGCCATGGAAGCCGCAGAGGTGGATGCGGCAATGGTGAAAGAAGAATCAGAAATCCGACTCCGCCTCGCAGAAGCCACGAGCCTCCAAGGCGTGGATCTATCTCGCCAAATGATGCTCGTCATCGCATTGAGTCAAACATATAGGTGCGGCGGTACGAGGAAGAAGACGTGTACCCAAATGCTTTGGCCCGCACATCCGTCGAACCAAATTTCCGGTTGATTTTGGTATTGCCAAGCACATTCAACTCTACGACGGCGCAGCTCGGCCAGATACTTGGCTTCAAGATTTTTTCCAGGCTTGCTGCATCGCCAAAGGAGGAAATAGCCTAGTTGCAGTCCGGTATCTCCCACTTATGTTGCGAAAAAGACGGCTCGATCATGGCTCAATGAACTACCAGAGAATTTAATTCATAACTGGTATGATATACAAAATGCGTTCTTTTCAAACTTCGAGGGAACATACAGAAGGCCCTGCATAGTCGGAGACTTGCAGCGTTGAACTTAGAGACCCGGTGAAACCTGCCGGGAGTACCTCGGACGCTGGATCCACACGAAAAACTCATGTGAGGGAGTAAATGAACAAACTGCGATTGAAGCTTTCATTGCAGGACTCCCTGTCGGAATTTTGTGTCAGAGTCTAAAGCGTGACCATGTCACAGATTTGGGAGAAATGATAGAGACAACGAGCAAATATGCCGACGCTGATGACGATTCATAAGTACTGCTAAATATTCTATCCAATCCAAACGCGGCCAAGCAACAGAAGCAGCAAACTCAGAAGTCCAAGAACACCTCGGAAGATAAACTGGCTCCGGACAACGCGGCAGCTAATGCAACGTTCGGATCCGAGGACGAGGAGGGCGCGGAGGTGGCCGGGGACGAGGCCACGGAACTTCCTGAATCCAGGGCAAAGGGGAACAGCAACCCAAAATAACCTATATCTGGGCTGACAGTGCCAACAATCCCTGTGTGCATCACCTGGATAGTAACGGAGGCTCTACCCACACAAATGCCGAGTGTCATTTCAATGACGACATAAAAAAAGACGAATCCGCTGGCTACATGGCCAAGCGACGAAAAGGAAAGAAAATTTCTGAGAAAGGCAAGGAGCCCAAGGAAGATTCCGACATGGAAGAAGCGGACGCCGCACATCCCAAGTCGGATGGAAATAAGGACTATCCCACAAAAAAGACACATACGTCTGCTTCCTTGGAACTCAACCGTCTAAGGTCAAGAAGGCGGTTCTCCATGAGCTTAATGCCACGGTTCCAGCTGTCCCCCAATTCCTAGATTGGTCGGATGTAACCATCACCTTTGACCGCTCAGATCATCCGAGGAAAACACATCGTCAGGGAAAGTACCCTCTGGTCGTCAATCCTCCTATTGATGGCTATGAGTTCTCTAAAACTCTCATGGACGGTGGCAGCAGCATCAACATCCTCTACATCAAAACGCTCCACCACATGAAGATCCACGATATCTAGTTGATTTACATCAGTGTAACTTTTCATGGCATTATACCAGGGAGATAGGCGGATTCTATAGGTAAGATCACACTGGACGTGACATTCGGAACCCGAGATAACTATCGGACTGATCCACTCTCTTTCGAGGTGGTACCGTTTAAAAGTGCTTACCACGCCATCTTCGGACGTCCGTCTTACTGGACGCTCATGGCTTGTCCCTGTTACATTTATAACATGATAAAACTTCCAGGTCCAAAGGGCGTCATCACCATGTGGGGAGATTCTAAGAAGGCGCGAGAGTGCAACGAAGGATATGCAGCCTTTGCCGAAGTCGTGCTTCACGCCCAGGAGTACCAGGAGATAAATAAGACCATCGACCCGTCCGAGATGCCTACTATGAAGAACGAGGTGCTGAAGCCAAGCATGCAGTTCAAGGCATCGTAAGAGACGAAGAAGACGTCGTTGAAGGAATATGATCCCTCCAAGACGACGAACGTAGGGGTAGGCTTAGACCGCGCATAGGAAAGCACGCTCGTCGAGTTCCTCAAAGTTAATAGTGATATCTTTGTATGGCAGCCTTCTGACATGACTGGAGTACCTAGGTAACTTGCCAAGCACTCTCTCGATGTGTGCCCTGACGCTAAACCCATCAAACATTCCTTACGACGGTTTGGTGATGAAAAGCGCAAAGCTATAGCTAAGGAATTAACCTGACTAGAATTAGCCAGATTTATCGCAGAGGTCATCCACGCTGAATGGGTGGCAAACTTAACAAAGGGCCTAAGAGTCCATGAACATAAGTGATGTCTCTTACATAGATCCTAGGATGCTCCCTGGAAACCCCAAACTACTCGTCTATGTCAACATAGAAACCACTAGAGGTTGGAGCAATTTCATCTGTAGAAAAAACATCACCGAAACAAGGCTGAGTACATGATGTACTCTGCAAGTCTTAGTTAACCTAGTAGCTACATGGTCAGGTTTGAAAGGCTCTCTATGGATACTTCGCGTAAAGCAACTTTGCATAAAGAGATAAGAGAATGTACGACATTACTAGCTCTTATTGATTTTTTTTGATATCCACCAATATCATCATCAACAACTGAACCTATCAACTAGAAGTATCCCCTCAAACAACCCTAAGGAAACATTCCTAAACACTCTTTAGTTGCCAAATTTTAGGATTAGGTTATAGTTTTATATGATCATCACGTTTGTTCTTAAGTCGTCGGCAACTGTGTACACGGCTTTTCGAAAAGATTTAATCCTATATGGGCAACTTTAACAACACGTACCAACCGAATCTTAATGTTAGTTAACATTAGCACTCCATGCAAGGGTGTACCTGCAGCGGGTGCTTGACCACAACCTTTATCTTGCTTTTTCTGAGACCATGAGTCGCTCCCTAAGGAGATGTCGCTATAACGGGTCAAGTCCTAAAGTCGGTGTCTAGGGATGTGTGCAGGGACCAAGATTATGAAGGTCGTGCCTTTCTTCTTCCTGGCCACACCTTACCTGCTATGCTATGCAACCATATTTAAACAATAAAAAATGCGTATACCAAATGGAATACCCAAACTAGGTGACTCATGAAATCTTCTACGTAAGTTAGTGAGTCGAGGGTTTTCCGGGACCCATGTGCACTTAGTCTTGGTTCAAGAGGCAACAATTCAGATTCTAGGGGTGGAACGCATAGGACTACAAAAATCACAACCCAACGTGACCTCCTATACAATCCCTAGCATGTTCATCTTACATATCTGATCATACCATGCCATCCTATCATATTAGGCTCGTTTGCCTTCCTGATTCATCATCCGGATGGATTAGACTTAGAAAATAAGCATGGCTAAACATGACTAATGTGATAGCTCTAGCAATCACTCATAAGATAAACATTAGTTATGCTAGGAGTAATGGATCATGTATTATAGTCTTCAAAGAAGGAACCATGCAGCAGATGGGATACTCTATCTTTCGACAAAATACCACATTTGAATCATGTGCAACATAACAATAATAAAAATACTTTAAAACCATAGGTTCAGAATGATGGGGCTATGCTTTTCTTGTCCTTCCGTAGACATGTACTGATCTTCAGTGGCATTGACTTCGGGCTCGGGCTCAGTTCCTATCGCGAAGAACCAACACCAGAAAATAAAAGAACATTCAAAATACGGCATAATGCAACGCTCATACAACATGAAGAATATGTTGGATAAAGGATTTTGTATTAACCCTAGGTGCAACATCGATTAAATGGGTTTGGAATGCCCTACAATTGGCATTTTTATCAAAGCCATGAGTACTTAGGGGGTATCATTCTTCTAAATAAACTAGGGCTATGGTATCTTATTTCATGATCATTTTGATATATTATACATGTTTTTATGATTTACAATTAATTAGTTATGATTTTCCAAAGTTCAAAAGTTTCTGCCTTTTTAACCATTTTCTAAAATTACTAAAAGTCAGACGGGGTGATCCCACCTATCATTTGATTTAACTAAAATAGAAAATAAATGTCATTATGACGTCTCGGCAAAACATGACGTCATAGTGACACTAGCACGAAGGCGACATCACTGCCACATCAGCATGACGTCCACCATCGGGTGTTGGTCGCCGACAACGATCCAGAGCACTCCAGCATGTGCGCCTGGGGGCGTTAGAACGAGAAAGACACGTGGAACATGTAGGTAGAGGCGCCACCCCTTCTTGTTCACTAGAGCACGTCTGGCGACGAGCTCCCGCGGTGGCGCTTGCAGGTGTTCGTGGCAACGACGATACAACACGCAAGGGGGAAAATGGAGTGTCCCCCGCAAACGAGGATCTCACCAGGAGCGTGTAGGGGTTGACGACGAGGCAAGGAGAACCGGGAGTCGACGACGAGTGACGGCGACTGGCGGCAGGGAGGAGGGCTAGATTCGACCGATTGGAAGCCCTCCTGCTTGCGTGGCTTGATGAGGAAGACGAGGGAGGCGAGGCGAAAAGAATGCGCGGACCCTAAGCTAGGATTTTGGTCCATATCGGGGAGGAAGAGAGAGGGGAACGACATGCTAGGGTTTGTCCGCGATGACGCTCGAGATCATATAGACGTCGAGGGCGGTGGCTCGGCGTGGGACAGTCATCTTGCGGGCATGGGTGGCATCGGGAGCGACGCGGAGGACCTTCTCTATCAGAGACAAAGACGACGACGATAATAACTCGTGGCAGAGCTTCGCCCCTGTCATCATCGCTCGTATTTTTAATGCTCATGCTGCATGGGATGTAAATGGAGGTCAGCCGTCATGGATGAGCTCCGTAAATCTTGAGTTATTATCAAAATCAAAATCCATAGTTTGGGTAAGATGATGGGACGTGCAGGGTGAGTCCATACTGACTAGATCTGTTTTCAACAGGGCTTGGGTGAGCTGGACTGGCCGCTGGCTAGCCGAAGACGACGAGGTTGGTGCTCATCACAAGGTTAGTTTTTTCATATTTTTGATGCTGCAAACTCACATGAGAGAGATGGCAGAACGATTTTGGGCGTCTGCTACATATCTTGCTTCAATGCAGCAAATGCTTTTGTGATCAGCAGCAAATGGTGTCCTCTCGTGTTACTATGTATGTCGACCTTTATTTCTAGGATTTGCTCTGATATTGGGTGTTTGTTCCAATCAATTGGAATTTGTTGCATACTTGTATTTTTGGTTGCCTAGGTGTTTTGGTATGTTGCAATGCTTTTTTGTATAGTTTAACCCTCTCACGAGATGAAATGGTGCAAGGATGCTGCAATAGTACAAAAATTTGTTGCTGGGTGAGGAGTATGCTGTGAAGGTTGAACGTCCGAGATTTGGAACGTCCTCCTAAATAGGGGTTTAATTTTTTTAACTGAATAGGGGCTTAATTACTAGCTATACAAAGCTCGTGATATATAATAAGTGTCGCTGATCTTGGAAGATTATTATAGATCAGAAGAGGGTATTTTTTTCAGGGAACTAAGACAACTCTAACAATGCTTGTAAACTGTCTGAAACTGTAAAATTCCGGCGAGTTTACAGGCCCGTACGAATCTTGTTGCTCTAGCGAGGCCCATATACGTGTCCCAGCCTGTAAAACTTTTACCGCGGCCAATTTAGCACTCTCTGAGGCTGGTACATATAGGGCAACACTGAGCGAGTGAGGGTCCAAACCCGCACTTCTCCTCCGTCCCAACCCTGGCGCCGCTGCCGAAGCTCCACGTGTACGCGCCCTCGGGCTTCATTTCCGCGCGTACTTGTGCGGCCGATGAGGGCTCGTCACGCGGTGTACCTGATCGACCTCACGGACTAAGGTCGACGCCGCCCCCAACTTCGACGCAACCTGCAGCTCCGGCCATCACCGAAGCTCAATTTTGGTCTAGGTTGCAGAGGCGTCCATCGCTAGTAGATTTTCTATGTAAATTGTAGTTTTTGTGAAGCTACGCTATGTGTAATTAGAACTAATTCGTGCCAAAAACCTTCTCTGATCGATGAACTATGCCGCGACATCTTCGAGTTCGAATATATAGTTTATGTTTGCAGTTTTCGTTCTGCACCGTGAAAAATACGACCTGTTTTCCATGTTCGGAAACCTGTAATTAGGTTTTACAGTTTGCGAGTTTACAGTTATTGTTAGAGTTGCTCTAGGCGATACAAAGCTCGTGATAGCCCATGGCGATCTGCCAGCCCTAGCGTAGCGCAATCCCCCTTGGCTTAGCTGGGCTGGGCCTGTCATCCTCCATCGTCACATGTCGATGCAACGAAAAAGATCACATAAAGTAGAGGAGAAGACGGAGAAGCTATCAAAAGAAGAGAAAAGGCAGAGGCAGGGGGCGTGTCGCATGTGAGAAAAATAACTCACCGGCCGGCCGCGGGAGCCTCCCGTTCCATCCCTCCGGAGGTGCATGGCGCGGTGAATTCATCTTCCTCCCTTTCCAATTAATGCATCCGATCGAGAGAGGCTCCTCTCAACAGCCACAAAATTTAACCCACCGATCCTCCTCCGTCATCTCCCCTCTACTACTTGTTCTGTCACTGCGAGAGAGAGAGGCTCTCTTCCTGCGTCGACGCTAACCACGCCGTGCGTCCATGCATGGACATGGTGGACGGCGTGTGAGTGATCGAGTCCTTCTCGTGTAATTGGTGCGTGCGCATGAACGGCGTGTGATCGCAGCAGCATGCATCGGCCGTGAGTCGTTTGTCCTGCTCGCTCGATCGCCATGGAAAAACAGGCACGTATGCATCGATCATTCATGCATGCAGCATGCAGATTTATCGTAGCATGCATACATATGGTCGATTTCAGGAGTGTTAGTATAATCATGTGATGATTAATCAAGTTCTGGTGTCGTTGTTTGCCATGATCGTTCGCAGCAGGGAAGCCACGAGCTGGATAGCTATGCTCACCTGGACGGGGCGGCGCAGGGGGAGCCGATCGGCGGAGGCGCCACGGGAGCCGAGATGGTGGACTACATGCTGGGCCAGACGCCGCCGCCGCCTCCTCCTCCGGGAGGGCCGCACGGCCAGGTGTCCCTGGATAAGCTCAGCTTCTCCGACGTGCTGCAGTTCGCTGACTTTGGCCCCAGGCTGGCGCTCAACCAGCCGTCCGCCGACCACCACCACGACAGCGCCCGTGACGACGAAGACGACGACGACAGCTACTTCTTCAGGTTCCAGTCCCACGAGCTCTCCGCCGCGGACTCTGACCCCCGCGGTGGCGAGGGCATCCACCACGCGGCAGAGCAGGACGGCGGCAGCAAGACCGCGGACGGGTCAGGAGGCGCCCACGATCTGGATCACGGAGGCGGCGTCTCCGAGAGCACGACGCTGGTGCAGCAGTCTGACGGCGGCGGCAGGGTCCAGAAGACTGGCGGGGAGCAGGCGGCTAAGAGCGGGCGGCGGAAGCGGCCTCGGTCGACCAAGACCAGCGAGGAGGTGGAGAGCCAGCGGATGACGCACATCGCCGTCGAGCGCAACCGCCGGCGCCAGATGAACGATTACCTCAGGGTCCTTAGGTCCCTCATGCCAGGATCCTACGTCCAAAGGGTTTGTCTCTGAACGAAACACTGCTTACATGCCTAATTAATCTACACAATATGCCACTGACAAACACGTCGTAATTAACATACTGTCCCGTTCTGTGCAGGGAGACCAAGCATCCATCATAGGCGGCGCCATAGAGTTCATACGAGAGCTAGAGCAGCTGATCCAGTGCCTCGAGTCACAGAAGCGGCGGCGGCTGTACGGCGACACGCCACGGCCGGTCGCCGACGGGTCCGCCGTGGCGGTGCCGGCGAACTCCATGAGCGAGCCGCCACCGCAAGGGCACGAGGCTGCGCCGTTCTACGTCTCCCCGAGCCTCCCGTTACCCGCGGCGGTGCCCAGCGACGGCGGCGCCGCTGGCAAGGTGATGGTGGACCTCGACACGTGCGGCGGCGGGCTCAGGGAGGAAGTGGCGGAGAACAAGTCGAGCCTGGCGGACATCGAGGTGCGCGTGCTGGGCGAGGACGCGGTGATCAAAATCCTGTCTCGCCGCCGGCCCGAGCAGCTGATCAAGACCATCGCCGTGCTGGAGGAGATGCACATGTCCATCCTCCACACCAACATCACCACCATCGAGCAAACCGTCCTCTACTCCTTCAACGTCAAGGTGTGTGCACCCTTACCAGTTACCGCTTAAACGCCGACCATCGATTTTGCATGCGTATGTAGGAATCTGACCACGGGACCGGCGAATGCTGCCGCTTCTTGCAGATCGCCGGCGAGCCAAGATTCACGGCGGAGGACATCGTCGGCGCCGTCCACCAGATCCTCACCTTCATCGACGTCAACTACACATTATGATCCCTATACTAAAGACTGAGGGAGCTCGTCTGTTGATGATAACGATGCTGTTAATTTCGAATTCTATATGAGTTTAGTGTGCTTATTTTTGTATTCGAGTACATGTGCTTAATTTGTACCACGCTATGTTTCCTTCACATGCGTGTAAGCTGAGTAGAGCTGCCAAAAACACTACCACTACGTTGGTTCATTCATTGGATATGTGTGTATGATGAATTATTACTCAAATGTGTTACCATTTGTTATTAAAGAAGAATATTTATCTTATTATTCCGATTTCTATATGTGTAGGTCACTGCAGCATTATCCTGGATATAATTTTCTCCTTTCCATTTTGTAATATGTATGTATGTGCTGATGTTTATGACGTTGCTGTATTTTGATGAGGTACATTGCAAGGATCTCTACAATCTTTTTGTGATTTAGATCCTTGGGAATTATTCCTATGTTGTTGGTTGTTTGATAAGTTGCCATCCTTTAAAGAAATTGTAAGGATTCCCGTGCACTCTATTTTCGAGGGAAGTTTACATCCACTTCTATCTCTTGCTAAAATTCTTTTGTTTCTCTTGTGTATCAAGCACTCGACCCCAAAATCATGTAATTTTATATAACTATAAGATTCAAGAGGACATGCCACTTTAATAAAGTGTTTTTCCTATCTTGTGTTTTGCGAGTCGTGCGAATCAAGCAATCTCTTAGATAGAGGTTAGGAATCGTCGCTAAAGACTAAAATAATAGATAATGTTCAAGGTCAAAATCTTTTATTTTTGAGGAACAAGGCAAACAAATTAAATAGAACGGAGTTGATCAAGTTTATAAGAAAAAAGGGCCCTCAAAACCCATTTAAACTATACATTGTCTGGTTTATAAGAAAAAACCGCACAAGCGAGGAGCCCGTCGTCCACATAATGCTAATGCTGGGCCCGTGAAAATCAGGGTACCACAACCCATTTGCTACGCAGCCTTGACTGCAGGGCAGCTATAGTACCACATGAAGGATCCCTTGCGGGGCGTGGTGCTTCATGAGGAGCGACCCTCGTGGAGCCTCAAGGGGCACACCCTTCGCGAGGCTCCCCACAAAGCAACACCTCCTGAAGCCCTTCACAAGGAAAGGGAACCCTCAGCGAGGCCTCCCTGGCGAGGGATCCGTGCGAAGCGCGCCAGTACCCTAGCGCCTAAGTCCAGGATGCCGCGCGGGACCACGCGCAAGATGAAGACAAAGAAAGGGTGACCACAGCTGGCACAACTATCTAGGCTTGCCTCCTTTGTGCAAGGAAGTCATCCTCCCCTTCCACAAGAAAGAAGTGTCCGACAACCATTACCACCAAGGGTGACCACCCCTCTCTGGTGTATGGAGAACGTGAAGGGCGCAGAGAGAAGGACATCAGCAACATGATCAACGGCACCCTGCCATGGACCGGGTCCATGGTCCAACGTAGCTTAAGCCTCGGTGCTTGATGCCACATGCAACCCCGCCTCTCTCGCTCGAAGCCCCGGCGCCACATCACACCACCTGGAAGCTCCTGCTTTCCTAGGCACCCGAGCAGAGCCGCCAGAGAGCGACACCCCACCACCACCTTCCTTGGGGGCTGCACGGCTTCGCTTGCCCCTCTCCGACAGTGGCAACTCCGGAGAGGGAGGAGGCAGAGGCCTAATGGTCGCGGTGGTTATGGTTCCCCCGTGTCGCCATAGGAGGGTGACACGAGGGTTGGTGTGTGTGTGTGGGGGGGGGGGTGGTGTTATCGAGTTTCCTCTCTTTTTCAAAATCAATTTTATATTGCTTAGGCAAAGGTTAAACTTGGGTCACTTGCTTATTTCCTTGCCACATATGTAGGCAAGAAAAACAAAAAATACATGCTTAGGACTTCTTTGATTCGTAGGAACCAAAAACGCAGGAATAGGAATAGGAATAGGAACTGGATAGGAATGCATGTGGAAAACTGAGTATATAGGAATGTTTCCTTTCGTGGTCCTTTGAGATGTAGGAAATGAAAAGTAGAGGATTCACCATGCTATGGTAAGCAACTTGATTAACATGAATAACAAGCAAAGTAACATTATTAGATGGTGTTGACTGGCCATGTTGCAGTGGCATTAACCTTTTATTGCCCCGTTCCTCTCAAAGGAATGGAAAAGGAATTAATGGTTGTTCGGATAGACCTATGTCTAGGGATGTGAAAGAGGTTTTTCTCAAATCAGTTATTTAGGCCATTCCCGCCTTTGTTATGAGCTGTTTTCAGTTTCCTAAATCTTCATGTGAGGATATGAGGAAATCTATCTCAAACCATTGGCGGGGTACAGAAGATGGGAAGAATAAAATGCATTGGAGGTTCTAGCAATGGCTTACTACTTCTAAAGCTTTGTGTGGCATGGGCTTCCGCGACATGGAGTTGTTCAATCAGGCAATGCTTGGCCGTCAGGGTTGGTGTTTAATTACTGACCCTTTCTCTCTCTGTGCTCGGGCCCTAAAGGACCGTACCACCCAAACTGTTCCTTCTGGGAAGCGTCGTCTCCACGATCTGCATCTTATACTTGGCGGAGCATTTTGTTTGGACGTGAGCTGCTGAAAACTGGTGTCCGTTGGGGTATTGGTGATGGCAACTCGATGAAAATTGCGTCTGATAATTGGATACCGGGTGTTGCTCCTACAATGTTAAAGCCTGTTGCGCCCCTGCTTGATGATCAATTGGTTAGTTCTCTGATTCTGGAGGATACTAATACTTGGGATGCGGATCTGGTGAGAACCATCTTTGATGAAGAGGTTGCAGAACGGGTGTTGCAGATTCCTATTAACCGGCATGGTGGGGAGGATTTTGCATCTTGGCCTTATACACGCTTCAGCTTCTATACTGTCAAATCGGGGTATAATCTGGCAAGGACCCGCCTCTTCAATGAGCAACGTAGCACCAGGGGTCTGGTCTATATTCGGGTACAAAAGAGAATTCTAAACAATGGAAGAAACTGTGGGCAATTAAAGCGACAGGCAAGATGAAGGTTAATCTATGGTGTTTTGCACATGACTGCTTACATTGTGAACACCAGCTCTAGAAACGGCACATACCAGCATGCTCAAGCTATTTTTTTTATGGACGATATGAAACAATCAAACATTTTTTACTGTTCTGTCAGTGCTCAAAAAGTCTAGGAAGAAGTGCGTGTTGTTCACCAGATAGGACTTCGGAGGGAGAGCTTCACATCTATGAGAGTTTGGACGCTAGACTTTCTAGAGAGATGTTCTGATATGGAGGTGTCAGCCATGGTGGTCACAATGTGGCATATCTGGGATGCGAGGAATAAAGTTTGGGATGGCAACCCTCTTATGCATCCTAGATCAGTTGCTAAGAAAGCTCTAGCTTATATCCAGATGATCGCTATGCATCTATACGCGCCGAATAGTAACCACAGCCGTGTGAGATGAAAACGCCAGTGCTCAGATGGTCTCCGCTGCCGGTTGGTACGGCACTGGTGAATGTTGACGCAGAGATTTTCTCGGCATCTCGTCGGATGGGAACTGGTGTTGTGATCCGTGACCACACAGGTACGTGCTTGGCTTCTTGCATCAAGTTTCAGGAGGAGGTCACATCACCGGAGATCGCTGAGGCGTTGTCTATGAGACGCGTTTCTCCTAGCCAGGGATGAAGGTTTTGATAAGATCATCGTTCACTCATGTTGCATTTCAGTTGTGAATCGGGTGAATGTTGCGGAGGATGATCGCTATATATGTGGCCCTTTGATCCATGATATTAGGAAACTGGTGGCCTCCTTTTCTCATGCTCAGGCATGTTCCTCGGGTCTAAATGTTGCTGCTCATACTGTAGCTAAGTTAAGTGAATCTTTAGGCTGTGTTGTGTGGCGGGGTATTTCTCCGGATTGCATCCATACGACTCTTTGTAATAATATTATGATTTGTGATCAATAAATCCCTAAAGTTCTCTAAAAAAGGAATGAAAAAAGAGCTCAAGGAATCTGGTTGCAAAGGAATAGTTCCTTCAAATTTTCTTCGATGCATTCCTGGGAAACAAACACTGCTACAGAGAAATGAATCCTACACTTTTCCTTTAAGAATCTATAAATCAAAGGAGGCCTTACAGTGCAAAAAAATTATTTGTGTGTGCAACCAGGTGTGGACGTCGGGTGTGTATGTAAGTGTCTTAGTCTGATGGCACATGCAATCTGATGCTTTAATGTGCATTTTACTAAGCTTTCACAACTAACTAATTTAGTTTGGAACTGTCAATGTTTTTCCTATGATATTGTATCATTGTATGTATGGTCTGTGTGGTTTGGACAACAAAAATAAAGGACTAAAAATGTCCTGGCAGTTCAATTCCAAGGGTATCAAAGGGCATCTCCACCGGACCGACGCATCCCAACCGAGAGTGTTCAAACTTGTCCGCGCGGACACGCGGGGCGTGCGCGGCGCCCCAGCGGCCCGACCCATCCAGACAAACGCGTCTAACTCGACCCATCCGTGCATCTAATCTGGACAACGATTGTGTTGGCCCGGTCGCGCGCGGATAGCGCGGGTATCCTCTCAATAATTCGCCCAAGCCCCCTTGCCAGTGGCACACCAGACACTCTCCTCCCCCAAACCCTCGCACTCCATATCCCGCGCCTCGAGCAGACACAATCTTTGCTGCCGCCACCGCTCGCTGCCGCCAATGCCCCCACGATATTGAGCGCCACCGCATCGTATGGCTCTAGGCTTGCTCTTTTCTTCTTGCCGCCAGGGGGTGGGCTGCGTGAACGACGCGGGCCCCCTACGCCATGGTGGCTGCTAGGTGGCGACGGAAGCATAGGTGGCGGTGGGTTAGCCTTCTTGTTGTTACCCTCCTGCGACGCCTCACGCTTGTCGCGGTTGTCTGTCGGACGTAGAGGGTCATGGCGTGACCTGCTCTTGTGTCCTTGGTTGTGCTCTCCATCGTGGCGGGGCTGCTCCGTGTTGTCGTGAATGACAATGCCGCCCTGCCTTGGCGGAGGCATGCTCGTACGATGGTGAGCCTTTGGGTCTTCGCGATGTCGGGGAGATCGGGGCGGGAGAGATGGCGACGAGGATGAGACTTGCCTCCGTGGTCGGAGGATATGAGGATAGCATCCTTCCTATTGCGTGCATCCCTCCGTATTTGATCTGAGGAACCCGTCTGGGACCCGACATCATGAGGAGATCGCTCCCTTGGCGGCTTAGGATTGCTAGACTGGCAAAATGTTGGGTCGGACTCAAGCCTCTAGGAGGTGGCCTTTTCCTGCTGTTTGATCGCCTTCGCTAGAAGATCATAGACATGTTCCACAGCTGTGGGTGATCTATCCTGCTCCAGAAGGGTCTTGGAGACGGCTAAGTTGAGAATAGGAGTGGGCATGACCTGCCTGTCCTTGCTGTCAATGTATGGCTTGGCTTGTGGCGGCTTCGGGGGAGCCCATCCTAGGTTTCACCGTACACCAGGATCGTTGATGACGCGAGCCAGAGCTTTCTTAGCCTTCTGCTGCTTGAGCAGAGTCTTGTACTCGGCCTCCATGGCTCTAGATTTCTCGATTGAATTATGCGCCTTGGCCAGATCTTGATCTAACTTTGCGCCTTGCTCCATGATGGCCCGCGCTTCCTCCAGCAGATGCTGACGCTTCTCGTCAAGATGGACTATGTTCTGTATATGAGGCATAGTCATGGGCTCGGCGAGCAAATTGTCGTACATCACTCTATCAGCTGGAGTTATTTGGGCGGCCACAGACGTAGATGCCGGAGGCGGCATGTTTGCGGTGTTGAGGTTACTCGGACCGACATTGAGTTTCTATGGCTGCTGCGCTGGGTTAGGCGGAGGGGGCATGGCCTTTGCGCGATCATTATCGGCAGCAACAGGTGGTCCCTTCCCCTTTTCCACTGCTTTAGGCGGAGCTTGTCCGGGTTAATCTTCCTCCATAACGCTCCCAATGACGACAAACACCTCTTGGGATGTGATGGCCTTGTCGACCTGCTCCTCGCGCTTGATGTCCTCCTCCATCTCCTGCATAGCAGAGTCGAGTTTCTCCGGGTTGATATCCATCTCCTCCAAGTCCATGTTGATTTCGGCATAGAGTGCGTCCAAAACGGAGTCGGAGGGTGCGGGGGCTTCCTCGACGATGGAAGAAGAAGCTGAGGCTGCAGGAACATTGACTGTAGGCGGTGGTGGCGGTGGCTGATGTGGCGGGGTGCCGGGTGCAACCGCGAGCGCTGCTTGAGCTTCTGCGTCAGCGGCCACGAAGTTATTGATGGTGTGAACTATGCCTTCGAAAGTGAGGCGTCCCAAGGCCTGTAGCCGCCTTAGCCTATGCCATAGAAGTGTATCGTGGTCCAGCCCTTCCACAAAGTGATAAATAGCATCATCATTGGGGTAATGTTCTAAATCGGCCCGTATACGGAGCCACCTGGCTAGGTAATCGCGGGGGTTTTCACCCTCTCTCTAGATGCAACGCGCCAGATCGAAGATAGTCACCACGCTGACAAACTTGGATCTCTGCTTTCCATATGCACGGGCAAAGCCGGCGCACTTGCAGCGGTCTTCCATCGTTATATCCTGCACAGGGGCGGTTTGGGTGGGCCTTGAATTTGTCTGATCTAGGTCGGCAAAATCCAAAGAGAGATCCGACTTCGATCCTTCCGCGAACGTATCCTGACCGTAGGCGGTCCATGCGGGCCTTGACGATCCTCTGACTCCCAGGGAACTAGTGCCCGAGTCGGTTTCATCGATGAAGAGGTGGATGTCCCTGATTGGGACAATCAAGCAGCGGGTGGGGTTCGTCTTCGCCGATATCTAGAACTCGTCGGGAGGGACGATCGGAACGTTGCCGGAGAAGAGAACACGACCGATGGCTACGGTTTTTCCGATTCCCGCGAAGATCTTGTACCTCGCCTGTTGTAGAGCCTGAAGCGCCTCTTACCCCACGGTGGGCACCAACTATCGTGGTATTGCCGACGAGTACACCATGGAGGGGTCCTCACAGAGCGTGTTTAGAGACGTGGGGTAAGGCGGGAGGTTAGCGGGTACGAGGTAACACAGCTTACCCAGGTTCAGATCCCACGACGGTGGCGGAATCCTACTCCTACTATAAATCACTATAATGGCAATACGCCGAGTTACAGGGATTGGTTCATTGTGCGAGGTATGAGTTGATCGATGCCCTAAAGACTCCCGCGGGTCCGGCTTATATAGTCGTAAGATCCTAGAGTATAGGCAAAGTCCTAGCCAGACAGGTTACAGAGTCCTACACGGTACACAACTAGTCTAGCGTGTCTTGCACTCTAAGGCTCCGTACGCTGGTGACTCCTTCATAGTCTTCCTTTATCAGGCATGGGTCTTCCTTATGGATCCGTCTAACTGGGCCGCCCAACAGGCCATAGGCCTTGCTACCAATGGTGGGCCACCCGGGTAAGCCGGATTAGAGACATGCAATGGTGATACCCATTTAGAATATCCCCAACACGCGCGTTGCCGGAGTAGTCTGGATGTGCCGCAGGCAATCCCTCCACCCTCGGCCTCCGCCTGTGGACTGGACGCGTGACACCCTCTGTGGGGCGCACAACCTGCTCGATTATTTGCCTGACGTACGTTCGCCGATACTTTCTAGGTTATTCGGCCCGCTGCGGTAGTTGGCATCACCATTAACGGCCGCATACTTTGCAGATGGGCAGCAGCCGAAGAAGGGCAATGGAGTTCTTTGATGACCCACAAGTATAGGAGGTGTATCATAGTACTTTTGATAAATAGGAGTGTCGATCCCAACAAGGAGCAGAACGTGCTGAACAGTGGTATGGAGCAAGAAATCCCTGTGAATACTTAGCAAACGGATTTTTAGTGGTTTTCTCACAAGGCAACAAAACAAAGAGCAAGTAACACAAGTAATGAAAAAACAGAGCAAGTGGCCCAATCCTTTCTTAGCAAAGGACAAGCCGGTGGAAATACTTATAAGGACCAAACGTTCTCGAGGACACATGTGAATTCTGTCAAGTGCATTCACTTCAAATAGCCGAGTACTCTTCTCTGGTGTTTGTAAGTGTTGTGTGGGTGAACCTGTGCTAACATACCTCCCTTCCTAGGACTAATACATATTTGTGATTAAACCCCCTGCAAACATTCGTAACTACAGGAAAGTAATTAAATATAAATCTAACCACAGCCTTAAACTCTGAGATCCTACGCTCTCTTCTGCAAAGGTGTCCTAACGGGGGTTCAGATTTATGTCACTCTGGCAACCCCGCGATTAGTAGCCAAATACACAATGCATTCCCCTAAGCCCATAAATGGTGAAGTATCATGTAGTCGACGGTCACATGACACCACTAGAAGAATATCACCACAACTTAAATACTAAACCATTGAATAATAACTCATCACAGATTCACTACTAACAACATGACTTCTCCCATGTCCTCAAGAACTAAACGAACTAATCACAAGACATCATATGGATCAATAATAAAGATGATATGATAATGGATAACAATCTAAACATAAACAATAATCCAATGGTTCCACTCACAAGCATCAACTACAATAGTAATCAACACCGGGAAAGTTTCCCCTAAGAACTAAAGCTATATTCAACACAATTGTTATAGCGGGACGGAGTGGTGGTGATGGTGCCGGTGGAGATGATGGGGTGAATGATGATGATGATCCAGATGAAGCCTAGCTTGATGATGGTGTTGATGGCGACGGTCTCCCCTCTCCGAGAAGGAATTCCCCCGGCAGAAATCTATCTGCCGAAGAGATCTTTCTCTCTCGGTGTTTTCTGCCCCCAGAGGCGGCGGAAATCTATCTGTGGTCGCTCCCTGAGCCTTAGGGTTTCGAAGGTAAGATACAGGCAAAGGGGCAGAATCGGAGGCCGGGCAGGTGGGCCACACCTTCCCTAGGCGCGGGGTTAGGTGGGCCCCCTGAGGCCCCACTTTGTCCCTCCTTCTGGCTTCCTTCATCTTCTGGTAAAATAATATGTTTCCATATTTTTTTGGTATTTTTCTAATCTTCGCGAAATTGCACCGAAACGCCTTATTTTCCATCAGAATCTAGACTCCGGCAGTCCATCCTCCAAGAATCATCCAACATGCATAAACAGATGAAAAGCCATAAGTAATACCTCATAATAAGACAAATATCAATGAATAGAGGTAAATTATGATATAGAATGGTGATGCAAATTTGGCATATCACTTCCCCCAAGCTTAGACTTTGCTTGTCCCCAAGCAAATACTGAGCTCAGTAAACATGTCCACAGGTTTATGGAGTGAACTGTCGATAAAAGAATACAAACAAGAAGCATCACACTTACCATTGCACAACTCATAGAAGAAAGCAACTCACAATTATATAACTTAGCTTGCAACCAAGTACAGCAGAAACAATAGAGATGCATAAAGATAAATCATAATTGGAATTGGCAAACTTGTTCTTGGTAAGGGAACACCTGGCAAATAGTTTCACAAAAAGCTTTTTGTAGAAGTTTCAAGATAGGAGTATTCTTTGCTCAAAAAGGTTTTTCACAAGTGAAGGCTTTCAAAGTAATACTCAATAGATAAGAGTTTTGTGCAAACAAGGAAGATAAAGAACATGATTGAATAAATCACCATATGAATGCTTCAAACACAACAACTCAAAAGCTTGCTGGAGAAAGAGAGGAAGTAGGTTTACTGACTCAAACTGGTAACTAGGAGAAAGGTCCCTTCTTAGAGGATAGCAGGGATTACAAGTCATAAAGAGCTTCCAAAATATTATGTTACTTACTAGCTTTGAGCCCTCATTGCCCCTATCATAAGCATCTTGAGATGATTAAGGTTAAAGTGAACAAAGATGGAGCATATGCTTGACGAAATATAAGTTGGCAATCTCATGTCCCTTGAATATGAGGGCCACTCATCATGCATACTCAACTTTGGGCCCAGGTAAGTTCTTGTCATTGTAAGTATTTGCATATCATTGAGAACTGCCAACGGGGTACCCCTTGCACATGGTACATGAGCTTTCCCATAACCAAAATGACAAGGTAAGCAGACAATGAGCATCTCAGCGATCTTTTTATTTACTATGAGTATAGCTTTTTATTGATGATGCTTCATAGATGACTCACTATGGTGATGCTGCAAGTTTCCACCATGATTAAGCATGGCTTAGGCTAGGGGCCCAGGCGTTTCTCTAACACATAATACAAACTCCATAGACTTACAATTTCCCTCTTTATTTCACACCGTTGACATCCATAGACAAAAGAGCACGATATCAACTATGTACAGAGTACAAGTGCAATGTTGAAAACGTTCCCCGTGATAGCACGGTTCTGCTAATTCCAACGTATAGATGCAAGCATATACAACTTCGATGTTCACAATGGTTCAAGTCTATTAGGGTCAAGTAAATAAGGTGTGCCATCAAGTTCGTGAGAGCTTTACTAACTAGTTTTCACATAACAAAATACTTTTTAATTTGAAAGGTAGATGAAGCTTGAGAATTTGCTTGGAATAGAAAAATCTACTAGGTAGATATGGTGGACACAAGTGGCAAAAGTTTTGGTTCAAAGGATTTTGGAAACATGAGAAGTATGCCTTCTCAAAATAGGTTTTTGGCTAGCAAGGCTGGGTAGCAAGCAAGAGAGTTGAAAGAAACAAGCAAACATACGAGTAATAAAGCCAAACATGCAATCTTCCTTGAAGACACAAAATAATCTTAAATAAAGAATACTAAGCTTATGAGCCAACAAGAAAGAAAACAAATGATACCAAATACCTGTAAGCTTTTTTCTTTCTTTCCTTTTCTTTCAAACTAAAGTCACTGACCAGAACTTGGTTTGCCAAAACCAATTTATATCCACTTGATGATCCCAAAGTGGTGCCAATACTGATTAACAAGATCCATCATATAATAGAGATTGCAAACTAAAATAAGAAGTGCAAAAAGTAAAAGATGAGACTTCTCATTAATATTAAATAGAGGCACTCACACCAAGGGATACATAGATAATCAACTAAAGGATAGATACTTCCACATGCAAACCAAACTATAAGATAACCCCTCTACCACAGATATGGATCCACTAAAAAGGTAAAAGATAAAAGGTAATGGTGGTGATACCGCGACACTCCCCCAATCTTGGAACAAGCCAAGGGGATGCCAAACCTGATGACGAATTACTCCTTAGATGGTGGTGGTGTTCTCTTGTCATCATAAAACTTCCAAGGCAATGTTTCCCCATCCAAAAAGGATGTCCTTGTCTCTGCAATCCTGAAACTAGCAGCAGAGCTTATGCGATAAAATCTAGCCTCATACTCACAATTTTGATTCTATATGTCATAGAGCTGTGCTTGCAATTGATTGGTGGTGTGACGGAGTGAGAAGATCTATTCTCGGAGCTCAGCAACTTCTCCCTCGTGCTTGGTGATGAGTTCTGAACTTATCTTGTGAATAACATCCACTTCATGTTCTGCCATCTTCTTGTACCTGAAAACTTCTAGTTCCAACGCTTCCATCCCGTCTTCCAGACCGCCTTCCCCTTTAGGGCCTTGAACTTCTTTCACCTGTACCTTCCCCTCTTTGAGGATCAACTCTTTGGGATGAATCCTCAACTCATACATGTATGGGTTGAGGACATCCGCAGAGGAATCCTCTGTGGGTGATCCAGAGGAAGACATTGAGGCTCCAAGTCTGAGAATTTTCCTGAGAGAAATAGATCGAAACGAAAACACGACGAGAACACGATGCGAGAACCTCGGGGAACCCGGGGGGTTATATATTACGAAGATTCAATGCATAAGGAAGGTTTTGACACGAAAACAAGGCAGAGATGGAGTTCGAGGGGGGAACACCCCCCTCAGAAGCGAAAAGGCTGGGCCCACGCCTGGGGTTGGTTTGTCCACCCCGGGCTCCGTTTCCTCCTCAGTTTCGTCTCGTAACTTCCCTTGTGTACTAAAAACATCAAAAATATAAAAAGATTGGGGTTTCACGAACCTTCTATTTTCATCACTTTTACCTATTCAAGGACGAACTCTGCAGTTTCTGGTGTTTGGCTTCTGATAAATTCTTCTAGAGTTTTCATTTGAATAACATCAACATCTTCGTTATAAGAATCTCTAGAAATATAATGTTTTAGTCTTTGACCATTCGCCACATGTGTTGTGTCATCCTTTAGAGAAGAAATTTGTATGGCACCTGAACGGTACACTTCCTTGATAACAAAAGGTCCTTCCCATTTGGAGAGTAGTTTCCCTACAAAAAATCTAAGACGAGACCTATACAAAAGAACTTTCTCACCAACATGGAACTCCCTTTTGAGAATTCTCCTATCATGCCATCTTTTTACTTTTTCCTTAAAGAGCCTAGCATTTTTGTAAGCTTCACCTCTCCAATCATCTAGATTACTTAAATCGAGCAGTCTTTTCTCACCAGCAAGTCTAAAGTCTCTATTCAACTCTTTCACTGCCCAATAAGCTTTGTGTTCTAATTCTAAAGGCAAGTGACAAGCTTTCCCATAGACCATTTTGTAAGGAGACATCCCCATAGGATTTTTATAAGCAGTTCTATAAGCCCACAAAGCGTAATTCAACTTTTTAGCCCAATTTTTCATAGATCTATTAACAGTCTTCTGCAAGATAGATTTGATTTCCCTATTGGAAAGTTCTACTTGCCCACTAGTTTGGGGGTGATAAGCTGAACCTATTCTGTGGTTTACATCATACTTAGCGAGAGTTTTTCTAAAACCCCCATGGATAAAATGAGAGCCTCCATCAGTCATGAGATATCTAGGCACACCGAACCTAGGAAAAATGACATCTTTGAGCATTTTCAGAGAGGTCTTACCATCAGCACTGTTTGTAGGTATAGCTTCTACCCACTTTGTAACATAGTCAACAACAACAAGAATATGTGTATACCCTTTTGAACGAGGAAAAGTCCCCATAAAGTCAAATCCCCAACCATCAAAAGGTTTAATAACAAGAGAATAATTCATAGGCATTTCATTGCATCTAGAGATGTTACCTACTCGTTGGCATTCATCACATGATAAGACAAACTTTCTTGCATCTTTAAAAAGGGTAGGCCAGTAAAATCCAGATTGTAAAACCTTTTGTGCAGTCCTATCCCCAGCATGATGTCCTCCATAAGCACTGCCATGACATTTTCTCAATATCTCTTGTTGTTCAAATTATGTAACACATCTTCGCATAATACCATCTACTCCTTTATATAAGTGTGGGTCATCCCAAAAGTAATGCCTTAGATCATAAAAGAATTTCCTTCTTTGTTGGGCTATAAAGGTTGGAGGAAAATATTTGGAAACAATAAATTTAGCATAATCAGCATACCAAGGACTCTCATGTGGACTTACCTTATTGCAGCTAACTGCTCATTTGGAAAACTATCATTAACAGGCAAATGGTCAAAAGAAATGTTTTCCAAACGAGATAAATTATTAGCAACAGGATTATCAACACCTTTCATATCCAAAATATGCAGATCAAACTCTTGCAAAAGCAACACCCACCTTATAAGCCTAGGCTTAGCGTCCTTCTTCGTCATAAGGTATTTAATAGCTGCATGATCAGTATGAATAGTAACCTTGGAATCAACAATATAAGGTCTAAACTTATCACAAGCAAAGATTACAGCTAAGAACTCCTTTTCAGTAGTAGCATAATTCTTTTGAGCAGCATCCTGAGTCTTGCTAGCATAATGAATGACATTTAACTTCTTGCCAACATGTTGTCCTAGGACAGCACCCACAGCAAAATCACTAGCATCACACATAATTTCAAAAGGTAAACTCCAATCAAGTGGTTGGACTATAGGAGCAGTTGTTAAATCTTTCTTCAAAGTTTCAAAAGCTTCCTTACAATCATCATCAAAAACAAAAGGTACATATTTTTGAAGAAGATTAGTAAGGGGCTTTGAAATTTTGGAGAAATCTTTAATAAACCTCCTATAGAAACCAGCATGACCAAGTATACTATGAATACCTTTGATATCTCTAGGACAAGGCATCTTCTCAATTGCTTCAATTTTGGCTCTGTCAACTTCAATACCTCTTTCAGAGATCTTGTGTCCAAGAATAATCCCTTCATTAAACATGAAATGGCATTTCTCCCAGTTAAGAACAAGGTTGGTTTCATCACATCTCTGCAAAACTTTATCAAGGTTGTGCAAACAGTTATCAAAAGAAGTTCCATAGACGGAAATATCGTCCATGAAAACCTCCACAATTTCTTCACAAAAACCATGAAAGATAGCAGGCATACATCTCTGAAAGGTAGCAGGATCATTACATAAAACGAAAGGCATACGACTATAAGCATAAGTACCATAGGGACAAGTGAAAGTAGTTTTATCTTGGTCCTGTGCTTTCACAGCAATGTGAGAAAACCCAGAATAACCATCAAGAAATCAAAAGTGAGTCTTTTTGGACAACCTCTCAAGCATTTGATCAATAAAGGGCAAAGGATAATGATCTTTCTTAGTAACTTTATTAATCTTTCTAAAATAAATGCACATTCTATACCCAACTACTACTCTTTGGGGTATAAGCTCATTATCCTCATTAGGCACAACATCTATTCCCCCTTTCTTGGGAACACAATGAACATGGCTAACCCATTTAATATCAGCAATAGGATAAATAATACCAGCATCAAGGAGTTTTAATACCTCATTTCTTACCACATCCTTCACCTTAGGATTTAGACGACGTTGCTGCTCAACAACTGGTTTTGTAGCAGGCTCTATATTAATAGCATGCTGACATATAGTAGGAGAAATCCCCTTTAAATCATCAAGAGTATAGCCCATAGCTCCTCGGTGTTTCTTCAGTATCTCCAATAACCTTTCTTCTTCCTTTCCTGAAAGTTCAGAGCTAATAATAACAGGATATATTTTCTTGTTGTTAAGATAAGCATATTTAAGATCATTAGGTAAAGGTTTTAATTCGAAAACAGGGTCCCCTTTAGGTGGTAGTGTGGTACCCAAATCTTCCACATGTAAATTATGCTTGAGTAACTCAGGCTGACGAAGGAAATCTTCATCAATCTCATTTATTTCCTTCATGAAGGCATCACTTTCATGATCTTCCATGAACTGCTGCAAGGCATTGGTAGGAGCAAGAGAGATAGCAGAAAGTTGTTCAACCCTGAAATCCTCATCAGACAGTTAATTTTCATAAGGAGTTTTGGCAAATTTGGAAAAATTAAACTCATAAGACTTTCCAGCAAACTTAGTAAATTTTTTTCCTTCCTACAATCTATGATAGCCCCACAAGTGTTCAAAAAGGGTCTATGTAACATCCCAAAAATATAAAACAATGATCATCAAACTCTAATCACTAAAATTAGGGTTAACAAAAACTTTGATTAATTAAAATCATATGAATGCATGTGTAAATGAGATGATTTGATAAATGCATGAATGAACTTGTGTGATTAACCTAAATAGCAAGAAATGGTTTAAAGAGGAAAATAACATCATATAAAACATTTCCATGCAGAAACAAATCAATAGAAAATCAAAAAAACAAACCAAATAAAGCAAATGGTCATTTTGTGCCAATCTTCCTCACTAGGTCACTTTGAGTGTTTCTAGTCCAAGATTTCAAACAAAAACTTTCCCAATTCTTTTCACCCCTTGCTAGAACAAGTAAAAGTGAATCAAAGCCCACCTTTCAAACTTACAGAAACATTTGGCAACCTCATTCAAATCACATTTCAGAATTGAATCTTTATCATATGTGAAGATCACCCATTTTCAAAACCCAACCAAACTAGTGCCCCTTGACTAATCCAACTAACTAGACACTCCCTAGTATGTGCCTAGAAAAACCCACCAAGTTTGAATCCAAAATTCAAATTTGAATCTCTTGCGGCTATTTTATCAAACACCTTGCAGATACAAATCAAACAAACATCAAACACTATAGTGTGGAGTAATTTTGGCCTAACTTGTTCCCTATCTAGCTCACTCTACACCCTTAGTAGATCATCTAACTTGTTTAACCCCTCTAGCTCACTGTAAACCAGACCATGCCATTAACGGCAAGCATGCCGAGTCTCACCTTGCCACCCCATTGTCGACAGCAAGCTAGGAGCAGCACCAAGCCTAGCAAGCATGTCTAGCAGGCACTCCACCGTCCACCGCCACTCCCTGTCCCAGCCCCGAGCACTGCCAGCCCCTGGACCACACGACAAGACCATGCCAAACCTCTCTGCGTGCGGGCCGAGAGCGCGCCAGTGCGCCACCCTCGACCAGCACCCACAGATCGCGCGCCGCCCTCGACGCATGCGTGCGTGATCACCACCTCCCCAGCAACCCCGCAGACATGCCCGTTCGCCGCCGCGCGGACCACGCACGCTGTGCGCCATTAAAATCATCGTCGGACCCTCCCAGAGCATCGACGTGTTCTGACCAATCAGCACCGCCCCACGCCTCGCCACCACGTCGTTGAGCTTCGCCAGGGAGCACATCACTGCCCCCTACCATCGCACATGCCAGTAGCACTCTGTGTCGTTAACCACGACGAGCTCAGCCCGCGCCCGTCGGTCCCCTTCAGCCACTATAAATAGAGGCCTCCACCGCTCGTTTTCTTCACACCAGTTCACTCCCCTCTCCCTCAGAACCACCCCACCTCAGTCCCGGAGCAACGCGAGCAGCACATCGTCGGAATTTGGTCGGAGCCCACCGCTGCTGGAGAAGAAGGGAGCCATCGATTGGAGCCGCCCCAGGAAAAGCTGCCGATACCAGGAGGATCACCGTCATCGACTTCGTCATTCGCCCCTGTCGCCGACCCTCGCCTGAGCCCCGGTGAGCCTCCCATGACCCTCACTTGCCGTGCTAGGGTTCTGTCTCGCCGGTGCTGCCCGACGTGGACGATGTACCAGAGCCGTTCGATTAGAACTAGATCCCACGGTCTACATTGCCCCGTACCGCTTCGCCCCTCCCCGTCTCACTGACGCGTGGGGACAGCCACTTAACCAGCCCGCGCGTGCGCTGTGCGTAGTGGGCCGGCCTAGTAAAACCTCCCGCGCGACCCAACAATTCAAATTTAGTTTTATTCACTTAATTTCAAACACAGTTCTGTACATAGATTCAAAAATCAAT
This sequence comes from Avena sativa, assembly GCA_916181665.1. Taxonomy (NCBI): domain Eukaryota; kingdom Viridiplantae; phylum Streptophyta; class Magnoliopsida; order Poales; family Poaceae; genus Avena; species Avena sativa. The sequence goes on from OV702279.1 coordinate 327,871,188, forward strand.
CGAGCTCGATTCACTGAACCAAAATGCATGAAACTATTTTTTTTAGAAAGGTACTGAAATGCTTAATCCAAGCCCGTTGGATTTAAACCATTTGGATTTACAGATCAACCATGGTAAAAATAACAAGGCAGAAGCTTTTATGCATTCAAACATTTTTAAAAATTCAACCATAAGAGCTTTTGAGTTGATTCCAACTCTCAAAAATCACATTTGATCATACCTTTCAGAATATATAAAAACATATGTGTTTACTTGCATAAATAATGTTCAAGTAATAAAAGAATGCCACATAGGCATTTCTAGTCACTTTATTTAATTAAAATAAAAAGGTTAAACCTTATTAAATTGTGACACCACTTTAAATCACATTCCCATGTACTGAAATATGTGGTGATGACATGTGTCAACATGATCCCATGTTGGAGTTGGAGAATATTAAATCTTAAGTAGTTTTTCAATGAGTAGAAATTACTTTTTCTCAAATAAAATAAATAAGAAAAGTGCTTTAATCCTTGTGATAATAGTGATGATGCTAGATCATCTAGTGTGAACTTTTCTGTGATGATTAAAAATAGTTAAGTATTGTTTGGTGATTGTGTATCTCGTATTTATTTATAGACGCTAGTACCGACCAAGGATACGAGGAGGAAGGAGGATACTACGAGGAAGAAGTCGTGGAGAACTTCAACCACTGCTCTGCAGAAGGCAAGCTAACCCTTCCAACTTAGCAAGCTTATACTTGCAATTATGCAAGCTAACACTTGCAAGATACCCTACTTATGCAAGCTACTACTTGCTTGTTACTATACCAACTATATGCCTTAAGCATATGTGATTATACCCCCTTGACACACTATCCTAGTTTTACTTGCAAGCTTAGTATTTTAATTTCTTTACTCAAAACTTTCTCTTAGAGTTTACATAGTGACTTGTAGATTCTAGAAAGATAACTGAAGGTAGCATAAAGAGCATAAATTTTGGCCTAAGTTATGTAATCTTGATGTCATCCTAAGGCATGAGATTGAACTTAGCTAATCCCCACTTATTTATTACACCTCATTAGTATTACCCCCACTTGTAGATGCTAGTGCTAAGCATAAAACTTGATCAACTTTAGATGGGAATACTTGGTGAAAATGGTTATGAAAACCTTAGAATGATGAGTCATTATACTGAAATGTTTTGACATGTGTTCTTGAACACCAGATGATTTTGATGATGAAAATGTTGAGGCATGAGCCTTAGCCCTTTATAAAACTGATGGTTGTCTGGATGCGATACCATTCCAATTTTACCGTACAACCACAATACCCAAAAATTGGGTAGGGCTTGACTGGAAATTTATATACCTTAGTATGGGTTCCCTTGCGGCCAAGGTCTGAGCTGAGGCTACCTTGTGAAGATTGTCCACCTGTGTAGTACCCAAGATGACAATTGGTCATGGTTGGGAGGCCAAACTCACAGGAGAGGTGCCTATACTAGGGCATGTAATTGGAAGGTTAGGATTGATTATCCGCATACTGAGTATGGTGAATTCAGGATTGTTCCTGACAGATGTATCGAATGTTGTGGTGAAAGTGTACAATCTATGCAGAGTGTCAAACTATTCGAATAGCCACGTCCGCGGTTATGGACAGTTGGAGTGGCCATACTGTTCCCCCGTCAGATGTTTTCCAAACAACTTGTGAAATGATTTGTGACTTTGACTTGACCACAACAGAGTTGTTATATGAAATTCAAGTTCCCACTTAGGTGTTATAAAACTTTCAAATAGTTGTCTTTGCTTCTAAACTTAGTAGAGGTAAATCTGGCTTTTTGCAAAACAACCCTAGAGCTTAGTATAGTATTACAAAAAAACCCTTAAGTTGTTAGTATTAGTTTGCGAGTACTTAAAGAGTACTCATGGCTTTGTGAAGGGAATATGCCCTGAGAGGCAATAATAAAGTGTTTATTATGTGTATTCTAAGTATATTATAGATGTTTATTTTGCATGCTATAATTGTATTAATACGGAAACATTAATACATGTGTGTTTAATAAACAAACAAGAAAGTTCCTAGTTATGCCTCTCTCATAAACTAGCTCTTTGATTAACAAGATGATCAAGGTCTTCTGATCATGAACATTGGATGTTGTTAATAATGGGATCACAACATTAGTGTAATGGTGTGATGAACATTCATCCAAAGTATAGCATTACGATAAAAGTCATTGAGTTTATATTGCTATAACAACTTACGAAGTGATCCTAATCCTTAGATCATGAGATCATGTCAATCACTAACACCGGAAGAGTTTCTTGATAACATCAAACGTCACACTGTAACAGGGTGATTATAAAGATGGGTTCATAACTAATAAAGTGTTATGTTGAGGCCCATGGATCGAGAGTGGAATTTGTTTATCCCGATTACAGATAGATATACTCTGGGCCCTCTCGGTGATATCACATTGGTTAGCTTGCAAGCAAGTGATTTGATCACTAGAATGTTATATCACGGAAACGAGAAAAGAGTGCATGTCAGTACCGAGATCAAACTAGGTATGGAGATACCGATGATTGAATCTCGGACATGTAATATATCACGAAACAAAGGGATAAAGATACTAAGCGTAAAGGTCCCGACGATCACAAGAAAGTCATCGTTGAATGTGTGGGAGTCAGTATGGGTCTCCAGATCCCGCTTCTGATTATTGATCCGAGAGGGGTCTCGATCATGTCCGCATTATTCACGAAACATAGGGTGACACACTTAAGAGACACCGACATCCAATTGGAGCAAAAGTTTCATGCCATAAAGAATAACAAGCACATGAATTTATATCACTAGATACCGAAACAAGTTTTCGGGTGAAATTGCAGAAATTGTTTTGGCATGTGAAATAGAATTCTAGCAAGGGGTTATATGTGAATGTTTGTCATTAAAGTAATTGACAAAATTCTGAATAAATAAAAAGAGTTTTATTTAATGAGAGTTTGCATTAAATTTGGTGGAAATTTAATTGCAAGTTTGAGTGGGATTTTGAGAGGAGGGAAATGAAGAGGTTTTTGTGACTGGAGTGTCCACCCACATGAAGAGGTGAGGGCAAGGGGGCAGCCCCCATGCGCTGGCCATCCCCTTGGGGTCCCCCCCTCCTATAAAAGGCACCCCTCTCCCTCTCTCTCACTCACACCTCCTCGTGAAGGATCTCTCTCCCCCTCTAGAATTTATCCCCCATGGTCTCGGACTAGCGAGATACATGTTCCCGGTGGCTATTCGGAAAAAAAGAGTTGTGCTTCCGCTGCATAGTTGGAGCGAGGAGGCGGAGGTTGCTCGGTGCCTCGGACGTGTGTGCGAGCACGGACGCGCTGCTGATTTGCGGCGCTAGGACTTCCTCTCGATCTTGAGATTGGCAAGAGATCGTCTACATCAACCACGAGTTTAACTCATTAAGATTTGTCGGTATTCAAGGGTATGTTCTCTACGGATATAAATCCGCCCGTTGTTTGTATCTAGTAGATAGATCTTGGTACATAGTTGTTCCCATCGTAGGAAAATTTTTGTTTTCTATGCTGCGAACCCTACAGTGGTATCAGAGCCGGATCTATGCGTAGATGCTTTACACGGGTAGTACACATATGAGTATGTGGGCGATGATGATCATGTTGTTGGTCCTTAGTTGTAATTTTGGATATTGGTGGCATAGTGGGATGAAGCGGCCCAGACAAACTTTACATGTCCTCGCACATGAGACCTGTTCCACGCTTGACATGCAACTAGTTTGCATAAGTGGCTAGCGGGTGTCTGTCTCTCCTACTATAGTCAATATCTATTTTGCAACGAGTTGTCAACAATTTGGTTATCCTCGTTGTGGTTTATGTTCGTAGGTAAGAACGGTTCTATATTCGAAAGCCCTAAGTCACGTAAAACTTGCAATGGATAAATTAGAGGCGTCTAGTTTAGATTGTTGCTGGGCTAGTGTTATGATATGGTGATGTTGTAAGTACAAGTATGAGATGATACTCTTACAACACACATAACGTGTAAGTTCCATAGACCTTGGCCTTAGACATAATGGTATGATAGTGATCATACCACGATGCACATGATAGAGATCATATGCTGGAACCATATCATTCCACTAATAAACATGTGATGTTTGATAGCATCTTATATTGCTTGTTTGGCGTTTTATTAGCATAATAAGATGATCCCTCATTTAAATATCAAGATAAGAATGTGTTCTTCCTTTAGTATGCACCGATTATGTTTTCGTCGCTCCAAGACATCACGTGATGATCGGGTGTTCTTGGATCCACAACCATATTTCGGGTGTAAGACAGTTACACATGCGAATACTAAGGTTCTTACTTGGCGAGCCTAGCATGTACAAACATGGCCTCGGAACACAGACCGAAAGGTTAAGTATGAGTCATATAGTAGATATGATGCCCATTTGATGCTCGCCTTTGAAGCTACACCAACTCACGTGATGATCGGACTTTGTGTAGTGGATTTGGTTCATGTAATCACCAAAAAGACACGAGGGATGTCGTTTTGAGTGGGAGTTCATTCGTAATGTGGATTAGTTGAACTCAATCTATCATAAACTTAGTCTAAACTTTACAAATTCTGTTGTAGATGGCACCACCTGCTTTTAATTTCAATGTGTTCATGGAGAAAGAGAAACTTGCAACGAACGGTAGCAACTTTACCGAATAGGCCATGAATTTGAGGATTCTCCTCTCTGCTTCACAAAAGAAATATGTGCTAGAAGCGCCGCTAGGCCCCCCACCTTTTGAGGATGCCCCTGACGAGGAGAAGAATGTCTATCAGACTCGCCAGGAGGACCACAACTTAGTTCATTGCGGCATATTGTATGGGCTAGAGCCAAAACTTCGAAAGCATTTCGAAAACGGCAATGCATTTGATACAATGGGTGAGTTGAAAATGATTTTCGACACACATGCTGCTGTAGAGAGCTACAATGCTTCAGAAAAGTTCTTTAGCTACATGATTGAAGAGCACAACTCCGTTAGTGAGCATGTACTCAAGATGTCGGGTTACACCGATAAGCTTGTGTCCTTGGGAATATCTATTCCCATTGACTTAGGCATCCATCGTGTTCTGGAGTCTCTGCCACCTAGCTATAAGAGCTTTGTGATGAACTATAATATGCAAGGCATGAAGAAGTCTCTCCCCGAACTTATGTCAATGCTTAAAACTGCAGAAGTGGAGATCAAAAAGGAACATCAAGTGTTGATGATCAATAGGAACACTTGTTTCAAGAAAGACAAGAAGGGAAAACTGAAGGGAAGTAAGGGCGGTAATCAAGTTGCCGTGCCTGAAAAGAAACCCCGAGTTGGCCCTAAGTCTGATACCGAGTGCTACTATTGTAAGGGGACTGGCCACTGGAAGCGCAACTGCCCCAAGTATTTGGCAGACAAGAAGGCTGACAAGGAAAACAAAGGTATATATGATATACATGTTATTGATGTGTACTTGACTAGTGCTCGCAGTAGCACGGATGCGCTGCTGATTTGTGGCGCTAGGACTTCCTCTCGATCTTGAGATCGGCAAGAGATCGTCTACATCAACCACGAGTTTAACTCGTTAAGCTTTGTCGGTCTTCAAGGGTATGTTCTCTATGGATATACATCCGCCCGTCGTTTGTATCTAGTAGATAGATCTTGCTACATAGTTGTTCCCATCGTAGGAATTTTTTTGTTTTCTATGTTGCGAACCCTACACTTTGTCCCTGGCTATTCTCGTGGACATACTATGAAGAGGAGTATCAGGATGACGGACCGCAGGAAGGTTACAACAACTAGGATCATCTCCCATCGTCAGCATTGCCTATGACCCTGAAGATGGAGCTTCGCTTACGCGATCATTATTATTACGTTATTCTGCTGCTTGAATTGTATTGAGAACTGGATCATGAGATCCTTATTTGTGTAAGACCTTATGTATGGTTTGTAATGGATGATGTACTGTGATATCCAAATCTGTTGTCTCGCAAAAATGGTAATCCTGGGATTGCGATGTATGGCATAACAGGCATCTGGGATTAAAAATCCAGGTGTTGACAAGTTGGTATCAGAGCCATCCTGACCATAGAAGACCCTAGTTAGAATGGACTTTTGAATCAAAAACTTAGTTTCAAAACCAAAGGAAGTGAGTATTTACAAAAATCTTATTCCCATTCTTATCACTTGGATTCTTTCATGAAAATTCATGTTCCTCAAAAATTCTTGCAAAATACATAATATTTGACACACTTGATCACTCTACTAACTTACTCATCCTATATTCTTATAGATGGACGTGAAATACAACAAGTTTTATCAGTTGGGGAATGGAGGAGACCTCATCTTTGAGCGTGACTTGGACCAGCTGTCGGAGATGATGGAGCATCCACACCCCAAGTTCTTCGGATCTTAGCTCAATGATTAGGAAGGAGAAGATCTATAGTGGCTAGTTGTTGCAAGTCTCCGAGGAAAGATTGAACCTCCCACTGCAGAGAGAATTCAGTTCACCTTAAGAGAGAACAACTGGCTCGATGGACTTGCCAGGGCCAAGCAGGAAGCTCTTGCCCGTCTGTGTTGGAAGAGTATCAATCAGATCAAGGGTACCCGTTTTGAGTTCTACCCAATGTGTGATGTTATGGGATAGCCACTGGAGGCCCCATATCACCACGAGCTGAAGAGTCAATTGGACCACCTCAGCTTCATGATGTACGACCGTCAGAAGGAGTTGGACAATGCCCGTTCCTACGCCAACCACAAGTACACTATCGCCAAGAAGAAGGATCAGACCCTCGCCATGCCAATAAAGGATCGCAAGTCTTGTCACCGTCAGCTCGACAAGAAGGAGCGCATCATTGCCTGTCTTCGCCACCGGATCACGGATTTGGAGGAGACCATCCACGAGAGAGACATGCAGTTGGAGGAGAGGGAGAATGCAGGGGAAGACCTTCGTGGAGACCCCTACTCCTATCTCAGTGATGATGATAACTTTCTGGAGGATCAGGCCATGGACTTCTTCACTGATGAGGATGACTTTGCCTTCATCGATGATGATGATGAGGATGATGAGGACACTGACTCCAAGGAGTAGTAGCACTTGAGCACTAGCGTTAGTGAGTTGTAGTCGGTCCCACTATATCGTAGCTTCATAGAATGGTTCTTAAAACCATCTGTTTTTTTTGTTGTGGTGTGTGTTTGTATTGTGTACTATGAATGAATGAAAAGAAAGTTGCTAAAAAATCTGAGTCAAACTTCAAAAACTTTTCAAAATCCCTGAACCTTAGAAATTTCCCTCTTTTCTCATGATCGATCTCAATCTTCAGATGCCTCGCGGAGGAAGCGGTTCAGCCCCAGACCCGATGTTGCAGATCTTGCAAATGTTGGTTTCTGACCGCGAAGCTAAAAGAGACGAACGTCAAGCCAACTTAGCCACCCTTCAACAGATAGCTCAGATGGCCAACAACAATCAAGGCCATGGAAATCAGGACAACCATGGATCTAAGCTCAAGAATTTCCAGAACACCAATCCACCTGTTTTCACTAAGTCAGAAGAGCCCCTAGATGCAGATGATTGGTTGCAAACCATGGAGAACAATCTGGAAGTCGCAGGAGTGGAAGCTAATGAGAAAGTATTGTTTGCTACCCACTATCTAGCTGGAGATGCAAGAGCATGGTGGAACAACGTTCACGCAATGACCGGAGGTCAGATGATGACCTGGGATGAATTCAAGGTCAAGTTCAGCAGAACCCATGTGCCACCGGGTTTGATCAAGAGGATGAGAGATGAATTCAGAGAACTGAAGCAAGGAAGGATGATAGTAGTGGAATACCGTGACAAATTCTTGTCATTAGCTAGGTATGCACCGGATGAGATCGACACTGAAGCCAAGAAGAAAGAGAGATTCTTGAATGGTCTGCACGATGAGATGCAGACAGTGTTAGTCAATATCCCCTTTGCTGACATTGAGGCCTTAGTTGACTCTGTCATTCAGATGGAAGGAAAGATCAACCAAGCTAATGAGAACCGCAAGCGTCGCATGATGCATCAACCAGGAACCCACCATACACCAAAGTATCGCCCCAACCCATCTCCAGGATTTGCCCCGAGAACCAACAGAACCCCGATGAACCGTCTGACCTATCCCAACCGTGGAAACCCAGGGCCCAGAGGAAACCACAACAACCTCGGTAACTCTAGCAATTTCAACCGTGCACCACCCAAGTTCAACAACAACAATGCCGCCACCAACACTGCCCCAAGGACCGGAAGCAATGCTGTGCCTGTTGCAGCAAAGGACAAGTCGTAAGTGATTTGTTATGAATGTGGAACCAAGGGTCACTATTCCAATGAGTGCCCCAAGAAGATTTCCGCAGCCCCCAATGCAAATGCCCCAGCTCAGCAGCAGCGTCGTGTTCATCTCGGAAGAAGGTTTGCCCCAGGGAACTCGCTCAACCGCAACAGCCGTCTTTTTCTCATGCATGCTGAAGAAGCCCAAGAAGCGCCAGATGTCGTGCTGGGTATGTTTTCTGTTAACTCAGTACTTGCAAGAGTGTTGTTTGATTCTGGAGCATCGCACTCATTTGTCACTGAAGAATTTGCATGCACTAGTAAGATTCAACCAACCAAATTGAAGCATGTTATGATTGTTCAAATACCTGGTTCAACTACCAAAGCTAGGCAAATTTGCAAGGCCGTCCCTATCCGAATCCATGGCATAGATTTTTATGCTAATCTAATAGTACTCGGAACTAAAGGTTTGGAAGTAGTACTAGGAATGGATTGGATGTCTAAACACAAAGGATTAATTGACTGTGCCAAGAAATCCATAACCATGACCAGTACAGCCGGAATATCAGTCGATCATATATCTGAAACCTTGCCTCGTCAATTCAAGTGCAACAAGAGTATATCCCAACCAACCATTGACCAAGTTTGGATAGTCTGTGAATAACCCGATGTATTTCCAGATGTTTTGCCCGGTATGCCCCCAGATCGGGATATCGAGTTTATCATTGAACTAATACCTGAAACCGGACCCATAGCCCAGAGACCATATAGTATGAACCCGTCTGAACTAGCAGAACTGAAGAAGCAACTGGATGCCATGCTGGAAATTAGACTGATTCAACCAAGTGTGTCACCTTGGAGATCCTCTGTTTTGTTCGTGGACAAGAAAGATGGAGGTAACCGTTTGTGTATAGATTATCGGAAGTTGAATGATGTCACCATCAAGAACAAGTACCCACTTCCGGAGATAGAAGATTTGTTTGACCAGTTGACGGGTTCCAAAGTGTTTTCTAAGATTGATCTTAGAACTGGCTATCATCAACTCAATTTCGCGCAGAGGTTATTCCAATGACTGCCTTTACCACCAGATATGGATTATACGAGTATACGGTCATGTCTTTTGGATTAACCAATGCCCCCGCTTATTTCATGAAGCTCATGAATAAGATTTTTATGGACTTCCTAGATAAGTTTGTCGTTGTTTTCATTGATAACATTCTGATTTATTCCAAATCAGAAGAAGAACATGAGCTACACCTAAGGACCATTCTTGGAACCCTTAGAGAGCATCAGTTGTATGCCAAGTTTAGCAAATGTGAATTATGGTTATAGGAGGTAGGATTGCTTGGACATATCGTATCAGCCGGAGGAATTGCCGTTGACCCTGCGAAGGTGAAGGATGTCAAAGATTGGCAAGCCCCAACCACTCAAACCCAAGTTCGTGCATTTCTCGGATTAGCGGGATACTACCGCAAGTTCATAGAAGGATTCTCGAGTATTGCCAGACCCATGACCCAATTGCTGAAGAAGGACAAGAAGTTTGAATGGACGGTCTCAGATGTGTGCTAATGAAAGAAGGCAAAGTTATATCTTATCTATCCCGACAACTAAAATAACATGAACAGAATTATCCAACCCATGACCTTGAACTAGCAGCCGTAGTTCTAGCCCTGAAGACATGGAGGCATTACCTAATGGGAAACCGTTGTGAGATTTATTCGGATCACAAGAGCTTGAAGTATATATTCACTCAGAAGGAGCTGAATATGAGACAGAGAAGATGGCTTGAGCTAATCAAGGATTATGATCTGGACATTCACTATCACCCCGGTAAAGCCTATGTGGTAGCAGATGCCCTTAGCAGATTGCCGTGCTGCTTGAACTCCATGATTTTGAAGGAGCAACCAAGTTTGCACAAAGAGATGGAAGATTTCCGAATGGAATTAGTAAGTGAAGGATTTTTGGCTAGCATAGAACTTCAACCCACTTTGATCAGTCAGATCAAAGAGGCGCAGAAAGGAAATGTTGGTATCAACGGAATCAAACGGCGCATCGGTACAGGCAAAGTATCCGGATTCACCGAAGATGGAGAAGGAGTTATGTGGTACAAAGGAAGCCTTTGTGTACCAGCAGATTCGGAGTTGAAAGAAGTTATTTTGAAAAAGGCCCATGATACTATTTATTCTATCCACCTAGAGGAACGAAGATGTATCAGGATTTGAAGAAACAATTTTGGTGGCATAAGATGAAGAGAGAAATCGGAAGCTATATCGCCAAGTGTGATATATGTCAGAGAGTCAAGGTGGGACATCAAAGACCCGCAGGAATGTTGCAACCATTATAGATTCCGGAATGGAAATGGGATTCGGTTGGAATGGACTTTATCACCGGATTGCCTACTTCTAATAGGAGAAATGACTCTATCTGGGTCATAGTTGACAGATTGTCCAAAGTCGCCCATTTCTTACCAGTCAAGACCACATACCAGAGTTCGAAGCTAGCGGAGTTATACATCGCTAGAATCGCCAGTTTGCACGGAGTCCCCAAGAACATTGTATCGGATCTAGGAACCCAGTTTAACTCGAGATTCTAGAAGAAAGTCCAAGAAGGTTTAGGAACCCGACTAGATTTCAGCACCGCGTGTCACCCTCAGACCGATGAACAAACGGAGCGAGTAAATCAAATACTCGAAGATATGTTGAGAGCATGTGTGCTAGAGTATGGATCTAAATGGGAAGACTGTCTGCCTTTCGCAGAATTTTCATACAACAACAGTTACCAAGCTAGTTTGCAAATGGTCCCATTTGAATTCATGTATGGAAGGAAGTGTCGCACCCCTTTGAATTGGTCGGAAGTAGGAGAGAGTCAGATTTTCGGACCCGACATCCTACAAGAAGCAGAAGAGAAAGTTCAAAAGATTCGTGAGAACCTCAAGACCACCCAGTCAAGACGGAAGAGTTACGCCGACAAGAGACGTTGAGACCTCGCTTTTGTGTATCTCAAAGTGTCGCCTTTGAAGGGAATGCAACATTTTCAGCTCAAAGGAAAGTTAGCCCCCAGATATATCGGAGATTTTGAATCGTCGAGGAGAGGTATCATATCAATTGGAGCTGCCAGAGGAAATGTCAGCAGTGCACAATGTGTTCCATATATCGTTACTTCGCAAATGCCTTGAAGTTCCAAAGAAGACCGAAGTTTTCAAGAACATTGATCACCGAACCATAGAGATCAACAATGACCTGACCTACCCCGAAGTACCCATCCGTATTTTGGAAGAAGCTTTCAGAACCACCAAGACCCGAAGCATCAAGTTTCTCAAGATTCAGTGGAGCAACCACACTGAAGAAGAAGCTACCTGGGAGCGCGAAGATCACATCAGGACGGAGTTTCCCGATCTCTTTAAATCCTAGGTAATATTTTTCTTCCTTTTTCAAATCTCGGGACAAGATTTTGTTTAAGGGGGGAAGGTTTGTAACATCCCAAAAATATAAAACAATGATCATCAAACTCTAATCAATAAAATTAGGGTTAACAAAAACTTTGATTAATTAAAAGCATATGAATGCATGTGTGAATGAGATGATTTGATAAATTCATGAATGAACTTGTGTGATTAACCTAAATAGAAAGAAATGGTTTAAATAGGAAAATAACATCATATAAAACATTTCCATGCAGAAAAAAATCAAGATAAAATAAAAAAACAAATCAAATAAAGCAAATGGTCATTTTTTGCCAATCTTGCTCACTAGGTCACTTTGAGTGTTTCTAGTCCAAGATTTCAAACAGAAACTTTCCCAATTCTTTTCACCCCTTGCTAGAACAAGTAAAAGTGAATCAAAGCCCACCTTTCAAACTTACAGAAACATTTGGCAACCTCATTCAAATCACATTTCAAAAATGAATCTTTATCATATGTGAAGATCACCCATTTTCAAAAACCCAACCAAACCAGTGCCCCTTGACTAATCCAACTAACTAGACACTCCCTAGTATGTGCCTCGCAAACCCACCAAGTTTGAATCCAAAATTCAAATTTGAATCTCTTGCGGCCATTTTACCAAACACCTTGCAATACAAATCAAACAAACATCAAACACTATAGTGTGTAGTAATTTTGGCCTAACTTGTTCCATATCTAGCTCACTCTACACCCGTAGTAGATCATCTAACTTGTTTAACCCCTCTAGCTCACTGTAAACCAGACCATGCCATTAATGGCAAGCATGCTAAGCCTCACCTTGCCACCCCATTGTCGACAGCAAGCTAGGAGCAGCACCAAGCCTAGCAAGCATGTCTAGCAGGCACTCCACCGTCCACCGCCACTCCATGTCCCAGCCCCAAGCACTGCCAGCCCCTGGACCACACGACAAGACCATGCCAAACCTCTCTGCGTGCGGGCCGAGAGAGCTCCAGTGCGCCACCCTCGACCAGCACCCACAGACCGCGCGCCGCCCTCGACGCGTGCATGCGTGATCACCACCGCCCCAGCAACCCCGCAGACATGCCCGTTCGCCAAAGTGCGGACCACGCACGCTGTGCACCATTAAAATCGACGTCGGACCCTCCCAGAGCATCGACGTGTTCCGACTAATCAGCACCGCCCCACGCCTTGCCACCATGTCGTTGAGCTTCGCCAGGGAGCACAGCACCACCCCTACCGTTGCCCATGCCAGTAGAATTCTGTGCCGTCGACCACGACGAGCTCAGCCCGTGCCCGTCGGTCCCCTTCAGCAACTATAAATAGAGGCCTCCACCGCTCGTTTTCTTCACACCAGTTCTCTCCCCTCTCCCTCAGAACCACCCAACCTCACTCCCGGAGCAAGGCAAGCAGCACATCGTCGGAATTTGGCCGGAGCCCGCCTCTGCTGGAGAAGAAGGGAGCCGTAGATTGGAGCCGCCCCAGGAGAAGCTGCCGGTATCAGGAGGAACGTCGTCGTCGACTTCGTCATTTGCCCCCATTGCCGACCCTTGCCTAAGCCCCGGTGAGCCTCCCATAACCCCTACCTGCCGCGCTAGGGTTCTGTCTCACCGACGCTGCCCGACGTGGCCGATGAACCAGAGCCGTTTGATTAGAACTAGATCCCACTGTCCACATTGCCCCGTACCGCTTCGCCCCTCCCCGTCTCACTGACGCATGGGGACAGCCACTTAACCAGCCCGCGCGTGCGCTGTGTGTAATGGGCCGGCCCAGTAAAACCTCCCGCATGACCCAACAATTCAACTTTAGTTTTATTCATTTAATTTCAAACACAGTTCTGTACATAGATTCAAAAATCAACCCATCTCGATTCGCTGAACCAAAATGCATGAAACTAATTTTGTTAGAAAGGTACTGAAACGCTTAATCCAAGCCCGTTGGATTTAAACCATTTGGATTTACAGATCAACCATGGTAAAAATAACAATCAGAAGCTTTTCTGCATTCAAACATTTTTCAAAATTCAACCATAAGAGCTTTTGAGTTGATTCCAACTCTCAAAAATCACATTTGATCATACCTTTTAGAATATATAAAAACATATGAGTTTACTTGCATAAATAATGTTCAAGTAATAAAAGAATGCCACATAGGCATTTCTAGTCACTTTATTTAATTAAAATAAAAAGGTTAAACCTTATTAAATTGTGACACCACTTTAAATCACATTCCCATGTACTCAAATATGTGGTGATGACATGTGTCAACATGATCCCATGTTTGAGTTGGAGAATATTAAATCTTAAGTAGTTTTTCAATGAGTAGAAATTACTTTTCTCAAATAAAATAAATAAGACAAGTGCTTTAATCCTTGTGATAATAGTGATGACGCTAGATCATCTAGCGTGAACTTTTGTGTGATGATTAAAAATAGTTAAGTATTGTTTGGTGATTCTATACCTTGTATTTATTTACAGACGCTAGTACCGACCAAGGATACGAGGAGGAAGGAGGATACTACGAGGAAGAAGCCGAGGAGAACTTCAACCACTGCTCTACACAAGGCAAGCTAACCCTTGCAACTTAGCAAGCTTATACTTGCAATTATGCAAGCTAACACATGCAAGATACCCTACTTATGCAAGCTACTACTTGCTTGTTACTATACCAACTATATGCCTTAAGCATATGTGATTATACCCCCTTGACACACTATCCTAGTTTTACTTGCAAGCTTAGTATTTTAATTTCTTTACTCAAAGCTTTCTCTTAGATTTTACATAGTGACTTGTAGATTCTAGAAAGATAACTTAAGGTAGCATAAAGAGCATAAAATTTGGCCTAAGTTAGATAATATTGATGTCATCCTAAGGCATGAGATTGAACTTAGCTAATCCCCACTTATTTATTACACCTCATTAGTATTTACCCCCACTTGTAGATGCTAGTGCTAAGCATAAAACTTGATCAACTTTAGATGGGAATACTTGGTGAAAATGGTTATGAAAACCTTAGAATGATGAGTCATTATACTGAAATGTTTTGACATGTGTTCTTGAACACCAGATGATTTTGATGATGAAAATGTTGAGGCATGAGCCTTAGCCCTTTATAAAACTGATGGTTGTCTGGATGCGGTACCATTCCAATTTTACCATACAACCATAATACCCGAAAATTGGGTAGGGCTTTACTGGAAATTTATATACCTTAGTATGGGTTCCCTTGCTGCCAAGGTCTGAGTTGAGGCTACCTTGTGAAGATTGTCCACCTGTGTAGTACCCAAGATGACAATTAGTCATGGTTGGGAGGCCAAACTCACAGGAGAGGTGCCTATACTAGGGCGTGTAATTGAAAGGTTAGGATTGATTATCCGCATACTGAGTATGGTGAATTCAGGATTGTTCCTGACGGATGTATCGAATGTTGTGGTGAAAGTGTACAATCTTTGTAGAGTGTCAAACTATTCGAATAGCCGCGTCCGTGGTTATGGACAGTTGGATTGGCCATACTATTCCCCCATCAGATGTTTTCCAAACAACTTGTGAAATGATTTGTGACTTTGACTTGACCACAACAGAGTTGTTATATGAAATTCAAGTTCCCACTTAGGTGTTATAAAACTTTCAACTAGTTGTCTTTGCTTCTGAACTTAGTAGAGGTAAATCTGGCTTTTTGCAAAACAACCCTAGAGCTTAGTATCCTACTACAAAAACCCCATTAACTTGTTAGTATTAGTTTGCGAGTACTTAAAGAGTACTCATGGCTTTGTCCCTAGCTATTCCCGTGGCCAGACTATGAAGAGGACTATCAGGATGACGGACCGCAGGAAGGTTGCGACAACTAGGATCATCTCCCATCGTCAGCATTGCCTGTGACCCTGAAGATGGAGCTTCGCTTACGCTATCGTTATTATTATGTTATTCCGCTGCTTGAATTGTATTGAGAACTGGATCATGAGATCCTTATTTGTGTAAGACCTTATGTATGGTTTGTAATGGATGATGTACTGCGGTGACCCATCATACCACTGCATGTTGTAGTATACTATAGTCGTGAACATAACACTCACAGAGTACCATTCCGCAAATATTACATCCTCAGAGTGGTACAACAGAAACAAAGCGGGTCCACATCATACATTATCATTATTATAACCAGAATTACAAGACGACTTTGAGATCCTCCTAGGTCCATATAGGTATCCCGATGACTCAGGGCTAAGCTATAATTATTCCGAGAGCAAGATAAAGAAGCAAACTAAACTTTAAGGTTTATACGAGATTTAATATAAATAGGGAACATAGATCTATGCTACTGGTCTAGGTCACTATATATTATACATCTACACTTCAGATACATCGGTCTCCATTCCATAGATGTTTTCGTAATTTTTCCCTTCGACGCTTCCGGATACTTCTGGTTCTTCATAGCGGAATTTTTCTTGGTCTTCAATTGGATATAGTATTTCCTCTTCCTGACCGTTATTGTCTTTAGAATCTAGCAAGGGTTAAGAAGATACGTTGAGTACGAGCGTACTCAGCAAGTTCACTAAAAAGGAGTGTTTGATGCATTATATCTACAGCCACAGACCATAGTTCGTAGGCAATGCAAGTTTTAATAAACATTTCTTCAAAGGTTGCTTTTATTCTAAAAATCTATGTCCGTCAGCCTTCACAGGTTTACCAGAACTTTCATGGAGTTCCTTTCCTGAAGCGTTCGCAGCTCCTTCCCGGAACAGGGAGTAACAAGTTACAGTTCTTACACTCTACAGAGGTGCGTTACTTTACCCATGAGAGATCAAATCCTTGATGCACAACCGGGCGAATCTTTCCCGTCCACACTTCCTATGGTGTGGGGCCCAGTAGATGATCCAAGCCAATCACTGTCCTTCTCCGCGACCCCGCATACACCGCATTTGTTATATGCCCAAACTCAAGGTAGACCTTTCCCCGTATAAAACGGCTATACCTTAGTTGGATACACACAACAACCATTAACACTAGTAATCTATCTTTTGTGAGCCCAGATCCACGGTAGACCTTTCCTCGTCTAAAACTGCTATACCCATGATCTGCAACTCACAAATGCCCAGAACAGTGTCCAATGCATGCGAAAGGGAGTCGATCCAACTGACTTCTTCGTCCCATTCCAAATCTCATGGTTAACACGATATATGGCGTGATAATCACTGGCAACATTGGTTGTTAAGTCCTAGATGATACATTCTTGTGCAGTGGTATTCGAACTGCCAGATTTAATAGATTAGCTGATCACCCGGGATCAGTAACCAATAGTTCAATTTAATTTTTAAAATAGGGTTTTCGACCTTTTTGAAATGCAGGTGATGACAACACTGGATTTGCAAAATACTTTACAAAAAATAATCAAAGGACATGAGAAAGTGTGAACTTGCCTTGATATAATGGATTATTATAGTCGAATGTCTCGACTTGACCCTAGACCTCGGGTTCTACAAAAATATCATCATTGCCCGGTAAGGACAATGTTTAAAGAAGCAATATGTTGTTATGCATAAGTAATGAGATGCATACTGCAAAATCCCAAGTAATTCTTCAATTATTACCAAAGCGATATATTTAAATGATTTATTTAAGATTTGTTTTAGTTTAAGTTTACTTCATAAGAAGGATAAACACATAAATATGAAGAGTAAAGTATAATCATAATATAATTCTAAGGTTCCATGATATTATGTAATTATTACTAAGTTGATGTTTTAAGTTGTGATGGCTTTAAAAAATGGTATAGTGTTTCTTTTGAAGTGGCAAAAAGAATAACATTTGAAGAAAATATTATTTATGTTAAGTTATTCAACTTTGAAGATAAATAGGATTAAAGCTATGGTGTTGTAATAAGGTTTAATTGATTTGAGTTATTATATATCTAGCTTAAGATATCTTAGACCAAAGTAAACTATAAAAATGTAATTGGACTTGAGATATAGCATTTTTAGCATTATTAATTAGAGTTTTTCATAAGCATAATTAAAGATGAAATCTTATGGTTATGGAACTTTGTTTTAAAATTTTAAATTTAGCATGTGTAATACTTATAGACCATACTTTGAGATTTGTCTTTATAAATAAAAATAGATGGATTTTATTATAATTTATTTAGTGAACTTCAAGTTTGATAAATATGATTATTTATGAATTGTTAATGATTTGTAAAGAATAACTTTGTAAATCCTTGACTTATAGTTAGTTAAGGATTTTAAAAGGATATTATAAAGTTAATTGTTTACACCTAGATTTTATATGAATTTATAATTATGGTTAGACTAGGTAGATTCAAAAGATTTTGTTTTGAATAAGATCATTTATTACTTAGGAAATAATATTAAACAATTAACAAAGCAATTATTTTATTTCAATAACTTAGATAATTCAAGTTATATGATATAAGAACTTTAAAGTATTTTTTTATAATAATATACTTAGTACCTTTCTAGTAAATATACTTGCTTAATTTCTTTAAAAATTAATTTTATTTATTGTTAAACATTATCTTTATTATTATAATTTTTTATGATATTTCTTAATTATTTAATGTTTTTAAATATTTGTTTTAAATTTTATTAGTAAAATTTTAAGTTAGTATTTTTTTGAGATTAGAGACTTATTTTTATTTATAAAAGTGTTTTATTTATTTATTTTAGGAATTTTCCTAAATTTTTTAAATTTCATTTAGATATTTAAGGGTGTTAATATTTATTTGCATTTTATTAAATTTAAACAAATATGCTTACATTTTTATTAGGTGGATAGTATGTTAATAAAGATTTTGATATTTTGCATATATTTTTAAGATTTTTCTACATTTTTTTCAAGAGCTTAAAATGGGTAAAGGTTATTTTAGTAATTTCTATTATTCTTTTGTGTCTATTTATTTTTATTTATTTAACACTTCCTAAACCAACTAAATCTGGCCCACTTGCCAACCTAATCCGAACCGGTCCAATTGGGCTTGGGTCAAACCTCAGCCCAGACCCCAACTCTCACCCTCCTCTCACCAAACACGCACGCGAGCTCGACCCTCTCCTTCCTTCCTCTCTGGCGACGCAGTGCTGCCGCCGTCGCCATGCAACTATGGCCAGCCCCGGCCTCCTGGGCTGCCGCCATCGGTCGCCCTCGACGTGTTGGAGATATGCCCTAGAGGCAATAATAAATATAGTTATTATTATATCTTTGTGTTTATGATAAATGTTTACATTCATGCTATAATAGTATTAACAAGGAAACATTGATACTTGTGTGATTTGTAAACTTAATTTGAAGTCCCTAGTATAGCCTCTATACATCACTAGCTTGTTGGTTGATAAATGATTATGGTTTCCCTATCATGAACATTGAGATGTTATCAACAACAAGATCATATCATTAGGAGAATGATATGGTGGACATACTCCTATAGATAAGCGTAGCATAAAGATCAAGTCATTTCAATAGTTCAATTGCTATATGCTTTCTCATACATAGTAACCTAATTCCTTCGACCATGAGATCATGCATATCACCTTTACTGGATGGATGCTTTGATGACATCAAACACCACACCGTAACTGGGTGGCTATAAAGGTGGCATTGAGTGTTCGGAAAGTATTGGTTGAGACACATGGATCAAGAGTGGGATTTGTCCATCCATATGACGGATAGATATACTCTGGGCCCTCTCGGTGGAATGTCATCCAATTAGCTTGCAAGCATGTGACTGGATCACAAGGGATCACATATCACGGGAACGAGAAAAGAGTACTTATCGGTAACGAGGTTGAACTAGGTATGCAGAGATACCGACGATCATAACCTCGGATAAGTAACATATCGTGAGACAAAGGGAAATTGGTATCGTATGTAAGTGGTTCATTCGATCGCAAAGTAATCATAGAAATATGTGGGAGCCATATGAATTTCCAGATTCCTCTATTGGTTATTGTTCGGAGAAGTGTCTCGATCATGTCCGCATAATTCACGAACCGTAGGGAGACACACTTAAGGATTCGACGTTGTTTTGAGTAGTTATGGTATTATGAGAAAGAGACCGAATGTTGTTCGGAGTCTCGGATGGGATCCGGGATATCACGAGGTGATCCGGAATGGTCCGGAGAATAAGATTCATATAAGGAAAGTCCCGTTTCGGAGTTCGGAAATGATTCCGGTGTTTTCATCGGGAATGTTCTAGAAGGTTCCGGAATGTCCGGCACTCCGGGGGGAAGGGGTACATGAATGTGTCATTACATATTGGAATGATTGCATCATGTACTAAGTGTTCTTGCTGTTCCAAATAAAGGATTAAATTGAATCCTAAAACAGAAAAGTCAAATGTCCAGTTTGAAAGTCAAACAGCTAAAACAAGAAACTGTGGGAAACAAGCAAGAGGAGGCAAAACCGACTTGGGGGAGGAGTCCCTCCTCTCCAAGCCGGCGCGCCACCCAAGGCCGACTTGGGGAGGGACTCCCCTCCCCTTGGCCGCTCCTCCCACCTATAAGAGGAGGGGCAGGGCCTCCTCCTCTAGACACACAAGTTCCTATCCTCTAATCTCCGGTTTAGAGCCGTTTTGGTTTAGAGCTTCTAATTGCCCTAGCCTTCGGTTTAGAGTCTTCTAATTGGTGTGTCTAATCCCTAGACCACTAATAGCCCTCTCTCATACTCCACCATACTCGCTCCGGCTTAAGGCGAAGCCCTGCGGGATCTCCCCTCTACTTCCGGTACCACGCCGTTGTGCTGCCGGAATCGCGAGGAGAGTGCTACAACCTCCGCTGCCTACTGGAACAAGGGAGAGGAAGGTCTTCGTCGAGTACCGAACGTGTGACCGACTGCGGGAGCGCTGCCGGAACGCAGTGCCGGAAGGATCGTCTACGCGATCTTGAGATCGGGAAGAGTACGACTACATCACCCACGAGAATCCGCTCTCGTTAAACGCTTGGAATCTTCGAGGGTAAGTTATTCCATCGACTCGTTGCTACAATCTAGTAGATAGATCTTGGCTTGTTTGTTTGTATGCGATAGAAAATTTTGTTTTCCATGCTATGAAACCCTACAGTGGTATCAGAGCCGTGTCTATATGTAGATCTGTTGCACGAGTAGAACACAATGGTCATTGTGGGCGTTGATGCTTTTATTGTCGATTGCTTCTTGTGTACTTTGCATCTTGCGGTATGTTGGGATGAAGCGGCCCGGGCTAACCTTACATGACATCGTTCATGAGACTTGCTCCACGCTTGACATGCAACTTGTATTGCATAAGTGGCTTTGCGGGTGCCTGTTTCTCCTAGCATAGTTAAGATCCAATTTACAACGGGTGATTAACAATACTAGTATCAATGTTGTGGTTCATGTTCGTAAGTTAGAACGACACTTATTGAAAGCCCCAAACCACGTAAAATATGCAAAGAAAGTAGAGGCGTCTAACTTTGTTTTGCAGGGGTGTGCAGTGATGTGATATGGCCATGATTGTGATTATATTTGATGTATGCAATGTTCCTTATTGTAAGTTGGCAACCGGCAGGAGCCATATGGTTGTCTTTAATTTATGTTAAGACCCGCGTGTCTATTCAAAGTAGTTGTAATAGTTGAAGCTGGTGGACGACAACCATGGAGAAGCGTCATTGACCTTGATGCAATGCCGGTGATGATGGAGATCATGTTCGTGGTTGAAGATAGAGATCGAAAGCACGAAGAAGAAAGGCCATATCATATCACATATATATTATGAATTGCATGTGATGTTAATCCTTTATGCATCTTGTATTGCTTAGTAGACGACGGTAGCATTATAAGATGATCCCTCATGCACATGAATTTCAAGTCATAAAGTGTTCACCCTTAGTTAGCACCGTTGCTAAAGCTTGTTGTTTCGAAGCACCACGTGATGATCGGGTGTGTTAGATTCTGCAAGTGTATACAACATGAGCAAGCCAGATTTGCTCATGTGGAAACTAAGGTTTGATCTTGACGAGCCTAGCATGTACATACATGGTCTCGGAACACGGATCACCGAAAGGTAAAGCATGAATCATATAGTAGATATGATGAACATGTCGATTGTTCGCCATTGAAACTATATCAGCTCTCGTGATGATCGGTGTTGATGTGGTGGATTTGGTTCGTGTGATCACTAAAACAATGTGAGGGATATTGTTTTGAGTGGGAGTTCACCTAGATTAATTTTATTATTAATTTGAACTCAATTTGTCATAAACTTAGTCTAAACTATTGCAAATATGTTGTAGATCAATGGCAGCCCCTACCATCAATTTTAATGCGTTCCTAGAGAAAGAAAAGTTGAAAAACAATGGAAGCAACTTCGCGGATTGGTTCCGCAATTTGAGGATTGTCCTCACAGCTGGTAATTTGACCTATGTGCTGGATGCACCGCTGGGTGACCCACCTGCAGATGATGCTCCCGATGAAGTAAAGAATGTTTACCTCGCTCGGAAGAATCAGTACTCCATAGTTCAGTGTGCTATCTTGTATGGTTTGGAATCGGAGCTTCAGAAAAGGTTTGAGGATTCAGACCCATATGATATTGTCGAGGATCTCAAATTGATTTTTGAGACTCATGCGGCAATTGAAAGCTATGAGGCTTCTGAAAAGTTCTTTAACTGCAAGATGGAAGAGGGCAGCTCCGTCAGTGAGCATGTGCTTAAGATGTCTGGGCACGCAAACAAACTTCAAAGCTTGGGTATAGTGATTCCTAATGCTTTGGGGATTTACCGTGTCCTCCAATCACTACCACCAAGTTACAAGAACTTTGTGATGAACTACAACATGCAGAACATGAACAAGACGTTGCAAGAACTCTTTGCCATGTTGAAATCTGCAGAAGTGGAGATCAAGAAAGAGCACCAAGTGTTGTTGGTCAATAAGACCACCAAATTCAAGAAAGGCAAGTCTAAGCAAAAGGGACACTTCAAGAAGGGTGGTAAGAAAGTTACCACGCCGGCGAAGAAGACCAAGGCTGGACCCAAGCCTGATACTGAGTGCTTTTACTGCAAGGGAGAAGGTCACTGGAAGCGGAATTGCCCAAAGTACTTGGCGGATTTGAAGAACGGCAACATCAAGAAGAAAGGTATATCTGATATACATGTTATTGATGTGTATCTCACTAGTACTCGTAGTAGTGCCTGGGTATTTGATACTGGTTCGGTTGCTCATATTTGTAACTCGAAACAGGTGCTGCAGAATAAACGGAAGCTAGCGAAGAACGAGGTGACGATGCGCGTGGGAAACGGATCAAAGGTTGATCGCGGTCGGCACGCTACTCCTTCATCTACCATCGGGATTAGTTTTATACTTAAATAATTGTTATTTGGTGCCTGCGTTGAGCATGAACATTATATCGGGATCTT
Organism: Avena sativa; assembly: GCA_916181665.1. NCBI lineage: Eukaryota > Viridiplantae > Streptophyta > Magnoliopsida > Poales > Poaceae > Avena > Avena sativa. The sequence continues at coordinate 327,894,280 of OV702279.1, forward strand.
GTTTATTGCGAGACGGTTACTTGTTTAAGTCAGAGAATAATGGTTGTTCGATTTATATGAGTAATATGTTTTATGCACATACACCTTTGATAGATGGTCTATTCTTATTGAATCTCGATAGTGGAAATACACATATCAACAACATTGAGGCTAAACGTTTGAAATCAAGCGATAATTCGACCTATATGTGGCACTGTCATCTTGGTCACATTGGAGTGAAGCGTATGAAGAAACTCCATTCCGATGGACTTCTTGAATCACTTGATTTTGAATCACTTGAAAGATGCGAAGCATGTTTGATGGGAAAAATGACTAAGACTCCATTTTCTGGTATGATGGAGCGAGCTACGGACTTATTGGAAATCATACATACCGATGTGTGTGGTCCTATGAGTGTAGCATCGCGCGGTGGTTATCGTTATGTTCTTACCTTCACGGATGACTTGAGTAGATATGGGTATATCTATTTCATGAAACTTAAGTCCGAAACTTTCGAGAAGTTTAAGGAGTTTCAAAGTGAGGTAGAGAATCAACGTAACAAGAAGATTAAATTTCTACGTTCTGATCGTGGAGGTGAATATCTAAGTTACGAGTTTGGCGAGCATTTGAAGAAATGCGGAATACTTTCACAATTGACACCGCCGGGAACACCACAGCGTAATGGTGTGTCCGAACGTCGTAATCGAACTCTCTTAGATATGGTTCGTTCTATGATGTCACTTACAGATTTACCGCTATCATTTTGGGGTTATGCATTAGAAACAGCCGCATTCACTTTAAATAGGGCACCGTCTAAATCCGTTGAAACGACACCGTATGAATTATGGTTTGGAAAGAAACCTAAATTGTCGTTCCTTAAAGTTTGGGGATGCGAAGCCTATGTAAAGAAGTTACAGCCGGACAAGCTTGAACCCAAAGGGGAAAAATGCGTCTTCATAGGATACCCGAAGGAAACTATTGGGTATACCTTCTATCATAGATCCGAAGGCAAAATCTTCGTTGCCAAGAATGGATCCTTTCTAGAGAAGGAATTTCTCTCGAAAGAAGTGACTGGAAGGAAAGTAGAACTCGACGAGGTTGTCGAACCTTCTCTCAAAATTGCGAGTAGCGCAGCACCGGAAGAAGTTCCTGTGGTGCCTGCAACAATAAGAGAGGAAGCTAATGATGGTGATCATGAAACTTCGGTTGAAGTTGCTACAGAGCCTCGGAGGTCAACGAGAACTCGTACCACTCCAGATTGGTATGATCCCGTTATGAGTGTCATGTTGGTGGATAACACCGATGATCCCGAGACATATGAGGAAGCGATGATGAGCCCAGATTCCAATAAATGGCAAGAAGCCATGAAATCCGAGATTGGATCCATGTACGAAAACCAAGTATGGACTTTGGTGGACTTACCGGATGGCCGGAAGGCTGTCGAGAACAAATGGATTTTCAAAAAGAAAACAGATGCTGATGGTAATGTTACTGTCTATAAAGCTCGACTTGTCGCAAAAGGGTTTCGACAAATTCAAGGAGTTGACTACGATGAGACTTTCTCACCGGTAGCGAAGCTAAAGTTTGTCAGGATTATGTTAGCAATCGCTGCATATTATGATTATGAGATATGGCAGATGGATGTCAAAACAGCATTCCTCAAAGGAGATATTGATGAAGAGTTGTATATGATGCAACCCAAAGTTTTTGTCGATCCTAAAGATGCTAACAAGGTATGCAAACTTCAACGGTCCATTTATGGATTGAAGCAAGCATCCCGAAGTTGGAATCAACGTTTTGATAAGGTAATCAAAAGTTTTGGTTTTATACAAACTTATGGAGAAGCTTGTATTTAAAAGAAAGTGAGTGGGAGCTCTGTAGCATTCTTAATACTATATGTGGATGACATATTGTTGATTGGGAATGATGTAGACCTCCTTAATAGTGTCAAAGAATATTTGAATAATAGTTTTTCAATGAAGGATCTTGGCGAAGCAGCTTACATATTAGGCATAAATATTTATAGAGATAGATCGAAACGCCAAATATCATTGTCACAGAGTACATATTTGGACAAAGTTCTAAAGAGGTTTGGAATGGAAGAAAGCAAGAAAGGGTTCTTGCCCATGTTGCCCAATACGACCTTGAGTAAAACTCAAAGTCCGACATCGGCAGAAGATAGAGAAAGGATGAGTAAGACTCCCTATGCCTCAGCCATAGGATCTCTAATGTATGCCATGCTATGTACTAGACCCGACATTGCATATGCTGTTAGTTTAACTAGCAGATATCAAAGTGATCCAGGAGTGGATCATTGGACAGCGGTCAAAAACATCCTTAAGTACTTGAGAAGAACTAAGGATATGGTTCTTTCTTATGGAGGTGATGAACAGCTTGTTGTTAATGGTTACACCGATGCTAGTTGGAACACCGATCCGGATGATTCTAAATCACAATCTGGATACGTATTTATTTTGAATGGTGCAGCAGTTAGCTGGAGGAGTGCAAAGCAAAGCGTTGTGGCGAGATCTTCAACTGAATCAGAATACATGGCTGCTTCGGAGGCTTCACAAGAAGCGATATGGATGAAAGAGTTCATTACAGAGCTGGGTGTGGTTCCTAGTGCGCTGGACCCAATGTCTATCTACTGTGATAACATGGGCGCCATAGCCAATGCGCAAGAACCAAGGTCACACAAGAAGCTGAAGCATATCAAGCTACGTTTTCACGCTATTCGAGAACATATCTAGGATGGGGATATAAAGATTTGCAAAGTACACACAGATCTGAATATGGCGGATCCGTTGACTAAACCTCTCCCGAGGGCAAAACATGACCAACACCAAACTGCCATGGGTGTTCGGTATATTACCATGTAATCTAGATTAGATGACTCTAGTGCAAGTGGGAGACTGTTGGAGATATGCCCTAGAGGCAATAATAAATATAGTTATTATTATATCTTTGTGTTTATTATAAATGTTTACATTCATGCTATAATAGTATTAACAAGGAAACATTGATACTTGTGTGATTTGTAAACTTAATTTGAAGTCCCTAGTATAGCCTCTATACATCACTAGCTTGTTGGTTGATAAATGATTGTGGTTTCCCTATCATGAACATTGAGATGTTATCAACAACAAGATCATATCGTTAGGAGAATGATATGGTGGACATACTCCTATAGATAAGCGTAGCATAAAGATCAAGTCATTTCAATAGTTCAATTGCTATATGCTTTCTCATACATAGTAACCTAATTCCTTCGACCATGAGATCATGCATATCACCTTTACCGGATGGATGCTTTGATGACATCAAACACCACACCGTAACTGGGTGGCTATAAAGGTGGCATTGAGTGTTCAGAAAGTATTGTTTGAGACACATGGATCAAGAGTGGGATTTGTCCATCCATATGACGGATAGATATACTCTGGGCCCTCTCGGTGGAATGTCATCCAATTAGCTTGCAAGCATGTGACTGGATCACAAGGGATCACATAGCACGGGAACGAGAAAAGAGTACTTATCGGTAACGAGGTTGAACTAGGTATGCAGAGATACCGACGATCATAACCTCGGATAAGTAACATATCGTGAGACAAAGGGAAATTGGTATCGTATGTAAGTGGTTCATTCGATCGCAAAGTAATCGTAGAAATATGTGGGAGCCATATGAATTTCCAGATTCCTCTATTGGTTATTGTTCGGAGAAGTGTCTCGATCATGTCCGCATAATTCACGAACCGTAGGGAGACACACTTAAGGATTCGACGTTGTTTTGAGTAGTTATGGTATTATGAGAAAGAGACCGAATGTTGTTCGGAGTCTCGGATGGGATCCGGGATATCACGAGGTGATCCGGAATGGTCCGAAGAATAAGATTCATATAAGGAAAGTCCCGTTTCGGAGTTTGGAAATGATTCCGGTGTTTTCATCGGGAATGTTCTAGAAGGTTCCGGAATGTCCGGCACTCCGGGGGGGAAGGGGTACATGAATGTGTCATTACATATTGGAATGATTGCATCATGTACTAAGTGTTCTTGCTGTTCCAAATAAAGGATTAAATTGAATCCTAAAACAGAAAAGTCAAATGTCCAGTTTGAAAGTCAAACAGCTAAAACAGGAAACTGTGGGAAACAAGCAAGAGGAGGCAAAACCAACTTGGGGGAGGAGTCCCTCCTCTCCAAGCCGGCGCGCCACCCAAGGCCGACTTGGGGAGGGACTCCCCTCCCCTTGGTCGCGCCTCCCACCTATAAGAGGAGGGGCAGGGCCTCCTCCTCTAGACACACAAGTTCCTATCCTCTAATCTCCGGTTTAGAGCCGTTTTGGTTTAGAGCTTCTAATTGCCCTAGCCTTCGGTTTAGAGCCTTCTAATTGGTGTGTCTAATCCCTAGACCACTAATAGCCCTCTCTCATACTCCACCATACTCGCTCCGGCTTAAGGCGAAGCCCTGCGGGATCTCCCCTCTACTTCCGGTACCACGCCGTTGTGCTGCCGGAATCGCGAGGAGAGTGCTACAACCTCCGCTGCCTGCTGGAACAAGGGAGAGGAAGGTCTTCGTCGAGTACCGAACGTGTGACCGACTGCGGGAGCGCTGCCGGAACGCAGTGCCGGAAGGATCGTCTACGTGATCTTGAGATCGGGAAGAGTACGACTACATCACCCACGAGAATCCGCTCTCGTTAAACGCTTTGGAACCTTCGAGGGTAAGTTATTCCATCGACTCGTTGCTACAATCTAGTAGATAGATCTTGGCTTGTTTGTTTGTATGCGATAGAAAATTTTTGTTTTCCATGCTACGAAACCCTACACGACGTTCTCCCCTCTGCTACTCCCTTCCATCCAATTCGATATGTGATACAACCCTATTTCGCTCGCCCCCGTTACACTCCCGTGGCTAGGGTTTCGGCCTTCATCTCCGGTGTGCTCCGGTGACTCCTGGATGGTGATGGTGGCAAAGTGGTGGTGCGGTTAAGGTGGTTTGCTGATGAATGGGTTGCTGGCGCCGCCGCTTCTATGCGCATGTACCCACAGGTGCGGCTCGGTGCGGGTTGAGCACCACGGTGCTCCTCATGCCGCCGCATCGTGGTGATGATGCCGGTTCACGGTGAAGTCCTCCCCGTGTGTGCACTACTGCGTTCGCGTGAGCCCTGCCTCGCCATGCCACAGGGGTTGTGCCTCGGGTGCTAGGTACACGTCCAGATGTTCATTTTCCTTCCCCCTCTGTTCCTCCTAGAGATCAAGTCCTAATTTGTTCAAGAAGTGGCTCAATGATGTTCATGTTATGATCTTTATGGGGTTACTGATATTGGACTGGTAATTATTCATGGGCAAGAATAAATTATATACTGCAAACTGTTGTTGCCAGATTCATTGATGAAGGAGGACTATATGGAAATATTGGAATTGTTAGCTGCTAGTTGATTTTAGATTCCAAGGATTCCATTTGGCTTCAGTTACAGTAAATTTGGGTAACTATGATGTTAATAGATATGCCCTGGTTCCTTTTGCTAAAGGTAAAAACCTAGGAATGATTTAAAGTTGTGCTTGTGGTTTAAGATGGCCAATATTGAAATGGTTTCAATTGATAACTTTACCTAAGGATGACTTGTTGTTGTAGATCTCCTGTCAATAGGACAGTGATATTCTTAAATGGTTTCTGGACCTAGCAACAAGGGAAATGATGTTGGAATTGTAAATTGGCTTGCATGTGTTCCCTTGACCTGTAATTCTGATACTGGTTATGTTTGGTTAAATAGCAGATTCTGCTATCTAACTATGTGTCACAGTGGTGAATTCAATTTGAATTTGCATAGTGGTATATGTAATATCATGAGTTACTTGTGTCCTAAATACTGTCCTTGTGACAGTGGAATTATATATGACTCCTGGATGTGTTGACTAGGAGAATGATTTACTTAACGGAGATGAGACTCAAAAATGAAGTAGCAAAACAAAAATATGATTCCTAGTGTAATACTAGGAAAATGATTAATATTTTCTAGCTGAAATTTCTGAGTGGTTATTTAGTTAATATGAATGGTGGCTTCTGCTAAAATGGTCCTACTATTGTGACGCCTCCTTGGAGTGTACACAATAGTCTGATCATCTCTAGCATGATCAGATGTCATAGATTTGGCTAAATTTGTTGAGATTCATAAGATAAGCAATGGAGGAAAGATGCTTTGCTTGGGAGCTTAAGAAAGAATTGATCTTCCTGTCATTTGTACAGAGAATAAATTTATGAATATGATTCCTAGAATATTTACTAGGAAAATGATTATGTGGTGATGATTTCTTGTACTGTGTAGATTCAATAGTGGAATGCTACTGTGATGCCTCCTTTAGGATGGAACACAGTGATTTTACACTAATGGATCTGCTAGACTTGCCAAGTAGGTGTGGAAAAATGATATCCTCTAATCTGGATGATCTAGATGTACCACCCTACTATTTGACCTTGGTCCATGATGCACAAGGCTGAGGCCAAACTCTTAGAGAGATAAGAACAGATAATTTGTTCGCTTTTAACAGCTCTAGGATGAACTAGTGTAGCATTTCTACACTGTACTGAGAGCTATATCCCTCTTCCCCACTGATGCTTGCTTTAATTTGGCAAAAACAGGTAGTAGCATGGTTCTAGTATCCAACCTGATGCTTGCAGTGGAGATAGATGACTTGGTTATGGATGTTGTGGTGATTCTGTTCTATTGCTGGATCTAGTGTCTGTCCTTCTTCCTCTTGCACTCCTGGACTTCTCCCTCTTCCTGCTCACTTGATCTACTCCTTATGCTCCTGGCCTCCTCCTGGTGTCCTTGGATGGCTTACTTGAGCAACCAGGGTGCTAGTGATGTGGTGGTAGTGCACTATGGAGTTTTGGTGTTAAACTTATGAACTCTGTAAATGTAAGGATGGCCTGTGTGGTTGATCTGCGTTGGTTGTGTTGGCTGTTTCTTGCTATGGTGAAGTAATTTCAGCAGAGTACTCCCCCTGCTACAGCTGTGTACTTATCTCTCTCTCATAGTGCCTCCTGTGTTGACAACACATAAACATGCATGTGTGTGTGAGCTGTGTGTGAGCTTGCCTCACCCAGATGGATCATATCAAGTAAAAGTCTTGAGATTTCCTTGGATTTTACCTCTTTGCCTTTTACCTGCCCTTGGTGAAACTTGCCCCTAAATTGCCTATGATGTGGTTCTGAGGCAAAGTTACTAATAAGAGCAGATGATATTTTGGTGAACTTGCCCCATTTTTATATGCTCAATGATGTAATGAACAGTGCACCTCACTATTAGACTGAGAGCAATATTATTAACACTAACTCTTTTTTTGTTTTTATCTATATTTCTTTGTTTGTGTTTTTCTCTTGCAGGAACAAAAACACTAAGAAGATGGAGATCAAGATTTAGATTAGGATTTGCTTTATTATTTTTGTAATTTACTTTTCTTTCAAACACTTGTAAGAACAGAGTGATACTCTGTATACCATAAATATTGCTACAACTTCCAAATATTGTAACTTCTTTCTTATTACTTATTTATTTATTGTATTATTATATTTCCATTTAAATATTTGTAAAGGAACAATGTAATAATATTATTATTGTAATATTCCTTCTTTTCTTTTATTTGATTAGTTGTTACTGAATAGAAAAGAGAATAAGAAGTATCTTATGTTTATTATATAAAGGACAGTATAATATTTATATTTATATTGTATTATATTATTGTGAATAATTATTTGTAAGTTGAATTTCCCTCATAACTCCAGAAAACAATAGAGGTCATGTCAAAATTCATCTCACTCCCCTACTGATGACACTAAACCTAATTCATCGGAGTGAGAATTCTGATCACTTTAGTCTTTTAATTTGGCGAAAATTTTACCCGGATTTTCAGATGCATGCATGCAGATGCACAAAAATCCTAAATCTACCCTTCGTTTAGTCCTAAATGTTGGGATGTTACATGTACTGTGATATCCAAATCTGTTATGTCTCACAAAAATGGTAATCCTGGGATTACGATGTATGGCATAACAGGTATCTGGGATTAAAAATCCGGGTGTTGACAGTCTACCAAAGATAATAGGGTAGGTTTTACTAGCTTCTTTACCAAGTACTAGAAAATCAGCAGGATATTTAATCTTACCACAAAGGACCTCCACATCTCTTACAATGCCAATGGGGCAAACTTGCTCTCTATTAGCAAGGTGAATAACCACGTCAATGTCCTCAAGCTCACAAGGACCAATCTCATGCATAATTTCCCTGTAAAGCTCATAAGGAATAGCACTAGAACTAGCACCAATATCACATAAACCATAATATCTATGACTACCAATTTTAACAGAAAGCACAGGGACACTAGCTTTTCTAACTTTCTTAGGATGAGAAATAATATTAGTAGCGTCTTCACAAAAGACAATATGCTCATCCTCTATATTTCTAGTGACAAGATCTTTCACAATAGCTACCACAGGCTCGATATCAATAAGCTCATCCGACCCTACAACTTTCTTTGCGCTTTTGCTAACCACATTAGCAATAATAGAGTGTTCCCTTACCTTGGAGGAAAAAGGGATCTTCTCAACATAAGGTTTAGGCAAAATAGGATCAACAGTACAAACCTCTACACTGGCAGGAACATGGATCAACATTACTTGTTCCACTCTTTCTTGGGAATCTCAATATAAGAAGCAAACACATTAAAACATTTCGCAAGAACTTGAGGATCAAGACCAAACTCATTGCTAATAACACGGAAGCTATCAGCTCCCATAAAAGATTTGATGCATTCGTAATCATAGTTTATACCTGACTTTCTTCCTTTGTCATTCTCCCAAGCTTCAGTGTTCTCTCGAATACGGTCTAGTAGATCCCATTTAGCTTCTTCCTTCATACGTGTGAATGATCCAGCACAAGAAGCATCTAGTAAATCTTTATCATGAAGAGAAATCCTAGCATAAAAGTTATTGAGAATAATATTGTTAGGGAGTTCATGAATAGGACATTTAAGCATTAGCAGCTTCAATCTCCCCCAAGCTTGAGCTGTAGTTTCTCCATCAAGAGGCCAAAATTTATATATAAGACTTCTATCCTTATGGATCTCACTGGGAGGATAAAATTTAGAGTAAAAGAGAAATGACATCTCCTCCCATTCCATGGATTGTCCATTCTTCAGCAGCTTATACCATTCTTCAGCTCTCCCTTTCAAGGATATGGAGAGTAACTTATTCTTCACCTATTCAGTTGTGATACCTGCACACTTAAACAACCCGCATAATTCATGGATAAAAAGCAAGTGATCACCAGGATGGACAGTTCCATCCCCAAAATAATAATTATCCATAACACGATTAACAATACTTGTAGGTATCTTAAAAGGATCTATCTCAACAGGAGGTGGTTCATCTACTACCCTAGCAGTGGTAGTAGTTTTTCCAAACAGAAAACCAAGTGGGTTATCCATATTGGATACAAAGTAACAAGCAGTGACAAAAGCAATACTCACAGTGAAAGTTTCCCTTACCAGTTCCACTCTTCAATAGCGCTTCACTCCCCGGCAACAGCGCCAGAAAATAGTCTTGATGACCCACAAGTATAGGGGGTGTATCGTAGTACTTTTGATAAATAGGAGTGTCGATCCCAACGAGGAGCAGAAGGTGCTGAACAATGGTATGGAGCAGGAAATCCCTACGAATACTTAGCAAACATATTTTTAGTGGTTTTCTGACAAGGCAAAAAAACAAAGAGCAAGTAACAGAAATAACGAACAAACGGAGCAAGTGGCCCAATCCTTTCTTCGCAAAGGACAAGCCGGTGGAAATACTTATAAGGACCAAACTTTCTCGAGGACACATGGGAATTCTGTCAAGTGCTTTCGCTTCAAATAGTTGAGTACTCTTCTCTGGTGTTTGTAAGTGTTGTGTGGGTGAACCTGTGCTAACATACCGCCCTTCCTAGGACTAATACATACTTGTGATTAAACCCCCTGCAAACATTCGTAACTATAGGAAAGTAATTAAGATATAAATCTAACCACAACCTTAAACACTAAGATCCTACGCTCCCTTGTGCAAAGGTGTCCTAACGGGGGTTCAGTTTTCTATCACTCCAGCAACCCCGCGATTAGTAGCCAAATACACAATGCATTCCCCTAGGCCCATAATGGTGAAGTATCATGTAGTCGACGTTCACATGACACCACTAGAAGAATAGCACCACAACTTAAATACTAAACCATTGAATAATAACTCAACACAGATTCACTACTAACAACATGACTTCTCCCAAGAACTAAACGAACTACTCACAAGACATCATATGGATCAAGATCAAATATGATATGATAATGGATAACAATCTGAACATAAACAATAATCTAATGGTTCCACTCACAAGCATCAACTACAATAGTAATCAACACTGGGAAAGTTTCCCCTAAGAACTAAAGCAATATTCAAAACAATTGTTACAGCAGGACAGAGTGGTGGTGATGGTGCTGGTGGAGATGATGGGGTGGATGATGATGATCCCGATGAAGCCTAGCTTGATGACGGTGTTGATGGCGACGGTCTCCCCTCTCTGGGAAGGAATTCCCCCTGCAGAAATCTATCTGCCGAAGAGATCTTTCTCTCTCGGTGTTTTCCGCCCCCCAGAGGCGGCGGAAATCTATCTATGGTCGCTCCCTGAGACTTAGGGTTTCGAAGGGAAGATATAGGCGAAGGGGCAGAGTCGAAGGCCGGGCAGGTGGGCCACACCTGCCCTAGGCATGGGTTTAGGTGGGCCCGCGCCTAGGGGGTGTGGGCCTCCTGAGGCCCCACTTCGTCCCTCCTTTTGGCTTCCTTCGCCTTCTGGTAAAATAATATGTTTCCATATTTTTCTGGTATTTTTCTGATCTTCGCGAAATTGCACCGAAATGCCTTCTTTTCCATCAGAATCCAGACTCCGGCAGTCCATCCTCCAAGAATCATTCAACATGCATAAACAGATGAAAAGCTATAAGTAATACCTCATAAAAATACAAATATCAATGAATAGAGGTAAATTATGATATAGAATGGTGATGCAAATTGGGCGTATCATTCTTCTACAAGAATTTCGTGGAGTCATCGTCTGAGAAGGAGTCCGACGGTGAGACCGAGATTATGCTGGCAGCTGCACAGATGGCGCACGAACACTACCTCCTGCCACCGCGCAGAGGTGGCTCGTCCAAGCGGCACGAAGCCTAACAGGAGAGCGACCGAGAAGATGGCCACATACGCCTTTACAAGGACTAATTTCATCCAACTGGTCCAGTTTTTAAAGAGAAGACATTCCGTCGCCGCTATCGGATGTCGAGGGACCTATTCTTACAAAATCTCAATGGGGTAATGGAGTACGATAACTACTTCGAGGCCAAGTACGATTGCACCGGTAAGATTGGCTTCTCCTCTTACCAAAAATGTTCTGTTGCCATTCGGTAGCTTGCATATGGAGTTCCCGGTGACCTCCTCGACGACTACATGCGCATGAGCGAGTCTACATGACATGAGGCTATGTACCAGTTTTGCAGCGCGGTTATTGCGGTGTTTGGCAAAGCTTACCTGGGAGAGCCAAACACCAAAGACACTGCCCGCTTTTTGTCCATCAACAAGAGAAGGGGGTTTCCTGATATGCTTGGCAGCATCGACTGCATACATTGGCAGTGGAAGAATTGTCCCTTTGGTTGGCAAGGGCAGTTCAAAGGACATGCAGAGGGGTGCATCGTCATACTAGAGGTTGTTGCATCACAAGATCTCTAGATTTGACACTCCTTTTTTGGCATGGCTGGATCAAACAATGACATCAATGTGCTGCAGCGGTGTCTGGTGTTTGCTAGGCTGGCAGAAGACAATGCTCCATAGATTTCTTATCAGATCAATGGCATTCCATATGATATGGGTTACTATCTTGCTGACGGTATCTACCCCTTCTGGGCCACCTTTGTAAAGACAATCCGCAATCCTAGAGATGAGAAGTGCAAGAGGTTTGCGAAAGCGCAAGAGGCCGCTGGGAAGGATGTAGAGCGAGCATTTGGTGTGCTTCAGTCAAGATGGGCTATTGTTCGGTACCCTTCTAGAACCTGGAGCACAGAGAGGATGTGGGATGTGATGACTTTTTGTATCATCATGCATAAAATGATCGTCCAGGACGAGCGTGATGACGACATCTTGGACCAAGGCTGAGACTTTCAGGGTCAGTTGGTTGAGCCAGAGCCAGGTCTAGCGTCTTGGGAAGATTTCATGCAAGTGCATAAAAAATTGTATCACAGACAAACCCATGAACGGCTTCAACTGGATTTGGTTGAGCATATATGAGCTCGTGCAGGAAATCTTAATGTTTAATCTTTTATTTATTTTGTGTAATTTGAATTTAGTTGTTGTCTGTCAAACCATAGAACTATTTATATGTAATATCAAATCCAGTTTATTTATTTCTAAAAATTAATTTTGCGATAAAATTTGCAAACATATGAATCCCTGACCAGCCGTGGCCAGTGCTGGCCAAGCGCGGACAAATAGGTCACGACTGACCAAACAGGCCGGACCCCTCGCATATCAATCGCGGCCCGAAACGGATACAAACGGACCGTTTAAGACAACGGGATGGGTCGGCCCAGCAAAGATGCCATAAAACAAAGAGTCAATTTCAAGGGGATTCTAGCACTTCACATTTCACAATCGTAGTTCCCAAAAAAAAAGAACTTCACTGGCCTTTCAGTCGTCTTGGCTGGTAAGCCTGTTACTTTTTGGATCTAAGGCCCTCCATAGCATGCTCCGGTTCCCATTGCATGCATCCAATATACTATTTTTTTTTCATCCGACAACACAACCTAGTGGGCAAGAAATCACATAAAAAAATAGTTGCATGTTGGTTCGGGTAAGATCTTTACTCACATGTGGATTCTGCAATTTTCTAGGCATTTTGCACACGTTGTGAGACCGGTGTACAAACTTTTTTCGGGCCATGGCAAACTTTTTGATGCTTTGGACTTCGGCAACACCGTGGAAGGCCTAACGGGCCGAAATGTCCCTGACGAAGCCGAAGTCCCCATCGGTGTCCTTCCGGCGTTACCGGTATCCCGTCGCCGCCGCCGCCGCCGCCGCTAGCAGCAGAGGTCAACCACCGAACCCTCCTAGCTTCCTTCCTCCCCTGTAGATTTTTGGACTGAGGTTTCTTTCTTCTTACTAATTACTGCCTGTCTGCCCATCCTGGATCCTGCCCTCTCCGCTCCGTTGCATTTGCTCGTCGATAGGGCTCGCCCCTCTCGGCGCCCAGAATTTACCCGACGGCAGCTAGAGGTTCCTCATACATGTGTATATAGTAACTACTCCCTCTGTTGCAAAATATAAGACGTTTTAGCAAGCTAATAAAACAGCTAGGAATTCCTCATACAAGTGCCATCGGGAGTAGTAAGTACAATGTGCAATGCAAGGTGCAATTCAGAGCCGTGAATACGGAATCTTGTCTCTTGGTAGGGATGGATATATTGAGCAAAGATATGGAGCGTCCTTCAAAATTTAGGCAGTTTGATTCCATATCATTTTACTTGGTTTAGAGCTAATTTTATTATTGAGCTAACGAGCCCACTCGACCCGGAGGGTCATGGTGTTTCAGCAAAATGAGTAAATGAATCACTTTAATGTTGAGCCAACTTCAGGCTTAATCCAATCAATTTTGAACCGAGCCAATTGCCTGTTCAAGTTCTGAATTATTCTAAGAAGCAATCTCACTGATGAAAGAATACATTGAGTTTCCTCCTCCTCCTATCTATGCACGGCAGCGGCACTAACTAATGCCACATACTTTTAATTCCTTGCACTTTGTACACCAATATACGCCCCAGCTCTGGATGGCACTTGCAGAGCTAGAACTGCTATCCCTCGATGCTAGGATGCTACCAAATATCTTGTTAGCCTGACCTTAGAAGTTCTCCTTGTGGAAATGGAACCGCGTTGTTGTTGTCTGGCTAAACTCTATTGCAAGGTCCCTGAGTGGTTTTGTAAGCGTTGGAGATCCACAGTAGAAAACACCTGCAGATGTAGTCTTAATTAGTATATGTGTATTGTAAAGTATGACCCAGCACTTGAATTTTGAGCAGACGGGACTCACCTATACGAGCGTTCTTGTGGGTATTGGCCAAATCTGTGTACACCTTTCTCCAGTTTGGCCTTGCGAAGTGTGTCCGGATCTGCAAAAATAGCGGTCAGGAAAGGAAGCAACTATGACGTATCTGAATTTATTTCAGATTAACAGGGGCAAGTGAGAAGGGGGAAAACCTTGCTGCCGGATACGATATCCACACCATTTTTTGCGTGTTGGAGTGATTGAACCATGGCAATCAGAGCTGACCTTGCATCGCCTTCCTCATACACACTGGTCAGGTAGTTGTGCATCTCTATTGCATTCTGTATAGTGAGAGATTAAGTTAATTTCTTTTTATGGAAATGACAGCGAGGATGTGAAGTTGCTCTTTACTGAAGCATTTAGGGTTGAGTAGTACATCGCTATCGCATTCAGCAACTTCATTCATGACACCTTTAAACCATTCAAAGGATCCCTGTTCCCTAGTAACCCAGTAGAAGTAAGCTCGGCTTGGCCCATTGCTCTTAAAGGTGCCGCCTGACTCCTCGTCCGGTATGCTTTGCATCTCCTGTTGAATCCAACTCATTTTATTAATCCTACATTTGTACTCAGGTATGGGAATAGTTTCCAGTAACAGTTAGAGAAGTTTACTTGACTGGACTTTAGGTTGTGCAGGAGATCCTTCAGTATGCTGATGAAAGGAGTTGCACCAATTCCAAGCCCGATAAGCAAAAGAATGTCATATTTCTTATAATTTTGTGCTGGTGCACCAAAAGGGCCATCTATAAAGACCTTGGGAAACCTAAGTGAAGAAAGCCAGGTCACCAAGGTTAGTGCAAAAGCAATATACATATTTTCAAGCAATTCCTTAAAAGAAACTGAAGGCACATTCACCTCGTTTCCTCTCCCTGACCTTCTGCTATGACTGTGGTTTCAAGTCTTGAAAGTGTGGCCTTCTTGGAACTAACTTCTGCTTCACAGGCCTGAATGAATTATTATATATTTTCATTAATTAACTAATATAAATACATTGGTAAGCTCCTATTAAGCTTGAACAAATTGTATTTTTCCTCCCATCCCCCCCTCTCCTTTTCCACTGACCTTCCCAAATACGTTCCTTAGTTCTGTTGTCCAGTCACCTAATGTTCGGATATGTACACTCAAGTAGTCGTCTCCGGGTGCAGAAGTGATGGAGAAGGGATGCCTGTAAACATTGAAGAAATTTTGAAGCCAAAGCCTTGGTAAATTCATGAGTTGGAAAATGAATACGATGAGACAATACCATTCGAAGGGTGAAACGTCTGGGCATTTTACAAAGAGGTACATCCCACTTTTGTATTTGAAACTTGCTGGCTTCTTCATGTAAAGAGAGAGCACATTTCCTGGGTAAATTGCTGCCTGCATAATACATTTTGGATCATTAATGAGCAGTTCTATTGTGGCACTTGCAATTGAGAACGTATACTGAAGAAACTTGTATGTGGTATTCATGTAGAATTTATAGCTTACCTTGATGACGCTCACTCCATAATTCTTCTCGCGTATTCTTCTGGTAGCTCTCTCGGAGGCATAGAAAAGAACAGGAACTGCCAGGTACATCCATCCCTGTGGAAACACATCCAACATTGCAATTTCAATTTTTATGCACATACATTAAATTCACAAAATAACCACTCTTGCCAAATAGATACAGGAAATATACCGTTCTCTTGTACCACTGCCTGGTGAGGAATATGAAGTAGGAGTGCATCACCAGGAGGATATATGCAAACACCAGCAGGTGGTGGGCATACCAGAAGGCGTTGAAACCAGCCAGGTGGTGCAGCGGCGACGGCAGCTTCACGACGTTCCTCCTGAAGGAGTGCGTCGCCAGTGTGAAGGAGAACGACATTATGAGGATCAGGAGGATGCCAGTCCACCCTGGAGTGCTTGCAAGCAGAGATCCCCATGTTGGTTGAACATTGTTGAAGAAGGGCCCCAGCTTCTCCTGGAACTTGTCACTTGGGCATGAGACCAATCTTGGGAAGTCACAGGTCAGGTGAGCAATGGTATGAGTACCCGCTCCAATTGAAATTGCCAGCGCAATCACCTGGATATGTGATTGTTAGAAGGGGTCAGAGGGTATGATGCGGGTGCGGGGAAGATGACGATTCCAGTGTCACAGACTGCAGTCCTAGAAATGGCACGGAGGCTCGCATCATATGTACCTTGTGGAAGTTTATGTTATCGTCAAATGGTACAACGCTGCTGAGGACAGTTGATCGGAGTGATGTCAGCGTGTTTCTGCACACCGGGAGCAGTATAAGGGCCATGTTCAGCTTGGTCGTCTCAGCGGCACCCTTTGCGATGCAGACACAGTAGCCCATCACGTCGAAGACTGCCCGATTCCTGTATTGCACAAACTTGAATATGAAGAGGCCAATGTTGACGATAACCCACAAGGTGAGGACCCATATCCTCTTCCAGTTCTCATGGATGAAGTCAACAGTCTGGGTCATACGCTTCTCCATTGGGCTCCGGTGACTGGAAGGAACCATCGTCTTTGCAAGGCTTGTTGATGCCTGGTCCATTTGATCTGGTGTCCCCTCGGCCAGCACCATCTGACGGAGTAGCTTCTCCAGCTGCCAAATCTGCATCAGGACATAACATGAGGATATATTTGTGTATGTTGTTGTTGCATCAGAAATAAGAGAAGATTTCCATTTCTTGGCACCTCAATGTAACCACGACCATCAGGATCCAGCTCTTCCATGATCAGCGAGGCATAGGTCGCGGCATGTTTCTTCAGCTTGGCAAGCTTGTTTGCTGAGGCGCTCAGCACGATAATCTGTATAAGGAAGGGAAAGAAAGTGAAATTTATAGAAGCTTTGGTGGAGAAGGGCGGGCAGATTCAGAGATGGTACGCCACCGACCTCTTTGACCTCATCCTCTGTGAGCTTCCCATCACCGTTCTTGTCACACCTGATTGCAAAACAATCTCATCAAGAGGCCAGCCATAAGGTTTTGCCACTGAAGAGAAAGGAAGGTCAGAGCTTTACATGTCAAAAAATATGCGTAGCCGGGCGTCGAAGTTGTTGTCGGACATCTCCTCCCAGAATTCCTTGAGCTGCTCTTTCGTTAGTCCTTGTTCCGGATCAATCTTCCTTCTCCTGGCCATGGCCACAAACACCTCGCCTGCAAATTCCTTGGAATCCGCCATACCTGTAAGAAGCAGAGCCGTTTTGGGCTTAGAGATTCGTTTTTTGCACGCAGATTCGCAGAGATGCATTGATATTCCGCAATTTTACAGACTGCAGCCGTAACCATATTGTTAGTTTCTTTTTTTTCTTTTTGAACTTCTTTTAGTTCGTTGTTCTTGCTGTGTGAAAGAACCTAAAGAGCGGATGGAGGATTAAATCAAGTTTAACCTCTTATTAAATTCCTAGATAGGCTGCATGACCAGAATGATCTATGCTGATATATACTCTCTCCATTTCAAAATACAAGATGTTTTAACTTTTGTGAAGTGAATGTATCTGGATGTCCTTTGGTGTGTAGGTTCGTAATGAATCTAGACATAAAAACTAAAACATCTTATATTTTGAAACGGAGGGACCATGCACTAATGCCTTATCCATTATTCTTCAGTTAAGCTATTACAATCTTGAGCAACCAACATGGCTGGTTAAATCATCATAAAATGCATTATATCCCATTATAATAACACTGCGATCTGACACCGTTTTGTGATCGATTGAAACACCACTGTAATCTGCTCTTTTTCATGAAAGGAAAGAAAAAAAAGGGAAAACAAGACACCACCGACATGCAGGAGATGCTTTACCGAACCGTGAAGCTACCACTAGCAGAGAGCATCAAGATGGATGGATTGATTGCGGGAGCAGGCAGGCAGGAGGCAACAAGGAAGAGTCGTTCGGTCGTACGTACGTACCGATGCATTTGGCGAAGTTCTCCTGCTGGACTCGTCCGTCGACGTTCATTTCGTCGAAGCGCTTCTCGACGGACTTCCAGCCGTCCTTCCCCGCCGACGTCTTGTCGAGGAAGCGCAGGCCCTTGAGCGCCGGCTGCACGCTGGAGTGCGAGCGCTTGAGGCCCAAGACGGAGTCCGGCACCCGCATGGACGTCACCCTCGACGCCAGCCGCTTCATCCCGGACGCCAGCCGCGACGGCTGCTTCCTCATCACGGGCCCCGTCGACGGCGGCGCCTGCTGCTGCTGCTGCTCCGCCTCGTTGCCGAGCGGCACGTCCACGTACCCCGCCGACGACGACGCCATACCGCTCGCACCACCGGCGGCGACACAACGCACACCGCACCGGGACCGGACCGCGCCTAGCTAGGGGCAGGGCACCACAGGCCGTAGCTTAATCTGCCCAATGCGAGCGAGCGAGCGAGGATGATGCTGGGCGGGCGTAAGTTTGGAAGGGGGGGAGGAGAGGGGAGAAATATGGCGCGTGTTGCGGGGAGGGGACGTGCCAATTATAGCCCGCTGTGTTGCATGCCCGCGCGCGACACGGCCGGCTGAGCCTGAGCGCGCGAGCTTGGCCGCTCGGCCTGGAGGGGCGGGGCGCCGTGTCTCTGGTTTTTCTTCTCGCTTTCCTTTCTCTCTCTGGGCGGGTGACCTGGCCTGGCTGGCCGTGCTGCCAATGGCCCTGCCCTGCCGTGCCTTCCACTGGAATCGGCACTGCCATGCCCAGCTGTGAGCCTGTGACTGTACAGTCTGTTACGTGAGCGAGGGTGGGCGGTCGGTGGATGCCTTTGCCAAAAGGCCTAGCATTATGCAGGATCGACGACGTCGGTTGAGTGGGTTAGTTAGCGTTGCAATATATATACATTCTCTCGAGTTCGTAGGTTTGTACTAGTACTAAGGGATCACTTGCTCCTAAAGTTTATTGATCAGGCCCACGGCAATGTACTTGATTGGTCTCTCGCGAAGGGATGTGTGATATGCGATGCTCCAGTCCAGCCTGAATGGATGGCTTTAGTTTGGTGGTGCTATGTTTCCCAATCATAAATGTTTGGTTTGAAAATAAAGCACAATCCGTCGTAGTCTAGGTGGTTACGATACTCGGCTCTCACCCGAGAGACCCGGGTTCAAATCCCGGCGACGGAACTCTTTTTATTATTATTTTTTCCTCTGCCCTAATTCACGAGTACGTGTACAAGCGGCTAGGTGAGCTATGTTGAATTTTCTTTAATCTAGTCCGTAGCACAGTCTGAACCGTTTCTCCGGTGTACCAGAAAAGGGGAACGCTGAAGTGTATGTGGTCTAAACTTTGGTTTAAGAACATGGTTTGTTGGTTTAAATTTTGTTTTGTGATCTTCATATGAGTTAGTGGCACCCAAGTAAACAATTTTGTTCGTGTTTTAGTGGCAATATATATTGATCTATGCTATCTTTATAGGTTGGTTATATAACCTTTCTTCTGTCCGTTTTGTAGATTTGGTGCATGATTTAATTACAACACTTCTATTAATGCGCTTGGTGATCACAATTTAAGTAGAAACTTAATATAGCAAGTCTAACGCTGTGTTTGGATGTAGGATTTTTTTTGGAATTGAATTATAGTGAGAATTCCAAATCCAGGATGGAAAGTAAATGACTTCCAATTTCAATCTGGTTGTTTGGATGTGTTTAGAATGTCCCGTCAGAATCAAAGGGTGGTATCCAATTCCAATTCCTGTTTGGATACAGACACCAATTCCTATTTGGATGTAGGAATTTTGGCTTAAAATTGAATTATAGTGAGAATTCCAAATCCAGGATGGAAAGAAAATGACTTTTAATTTCAATTCGGTTGTTTTGATGTGTTTAGAATGTCCCGTCGGAATCAACGGGTGGTATCCAATTCCAATTCATGTTTGGATACATACACCATGTAATTGAATATTTTGTTGAGTTTAGACAATATAAACTTGTTTACATGTAAAAAAATAACGTGTGTATATCAGAATATATGTATATTATTTTTCACACATAGTAGCATATCAACCGTTATAAACTTGCATACAAATTGATTTACATTCGTTGGAAAAGAGCAATATGATCACAACTAAGGCTCGGTTGAATCTTCTTACCAGTTGGTGTGCTTTTGTTGCATGTAACGTTTTAATACAATCCACAATCATTGTAATGCTACATTTTCAAAAACCTGAGAAACAAAAATGTTGGAGATATGCCCTAGAGGCAATAATAAATGTAGTTATTATTATATCTTTGTGTTTATGATAAATGTTTACATTCATGCTATAATAGTATTAACAAGGAAACATTGATACTTGTGTGATTTGTAAACTTAATTTGAAGTCCCTAGTATAGCCTCGATACATCACTAGCTTGTTGGTTGATAAATGATTGTGGTTTCCCTATCATGAACATTGAGATGTTATCAACAACAAGATCATATCATTAGGAGAATGATATGATGGACATACTCCTATAGATAAGCGTAGCATAAAGATCAAGTCATTTCAATAGTTCAATTGCTATATGCTTTCTGATACATAGTAACCTAATTCCTTCGACCATGAGATCATGCATATCACCTTTACCGGATGGATGCTTTGATGACATCAAACACCACACCGTAACTGGGTGGCTATAAAGGTGGCATTGAGTATTCGGAAAGTATTGGTTGAGACACATGGATCAAGAGTGGGATTTGTCCATCCATATGACGGATAGATATACTCTGGGCCCTCTCGGTGGAATGTCATCCAATTAGCTTGCAAGCATGTGACTGGCTCACAAGGGATCACATGTCACGGGAACGAGAAAAGAGTACTTATCGGTAACGAGGTTGAACTAGGTATGCAGAGATACCGACGATCATAACCTCGGATAAGTAAACTATCGTGAGACAAAGGGAAATTGGTATCGTATGTAAGTGGTTCATTCGATCGCAAAGTAATCGTAGAAATATGTGGGAGCCATATGAATTTCCAGATTCCTCTATTGGTTATTGTTCGGAGAAGTGTCTCGATCATGTCCGCATAATTCACGAACCGTAGGGAGACACACTTAAGGATTCGACGTTGTTTGAGTAGTTATGGAATGAATGAGAAAGAGACCGAATGTTGTTCGGAGTCTCGGATGGGATCCGGGATATCACGAGGTGATCCGGAATGGTCCGGAGAATAAGATTCATATAAGGAAAGTCCCGTTTCGGAGTTCGGAAATGATTCCGGTGTTTTCATCGGGAATGTTCTAGAAGGTTCCGGAATGTTCGACACTCCGGAGGGGAAGGGTACATGAATGTGTTGTATCAAGTTGGTATGATTGCATCATGTACTAAGTGTCCTCGCTGTTCTAAATAAAGGATTTAATTGAATCCTAGTTTGAAAAGTCAAATAGCTAAATTGAAAAGTCAAACGGCTAAATTTGGAAAGTGGAAAAGAGGAGGAGGGGTGAAACCGAGTTGGGGAGGGAATCCTCCTCCCCAAACCGGCGCACCACCCAAGCCGAGTTGGGGAGGGACTCCCCTCCCTCCCCTTGGCCGCCGGCCCCCTCCACCTATATAAGGAGGGGCAGGGACCCCTCCTAGAGCACACAAGTCCCTCACCTCAAACCCTAGAAGCTGCAGCCCACCATAGCCGCCGCCGCCCCCTAGGGTTTTTCCCTAGCCGCCGACTTGGGTGTCCCAGAACCCTAGCCGCCGGCTCTAGCACCTCCTCCTTGGTGTGTCTAAACCCTAGATCGCCGAGGAGATCTCTCATACTCCACCATACTCGCTCCGGCTTAAGGCGAAGCCCTGCGAGATCTCCCCTCTACTTCCGGTACCACGCCGTTGTGCTGCCGGAATCGCGAGGAGAGTGCTACAACCTCCGCTGCCTGCTGGAACAAGGGAGAGGAAGGTCTTCGTCGAGTACCGAACGTGTGACCGACTGCGGGAGCGCTGCCGGAACGCAGCGCCGGAAGGATCGTCTACGCGATCTTGAGATCGGGAAGAGTACAACTACATCACCCACGAGAATCCGCTCTCTTTAAACACTTTGGAATCTTCGAGGGTAAGTTATTCCATCGACTCGTTGCTACAATCTAGTAGATAGATCTTGGCTTGTTTGTTTGTATGCGATAGAATTTTTTTGTTTTCCATGCTACGAAACCCTACAAAAAATGCCACAGGCCATATTTCTTAACTGAGATATGTACAGCCGGCGGGATAAGTGTTGCACATGCATATTCTACAAACCTCTCGATCTGGTAAATATGACCAAGCACATTGCATCTACCCGCTGCAGAGATTGAGACTAGATAAAATCCAAATGATAAATAGCAAACAAATATGAAATTAAACTGGGGAAGTTATCATGCCCGAGACATCCAAGGAAGGAATTAGCAAACAGAACCACAGAGAGTGTTCGCTGTTTTGTCCCACTGCCGTACGCCTCCGTCGCCGCCCTGCCGCCTCTTGCCCTCCTGCCGTTGTTCGCCTGCAGGACTCAATCTAAGGTTTTGGGGCGGGCCATGGAGAGGAAGGACGGCGTCGCCGCCGGCTTGTTCCGAAGGGCGGGGAATGGACATAGGAGAAGGAGAGGAGGGCTAGGCCATGGAGGGTGCTCACCGGAGCGGCTGCCGCTGGTTTGCTGGAGCCTGTGCACGGTCAGGCTCGTGGTCTCCGAGCGACAAGAGGAGTCACTCTGTTTTCTTGGGACGAAGGGGTATGCGTGGGCTCGTTTCTAAGCGTTTCCGAGGGTCAGCACTCGGAATCAAGAGACGCGGAGCGGACGTGGGCGGAAGCCGGGCGTGAAATTTACTTCCGTTTCCAGCGACTAATTCCAAGCGCATCCAAACCACGGAATTGGACACCCCAGATTCCAGACATGCGATTCCAAGGCTGATTTCCGACATCCAAACATAGTGTAAATGACTTTAAAAGCATCCCCAAGAGACATCGTGAAAATGGATTCCTAAAATTGGATTGCCAAGTTTGGCGCTTGTACTTCTCACATGCATGTTAGCTGAATTATTCCAAAATAAAAATCCACAGAAGTCAAATAAAACTACAAAAAATATGAAACAAATATTCCATCATTAAAATACTAAATTGAAGCATAGCAGGCATAATTCTTAACATGAACAAATGAGAACCATAGTCAGGACATACATAGTTCAACACAAATACTAGAAAAACAACATAGTTCAAACAAAAATAGTAAATATAAAACTATTCTTCAGTCCCAGTAACTATTTGAAATGATGGCGAAAAGACTCTTCGAGCTCCTCGCGGGTTCTCTAGAGCTTCTCCCATTTCAGCGTCATGTTCAATTCAAGCATCATATTGCCTTTTGTGTTTTTGCTCAAATTGCTCGACTTGGTGTCAGAGGTGGGGTGGATGTGCTCCACCTCCCATGTCAAGCCACAAACGCGTTCACAAGGATCGATCCCCTTTGCCCCACTCCAACGGCAGCACCCCGAAATAGGTATGGAGGCACACCTATCGCATCTGTCGGGCTACCTTCTCGAGTTTGGCGACAATTTGCGGCTCACGTTACATCGTGACCCACTCGGTGTTGCGATGCCATCCATCCAGGGACAAAATCGTGTGCATGAACTCCTTGCTTCAGCACTGTTGACCTTACGTAGAGGGGCAACCAGCCGGTCGCGGGGTAGGGCATGGCGTGAGCTTGGTTTGGGACGCACGTGGAGATACGGCGATGCTGAGTCAGGATGCAGGCGGAAGCGGCTGTCCGTCAGGCCGCTTTGTCCGCGCCGCCTAAAAGGCCTAAATGGCTAAACGGCTGGGCCGCATAAACTGAACGGCCCTGGCGGAAAGCGTCCGTAGAGCCGCCAAGGGCCGCGTCCGCCTCGCACTCTCGCAATCTAGGGCTCGCGTAGCCTCTCAGTACCAAGTCGCCGCCGCCAGTGCCTGGCAGCTTGGTGTCGACCATCTCCCCGGTCACCCTCTCCAAGTTCTCTTCGGCGCCGCCCATCTCCTCCCCTCCAAGATGTCTTTGGCTCCCTCCCCGTCGCCCACCTGAGGAGAGACGTCAGGCACAGTGGATGCAACGGCGGAACACGTGGCAGTGGAGGGGAGGAAGAAGCCACAAGAGGAAGAAGAGAAGAATCCGGCGGAGCAGGAAGCGGAGAAGAATCCGGCGGCGGAGAAGAATCCGGCGGCAGAGAATAAGCACCAGGTAGGTTCAGCTTCTGTGATTTGTGCTTGGTTTGTCTTATGGCTGGGTTGTTCCTTGATGCTGCATTGTGGATCAAGCCTGCTTGCACCGGTTAACTCTGGATGCTCGCTGGTTCTAGTTTTTCCATCCACTACTAGATCAAGCCTGCTTGCACAAGTTGGACAGAATCTGAAAAAGAAAATATGTGATTCCTTATGAGATATTTTATGTTCTACGTAGTAGCGTGGAGCTGATGCGTTAGGTGGAGCATCCGTAGATGCCAGTGCTTCATTAGCGTAAGTTGCAGGATGTAGTAAAAATAGCTGTCGGAGATGCCTGGGGAGGGAGTTAGTACTTTAGGAGTATGATGATTATGGTTGGATGAGTGATGTAAAACTTGAACATGATGTCAGTCTTGTGGTTCCCGTTGTACATTGAGACCACTCCTTGTTGGCAATGTATGAATTGGTCATGTTGAACATATATAAAGAATAGGACATATTCAGCAAGCCTCGAATTAATGGTTCAGCGCCACACCAGCAAAAGCCATATTCAGCAAGCCTCAAATTAATGGTTGATATGCAATAAACATATATAAAGTATAGGACATGACAAATTTGAGATGGGTTACAGTACTGTTAGGAAAGGCCAAAATACTACAGCTAGGACATGACTAAGGGAGAAGCAGCTAGCTAGGGAATATTCAAGGATTACAATGATTCATGTTTGTGTAGAGTAGAGTGTCGTTTGTATGATGTCAAAACCAACTGGCATGATGAAGGCTGTAGTGCTGAAATGTTGACTGGACTAGGATGCAAGAAACCCAGCTGCATTGTGTATGGTTGCCTGTACCAGCCATTGCACTTGATATCACAGATTGCATGTGTAAATATATAATACTCCCTCCGATCCATATTAGTTGACTTAGATTTGTCAAAATTTGGATGAACCTATATACTAAACAGTGTCTAGATTCATTCAAATTTAGAATAACTTGAGTCAACTAATATGGGTCGGAGGAAGTACTTATTTGATGTTGGTTTTTCACAACAACTCAATTCATATTGTTCTTATGATTGGTTGTATTTCTTCCATCTCAAGATGGTTTTACTTGAGTTATTTTACTGGTGTTTGTTGGCAATGATCAACAAGGAACAAACGTGTTTGTTGGCTCTTACAGGGGAAGAGGATGACTCGAAAAATCTACAGTTCTATATGGGAATATTTTCATTTTTAAGTTAATTAGTGTGTTATATATGTTTGTCTAAGTCTATTCTTGTTCTTGTATCTCTGTCTTCATTAAGTGGACATTCTAATGAACAATGTCTCGTTGTTTTTTGTGAGCTGATCTAGTGAACAATGTCTCATTATTTTTTGTGAGCTGATCTAGTGAACAATGCCTCATGGCTGCAGATGTATGTGAAGTTTATATGCAAAAGAGGGTGACACAAGTGAGCAACAGTTTCTTGTATCGGCTAACTGAACGGTTGATCTGCTAACTGAGCCCCTAAGTTAGCTGCATGCTGCGGCGCTAATCTGCTAATTAGCCTTAGCGGATGAAGCGGCCGAAGCGGACAGGCCGCCGGCCCGTCCGCTTGCATCCTGAATGCTGAGTAACGGGAGAAGTAAAAAATTAGAAGAATCACTTGGGCTCTCCCGCAGGTGGTTTTGGGCAACCAAGTTGGCTTGTTATGCTGATGTTGTAAGAATGTAAGGTGACATATTTTCTTTGTTTCGCTTTTGTAAAAGTTGGCGCCTTTTTATATGAAAATCGACCAGGGATGAGCTCGTTTGGTAAATAAGAAAAAGTGACGCGTGGCTCTCTTTTTTGTGAGCAATGCGCGCGTGTGTAGGTAACTACGAGAATACATTGTTCAAACTGGTAACTAAACTACGTTGCATATTTTTCCTGGAACAGAAACCACCACCCATGTAGGCACCTTCAACGGTCCAACATGTACATAGTCTGAAATATGTCTGCAATACACAGTACCACAAAAAGGGGAACGGTGAAGGGTATGGAGCTGGTCCTCCCTGTGAACCTCGTGGCGACGTTGCCTATTTATCGGTTGGCCATGGTGCCCAGCAATTTAACCCGCTCGATCAGTTGGATACCGCCCACAGTTAAAGGAGCAGACCATCTCGATTTTACGATTGGCATACGCTGTTTCACATCCATCTTTACACGAGCATTCCCCTCTGCATGGTATCTGCAACAGCAACAATGCACATTGCTAGATTAATCTTAGTCTGCAAACCAATTGGCAGTGGCAATGGCATCCCAAGAACACAATTTTGCGTCGCCGCTAATGTGGCCTCCAGATGATGCATGCCTCAGCAAACCTGGTTCGATTGATCGATTCTCAGGTACTCCAATTGGTACGGGCTGGCAAGATAGAATTAACTAAGCAGTAGGAAGGAATCGATCGATGCCATGGCTCTGAGGCGGAGCACGCAGTTCGGCGCGGCCACCGCGTTCTTCGGCGTGCTCTCCTTCGTCCTCGCCATCGTCGCCGAGCTCAAGAAGGTAGGTATTCCTAATTAGCTCCATGGCCACAACATCACGGTGCGTGAGACTCGTGCATGAGAATCGAGAAGAAGATTTCCTCTTGACATTCTTCTTTTGTTTGTTTGCGCGCGCGCGTCCGCGCAGCCGCCGTACGGGACGCCGATCAGGGGCGCTGGCGTGGTCGTCTGCCGGTTCCCGAAGGACCCGGCGGTGGCGCTGGGCGCCCTCTCGGCGCTCGCCGCCGCGTGCTGCGCCGGCATCGGCGCCGTCTCCGTCTTCTTCCCGTACGAAGGCAGGCCCATCCCGAGGACGGCCCTCTTCGGCTACACCCTGGTCCACGTCTTCTTCCACCTCGCCATGTAATTAGCCGACCAAGAACCGCGCGTGTCGTAGGCTGGTGTGATTCATTGCGCTGGTTCATTCGGTAATTTGTTTCCCGTTCCTTTTTTCTTAGGCCTCCTTCGGCAGCAGTGTTTGAACCGGTTTTTCTGTGTAAATTCCCGGCCCAACTCGAGACACCGGAGACACGCGAAGGTTCGTTCGGCAGGCCGGAATTGGACGGGCTGAGCCCAAGCGTTTTCTAGAAAACTCGTCGGGCTGGAGGGGAATGGAGACACGACTCCATCCTCGCGTTTTTCTCGTGAGACGACGGCTCGCTCTGGCGGCGCAGCAAGGACGCGATGCTGCCGCCGAGGCCCGTCCGTGCCGCGAGTAGACGTTCGTCCCCGCCGCCGACTTAGACGCCTACTTCTTCCCTTGGACGTCGACGCCTTCCTCCGCTCCGGACGCCTCCCTCGCTCCCGGTTCCATTGAAGTCGCCTTGATCACCATAGACGAAGCCCAGTACCTCCCGCAGACCTCCTTCTCCTGTGGAAGCCTGGCCTTCTCTCAGGTACGTCTTATGCCTCAACCCCTCTCTTGATCTAGGCCTAGGTCTAGTTAGGGTTTCAAGAGATTAAGAACGAGTTCTTGATTTTGCAATTTAGAAAGTAGTTTAACAATCGGGTTCAGCTTTGGGTCCACGAAGATTTACTTGGATGCATGGATGGTGCATGGATGCTTAAATTACAATGATTTTGATGTGTTGTGCAAACAGCTAGCACTTGATTTTGATGTGTTGCTAGGTTTTCTGTTAGATCAATACATATACATGGTATGAAAATTATGTGCAGTACTTGGCTTTAGAATAAGATTAGGCTTCACCTTCCAGCGGTCTAGCCCCTCTCCAATATTTGCTCCCAGATCTAAAATGACCCTAATATGAAACCAATTGTTCTCTCTGTCTATTGTTTTAGATGTAGCCAAATACTATTCCATTTACTACAGAATCACCATGACTTGTCTTTATTTTTCGCAAATATTAGGATTGTAGGCTATATACTCTTAACATGGTGCCTGATGTTACGAAGCAAAAACTTGGTAGTTGTTTTGCACTCCTGGAGAGTCTGAAGGAGAGACTCATTTTGTTTTCTGTTTCATCTCTGGAGTGCCCAGCTTAAATACCTTGTGTAGTTGGATCTTGTTGCTTCTTTCTTTGGTGAGTAAATCAGGTATAGCAGATTTGGGTTTGTCATGCTTTCGATTCTGAAAACAGTAGGGGCGTGGCCATTTTGTCTGAAGCACGATGCATGATAATTCAGAACAGAATCGCAGTCACACTCTAGAAGAATTGGTTAGTCAGCTAACCAGACTTCAGGAGGGAGTTCCATTTCATCTCTTGGATAACCTATCTTAAAAAATATACAGTAGCACTTGCCGTTTTAGAAGAATATAAGACTGTATTAGGATTCAATTCGGGGTGCATGATGTTTGCTCTCCGTTCAGGCCTCGTTCGACAACAGTGTTTGGACTGGTTTTTTGTGTAAATTCCTGGCCCAACTTGTCTATGCCGCGTGTAGATGTTCATCCCCGCCTCCGACTTGCAACTAGAAGACTGAGCACTGAACTCTTGTTACACTGTATTTTATCTGAAAAGTTGATTCTGTTTACACAAAAGTATGCAAGTTTAAATGCTTTTTTGTTTCTTTTTTCTGGTATGACATGAATGTTAAACTTCAAGAAACTTTAATTACAGGATGCAACTTCTCTTTGTATAGTACAGAATGAATGAAAATGAAGGATGTAGGGATACGTTATTGATATGCCTCCTTTTTTGGTAGGAAGCTACTATTGGGGTTGGACGAGCCGCCTCCGTCTTTGGACCCTGTCAGCACACATAAATTTGGTATGTGCATGGCCTTTGCTTTTAGGCATTCTTTTCTATGCTTATTTTCCCATTCCTTCTTATTATTTGCTCAATTGCTCTTCACTAGTGCTAAATGAATCCACAGAGCCTAGAGCGCATTAGGAAGAGGAAAGCTGATGATGACGATGAGAAGTTTTTCTTTATTCTTCCAGCATTGTACTTACATCTAACGCGTACGAAAAAGAATAAACATCATAGCTTCATCTTGTATGGCAAGAAGAGAGTTAGGGAACTGCTTGATGGGCATATTAAGAATTGCTTGGTAGAAATGAAGATGGCATGCAGATGATTGATGAAGTTAGTGTTGCTCAAAGTACGGCTCAAGTGGTGCGTGAAGAAAATGGAAGAATTTTAGTTGGTGGTTCAAGAAAGAAGCCAATAAAAAAGCCCAAGAACAGTCCTAGGAAGAGGAATGCAGATGGACTAGTGCAAGTCATGGAGCGCTTAGTACACATCAAAGAAAAAGAAGCCACCAAAGAAGCTGCACTTGATTTCTCTATCAGCAGATGCATGGATTCATTCAAGAAAATTTAGGGTGTTTCAGCTGATGATAAAATTCCAGCCTTGGAAGTCTTTAAAGTTGCTGACAATCGTGAGATCTTTGTGAACCTTGCTGCTGATAACGATGGAACTGCTGTCAAATGGTGTACAGATAGACAAGTTAGCTTGAGGTAAGCTACTGCTCTTCTACTATCGTCACACTTCTTAAAATGCATTATGTAGCACGTGGAGATTTGTGTTTAATATTTTAGAAGCATTACTCTTGTTGATCATAGATAGCTAAGTAACATGTGGGCATATGGGTGTGCTTTTCCTTTTATCAAACTTTTTAGTAAAGCTACTTATTTGTAACTTTGATAGATGACTTGATGCTGATGTATCTTGCTCTCAATTGTTGGGAACTTTATATGCCATACTTGCATATGCATGATTGTTGCTTACTGCTATATGCACATTTGTTTACTTGTTGTTGCTAACTACAGTGTAACCTTCTCTGCTCAGGTACAAGTTTGCAGAAACTACAATGTATACCTTCCCCGCTTTGATGTTAGTTTTGTAGTGTGACACCTTTTATTCGGTCATACCATAAAGATCATACTTCTGCTACATACCATGATTCGTGAGATGGTCAAACTTTAATTTAAGGTTGATGAGATGTTCCTTTGTGAGATGTTGTTCGTGATTAAGACCATTTTTGTAATAAACCAATGATACGTTCTTGTTCCAGGAGTGATGCTTGAGATGTTCTTGGTCCTGGTTGAAATGTTTAGTTTATATATATACAAATGAGATGTTCTTGTAATGCTAGGTGACATGATGAAAAAGTATTGTTGGAACTGTGTGCTTAAGTGATATAAATATTTGATTTTTACTGATGGTATGCATTCAGTCAAAGTTTTGTTGAAACTCTGGAAAAAATCTGATTTTTATGGCTAATACACCTGCTGTCAAATCCCTTGTGCCAAACTGTATGAATTGGTGGTAGGGGAAGAGTATTTGGTTGGTGAAGTGTATAGGGTGAGGTAAGTGGTTTCACCAAAACCACTAGGTATAATACACCCTGACACACCAGAAAACTCTGGTGCCGAACGAGGCCTTAAGAGGCGTTACGGTGGCCGGGGTGGCGATGACGGTGTGGGCGACGGCGACGGAGGCCGCGCACCACGACGTCCGGAACGCGCAACGCAACGTCGGGTACGCCTGCCCGACGGCCAAGACGGGGTTATTCGGCGGCGCGGCGTTCCTCAATCTCGACGCCTCGCTCTTCTGGCTCGCCTGCTTCAGAAGGCCGGCTCTATATTTTTCGGGGCCCTTGGGCGAAGTCGATAAAAAGACCCCTAAAGATAATATATATATATATGTATGTATAACTAGATATATAGATGATATATGTGTCAATTTCACTTGCAAAATAAAGCATATAACTACACGTTTATAGTCGAGATGTCTATAAATAATTGTCAAGCACTAAAGCATTGTGATATTTAGATGAAAAAAATAAAAACTTATTTGAAGCACCTCTTTGTGAATCAATAAGCTAATTCTCTCTCTTTCTTTTCTTCTTTTTCGCAGCACCCGACAATTGCTTCCCCATCGTAACACCTATCAAAGATTGTGATGGAATTTATATCAAAGATTATAATACCGAATTGAGAGATTAATTAGAAGAATTAAATCAGGGATTGATAAGAAGGAATTAGACATAAACAGTAAAACAGATAAACTTACAGTCTGTCGATGATCTAAGTTATAGAGGGCAGAACACTTCACTACAGGCAGGCCATAGGCAGCGCAGCAGAGAAAGGCGCAGCCGCGCAAGGGGGGCCTGGGCTGGGGCGCTGGCGTTGGGGACTTGGGCGTGGCCGCGGGCGCTGTGCCGACTTGCAGAAGGGATTGCTGTCCTCTCTCTTCCGCAGGGGTGTGAGGCGGGGGGGGGAGGGGGAGGGCTGAGCTGTGCCGCGATCTGCGGCGTGGCGACGAAACCGCGAGCGCGAGACGAGCCGAAGAGTTCGCGATCGCGGCGCAGGGCGACGTTTCGGTTTTGGTTCGAGTAGTTTAGCGCTAAAAAAACCTGGAGTGGGACTCCTGTTCACGACAGGCAAGGCGACGAAACCTGGCGTCGATCATCTCCCTCATGCTATTTTTCCTGGGCCTTGTAGTTTAGCGCTAAAAAATAGGCCCCTCTGGCCTGGGCCCTTGGCCATGGCACAACCCTGCCATGGGTTAGAGCCGGGGCTGCTGCTTCATGCTCGCCGCCAACGTCAGGGAGGACTACTTTGAAGAACAGGACCAGTGCGGCGGAGGCGCGGAGCTCGAGGAGAAGTGAGCTTGTACAATTGATCACGACATGCGTGCAGCGTCTACATGCTGTAAAACAATCAAGATGTTACTGCACACGTATGCAGGTCTCCATATCGAGGACTTCTGTTCGGTGCATAAACTTGTCGAAACCTTATTTTTTCCGGGAATTTTACCACGAGAACGTGCCCTCCGAGGCAAGAGGCAATTACACTTTTGGTAGGTGAGTAGTTCGGGAGCCCGGTGATGATTAATTGGGATGTCTGTGGCAGCCCACAAAATATGATTGCAAATAAGCTACGAGCTAGCCTTAGAGCAACTCTAACCGATTCCATTTTAATTTAGAGAACTTTTGGCTAGAGAAAATGTAAGTTTTCTAAAAGGTGGCCATTAGATTTGAACCCCAATAATTTAGACGACTAAATTTTTTTAGCATTATTTTTTAAAGAACTTAAACATACAAAGTTCAAACATGCACAAATAATATCCAAAAAACATCACATCGATCAAGTTTGGTACAAAACATAGCATGTTCATGTTGTTGAGGCCACCACCGGCTCGGCCACCGCCATCTTGGCCATCTCAAACACCATCTCAGTCATCGCCGGCGCCACCACCACCATCACTCTCTCGGGCCAAGATCTTCTCACGGGCGATCTCCCAATACGCCCTCGCTTTTTCATTCAAGGTGGTTGGATTCATGAACATGATGGAGCGGTCGGCATCCTCCCTCTCCTTGGCCAATTTCTCTGCCTCAAGTGCAAGCATTTGCTCTTCTATCTTCTTCTTCTCTGACATTCTTTCTTCTTCAAGTGTAATCCTTCTTTTCTCCACCACCAACTTGGACCGCCACTTCTCTTCCTCTAGAACTTTGAGCTCCTTCCACCTATCCTCTTTGTCCTCTTTACGTTTCGGCTGCCAATGCCTTCTTGATCTTGACAAGGGCATTGAAATCTTCCTTGTAGACGTCGGCACCTCCCCTCTTCTTCCTCTCCTTTGCAATCTTCACACCGTACGACCTTTTGTTGAGATCATCTTCGCCCTCATCATCGTCGACATCAATGGCCGAATGTATCCTTGCCCTTTTCGGTGTGGTCTCATAGTTTCTTCGGACCCACTTCTCATTGCCCTCTAGCTCCTTGTAGCAATGAAAAAAAACTAAAGGGTTTGTGGCCACCTCTCTTGTTGTGGAGCTTGTACACGTCTTGGTGATACTTGCCATGTTGGGTGACCGACACTCCACTCGGTGGTGCATTGGCCATCGACTCTAGGGCGTCGGCCCATCGGTTGCATTGCTCAAGAATGGTTCCCCAACGATGACTAAGAGAGCCTTGGCTGCGGTATGATGGAGTCTTCACTTACTTGTGGTAGTGATCTTCGATTCTTTCCCAAAACTTCTCCTTGCATTGATCG
The DNA here is from genome assembly GCA_916181665.1 of Avena sativa. Lineage (NCBI taxonomy): Eukaryota > Viridiplantae > Streptophyta > Magnoliopsida > Poales > Poaceae > Avena > Avena sativa. The sequence goes on from OV702279.1 coordinate 327,927,457, forward strand.
GTGTCGACCGTTGCATCAAGTAACACATTCAATCAAGCATGGCACAATGCAATGTCTTTGTCTTTGCTATAGTTGGCGGACCTCTTGCCTCTAGGCTTTACTTTGACATTGCCTCTTCCTCTTGGCGGCTCCACCTCGGTCACCACTTCCTCTTCATATTCCATCCCCTCTTCTTCTTCGATGCCTTCATCTTGGGTCTCGTTGTAATCAACATCAACTTGGGTCTCCTCCATGCCTTTGTATGAATCTCCATCACCGAAGTGGAGGTTGTCGAGCCTAACATGGTGATAACTATCCAACAACGACAAGAAATCGGCCACCCCAAGCTCGGTAGCAGTCGGTTGAGGCGCGGTCATTTCGTCGATCACCTCGTGAGCGGCCCTTTGGGGGCGAGCTGCTACGGCTCCCCTCATAGAGGAAGAAGGCATGGGTGATGAGGACACCGGTGACGGTTTTGCCTTGCATGTAGAAGTCAACCCCATCGCCGCCGCGACTTTCCTGTTCTTCTTCTCCTCCGCCGCCGCCTGTGACAGCGTTTGCACCGGCTAAAGGGAATATGCCCGAGAGGCAATAATAAAGTGGTTATTATCGTATTCCTTATTTATGATAAATGTTTATTTTGCATGCTATAATTGTATTAATATGGAAACGTTAATACATGTGTGTTTAATAAACAAATAGAAAGTTCCTAGTTATGCCTCTCTCATAAACTAGCTCGTTGATTAACAAGATGATCAAAGGTTTCCTGATCATGGACATTGGATGTTGTTAATAACGAGGTCACAACATTGTTGGAATGATGTGATGAACATTCATCCGAAATATAGCATTACGATCAAAGTCATTGTGTTTATATTGCTATAACATCATACGAAGTAATCTTAGTCCTTAGACCATGAGATCATGTTAATCACTAACACCGGAAGAGTATCTTGATAACATCAAACGTCACACCGTACCAGGGTGACTATAAAGATGGGTTTAGTGTTACAAAAGTGTTACGTTGAGGCTCATGGCTCAAGAGTGGAATTTGTCCATCCCGATGACAGAGAGAGATACTCTGGGCCCTCTCGGTGATATCACATTAGTTATCTTGCAAGCAAGTGATTTGATCACTAGAATATTATATCACGAGAACGAGAATAGAGTACATGTCGGTAACGAGATCAAACTAGGTATGGAGATACCGATGATCGAATCTCAGACATGTAATATATCGCGAGACAAAGGGATTGAGTTACATGCGTATAAGATTCACACGATCACAGAAGTCATCGTTGAATATGTTGGAGTCAGTATGGATCTCTAGGTCTCGCTGCTGATTATTGATCGGAGAGGGGTCTCGATCATGTCTACATTATTCGCGAACCGTAGGGTGACACACTTAAGGGATACCGACACCATTTGGAGCAAATAATATGCGAGAGAAAGAAAAAGGAAAGCGCGGGAATTTATTTCACTAAACACCAAAACTATTTTGTTTGAAATTGCTGAAACTTGTTCTGCATGTGAAATTGAATACTAGCAAGGGGTTTTATGTGATTTTTTGTTAATTAAAGTAATTAACAAAATTCTGAATAAATAAATAAAAGTGTTTTATTTAAATGAGAGTTTGCATTAAATTTGGTGGAAATTTAATGCATGTGAGTGGATTTTTGAGTGGAGACTCTTTTATGGGAGTGGAGGCTTTTCATTTTGAGTGGGAGCTCCACCCACATGAATATGGAAGAGGTGTGGGAAGCCACTATGGCTGTGCGCCATGCCCCTTGGGGTGCCCCCTCTCCCTATAAAAGGCCCCCTCTCCTCCTCTCAAAGTACACCTCCTCGTGAAGGATCTCTCTCCCCCTTTAGAATTCCCGCATGGTCTCGGATCAGCGAGATACATGTTCCCGGTGGATTTTTCTAGAAGGATTTTTTGCTTTTGCTGCTTCGCTGGAGCGAAGGTACGGAGGTTGTCGGAGTACCCACACGTGTGTGCGATCACGGATGCACCACTGCTTTGCGGTGCTAGACTGGATGGTGCTGAACCTGCTGGACCGGATGGACTTCTTCTCGATCTTGAGATCGGCAAGCGTTCGACTATATCATCCATGAGTACAACCTCGTTAACGCTATTCAGTCTTTGAGGGTATGTATTCTATGGATGTATATCTACACGTTGCTTGTATCTAGTAGATAGATCTTGGTACATAGTTGTTCCCATCATAGGAATTTTTTTGTTTTCTATGATGCGAACCCTACAGTGGTATCAGAGCCGAATCTATGCGTAGATGCTTTGCACGGGTAGTACACATATGTATATGTGGGCGATGATGATCATTTTATTGCTTCTTAGTTGTACTTTGAATATTGGTGGCATAGTGGGATGAAGCGGTCCGGACAAACTTTACATGTCCTCGCACATGAGACATGTTCCACGCTTGACATGCAAATAGTTTTGCATAAGTGGATAGCGGGTGTATATCTCTCCTACTATAGTCAATATCTAATTTGCAACGAGTTGTCAATAATTTGGTTATCCTCGTTGTGGTTCATGTTCGTAGGTAAGAATGGTTTTATCTTCGAAAGCCCTAAGCTACGTAAAACTTGCAATGGATAAATTAGAGGCGTCTAGTTTAGATTGTTTATGGGCTATTGTAATGATATGGTAATGTTGTAAGTAGAAGTATAAGTCGATACTCTTACAACACACATAACGTGTAAGTTCCATAGACCTTGGCCTTACACATAGAGGTATGATGGTGATCATACCATGATGCACATGATGGAGATCAAGTGCAAGAACCATATCATTTCACTTATTCACATGTGATGTTTGTTGCATCTTGTATTGCTAGTTTGGCGTTTTATTAGCATAATAAGATGATCCCTCATTTAGATATCAAGATAAAAATGTGTTCTTCCTTAAGTATGCACCGATTATGTTTCGTCGCTCCAAGACATCACGTGATGATCGGGTGTTCTTGGATCCACGATCATATTTCGGGTGTAAGACAGTTACACACGCGAATACTAAGGTTCTTACTTGGAGAGCCTAACATGTACATACATGGCCTCGGAACACGGACCGAAATGTTAAGCATGAGTCATATGAAATATATGATGCCCATTTGATGCTCTCCTTTGAAGATACACCGACTCACATGATGATCAGACTTGGTGTAGTGGATTTGGTTCATGTAATCACCAAAAAGACACGAGGGATATCGTTTTTGAGTGGGAGTTCATTTCTAATTTGGATTAGTAGAACTCAGTTTATCATAAAGTAAATCAAAGTGAATTGCATAATTTGTTGTAGTCATCGGCATTCGTTCACCACCTTATGCTTAGTTGTAATTGAGATAATAGAACTATAGAATTCTGGATATTTACTTTACGAACGGGTATCGTATTGTGTTGGGTGTCAATCTAAAGTTTAAAGTCCTATTGCAAACTTTCAGCAAACTCTGTTTACTCCGTAAAGTTTAATAATTAGTATTAAATTGAGAGTAACAATTTCAGTGTTAGTATCTTAAGTATCATGTTTGCCTTCATGATTCTTGATTGTTTTAATATCAAATTTATCTAGGAGCCGAAAAAATTATTTCAGAAACCATCATGTGTGGCAGATATAACGATATCTGAAACAATGTTTTGGTTGCAATATGATAGAGTATAATATATGTTCTCATATTGAATGAGAATTTGCAAAGGTTGGAGATGCTAGACATCCTAATCATCCAAAAGGGTTTTGGAAAGTAATGTTATACTGACGATTCGCCTTTATAAGCTACATTAGCTTGATCATGAAAGTCGTCATGATAAGGATGAATAGAAGATGTATGTAAAGTATTTACTGCACTAAAAGATTACTAAAGAATGGATTTTGAAAGAACGCCAATTATTTGATGATTATGATCTACTTCAAAGTGCAAGTCTAAAGGTATTAGTATTTGAATATACACGTTTTGGACTATGTGTCATGTATATGGCGCCACTATTGATGTTGATAGATTCTTTTAAAAAGGAAAAGGAAATGCTGAAAGAGAATCTATAAAATATATTTGGAAGAAAAGAAAAGACTGGAAATATCCAGTTTAGGTATATAGATGATATACATGTTATGGTTGTATTCTTTGCTTGTTAAACAATGTGGTTCTTGGGTATTGGATACCGAATTGGTTGGTATGAAATTTCATACAGAACGACATGATTCATGAACCACAATGGCCTAAGTAACTAGCAAGAGAATATGTGATGATGATCATCGAAAACAAACAAGTCGTTGTTTGTATTTCTTGTTGACATCAAAGCTTTCCTTCAAGATTTGTTTCAATAATCGTTATTTAAATCAGGTATTATGAGAACAAAGATTGTTCAAATAATTACCATATTCCATATAAGATGGATGATTTACAAATCTAGTTGGAGAAATCACATCCATAAAAACTAATGCTAAAATGTCGCAAGAAAAATGATTGAAAGATCACTTACGAAGGGACATCGCCGTTTAAATTATATTGGAAATAAAACATGAAGAATCTCCATATTCATGGATTTTTGGAGTCTTTGATTTGATCAAGTGACGCTTGTGAGACTTTCTTCGGGATAATTAAAACTTCGTTCAAAGGCCAAAGAAGAACGAACGACTAAAATTATTGGAATTTATACATATCGATGTATGTAGTCCATTATATGTAGTCGTAAGCGATGGATTTCAACTTCATATGCTTTCTTAGGAAATTTGAGTGAATATTCACTTAATGAGAAATAAGTTTGAAATATTTGAAAATGTTCAAAGACTTTCAAGATGAAGTGGAAAATCATTGTAACAAGAAAATAAATTGATGGGGATATGCCTACCGGGGTATACCCAGAAGGACGTTTCTGACTGGCCCAAAGAACTGGCGAGTGGGCCTGCAAGACGGCGACTGGATTAAAGCCCAGCAAGGAGCCAAGCGACTGGAAGCTGAAGGTCCAGGCGAGTGGATAGGCCCAGGCGGATTAGGTTGAACGAGTACCGAAGCTCTAACTGAATCGGTTGAGATATGTAAACCCTAGGGGAGGTGAGCCTATATAAACCTCCCTATAGGGCGAGTAGAGATACGTTCCATCATACACCCAAGCGACTCGCCGCCTAGTCGCCGAGTTCGCCCATTGTACCACCTCCATAATACAATCTAGCAGGAGTAGGTCTTTACCCTCCGGGGGGGCGAACCTGGGTAAAACCCTGTGTCTTTGCCCTCATCTCGCACCGCAGATGGATGGCCGCCCTTGCCCCTCGTTCTACTACTCGCTGCCGATTGCAGCATCTGCCGTGACCATTCCCACGACAGTGGCGCCCACCGTGGGGCCTGGCCGGTCTGGCCGGTGTTCTGCGGCGAGATCCAATCTGCCCATCAACGAGACGGTCGCCACCGGCCGCATGATAGCGATCGGCGAGATGCTCCAAATCTTGCCGAGCAGCTACGTCCCGGCGGCGCGGCCCGTCACGCACAGCGTGATCCTGCCGATCGGCACGATCAGCCTCTTCGTCGGCCTCACCGACGTCATCGTCTCGGAGGATTCGGCTCGCATCCGCGAGTCGCCGCCACGCAATCGGCTCTCCGAGAGCCAGATCCACACGATCCATCGCCTCGCCTCTGAGTACAACTCGGCCCGCAGCGACGTGGCCGAAAACTCATCGGCCGCGGGAGACGCGGCCCTCGGCGACGACGCCGACTCGGCGACCCCGGCGTCACTCGCCGGGTCCATCATCGCGGCTTCACCCGCGGGCTCCATCACTCAGGTCTCCAACGTGGGAGACTTCGAGGACCCCTCCATCCTCGGGATCTTCGAATTCGACTCCGGGTCGGAGAACTCCGCCGACCTCCGCGACGGAACCGGTCGCCACGCCGCGACCTACATGGCCACTGGCACCGATCCGCCGGAGGATCCATTCTCCACCCTAATCCCTCCTAACGCCACGGCAACGGAGGTCGAGGAACTCTGCCTGAAACTGGCGGAGGCGGTAAGCAAGGAACAGGCCAAGCGCGAGAAATTCCGCCTCGAGCAGGTGATGGCGCAGGAGCTATCGCGCTACCACCAACAGCGGATCAGGTCGCGCCTGAACCCCACCGTTCAGGGGCGCGCCCTGAACTTCGACGACGAAAACGACCCGGCCCGTGTAGCCGAGCGCGCGATCTGCGAGAACGCGCCACCAGGAGGAAGCGCCCGACCCCCGCCAGGGTCGACGGCGATGGGCGCCCCGCCTCCACCCAACCGCACACCTCCTAGGGACCAGCCGCGGATAGTGGTCTCCTCACGGGAGCGAGACGCAAACGGCCTCCCACTGTTCTCCACCCCGATGGACAACCTCGTGGCAGGCCGAGCAGCAGCCGACAGCATCACGGCCACCGGCGACGGCGCCCTACAGATCCAATACGTCAGGGCCCTGCTCGCAAAGGCCGTCGAGCAGCAAAGAGCAGGCGCCGACTCGCAAGGCCGAGTATACTCGCGTTCCTCGGGAAGCAGAGCGGCCTCCAGCGGCCGCCCAGCGGCGGCAAACACCCTCAACTGCCGGCCACCAGAGCCACTGCAGCTCCAACACCGACCCGCAAACGCGGCACTCTCCACCAACGACCCCAGGCCGGCGACCAATTTCGTCGCCGCCAACGGGCAACCCATTGACGCCCGCACCCACATCATCAACAACCAAAGCTGGCGCGCACGCCAGCCCGATGACCTGCGACATACCCTAACCAATCGCCGCGATGGCGAGCCCATGGGGTCGCTCAGTCGACTCGGACCCAAGTGCTTCGGACCAATGATTCGAGGTGAGAAGTACCCGCCAAACTTCAAGGCGCCAAAGGAGATAGAAAAATACGACTCCTCGTACGACCCCGCAGTCTGGCTCGACACATACCTCATGGCGATGGGGATCGCAGGACACACCGACCTGCTAGCCGCCCGTTACCTCCCCTGATGATGGAGGGGACGTGCAGGCAGTGGATCAACACCCTCCCCCAGGACAGTATCGACTCCTGGGAGGAGATGCGCGACGCCTTCGTCAGGCACTTCGAGTGCTCCTACACCCGCGCCACCACCATCGAGGACCTGGAACGCTGCGTCCAGGGACCCCGCGAGTCGACCCGCAACTAGGTCCAAAGGTGGCAAGAACTCTGGTACAACGCGTTCGGCATCCACCCGGACACCGCGATCCATTGCTTCAAGACCTCGTGCCGCTACGAGCCCCTGGTCGCCAAGCTCAAGGGACACTCTCGCACACTCGACAACATCCCCGACCTCCTCGAGATCGCCAAACGGTACGCGGAGGAGGATCCAAACCAGGAAACTGACGACGAGTCAGGAGGTCAACGCCGCACGAGCGGCAACGACAGCGGACGACGGTCCGACCTACGCTACAGCAACACTCGCCTCACCGGCAAGCACCGCAGTGACGGGCGAGTCGACTTCGTCGCCAACGCCGGGCACGTACAACGCGAGCCCAAGAGCTTCCGCCGCGACGGAGGACAACGCCGTGACGGCGGCAACTACAAGGCCAAGCCAAGGTTTGACCCCGCGGCTCTCCTTAACCAACCATGTGCGTTTCATAGCAGGGAAGGGAAGCCCGCAACGCACACTACCGCCGACTGCCACACCCTCAGGGAAATCGAGAAGGCACGGCGAGCGCGGGAGGACCCCGACAATGACCCGCCAAACGGCGGAAAATTCGGCAAAGTGGCCGGCTCGCTCCATACCTTCACAGGCTTCAACACGAAGCGCGAGAAGAAGGTCATCGCCCGCGCCGTCGCCGTCAACACGGTGGCCCAGGTGGATGTTCCCCAGTTCCTCAACTGGTCAGAGCAGCCCATCACTTGGAGCCGCCAAGACCACTCGCCACGCATCGAGTACCCAGGACGAGTCGTCCTGGTGGTCAAGCCCAAGGTCGGCGACTACTGGCTCCCCAAAACATTGATGGACGGCGGCAGCTCCATCAACATCCTGTACCTCGACACCTTCAGGCGGCTGCGGCTCCCGCAGTCGATGATCGAGGCGACCCACACCACATTCCACGGCATCGTCCCCGGTCGGAAGGCGTACCCGATCGGCAAGGTCACGCTGCCCGTCACCTTCGGCACACCGGCAAACTTCCGCACCGAGCGGATCGTCTTCGAGCTGGTGCCCTTCGACAGCCCCTACCACTGCGTCCTGGGGCGCCAGGCGTTCGCTAAGTTCATGGCAGCGCCCCACTACGCGTACAACGCGATGAAGCTCCCCGGGCCGTGCGGGGTCATCACCATCAACGGCGACCCCGACATGGCCGCCGAGTGCGAGGCCAAAGGAGCCGAGCTCGCTGACGCCGTCATCGCGGCGGAAACCAACCACGCTGATGAGCTCGCCAAGTACGCGAGCGGGGTCAACAACGACGACCCCACCATACTCAAAAAGCCCAACTCAGAGGGCGCAAACACCTCAACCTTTGAGGCCACGACGCACACCCGCACCGTCGAGCTGGTCCCAGGCGACTCCAGCCAGACGGTGACGATCGGGACGGGCATGAGCCCAGCATAGGAAGGCGCGCTCATCGAGTTCCTCCGTGAGAACAGGGACATCTTCGCATGGAAACCCTCTGACATGCCCGGTGTCCCTAGGGAGCTCGCTGAGCACAAGCTAAACGCCGACCCCAAAGTGCGACCTGTCAAGCAGTCGCTGCGGCCCTTCAATGAAGAACGTCGTCGAGCAATCGCCGAGGAGGTGCAGCGTCTACTCGCTGCCGGCTTCATCCGGCCAATCAAGTACTCCAAGTGGCTGGCAAACCCAGTCCTGGTCGAGAAGAAGAACGGGACCTGGAGGATGTGTATCGACTACACAAACCTGAACAGCGCCTGCCCAAAGGAGCAGTTCGTCCTCCCGCGGATCGACCAGATAATCGATTCAACCGCGGGCTCGGAGTCGCTATGTTTCCTCGACGCCTACTCTGGGTACAACCAGATCAAAATGGCTGTCGAAGACGAGGAGAAGACAGCGTTCATCACGCCATTCGGAGCCTTCTGCTACACCGCCATGACCGTCGGCCTCAAGAACGCCGGGGCGACCTACCAGCGGTGCATGCAAGAATTCCTCGCGAGCCAAATTGGCCGCAACATCCACGTCTACATCGACGACGTGGTCGTAAAGTCCGCTCGCCAGGGCGACCTACTCGCCGACCTGGCGGAAACATTCGCCAACCTGCGAAAATATAAGATAAAGCTCAACCCAGGCAAATGCACCTTCGGTGTACCTGCCGGACAACTACTGGGGTACATCGTCTCCAAACGAGGGATCGAGGCGAACCCCACGAAGATCGACACGATCGCCCGGCTCGGCAAACCCGAGTGCCTGCGCGACGTCCAGAAACTGGCCGGGCGAGTAGCGGCTCTCAGTCGCTTCATCCCCCGCCTGGGCGAAAAGGCGATGACCCTATACCGCCTGATGCGCAAGAACCCCACCTTCCAGTGGGACAAGGAGGCGGACGACGCGCTCCGCGACCTCAAAAAGGTGCTACTCGCCGCACCATTACTCGCTGCTCCCGCCGACAAAGAACCCATGCTGGTTTACGTCGCGGCTTCCGAGCGCGTCGTCAGCGCCGTGATGGTCGTCGAGCGACCGGAGGAAGGAAAGGAGCGCCCAATACAGCGGCCGGTGTACTACATCAGCGAGGTCCTCACCGAGTCGCGCCAGCGGTACCCACAGTACCAAAAGATGGTATACACGGTCTTCAGAGCTCAGCGGCGCCTGCCGCACTACTTCCAGGAGCACCCGATCACGGTCGTCTCCTCAGCACCACTGCAAGACATCATCCGCAACCGCGAGGCGACCGGGCGGGTCGCCAAGTGGGCCGTCGAGATCGGCGTCCACAACATCAAATATGAGCCACGAAAAGCGATCAAGTCGCAGGCACTGGCAGACTTCATCGCCGACTGGGAAGAGGCCCAGCAGCCAGAGAAGCTGCCGTACCTCCATTACTGGAGCCTGCACTTCGACGGCTCCAAGAACGCGGACGGCGGAGGCGCAGGGATCGTGCTAACTTCACCAAAGGGCGACAAGCTCCGCTACATCCTCTGCCTCGACTTCACACCCTGCACCAACAACATGGCTGAGTACGAGGCCCTACTCCACGGCATGCGAGCTGCCAAGGAGATGAACGTTAATCGCCTCCGCTGCTACGGAGATTCCGACCTCGTCGCGGGGCAAGTCGCTGGCACCTGCGACGCCGTCTCCCCCACCATGGCGGCGTACCGCCAAGCAGTGGACAAGTTAGGCGGACACTTCACAGGCTACTCCGTCGAGTGGATCGACAGGCGGAAGAACGAGGAGGCCGACGCACTCTCTCGCATCGGGTCCGCTCGGCTCGCCCCACCCGCCGGCGTCTTCCTCGACACGATCACCAAGCCATCAGTCTCTCCCCCAAGGGAGATCGACATCGGAGTCCCGCTCCAACCAGAGGCAGCCCTAGTCACACTCGTCAATGAGCCAGACGACTGGACCAAGCCCTACATAGCCTACCTAGAAGCCGGCACCTTGCCAGCAAACGAGACGGACGCCCGGATGATCGCTCGCCGCTGCAAGTCCTACACTATCATCGACGGGGAGCGACACAAGCGCAGTGTCACCGGCGTGTTCCAATGCTGCATCCAACCCGCCGAAGGACGCAAGATCCTCCACGATATTCACTCCGGCGACTGTGTTCACCACGCCGGCACCCGCTCTCTGGTCGCCAAGGCTATGCGACATGGCTTTTACTGGCCCACCGCACACGCCGACGCTATCGACATTGTCCAGCGGTGCGCCGGGTGCCAGAAGTATGCCAACCAGACGCACGTGTCGAGCTCAGCGCTCAAAACAATCCCTATGACCTGGCCATTCGCTGTGTGGGGCATGGATATGGTAGGCCCCTTCAAGAAGGCCCCCTCCGGCTACACCCACCTGCTAGTCGCAGTCGACAAATTCACAAAGTGGGTGGAGGCCAATCCAGTTCGGAAATGCGACGGGAAGACCGCCACCAAATTCCTACGCGAGCTCATATATCACTACGGGTTCCCAAACAGCATCATCACGGACAATGGCACCAACTTCGCCAAAGGAGCCATGGCTGAATTCTGCGAAGAGCACCACATCCGGCTCGACCTCGCGTCGGTCACCCACCCGGAATCCAACGGCCAGGCAGAAAGGGCCAACCAAAGCATCCTCCATGGACTGAAGCCGCGACTCCAAGTACCACTCGAGCGCACTGCCGGGTGATGGGTCGAGGAGTTGCCCTCTGTCATCTGGGGGATCCGCACCTCAGTCAACAGGTCAACAGGGTTCACCCCCTTCTTCATGGTCTACGGCGCCGAGGCAGTCATGCCCACCGACCTCGAGCACGACTCGCCGCGGGTCGTCCATTACACGGAGGCTGCGAACGAGCTCGCCCGCCAAGATGGGGTCGACCAACTCGACGAAGCACGCGACCTTGCTCGGTCACGCACCGCCATCTAGCAGCAGGGACTCCGCCGCTACCACAGCCGGCGGGTGAAAACTCGCACCTTCCAAGAAGGCGACCTAGTGTTACGCCTCGTCCAGGACAAGAAGGGCATGCACAAGCTCTCCCCTCCGTGGGAGGGGCCATTCTCCATCGGGCGCGTACTCGGCAACGACGCCTACTACCTCATCGATGTCCGCGGGGACGGCGAACTCGACGTCAAGCGACCATGGAACGTAAACCTCCTACGGAAGTTCTACCCCTAGAACCCCACACATGTACTCTCCAGTCGCTGTGAAATAAAGAATCGGTTACCGCAAATTGCGCCTACTCTCCATGTCTTGTGCCACTCGCACTCGTAATAACAGCGTCACGTTAATCGCAGAAGTCAACCTTTGGTACAGCAATCGACACGGCTAATTAGTGCGATGCCAGAGCACTGAGTCACCTCAGGTCTTGCATCGTCCATGAAAAACGCCTACCCGGAGCCCCATTGGAGTCACCTAGCTCGACTGGTTCTACGAGCCAAGACAACTGCCTTCGCTTCTTACAGCGACCTTGGTCCTCCGCATCCTTGGCATAGCGACTCGAACGGCTAAGTACCACGCTCGGGGACTGAAGACCAGTTCAACGCGAGCGGTCCGGGAAAACGCCAAGTAGGAGAGCATGCCCAGGACTCGCCACGCGACTGACCCCACGGGCCAGGCAGGAGTGACGCGCTCAAACCAACGCGCTAAGTCCTCAACCACCCTTGAGTCGCGCCTAGAACAACCAAGTACCACGCTCGGGGACTCGGCCACCCGACCTCGTTCGCGCAAGGGAAAACAGTAAAGTACAGAGCACTCAAGGGAGTCGCCTAGCGACTGGCTCTCCGAGCCCGGGCGAGTCGACCACAATGACAAAACACATAACAACAACACATATATCACATACGAGGTAAACCCCACAAAAAGGGCGGACGCGCTCGGGGACTCGTTCAAACATCAATCACAAACACATGACACATACCAAAATATACACGATGTCTCATTCGATTGCATGTCGCATTGTCTCATGTTACAAAATATGCCTGCATGGCAGACCTGCTGCTAACGCCACAAGGCAAACTATCCTACTCTGCAGGCTTTGATGACGATTCACCAACACCCCGGCGATTGCGGATGAACGGTGTGTACGGGTTCGACGGATACGTCGTCAGTTCACCCGCCATCGCCGCGCGAAAGGGCTGCTCGACCTTGAAATCACGATGCGGCGGCTCGGGGTCGTTCGGCACGACGACCGTTTCCTGGTACGGAAGGAGGTCGCCCATTGCCCAAACACACTCCGAGTATGCGGCGGCGCGATCTTGCAACTTGAGGACCTCGGAAAGCTCCACCGCGCCAGTCGACGATGAGTAGCCACTCGTCACATCGTTGATGTCGAAGTCCTCGGGGAAGTGGGCAAGTCCAAGACTAAGCGCCGTCGCCGCTCCGCGCCGAGACGCCGACCGCGTCATGAACTCAACGACCGCGGGAGACTTTTCCAAATACCTCCATACCTCAACGAGGTCGCTGGGAATCACTTCCGTGGGCGATATTTCTTGGAGATAGGCATGGATGCACGTCGCCGACAACGTTGCCGAGTCGACAAGCATGCTTACACACTGCCGCGCGTCGAACGAGCTCGCCTCTTCCGCGCTATCGATGATGCGACCTGCGAGTAGAAGACAATCATGAATACGACGGACACCACAAAAGGCACAACCACCGGAAGGGGCAGACACACTTACCAATCAACGGGCGGGCGAGTTCCGTGATGAAGCTTTGAAGCGACGTATGGTCGTCCTGAAGCCCAGCAACAAGGGCATCGGACACTTTGCGATCCTCTTCGGCGGCCGCAATAGCGGCCTTGGCTCGCCCTTCAGCCGAGCTCGCTTCTTCTTTTTCCTCCCGCAGCTCGCGCTCAAGGTTAGCGACCCGCTGTTCAGCCGCACTCAACGCTGATTGCGCCGCCACCAATTCACCAGCGGGGACAAGCCCCTGGCGAGCTTCCTCTTCCTTCGCGGCAACAGCCTGAAGCCCCTTGTTCGCCTCCTGGACAATGGCCAGCTCCTTCTCCGCGCGCTGCCTCGCGGCCAATCGGTCAGCCGACTCAAGCTGTAGACCCTGCATATCATCAAAAAGGTTAATCAAAGCAAAATTCCTAAGTGCCCACCCGCTGAAATTCAGAGAGTGCGCACTCGGGGACTGGCAATCGAAGAAATTCCTAAGTGCCCACCCGCTGAAATTCAGCGAGTGCGCACTCGGGGACTGGTACTCAAAGAAATTCCTAAGTACCCACCCGCTGAAATTCAGCGCGTGCGCACTCGGGGACTGGATGCGAAAAATAAAGATAAGATATTATAAGAATCAGGCCGCTGCAGAGCACCGACCTGATCCTCGGGGACTGGATGTACCTGGATGGCTGCGCCAAGCATGCCGTGGAGTTGTATCGCGTCCACGGACGCGAGGAGAGCCGGCGTATGCCCACGACGTTGGTCGACTTCAGCATCGGCGGTCCCAGGAGCGTGGCTTGAGGGCAAAGTCCCACTCGCCGCGGCCGCCTTGGTCATGAAACACGGGAAGGTGGCGATCGAGGCACCCGCCCCAAAGGAGGTTGGCTCGGCCGTTCCAGGCAAGGGAGCGCCCTCCTTCGTGGACGCGGCCGCCTCCGTTACGATTCCAGTAGGCGCGACCGCCGTGTCATCAGAAATCGTGACGACATCTTCACCCTTGGCCTTCTTGCCGCCATCCGGGACGACAACGTCGTCCGCCTTCCTCTTGCGGGAAGGATCCTCCTCGCTGATGACGGGTGGCACTTTAGCCACGGTCGGGTGGCCCATCCTCTTCACTCCGGTCCTATGCATCAATCATGTAAGCAAGACAATTCAAGCGATTATGGCAGACAAAGGAAGGCGAGGGTACCCACTTGGCGACCGGAATAAAGCGTAGCCCCGTGCGGAGGCCGGCTGGTTTCTCCAGTTCAGGGCCCAGTCGGCGACTGAGCCCCATCTCCAGGACGTCGCATGCCCAAGACACAGACGGCTTCTTCGTTGTTGAGGCCGCAGCTGGAGCCTCTGGGATATCTTCGGCAGGAGCCTCCTTGCGAGGCGAAGCCGCTGCAGCCGGAGCATCCCCCAGCCCAGAGACTGGGGAGAATGGCGGAGGCATTGAAGCCAGCGGCACTTCCACGGTCGCCGTGTCCAGCACGGCTGTCACTGGTGGCGCATCGTCCTTGGACGGGCTGGGAGCGTCAGAGCTGCTCGCCGAGTGCGGCGGTGAGGCTGACCTTGATGGCTTTGTCTTCTTCTTCGGAGGGGCCCTTGCCTCCTTATCTTTCTTCTTCTTCTTCGACGGAGTGGCCTGACGGCGCAAGGTGGTCTCTGGGAGTTCGTCGTCGTCATCGTGACGCTCGAGGCTTCTGCTTGCCTCGAGCTCGCGCTGTCGTTGTCCGCGGGTCTTGCGAACCAGTGGGGCGACCTCCTCCTCGGACTCGTCGTCGTCGTCCTCGTCGCCCTTAGAACCACCTTTGGCGGGTGGCGACTCGCCTACGTCCTGGACAGACGAGCTCGAGTTCTCATCGTCCGAAGGTGGGAGCCATCCTTCCACCACTTGGAATAGCTGCAATGAATACAAAATGAAATTAGAGTTACCGCGACTGCATAAACTGCGACTGCGAGCGAAGTGAAACGATTACCGTTGGAGCTGGACGCTTTGCGGTATAGGGGCGACCCCAGCCTGCGCATCCAGGTACGCCGCCTGGGTAATTTTCTTCAGTGCTGGGAGGTAGTCCTCCAGCTTCCACTCGTCGAGGCAGGCCTTCGACGAGTCTCCCCGGCCCGTGTACTGGTACATGTAGTGCTCGCGCTGAGCGAGCGGGACGAGCCGCCGCCCGAGCCAGCAGTTGTACAGGTTTATCGTCTGGAGGCCCTTCTTTTTTAGACCGCGGATGGTCTGGAGCATCTCGTCGACGATCATCCGCTGATCGTTGGGGAGCTTGCCGACTTGGAGATGGCGCGGCTCGGACCGATTGGCGGAATACCGTGGGATCGCCGCCTCGCCCTCCGGGGTCGCCTCGGCTACGTAAAACCACGACTTCTTCCAGTCGCTCGCCGCCTTGGCGGGCAGCATTAGATCGAAGAATGAAGCTTTTGACTTGAGCTGGAAGGTTAGGCCGCCCGCGGCTAGCATTGGGCCGCTTGCTTCCTCGCGGATGATCCGTCCGTGGAACAGATCTTGCCACAAGGGGAAGTAGGGCCGGTAGCCCAAGTAGCATTCGCAGAACGCCACGAAGATGGCGAGCTGCTCGATGCTGTGGGGACCCAGATCCGAAGGCTGGATCCCGTAGTAGGCGCAGAAGCGCCAGAAGAATAGGGACGTGGGGAACCCTAGCCCCCGTTCGAGATGGCTGGTGAAGCAGATGAACTCCCTCTCTCGCGGATTCGGGGTCGTCTCTCCGGCTGCAGGAATACGCCAACAGCTGGCTCGCAAGATCCCGGCCTCCTCGAAGGAAGCCAGTTGCGCCCTCGTGCACTTAGATCTACCCCACAGCTCGGTGGAAAGGGCCATGGCCGAGAGGTTTGCTGGGGGTCGGGGGATTTCGGGTCGGCTGGATCGCGATGCGAAGGGAGGCGGAAGGTGCGCGCGGTCGGAGGAAATGGTGAGAGGATGGTTCTCTGATCGCCTGCCATTCCTCTTATATAGCGGTTGTTACCCGCCAAATCAGGGAGCCGTTACTACGCGGTGATTACGCCAAAAGTTACCGTTGGATTACCCCAACGGCTAGTTTGACCACGGTTAACGGTCCAACTTCGGCCACTCGACTCGCCGACCCAATCACTATGACAGTGTTTCGCCGACTCGACTCGCCAAAGCTGCGGTCAGGATGATTAGTTTTCTCCTTTATACAGGAGCCCGCCGACGATTCGACTGGATGTCTACTCTGAAGCCGTATACTCCGACTGCCAGCAGCCACCTACGCCTAATAGACGGCGGCCTCGGGGACTACTGATGGGGATATGCCTACCGGGGTATACCCAGTAGGACATTTCCGACTGGCCCAAAGAGCTGGCGAGTGGGCCTGCAAGACGGCGACTGGATTAAAGCCCAGCAAGGAGCCAAGCGACTGGAAGCTGAAGGCCCAGGCGAGTGGATAGGCCCAGTCGGATTAGGTTGAACGAGTACCGAAGCTCTAACTGAATCGGTTGAGATATGTAAACCCTAGGGGAGGTGAGCCTATATAAACCTCCCTATAGGGCGAGTAGAGATACGTTCCATCATACACCCAAGCGACTCGCCGCCTAGTCGCCGAGTTCGCCCATTGTACCACCTCCATAATACAATCTAGCAGGAGTAGGTCTTTACCCTCCGGGGGGCCGAACCTGGGTAAAACCCTGTGTCTTTGCCCTCATCTCGCACCGCAGATGGCTGGCCGCCCTTGCCCCTCGTTCTACTACTCGCTGCCGATTGCAGCATCTGTCGTGACCATTCCCACGACATAAATAATTTATGATTTTATCATAAAGGGATTTATTTGAGTTGCAAGTGTAACAAGAAAATAAATGATTTATGATTTTATCATAAAGGGATTTATTTGAGTTGCAAGTTAAGCAAAACACCTAGATTTGCATCTCCCGAAACACCATAGGAATATGGAGTGTTTGAGATTTGTAATGAAACCTTGTTTGACATGGTTGGATCAAAGGTGTTATTTATAAAACTGCCATTATGTTTTAAAAGATTAAAAGCTTTAGAGACTATCGATTTTACACTGAAAATAGCTCCATCTTGATTCGTTGAAATGACACCATGTAAGTTATGGTTTGGGGTAAAACCCAAGTTGTCCTTTCTTAAATTTTGGTATGCTAAGCATAAGTAAGATGTTTACAACTAAAGTCGGATGAGCATGTATTTGTAGGTTATTTTGAATAACCATTGGTTATTCCTTGTAACATCCCAGCATTAGAGCTTAGAAATAAGTTGAACCCAGATGTGTGCATTGCATTCATGCATAGAAAATCCTGATAATTTTCACGCTTTTGGACAAAACTTGTCAAAGTGATTGAAGCTTCTCTTAACTTGATGGAATTGAAGTAGATCATCAAGTTGACTGCGATAAATTTCAATATGACCTTTGTTAAAACCTTGTTTTGGGTAAAGGATATTTGATCTATGGGTAGATAAAATATAATGAAAGTTAAGCCCTAATACAATATTTAATGATTTATATTTGATCCTTAAGTAGTCATATTCCAGTATTCATTACACAACCCATGAATACCAAGTTATAAATATAACTTAAGTAATAAGAATGTAACAACTAAATCTTGATCTATCTTAATCTCATCTACTTATACCATGAGTATCATGGTAATACCTGACCTTAACCCTTTAGTGAGATTAAGTAGGAAGGAAATCAAGTCAAGATCATTCACCATGTATCTTTTTATCCATATCAATCTTTATCATTTCTATTGAATCTTATTCTAATATCTGTTGTTCATCAATGTTGAGTAATCAACTATTGATTCACCAATTCTTAACCTATCAATTCTTGATCTAGCAACTCTTGTCCTTATCATAGCATTCACTTTAAAGCCTTATTGAAAGAAGTAAGAAGAGGTAGGTGGTAATGCTAGATTTAAATATCAATTATAGGATGAGAGTGTTGGAAGAGAATAAGATCAATGTGATAATTGATGGAGTTAACTCACTCCTGAAATGATAGAAGAGTTATATGGAACCTATAATTATATGGTGATAAAGAAGATTATAAGGATGAATCCTGAAGAAAGTTACCAGGAGTAATTCTATTGGATCAAGTAGGTATAGTCAATGAATAATATCCCTTAGTCCAATAGAGATAATTAGAAGATAATTATAATACAACTGTATTGTTGTATGGATGAAAGCCTTGATTATCCAACTGGAAACCTAAACCATAAAGGATCAAAGGATTATAATGATCATGCTTTAGTCACCAAGATTGAATGCTTATATCATGTATAAGTGACATTGGTGGATAGAACATGATTGAACCCTAGTATAGATATGTCATTCTAGGTTAGCAATGACAAGTCACATTAATATAATGTGAGTTTGGATTATTAGATACTGGAGTTAAGTAGAGACAAGATAGTATGATTAAGATGATGCTAGAGCAACATTGGATTATAGAAGTAGTAGTTTCCTCTTGTGAAATACTAAACACTTGAGGTGAAGTAAAGTTTGATATATACAGCTACTGGAGTAATATTAGTGGTGGATGATTAAGGAAGAGTATGAATGGAGTTAGATGTAACCACTTGTTGGATTGGAGGTTATCAGCAGTAGAGTGGTTGATATAACCAAGTATGGATATGAGAAGATTATGAGAGCTTTAGTGTCAAGCTCATTGGATTTATAAATGGATTTAGAAGAATAAAAGGTGGATAATAATATTCTTGTGCAGTAAAGCTCATCATGTTAACACATGATGATGGATAGGAAGAAGTAGTATATCTAGGAAAGGAATTCCTTAATTAGAAGTCCAGGATTGTGAATTATGGAAGATAGGAATTCTTGGTAAACACTAAACCCTAAATCTTTAACCAAACATAGTATCCATTTCATCTGATTGATCTATCATCTTATTTACACAAAGCTTTATAGGAATATTTTCCTATAGCAAATCACTTAAGCACATATTTGTCATTTCCAACTATCATGATCACATGTGCTTAGGAACTATCTTAATTAATTCTTCCTCATAAGTCATTCTAGAAAATAACCTTATTATTTTAAAAAGGCGATATCAATAATGATCACAAACATAAAGACAATATGTGTTAACCATTAATCTTTATTCATATTAATAAAAAGATATAAGTATATTAAGAACCCTAAACCCTAGGGTAAGTATTTACAATTCAAACCCTAACTCCTATGTTAGTTATAATAAAATATATACATTTCTATTTCCTAAATTCATAAGAATAATATTAATCATATTAATTCCCTCAAACTTTATGTATATTATAATAAGAAAAGGATCACCATATATATACTTCTCTCCAAACTATAGTTTAACTAGAATTAAGTTCTATCATTAAATAAAGAAATATCATATAATAAATCAATGGGTTATTATATAAAGAAAATTAATAACAAAGGCCCTTACAAATACTAAAAGGAAAGGTATATATATATAATAAAGAAATGATAACATTATACTATAAAAATTCACAAAATGACACTAAATACATTTTAGTATTACTACAATTATCCAGCAAATAAATTCTATAAAGAAAACTCAAATCAATTGTGCAAATTCAAATCTGAAAACAAAACAGAATATAGGAAAGGGAAAGAACCAGGAAAAAACAGAAGGAGATCAGATCTGGCCCACGACCCATTTCCTGTTCGCCCTATTCGTCGCTCGCGAGCCACAGCCAAACCTCTCCGCTCGCTCCGCATCAGCCCACGTCGGCCCAAAGCCAGCCCACGTACCCCTTCATTCTTTTTCCTCCTTTCTTCTTCCTCTCGCCAGAAAGCAACGCCGGCGAAGCAGTTGCCTGGCACCACGTCGGTCGTCCGCCGTCGTCGCGATGATCGCTCCGCCAAGATTCAAGCCGCCGTTGTTCATTGCCTATAAGAAGAACCCTGTCGCACCGGCAATCCTTATCCTTCTCTCTCTCTCCCCCATTTTCCTCTCTACCCAAAAACCTAGCTTCGCCGGAGCCGCTCGTCGCCGTCATTTCCGAGCTCCCCTTGAACCGCTGAGCCCACCGTTGAGATCCACTTGATCGTCTGGTTCGATTGCCCCACGAAATACAAGCCGAAGAATCTCTAATCGAGCCAATCGTCACCTCCCTCTCCGACGGGTTTTACCGCCGTCCCCATCGATTCCGGCAACAAATCGCATTGCCGACTACACCGTCGCGCTCCTGGTGAGTTACCGAGTCTTCCAATATGCCCCAATGCTTCAATTGCTTCTGGAATTGCCGCCTACATGGTCGCCTGCAAGCGCCGCCGACCCTTCTCTAGTGACCATTTCAGGGCGGCGCGGCCACCATTCGAATCGCTTAGTCTTCCGCGTCCAAACCTCCTAGCCCCGCAAGCGCGCGTGCGTCTTGTCGCCAGATTCGAGCACCACCTGTAGGTTCCCCATTGTCGACGTAAGCATGATGCCATGCTCACATCACCACTGCTTAGCTAGTTGGTTTGACCTAGTCTTTGCACGCATGGCAGATGACGTGGCCACTGGCCCACAGGTCAGTGACTAGGGCTAGATGTGTATGCGGTATAAAAGTTCAGTGTCTGTTTAGGAAATAAATCAAATATTATAAATCCAAATCTAAATATTCCAGAAATTAAATGAAATCATTAAATCTTGTTAAATTAATAACTTTTGTTTTATAATTCAGAAAAATATGTTTTATATATGAAAAGTTTCAGAAAAATAAAATTTATAACATTAAACCATTATAAATCATTATTATTCCTACAATTTAAATAATTGTTATTTAATAAAGAATTTATAAGTAATAAAACTTTGAAAATTCATATTTTAATATTGGTAAATGTTAAATATATAAATAAAATACCAAAAATCTTGGAAAAATAAGAACTATAATTCAAAACTATAATCATGCAATATTATTTCACTTATTTAAACATTTATTATTTATTAAGTATTTATAAAGTAGTAAATCTTATAAAAATAATATCTTATTATTTATAAATCACAAAAATAAATGTAATATACCAAAATGATCACAAAAATAATACCTACATGTTAAAAATATAATATTCCACTTTTTAGGTAAATAAAAATTTAAAACACTTTAACAACTTAAATTTAAACCTAACTCCTTAGTTAATAATTCATATAAGGGTAAATAAAATTTGCTAACATCTAAAAAATTAGCCAATTGAGTCTAATAAATAGTATTAGCCTTAAATATTGATAATATAAAGTCAAAATGGTTCAACACATTTTAAGTGCAATTCTATTGAATTATCCTTCAACCATAAGTGTAGATTGTTTTCTAAATGGATCCTTATCCAATATAAAATATTCAAAAATAAATTAAATATTTTCCATTACTTCAACCACAAGTTTATAAACAGATCAAAACACTATAGTGAATCCATAAGAAGTTAAGTAATATTATTTTCTTGTTTACAAATTGTAACTACTCATATATAAACAGGTAAATGATTCTATTCCATTATAATATTGGGAAAAACCACTACTCAAATAAAAGTAGTACCATCCCTAGTTAGCTTTAAAGAAACCTTAGGAAGTGAAAAAAGTACAATTATCATAAGCATTACATCTTAAATCCATATGTGTTCTTAAAGTTAACTTTAGTCCACAAGACTGTAAGTATAATGTTAAAGACCTTATTATGTGTTTTATAGTTAAATTAGGTCTATTATAGTTAAGTCATAAAGAATATCAAGTCCAAACTATTCAAGCAAGCACAAACAACATCGACCACATTTGATTAACCACAAAGATTGTTTAGACCTTAGAAAAGAAATCTTTTCTTCAAATGTTATTCCTTTTGACACTTCAATCAACAGATGGCAACTAATCACAATCACATTGCTTTATACTTTACTTATATACTTAGGATGGTTAACACTTAAGTTACTTATAAACGCCAATACTTGTAAAGTAAGATTTGAAGGTAAGGCAATTGTTATACAAGTAGTCTTTGAATAGCATTCCACAATTTTGTATCTTATTGTTGTATTATATTATAATTACATGTTGTTTCACACACACTCACAAGCCTTAATAAGAAGCACAAGTGTGAAACTTAATCTAAAAGGGCAACACATTCCAAAGAAACCATTTCTAGTATCCAAACCCTAGAACAACGTTATACCCGGGATTCGAGTTTACCAAATTGCATTACATTACTTATGCATAATAGCATCTTGCGTCTTTAAACATTAGTCCTTACCGAACCAATGATGCTAATTTCAGATATTGGATCTTATATTGTCTTGAAGACCGTGAGTGCATAATCTTGCAATCACAAAAGGCAAGTTCACACTTGCTCATGTCCTTTGATTATTTTCTATAAAGTATTTTGCAAATGAAGTGTTGTCATCACCTGCATTCCAAAAAGGTCAGAAAACACTATTTTTGATAATAATATGAACTATTGGTTACTGATCCAGGGTGATCAGCTAATCTATTAAATCTGGCAGTTGGAATACCACTGCTCAGTGAAAGGATAGAGATGTCGCCTAGAGGGGGTGAATAGGCAATTTCAAAACTATTACGGTTTTGGCTTGATAGAATGCGGAATTAAACTAATGTTTATTTTACAAGCACAAAACCTAAATACACTAGGCTCAACTAAGTGCACCAACAACAAATTAAGCTAAGCAAGATAGCACAAGATAAATATACCACAAGTGATAAGCAAGACATAAGTACTTCAAGCTCGATGGCTATCACAAGGAATGTAAGCTCGGATATAGAGATAACCGAGGCACGCAGAGACGAAGATGTATTCCCGTGTTCACCACCTTTGGGAAGGGGGCTACGTCATGTTGGAGAGGTGTGAGGTTCCACGAAGGATTCCTCACGCGCCACAAAGGCTCACCTTCTTCTCTGAGTCTATCCCGCGAAGGAATAGGCCCTTTCCTTATGGCTAGCTTTTCCTCCACTCCAGAGATGGAAAGCTCCACAACCACTTCACAAGCTCCACGAAGGATAAGCCCGGGTCTCTTCACAATCTTCCACGAAGAGAACACCGTGGCACCAACCGCCAAGCCAACTAGGAGGTCACCCTCCAAGAGTAACAATCTCACGGTCTCTCACTCGAACAAATCGTAAAGGAGAGCTCAACACTTATGCACGAATGCAAAGCAAGAACACTAAGGGTGCTCAAATCCTTCACTCTCAAATACCACCAAAGCAACAAGTCCTAGGGTGGAATTAGAGAGGAAGAACAATGGTGGAAGTCAACAAATGACTCCAAGATCTAGATCCAATGGGTTCCCCTCACTTAGAGGAGGGATTGGTTGGTGGGGATTGTAGATCTAGATCTCCTCTTCCAAAGCCCTCAAAAAGATGCAAGAATCATAGGAGGGAAGGGGGAGGAAGCAAGCTCAAGAGGTTCAACAATGGAGGTCAATTTTGTGGTCAAGAACACTCTAAAACGTTGGGGGAAGAACCCCTTTTTATAGTGGAAAGCAAATATGGCCGTTGGGAGAAAACTGTGCGAATCCGGTTGAAAGTTCGGTTGGACCGGCTCTAGAACCGGATGGTTCGGTTCCTGGACCGGAAAACCAGATCTCAACCGGGATAAGGGTCAGTACACAGTCTCGGATAGACTCGGTATAGCAAAACCGAAAATCCCGGTTGAATCTTGGTTGAATCTCGGTTTTACGGTGCTGGCACCGGACCACCCGGTCTGGGAGTCGGTTGAACCGGATCCATAACCGGGATGAAACTGACTTCACGGAAAACGCAATAACTTTTGCATCCAGACTCCGATTTCGATGATCTTGGGCTTGTTTTGACGAGGACAAGAATCTCTACAAGATTGTACAGAGAAACATCATAGCCCGACAAAGGAGGATAGAACCAAATGAAGAAAGGTAAGAAGCCTCCCTAAATACGAACCGATAAAACATTCAAACTCGAAAACGCCATAGAAGATGCATACAAATTCCGTTTTCGATGAACTTGGGCTTGTTGAAGAGCTAGCAAAAATATCAAGAACCTCAAATGGAGAAACACCAAGAAGCAACAAAATAGGAAGATGCAAAGTATGCAAACGATTGAGCTCCCTATGACGATGTGATCAAGTTAGACAACCGAGAGCCCCTCTTGATAGTGCGGCTATCTATCCTATAACCCGGCCTCCCAACAACCACATTGAGACCGGTAAAAGGAAAACCTAGCAAGGCCATACCTTTGCCTTGCGCATACCGCTTGATCTTGATGACAACGCTTCAAGCTCCACCCAAGCCGGAATGCAACACTTGATCATTGTTGCTTCGTGAAGACTCCTAATTTGCTCCCCATACACCACTATGGGATAGCTTCATTAATACATGTCTTCGCATGTCCATTATCACCAATATGGACTGAAAGCTTCAAGCAAATGATCTTCTCGAGATGCTTATCTTGAACTTGCCCTTCTCAACCTTGATGACGATCACCACTTGATGTCATCCTCTCATGGGCTACATAATATATTCATTTTTTAAGCATGCCCATGGAAAGCTACCTGTCCCATATAGAAAACGCAAAGGCAAATATATAATAGGTTAGTTCATGATGTATAATTGACAAGGCTTACCATACCACAATGCCATGTGGTACATTCTTTATGCTTCATGTGTTGACCAACTTGAAATCACTCTTCACTCTTTGTATTGGTCAACCAAGTATCTTCTCGTGCTCCATCTTAATATCTTGAGGTACATAAGGAACTCTTCATTTGATTACATGCTCTAAATCTTAGTAAACCATAGCTCAACTAATGAGGCTATCATGACACTAACTTAGAGCCATATCTTGAATTCTTCTATTGAGATCACAATCTCAAGATCTTTATCATATCATATTCTTCTCTTCAAATCGATGATTTTGATGCCAATACTCAAGGTCAAGGTATATCTTTATCTTCATGGCATCCATACTTGAATCCAACACATGGACTATAAGCATGACCTATGGAATATTCCTTCATATAAAACTCAATGAAAACATTAGTACATAGGGATTGTCATTAATCACAAAAACCACACATAATTAGCCTTTCAATCTCCCCCATTTTGGTAATTGATGACAATCACAACAAGAGGGTTTATATAATGAATATTAGAAACAAGTACGCAGATTATCCAAGAATAAGTTGTATACAAGAGGTTGTATTTGATATGGTTAAGTAACACAAAGATACTATCCCATATAAAACCGATTCTACTCACATAAACTACAACTAATGCAGGAGATGTGAGTAGAACCCACATATATAGAGCAAAATATATGCACGTGTGATGATCTTGAATTTAATTGCATACATTGTCAAGCATAACCTTTGGGGGAGTTTCCACTATATATACAACCATGCAAAACATAATAAAGATGAAATGCATGAAAGGCAAACACTTAAGAACAAACCAATCTTAAGTAGAAAACCATTTCCCTTAAAACCCTCTAAACTTCTCTCCCATTGACAACAAGTGCCAAAATGGATAACAAGGTTAGAAGGACAATATAGTATGAGTTCCTACACAAGGTGTGCATTACTTGTAATATGAGTGAAATCACATGCACATATCCAATGCCGAACACTTGGAGAAAAATCAAACTATATTGAGGATCAAGGATTGCTAAAAGGACAACAAGGTGAAGGAACTTCAACGGATGAAGCAAGCAATCAAAAGATCCAAATAATCAAATGGACAAATAGTGCTCTAAGTGAAATAAGGAAGCTCTCCAAGGTTCGTGCATAAATTAGTTGTTTCATTTGAATACAATATGCACAAACATGGAATCCTCACTCCCTCTATATTATTTAGAACACAACCAAGATACAAGGATTAGATATAAACCAATACACTTGTCAAGAAAAGCTTAAGTATAAAAGAAACCAAATATGGGATATGAGAGTATGAATATGTAATAAAAGTAAACCAAGCACTCATAAATCAAGACCTTACCAAAACCATTAAAAATCAAGAGGATAAGAGTGATGGTCGGAAAAGAGCGACCATATCAAGGCGAGAGATTGACACTCTCGTGTATATATGTTTCTAAGGGAAAAGCATGAGAATAATCCACAAAGAAACATCCACACATAAGAGGTTAATAAAAAGAATACATGATATCCAAGCGGAAGTCATAAGATATACCAAAAAGGATATTTTGCTTAAGTGCATATATAGCCCATGGATCTATTTTATCTTATGGTATATCAATGAACTTCACCAAAGAAAAACAAAAAAAAATCTCAAAACCATCACAACTAACCCTAAGGGAACTAATGCTAGTTGGGATACTTTGAGAAAGTCAACAAGTATCAAAAGGAATGATTCAATGCAATTTCAACAATATTGCACATGAGAGTACCTTGAGGAGTTGATATGCAATAAATTGCTAGAAGGCATATTTGGAATTGGTGAATCATGAACATGATTTTATATACTCCCCATTATATGCATCATCTCAAATTACTCACATAAGCAATAAGGATACAAAGTCTTTCAAATATAATTGCAAGAATCGAACATTTACAAACAAATAAATGCATGCCAAGATGCAACCTACAAGAGATTGGATGGAAGAATAGTATGCATGAATAAGATACTTGTTACCGAGATAGCAATGGTATGATGTAGTAGATAAGAATTTTTAGATCATCCTAGCTTGGCTCCAATTATCATGTGGTGACAACACTTTCCTTATAGACGAGACAAGCATCCATTGCATCTTCAATGTACCTAAAACAACATTCAAGTACATATTGGTCCCCAAACTTATTGGGTCGAAAGTGGTTAGAATAACCACAACACATAGGATACACTCCATAAAAATATGTGCATATTTAGAGATGAAATTTGAATTTCATGCATATCTTAGCCGTTTAAGGATTTGCTGGAGTATACCCTATATATTGTATCAAATAAAGCAAAACATGATATAAGATAAGATATACTTTGGACAAATCACCAAAAATGTCCAAACTATATGAAAGAATCAAATCAACACAAGATTTGTTCAACAAAGTTCAACAAATGAACCGAGCAAAAACTATTAAGCATGAAAGATGAAATAAAAACACAAATGCTCAAAGATGTATATCATTCAAGAAAATAAAATAGAGAATAAAGAATGAGATAACAAACTTCAAAAAGAGCAAGGTTTCAACAAATAAACCAAAACCTTAACACTTTTCACAATGGCACAAGGTTCCGAGAAGAAAAGGTTTGTCTTCCACTAAAACACATTTGCTAATAATCAAAAACATCATCAAAGAGATGTTCAAAAGCCAAGGAAGACAATGGGAGCCACACCAAAGTTTTGGAAATAAAATAAGGCAATAAGAGGTTAACTCCAAAGTGAAGATGATCCACAAATGCTACCACACACAAGTATATCAATTGTCAAAGACAATGAGTGTATTGGAATAGATTTCCGGTGGTATATTGCACGAATATTAAAGATAAATCTTCACAATAAAAAGCATAGGATAGAAATAAAAAGATTAAGCACTATTCAAAGATAGAGATTCTTGATAGCTTCAACTAGTCACAAATCATGCAAAGCAATGATTAGAATAACTTGAAGCAAATGGTATCCCAGATAAGATATAGAGATATTTATTTGAGAAAGACCGCACCAAGAATTTCTTACTCAAACAAAGACCAAAAGACGAGCAATAAAATCTTCTAACAAAAATAGGACCTTGTTTGAGCCAACATGCCACCACCTAGAAACAAGATAATAAACAATATCAACTCTAAGTGGCACTACCTCAAATGTTCAAATTTCCTAGGATTGTGATATGCAAAAGAAGCATATTACTCCCCCATAATGTGATATTCATTTTTTCTTAATAATAGGCAAAGCAACCTCAACTAGAGAGAATTAATGTACTTTTAGAATTTGAATTTCTCATGAGTATGATACACCACATAGTGACTAGATAAGCTTGCAATATCAATACTAAGTGGTAGTACTCATGTACACATATTTTAAGGTTTGAGAGATGCGCGAGGCATGTCACTCCCGCAAAATGGTATGTTCCATTAATCACTCTAAAAGAGCCAAATAAGATATCATCAAGATGCATTAGAGGCTCAAAATAAAACACACGAGTAAATGATGTGCCAAACACCTAGAAATACTTGAATACACAAAATAATCAAGCATGATGCACACCAAATACAAACACATACTTGGTACAAAACCAAAACATGTAAAGGGGCAAGTAACTTACAATATAAAAGAGTTAAGTACAAGTTAATGCAAAGAAGCACATTGGATATAAGATAGAGAA
The DNA here is from genome assembly GCA_916181665.1 of Avena sativa. NCBI lineage: Eukaryota > Viridiplantae > Streptophyta > Magnoliopsida > Poales > Poaceae > Avena > Avena sativa. Next base: position 327,955,956 of record OV702279.1, read on the forward strand.
ATAATAATCCTTAGGACTTGTCTTGATCAAATATAACATATGAAGATCCCTTAATTCTTCATGAGTTATCCAAGTCTCCAATTCCCTCCATAAACACCTATTGATCAAGTTTGAGCTAGTTGGTCCCCAACCAAGTTGGGTCCTAAGAGGTTAGTCGCAATAGGCTTGGCAACCCAAATGGTTCTTTTCTTGACACCACTTTGAGTTCCAACAAACTTGGCAAACACATTACCATCCTTATCCTTCCTAAGAGAATAATCATCAACAATCATTATAGGGTTAGATAAGGTACCGTTTGAACATGAATAAGAAAAGTGCCCCTTCACATGACATATGTAGCAACAAGTGCTCCCCTTTCTCTTCTTCTTTGATTTATTGGCTTGGGGAGCATTATCTTGATTCTTCTTTGGAAGTGGCCTAACTTCAACTTGGGCTTGACCTTGAACTTGTGGCCGCTTCCCTTGTTGCTTCTCACTCAAGTGCTTTTTCTTCAATGGACAAGGTCTTACATGATGCCCTTCAACCTTGCACTTGAAGGAAGTAATCTTGGCCAAATTCTTGACTTGGTCTTGGCCCTGCTTCTTGTTGCTCTTGGACTTGTTATTTTTATTGGAGTTGAATCCAAGTCCAGTTTTATCATTTGAGGATTTTTTGACACTCAAAATATTATCGAGTGTGGATTTCCCTTCATGACTCTTTTCCAAGTATTTCTTCAAAGAAGTGACCTGGGCCTTGAGCTCTTTGATTTCCTCTACATGGTTAGTAGAAATATAGGTACTAGAGGAAGTAGAAGCTTCATTGTTAGAGCAACAAGGCAAAGCAAGTAATCCAACACAAGGTTTATCACTAGTATGCCTAGAAGGATCACTATGACTAGCACATGGCAAAATAGCATTTTGAGTAGAAGTCGTGCTAATGTCCAAAAGAGGCTCACAATATGTTACCTTGGTAATACTTGCCTCACGAGCTAACTTTAGCCCATCATGGGAGATTAGAAGATCATTGTGAGAGCCCGAGAGATTTTCATGACTTTCTTCCAATTTCCTATACTTGCTAGTTAGCAACTCAAGTTGAGCCCTTAGCTCAACGTTCTCCTTTAGGGTAGATGCTTCACAAGAAGTAGAGTTAGTATCACAAGCATCATTAATGGAATTTTCCTTTTCAAGCTCATAAGATTCAAGTTTTTGTGTGAGGAGACAATCAGTGTGCTTCTCCTCAGCAAGCTCTTGCTTAAGGAGATTGAATCTCCGACTCCCATCATCAAGTTGGAAATCCAACTCCTCTATGGTTCCCGTTTGTTTAGTTATGGTGTCCATAACGTGTTTGAGACAAGTAACGGCCTTATTATTACCACGAAGAGAGGTACACAAAAAATTCAACTCAAGCAAGAGAGCACTAGTATCCTCATCAATGTCATCATCACTATCATCATTATCATTGCTATTATCTTTACAAGATATATTGGGATCCAAAGTAGGAGTTACCTTTGATCCTCTTGCCATAAGGCACATGTGAGCATGGGAGGATGAAGATGAGGATATTATTGAATCTTCATTCATGATCATGTCTTGCTCCATAGAATATTTTATTTCCTCTACATTGTTAGATAAACAACTAGAGGAAATAGAAGCATTTTGTTCATGGGAACAAGGCAAATCAAGCATATCATCTACACTAGTACTCAAATAATTTCTAGATGATATACAAGGACTAACAACACAAGGGGATATAGCATCATTGTTGCAAGAAGTGCTTAAGTCCAAGCTCACTACACCATTATCATTTATAGAACAAGAATCATTGGTGTAAAGAGAAACACTACCATCATCACATATGATTTTTCTACTCACCATGCCATTACCTTGTGACTTGTCACATGTAAGTGAAGTGGAAAGAATTGAAATCTCATTGCGGCCGGAGGTGGAAGCAACTTGGAGCTCTTCATGATGTGAGGGAGAAGAGAGCTCCTTAGAGATACCACTAAACCTATGAGAAATGGACCCACCAAATATTTCTTTAAGCTTGGTCCACATCTCATGAGATGACTTGCGCTTTACAATCGTCAAGAACAAATTAACCGTGGGGCTCAAGGAGAAAATAATATCATTAGATACTTGAGCTTCGAGATGTAATTTTTTCTCATCCTCTAAAGATAGATTTTGAGGATCCATAGTAGGATAAAAACCTACATCTAGAAATTGCTCAAAATTTGGACACAAGGTCCAAAGATTATAAAGCAAGCAATTTCTCCACAAAGCATAATTTGTGCCATCAAAGATAATTGTGTCATTGTGCACTATACTACTAGCCGACATCTTTACACTCTAGGCGGTGAAGCCTAAACAAGGAGAGACCTTGCTCTGATACCAATTGAAAGGATAGATATGTCGCCTAAAGGGGGGTGAATAGGCAATTTCAAAACTATTACAGTTTTGGCTTGATAGAATGCGGAATTAAACTAACGTTTATTTTACAAGCACAAAACCTAAATACACTAGGCTCAACTAAGTGCACCAACAACAAATTAAGCTAAGCAAGATAGCACAAGATAAATATACCACAAGTGATAAGCAAGATATAAGTACTTCAATCTCGATGATTATCACAAGTAAAGTAAGCTCGGATATAGAGATAACCGAGGCACATGGAGACGAAGATGTATTCCCGTGTTCACCACCTTTGGGAAGGGGGCTACGTCACGTTGGAGAGGTGTGAGGTTCCACGAAGGATTCCTCACGCGCCACAAAGGCTCACCTTCTTCTCCGAGTCTATCCCACGAAGGAATAGGCCCTTTCCTTATGGCTAGCTTTTCCTCCACTCCGGAGATGGCAAGCTCCACGAAGGAGAAGACGGGTCTCTTCACAATCCTCCATGAAGAGAACACCGCGGCACCAACTGCCAAATCAACTAGGAGGTCACCCTCCAAGAGTAACAAGCTCACGGTCTCTCACTCGAACAAATCGTAATGGAGAGCTCAACAGTTATGCAAGAATGCAAAGCAAGAAGGGCGCTCAAATCCTTCACTCTCAAATACCACCAAAGCAACAAGTGCTAGGGAGGAATTAGAGAGGAAGAACAATGGTGGAAGTCAACAAATGACTCCAAGATCTAGATCCAATGGGTTCCCCTCACTTAGAGGAGGAATTGGTTGGTGGGGATTGTAGATCTAGATCTCCTCTTCCAAAGCCCTCAAAAAGATGCAAGAATCATAGGAGGGAAGGGGGAGGAAAAAAGCTCAAGAGGTTCAACAATGGAGGTCAATTTCATGGTCAAGACCACTCTAAACCGTTGGGGGGAAGAACCCCCTTATATATTGGAAAGAAAATATGGCCGTTGGGAGAAAACTGTGCGAATCCGGTTGAAAGTTCGGTTGGATCGGCTCCAGAACCGGATGGTTCGGTTTCTGGACCGGAAAACTGGATCTCAACCGGGATAAGGGTCAGTACATAGTCTCGGATAGACTCGGTATAGCAAAACCGAAAATCCCGGTTGAATCTCGGTTGAAACCCGGTTGAATCTCGGTTTTACGGTGCTGGCACCGGACCACCCGGTCTGGGAGTCGGTTGAACCGGATCCACAACCGAGATGAAACTGACTTCACGGAAAACGCAATAACTTTTGCATCCGGACTCCGATTTCGATGATCTTGGGCTTGTTTTGACGAGGACAACAAGCTCTACAAGATTGTACAGAGAAACATCATAGCCCGACAAAGGAGGATAGAACCAAATGAAGAAAGGTAAGAAGCCTCCCTAAATACGAACCGATAAAACATTCAAACTCGAAAACGCCATAGAAGATGCATACAAATTCTGTTTTCGATGAACTTGGGATTGTTGAAGAGCTAGCAACAATATCAAGAACCTCAAATGGAGAAACACCAAGAAGCAACAAAATAGGAAGATGCAAAGTATGCAAACGATTGAGCTCCCTATGACGATGTGATCAAGTTAGACAACCGAGAGCCCCTCTTGATAGTGCGGCTATCTATCCTATAACCCGGTCTCCCAACAACCACCTTGAGACCGGTAAAAGGAAAACCTAGCAAGGCCATACCTTTGCCTTGCGCATACCGCTTGATATTTATGACAACGCTTCAAGCTCCAGCCAAGCCGGAATGCAACACTTGATCATTGTTGCTTCGTGAAGACTCCTAATTTGCTCCCCATACACCACTATGGGCTAACTTCATTAATACATGTCTTCACATGTCCATTATCACCAATATGGACTGCAAGCTTCAAGCAAATGATCTTCTCGAGATGCTTATCTTGAACTTGCCCTTCTCAACCTTGATGACGATCACCACTTGATGTCATCCTCTCATGGGCTATATAATATATTCATTTTTAAGCATGCCCATGGAAAGCTACCTGTCCCATATAGAAAACTCAAAGGCAAATATATAATGGGTTAGTTCATGATGCATAATTGACAAGGCTTACAATACCACAATACCATGTGGTACATTCTTTATGCTTCATGTGTTGACCAACTTGAAATCACTCTTCACTCTTTGTATTGGTCAACCAAGTATCTTCTCGTGCTCCATCTTAATATCTTGAGGTACATAAGGAACTCTTCATTTGATTACATGCTCTAAATCTTAGTAAACCATAGCTCAACTAATGAGGCTATCATGACACCGACTTAGAGCCATATCTTGAATTATTCTATTGAGATCACACTCTCAAGATCTTGATCATATCATATTCTTATCTTCAAATCGATGATTTTGATGCCAATACTCAAGGTCAGGGTATATCTTTATATTCATGGCATCCATACTTGAATCCAACACATGGACTATAAGCATGACCTATGGAATATTCCTTCATATAAAACTCAATGAAAACATTAGTCCATAGGGATTGTCATTAATCACCAAAACCACACATATGGGCAATTACCCTTTCACTCAGGAATATATCCTCTAGGACTTAACAACCAATGTCGCCAGTGATTCTTGCGCCGTATATTACGTGTTGACCATGAGCTTTGGAATGGGACGGAGAAGTCAACTGTATCCTTTTCCTCTCATATGGAGGCAAGACGACCTTAACGTGACATTGTGATTCCTTGTACGGATCCAACATATGGGTGGGCTCCCTTACGCCCCACACTTTTGGTGTCTAGATTATCTATGAATGGTGTTTAGTGGTATAGTCCATTTAATATGGTACTTGCCAGGGCATCACCAGGTCATAGAGTCTTAGGGAACTCATCAGGGTTTTAGCCTGCCCAAAAGGGGGCTTAACGGAGGTGAGCCGGCCCCGAAGGATCGTGCAGACATATGGGGTCGTGGAGAGGGCAGTGATTGGCTTGGATCTTAGGTTGGGCGTCAAACCATGGAAGTTTGAACGGGAACATACTCCCGGTCGTGCAACAAAGCTTAAGATCTCTCATGGGTAAAGTGACGCACTTCTGCAGAGTGTAAGAACTGTAACTTGTTACTCCTTGTTCTAGGAAGGATCTGCGAACGCGGCGGGAAAGGAACTCCATGAAAGTTCTAGTAAACCCGTGAAGGCTGACAGGCATAGCTTTTCAGAATAAAAGCAACCTTTGAAGAAATGTTTATAAAAACTTGCATTGGCTACAACCTATGGTCTGTGGCTGTAGATATAGTGCATCAAACACTCCTTTTCTAGTGAACTTCCTGAGTACGCTTGTACTCAACGTATCTTCTTAACCCTTGCTAGATTCTGAAGCCTGTACAAACAACGTCTACATCACGATATGCTCCAGGAATCATCACCAGAAGCTAAAGTTCTTCAATGAAGTCAATAAAGTCAACATATACATCAACTCAAGTGAAGACGAAGTTACTGATTAGATAGGAATTTAACCTCCAGCCATAGAACCTATTTATGTAGTGTATTACAATAGAAGCAATGCCAGACCATTAGTTAAGATACTAGTCTTAATAGTATGATATGTTTTGAGTTGTTTATTTCTGATTCTTCTTTGTGAGAAGTTTCTTTCTCTCTCTTTAACCTAGAGTGTTCTTTGGATCTTATGTAAAGAGTCAATGTCTTGGACCTGCTGTGTTTCTGTTGTGCCACTCCGAGGGATGTAATACTAGTGAACGGTGTTTCATTGGTGTTATGTCAATGTCACATCCCAAGATTTTCCAAATCTTGTTGTCACATCCCAAGATTTTCCAAATCTTGTAATGTGAAAATAAATGAATAAAATAAAAACTTTGTTTGATTTTCAGAGCCAGAAGAAACTTTTTGAATGCAATTGGAACTTCAAACCCATTTGAATTAAATAAAATCCCAAAGGGATTCATAAAGATAAACATTTAATAAAGGAAATTAAAAATGTTTTGGAATTACTATTTTGGATCTTTTAAAATAAAAGATTTGGTATTCAAAGGAAAAGATGGATTTAAATAAAAATTATTTTATAAAGCCAAATTAAACCTTGGCCAAGCTTTGGAATTAAAAACATTTTATTTTAAATAAAATAATAAAGGTTTATTTAAATAAAGTAATAAGGATTTAATATCCAAGTTTTATTAATAAAGGTTCTATCATTTATAAACCATCAAAACTTATTTGTTTAATTTAAATAAGTTTTCCAAACATTTGATATTCACAAATAAAACCTACTAAAGTGTTTTGGCTTTATTTTAGATTTCAAAATAAATATCTCAATAAAACAAACCCTATTTGATTTAATAATGAAAGTCTATTATAATAATTAATAATGGACACTAAAATAAAAGGTTAGTTGTTTTAAAACAAATTTCCAAATATTATATACTTCCCAAATTAAACCTACTAATTTGATTTTGAAAATATTTAGGTTCAAATAAATATTTTATTAATAAAATCAAACTCTATTTTATTTAATAACTAAGGCCCATTTTATTGAATTATTAATGGACCCTATAATAAAATGTTATTTTATTTTAAACAAGTATTTCAAGTATCTTATATTTTCAAATAAAACCTACTGATTTGGTTTTGAAAACATTTGGATTTCAAATGGGGATTTTATTAATTAAACCAAACTCTATTTTATTAATAAACCATAGTCCATTTTATTTAATTAATAAATGGAACCTAAAAAGATTTAAAATAATATTTATTTTAGAATGTGAATTATGATGTTAAGCAGAACCAAATTCATATTTGAAAAGCTTGATGATAGTTTGAATTGTTTGAATGGTTTGAATGTTTGAAATATTGATTGAAAATCAAATCAGCAAATAGAAAAAGAAAAGGAAAATGTTTCTGTACAAAAAAAAAAGAAACAACAGCAGCCCAACTACTCCAGCCCATCTAGCCCAACTCCCCTCCCCGAACCGTTTTCTTTTCCACTCAGAACCGCACCCACCCAGCAACCGACAAGTGGACCCCTTCCCTTCTTCCTTTTCTCACTGACAGAGGACCCCACACCCTACTGCTCTTCTTCCCCACCCCGCGACTGCTTCTTCCTCCTCTCGTCGCCGTTGCCAGCATTGAATCGCGGCATCAATACGCCTTAACGCAGCCACCATAACTCGCCGCGATCAAGCACCTTAAAGCGCCAGCCTTCCCTCTTCTGTTTCCCCCAGACGCCCCTCCTCGACACGCCTCCAGGCCGCCACAATTTCCCCTCGACTGCCCTGTCTCTGATGATGCTCCGGTGATGATTCCGGCGAAACCAGACCTCCCCTTGCTTCATTGACCAAGCTCACAGCTTCCCCACAACCAAACGCATCTCCCAGCATCCTCCTCTCAACCGCGGGCGCCCCATAGCGTCGGCTACATCAAGCTTTCGAACGCCGCCGCGTCTGCCATTCTCCGACGAGCTCCTCTGGTAATCCCTGACTGCCCCCTCCTCTCTAGTTGACACTATCGTACTCCCCTTCCTCGTACGTGTCTAACGCTCCCTCTGTTATGCACCGGCGTGCCTTGTAGCCTCGTTCCCGACAACAACCGAGCGTGCCTGACGGAAGCAGGAACTCCGGCGAGCGATTAGTACCGCCCCAGTGCGCCCCTCGCCTCCTCGAAACCACGTCGAGCTTCCCCACGACCCTGCGATCACGGTGAGCCTCTCCTCCTCTTCTCTCGCTTCCTAGAACGGCCAGACCACCTCGGACAGAGCGTGCGCCGCCAGTCGTCGCCGCCGGCGCCGCCAGCTATTGGTCAACCTCCTGAGCACCGTCCGATCTTGATCCAGCGGCTAGGAAAGAAAGTGAGCGAAGGTGTATCGAATGATCTGAGCCGCGCGGTGATAATTAGATCCAACGGCCAGCGTCGCCCGATCCGGCCAAACCGGTATCAACCAGTAGAATGACGCCGCGTGTCACCTGTCTGTTTAAAAACAGAAATTGAAATCAGATTGAAATGCCATTTTGAAAACCCTATAACTTTCAAACCACACGTCCAAATTTTACAAATTTTATATCAACGAATTCAGGAGAACAAGCCCTAGCCAACCATACCCTTAGTTTAGCAAATAGTATCTGTTTGTTTGCTTATTTTTGCAGATTCATTTGTATGCTTATTTAGAGTAGAAAAATTGTTTAAGTTTGAATTTAAGGATAAAACCTTTGCAAAATGGTTTGTTGTGACCTTACTGACCCTAGGAACCAACCCTTGGTATTAAAAATGATTTTGGTAAAATTTAGGTTGAATTACTTGACTTAGCCATTTCTTTAGCCAAATAAAAAGAATGGTTTTTGTTATAAAAATGGTTATGAAAAGAAAACTTTAAGGAAATGTTTTGGACCAAACCTACTGACCCAAAAACACCAAGTTTTGCAATAGCAACTCATTTGGTGAACCCTATAGGCTAATGCCTTAGTAAAAAAATATTTCTACACCACATAAAATAACACTTTGTTTTGAAAATGGTTTTAAAGTGAAACCTTTTGCAAATGACTTGGCCACTTTAGGAAATGACCATTAGATGTACCCAAATGTCTATGACCCACTAGGAACCACTTTTTCAAACAAAACAAAGCTTGGCATGCTTGCATGCATTTCTTTGACTTTGTTATTTATGTGTGTTGTTTTGCTTGATTGGTAGATTGAGTTTGTGCCTTGCTTGATTGATTTGTAGTGACTTAATGAGTGTGATTGTTGCAAAGATCAAGAAGTGAACCTATACTCTACCAAAAAGGCAAGTGATGCTTCATACTTTCTATCCCAATACTTTCACTATGCATTGGTGATTTTTCTCTAAGTAAAACTTGCATGGATTTTGCTAAGTATAGATCTTGCTATAGGGAAACCTAGTAGATGAATCCTTAGTAGGATTTTCCTAAGTTAGAGATTCCTACTACTACCAAGCTTAGCCTAGCTAATAGAAAACATGGGTGGAATATATATTCACACTATGGAAAAATATTCTAAGTCTGAGGACTTAAGTTTTGTTTAATAAAACAACTAAGTTAATGAATCTCCTGGGTGGAATGGGCTTGCTTGGTGGAGAATGGTTGAGTGGTTCACAATGCCATAGACTTGGATTGTGTATCTCACCTGTGGATGGCCACCCAGGGAACAAAGAGATTTGAGATGTCAAATGTTGAGAAGCTTCAAGTGCAACCACTTGGCAATATGGGCTCTGCCATGATCATATAGGTTGCAAGAACTTAGCCATATGGACAGTGGGTGGTAGTGTTTGATAGGTTGGAGCACGTCCATTTTGGTCTAAGGGAAGGCTTCTGAAAGATCTTGTCTTGGGAAACCAAGTCTTGTGGGGAAAGTGCACCACCTCTGCAGAGTGTAGAATCTAAGTACTTAGCCATGTCCCTGATAAAGGACAATTTGAGCATCAAGACATGGAAGCAATCAAGAATCTCATCATTCCAATTTCTAAATTAAAATCTTGTGGTTTGAACAAGGGATTGTTTGAATTCTTCAATCATTGATGGAGAGATGGCTTGGTACAAGGATCTTGAAATCTTTGATTGAGAAGAATGATTTTGTCAAGCAAAAACTTAGTATTTTCAAAATGATAAGAAAAATCTATTTTGAGCAATGCAAGCCTCAACTCCACTTAGCCAAATGCATATAGATGATAGACTCCACTATATTACCATAGTATCACTTGCCAATACAATTCAAATGTATTGACCCTTGTGGCTGTAACTTGTATGTTGCAGGTTTGATTGATTTTAGTGAAGATTGATTGTTTAGGATTACAAAGTCTACAACCAACATCTGCCTGTGGCACCTTGAAGATGAAGGACCCATGACTATATCTAAGGGTGAGAAGAAACTTTTTGAATCCAATTGGAAAACTTTCAAACCTATTTTGATCTTGGATCCAATTAAAAAAAAATCCTAAAGGGATTTAAAAAGTTAAATAAGCAATAAAGCTAAAAATATTTGGAATTACTATTTTGGATCTTTTAATAAAAGATTTGGTTTTCAAAAGAAAAGGTGGATTTATAAATAAAGATTATTTTATAGAGCCAGATTAAACCTTGGCCAAGTTTTTGAAATAAAATGTTTTGTTTTGATTAAAAGAGTAGAGGTTTATTTAAATAAAATAATAAGGATTTATTATCCAATTTTATTTAAGTAAAGGCTTTTCCCATTTTAAATAAACACAAAAACTTATTTATTTATTTTTAAAAATAAGCTTTCCAAGTATTTTATATTCTCAATTAAAACCTACTAAAGAGTTTTGGTTTTATTTTATATTTCAAAATAAAGTTTTTAATAAAACAAATCCTATTTGATTTAATAACTAAAGTCCATTTTATTTAATTGTTAATGGACCCTAAAATAAAATGTTATTTTATTTTAAACAAGTTTCCAAGTATCTTTTATTTTCAAATAAAACCTACTGTTTTTGGTTTCGATAATATTTAGTTTTCAAATGGAGATTTATTAAATAAATCAAAACCTATTTGAATTAATAATTAAGGTCTATTTTATTTAATTATTAAATAGATCCTAACAATATTAAAAATATTATTTTATTTTGGGATTTTGGTTTTTGTTGTTGTTAAACAGAACCGAAACTTATTACAAGTGTGGTGATTGTTTCAATTGTTTAAATGTTTGTCTTGTTGTTTGAATTGTGAATTGAATTTCAAATCAGTAAATAGAAATGGAAAAGGAAAAGATTCTGTACAAAAAAAAGAAACAACAGCAGCCCAACAAGCCCAACTCGCAGCCCACCTCCTCTTTTCCCCTGAAGCGTTTTCCCTCACTCGCGAAACAACCCGCACAGTCACTGAACACTGGCCCCCACCTCCACTCCCTTTCTTTCACTGCCAAGCGGACCCCACCCCTCCAGCTCACCGTCTTCAACCCCCCGACCGGTTCTTCTCTCGTCTCTGCCACTGATTTCGCGTCGTCAATTCGCCTTAATGCCGCGATTAAACCTCGCAGTGATCACGCGTGATAAATCCCCTCTTACTCCTCTTCCATTCCCCCCAAACACCATGCCTCGAGAGCCACCAGGCTGTCTCAAATTTCTCTTGCACCGCCGCCGTCTCCGACGAGGTTCTTGGCCAATTTTGGCAGCACCGCATCGCCCCCTGCCTCCCCGACCAAGCTCACATCCTCCCCAAGACCTGGCGCATCTCTCTGCATTCCCAGCTCGCTCGCGCGTGCCTCACAGCGTCGGCAACGACCTCAACTGACAGCACTGCCGTCTGCAGACAACTCCGGTGAGTCACATCGCCTGAACCCATGCGCGCCTTGACCAGAGCCTCACACCATTTTATTCGCCTGTGCCTTGTGATCATCCAGGTACTCGCCAACTAGTCGTGCAGGACCCATAGCTTCGCCCCCGTCGACGTCTGACCGCACCGAGGCCCAGATCAACTCCGATGAGCAATTAAAGACGAACCCGCGCGCCCCTCGACGAGCTGCCACAACGTTGAGCATCATCAGGCTTCGGCGATTCTGGTGAGCTACCCCTCTTCTCCCCTTGCCTCCTGAATCACCGGCGACCGCACCGTCTGAGCGCGCCGCCACCAACCACCGCCCCAGCGCCGCCACTTTGTGGTCAAATAGATCAGAGCCATTCGTTTTAGATCGGACGCGTAGGAACAAGCGACTTAAACGAAAGGGTATGCGATGATCTGAGCCGCACATGCCCCTTTTAATCCTGTGGTCTATATCGCTCGATCCACACGAATCAGTACCGCCCAATAAGAAACAGCCACGTGGCATGTAGTTGATTTAAAAGACAGATTTGATCTATTAGATTTCCAATTTTGTAATTTGCACAACTTTTAAACCACACGTCCAAATTTTGCAAACTTTATATCATTGGAATCAGTGGAACAAGCCCTAGCCAACCATGCCTTTTGTTTAGCAAAAAGCTTCTGAAAAATGGTTGTTTTTGCAGAAACATTTGTATGCTTGTTAAGAATGTAAAAATTGTATAAAAATGAATTTGGGGATAAAATCTTTGGCAAATGTTGTGTTTTAAACCTACTGACCATAGGAAACACTTTGTGGATTCAAAAATGTATTTCGTGAAACAAAAGAATGATTCTTTGAAATAAAACCATTTCTAATCAAATAGAAATGTGATTTATTTATTAAAAATGATTTTGGAAGAAAACCTTTGGAAAATGTTTTGTTTTAAACTCTCTGACCCCAAACACCAAGTTTTATGGTTTGAAAATGTATTTGGTGAACCCTATAGGTTAAATCCTTAGTAAAAATATTTCTACACCACATAAAATGATACTTTGTTTTGAAAATGGCTTAGGAAATGAAACCTTTTGCAAATGACTTTGCCACTTTATAAAATGACCATTAGGTGTTTTCAAATGTTTATGACCCATTAGGAACCACTTTTTCAAACAAAACAAAACTTGGCATGTTTGCATGCATTACCTTGACTTTGTTATTTTATGTGTTGTTTTGCTTGATTGGTAGATTGAGTTTGTGCCTTGCTTGATTGATTTGTAGTGACTTGAAGAGTGTGATTGTTGCAAGGACAAGGAGTGAACCCATACTCTACCAAAAAGGCAAGTGATGCTTCATACTTTTTGTCCCATTACTTTCACTATGCATTAGTGATTTTCTCTAAGTAAAACTTGCATGGAATTTTGCTAAGTATAAACCTTGCTATAGGAAACCTAGTAGATGAAACCTTAGTGGAAATCTTCCTAAGTTAAGATTACTATTACTATCAAGCTTAGCCTAGCTAATAGAAAACATGGGTGGAATATATATTCACACTATGGAAAAATTCCTAAGTCTGAGGACTTGTGTTTTGTTTAATAAAACAACTAAGTTAATAAATCACCTAGGTGGAATGGTAATTGCTTGGTGGATTTTGGTTGAGTGGTTCACAAGGCCCATGTCTATGGTTGACCTTGTGTATCTCACTTGTGGATGGCCACCCAGGAACAAAGAGATTTGAGATGTCAAATGTTGAGAAGCTTCAAGTGCAACCACTTGGCATTATGGGCTCTGCCTGGATCATATAGGTTGCAAGAACTTAGCCATATGGACAGTGGGTGGTAGAGTTTGATAGGTTGGAGCGCGTCCATTTTGGTCTAAGGGAAGGCTTCTGAAAGATCTTGTCTTGGGAAACCAAGTCTTGTGGGGAAAGTGCACCACCTCTGCAGAGTGTAAAATCTAAGTACTTAGCCATGTCCCTGGTAAAGGACAGTTTGAGCATCAAGACATGGAAGCAATCAAGAATCTCATCATTCAAATTTCTAAGATAAAAACTTGTGGTTGAACAAGGGTTAAAGGATCTTCAATCTTTGATTGAGAAAAATGATTTTGTCAAAGCAAAAACTTAGTATTTTCAAATGTTAAGGAAAAATCTATTTTGAGCAATGCAAGCCTCAACTCCACTTATCCAAATGCATATTGATGATAGACTCCACTATACTACCATAGTATCATTTGCCAATACAATTCAAATGTATTGACCCTTGTGGCTGTAACTTGTAATATTGCAGGTTTGATTGATTTTAGTGAAGATTGATTGATTAGGATTACAAAGTCTACAACCAACATCTGCCTGTGGCACTTTGAAGATGAAGGACCCCATGACTATAATTATTCTGCTGCAATGTAATGTAATAGCCAAATGAGTTATGTATGATGTAACAAAATTATGTTATTCCTGGTTATAAAGTTATATTATGACCTTTGTTTCTTGATATTACATCTTAACTGTGGATGCTAGCTATTGATCCAGGGACTAGCATTGTAAACACAGGGGACTCCACCTTATATTGTTTAAAGGTTGTTACACTCTCTTTACAGATGGTATCAGAGCATTGTGTTGCCTGTAGGATTTGTAAACCTAGGATTGGACAAAAACCCTTAGAAAAGATAGGAGTTGTATTTGTTCCAAAACTTATTTACAAACAAACTTGTAAACTCTTTCCTCAACCATTTTGGTTTCAACTCTACATATCTTCTACCTTCAACTTGATGGAAAAACCTACCCCATGACCAAAGACTACACCATGTGCAAAGGACTTCTTCAACATCTTCAACTCTAATGACTTCAACTTCTTCAACTCTAATGACTTCAACATCTTCAGCATATTCCCCAAGGACTTCCAACTTGGATACCACTAAGGACTACAAGTGAGACAAGGAAATCTTGCTCATGATGTGGAGACTAAGGAAATGCAAAATTAGAAGGAGTTCACTTCACTTGAAGTATTATGACCAAAAGTTTTTCCAAGGAAACCAAGATCTCATGCAAGAAGAATCAACCAAGAAGGAAGGAAAGATCACAAGTGAACCATATAGATGGACCACCATGTTTTAGTTAAGTCAAAAACACTAACTTATGTGGTGTAACAAAAATATTTTGTTGCCTAAAAATATGCTTGAAACTTTGTTGTTTGTGTGGAATATTTGTTTGTGATTGTTTGTACATTGCTTGTGTGAATTGTGATGTGTGTGAATAGAATTATTTCCTTAGAAATATCTTGACTATTCTAAATCTACCTTCAACCCAAACAGATGACTTCTCCAAGAAACTCCAACATCAAGGTTGATGACACCGACACCAACCAAGAGGACAACATGAGAGAACTTATAGCAACCCAAAACCAATTGAGCCAAGAGACAACTCAGCTTTTAGCCAACAACAATGGACTAGACCTAGCCATACAAAGGATTTTGAAACTTCAATCCCAATTTCTACAAGGATTGGTTACTCAAATGATCAACATGGGAGAAAACTTTTCCCAAAGAGCTAATGACAACAAGGATGACAAAGATGATATTCTAGAAGGAACCCAAGCTAGCAATACTTGTGGAGACAAGGATCATGCATCCAAGGAACATGAAGATCAATGCCCCAAGAAGAGAGAAAGATCTCCCACCTATGAAGAACATGAACTAGAAGAACTCCTAGCTTTGGAGAGACCCAAAAAGAAGAAGAAGAAATTCCCCAACCCTAACAAGGAGGATATTACTCAAGTGCAATGTTACAATTGCAAAGAGATGGGACACTATGCCAATGAATGCCCAGAAAAGAAGAAGAACCAAGGAAACGGACAAGAAGAATTGTTACCCAAGGAAAAGAAAGATATCAGCCAAGTGATGTGTTTCAAATGCAAGGAACTAGGCCACTATGTAAACAATTGTCCAGAAAAGATGAAGAACAAGTTAAACAAGCCTATGAAGGATCTCAACCTTGGCCCATGAGTCAAGTGTGGAAACAAAGGACACTATGCAGAAGGTTGCCCAGAGAAGTTTCCCCAGGATCCCAAGCAAGCCAAGATGTAATTTAGTTAGAAATTTTTTAAGGGTGGTAGTACCCTAGTTGTTTTGAGCCTACTTGTAACCCTAGCCTTCCCAAATCTCGGGACGAGATTTATTTTAAGGGTGGTAGCCTGTCACATCCCAAGATTTTCCAAATCTTGTAATGTGAAAAATAAATGAATAAAATAAAACTTTGTTGATTTTCAGGGTGAGAAGAAACTTTTTGAATCCAATTGGAAAACTTTCAAACCTATTTTGATCTTGGATCCAATAAAAAATAAAAAAAATCCTAAAGGGATTTAAAAAGTTAAATAAGCAATAAAGCTAAAAATATTTGGAATTACTATTTTGGATCTTTTAATAAAAGATTTGGTTTTCAAAAGAAAAGGTGGATTTATAAATAAAGATTATTTTATAGAGCCAGATTAAACCTTGGCCAAGTTTTTGAAATAAAATGTTTTGTTTTGATTAAAAGAGTAGAGGTTTATTTAAATAAAATAATAAGGATTTATTATCCAATTTTATTTAAGTAAAGGCTTTTCCCATTTTAAATAAACACAAAAACTTATTTATTTATTTTTAAAAATAAGCTTTCCAAGTATTCTATATTCTCAATTAAAACCTACTAAAGAGTTTTGGTTTTATTTTAGATTTCAAAATAAAGTTTTTAATAAAACAAATCTTATTTGATTTAATAACTAAAGTCCATTTTATTTAATTGTTAATGGACCCTAAAATAAAATGTTATTTTATTTTAAACAAGTTTTCGAAGTATCTTTTATTTTCAAATAAAACCTACTGTTTTTGGTTTCGATAATATTTAGTTTTCAAATGGAGATGTATTAAATAAATCAAAACCTATTTGAATTAATAATTAAGGTCTATTTTATTTAATTATTAAATAGATCCTAACAATATTAAAAATATTATTTTATTTTGGGATTTTGGTTTTTGTTGTTGTTAAACAGAACCAAAACTTATTACAAGTGTGGTGATTGTTTGAATTGTTTAAATGTTTATCTTGTTGTTTGAATTGTGAATTGAATTTCAAATCAGTAAATAGAAATGGAAAAGGAAAAGATTCTGTACAAAAAAAAAGAAACAACAGCAGCCCAACAAGCCCAACTCGCAGCCCACCTCCTCTTTTCCCCTGAAGCGTTTTCCCTCACTCGCGAAACGACCCGCACAGTCACTGAACACTGGCCCCCACCTCCACTCCCTTTCTTTCACTGCCAAGCGGACCCCACCCCTCCAGCTCACCGTCTTCAACCCCCCGACCGGTTCTTCTCTCGTCTCTGCCACTGATTTTGCGTCGTCAATTCGCCTTAATGCCGCGATTAAACCTCGCAGTGATCACGCGTGATAAATCCCCTCTTACTCCTCTTCCATTCCCCCCAAACACCACGCCTCGAGAGCCACCAGGCTGTCTCAAATTTCTCTTGCACCGCCGCCGTCTCCGACGAGGTTCTCGGCCAATTCTGGCAGCACCACATCGCCCCCTGCCTCCCCGACCAAGCTCACATCCTCCCCAAGCCCTGGCGCATCTCTCTGCATTCCCAGCTCGCTCGCGCGTGCCTCACAGCGCCGGCAACGACCTCAACTGACAGCACTGCCGTCTGCAGACAACTCCGGTGAGTCACATCGCCTGAACCCGTGCGCTCCTTGACCAGAGCCTCACACCATTTTATTCGCCTGTGCCTTGTGATCATCCAGGTACTCGCCAACTAGTCGCGCAGGACCCATAGCTTCGCCCCCGTCGACGTTTGACCGCACCGAGGCCCAGATCAACTCCGGTGAGCAATTAAAGACGAACCCGCGCGCCCCTCGACGAGCTGCCACAACGTTGAGCATCATCAGGCTTCGGCGATTCTGGTGAGCTACCCCTCTTCTCCCCTTGCCTCCTGAATCACCGGCGACCGCTTCGTCTGAGCGCGCCGCCACCAACCACCGCCGCCAGCGCCGCCACTTTGTGGTCAAATAGATCAGAGCCATTCGTTTTAGATCGGACGCGTAGGAACAAGTGACTTAAACGAAAGGGTATGCGATGATCTGAGCCGCACATGCCCCTTTTAATCCTATGGTCTGTATCGCTCGATCCACACGAATCGGTACCGCCCAATAAGAAACAGCCACGTGGCATGTAGTTGATTTAAAAGACAGATTTGATCTATTAGATTTCCAATTTTGTAATTTGCACAACTTTTAAACCACATGTCCAAATTTTGCAAACTTTATATCATTGGAATCAGTGGAACAAGCCCTAGCCAACCATGCCTTTTGTTTAGCAAAAAGCTTCTGGAAAAATGGTTGTTTTTGCAGAAACATTTGTATGCTTGTTAAGAATGTAAAAATTGTATAAAAATGAATTTGGGGATAAAATCTTTGGAAAATGTTGTGTTTTGAACCTACTGACCATAGGAAACACTTTGTGTATTCAAAAATGTATTTCGTGAAACAAAAGAATGATTCTTTGAAATAAAACCATTTCTAATCAAATAGAAATGTGGTTTATTTATTAAAAATGATTTTGGTAGAAAACCTTTGGAAAATGTTTTGTTTTAAACTCTCTGACCCCAAACACCAAGTTTTATGGTTTGAAAATGTATTTGGTGAACCCTATAGGTTAAAGCCTTAGTAAAAATACTTCTACACCACATAAAATGATACTTTGTTTTGAAAATGGCTTAGGAAATGAAACCTTTTGCAAATGACTTTGCCACTTTATAAAATGACCATTAGGTGTTTTCAAATGTTTATGACCCATTAGGAACCACTTTTTCAAACAAAACAAAACAAAACTTGGCATGTTTGCATGCATTACCTTGACTTTGTTATTTTATGTGTTGTTTTGCTTGATTGGTAGATTGAGTTTGTGCCTTGCTTGATTGATTTGTAGTGACTTGAAGAGTGTGATTGTTGCAAGGACAAGGAGTGAACCCATACTCTACCAAAAAGGCAAGTGGTGCTTCATACTTTTTGTCCCATTACTTTCACTATGCATTAGTGATTTTCTCTAAGTAAAACTTGCATGGAATTTTGCTAAGTATAAACCTTGCTATAGGAAACCTAGTAGATGAAACCTTAGTGGAAATCTTCCTAAGTTAAGATTCCTATTACTATCAAACTTAGCCTAGCTAATAGAAAACATGGGTGGAATATATATTCACACTATGGAAAAATTCCTAAGTCTGAGGACTTGTGTTTTGTTTAATAAAACAACTAAGTTAATAAATCACCTGGGTGGAATGGTAATTGCTTGGTGGATTTTGGTTGAGTGGTTCACAAGGCCCATGTCTATGGTTGACCTTGTGTATCTCACTTGTGGATGGCCACCCAGGAACAAAGAGATTTGAGATGTCAAATGTTGAGAAGCTTCAAGTGCAACCACTTGGCATTATGGGCTCTGCCTGGATCATATAGGTTGCAAGAACTTAGCCATATGGACAGTGGGTGGTAGAGTTTGATAGGTTGGAGCGCGTCCATTTTGGTCTAAGGGAAGGCTTCTGAAAGATCTTGTCTTGGGAAACCAAGTCTTGTGGGGAAAGTGCACCACCTCTGCAGAGTGTAAAATCTAAGTACTTAGCCATGTCCCTGGTAAAGGACAATTTGAGCATCAAGACATGGAAGCAATCAAGAATCTCATCATTCAAATTTCTAAGATAAAAACTTGTGGTTGAACAAGGGTTAAAGGATCTTCAATCTTTGATTGAGAAAAATGATTTTGTCAAAGCAAAAACTTAGTATTTTCAGATGTTATGGAAATATCTATTTTGAGCAATGCAAGCCTCAACTCCACTTAGCCAAATGCATATAGATGATAGACTCCACTATACTACCATAGTATCACTTGCCAATACAATTCAAATGTATTGACCCTTGTGGCTGTAACTTGTAATGTTGCAGGTTTGATTGATTTTAGTGAAGATTGATTGATTAGGATTACAAAGTCTACAACCAACATCTACCTGTGGCACTTTGAAGATGAAGGACCCCATGACTATAATTATTCCGCTGCAATGTAATGTAATAGCCAAATGAGTTATGTATGATGTAACAAAATTATGTTATTCCTGGTTATAAAGTTATATTATGACCTTTGTTTCTTGATATTACATCTTAACTGTGGATGCTAGCTATTGATCCAGGGACTAGCATTGTAAACACAGGGGACTCCACCTTATATTGTTTAAAGGTTGGGACACTCCCTTTACAGTCAACGACTATAGTGTACTACATCATGCAGTGGCATGTTGGGTCACCGCATTCCTCCATAACACCGAGGACAAAAGGGTTTGTCGCTTGATACGTGAAGTTTCTTGAAAAAGGAATTTTTTGAAAAAGTTCAGTGGGAGGACACTAGAACTTTGATAAGGTTAACAAACCTTAGCTATATGTGCTAAGTTACGCAGCACCGGAAAATTTTCTGGAGGCAGCCACAATGCTCATGGATCATGTGCCTCAAAGGTTGCGGTCAGAGAGTTCTAAGTTCCTATTGAACCATGTAGGTCGGATAAACAATCAAATGCTAAGATTTGAGAGTAAATCATTGTTGTTTGACAATGATGAACCGACTACATGCAAAGAAAGCGATGATGAGTCCTGACTCCGTTAAATAGCTTAAAGCCATAAAATCCGTGATAGTTCCATACACGAAAAATCAAGTTTTTGAACTTGGAAGACCCTCCGGAAAGGTGTAAAAACCTATTAGTCGTATTTGGGTCTACAAAGAAACAGACATGGATGTTTCACATCTATGAAATAGTTGACATGTCGGTAAAGTTTTTATGACAATGTTCAAGGAGTTGACTATGACAAGCTTTGATCTTTCATAGCGATATTTAGTCTGGACGGAATAAAATAGCAACCACTACATATAATTTGGTATCTGGTAGATTAATAAACAAAACAAAGTTCTTCTAAACAAATGGTTACCTAGGATGTGTGCATGACATGATCCAAAGGGTTTTGTTAATTCAAAGGATGCTAAAAGGGCGTGCAAACTTCAATGGTTGAAGTAAGCATCGCGGAGTTGGAATCTTCATCGTTATGAAACTGTTAAAGGAGTTTTCATCTAGAGACGATGAAGATGCCTGCATTTGCAAGAAATTAAGTGGGAGCGATGAGACATATTTCTAATACATTATGTGGATGACATCTTGTTGTTTAGAAATGATGTATCTTTTATTGATAAAAGTTAAGAATTTCATTTAGATGAAAGACTTAGGCAAAACCTGAATATTAAGCA
This sequence comes from Avena sativa, assembly GCA_916181665.1. Taxonomy (NCBI): domain Eukaryota; kingdom Viridiplantae; phylum Streptophyta; class Magnoliopsida; order Poales; family Poaceae; genus Avena; species Avena sativa. The sequence goes on from OV702279.1 coordinate 327,976,860, forward strand.
TGAATGTCTATATGGATAGACTATGACGCTAATATGGTTGTGCCAAACGTACATATATGAGATATTGAAGAAGTTCAATATGAAAACGACGAGAAAAAGGTTCTTGTCGCATGGAAAAGAATTGAATCAAGATTCAAGTGTATTGACACTTGATAAGTGAAACAAGATTCAAGTGCTTTGACACTTGATGAGTGAAATCACAAGAATGTTTTGATCAATCATACCATGATATGTACACATCTAGATATGTCCTATGCTCTAAGTGTTATGAGCATATACCAGAATGAATCATAAAATGATCATTGGACGATAGTGAGGATATTCTTATGATCTTTTGGAAGAACTAAGAATATATTTGTGTAGAGGTGACAAATAATTACAAATAGTTCATTGTAAAGAGTTACATTGATAATAGTTTTGTCACAAGATACAAATTAAGTTTATCTCAATTTAAACAATGGGTGGCACAATGAAATGGAAAGAAGTTTCCATGAAGGATTTGGATGAATTCCAAAGTTAAGACATTGTGACGGATACTACAACAAAAGGCTAAGTATATGACTGCTATAGTAGCAGCAAAGGAGGGCATTTGTGTCAATTAGTTTGTTATCAAGCTAAGGTGTGGTTCACAACGGGCTAACACTAAAGATATATTGTACGACAATAGTATCGACATGTTTTAACCCCAAGGAACTAAAGGTCTCACCAAAAGACCAAATTTATACAATGCCATCTCATTGGAGAATGAGTGATGCGTGAAGACGCAAAGACATGCAAATACACACGGACCTGAAAGCTTCAGATCCGGAGATTATGTTAACCACTTGCAATCGCGTATATGGAACACCAGAAAGCCATAGGTGTTCAATATGCAAAGTTTTCAAACTAGATTATTGTCTCTAGTGCAAGTGGTAGACTGAAGCCGAGAGACAATAATAAAGTGGTTATTATCGTATTCCTTATTTATGATAAATGATTATTTTGCATCCTATAATTGTATTAATAGGGAAATGTTAATACATGTGTGTTTAGTAAAGAAATGGAAAGTTCCTAGTTATGCCTCTCTCATAAACTAGCTCGATGATTAACAAGATGATCAAAGGTTTCCTGATGATGGACATTGGATGTTGTTAATAATGAGGTCAGAACATTGTTGGAATGATGTGATGAACATTCATCCGAAGTATAGCATTATGATCAAGGTCATTGTGTTTATATTACTATAACATCATATGAAGTAATCTTAGTCCTTAGACCATGCGATCATGTTAATCACTAACACCGGAAGAGTATATTGTTAACATCAAACGTCACACCGTAACAGGGTGACTATAAAGATGGGTTCAATGCTACGAAAGTGTTATGTTGAGGCTCATGGATCAAGAGTGGAATGTATCCATCCCGATTACGGAGAGATATACTCTGGGCCCTCTCGGTGATATCACATTAGTTAGCTTGCAAGCAAGTGATTTGATCACTAGAATGTTATATCACGGGAAAGAGAAAAGAGTACATGTCGGTAACAAGATCAAACTAGGTATGGAGATACCGATGATCGAATCTCAGAAATGTAATATATCATGAGACAAAGGGATTGAGTTACATGCGTATAAGGTTCACACGATCAAAGAAGTCATCGTTGAATATGTGGGAGTCAGTACGGATCTCCAGGTCCTACTACTGATTATTGATCGGAGAGGGGTCTTGATCATGTCTACATTATTCGTGAACCGTAGGGTGACACACTTAAGGGATACTAACACCATTTGGAGCAAATAATATGCCAGAGAAAGAAGAAAAGAAAGCGCAGGAATTTATTTCACTAGACACCAAAACTGTTTTGGTTGAAATTGGTGAAACTGGTTCTGCATGTGAAATTGAATACTAGCAAGGGGTTTTATGTGAATGTTTGTTAATTAAAGTAATTAAAAAAATTCTGAATAAATAAATAAAAGAGTTTTATTTAAATGAGAGCTTGCATTAAATTTGGTGGAAATTTAATACATGTGAGTGGAATTTTGAGTGGAGGCTCTTTTATGGGAGTGGAGGCTTTTCATTTTGAGTGGGAGCTCCACCCGCATGAATGTGGAAGAGGTGGGTGCAGCCACCATGGCTGGGCGCCATGCCCCTTGGGGTGCCCCCTCTCCCTATAAAAGGCCCCCCTCTCCTCCTCTCAAAGTACACCTCCTCGCGAAGGATCTCTCTCCCCCCTTTAGAATTCCCCCATGGTCTCGGATCAGCGAGATACATGTTCCTGGTGGATTTTTCTAGAAGGGTTTGTTGCTTCCGCTGCTTTGCTGGAGTGAGGGCGTGGAGGTTGTCGGGGTACCCGGACGTGTGTGCGATCACGTATGCACCACTCCTTTGCGCTGCTGGACCGGATGGACTTCTTCTCGATCTTGATATCGGCAAGCGTTCGACTACATCATTGTCGGGATATGACCCCGGGTACCCCAGAGTTGGGTTATCAATAAGTCAATAAGAGACATGTATGATAATAAACGGAGAGTTGATACGAGTATTAGCATTAAATAGAAAAATATACAAGGAATAAAGGTCTTTGGCTCGAGTTAGGCTTAATTCGGCCTCAGGACACACTACCTGGGCCGGCCTAGTTCGGCCTGTGCCGAATTAAACAGTAATTCGGCCAAGCGGGCCACATTCCCCTCACCCACGTGGGCCAGCCGAGGTACATTCGGTCCACCGCGGCCCACCTCCAGTCGATGCTCCCTCCTTTCCAGCGCCACTCCCGCCGAGTCCCTCGACACAGGAAAAACCTCACGCACCACCCCGCCTGACCAGCGTCACCCGGGTGGGCCGACTAAGCACAAGTTCGGCCCACCATGGGGTTCATCTCCAGCCACGCCAGCTGCGCATCCCGGATGGGCCGGCAGAGACGTTACTCGGCCCACTGCGAGAGACCACCAGGCGGCTGAAGCAGATTGACCCGGCTGGGCCTTACCCAGTTTTCCCAGGCCGACGCATGAAGACCCCGGCTGGGCTCCAGGGGCCCAGATGAAGCTTATGACCCGGCTGGGCCATGGTTGACTCGGCTGAGACAGAGTTTGACCTGGTTTGGGCCCTAATGCTCCTAGGCCGAATTAACCTCCTGTCAGGCCGAATTACTAATGGCCCAGGGGTGCCTGGGCCGAGTTATAAAGCTCCAGACGCCCTCTTATTTATTCCAGGATGCAGTCTCAACAACTACGTCGACATACGATCAAGTAAAGTCAAGATCTTCATGTCAGGTGCCAGTCTTGGGACCCATCATTCAGACTAGCACATGGGCACAAGGAATATGCCTTTGGCATCAAGGAGATGCTAGAGAATATGCCCTGGCATCTCCAAAGATGCCAAGGCATATGCTGAGCATCAAAGAAGATTCCAAGAATATGCTACAAAGATGCCAAGCGTGGAGAACAAGTCTTGTGCCCTGGGCTCCCCTTTATAAGGAGCACCAGGGGGATCGTTCACAAAGAGGCCCCGAAGGTCTCCTCCCCTCTCTGCTCACTAGGAGATCTCCTTCTTCCTCTTCCTCCACTCTCATAGAGAGCTTAGATAGAAGCATAGGGGAAACAACTCAAGGAGCATGATTGTAGCCACAAGTATGGCAAGATTATAAGGGATTAGATGTATAGAACGAGATGTTATCTCAAGTTGAGAGCTTCAATCCAATATACATTGTATTTCTCTTTGTTCATATGAGTGCGGTCTTCACCGCATCATCCCTCCCCGGATTCCTCCACGTCCATCGGCCCCAACTTTAGCCTACCCATGGCATATGCCGTGATACCACCACGACATTTGGCGCCCACCGTGGGGCCTTCTAGTGGCGTTGGTTGGGTTTCCATCCGGACGGGAGCATCTTCGTCAACTTCTTCCTCATAAGGCTCATTCAGCTTCACCAAGTCAACAGAGAACAAAGAGGTAAGCGTAGAGGCTCACCAAGTCTGACCCATCAAAGCTGGTAAGACTCAGCACGAAGGACTCAAGCACTACTCCAAGCTTACTGTAAGTACTTCTCCATGTATGCTGTAGGTGCCAGGTAACTCAGCCACCTACACTCAATCCTTCATCCCAGGGAGAAAATAACTTAACCCGGGGACTAGTCAGCTTATCCGTAGAGTCACCTTTGGATTAAGAGAGCATTATGTTGATTTAGATCTATACTCCAGCCAGCTTATTTATAACTCGGCCATAAGTTGAATCATCTTATTTGTGATTCAGATAGATTTTGAGTTAGTTAGTTTATGTTTTGAGTTATCCTATAACTCAGCTCCCCAGCCAGCTTATTTTTAACTCGGACAGAAGTTGAGTCAGCTTATTTATGATCCAGGTAGAATTTGAGTCAGCTTACTTATGATTCGGATATAGTTTGAGTCATTTTGTTTATGCTTCGAATTAACCTTTAACTCAGCTCAGTAGATTGTCTCTGATTCGGACTAACATTTGATTCAGCTTGACAGGGTATATTATAATTCGGATTGGTATTCAGACTCGGCGTACTAATCATATCTCTGATTCAGGCCGAAGCTTTATTTAGTTCACCAGATTGCCAGGTTATGTTATGACTCGGATTGATATCTCACCATCTTGCCAGGTTATCCCATATCACGAATGACTGTTGGCCAGCTCATCACATCTCCAATCTATATCTCATATCTACATCTCGAATCAGATCTCTCAGCGGTTAGCCCAATTATCATATCCCAAAGCTTAATCTCGGATCCATATCTCGGATCCATATCAAAGGCAAATTATCGTCATCACGCCAAATCTAGCTATATCACGGCAAACGAGTAACTCGGATTTGGGATGAGATAACTCGGATTTGAGTCAGATGACTCAGATTTGACATATAAGTCAATTTTGAGTAAAGTAACTCGGATTTGGGATGAGTTAACTCGGATTTGAGTCAGATGACTCAGATTTGACATATAAGTCAATTTTGAGTAAAGTAACTCGGATTTGGGATGAGTTAGCTCGGATTTGAGTCAGATGACTCAGATTTGACATATAAGTCAATTTTGAGTAAAGTAACTCGGATTTGGGATGAGTTAACTCGGATTTGAGTCAGATGACTCAGATTTGACATATAAGTCAATTTTGAGTAAAGTAACTCGGATTTGGGATGAGTTAACTCGGATTTGAGTAATATAACTCGGATTTGAGTCAGATGACTCATACTTAAGACATAAAGTCAATTTTGAGTAAAGTAACTCGGATTTGGAATCAGATGACTCAGATAAGAACTTACCAAAAGAGGTTAAAAGACCAGTGCCCAAGAAGGCCAGAACTCGTAACTTACCCAAAGAGGTTAAAAGAGCAGTGCCCAAGAAGGCCAGAACTCATAACTTACCAAAAGAGGTTAAAAGAGCAGTGCCCAACAAGGCCAGAACTCATAACTTACCAAAAGAGGTTAAAAGAGCAGTGCCCAAGAAGGCTAGAACTCGCAACTTACCCAAAGAGGTTAAAAGAGCAGTGCCCAAGAAGGCCAGAACTCATAACTTACCAAAAGAGGTTAAAAGAGCAGTGCCCAAGAAGGCCAGAACTCGCAACTTACCCAAAGAGGTTAAAAGAGCAGTGCCCAAGAAGGCCAGAACTCATAACTTACCAAAAGAGGTTAAAAGAGCCGTGCCCAAGAAGGCCAGAACTCATAACTTACCCAAAGAGGTTAAAAGAGCAGTGCCCAAGAAGGCCAGAACTCATAACTTACCCAAAGAAGTTAAAAGAGCAAGGCCAAAGAAGGCAGGAACTCGTAACTTACCCAATGAGGTTAAAAGAGCAATGCCCAAAAAGGCAAGAGCTCATAACTTACCCAGAGGGGTTATGACGAGTGCTCATAAAGGCCAGAAGTCTAGAAACTTACCCGAAGGGGTTATGACCAGTGCCCATGAAGGCCAGAAGTCTAGGAAGCCCAAGAAGGCGAGAAGTCGAAAAACTTGCCCAGAGAGGTTATGAGCAGCGCCCAAGAAGGACAAAGTCACAAACTTGCCCAAAAACATTATGCGACCAAGAAATATATGACAAAGAAGTTGTATGTTAGAAAACAACTCTGGGAATATTTAAATATAAAGCCTATGCACGACTCAACGAGTCCCGCATAGCCTCGGGGACTAATGTCGGGGATATGACCCCGGGTACCCCAGAGTTGGGTTATCAATAAGTCAATAAGATACATGTATGATAATAAAAGGAGAGTTGATACGAGTATTAGCATTAAATAGAAAAATATACAAGGAATAAAGGTCTTTGGCCCGAGTTAGGCTTAATTCGGCCTCAGGACACACTACCTGGGCCAGCTAGTTCAGCCTGTGCCGAATTAAACAGTAATTCGGCCAAGCGGGCCACATTCCCCTCACCCACGTGGGCCAGCCGAGGTACATTCGGTCCACCGTGGCCCACCTCCAGTCGATGCTCCCTCCTTTCCAGCGCCACTCCCGCCGAGTCCCTCGACACAGGAAAAACCTCACGCACCACCCCGCCTGACCAGCGTCACCCGGGTGGGCCGACTAAGCACAAGTTTGGCCCACCACGGGGTTCATCTCCAGCCACGCCACCTGCGCATCCCGGATGGGCCGGCAGAGACGTTACTCGGCCCACTGCGAGAGACCACCAGGCGGCTGAAGCAGATTGACCCGGCTGGGCCTTACCCAGTTTTCCCAGGCCGACGCATGAAGACCCCGGCTGGGCTCCAGGGGCCCAGATGAAGCTTATGACCCGGCTAGGACATGGTTGACTCGGTTGAGACAGAGTTTGACCTGGTTTGGGCCCTAATGCTCCTAGGACGATTTAACCTCCTTCCAGGCCGAATTACCAATGGCCCAGGGGTGCCTGGGCCGAGTTATAAAGCTCCAGACGCCCTCTTATTTATTCCAGGATGCAGTCTCAACAACTACGTCGACATACGATCAAGTAAAGTCAAGATCTTCATGTCAGGTGCCAGTCTTGGGACCCATCATTCAGACTAGCACATGGGCACAAGGAATATGCCTTTGGCATCAAGGAGATGCTAGAGAATATGCCCTGGCATCTCCAAAGATGCCAAGGCATATGCTGAGCATCAAAGAAGATTCCAAGAATATGCTACAAAGATGCCAAGCGTGGAGAACAAGTCTTGTGCCCTGGGCTCCCCTTTATAAGGAGCACCAGGGGGATCGTTCACAGAGAGGCCCCGAAGGGCTCCTCCCCTCTCTGCTCACTAGGATCTCTCCTTCTTCCTCTTCCTCCACTCTCATAGAGAGCTTAGATAGAAGCATAGGGGAAACAGCTCAAGGAGCATGATTGTAGCCACAAGTATGGCAAGATTATAAGGGATTAGATGTATAGAACGAGATGTTATCTCAACTTGAGAGCTTCAATCCAATATACATTGTATTTCTCTTTGTTCATATGAGTGCGGTCTTCACCGCATCATCCCTCCCCGGATTCCTCCACGTCCATCGGCCCCAACTTTAGCCTACCCATGGCATATGCCGTGATACCACCACGACAATCATCCACGAGTACAACCTCTTTAACACTATTCGGTCTTCGAGGGTATGTACTCTATGGATGTATATCCACCCGTTGCTTGTATCTAGTAGATAGATCTTGGTACATAGTTGTTCCCATCATAGGATTTTTTTTTTGTTTTCTATGTTGCGAACCCTACACCGGCGCCATTGTCTTCCGGGATGCGGGGCACTCAGCACCGACGCAAGGGGTTGCTTGCCCGTTGTTGACGCCTTCCTGGTATCCTTGGTAGCCATTCCCGCTGACCTCACCATGGCGGTGTTGCCCAACCACTTCCACGGCATCGGAGGCGTTGCCGGGGTCGAATCTGGCGCGGTTTCACCGGCAGAAAGCTTCGGCGGGCATGCGGAATGGAACTCCGGTGCCATTTCGGCTGGGGGAGGGGAGAAATGTGGGGATGCCGACGACTGGCGGTGGAATTAGGCGGGAGGGTCAGGTTTTTAACGGGAAGGAGAGTTTTAGTCCGTGAGGTTGGCGCCGAGGAAATATGAGAGCCATGGGGGAGATTTTAGGGGCCGGACCAAAAAAATTCTCCTCTAATGGCCGAAAGGGGATTGGTTCGGTGCGTACCCAGCCATTAGCGGCTAAAATAAAGTCCTCTAACCAATTAAAGGGGATCGGTTAGAGTTGCTCTTAGAGCAACTCTAGCGGATACCCTACTTATGCAACGCGTAGAACATTAGTAGAGAGGAATGTATTTGTGTTTTACAATTCACGGTTCGTTCGTAAAGAATAGAAACACTACTTGAAATTGTATTATCTAAAATTTTGCACTCACGAAAAAATTTGACGAACTGGTGTTCATACATAATTATACATATTGAACCAAATCAAAATACTAAAACTGAAATTAAACTAGCCTATTACATAGGGCAACACTGCCGCTAACCCTAATTGCAAAATCAAGCTCTGGGTGGCCTCGCCGGAGCTCCTAGGCGCGGTATCATCAGGGCCTCTTCTCGCAGCGAGGTGCTTAGTCATTGTCGAGGTCATTGAGTGATGTCTACGCACTTCTATTCTTGTAGACAGTTGTTGGGCCTCCAAGTGTAGAGGTTTGTAGAACAGCAACAAGTTTTCCTTAAGTGGATTACCCAAGGTTTATCGAACTCAGGGAGGATGTGGTCAAAGGTATTCCCTCTCAAGCAACCCTGCAATCAAGATATAAGAAGTCTCTTGTGTCCCCAACACACCTAATACACTTGTCAGGTGTATAGGTGCACTAGTTCGGCGAAGAGATAGTAAAATACAAGTGGTAACGGTGCCAGAAAATAGCTTCTGACTTGTTGTTGACGTGGGGGTAACGGTTGCAGAAAATAGCTGATGTCATGGAGGAACAGACTAAAGGCAAACTGAAGGAAGCAATCAACATGCAATAGATCTAGTAGAAAATGGTGTTTCAATGTTTAGAAACAAGGCCTAGGTATCATACTTTCACTAGTGAACACTCTCTCATATAAATATCCTCTCTTCATGATACTACTCTTAACTACTCTCCGGTTGGACACTCTAATCCACGGTAGGGACTTCCCCAATCTAGATAACCCCACACTGTCACCTTGAGCGCTAGATGGTTCCAACAAACACCACAATTTCATAGAGACATCCAACTCCAAATATAACTCATAAAAAATATTCAATCTAGCCAAAGTTCCACACACGGTATGCACGCCGTCACTTTCACACACGTGGGGAAAAGCATAGATCTATTAAAGCACAAAGAGTATTTATGTAGACTCAAACCTAAGTGCCACCATGGCGTGCACGCTGTCACTTTCACACACATGGGGAGAGCAGAGATCTAATGAAGCACTTGAGTGGCAAGGTAGATCTACTTGATTATAAAGCTCATGGCCATAAGATCATACATATAGAGAGAGATGAACACATAGCTACCGGTAGATCCCTTAGCCTCGAGGAAGAACTACTCCCTCCTCATCATGGGAATCAACAACGGTGATGAAGATGGCGATGGAGATGGCTCCGGGGGCACTTCCCTGTCCCGGCAGGGTGCCGGAACAGAGACTTTCTATCCCCCGAATCTCCCCTTTGGTGGCAGCGACACTACAGAGGTTTTCGTGGATTTCTTCTGGATTCTTTAGGGTTTTCTCATCGGTAGGCTCTTATAGGCGCAATAATCAAGGTCGGTGGGGGTCCAGGGGGCCCACACCCCCTCCAGGCGCCTCCAGGGCTTGCCCGCGCCTAGGAGGGTGCGGCCACCCTGTGGCCCCCCTCCGGCTCCGCTTCGTGGTTCCGTGTTGCTCTGGGAAAATAATAACTATGGATTTTGTCCCGTCCAATTCCGAGAATATTGATTTTCTGCCTTTCTGGAACCAAAAACAAAAGAAAACAGGCAACTGGCACCGTGGCATATGTTGAATAGGTTAGTTCCAGAAAAGATATAAATATACCTCAAAGTGTAGACAAAACATAACCAAGTTGATACTAAACAAGCATGGAACATCAAGAATTATAGATACGTTTCCGACGTATCAAGCATCCCCAAGCTTAACTCCTGCTCATCCTCGAGTAGGTAAGTGATAAAAAGAATAATTTTTGAGGTTACATGCACCTTCACAATGAAGATCAAACCATTTGCAAGCATTGAAAGCTGGGATCAAAGACTCTAAACATGTGCATGAAAGATGGAGTTCTAATAATAAGACAAAGTAACTATGCATGCAACATGAAAGGATACAAACAAATATCATGAATAACATGCATTGAAAAATGTTTGTTTGTTTCACATACAAAAAACATGGCATAGTGGCATTCAGCTTGTCCCTCATAGAGTAGCAAATAGATGCATAGGACACCTTCAAAGTTCACAAGGGTGACTAGAAACAAATAGCAGAAGAACAAGTAATATCACAATATGCATCAATTAATAAGCTTTGGAACATTGGACACAGATCTATGCTCTCTTAATGGTGCCTAAAGGTAGAAGGTGGAGACTCAATAATGGTGGAAGAAAGACCTATTTTTGTAAAGGAAGCAGGGATTACAAGTTTCAAAAAGAGCTTCCAAAAATTATGGTACTTGTTAGCTTTTAGCCCTCATTTCCCCCATCATAAGCATCTTGAAGTGGTTAAGGTTAAAGTGGCAAAGATGGAGTATATGCTTGACGAAGTATAAGTTGGCAATCTCAAGTCCCTTGAATACGAGGGCCACACCTCATGCATACTCAACTTTGGGTCCAGGTAAGTTCTTGTCACTGTAAGTATTTGCATATCATTGAGAACCTCCAACGGGGTACCCCTTGCACATGGTACAGGAGCTTTCCCATAACCAAAATGACAAGGCAAGCAGACAATGAGCATCTTAGTAATCTTTTTATTTACCATATGCATAGATTTTTATTGAGGATGCTTCATAGATAGCTCACTATGGTGATGCCGCAAGTTTCCACCATGATTAGGCATGGCTTAGGCTAGCGGTCCAGTCATTTCTCTAACACAGAATACAAACTCCATGGACTTACAAGTTCCCTCTTTATTTCACACCGGTGACATCCATAGACAAAAGAACATGATATCAACTAAGTACAAAGTACAAGTGCAATGTTGAAAGTGTTCCCCGTGACAGCACGGTTCTGCTAATTCTAACGTATAAGTGCAAGCATATACAACAAAGTTGTCACAATGGTTTAAGTTTATTAGGGGCAAAGAATATAAAGTGTGCCATCAAGTTCGTGAGGGATTTAATCACTAAGTTTTCACATAACAAAATAGTTTTTAATTGGAAGATAGCTAAAAACAAGAATATACTTGGAATGGTGTAACACACCATGCATAGGAGTTTATAGTGGACACTTTGGAATAACTTGGTTTCTTGGGAGTTGGAAGCATGAGTAGAGCTTACTCATACAAGTGGAGGCTAGCAAAAGACTGGGAGCAACCAACTAAGAGAGCAATAATGGCCATAATCATGCAGAGCAACAAAGCATTACTAATCAAAGCATAGGGTGGTACTACAAGTCAAGTACTAAATGATCATAGAGGATATGGTGACTTGTTCATAGTATTAACATGGTGTGAGCATGTGCCAAGTCAACCCAAACAAAGCATCAAAGGAGAATACCACAATACTATGCTTTTGCATGCTAAAACAACGCATAATTTCTTTAAGGCACACTAAGCAATCCCAATTGTTTGGAACAAGACATGCTACAGTAATAATCACTAAGCATAAGGTCAAAACAACATCTAGCATGACATGATAAAGTCTAAGCCACAGTCAAAACAAGCTCCCTTTTGTACCACTATAAGCATGAAACTTTCTACTCTTTTCCAACACCAAACAACTTATTTGAAACAACTCACAAGATAATAATCAATAAATATCAGTGAGCTTGTCTCATAGATCCACAAAGAAGAACAAAAAAGTTCTAAGCTGAAAGCACAGGAAAACTAAGGCTGAATGCAGTGCTAGCAAAAGTAAACACTCACAAAACAATAAAAATGAAAACTAGAGTGTTCTAGGCAATGAAAACAGAGTGTGTCTCTCTCCAAAAGAAGTGTGGTGTAACCAACCAACTTACTCAATCAAACTAAAACCAAAAATGAAAACTAAGACGCTCTAAGAACAACACAACAGTGCATGAAGCAATAAAAACAAAGTGTCTAGAAAGACCTAAGATTTTTATTGATGAAGAAGGGGATGCCTTGGGCATCCCCAAGTTTTGACGCTTGTACCTCTTGAATATTTCTTGGGGTGACATGGGGTGGCATCCCCAAACTTGAGCTTTTGTCCATTCTTCATCTTATTACATCATTCTTTCTCTACACCTGCAAATTTTCCTTCATACAAAACTTCACACAATCTTCATTAGCAACATTAGCTTATTCAAAAGATATTAGACCTCTGGAAAAGCTTTAGAACAGCAAGGATTTTCACTAAAAACACAAGCTACTGTAGTAACTCCTTCAAAAATCTCAATTCACCTAAAGAGACTCAAAAAGGAATCAATAACAAGCAAATGCAAATAATGACAGAAATCTGTCAAAACAGACCAACAAGTAGAAACCGATTTTTTCGAACATCTTCTGTTGCTCAAATAAAAACGTGTTGAACTAACTAAAGTTATCTAACATACTGGGGGATTTATTCGTAAATTTTCAGCTCAATCCAATTTACAGAGACTCCTCACGAATTTTTATGGTGGAGGACAGAAATCTGTTTCGGGACAGCAACTCCCCAAATCTTACTTCCCTCTCATTAGAGGTTATTCTTGGGGGAAAAAGCAAACAAAAAGGATAAGGAGAGCTCATTACTGAAGAAATAACTTCCAAGACTCAAGAAAACTCTTGGGTTATCTCCCAACAAGTACTTTTCTTTAACACCTTTAAGTTAGGCTTGATAGTTTGAGAAGATGCTCACATAACAAATATGATTTGAAGTAAAAGAGAGCATCAAGAAGCAAATTAAGAAAATATTTAAGTCTAACCCACTTCCTATGCATAGGAATCTTGTAAAGAAACAAGTCATGTAAGCACAAAGCACCAAGCATAGGAAAGCAAAACAAGTGCAACTTCAAGATTTTCAACATAAAGAGGGGAAACTTAATATTTTTGAGATACATAAAACCATGTTTCCCTCTCTCATAATAACTTTCAGTAGCATCATGAATAAAATTGACAATATAACTTTCACATAAAACATTCTTATCATGAGCCACATGCATAAAATAATTATTACTCTCCACATAAGCATAGTCTTTCTTATTAATTGTAGTGGGAGAAAATTCAACAAAATAGCTATCACTATCATTCTCATCACCATAATCATAAAATATAGGAGGCATGTAAATCACAATAAATTTTCTCCTCAATAGTAGGTGGACTGAAAATATCATACTCATCGTTGTAATCATCATATATTGGAGGTTTGGTATCATCAAAGTAATTTTTCTCCCCCGTGCTTGGGGGACTAAAAAGATCATTTTCATCAAAACTAGCTTCCCAAGCTTCGACTTTTCCATAGCATTAGCAATAATGGTGTCCAAAGAATTCATACTAATAACATTGCTATTAGCATGCAAATAAAGTTCCATAGGTTTTTTAATTTTCTCTTCAAACACTTCATGTCCTAACTCAAGATAAATACTATAAAGCTCTCTAATTTTGTTGTTGTTTTCCATTAAGCCTAACTAGTGAAAACAAGAAACAAAAGACAAAACTGCAGAATCTAAAGGAAATAACTTCGAGCACTCACACCGACGGATGTGAGTACCTTTTACCTTACCTCCCCGGCAACGGCGCCAGAAAAGACTTTGATGGAGCTTGACATGGAAGAAAGGTAAAAGCCCAAAACCTCCCCGACAATGGCGCCAGAAAAGAGCTTGTTGTCTACGCACTTCTATTCTTGTAGACAGTTGTTGGGCCTCCAAGTGTAGAGGTTTGTAGAACAGCAACAAGTTTCCCTTAAGTGGATTACCCAAGGTTTATTGAACTCAGGGAGGAAGTGGTCTAAGGTATTCCCTCTCAAGTAACCCTGCAATCAAGATACAAGAAGTCTCTTGTGTCCCCAACACACCTAATACACTTGTCAGGTGTATAGGTGCACAAGTTCGGCGAAGAGATAGTAAAATACAAGTGGTAATGGTGCTAGAAAATAGCTTCTGACTTGTTGTTGACATGGGGTAACGGTGCCAAAAAATAGCTGATGGCATGGAGGAATAGACTAAAGGCAAACTGAAGGAAGCAAGCAACTTGCAACAGATCTAGTAGCAAACGGTGTTTCAATGTTTAGAAACAAGGCCTAGGGATCATAATTTCACTAGTGAACACTCTCTCATATAAATATCCTCTCTTCATGATACTACTCTTAACTACTCTCCGGTTGGACACTCTAATCCACGGTAGGGACTTCCCCAATCTAGATAACCCCACACTATCACCTTGAGCGCTAGATGGTTCTAACAAACACCACAATTTCATAGAGACATCCAACTCCAAATATAAATCATAACAAATATTCAATCTAGCCAAAGTGCTACACACGGTATCCACGCTGTCACTTTCACACACGTGGGGGAAAAGCATAGATCTATTAAAGCACAAAGAGTATTTATGTAGACTCAAACCTAAGTGCCACCATGGCGTGCACGCTGTCACTTTCACACACATGGGGAGAGCAGAGATCTAATGAAGCACTTGAGTAGCAAGGTAGATCTACTTGATTACAAAGCTCATAACTACAAGTGTTGGAGATATGCCCAAGAGGCAATAATAAAGTGGTTATTATCATATCTTCACACTTATGATAAATGTTTACATACCATGCTATAATTGTATTAACCGGAAACATTAATACTTGTGTGATTTGTAAACTAAAATAAGAGTCCCTAGTAAAGCCTCTTGTTAAACTAGCTTGTTGGTTAATATATGATCATGGTTTCCTGATCATGAACATAGAGATGTTATTAACAACAGGATCATATCATTAGGAGAATGATGTGATGGACATACTCCTATAGATAAGCGTAGCATAAAGATCAAGTCATTTAAATAGTTCAATTGCTATATGCTTTCTGATACATAGTAACCTAATTCCTTCGACCATGAGATCATGCATATCACCTTTACCTGATGGATGCTTTGATGACATCAGACACCACACCGTAACTGGGTGGCTATAAAGGTGGCATTGAGTGTTCGGAAAGTATTGGTTGAAACACATGGATCAAGAGTGGGATTTGTCCATCCATATGACGGATAGATATACTCTGGGCCCTCTCGGTGGAATGTCATCCAATTGGCTTGCAAGCATGTGACTGGCTCACAAGGGATCACATATCACGGGAACGAGAAAAGAGTACTTATCGGTAACGAGGTTGAACTAGGTATGCAGAGATACCGACGATCAAAACCTCGGATAAGTAAACTATCGTGAGACAAAGGGAAATTGGTATCGTATGTAAGTGGTTCATTCGATCGCAAAGTAATCGTAGAAATATGTGGGAGCCATATGAATTTCCAGATTCCTCTATTGGTTATTGTTCGGAGAAGTGTCTCGATCATGTCCGCATAATTCACGAACCGTAGGGAGACACACTTAAGGATTCGACGTTGTTTGAGTAGTTATGGTATTATGAGAAAGAGACCGAATGTTGTTCGGAGTCTCGGATGTGATCCGGGATATCACGAGGTGATCCGGAATGGTCCGGAGAATAAGATTCATATAAGGAAAGTCCCGTTTCGGAGTTCGGGAATGATTCCGGTGTTTTCATCGGGAATGTTCTAGAAGGTTCCGGATTGTCCGGCACTCCGGGGGGGGGGAGGTACATGAATGTGTCATTGAATGATTGCATCATGTACTAAGTGTTCTTGCTGTTCCAAAACTTGAAAGTCAAACTGCCAGTTTGAAAGTCAAACGGCTAAAACAGGAAACTGTGGAAAACAGGAAACTGTGGGAAACAGGAAACTGTGGGAAACAAGCAAGAGGAGGTTGAAACCAACTTGGAGGAGGAGTTCCTCTCCTCCAAGCCGGCGCCCAGCCCTAGGCCGAGTTGGGGAGGGACTCCCTCCCTCCCTGGCGCGCCTAGCCCCTCCACCTATAAAAGGAGGGGCAGGGCTCCTCCTTGATACACAAGTTTCTACCTCTAATCTCCGGTTTAGAGCCGTTTTGGTTTAGAGCTTCTAATTGCTTTAGCCTGCGGTTTAGAGCCTTCTAATTGGTGTGTCTAATCCCTAGACCACTAATAGCCCTCTCTCATAATCCACCATACTCGCTCCGGCTTAAGGCGAAGCCCTGCGGGATCTCCCCTCTACTTCCGGTACCACGCCGTTGTGCTGCCGGAATCGCGAGGAGAGTGCTACAACCTCCGCTGCCTGCTGGAACAAGGGAGAGGAAGGTCTTCGTCGAGTACCGAACGTGTGACCGACTGCGGGAGCACTGCCGGAACGCAGCGCCGGAAGGATCGTCTACGCGATCTTGAGATCGGAAGTGTACGACTACATCACCCACGAGAATCTGCTCTCGTTAACCGCTTTGGAATCTTCGAGGGTAAGTTATTCCATCGACTCGTTGCTACAATCTAGTAGATATATCTTGGCTTGTTTGTTTGTATGCGATAGAAAATTTTTGTTTTCCATGCTACGAACCCCTTCAGTGGTATCAGAGCCGTGTCTATATGTAGATCTGTTGCACGAGTAGAACACAATGGTCATTGTGGGCGTTGATGCTTTTATTGTCGATTGCTTATTGTGTACTTTGCATCTTGCGGTATGTTGGGATGAAGCGGCCCGGGCTAACCTTACATGACATCGTTCATGAGACTTGCTCCACGCTTGACATGCAACTTGTATTGCATAAGTGGCTTTGCGGGTGCCTGTTTCTCCTAGCATAGTTAAGATCCAATTTACAACGGGTGATTAACAATACTAGTATCAATGTTGTGGTTCTTGTTCGTAAGTTAGAACGACACTTATAGAAAGCCCCAAACCACGTAAAATATGCAAAGAAAGTAGAGGCGTCTAACTTTGTTTTGCAGGGGTGTGCAGTGATGTGATATGGCCATGATTGTGATTATATATGATGTATGCAATGTTCCTTATTGTAAGTTGGCAACCGGCAGGAGCCATATGGTTGTCTTTAATTTCTGTTAAGACCCGCGTGTCTATTCAAAGTAGTTGTAATAGTTGAAGCCGGTGGACGACAACCATGGAGAGGCATCATTGACCTTGATGCAATGCTGGTGATGATGGAGATCATGTTCGTGCTGGAAGATGGAGATCGGAAGCACAAAGAAGGAAGGCCATATCATATCACATATTATGAATTGCATGTGATGTTAATCCTTTATGCATCTTGTATTGCTTAGTATACGACGGTAGCATTATAAGATGATCCCTCATGCACATGAATTTCAAGTCATAAAGTGTTCACCCTTAGTTAGCACCGTTGCTAAAGCTTGTTGTTTCGAAGCACCACGTGATGATCGGGTGTGTTAGATTCTGCAAGTGTATACAACGTGAGCAAGCCAGATTTGCTCATGCAGAAACTAAGGTTTGATCTTGACGAGCCTAGCATGTACAGACATGGCCTCAGGAACACGGATTACCGAAAGGTAGAGCATGAGTCATATAGTAGATATGATGAACATGTTGATTGTTCGCCATTGAAGCTATATCAACTCTCGTGATGATCGGTTTTGATGTGGTGGATTTGGTTCGTGTGATCACTAAAACAATGTGAGGGATATTGTTTTGAGTGGGAGTTCACCAAGATTAATTTGATTATTAATTAGAACTCAATTTATCATAAACTAAATCAAAGTGAATTTGCATAGTTGTTGTAGTCATTGGCATCCGTTTACCACCTTGCGCTTAGTTATAATTGAGATGATAGAACTATAGAATTCTGGTTAGTTACTTTACGAACTGGTATCGTATTGTTTTGAAGTGTTAATCTAAAGTTTAAAAGTCCTATTGCAAACTTTCAGTAAGTTCCGGTTACTCCATGAAGTTTAATGATTAGTATTAAATCAAGAGTAACAATTCCAAGTGTTAGTATATAAGTATCATGTTTGTCTCCATGATTCTTGATATTCAAAGGATTCTCTTAATATCAAAGTTATCTAGGATCTGAAAGAGTTGTTTCAGAAACCATGATGTGTGGAAGATATTGTGATATCTGAAACAAAGTATTGGTTACAACATGATAGAGTATAATATGGCAAAAGTCATGTTCTCATATTTGATGAGAAATTGCAAAAGGTTGGAGACACTAGTTGTCCTAATCGTCCAAAAGGATTTGGAGAGCAACATTATACTCATGTTTCACCGTTATAAGCTAAAAGTAGCTTGATCATGGATAATTCCATGATAAGGGTGAATATTCGATGTAGGTGAAATGTTTACTACACCAAGAGGTTACTAAAGAAAGGAATTTGAAAGAACACCAAACATTTGATGATGGTGATCTACTTCAAAGTGCAAGTCCAAAGACATTGGTATTTAACTATACACGCTTTGGACTATATGTCATATGTATGACTCCACTATTGATGTTGATAGATTATTTCAAACAGAAAAGGAAATACTGAAAGAGAATCTCATAAGTATATGGCAGAAAAGAAAAGACTAGAATTGTTCAGCTTGAGTATATAGATGATATACATGTTATGGCTATATTCTTTGCTTATTAAACAATGTGGTTCTCAAGTATTTGATACTGAATTTGTTGGTGTGAATCGTCATACGAAACAACACAATTCATGAACTACAATGGCCTAAGTAACTAGCAAAAGAATATGTGATGATGTTCATTGAGAACAAATAAAGGGTTATTGTGTTGCTCGTTAAACATCAAAGCTTGCCTTCAAGATTTATCAGGTATTATGAGAACAAAAGGGTTGTTCAAATAATTGCCGTAATCCATAAAAGATGGATGATTCACAAATCTCGTTGGAGAAATCACATCCATAAAACTAGTGCTAAAAATGTCGAAAGACAAATTGATTGAAAGATCACTTCGGAAGTGACATCGCCGTTTAAATTATATTGGAAAGAAAACATGAAGAAACTCCATGTGGATGGAATTTTGGAGTCTTTTGATTTTGATCACATGACGCTTGTGAAACTTTCCTAAGAGATAATTAAAACTTCGTTCATAGGCCAAAAGGGAACGATAGACTAGCTTACTGGAACTTGTACATATTGTTGTATGAAGTCCATTATGTATAGTCGAGAGCGATGGATTTCAACTTCATATGCTTTCTCCAAAAATTTGAGTGAATATATGAATATTTACTTAATAAGGATAAAGTATGAAACACTTGAAAAGTTCAAAGACTTTCAAGATGAAGTGCAAAATCATTGTAACAAGAATATGAATAGTTTATGATAAGATCATAAAGGAAGATATTTAAGTTACAAGTTTAGCATAATACCTAAGATTTAAGGAATTGTTCCGTGGATTTGCATTTCCCGAAACACCATAAGGGTATGGAACGTTCGAGATATGTAATTAAACCTTGTTTGACATGGTTAGATCAAAGGTATAATTCATAAAACTGCCATTATATTTTAAAGATTAAAAGCTTTAGAGATTACCGTTTTTCCACTGAAAAGAGCTCCATCATAATCCGTTGAAATGACACCATATAAAGTTATGGTTTGGGATAAAACCCAAGTAGTCCTTTCTTAAACATTGGTATGCTATACATAAGAAAGATGTTTGCAACCAAAGTCGGATGAACCTGTCTTTGTATTACTGTTAAGTATTCCTCCATAAACACCAGAGACAAAAGTGTTTGTCGCTTAGAACGTCAAGTTTCTTTGAGAAGGAATTTTTCGTGAAAAGTTAAGTGGGAGGACAATAGAACTTTGATAAGGTTAAAAGAACCTTAGCTATATGTGCAGAGTTGCGCAGCGCCGAAAAGTGTTCCGGAGGCAGCAACAAAGCTCATGGCTCACGTACCTCAAAGGTTGTGGTCACGGGGATCCAAGTTCCTATTGAAACAAGAAGGTCGGGTAAACAATCAAATACCAAGATTTGAGAGTTAAATCATTATTTGACAATAATGATCCGACTACATGCAAAGAAGCAATGATGAGCCCTAACTCCGTCAAATGGCTTGAAGCCATAAAATCCGTGATAGTTCCATACACGAGAAATCAAGTTTTGAACTTGAAGGACCCTCGAGAAAGGTGTAAGACCTTATAGTTGTGTTTGGATCTATAAAATAAATAGACATGGATGTTGCACATCTATGAAATAGTCGACATGTTGGGAAAGAGTTTACAACAATGTTCAAAGGTTGTATATGACAAGATTTGATCTTTCATAGCGATATTTAGTCTAGACGGATTAATGTAGCAGCCACTACATATAGTTCTGTTATATGGTAGTTGAATAAACAAAACAAGTTCTTCTAATAGAATTGTTACCTAGGACGTGTGCATGACACGGTCCATAGGGTTTTGTTAAATCAAAGGATGCTAAATGCATATGCAAACTTCAATGGTTGAAGTAAGCATTGCGGAGTTGGAATCTTCACTATGATGAAACTGTTAAAGGAGTTTAAATTCGTCGGAGATGATGAAGATGCTTGCATTTGCAAGAAATTAAGTGGGAGCGCTAAGACATATTTTCTAATACATTATGTGGAAGACATATTGTTGATTGGAAATAATGTATCTTTTATTAACACATATTAAGAATTTCATCCCGATGAAAGACTTAGGCAAAACCCAAATATTTGGCATCAATAGACGCTAATATGGTTGTGCCAGAAGTACATAGACAAGATATTGAATGAGTTCAATATAGAAACTACAAGAGAGGTTCTTGTCGCACAGAAAGGATTGAATGAGTTCAATGTTGATGATATATTCAAGTGTATTGGCATTTGGTAAAGTGAAACAAATAATCAAGTATAGATTGATACTTGATGTATAAAATCACAAAGAGTATTTATATCAATCATACTGTGATATGTACAAATCCAGATATGTCCTATGCTCTAAATGTTGTGAGCATATACCAGAATGATTCGTAAGATGATCATTGGACAATAGTAAGGATATTCTTATGATCTTTTGGAAGAACTAAGAGTATAATATTTGTAGAAGTGACAAATAGATGGTTAGTTCATTGTAAAAGTAATACATTGATACTAGCTTTGTCACAAAGTACAAATTAAGTTTATCTCAATCTAAACTAAGGGTGGCACAATATAATGGAAAGTGAGTTCCATAATGGATTTGGATGAGTTCCAAAGTTAAGACATTGTGACAGATACTACAACAAAAGGCTAAGTATATGACTGCTATAATAGCAGCTAAAGAGGGCATTTGTGTCAAGTAGTTTGTTATCAAACTAGGTGTAGTTCACAGCGGGATAATACTATGAAGATATATTGTACGACAATATTATCAACATGTTTTAACCCCAAAAGAACTAAAGGTCACACCAAAGGACCAAATTTGTACGAAGCCATCTCATTAGAGAATGAGTGATGCGTAGAGACGCAAAGACATGCAATTACACACGGACCTGGAAGTGTCAGATCCGGAGATCAGTTGACCACTAGCAATCGTGTACATACAACACCGGAAAGCCATAGGTGTTGAATACAAAAAGATTTGAAACTAGATTATTGACTCTAGTGCAAGTGGGAGACTGTTGGAGATATGCCCAAGAGGCAATAATAAAGTGGTTATTATCATATCTTCACACTTATGATAAATGTTTACATACCATGCTATAATTGTATTAACCGGAAACATTAATACTTGTGTGATTTGTAAACTAAAATAAGAGTCCCTAGTAAAGCCTCTTGTTAAACTAGCTTGTTGGTTAATATATGATCATGGTTTCCTGATCATGAACATAGAGATGTTATTAACAACAGGATCATATCATTAGGAGAATGATGTGATGGACATACTCCTATAGATAAGCGTAGCATAAAGATCAAGTCATTTAAATAGTTCAATTGCTATATGCTTTCTGATACATAGTAACCTAATTCCTTCGACCATGAGATCATGCATATCACCTTTACCTGATGGATGCTTTGATGACATCAAACACCACACCGTAACTGGGTGGCTATAAAGGTGGCATTGAGTGTTCGGAAAGTATTGGTTGAAACACATGGATCAAGAGTGGGATTTGTCCATCCATATGACGGATAGATATACTCTGGGCCCTCTCGGTGGAATGTCATCCAATTGGCTTGCAAGCATGTGACTGGCTCACAAGGGATCACATATCACGGGAACGAGAAAAGAGTACTTATCGGTAACGAGGTTGAACTAGGTATGCAGAGATACCGACGATCAAAACCTCGGATAAGTAAACTATCATGAGACAAAGGGAAATTGGTATCGTATGTAAGTGGTTCATTCGATCGCAAAGTAATCGTATAAATATGTGGGAGCCATATGAATTTCCAGATTCCTCTATTGGTTATTGTTCGGAGAAGTGTCTTGATCATGTCCGCATAATTCACGAACCGTAGGGAGACACACTTAAGGATTCGACGTTGTTTGAGTAGTTATGGTATTATGAGAAAGAGACCGAATGTTGTTCGGAGTCTCGGATGGGATCCGGGATATCACGAGGTGATCCGGAATGGTCCGGAGAATAAGATTCATATAAGGAAAGTCCCGTTTCGGAGTTCGGGAATGATTCCGGTGTTTTCATCGGGAATGTTCTAGAAGGTTCCGGATTGTCCGGCACTCCGGCATGTACTAAGTGTTCTTGCTGTTCCAAAACTTGAAAGTCAAACTGCCATTTGAAAGTCAAACGGCTAAAACAGGAAACTGTGGGAAACAGGAAACTGTGGGAAACAAGCAAGAGGAGGTTGAAACCAACTTGGAGGAGGAGTTCCTCTCCTCCAAGCCGGCGCCCAGCCCTAGGCCGAGTTGGGGAGGGACTCCCTCCCTCCCTGGCGCGCCTAGCCCCTCCACCTATAAAAGGAGGGGCAGGGCTCCTCCTTGATACACAAGTTTCTACCTCTAATCTCCGGTTTAGAGCCGTTTTGGTTTAGAGCTTCTAATTGCTTTAGCCTGCGGTTTAGAGCCTTCTAATTGGTGTGTCTAATCCCTAGACCACTAATAGCCCTCTCTCATAATCCACCATACTCGCTCCGGCTTAAGGCGAAGCCCTGCGGGATCTCCCCTCTACTTCCGGTACCACGCCGTTGTGCTGCCGGAATCGCGAGGAGAGTGCTACAACCTCCGCTGCCTGCTGGAACAAGGGAGAGGAAGGTCTTCGTCGAGTACCGAACGTGTGACCGACTGCGGGAGCGCTGCCGGAACGCAGCGCCGGAAGGATCGTCTATGCGATCTTGAGATCGGAAGTGTACGACTACATCACCCACGAGAATCTGCTCTCGTTAACCGCTTTGGAATCTTCGAGGGTAAGTTATTCCATCGACTCGTTGCTACAATCTAGTAGATAGATCTTGGCTTGTTTGTTTGTATGCGATAGAAATTTTTTGTTTTCCATGCTATGAACCCCTTCAACAAGATCATGCATATAGAGAGAGATGGACACATAGCTTCTTGTAGAGCCCTTAGCCTCGAGGAAGAACTGCTCCCTCCTCATCATGGGAATCAGCAACAGTGATGAAGATGGCGATGGAGATCGATGGAGATGGCTCCGGGGGCACTTCCCCGTCCCGGCAGGGTGCCGGAACAGAGACTTTCTGTCCCCCAAATCTCCCCTTTGGTGGCGGCGGTGCTACAAAGGTTTTCGTGGATTTCTTCTGGATTCTTTAGGGTTTTCTCATCGGGAGGCTCTTATAGGCGCATGAATCAAGGTCGGTGGCGGTCCAGGGGGCCCACACCCCCTCCAGGCACCTCCAGGGATTGCCCGCTCCTAGGGGAGTGCGGCCACCCTGTGGCCCCCCTCCGGCTCTGCTTCGTGGTTCCGTGTTGCTCCGGGAAAAATAATAACTTTGGCTTTTGTCCCGTTCAATTCCGAGAATATTGATTTTCTGCCTTTCTGGAACCAAAAACAGAAGAAAACAGGAAACTGACACTGTGGCATCTTGTGAATAGGTTAGTTCCAGTAAAGATATGAAAATACCTCAAAGTGTAGACAAAACATAACCAAGTTGATACTAAACAAGCATGGAACATCAAAAATTATAGATACATTTCCGACGTATCAGTGACCTCCTCCTTAGCCTTATACCCCTCCACCGCAATGATGGCCGCCTCAGTGTCCTTCTTCTCGCGCTTCCGCTCTGCGGTGAAGACGCGCTCTGATCAGCGCAGCACCTTCTCTAGCGCAAATCTCTCTACATCATTGTTGTACATGAATTCACGGTCCACCACCTTGTCCCCCTCTGATTCTTCAGTGGAGGGAGAGTACTCCTCCGGTGTGCTCCACTCATCCTTGTTGGAGTAGGTGGGGACGGCGGGCGGCATCGTGAGGAACCTGCTTCCGTAGAGTGAGCATATGCATGGATGGAGGGGACGTGCTCTGGGGACGGTGGATAATAGGGTGGGTGCGCCGGTGGCACGTATGATCGTAGTGATGGTGGCGGGGTCAAGCCGCGGTTGGTCCACCGCTGGCTGCCCTCTTTTCCCCATCCGATCGAACGATCTTTGCTCTCTCTCGGCGAAGAGCACTCTACAACACCGATCGTTGCCCTGCCTCCGCCGTCGTGGGAGCTTAAGCTTTGGGAGAAAATTGTAAGACTATTTTCTATTTGTCTTAAGAATTTATATACAATGTCTAAGAATCATTTGTGAGTAGCCCTCATGGTCTGCGGGTTGAGGTAAAGCCTCTCGACGTTATGTGCATCTTCTAATTTCATGGGATGTTGTATTGTGATTGAATGTTAGATTTGTCATTTGTATTCTTGTCTATTTCCTCTATCTAAGGACTTGTCAGGTACCAGAGACACCAAGGATCGATACAGGTAAATAGGTGAGATGAGTGCTGATCAACTTCTACATGCAAAACCCAGTGACAGCTAGGGGTGGACTTGAAGGTCGAGGCTCGGCTCGGGCTCGACAAGGCTTGGCTCGGGCTCGACTCGGCTCGAAGGTCGGAAAAGCCAACCCTAAACCTTCTGACCAAGGCTCGAGGATCGAGAATCCCGCTCGACGAATCTTGCGAGCCGGCTTGAAGGCTCGATGTAATAAAAAATTCGCCATGGCCTTTGCTAAAAGTTGTAATATTTCACAATTATAAACAACAATTCATCAAGAATACATGCAAACAAGTATCAAAAAGCATGAATAAAGACAACAAGAGCATGTATCACAAGTTCAACCACACTGAATGCATGCATTTAGTTCAATAGAGTGCCATACATCTCAAACACATGCACTTAGTTCAACATATCATATACTAATAGGACAAGTAGAACATGAGATGTAGCTCAATCAAATAACTAGTCTTAACATGAAATTAAACCACAAAAGAACCACCACTCTATCATCATTCGTTCACCTTCCCCGAACATCATTGCTAACTTGCCATTGCCTGTCACTTTGTAAACCGCCATGTTGAATCTTCACCACACAAACAAAAGAAAATTAGTTTTTCTTCAGTTTTGATGTTGTAATAGAGATATTCTAGCAACTAGAGAGATAAAAAAGCACTACCAACTCAGTTTTGCTGCATTTTTTATGATGTACAAAACATTCTAGCAACTAAAGTGATCGAGTAAACACTAGCTAGTCATTTTTCCTTCACTTTTGATGTTGTACAAAATGTTCCAGCAACTAAATAGACCAAAAAAGCACTATCAAGTCAGTTTTTCTTAAGTTTTGATGCTGTACAAAACAATCTAGCAACTAAAGTGACCAAACGAACAATAAATACTCAGGTTTGCTTTAGTTTTGATGTTGTACAAAATGTTCCAGCAACTAAATAGACCAAAAAAGCACTACCAAGTCAGTTTTGATGTTTATAATTGAACTTACTAGTTACTACTTGCTCCCCACCATACTTTTTGGAAATGGAACAGTCTCAACATCGTCATCATCATATGTTGCCTAAGAGAGTACAAAATATTTAGTTACATATGCATAAGAAATGCAGTAAATGGTTAATCCTCGCTTACAACTAATGAACCAGGGGCACGAAAAGAGAAATCGCATAAGTAAATTTTTAATCCTCGCTTACTTTTTATTAGTAAAGTGTCTAGGAATGAAGAAATAAGAAGTGAAAGGATGATTCTAAGACCAATATAGGATTTTATTTTATTTTGCACTTTATATGCTTAATGGTCCATAGTTATTTGATTTGTTTTATGCAAGTTAATATATTGTTAAGCATATATGAAGTACATAAGTGATATCACTTCATAGCTCATTTTCTTGTTGATATTCCTTAAAGAATGAACCATTTAACTTTGTGTAGCGCTAATCATGATTTATGATATTCAACATGTCAACAAACTCCAAAGTCCATGTGTAGTTTTATCACCTCAATGCTCGAGGATGGGTATAGGTTAAGCTTGGTGATATTGATGCACGTAAAATGCATACATGAACTGTGTAGTTTATTGACACATATTCCCATGTAATTGCATCATATTAGTAGCTATTACCCATGATATTAATGATTTTGGGCATTTTGTGAACATTCCCCTCTCTATGGTTCTAACTCTGTCTAGCAGGAAATACCTTCTATTAGTATTTTTGACTTTACAGAAGCTATGAGACTCCAAAAAAGGAAAGTTCAGAGAGCATGATTCAAAATTTTCAAAGGTCCTAGGTCCATAACTACTCAAGATATAATCTTACCACCTTCCATAGAAATCATTGATACAGCACAACCTATAGCTAACTTGACATATAGAGGTGAATTTAGGAGGACAATGGAGGTCACTAGGGGCTTAACAAGCTGCAAATGGGGGCCCATGGTGCGGGTACTTACCTAGCCACACACTGTTGCTCGGATGCAGCCGATTCCACCACCATCCTCTTCATCTTGACCTAAAACCTTCTATAAAAAGGTTTCTCGACGCGATATTAGAACATATGGACGCAGAGATCGAAAACCATAAAATAGGGAGTCTTCAGGCCACTGCCTGAGGAAGATTGGAGGGGGGACCACTACCGGAATTGCCTACGGTAGCCTCTCCTCCTTCACCAATGACTCCTCATCGCTCTCCACTATGAGAGGGGATTATTCCACCCCTGGACTATGGGTTTGTGGCGGTAACTTGATCCAATCTCTCTATGTATGTTCATTGTTCAAGTCCATATTGGTGCCTTTCATGATCATGGATCTATCTATGTAGTTCCTACAGTGGATATTGTGGTATGAGATGATACTTGTTATGTATCTACCATTATGTTGGGATTTTATGGTTTGTGACATTCTGGATATACTTTTATGATACATGTAATGGTCTACTCATAATGCCTTGTTTACCCATTCCATGAGGTGCTTGAAAACACCAAGTGTAGGTGGAATCGAGAGATGTGGTAATGCGCACAACAAATAAATTATTCCACTAGTGTTTCAAGTGTTTTACCATTAAGGAGTATGATGTATGTAGGTAAGGGGTAGCCAAGTGAATATGTATTGAGTGACAACAATGCATCCAAACATAAACATCCTTATCTGGGTGTAAAAAGGGAGAACTATGACATGGTGGAGTGATAATAACCACACGCTAGCCTTACGAGGGTGACACTACAACACAAATGGGTATTTCTTTCAACTATGTGTTTTAGGACATGAAGCCATAATAAAAGTTAGCATTAAAGCATGGCAATTGTGTGTAATTTTATTATCTATAACATGATCACCACCATAGATGGAGAGAGAGGATTGAGTGAACCCATGAACCCAAGTCCATTCCTATAATAGAAAACCTTTGTCTTGTCCTCTTGCATTGGAAAGGATTGGGACACTTTTATATTTACTATTTTGTTGACTTTACTTCTTTATATTAAATCAACCTCTTTGGTCCTTTAACTTGTTTAGTGCATATATAACTAAAACTTGTGACACTTTAGTTGCAGAGAATAAATAGCTTTTCCTTCTTTCTCTTGTGGATCGATACCCTATTTCCATATTGAGAGGAACTATTGGGGGTTATCAGTCATTGATTATAAAGTTTTTGTCTGTTTTACTTAATAGTTGTGTAACCCCGCGTGGCGGTGGTACCACGGTTGGAAAAAAATCTATAGCAGATGTGGCTGGCAATTACTATAGTAGCTACAGACGTACCACCCGCATTCTTTATCGATATAAATCACAATCCATGAACGAGACTATTAACATTATCTCTATCCCTAATATGTGTATACCTACAGGTGAATTCTTAGCCTTGGTATATATATATCTCCATCCATTGATACAAACCACAAAGAGTAAACGTGGAAGGTCCAATAAACAAAGATACTACGAGTTTTTGTGGTCTTCTTGACATAATCTTACACCATAGCGAGTTCTTCCCAAGGTTTGATATACCTAGGTCTTCTCGGGGAAAGACAAGCTATACTACATCTGTAATCCGGATCAAAGGTATCAATGCGCATATCATCTTAACCCTTAGCCAAGTCCTTATTAGAAACACATGCACGTCAGTGGGGGCCTTTCATTGGCTCAGAACTGGGGTACATGGAGGTTAGATATGCTGAACATGATGTGGCACCAATGTGGTTCATTCCCGCGATTCCACCGGCTCCAGCTATTGCTTTATTTACAGATTGGAGGAACTAGCTATCTTTAGTTAAAGCCTAACTTTTATGATCACTATATTGTGGCTATGTGTAAGACTAAGTTGTGCTTATTCGGTTATGCATCATTGTGAGACAATGACATGATGTATCTTATGTGTGAATATGTATATAAACCAAATTATGTTTATTTATTTTTCTGAAAATTATATATTCAGTTACCCAATGAAAATGAAGTGTCTCTAAAAATAGAATTCCAAACAATTGTTACAATTCCACACATAAATGTGTAACAATACATAATATAAAATGCATAGTGCATATAAACCGATAGCATCCTTATACAAACCATAGCTAGTGATACCACGTAGTCATACATGATAAATACCACCTAGTCTTACATGATAAATAGTGTTATTGTTATGCATTAGAAGGCATAACAAGAATGTGCGACCTATTCATGATTGATGAGATGAATCTATCTTTCTCCTCTTGTATTTGCATTAAGATGCTCATGGATTTGTTTCTAGAATAGGTGGAATGGTTAGTGAACTCCACCATGTTTGTACAATGCCTCATCTACAAGACCTTGGTGATGCCATGTATAGTACAAACCACTCTTGTCATCATCAATTCCATTTAGGTTCTCTCTTTTTTTTCTACATAGAGCTAGAAATTTCAAAGGAATATCGAATAAGCAACACATTTATATATGTTATTCTGCCTCATTCACAAGAAGGAGGATTAACCTTGTTGGCATTGTGTCAAACGCCATACATGCGGCATGTGGATGAGAACATGAAGGCGTTGTGGTCTGTGATGCGACCACATCGACAGCGAACTCATATATATTCAGGAGGAGGAGAGCAGGGCCGACCAGGTTCACCCTGTTGACATATCATCTCTGTCCACGAATTCTCTTCCCTGCTTCGTGCCATGGCTGTCTCCAGAGCAACATCGAGCTCCAATTTGGGGAGGAGAGTGATGTCGAGAAGAAGAATGGGAAATGGTGGGTGTGGGCGCCAATGATGCAGTCTACATGTCAATCCTAATAACAATGAAATAATGGGAAAACTGATAAGGCGGGCCCAACTTGACTCAAGTTACAGCGATATTTTGTATCCAAAAGTTTTATGTGCCGTTAGACAATTCATGCTAAAATAGCCCTTTTCACCAATTAGCTTGTCGACTTGAGTGGATCAATCAGATTGCGTCTAACTTTGGCTCCTTAGAGCACGGGCTTATCAATTTGTGTACTAATAAGTAAACATCCTAAAAACGGGAGGAACCAGCTTGGCTCACACGCAACATGGAGAAACAGCAAATGCAGAAAATAAATGCACCGGCCCATCAATGAAAAGGCGGGCGACAGATGTCTAAGCCACATATGCCAACCTATAGGATCTCGCGATTGCAACAGGTGAATTGGAAATTAATACACACCAGGCCTAACCCAAGATGAAACTTTTGTTGGGCTTGAAACTAAACCGTGTCAGTATATTTGATGGCTATAATTCGGAAATACTATAAGCCGCCCGCTGGCGGTGCAGGCGCCAACCGCACAGGGGGCGCAAGGCTTTTTGTTTTACTTTTACTTTTTTTCTGTTTTACTTTTTCTCTTTCTTTTTCGGTTTTCTTTTTATTTAATTTTTATTTTTTGTTTATGTTTTTAAAAATCATTATTTTTCTAAAAATCACTAGTTCGTGAAAAAGTTATGTTTTTCTGAATTTTGGTTCATAGTTTTTGAAATTGGTTCTTGATTTTTGAATTTTTCTTCATGATTTTCTAACTTTGGTTTATGAATTTTTGAATTTTGGTTCATGATTATCCAAATTGGTTTATGATTTTTGAAATTTTCTTCATGATTTTCTAATTTTGGCTCATGAATTTTTGGATTTTGGCTCATAACTTTTAAAACTGTTTTATGATTTTTAAATTTTCTTCATGATCTTCCATGAATTCTGATTCGTGATTTTCAGTTTTTTTTTCATTATTTTCTAAAATTGTTCATGATTTTTTAATTTTATTCATGTTTTTTTGAAAAAAAAAAATGACATTTGATAATCTTTATGAATATACAAAAATGTTTGCAATAAATCATTATTATAGAACTGTTCAGAGTTTAAAATAAAATAAGAAAAAACAAAACAGAAAAAAGAAAAAAGTATAATGCGTCTACTGGGCCAGCCCGCACCCTTTCAGGCGGCGCGAGCATCGCCCGCTATAATCCCGGCTCAAGTGAACAAGCCCTCAATCGGCTTCTAACTGACGCGTATTGGCCGCCGTGTCCGTTTACAAAACCACCCCTTCTCTCTCCGGTCGACTTCGTCGTCTCCAGGGAGCAGCGATCACGCCTTTTTCCGGCGAGGTCCTCGACGACTAGGTGTCTCCTTTCTCTCTCTCCCCTTCTCTCTCACTCACACTAAGCGTGCGCGCACACACACTATCCTGTTCTTGTATAAACCCTAACCCTAGCTTTCGTCAAGTTTTCCATGAAGATGATGTTCCCTATGATCAAATTATTGTCCCTCCAATCTGATTCTGAGGGTGTTTTTTGCGTCGCCACTTTCGTATGATTTGTACTATTTCAAGTTGCTTTCTGAAAGGTTCCTTTTACGATTGTGTCCACAGTGTCCAACCAAACACCAGCATTGTCAAAGTCACCGCCGATGAACAGGCTACATATAAACGGGAGGCTGTACGTAGATGACATGGCACCAGGCACCGGCGACGCGGACCTTCGCCGCCACTTCGGGCGCTACGGGGACGTGGCCAACATCTTCATTCCCACGTGCCGCCTCACCGGCAAACCTCGCTGCTGCGCCTTTGTCCAGTTCTCTAGCCCTCGTGACGCCGGCCACGCCCTCGAGGACCCTTGCCATGTCATCAATGGCCAGGAGGTAAGGTACCCTATGGCAACCTGGTTGGCAGTTTCTTCTTTCTCCCGCATAACGAATGACTGATCGTATTGCGCTGCGTGCACTGGTGGTGCTGTCATCGTTTTCAGTTTGAGTGAGATTTTGATGAAATTCACTGAATTTTCAGTAAACACTGAAATATTGACTTTTCGGGAGTGAATTCCACTTTTTACCCTCTATTTGTATATTTGAGACACTAATTACCCCATTTAGTAAAACTTGTACCCGAATGTCCTATTTAAGAAAATTCTATGAATGATTTTGTCCCGTTTTAGCATTCAATACGTGTTTTTGGATAAGACTGACATATTAGGACGATGTGCCGCCACAAAATATGTCAAGATTTGAGGACATCGTCGTTGATCATATCTATCCTTCTCTGCACCAAATGTTCTATTCTTTGTTGTCATCTCGATAATTTCGAAGTTCAATCGTCACCTCACACCTTGCCCAATAGATATGCATTAGAAATGAGGGTTTAAAGTTTTCAAACATGGTAATTTAGACGAATTTTTACTACATAGGGTAATTAGTGTCACAAATGCACAAGTACATGGTAAAAAGTGGAATTCACTCACTTTTTGGCCAAAATATTTCAGTAGTACATAGACATTCAAGTGTTTTCATAATGTTTTTTCCAAATACTTGGTTCAATTCAAGTGAAACTGAATGTGAAAACCATGGTGCTGCTACATATTACTAGTTAGAATGTAGAACCAATTTTTCAAGAGAAAGTGGACTGGGATTTAATCTCCTTTTGTACAGAATTTGGCTTTCCATTCATGTCTGCTTGGGAACTGTAAATCCCGTATACATGGTTTTGTGCGGTTATAGGGTGATAGATTGAAAATGCCTTTTCTTGCAGGTGTACATTGCAAGGGCACGGCCAAGAAGACATTTGAAAGTATCGAGTGTGTAAGCCCCTCTTTCTCTCTCTCCCCTCTCTCTCTCTCAAATAATTTTTAGTGGTCTTCCAAGTTCATGCTCTTTTGCCTTGCTTTCTGAACGGTTCCTTCTACGATTGTGTTTACAGTGTCCAACCAAACACCAGCATTTGTAACCCTGAGATAGTGTGATCATTCCTCTTCTTTCAATCTGATTCCTCGATTTCTCGAAATAAACTTTCGCCCTACTTTATAAATAAAGCCACACGGTCAAACTGATACAAAGTGATGAGGAAATCCTCTAACAAGCAGATCAAAGATAAAACTACTAAGCCTAAGAAGCATCTAGTTTACCACCGAAGACGTCGAGACTAAGGAACCTGGAGCTCCACGACACCGCCTCCAGGGAGGGAACGACACAGCAAGCGCCGCCTCCGCCGAGACCACAAGGGTCTAGGGTTTTCACCCGGAGCTCCAATATGGCAAGGGTAGCCACGACGACACCCTCAAGAGGGTCACGATACCCGTAGGCATCGCCGTCATCGGCGCCGAAGCGCTGGGATTTCACCCAGAAAAACACTCGCCATATTTGGTTCCTTGGGCCACCGATCTCCGAGCCAAGCTTCTAACACGCGATCTAGGGGCCGCCACCGCCTGGAGTCCCCGATGCCCGCTCCGTGCCACCCTCGTGGTCCAGAGAGACGAGCCACCACCACTGCCACGTCGTCCCGCCGCTAAGACATGCTCGCGCAGTCCACCTTCTGGAGCCGCCGCCCCAATGTCCACGATCTCGCACACACCGTATGGAATAGACCACTACAACACCACCCTCGGAACAGGTGTACCCAGGCAGACCAGCCAGACAGGCCCTAGACAGATCGGAATGATGAGACACACAAGTCAACTCTGCAGCTCAAGAGGTGAGCTGCTAGGCGGTTACCGGATCTAGGCTTGTCGGCCCGGATCCAGCACCTCAGTCCCATCAGGACCAAGGGGTGGGCTCCTTAGAACTGGAGCCCTTGAAACCCTAGTACAGTAGGCCCGCCCAGCCCTAATCAGGCCCGAATGGGCCCAGATCTGGGCCGATGGCAATGGCGTCGCTGTCCTTGCCAACTCTGCTTGGTACTGTCCAGCATGTCCCGGTCCGCCCCAGCAGCACCAAGTCGTAGAAGAGGGGCCGTCGCAGCTGCAAACTGCCGCTGTTGCGCCCGAGATCTGCAGGTCGGGGCAAGCTCGGGCCACCGCCGCCTCGGCCACAGCAGTCGCGAGCCACCCCACCCGCCGCCGCCTCACGATGCAGGGAGCCGCCCCCGACGCCGCGCGCCGGCAATCGCTGCGTCAGGCCACGCCGCCTCCCGCCGAAGAGCACTGCGCGCCGAGGTCTCGCTGCCCCGTCCAGGAGCACCCCGCGTCGGGTAGAGAAAGGCTGCTGCCGCCGGCGCCGTGCGAGCTTTGTCCGGCAGCGGCGGGAGAGAGGGTGCGGTGGGGGAACGCGGGTAGGGTTGGGCGCCGCCTCTTCGGTCGCCCACGGGAGAGCGACGCGAAGCGCTATTTTTTCTCCCTCCCGATTCCACGATTTGGCTGCCTCGCCACTTCCAAATGATTTGTATCATATTCTAGTTGTGTGTTTTTTTTTCTTTTTTGGTTGTATGCATCCTTGATGTCTTGGCTAGCTCTTGACATTATGCCGTTACAAAGACTGGATGTAATTGAGATTTGTTTAGGATTTATATATTCCCTTTGTGAATAAAGTGTTCTTTTAAGTTCATGCTTTGTTTCCCTTGCTTTCTGAACGGTTCCTTGTACGATTGTGTTTACAGTGTCCAACCAAACACCAGCATGCCACCGGCGATGAGCAAGCTGCATCCAAATGGGAGGCTCTACATAGATGACATGGCCCCAGGAACCGGTGAGGTGGACCTCCGCAGCTACTTCGGTCACTACGGGGACGTGGCCGACATCTTCATCCCGACGTACCGCCTTACTGGTCAGCCTCGCTGCTGCGCCTTCGTCCAGTTCTCTAGCCCCGGTGACGCTGGCCGCGCCCTCGCTGACCAACCCCATGTTATCAACGGCCAGGAGGTATGCATGTCAACCTAGTTCGTCGTAGTTTCTTCTTTTTCCCGCATATAATGAATGATTGGATCTTAGTATCTTACTAGTGCTGCTACATTATATGGTTTAGCCCGATATATAGATTGAAGATGTCTTTTCCTGTCCAGGTGTACATTGGAAGGGCGCAAACAGGACATTTGGAAAAATCGAGTGTGTACCAGTACAAGCCTCTCAGCGAGCGGCAAATGCGGGATGGTCCTTGGCGTGGATATCGGGTTGGCAACATCGGCAAGACATCCTGGGGTCAGCTAGTTTATGACTCCATCATAATGTATATCTCGGAGGATGGTGTTCAATCTTGGTCCTTACCGGTAGAAATGCACACTGAGAGAAAGTCTACCGGGTATGGGCCAAGACAACATTGATACGAGAGCTCTCTGAAAGACCATACTCAATGCTCATCAAGTGGCGAGCCTTCTGCAAACTTTGCCCAGTTGGTTCTGCTCGATCCGGCCCAAACATGGTGTTTGCCTCTATACTTCTTAGGATTTTGCTAGTAGCCTCTTAGCTTGGTTATTTCATGTTGTGGGGTGTTGCACTCGTGAGTAGTCAAGTAACCCAAATTTTACTTGACTACTCAAGTAAAATCTGGAAGAGTTACAATTGCGACAAGAAAATAACGAAGAACGAAAACGAAAAACACAGCAAGGGGACACAGATTTAACGTGAAAAAACTTCTCCAACAAAGAGAGGAAAAAACCACGGGCGCCAGCCAGCGAAACTTCACTATATCGAGGAGTGTTTACAAACGCCGAGGATTTCACAGATGCAACTCTCCCAACCGGCGGCTTACAAGGGGTTTATATATCGGTGAAAACCTAGGTCTTCAACGATTCGGCCCAAGCCTCCCGGCGACGGGCCTCGCTCGACTTATCAGAAGTTGGCCTATACTTTGTAGAATTTGGATCAACACATAACAATCTCCACCTTGAGACAAATTCCTCCTTGTAGCATCAACAACAACCATCTTCCTGAACAAACAAAACAAATACTTTCGGTGCCAATAGCCACTTGGGCTAATCAGTTAAACCAACTAAGTTCGAGCAAAGCTCAAACTTAGCAACGGGAATAGGTTTAGTCATCATATCAGCAGGATTATCATGAGTGCTGATCTTGCATACCTTTAATTTACCTTGAGCAACAATGTCTCTAACAAAATGGTACTTGACATCAATGTGCTTAGTTCTCTCATGGAACATCTGATCTTTTGTAAGGTATATGGCACTTTGACTGTCACAAAACAAAGTAATGCAAGAATCATCTCCACAAAGCTCAGCAAACAAACCTTTCAACCAAACAGATTCTTTGCAAGCTTCAACAATAGCCATGTATTCACCTTCAGTAGTAGATTGTGCAACAACAGCCTGCAATGTAGCCTTCCAGCTAACAGCACAACCACCAACATTAAACACATAATCTGTAAGGGATCTTCTCTTATCCAAATCGGCAGCAAAATCTGAATCCACATAGCCAATGAGTCCCTCACCGGTCCTGCCAAACTTCAAACAAGCATTGAAAGTGCCAAGAAGGTACCTGAAAACCCACTGAACAGCCTTCCAATGTTCTTTACCAGGATTAGCCATGTATCTACTTATCAAACTCATAGCATATGATAAATCAGGACAAGAACAAACCATGGCATACACATCAAAGAACCAACATCACTAGAATATGACACCTGTGACATGTACTCAAACTCTTCATCAGTAGTAGGACACTGAAAACTGACAATTTAAAATGAGAAGCAATAGGAGTACTAACTGAGTTGGCACCATCCATATTAAAACGATGAAGAACTTTCTTAATGTAACTTTGCTGACTAAGAAATAACAAACCAGATTTTCTATCTCGGGTAATCTCCATACCTAAGATCTTCTTAGCAGCACCAAGATCCTTCATCTCAAACTCACTACTTAGGTGTGCCTTCAAAGTAGTGATTTCTTTCATGCCCTTGGCAGCAATTAACATATCATCAACATATAGCAGCAAGTATATAGGTGACCCATCAACAAACTTGATATAAACACAACTATCATATTTAGACCTCTCAAAACCATGTGAGATCATAAATGAATCAAACCTTTTATACCACTGTCTTGGAGATTGCTTTAAGCCATAAAGAGACTTCTTTAATTTGCACACAAAATCCTCTTTACCAGGCACTATGAACCCTTCTGGTTGGTCCATGTATATTTCCTCATCAAGCTCTCCATGCAGAAAAGCAGTCTTGACATCTAACTGCTCAAGCTCAAGATCAAGCATAGCCACAATACTAAAGAAAGTACAAATAGAACTATGCTTCACAACTAGAGAGAACACATCATTGTAATCAATACCTGGAATCTGGCTGAACCCTTTTGCTACTAACCTTGCCTTGTACCTTGAAGGCTCTTTGGGAGACAGACCTTCCTTTTTCTTGAAGATCCACTTGCAGCGGATCGCTTTCTTTTGTTTAGGCAAGCGCACAACATCCCATGTGCCATTTTTCTCAAGCGATTGCATCTCTTCTTGCATAGCATAAACCCACTTCTCGCGGTCAACGGATGCAATGGCTTCATTATATGTAGCAGGTTCAGAATCATTCTCCACCTGTTCAGCACAACTCAAAGCATAATGTACAAGATTACACTCTTCAATTAAACAAGGACGAGGACCACAGTTACGCCTCGGTCTATCAGCAGCAATGGACTCATGTGGCTGCTGCAAAACAGTAGGTGAGTGCTGAACAACAATATCATCAATGTTTTCCTCATGTGTATCTTCAATGATAGCATCATTATCAACAGTTTTCTGCAGGTTCTCCACCTGCACACTGACTCCCTCCTCTCCAACAGCAACAGGAGAGGTATCTGATGGCAAGCTATAATGATACATAACGGACTCATTGAAAACAACGTTTCTACTTAGCAAAATCTTTTTAATTTCAGGATTCCATAGTTTATATGCTTTAACTCCTGAACCATAACCAAGGAATATGCACTTAACAGCCCTAGGCTCTAACTATCCATTATCAACATGAGAATATGCAGTGCAGCCAAAAACTCTCAACTGTGAATAATCAGCAGGCGAACCTGACCATACCTCAATGGGAGTTTTCTTCTCAAGTGGAATAGAAGGTGACCTGTTGATGAGGTAACACGCTGTGTTGGCTGCTTCGGCCCAAAAACGCCTGTGCATACCTACAGCCCTCGAGATGATGGTTCTGTTCATGCGCTCTGCTCCACTCGTCAGAAGTTGGCCTATACTTTGTAGAATTTGGATCAACACATAACAAAGATCCTGATCTCGCCGAGGATCCGAGCAATATGCTCTTCTGAGAGTAGTTCTTCGCTGACCGGCGGCTCCAGGAGCTTGCCCTCCATGAGGGGCCGCTGGGGTCGCCGCCGAAGCGCAACAACGTGGTGTCGCGTCGCCGCTGGTGGAGCGCTTTCGGACGAACGCCCGTCGCCGTGCTGGAGCATATACACGCAGGCAACAAACCCTGCCTCGGCTTCCCCCGCAACCCGACGCCGGCGTCAAGGGCGAGGCGCCATCCTCCGACCAACTGGCTGCCAAGGAGGATGGCCAGCCTCTCCTCCTCCTCCACAGCCTCGGCCTCCCGCTTCTCTGGGTTCGCGCCGACAACTTTGCCGCCTCTCCGTCCGGTCAAGCGGGATCCGGAGACGTCGGTCTGCTCGCCGCTGAGGACAAGGGTGCATGGCATTGTCATCAATGAGCCCCGTGCTCTGTCGCCGCCTACCGGCCGTCTCTGCCTTTGCCAGCCGAAGCCGGAGGAATGGGTGGTACACGTCGACGAGGAAGCCTTCGCCATGAGAATGACGATGGAGCAGTCCCTCCGCGAGGCCGCGCCCCCGCCGGAGCTTTCATCGCCGGACATCCTCGCCTGGTCCAGGGCGGATTGGGAGGATACGGAGTGGCTCCGCGTCCAGCGCCAACAGGAGCAGGCCGAACGCCTATATTTCTTATGTATCCATGAGTTATTGTAATGTTCCTTGAATATCCATATCAGGCAACTTGTTTTGATTGGCAATTATGTGAATTGTTTGTAAAACTCTATACTTGTATAGTTATCCAATAGTTGTCTCTAGTCGGAGTTCATGTGAGGAAGCACGTGAATATTAGACTAGCACATTGATTAGTTGATGACTATGTTTTGCAAGTCATGGACATGGAGATGTCAAACCAATGATGTGGACACATGTTATGAACATGGGGTTGGACTGACCCAACTTGAGACTGGCAATTAGACTTGCAGCTCTCTCTACACATCGTGTATGTTTTGTCCTTAGACCTGAGATCGTCGCATGAACTTGAGATGTGGATCGACTTACTTTGGGGCTATCAGACGCTGCTCCATAATTGGGTAGTTATAAAGGTAGTTTTCGGGTTTGTCCTGAAGCATGCTGCAAGGCATTGGTCAATCAAGATGGCATTTGCCCCTCTCTACTTGAGAGAGATATATCTGGGCCCCTCGAGTGATCGGATCCAGAAATGCATGGTTGTGCTACATATGGTTAAGAGTTAACCTAGTAAAGGAATTCTGAATCACAATATCGAGAAAGGGAGGTCATCTTGGAGCTAGACCAAATATCATGAGGCAAAGGGAAATACATGTACTAAACCTTGTGATGATTCGTCCGAATGATCTTTGTATGTGTTTAGGAGTTGGCATGTCTTGCTAGAGGCCACTACCAACTATTGACAGAATAAGTGTATTCGTGTCATGTCTATATGTATATAAACCTATAGGGTCACACACTTGGGCTAGAAGCCTAATGAGGATTGGATCCGAATTAGACCAGGCTAGGGCTACTAATGGGCTGCTAATGTAGAATCCCACTAGGGATGCCTATATAAGATAGGGTGGGACGAACTGACCAGGGTTGAGCATTCCACCGAGCCGGTACTCCTCACGTATGTGTTGCACGCGCGGACCTAGCAGTCCGGCGTCTGACGCTTCCACCATGTAGTGGATACCTCGGAGGTGTTGCGGTTGTAGCACTTGGACGAGCCGTGCAAAGGGGAGCTGCTCATGGGACGAGGATGAGGAGGAGACATAGAACATCTACACTGCCTCGACGCGCTTCATCAAGTTCCGCAACTACGCGTCTAGTGGTAATCCCGAGATCTATGACAACGGTATTCCTGGTTTACATGGTAGATTTTTTTTGATTTGCGCTAGTGTAGCCTACCCATATCCCTACATGGAGGTGCGGCGACGATGGCCAGGGAAGATCCCGCCTGCCGTAGTCGCCGAGCGACAACGACGGCGGAGACAACGGCAAGGCCGATCCCGGCTACACGTCCTTCTATGACAACTTTGGCATGTGAAGCGGTGTCCGGTGATGCGGCTCAGATCACTGTAGAGCTTCGTTGGGAAACCCCTAAGAGGAAGGTATAATGAGCACAACAGTAAGTCTTCCCTCAGTATGAAACCAAGGTTATCAAACAAGTAGGAGGAAGGAAATGACCCCAAGGTGTTGCAAACAACTTGGAACCTGCACAACACAAACTCAAGACTTTGCCCCAATGAACAGTGAGGTTGTCAATCTTACCGGTTTGCTAAAAATAAAGGATTAAGCGTATGGTGTGGAAGGTAATGGTAACTTGCAGAAAGTAAACAGTAAAAGTGGAAGATGTATCAATGGTAAAATTGGACCGGGATCCACAGTTCACTAGAGGTGTTCTCCTTAAGATAAACAACATAACATGCTGGGTAAACAAATTACAGCAGGGCAATTGACAGGGCAGAGCAAGGCATAACAATGCAATACTAGACATTCATCATCCTATGAGATTTGATTGGGTATTACAACAATATTCATAGCCCGCCATCCAACTACATCTATGACTAGTAATCCACCTTCAGGTTATCATCAGAACCCCCTCCACTATTAAGTTGCAAGCAACGTATAACTGCTTTAAGCAATGTGTGTAAAGTAAACAATACAATTGTTCCATGAACAACAGATTGTTGTTTTCTCCCTAGTAACAACAGCACATCTACAACCTTAGAGATTTCTGTCACTTCCCCAGATTCAATAGAGGCATGAACCCACTATCGAGCATAAATACTCCCTCTTGGAGTCACTAGCATCTACTTCGACAAGATAGCTACTAGAAACAGAGAGCATGCAAGATCTCAAACAACATAGACATGATAGAATGAACAAGAATCATTAATCAATCTGACATAGTAATCTCAATATCCATCGGATCCCCGCAAACACAACATGTATGATTACAAATAGATGATCTTGATCATGAACGGAGCTCACAAGATCTAAACATAGTAGCACAAAGGAGGAGAAACAACCATCTAGCTACTGTATGGACCCATATTCCAAGGTGGAACTACTCACACATCATGCCGGAGGCTTGCATGGTGATGAAGAAGCCCTTCGGGATGATCTCTCCCCTCCGGCAGGGTGCCGGGAAGAGCTTCAGATCCCCCCGATCTAGGTACGATGGTGGCGGCGGCTACAGACTGTTTCATGGAGATCTGATCGGGTACTTAGGGTTTAGGTATCGGGGGATTCTTATAGGAGAAGGGGAGACTGAGGGGGTGCCCGAGGTGGCCGCACCCCACCACCTCCCAGGTGCGGCCTAGGGCGCGCGGCCAGGGGTGTGTGCCCCTCGTGGCCCTCCTCTGTCTCGTCTTCCGGCTCCGTGTTCTCCTCGGTGAAATATTGACTTTGGCTTTCGTCTCGTCCAATTCCGAAAATATTTATTTTCTGGCTTTTCTGGAACCAAAAACAGCATAAAACAGGCAACTGGCACCGTGGCATCTTATTAATAGGTTAGTCCTAGAAAACGTATTAAAATACCTCAAAGTGTAGACAAAGCAAAGAAAAGTGGATACTAAATAAGCATGGAACATCAAATATTATAAATATGTTTACGATGTATCAAGCATCCCCAAGCTTAACTCCTCCTCGTCCTTGAGTAGGTAAGTGATAAAAAGAATAATTTTTGAGGTGACATGCACCATCACAATCATGATCAAACTGTTTGCAAGCATTGAAAACTGGGATCAAAGTACTCTAAACATGAGCATAAAAGATGAAGTTCTAACAATAAGACAAAGCAACTAT
Organism: Avena sativa; assembly: GCA_916181665.1. Taxonomy (NCBI): domain Eukaryota; kingdom Viridiplantae; phylum Streptophyta; class Magnoliopsida; order Poales; family Poaceae; genus Avena; species Avena sativa. Next base: position 328,018,497 of record OV702279.1, read on the forward strand.
GCTGCAACATCAAAGGATACAAACAAATATTCATGAATAACAATGCATTGAAAGACGTTTGTTTGTTTAACATATAGAAAACATAGCATAGTGGCATTCAGCTTGTCCCTCATGGAGTATCAAACCATAAATGCATAGGAGACCTTCAAAGTTCATAAGGGTGACTAGATACAAATAGTTCAAGAACAAGCAATATCACCAATATGAATCAATCAATAAGTTTTGGGACAATGCACATAGAACTAAGAATGGCAACTATGCTATCTTAATTGGTGCCTAAGATAGAAGGTGGAGACTCAATATAAGAGTAGGAAGAAAGGCCCTACACAGGGAAGCACAGATTTCAAGTTTCATAAAGAGCTTCCAAAAATGATGGTGCTTATTAGCTTTTAGCTCGCATTGCCCCTATCATAAGCATCTTGAAGTGATTAAGGTTAAAGTGAACAAAATATGGAGTATATGCTTGACAAAGTATAAGTTGGCAATCTCATGTCCCTTGAGTACGAGGGCCGCTCCTCATGCTACTCAACTTTAGTTACTTGTAAGTTCTCATCATAGTAAGTACATGTGTATCATATAGAACCGCCAACGAGTTACCCCTTGCCCCATGATATAGGATCTATCCTATACCAAAATGACAAGGCAAGCAGACAATGAGCATCTCGGCAATCTTCTTATTTACCATGGAAAAATGGTGCTTTTTTCTCTCTTTCCTCTTTTCTCATCTCTTTTTTTTATTTTTCTCAATATCTTTTTTCTATCTCTTTTTTTATAAGAAGAATGCTTCATAGATTGCTCATTATGGTGATGCTGGAAGTTTCCACCATGATTAGGCATGGCTTAGGCTAGCGGCCCAGGCGTTTGTCTAACACATATACATAACTCCATGGACTTACAAGCTCCCCTTTTATTTCACACCGACGATATCCATAAACAAAAGAGCATGATATCAACTGGATAGATATTTACAGGTGTTGAAAGTGTTCCCCGTGACAGCACGGTTCTGCTAATCCCAACTTATAAGTGCAAGCATATATAACATAGATGACACAATGGTTCAAGTTTATTAGGGGCAAGAAAAATAAAGTGTGACATCAAGTTTGTGAGAGCTTTATTCACTAATTTTTCACATAACAAAATGACTTTTTAATTGGAAGGTAGATAAAACAAGAATATAGTTGGAATGGTGTAACACACCATGCATAGGAACTTATAGTGGACACTTTGGAATAACTTGGTTTCTTGGGAGTTGTATGCATGAGAAGAGCTTACTCAATACAAGTGGAGGCTAGCAAAAGACTGGGAGCGACTAACTAAGAGAGCAATAATGGTCATAATCATGCAGAGCGACAAAACATTACTAATCAAAGCATAAAGTGATACCACGGGTCAAAAACTAAATGATCTTAGAGGCTAAGGTTATTGGTTCATAGTCATAACATGGTGTGAGCATGTTCCAAGTCAACCCAAACAAAGCATCAAAGGAGAATACCACAATACTATGCTTTTGTATGCTAAAACAACGCATGATTCTTTCAAGGCACACTAAGCAATCTCAATTGTTTGGAACAAGTCATGCTACATCAATAATCACTAAGAATAAGGTCAAAACAACATCTAGCATGATATGATAAAGTCTCAGCCACAGTCAAAGCAAGCTCCTCTTTGTACTACTAAAGCAAGAACTTCCTACTCCTTTCCAACACCAATCAACTTATTTGAAACAACACAGCGAAAACGGGGGTCCAACTGAAGGGAATATGCCCTAAGAGGCAATAATAAAGTGTTTATTATGTGTATTCCAAGTATATGATAGATGTTTATTTTGCATGCTATAATTGTATTAATACGGAAATGTTAATACATGTGTGTTTAATAAACAAACAGAAAGTTCCTAGTTATGCCTCTCTCATAAAATAGTTCGTTGATTAACAAGATGATCACAGTTTCCTGATCATAGACATTGGATGTTGTTAATAACAAGATCACAACATTAGTGTAATGGTGTGATCAACATTCATCTGAAGTATATCATTACGATCAAAGTCATTGAGTTTATATTGCTATCAACAACTTACGAAGTAATCCTAATCCTTAGACCATGAGATCATGCCAATCACTAACACCGGAAGAGTTTCTTGTTGACATCAAACGTCACACCATAACTAGGTGATTATAAAGATGGCTTCAAAGCTACTAAAGTGTTATGTTGAGAATCATGGATCAAGAGTGGAATTTGTTCATCCCGATGACGGATAGATATACTCTAGGCCCTCTCGGTGATATCACATTGGTTAGCTTGCAAGAAAGTGATTTGATCACTAGAATGTTATATCACGGGAACGAGAAAAGAGTGCATGTCAGTAACGAGATCAAACTAGGTATGGAGATACTGATGATCGAATCTCGGACATGTAATATATCGTGAAACAAAGGGATTAAGATACAAGCATAAAAGGTTCCGACAATCACAGGAAAGTCATCGTTGAATGTATGGGAGTCAGTATGGATATCCAGGTCCCGCTACTGATTATTGATCGGAGAAGGGTCTCGATCATGTCCGCATTATTCGCGAACTGTAGGGTGACACACTTAAGAGACACTGACATCCAGTTGGAGCAAATGTTTCATGCCGAAAGAATAAACAAGCGCAGGAATTTATTTCACTAGATACCGAAACAGGTTTTCGGGTGAAATTGCATAAAGAGGTTATGCATGTGAAATAGAATTATAGCAAGGGGTTATATGTGAATGTTTGTCATTAAAGTAATTGACAAAATTCTGAATAAATAAAAGAGTTTTATTTAATGAGAGTTTGCATTAAATTTGGTGGAAATTTAATAGCAAGTTTGAGTGGGATTTTGAGTGGAGGGATTTGAATGGATTTTTGTGAGTGGAGTGTCCACCCACATGAAGATGGGAGGGCAAGGGGCAGCCCCCATGCGCCGGACACCCCCTTGGGGTTCCCCCTCCTCCTATAAAAGGCACCCCTCTCCTCACTTCTCACTCACACCTCCTCGTGAAGGATCTCTCTCCCCCTCTAGAATTTATCCCCCATGGTCTCGGACTAGCAAGATACATGTTCTCGATGGCTATTCGGCAAGAAAGGGTTGTGCTTCCGCTGTATCGCTGGAGCGAGGAGGCGGAGGTTGCTCGGTGTCTTGTACGTGTGTGCGAGCACGGATGCGCTGCTGCTTTGCGGCGCTAGGACTTCCTCTTCATCTTGAGATCGGCAAGAGATCGTCTACATCAACCACGAGTTGAACTCGTTAAGCTTTGTCGGTCTTAAAGGGTATGTTCTCTACGGATATACATCCGCCCGTTGTTTTTATCTAGTAGATAGATCTTGGTACATAGTTCCCATCATAGGAAAATTTTTGTTTTCTATGTTGCGAACCCTACAGTGGTATCAGAGCCAGGTTTTATGCGTAGATGATTTACACGGGTAGTACACATATGAGTATGTGGGCGATGATGATCATTTTGTTGCTCCTTAGTTGTAATTTTGGATATTGGTGGCATAGTGGGATGAAGCGGCCCGGACAAACTTTACATGTCCTCGCACATGAGACCTGTTCCACGCTTGACATGCAACTAGTTTGCATAAGTGGCTAGCGGGTGTCTGTCTCTCCTACTATAGTCAATATCTATTTGGCAACGAGTTGTCAACAATTTGGTTATCCTCGTTGTGGTTCATGTTCGTAGGTAAGAACGGTTCTATCTTCGAAATCCCTAAGCCACATAAAACTTGCAATGGATAAATTAGAGGCGTCTAGTTTAGATTGTTGTTGGGATAGTGTCATGATATGGTGATGTTGTAAGTAGAAGTATGAGATGATACTCTTACAACACACATAGCATGTAAACTCCATAGACCTTGGACTTACACATAAAGATACGATAGTGATCATACCACGATGCACATGATATAGAGATCATATGCGGGAACCATATCATTTCACTAATAAACATGTGATGTTTGATAGCATCTTATATTGCTTGTTTAGCGCTTTGTTAGCATAATAAGATGATCCCTCATTTAAATATCAAGATAAGAATGTGTTCTTCCTTTAGTATGCACCGATTATGTTTTCGTCACTCCAAGACATCACGTGATGATCGGGTGTTCTTGGGTCCACAACCATATATCGGGTGTAAAACAGTTACACACGCGAATACTAAGGTTCTAACTTGGCGAGCCTAGCATGTACAGACATGGCCTCGGAACATGGACTGAAAGGTTAAGCATGAGCCATATAGTAGATATGATGCCCATTTGATGCTCGCCTTTGAAGCTACACCGACTCACATGATGATCGGACTTGGTGTAGTGGATTTGGTTCATGTAATCACCAAAAAGGCACGAGGGATGTCGTTTTTAGTGGGAGTTCATTCGTAATATGGATTAGTTGAACTCAATCTATCATAAACTTAGTCTAAACTTTACAAATTATGTTGTAGATGGCATCACCTGCTTTTAGTTTCAATGTGTTCATGGAGAAAGAGAAACTTGCAACAAACGGTAGCAACTTTACCGAATGGGTCATGAATTTGAGGATTCTCCTCACTGCTGCACAAAATCAATATGTGATAGAAGTGCCACTAGGCCTCCCGCCTTTTGAGGATGCCCCTGATGAGGAGAAGAATGTCTATCAGACTCGTCAGGAGGACCACAACTTAGTTCATTGCGGCATATTGTATGGGCTAGAGCCAGAACTTCGAAAGCGTTTCGAAAACGGCAATGCATTTGATACAATGGGTGAGTTGAAAATGATTTTCGACACACATGTTGTTGTAGAGAGCTACAACGCTTCAGAAAAGTTCTTTAGCTGCATGATGGAAGAGCACAACTCTGTTAGTGAGCATGTACTCAAGATGTGGGGTTACGTCGATAAGCTTGTGTCCTTGGGAATAACGATTCCCATTGACTTAGGCATCCATCGTGTTATGCAGTCTCTGCCACCTAGCTATAAGAGCTTCATGATGAACTATAATATGCAAGGCATGAAGAAGTCTCTCCCCGAGCTTCTATCAATGCTTAAAACTACAGAAGTGGAGATCAAAAAGGAACATCAAGTGTTGATGATCAATAATTCAATAGGAACACTGGTTTCAAGAAAGACAAGAAGGGAAAACGGAAGGGAAGTAAGGGCGGCAAGCCGGTTGCCGTGCCTGAAAAGAAACCCCGAGTTGGACCTAAGTCTGACACCGAGTGATACTATTGTAAGGGGACTGGCCACTGGAAGCGCAACTGCCCCAAGTATTTGGCAGACAAGAAGGCCGGCAAGGAAAACAAAGGTATATATGATATACATGTTATTGATGTGTACTTGACTAGTGCTTGCAGTAGCACCTGGGTATTTGATACCGGTTCAGTTGCTAATATTTATAACTCGAATCAGGGGCTACAGAACAAGCGACCGCTAGCAAGGGGCGAGGTCAAGATGCGTGTCGGCAATGGATCAAGCGTTGATGTGATCGTCGTCAGAATGCTACCTCTCCACTTGCCGTCGGGATTAGTAATAAACTTGAAGAATTGTTATCTGGTGCCAGCACTTAGCATGAACATTGTATCTGGATCGTGTTTAATGCGAAGTGGTTATTCATTTAAATCCGAGAACAATGGTTGTTCCATTTATATGAATGAAATCTTTTATGGTCATGCACCGATGATGAATGGTTTATTTCTTTTGGATCTCGATAATAATGGTACACATATTCACAATGTTGATGCAAAAAGGATTAAATTTAATGATGATATATCTGCATATATGTGGCACTGCCGTCTAGGTCATATTGGCGTTAAACGCATGAAGAAGCTCCATTCGGATGGACTTTTGGAATCACTTGATTTTGAATCATTTGATACATGTGAGCCATGTCTTATGGGCAAGATGACTAGAACGCCGTTTTTCGGTTCAATGGAACGGGCGACAGATTTATTGGAAATCATACATTCTGATGTATGTGGTCCAATGAGTATGTCGGCGCGAGGTGGATATCGTTATTTTGTTATTTTCACGGATGATTTGAGTAGATATGGTTATATCTACTTGATGAAACACAAGTCTGAAACATTTGAAAAGTTCAAAGAATTTCAGAATGAAGTGGAAAATCATCGTAATAGAAAGATCAAATTTCTACGGTCCGACCGTGGAGGTGAGTATCTAAGTTACGAGTTTAGCACTCACATGAAAGAGTGTGGAATTGTTTCACAACTTACACCTGCCGGAACACCATAGCGAAATGGTGTGTCAGAACGTCGTAATCGTACTTTATTAGATATGGTTCGATCTATGATGTCTCTGACGGACTTGCCGTTGTCATTTTGGGGTTATGCACTAGAAACTGCTGCATTCACTTTAAATCGGGCTCCATCTAAATCCATTGAAAATACACATGTATCAAGAAAACTTCTGATTACCAAAATCATAGTCATTCTTAAAACAGGTTTGAGAGAACGAAGGAAACTCTTTATTCATCTAGGTTTATCAAAATCTTTGACAAAGATTATGATATCCATTTACACCACTAGGATGAATAATTAAGAAGATTCCTGATGACACGATAAGAAAGAAATTTCATTCTCCGACTTCAAGTTCTTGTCACAACAATGATTGCCAACGAAAAGAGTCTGGAGGATCGACCGAGAGACATTTAGCAACACTATTTTAAATGTTCTCCTCGATGTTCGGGAAAACAAACATCAAGTAAAGGTCGGACTTCGGATACAAATTAAACCATAAGCACAACTCCTATAATAACTTATAGAAGAAGTCTCATGAAGAGTGGTTGTTACTGCTGATTTAAGAGAATATGACAATAAGTCTTTCCGGCTAGGTGTGTCAACCATTACATCAATCTTGCCAGATTTACAAAGAGACCTATGTCAAAACCTTGAAGAGCACCAACCATCATTGCTGCTTGAGATTCAGCTTTGGTTAAGTGAAATGATACTGCAGACTCAGCATGTCCAAATAGAAAATTTGCAACATTTACCACAAAGGTAAAGTTACCAGATTCTCAAGATATGGACTATAGTGTCAAGCTCCAAAATATGAGGTAGATTGCTAGACCCATGTATTTGCAACTTGTCGAGAGACAGCTGCACACACATAAGGTGCTAACAACAAAACACACATGTGTACTTAGGGAATAGAGCTAACTCTACTCGAATCCACGACGTCATCTTTCATCATTTGCACGTGAATCAGAGAAGATTACTTCTAACACCCAGAACACAAACTTCGAGATGAATCGAAGATGGTTCTCGAAAGTTTCCAACATTGATGCCAAATGTTCCATATGAATCAAATCTAGCATGGAGAAGATGAGAATGTCATTGATGGGCTGAACAACAAACTTATCGAGGCACTCCGAGAATATGGACTCATATGTTTCGTGAACAAGACAAAATACAGGTCAGACCAAAGGACATGAAGATGTATCCCCAGTGAAACATCACAAGAAGAGACATTATCAAGATAGTCCTTGGAACTGAGTTTGATTTGACGATAACCCAAATCAAATCAAAGATAGGGGAAGATAACATGTCCATGAAGGAAATACTATCTTTCTTCGACACTAAAAAAACTAAACATCCCTTTTAGAAGGAACAAGTCAGATAGAACTTTTGTCTTACAATTCTCCAAGTTGTTGTTTAAGCTCAACCAACTTGCTCAGGGGTATCAAGTACGGATCCTTGGATAAAAGAGCAGTTCAGAGAACTTGCTGGCTCAAGAACTTGACAACACGGTCACGTGGCAACATGGCGATACTTCTAGTAGACATCTAGAATATCATGAACCACCGATATGTCACTTAGTTCAAGAGGAAACTTGCTTGGTAAGGCAAGAAGACATAGTCTCAGAGCTTCGGCACAAGCCTAACTCTTTGACCGAGGAGAGTGTACCAGAATATCAGACTTGATAGCACAGTCAAACTTCGCTTAGTGAGAGGGTTAACCAATCACGCGAATAACACAAATGTCCTTGGAGATCAAAACAATAAAAATTGCTAAGAATCTCAGATAATCACATTATTACGCACATGCATCACTCACGAGCGTGAAAACTCGAGGAAGGGTGGGTAACGATGTGTAAAAGCATCACTTCGTTAAGGGGTCATAAAACTCAGCACGACCTCTTAGTATAAAAGAGTGTGACACTTTAAGATAGAACGGACAAAAGCTAATCAATGCCTCTTATTCTGCGGATTACAACACTTTGAACTGGTCCTAGATACGACGAGATACTAGAGTTTGTTTCTCCTAGGCATTTCGAAATGGTTTGTCATGACGGACCACAAGAGTATCTTGCATCGAAAGACACCGATGCACATTTACTACTTGGCTACCAACTGGTAGACAAAGGTCGGAAAACAACAAGGGGAAAAGAACATGCTCAGGGTAGAATCCCGAGATGTGGATGCATAAGTCAACAATCTCCGAAAACCAATGCAGAGAAGGGGTAAGGGGTGGAAGAGTCACGAATATAGATGCGGGAATCACGAGGAGTACTCTTGTCATGATCTATTTTGTTCCATTAAAGAACATCTGCCATAGTATGTGGTAGGGGAAGTCCTTAGTTGTCACAATTCAGTCGCGACAAAGACCACAAGCTTGAAGGCTAGAATTTTAATACCTGCCATCCTGAGGTAATGTGTGAACATTAATAACAGGGTTCGAAGGGATGGATCTTGGTTTAAAGGTCAGCTTCATGTACAAGATTCACAACACCAGAATCCAGCACAATCAGGGATCTTAGGTTCAAGTCCAAGGGTTAAAATCCAAAGAAGGAGTAACTACTACTTGAGTGACATAGTGTACACTGCAAGTTAGTATTCACGAGGTAGCTTCCAAGAGAAGAAACGACTTCTGAAGTACCCAACAAACGATAAGAAGGAGGCACACGAGGCGAAAGGAAACCTCGAAACCTAGAACAGAAAACTGAAGATCCAACAATATAATATTGTGGGTCCAAAGGATAGAGAGATCATGATGGAAAGGAATCTCTCAGATGAACAAGAGGAAAGGGAAACAAGGAATTCACAACACACACAACTCTAGAGAAATCAACACTAGGTCAACTGGCTAAGAAACGTCATGCCAAGAAGGCACCTAAGTTTTGAAAGACTGGAAGAGATATCAAAACTTTTCCAAAATCAACTCCAGATAAGATAACCCAGAGTTAGAGCGAAACTGGATAAGGAGAAAAAGAAGCATACTAGAGTTTTCGCAAATACTTTTCATCTTTGAAATAGTTTTCACAAACACTAGACTCAACATCGACCAATAGCAAGGTTTTACTACGGTCGGTACTGCTCTGATACCAAGAACTGTGACACCCCCGGGATCAGGGCTAAACAAATCCCAGACCTCCGTCTGACATAAGCTTAACCTTGAGCTCGAGAATATCCAGTGAAGAATCGGTAACACAACAGTGACCCTACGACACAAAATTTATTATAGCAAGATCATAACTGAGCAGAGAACCAAATTATTACAAGCATAGGTCACTGACCACAAACACCAAACAATGGAAGGCAAATTATGCTATTATGTATAGCAAACTTAACAAATGGTCTAAGAGGCCTGAAGCATAACGATGACGTCCCAGCCCATAGATTCCAGACTGCCGGCTGGGAACCCCAAGCTACTCGTCGATGTCAATGTAGTACGGAACTCGTCTTTAGGGAACACTTACTCTGCCAAAAGTATCATCAAAGCAAGGGTGAGTACAGGGTGTACTCCGCAAGACTTATGGTTGGTGTAGTTGTTTTGCATAAAGCCATCTTTTGCTTATAAAACAAGAGAGGGAGAAGAAGCTCGTCTAAACAAAGTATTTTAAAAGGGGATAAGAGAGCGACGTCTCTGAAATATTGATAATCATCTTTTGATATCCACCAAGTCATAATCATCTGAACTAGGATCACCCCCTCGTACCCATGAGGAAGCATCCTTAATCACACGTTGATCTGCCAAGTTTTAAGATTAGGTTAAAGTTCTCTATGATCTTGAGTCCGGTCGCCAAGTCGTTCATAACCGTGAACATGACTTTTCGAAAAGATTATTACCCTGCAGGGGTGTACAACTTTACCCACATGTACTAACCTTATCTTAATGCCACTAGTAATATCCCTCTTCCTTGGAAGGCCGGCAGAGGGTGGTTACACACGACCTTTACCTTGCTTTCGCCGAGACCATGAGTCACGCAATAAGTATGGTTCCGCCGTAACGGGTCAAATCCCGAAGCCGGTACTTAAATATGTGAGGCGAGGTTGGTTTACCAGGGGCGCTATATACCCCAAGCAAGCTCGGCCACACTTACTCTACCTGTTATGAATGCACCAACTTCACCCGGCAAATCTTTCAAAAGATTTTCTATGCATATGTCGAATGGAACGCCCGAACTATGTGACTCATGGAATCTACTATGCAAGTTAGTCTGTCATGAGGTTGTGCAGGCCCCGTGTGGTTGCACGCTCATCTTGGTTCCAAAGGCAAGAACTCAGTTCCTAGTGGTGGCGAGCATGGGACTAGAAAAACCACATCCCACCGTGGCCTCCCATACAAGCCTTAGCATGTTTAACTCATATCACCTTAGATATTATCTCATCATGTTCTCCTGTCATACTAGATTCTTTGCATCTGATACATCATCTGGATGGACCAGACTCAATAGCTATGCATGGCTAAGCAGACACAAATAAGAGCTCTAGCAGTGCACACAAGCCAAACCTAGTTATGCTAGGAGCAGTGGATCAGGTAATATAATCTCAAAAGGGAGTAATGCAATAGATAGGATACTCTATCTATCTATAAAAAACCACAGTAGAATCGTATGCATCATGGCAGAATTGAAATGCTTTCGAAATCATAGGATTATATCATGGTGGAGCTATAATTGCCTTTTCCAGTTGATAGCAGATAAATAGATCTTCGGAAGCCTTGAACTTGACTTGGTTAGAGTTGGTCAAGCATTGTTCGTCGATCTTCGATGGTGTTGTCCTCGGTCTTCGATCTTGATCTCGATATCGTATTCTACCGGGAAGAATCAAACATCAGAAATAAAGGGGAAACAATCAACACATGGCATCTATGCAATGCTCAAACAAGGATGATGATATGACAAGTTAATTTGCATTTAAATGTAACCCTAAGGCATGCTCGACAACTTAATCGGGGTTCCGAAGGGTAGAAACCCTAATTCAGGAAAACTCCGGATGTATATGAGAGGGTTACTATGTTCTTCTAATTAAACTTGTCATTTTAGTTGTTGATCAATGCATGATGATAGCTTAAATAGCTAGGTTTCATTTTTCTGAACATTTTGATATATTATTTGTATTTTTCTGACTTATAAATTAAGAGTTATTGAATTTATAAGATTTAATCAATTTCTGGAATTATAAATCAATTTAAAAGGTTTATTGCGTCATCATGATGTCAGCATAGGGTTAAATTCTTTTTACACCGAGGCTTACCCAGCCGCAGTGACTGATAGAGGGGCCCTAGGGCCACCTCACCTAGCCACGCTGGAAGGCGGCGGGTTGGCCACATCGTCTCCACGCGGCTGCCACGTAGACGCCACGCAGGACCATGTCATCTCGTCGGCGTACACGCCAGACGGCGATGGGGACGGCGCAGGAGGCGATGCGAGGCGGCGTGGTTGCGTTGGCTCGACTCAGAGTAATGAGGGGAGCCTATTAGTGGCGGCGCTGCCAACTATTGGTCGCCGGAGCAGCAGATACGACAAGGTCTGACGGTGGTGGACGGCGGCGCTTGATGTGGGCGTGAAAAAAAACGAGATGGGAGAGACAGAGGGGTCCAAGAGATGCAGGAGCTCACCACGAGTGTGATAGGAGGGTCAGCGTGGCCGGGGAAGGTCGAGGTCGATGGCTATGGCAGCGGGGAGGCTTGTCGGAGAGGGGGAAGAAGCGGTCGGGACGGCCGATTGTGGGCACCCCGCATCGATTCCTTCCAGGAGGATGACAAGGGGAGCACGCTGATTCTCCAGGGCATCTCAGCGTCGCTCGGGGTGGCCGGGAACGTCGACGACGATGGCAGCTGCGACGGGTAGGGTTTGGCCAGAGAGGAAACGCGCCAGAGAGAGAGGGCTCGGGGGATACTGAGAGGATAGGGGTGAGGAAGGGCGTGATCGAGTCCTTATCCTTTTCTAGAGGGCGGCGGGCAGCGGCAGGCATCGCGGCGCGGCCGGCGCCATCGGGCGGCAGAGGCGGCGACAGCCAGCTCCTTGCGGGAGGAGGAAGACGACATGGAGTGGCGCCGAAGCGGTACTAGGCTGGATGGGCCGTGCGTGGGCCGTCTGCGGCTGAAGTTTGCTCGATCATGAAACTCCAAAAGCGAGTACTACCGAACCTCGCAGGTCTAGCAGGACGCGTGCAGCTCCCGGGCTATACGGAAATCCTATCATAAATTTCATGGTTGATGAAAATGATGACCCTGCGATGTATGAAGAAGCAATGATGAGCCCAGATTCCAACAAATGGTTAGAAGCCATGAAATCCGAGATGGAATCCATGTATGAAAATCAAGTTTGGAACTTGGTGGACTTACCTCACGACCGAAAGGCCGTGGAGAACAAATGGATTTTCAAAAGGAAAACTGATGCTGATGGTAATGTAACCGTCTATAAAGCTTGACTTGTCACAAAGGGGTTTTGACAAATTCAAGGAGTTGACTATGATGAGACATTCTCTCTCGTAGCGATGCTAAAGTCAGTTAGGATTATGTTAGCCATTGCTGCATATTTTGATTATGAGATATGGCAGATGGATGTCAAAACCGCGTTTCTCAATGGTAATATTGAAGAAGAGTTGTATATGATACAACCAAAGGGTTTTGTCGATCCCAAGGATGCTAATAAGGTGTGCAAGCTTCAGCGATCCATCTATGGATTGAAGCAAGCATCACGAAGTTGGAATCTCCGCTTTGATGAGGTGATCAAAGAGTTTGGATTTGTCCAAACTTATGGAGAAGCTTGTATTTACAAGAAAGTGAGTGGGAGCAATGTGGCATTTCTGATACTATATGTGGATGATATATTATTGATCGGAAATGATATAGATCTTTTAAACAGTGTTAAAAGTTATATAAATAGCAAATTTTCAATGAAGTTCCTAGGTGAAGCGTCATACATATTAGGCATAAAGATCTATAGAGATAGATCTAGGCGCCTAATAGGGCTATCGCAAAGTACATACCTTGATAAGATTTTAAAGAATTTTAAAATGGAAGATAGTAAGAAGGGGTTCTTACCTATGACACAAGGCTTGACATTGAGTAAGACTCAAAGTCCGGATACAACGGAAGAAAGAGAGAAAATGGACAAAGTCCCCTATGCTTCAGCCATAGGCTCTATAATGTATGCCATGCTATGTACAAGACCGGATGTGGCACATGCTATTAATTTGACTAGTAGGTACCAATCGGATCCAGGTTCGGAACACTGGAAAGCGGTCAAGAATATCCGTAAGTACTTGCGAAGAACTAAGGATATGTTTCTTGTATACGGAGGTGAAGAAGAGCTTGTCGCTAAGTGTTATGTCGATGCTAGATTCGACACCGATCCGGATGACTCTAAGTCTCAATCCGGATACGTATTTCTCATGAATGGCGGAGCGGTTAGTTGGAGGAGCTCCAAACAACCTGTGGTGGTGGGATCAACGACGGAGGCCGAATATGTTGCTGCTTCAGAAGCGGCTCAGGAAGCAGTTTGGATGAAGGAGTTCATATCCGAACTAGGTGTGGTTGCAAACGCGTTGGACCCAATGGTGATCTATTGTGACAACAATGGTGCCATTTCCAATGCCAAAGAGCCAAGGTATCACAAGCATTCCAAGCATATTAAGCTCTAGTTTCACTCCATCCGCGAGCATGTCAAGGATGGATATATAAATATTTGTAAAGTACATACGAATCTCAATGTAGCAGATCCGTTGACTAAAACTCTCCCTAGAGCAAAACATGATCTACACCAGAACTCCATGGGTGTTAGATACATCACTATGTAACTAGATTATTGTCTCTAGTGCAAGTGGGAGACTGAAGGGAATATGCCCTAAGAGGCAATAATAAAGTGTTTATTATGTGTATTCCAAGTATATGATAGATGTTTATTTTTCATGCTATAATTTTATTAATACGGAAACGTTAATACATGTGTGTTTAATAAACAAACAGAAAGTTCCTAGTTATGCCTCTCTCATAAACTAGTTCGTTGATCAACAAGATGATCACAGTTTCTTGATCATAGACATTGGATGTTGTTAATAACAAGATCACAACATTAGTGTAATGGTGTGATGAACATTCATCCAAAGTATAGCATTACGATCAAAGTCATCGAGTTTATATTGCTATAAACAACTTACGAAGTAATCCTAATCCTTAGACCATGAGATCATGCCAATCACTAACACCGGAAGAGTTTCTTATTGACATCAAACATCACACCGTAACTGGGTGATTATAAAGATGGATTCAAAGCTACTAAAGTGTTATGTTGAGAATCATGGATCAAGAGTGGAATTTGTTCATCCCGATGACAGATAGATATACTCTGGACCCTCTCGGTGATATCAGATTGGTTAGCTTGCAAGAAAGTGATTATATCACTAGAATGTTATATCACGGGAACGAGAAAAGAGTGCATGTCAGTAACGAGATCAAACTAGGTATGGAGATACCGATGATCGAATCTGGGACATGTAATATATCGTGAAACAAAGGGATTAAGATATAAGCGTAAAAGGTTCCGACCATCACAGGAAAGTCATCGTTGAATGTGTGGGAGTCAGTATGGATCTCTAGGTCCCGCTACTGATTATTGATCGGAGAAGGGTCTCGATCATGTCCGCATTATTCACGAACCGTAGGGTGACACACTTAAGGGACACTGACATCCAGTTGGAGCAAATGTTTCATGCCGAAAGAATAAACAAGCGCATGAATTTATTTCACTAGATACCGAAACAGGTTTTCGGGTGAAATTGCATAGAGAGGTTATGCATGTGAAATAGAATTCTAGCAAGGGGTTATATTTGAATGTTTGTCATTAAAGTAATTGACAAAATTCTGAATAAATAAAAGAGTTTTATTTAATGAGAGTTTGCATTACATTTGGTGGAAATTTAATAGCAAGTTTGAGTGGGATTTTGAGTGGAGGGATTTGAATGGATTTTTGTGAGTGGAGTGTCCACCCACATGAAGAGGGGAGGGCAAGGGGCAGCCCCCATGCGCCGGACACCCCCTTGGGGTTCCCCCCTCCTCCTATAAAAGGCACCCCTCTCCTCACTTCTCACTCACACCTCCTCGTGAAGGATCTCTCTCCCCCTCTAGAATTTATCCCCCATGGTCTCGGACTAGCGAGATACATGTTCCCGGTGGCTATTTGGCAAGAAAGGGTTCTACTTCCGCTGCATCGCTGGAGCGAGGAGGCGGACGTTGCTCGGTGTCTTGTAGGTGTGTGCGAGCACGGATGCGCTGCTGCTTTGCGGCGCTAGGACTTCCTCTCGATCTTGAGATTGGCAAGAGATCGTCTACATCAACCACGAGTTGAACTCGTTAAGCTTTGTCGGTCTTCAAGGGTATGTTCTCTACGGATATACATCTGCCCGTTGTTTGTATCTAGTAGATAGATCTTGGTACATAGTTCCCATCGTAGGAATTTTTTTGTTTTCTATGATGCGAACCCTGCACCAACTACTTTATTCAAGCATACTAAACAAACAAAAACAAAAAACAAAAACTAAGATGCTCCAAGAGCAACAAAACTGTGCATGAAACAATAAAAACGAAGTGTCTTGAAAGACTTGAGATTTTTTATTGATAAAGAAGGGGATGTCTTGGGCATCCCCAAGCTTTGACGCTTGTACCTCTTGAATATTTCTTGGGGTGACACAGGGTGGCATCCCCAAGCTTGAGATTTTGTCCATTCTTCATCTCATTACATCATTCTTCCCTTACACCTGAAAATTCTCCTATATACAAAACTTCATACAATCTTCATTAGC
The DNA here is from genome assembly GCA_916181665.1 of Avena sativa. Taxonomy (NCBI): domain Eukaryota; kingdom Viridiplantae; phylum Streptophyta; class Magnoliopsida; order Poales; family Poaceae; genus Avena; species Avena sativa. Next base: position 328,034,532 of record OV702279.1, read on the forward strand.
AACATTAGTGCATTCAAAAGATAATAGACCTTTGGGTTTACTTTCGAAAAAACAAAACTTTCATTAAAGACACAAGCTACTGTATCAATTCCCTCAAAAAGCTCAATTTACCAAAGAGAACCCAAAAGGAAATCAATAAAGAGGCAAATGCAAATAATGGAAGAAATCTGTCAAAACATACCAGCAGGTGAAAACCGATTTTTTTCGAAGACGTTCTGTTGCTCAAATCAAAAAGTGTTGAACTAACAAAAGTTAGCTACCAACCTGGAGGATTTATTTAGAAAATTACATCTCAATCCGACATACAGAGATTTTGCACGAATTTTTACAGTGGAGCACAAAAAACTGTTTCGAGACAGCACTTCCCCAAATCTTACTTCCCTCTCATTAGAGGTTATTCTTGGCACAAAAATAAATAAAAAAGGATACGAAGAGGTTATTACAGAAATAATAACTTCCAAGACTCAAGAAAACTATTAGTTTATCTCCCAAGAAGTACTTTTCTTTAACGCCTTTAAGTTAGGCACAAGAAGCAAGAATCAAATGTTTTCAAATAAAGAAGCATTAACATCAAATTTTGCTTTCAAAGGAGGAGCAAAGGGTAACTTCTCTCTCCTCATAGGGAAGTGTTCAATAGCTTTCTTGAATGAAAATTTATATCTAATGGTGCGTTCTTTCATATCAATGATGGCACCAACAGTTCTAAGAAAAGGTCTTCCCAAAGTAATAGGACAAGAAGCATTGTATTCAACATCCAAAACATATAAATCAATAGGGACATAAGCATTGCTAACCATAATAAGAACATTATTAACACTCCCTATGAGTTTATTTTTAGCATAATCATCAAGTGGGACATCCAAATAACAATCTTCCAAAGGTGGCAAATCAAGCATTTCATAAATCTTTCTAGGCATAATAGAGACACTAGAACCAAGGTCACATGAAGCTTTGAGATCAAAGTCATTCAGTTTCATATAAATTATAGGTTCCGAACTATCTTCTACTTTCCTTGGAATAGAAGCCTTGTGTTTCAATGTTTCTTCCTAAATTTTAATGAGAGCATATGTAATCTGTTTTGTGAAAGCCATATTCATATCACTAGCATTAGGACTTCTAGCAAGCTTTTCTAGGAACATAATCACTTTATAAATATTTCAACCATCAAGATCAAAATCAAACTTAGCATAACAGGTAGTAGACTTATTGGGTTTAGGCATTGTTGTAGGAGGAATCGGGACTTCTTGTGGTTTGGTAGCATCCATTTTGGTGGTGGTAATAGTACAAACGCTATTATTTCTAGAAATTTCAGCTTCTCTTTCCCACTTAGCATGTAGTTTAGCTAACAGACTAACATTTTCAATAGTAACTTGTATGGCATGAGTAGCAGCAAAGGTACTTTTCAAGGTTTCAGGTTTAGCAGTCATTTTATTAATCAAAGAGGATTGAGCTTCAGACAAAGATGAAATATTTTTCTCAACATTCAAAAGCTTTTCCTCCACAGTCTTATTGAAAGTAGTTTGTTTACTAATAAAGTCCTTAAGCATGACTTCAAGTTCAGAGGGAGCACTTCTATTGTTGTTGTAGGAATTTCCATAAGTATTACCATTATTGGGAGGATAAGGCCTATAATTATTGTTACCAAAATTATTCCTATAGGCATTGTTGTTGAAATTGTTATTTATAATGAAGTTCACATCAACTTGCTCTTCTTGAGCAACCAAAGAAGCTAAAGGAACATTATTTGTATTTATATCAGCTTTTCCATTAACAAGCATAGCCATAATAACAGCAATCTTATCACTCAAAGAGGAGGTTTCTTCAACAGAATTTACCTTCTTACCATGTGGAGATCTCTCAGTGTGCCATTCAGAATAATTAACCATCATATTATCAAGGAGATTTGTTGCAGCACCCAAAGTAATGGTCATAAAGGTACCTCCAGCAGTAGAATCTAACAGATTTCTTGAAGAGAAGTTTAAACCTGCATAAAAAGTCTGAATAATCATCCAAGCAGTCAGTCCATGAGTGGGACAATTCTTTACCAAAGATTTCATTCTTTCCCAAGCTTGAGCAACATGTTCATTATCAAGTTGTTTAAATTTCATTATTTCACTTCTCATAAATACAATCTTAGCAGGAGGATGGTATTTTCTAATAAAATCATCTTTACATTTAATCAAAGAATAAATACTATTTCTAGGCAAGAATATCAACCATTCTTTAGCTTTTCCTCTCAAGGAGAAAGGAAAATTGAGCTTAATAATATATCCATCTACATCCTTATACTTTTGCATCTCACAAAGTTCAACAAAGCTATTAAGGTGGGCAACAACATCATCAGAACTAACACCAGAAAATTGCTCTTTCATAACAAGATTCAACAAAGCAGGCTTAATTTCATAAAAGGTAGCATCAGGAGCTGGTGGAGCAATAGTTGTACTCAGTAAATCATTGTTGTTTGTGCTAGTAAAGTCACACAACTTGGTGTTCTCAGCTGAATTCATTTTTGCAAAAGTGGAGCAAGCTAACAAAAGCAGCAAATAGAGTAGGAGCTAATTTTTTTGTGTTTTTTATAAGAAAATATAAAACAAACAAAACTATTTTTTTTGTATTTTTTGCTAAAAAGAAGCAAGAAAAACAAATCAAAAGAAACTAAGCAAAACAAAAACAAAGTAAAGAGAATGGTTGTGAAGGACTCCCCTTGTGAAACCGTCCTTACTCCCCGGCAACGGCGTCATAAAACGTCTTGATGCGGCCCAGATCACTGTAAAGCTTCGTTGGGAAACCCCAAGAGGAAGGTATAATGAGCACAGTAGTAAGTCTTCCCTCGGTATGAAACCAAGGTTATTGAACCAGTAGGAGGAAGAAACAACCCCAAGGTGTTGCTAACAACTTGGAACCTGCACAACACAAACTCAAGACTTTGCCCCAACGAACAGTGAGGTTGTCAATCTCACCGGTTTGCTGAAAATAAAGGATTAAACATATGGTGTGGAAGGTAATGGTAACTTGCAAAAAGTAAACAGTAACAGTGGAAGATGTATCAATGGTAAAGATTGGACCGGGGTCCACAGTTTACTAGAGGTGTTCTCCTTAAGATAAACAACATAACATGCTGGGTAAACAAATTATAGTGGGGCAATTGACAGGACAAAGCAAGGCATAACAATGCAATACTAGACATTCATGATCCTATGAGATTTGATTGGGCATTACAACAATATACATAGACCGCCATCCAACTACATCTATGACTAGTAATCCACCTTTAGGTTATCATCCGACCCCTCCTCCAGTATTAAGTTGCAAGCAACGGATAATTGCTTTAATAAATGTGTGTAAAATAAACAATACAATTGTTCCATAAACAAGAGATTGTTGTTTTCTCCCTAGTAGCAACAACACATCTACAACCTTAGAGATTTCTGTCACTTCCCTAGATCCAATAGAGGCATGAACCCACTATCGTGTATAAATACTGTTGGAATTATGCCCTAGAGGCAATAATAAAGATGTTATTATTATAATTCTTGTTCATGATAAAGTTTATATTCCATGCTAGAATTGTATTAAGCAGAAACTTTGATACTTGTGTGGTTTATGAACAACACTGTGTCCCTAGTACGCCTCTATGGACTAGCTTATTGATTAATGATGGTTAAGGTTTCCTAACCATAGACATGAGTTGTCAATTAATAATGAGATCATGTCATTGGGAGAATGATATGATGGACATACCCAAATTAAGCAGAGCAATTAGATCGTGTCATCGTGTTCATCTTTGCGAAGTTTTTCTTATGTCAAATATTGTATTCCTTAGACCATGAGATAATGCAACTCCCTGGTATCGGAAGAAAGCTTTGAGGTCATCAAATGTCATCCTATGAGAGGGTGATCATAAAGGTGTCTCTTAGGTGATCGGAAAGTACTTGTTGGGTTGTATGTATCGAGATGGGATTTGTCCCTCCCAGGTCAGAGAGATATACTTCGGGCCCACTCGGTAATCGATATCAACACCGCTTGCAAGCAAGTGGTTAAGGAGTTCATCACAAAGTGATATCGGATTACGGAACGAGTAAAGTACTTGCTGTGAACGAGATTGAACTAGGTATGCCGATGCCAACGATCGAATCTCGGGCAAGTAAAATATCGCGTGACGAAGGGAATATATATATGGGATTAATTGAATCCTGGCATCGTGGTTCATCTGATATGATCATCGATGAATATGTGGGAGTCAATATGGGTTTCCAGACCCCGCTGTTGATTATTGATAGAAGATCATGTCTGCATATTCTCGAACCCGTAGGGTCACACACTTAACATGTCTCGAGGATAGAATGGATAATTGGTTTATGAGTTTTTGTTCGGAGTCTCGGATGAGATCCAGGACATCACGAGAGGTTTCGGAATGGTCCAGAGAATAAGATTCATATAAGGGAAAGCAGTTTTTGGATTTCGGAATTGTTTTGGAATGTTCGGTATTGTACCGGAAGCTTCTAGAACCTTCTGGAGTGGGACCAACATGGCCCCACTAGTCGGGAGGGGGCGTGGGCCTACGAGAGAGTGCCCGGGCCACATTGGGCCAAGGGCACAAGGCCCCATAGGCCCAGCCGGCCAAGCCCTAGGGGAAACCCTAGGGAGAGCTTCTAGAAGGGGGGAAACTTACCCCCCACTCCACCCCATGTGGCCGCCGGCCCTAGGGTTTGGAGGAGGGGAAAGGTCAGCCGGCCAGCCCTCTCAGGGGCGCACCCTCCCCCCACACCTCCTAAAACCCTAGCCGCCTAGTTCAAGCCCTCCTCTCTCTCTCCCAACTGCGCGTAGGCGAAGCCCTGCCGCAGAAACTCTCCACCTTTGCACCATGTCGTCGTGTTGTAGATCCAATCTATCTCTCCAACCCACTTGCTGGACCGAGGAAGGAGTAGACGTCGAGGTGCCGTACGTGTGCATCTCTCGGAGGCGTCGCCACTTGCGGCATTGGATCGGATCGGATCGCGAGGAGGAGAAGGCTAGTATGACTACATTAACCACGTTCCTTTGAACGTTCCGCTATGCGATTTCTTCAAGGGTATGAAGATCTAATCTATCCCCCCTCGTTGTTTGCATCTCCTAGATTAGATCTTGGCTTCCCCGTTCGCATCCGTTGAATTTTTTTGATTTACTATGCTGCGAAACCCTTCAGTGGTATCAGAGCTAGATCTATGCGTAGATGTGTTTCACGAGTAGAACGCAACATGCTTGTTGCGGGCGTTGATGTTTTCTGTTGCAAGCCTCTTGTTGTGTACTTCTTATGACGCAGGATAGTGAGATCGAAGCGGTCCAGGCCAACTTTACGCGACCTCTTTCGCGAGACCGGCTCCTCACTTGACGTGTGGCTTGTTCCACACATGCGGCTGGTGGATGCCAGTTTCTCTCACTATAGTTGTCACGGGATTTACACCGGATGTTGGCAACCATAATATCACCGTTGTGGCTTTCCATAGGTAAGAATCGTTCTTAGCTTGTTACTCCCATAAGCCACGTAAAACATGCAACAACAAAGTAGAGGCGTCTAACTTGTTTTTGCAGGGAGTGTTTCTGTGATATGGTATGGCCCAAGATGTGATGTGTATGTTGTATGCAATGATCATGTTTTGTAATATTTCACGACTTGCATGTCGATGAGTACACAACCGCAGGAGCCATATGGTTGTCTTTATAATTGTGTATGACCTGTGTGTCAACTTCTTATACGCCATGTAATAGCTTTACTTTATCGCTAAGTAGTTAGCAATAGTTGTAGTTGCTATTCGTGGTGGAGGCAATCATGGTGGAGTGATGGAGATCATGCTGGCACGCACAATATGGAGATCATTGCGCGGAGATTGGCTATACCATGTCACATTAAAATTATATGCATGTGATGTTTATCCTTTTATGTATCGTATTATGCTTAGGTCGCGACGGTAGCATTATAATATGATTCCTCACTTAAAGATCAAGATAAAACTGTGTTCTCCCCATGGATGCACCGTTGCGAAAGTTTGTCGTGTTCAAGCACCATGTGATGATCGGGTGCTATAAACTCTACGTTCACATACAACGGGTGCAAGCCAGTTTTGCACACGCGGAAATACTTGGGTTTGACTTAACGATCCTAGCATGTACAGACATGGCCTCGGAACACACGAACCGAAAGGTTAAGCATGGGTCATATGAATGATATGATCGACACTTTGTTGTCCACCGTTGAAACCACATCTCTTCTCGTGAAGATCGGATTAGGTGTGGTGAATTTGGATCATGTTCACTAAACAACTTGAGGGATGTTGAATTTAGTGGGAGTTCATCTAGTAATTTGATTAAGTTGAACTAGTTATCATGAACATAGTCTAAATTGTACTTGCAAATTTTTTAGATCAAATGGCTAAGTCTAACTTCAACTTCAACGTTTTTGCTGAGAAAGAAAAGCTTAAGAACAATGGGTCTAACTTCACCAACTGGTTCCGCAATCTGAGAATCATTCTCGCTGGCGGACAAAAGTACTATGTCCTTGAGAAAGCGCTAGGTGACGCCCCTGCTGTAGATGCGCCGGCTGATGATAAAGCTGTTTATCAGTCGCGCAAAGATGATTATGGTGTGATTAAGAGAACCATGTTGTTTGCTATGGAATCGGACCTTCAAAATCGTTTTGAGGAGTTCGCCGGGCCCTTTGAGATTCTTGAGGAAATGAAAACCATGTTTTAGACTCAGGCCCGTTCTGAGAGATATGAGATCTCTGAGAAATTCTTTAACTGCAAGAGGGAGGAAGGGAGTTCCATTAGTGAGCACGCCATTAAGATGTCGGGCTACACTCAACGCCTTGAGCAACTGGACTGCAAGATTCTAGAGGAGCTCAAGATTGACAGAGTTCTGTAATCACTCCCTCCTAGCTACAAAGGTTTTGTAGTTACTCATAATCAGATTGGTTCCACTGATACGATCACTGAGCTCTTCGCTAAGCTGAAAGCTGCGGAGGTGGACATCAAGAAAGATAATCATGTGTTGATGGTCAACAAGCCCCCCAGCTTTAAGAAAGGTAAGGGTGCAAAGAAGTCCTTCAATAAAGGCAGCGACAAGCGCGTTGCCCTGCTGAGAAGAAGCTCAAGTCTGGACCTAAGCCGGGCACTGAGTGCTTCTATTGCAAGGACAAGGGTCACTGGAAGCGCAACTGTCTGAAGTACTTAGCGGACAAGAAGGCTGACACCATCAAAGGTATATTTGATATACATGTTATTGATGTTTACCTTACTAGCGCTCGTTGTAGTGCCTGGGTATTTGATACTGGTTCAGTTGCTAATATTTGTAACTCGAAACAGGGGCTACAGAATAGATGGCGGCTAGCAAGGGATGAGGTGACGATGCGCGTTGGCAACGGATCAAGAGTTGACGTGATGGCCGTCGGCACGCTCTCCTTAGTTTTACCTTCGGGATTAGTTTTAAACCTTAATAAATGTTATTATGTGCCTGCGTTGAGCATGAACATCATATCTGGATCGTGTTTATTGCAAGACGGTTATTCATTTAAATCAGAGAATAGTGGTTGTTCTATTTATATGAGTAACATATTTTATGGTCATGCACCTACTATGAATGGTTTATTTCTTCTGAATCTCGAAAGCAATGAAACACACATCCATAACATTGAGGCTAAGAGATGCAAGGTAGATAGTGATAATACGACTTATTTGTGGCACTGCCGTCTAGGTCATATTGGTGTAAAACGCATGAAGAAAATCCATTCTGATGGACTTTTGGAGTCTCTTGATTTTGAATCATTTGACACGTGCGAGCCATGCCTCATGGGCAAGATGATCAAAACCCCGTTCTCCGGTATAATGGAGCGAGCAACAGACTTGTTGGAAATCATACATACCGATGTATGCGGACCAATGAGTATTTCAACGCGCGGTGGTTATCGCTATTTTCTCACTTTTACTGATGACTTAAGTAGATATGGGTATATCTATTTAATGAAACATAAATCTGAAACATTTGAAAAGTTCAAAGAATTTCAGAATAAAGTGGAAAACCATCGTAACAGGAAAATTAAATTTCTACGATCCGATCGTGGAGGTGAATATTTGAGTTATGATTTTCTCACGCATCTTAAAGCAAGCGGAATAGTTTCGCAACTCACGCCACCCGGAACACCACAGCGCAATGGTGTGTCTGAACGCCGGAATCGAACTCTGTTAGATATGGTGCGATCAATGATGTCTCTTACAGATTTGCCGTTATCATTTTGGGGTTATGCATTAGAAACCGCTGCATTCACTTTGAATAGGGCACCATCTAAATCCATTGAGACGACACCGTATGAACTGTGGTTTGGTGCTAAACCTAAGTTGTCGTTTCTTAAAGTTTGGGGATGCGAAGCTTACGTCAAGAAGTTGATGCCGGACAAGCTCGAACCCAAAGCGGAGAAATGCGTCTTCATAGGATACCCTAAGGAAACGATTGGGTATACCTTCTACCACAGATCCGAAGGCAAAGTGTTTGTCGCAAAGAACAGATCCTTTCTTGAGAAGGAGTTTCTCTCGAAAGAAGTGAGTGGGAGGAAAGTAGAGCTAGACGAGGTTATTGAACCTTCTCTTGAGTTGGAGAGTAGCGCAGCACCTGAAATTGTTCCAGTGCCATCTGCACCAACAATAGAGGAAGCTAATGACAAGGATCATGAAGCTTCAGACGATGCTACTACTGAACGTCGCAGGTCGACAAGGTCACGTGCCCCTCCTGAGTGGTACGGTAACCCTGTCTTGACTGTCTTGTTAGTAGACAACAGTGAACCTGCGAACTATGAGGAAGCAATGATGAGCCCAGACTCTGAGAAATGGCTAGAGGCCATGAAATCCGAATTAGGATCCATGAGCGAAAACCAAGTATGGACTTTGGTGGACCCTCCTAGCGACCGAAAGACCGTTGAGTGCAAATGGATTTTCAAGAAGAAAACGGACGCGGATGGTAATGTTACTGTCTATAAAGCACGGCTTGTCGTGAAATGTTTTCGACAAGTTCAAGGTGTTGACTACGATGAGACTTTCTCTCCCATAGCGATGTTTAAGTCCATTCGTATTTTATTAGCAATTGCTGCGTTTCATGATTATGAAATATGGCAGATGGATGTCAACACTGCGTTCCTCAATGGCAACATTGATGAAGAGTTGTATATGATGCAACCCGAAGGTTTTGTCGATCCTAAGGATGCTGATAAGGTGTGCAAACTTCAGCGTTTCATTTATGGACTGAAGCAAGCATGTCGGAGTTGGAACCTTCGTTTTGATCAAGTGATCAAGAGCTTTGGATTTGTTCCAAATTGCTACGAAGCTTGTATCTACAAGAAAGTGAGTGGGATCTTAGTGACATTTTTGGTACTATATGTGGATGACATATTGATTATTGGAAATGACATTGATATGCTTAACAATGTGAAGAGTTATTTGAATAAATGTTTTTCAATGAAAGACCTAGGGAAAGCTGCTTATATATTGGGCATCAAAATCTATAGAGATAGACAAAGACGCCTAATAGCTTTAAGCCAAAGTACATACCTAGACAAAGTTCTGAAAAGGTTCAGAATGGATAAGGCAAAGAAAGGTTCAGTACCTATGTTGTCATGTAAGATATTGAGCAAGGCTCAATGTCCAGCTACGATAAACGATAGAGAAGCTATGAGCAAAGTGCCTTATGCCTCGGCCATAGGTTCTATCATGTATGCCATGCTATGTACTAGACCGGATGTGTCCAATGCTCTTAGTTTGACGAGCAGATACCAAAGTGATCCAGGAGTGGAACACTGGACAGCCGTAAAGAACATCCTAAGTATCTAAATAGGACTAAAGAAATGTTCTTGGTCTATGGAGGTGATGATCAGCTCGTCATAAAAGGTTACTTCGACGCTAGTTTCGACACCGACAAGGATGATTCTAAATCTCAGGCAGGATACATTTATATTTTGAATGGAGGAGCTGTGAGCTGGAGAAGCTGCAAGCAAAGCGTGATCGCGGGATCTACAGTAGAAGCGGAATACATGGCTGCTGCAGAAGCTTCAAGTGAAGGAGTTTGGATCAGGAACTTCATCACTGAGCTTGGTGTGGTTCCAAGTGCCTTGGACCCACTGGAGATATTGTGTGACAACACTGGCACCATAGCACTGGCTAAGGAACCAAGATATCATCCAAAGACCAAGCACATCAACCGCAAGTTTCATATAATTCGAGATTATATAACAGATGGAGATCTGAAGATTAGCAAAGTACATACGGATCTGAATGTCGCAGATCCGTTGACTAAACCTCTTCCACGGGCAAAACATGATCAGCACCTTAGTGCCATGGGTGTTAGATTGTTGCCAGATGTAAACTAGATTATTGACTCTAGTGCAAGTGGGAGACTGTTGGAATTATGCCCTAGAGGCAATAATAAAGATGTTATTATTATAATTCTTGTTCATGATAAAGTTTATATTCCATGCTAGAATTGTATTAAGCAGAAACTTTGATACTTGTGTGGTTTATGAACAACACTGTGTCCCTAGTACGCCTCTATGGACTAGCTTATTGATTAATGATGGTTAAGGTTTCCTAACCATAGACATGAGTTGTCAATTAATAATGAGATCATGTCATTGGGAGAATAATATGATGGACATACCCAAATTATGTTGGAATTATGCCCTAGAGGCAATAATAAAGATGTTATTATTATAATTCATGTTCATGATAAAGTTTATATTCCATGCTAGAATTGTATTAAGTGGAAACATTAATATTGTGTGGTTTGTGAACAACACCGTGTCCCTGGTACGCCTCTAAGGACTAGCTCATTGATCAATGATGGTTAAGGTTTCCTAACCATAGACATGAGTTGTCAATTGATAATGAGATCATTTCATTGGAGAATGATATGATGGACAGACCCAAACTAAGGAAAGCAATTAGATCGTGTCATCGTGTTCGTCTTTGCGAAGCTTTTCTTATGTCAAATATTGTATTCCTTAGACCATGAGATAATATAACTCCCTGGTATCGGAAGAAAGCTCTGAGGTCATCAAACGTCATCCTATGAGAGGGTGATCATAAAGGTGTCTCTCAGGTGATCGGAAAGTATCTGTTGGGTTGTATGTATCGAGATGGAATTTGTCCCTCCCAAGTCGGAGAGATATACTTCGGGCCCACTCGGTAATAGATATCAACACCGCTTGCAAGCATGTGGTTAAGGAGTTAATCACAAAGTGGTATCGGATTACGGAACGAGTAAAGTACTTGCTGTGAACGAGATTGAACTAGGTATGACGGTACCGACGATCGAATCTCGGGCAAGTAAAATATCGCGAGACGAAGGGAATATATATATGGGATTGTTTGAATCCTGGCATCGTGGTTCATCCGATATGATCATCGATGAATGTGTGGGAGTCAATATGGGTGCCCAGACCGCGCTGTTGATTATTGATAGAAGATCATGTCTGCATATTCTCGAACCCGCAGGGTCACACACTTAACGTATCTCGACGCTAGGATAGATTGGATAATTGGTTTATGAATTTTTTTCGGAGTCTCGGATGGGATCCGGGATATCACGAGAGGTTCCGGAATGGTCCGGAGAATAAGATTCATATAAGGCAATGCATTTTTTGGAGTTCGGAATTGTTCCGGGTTAATCGGTATTGTACCGGAAGCTTCTATAACCTTCCGGAAGGGGACCAATGTGGCCCCACCTTCCGGGAGGGGGCATGGGCCTATGAGGGAGTGTCCTGGCCGCTTTGGGCCAGGGGCACAAGGCCCCATAGGGCCCAGCCGATCCTAGAGAGTTTAAGTCGTTTAAACTAGAGATAGGGTTTCTAGAAGAGGGGAGAGTCCATGCCCCCCACTCCTTATCCTTTGGGCTTGGGGGAGGGGCTAGGGCTGCGCCCCCCCTCTATATAAAGAGGGGTGGGGGTGCACCAAAACCACACACCTCTCCTCCAAACCCTAGCCGCCTTGCTAGCTTTCCTCTCTCCCTCCCGACTGTTTGTAGGCGAAGCCCTGCTGCAGAAATTCTCCACCATATACAGCACGCCGTCATGTTGTAGATCCAATCTATCTCTCCACCATACTTGCTGGTCCGAGGAAGGAGGAGACGTCGAGGTGCTGCACGTGTGCATCTCACGGAGGCACCGCCACTTGTGGTGCTAGATCGGATCGGATCGCGAGGAGGAGAAGCGAGTACGACTACATCACCCACGTTCCGACGAACGTTCCGCTGTGCGAATCTTCAAGGGTATGAAGATCTAATCCAATCTCTCTCGTTGATTGCATCTCCTAGATTAGATCTTGGCTTTCCCTCTGTTCGCATCCGTAGAATATTTTGATTTACTATGCCGCGAAACCCTTTAGTGGTATCAGAGCTAGATCTATGCGTAGATGTGTTTCACGAGTAGAACGCAACATGGTTGTTGCGGGCGTTGATGTTTTCTGTTGCAAGCCTCTTGTTTGTGTTCTTCTTATGACGCGGGATAGTGAGATTGAAGCGGTCCAGGCCAACCTTACGCGACGTCGTTCGCGAGACCGGCTCCGCACTTGACGTGTGGCTTGTTCCACACATGCGGCTGGTGGATGTTAGTTTCTCTCACCATAGTTGTCATGGGATTAACACCGGAGTTTGGCAACCATAATATCACCGTTGTGGCTTTCCGTAGGTAAGAATCGTTCTTAGCATCTACTCCCATAAGCCACGTAAAACATGCAACAACAAAGTAGAGGCGTCTAACTTGTTTTTGCAGGGAGTGTTTTCTGTGATATGGTATGGCCCAAGATGTGATGTGTATAATGTATGCGATGATCATGTTTTGTAATGTTTCACGACTTGCATGTCGATGAGTACACAACCGGCAGGAGCCATATGGTTATCTTTATAATTGTGTATGACCTGCGAGTCAACTTCTTATACGCCATGTAATAGCTTTACTTTATCGCTAAGTAGTTAGCAATAGTTGTAGTTGCTATTCGTGGTGAAGGCAATCATGGTGGAGTGATGGAGATCATGCCGGAACGCACAAGATGGAGATCATTGCGCGAAGATTGGCTATACCATGTCACATAAAGTTATATGCATGTGATGTTTATCCTTTATGTATCTTATTATGCTTAGATCGCGACGGTAGCATTATAAGATGATTCCTCACTTAAAGATCAAGATAAAAACTGTGTTCTCCCCAAGTATGCACCGTTGCGAAAGTTCGTTGTGTCCAAGCATCACGTGATGATCGGGTGCTATAGACTCTACGCTCACATACAACGGGTGCAAGCCAGTTTTACACACGCGGAAATACTTGGGTCTAGCTTGACGAGCCTAGCATGTACAGACATGGCCTCGGAACACAAGAACCGAAAGGTTAAGCATGAGTCATATGAATGATATGATCGACACTTTGTTGTCCACCATTGAAACCACATCTCTTCTCGTGATGATCGGATTAGGTGTGGTGAATTTGGATCGTGTTCACTAAACAACTTGAGGGATGTTGAATTTAGTGGGAGTTCATTTAGTAATTTGATTAAGTTGAACTATTTATCATGAACATAGTCTAAATTGTACTTGCAAATACTGTAGATCACATGGCCAAATCCAACTTCAACTTCAACGTTTTTGCTGAGAAGGAAAAGCTTAGAAACAATGGGTCTAACTTCACCAATTGGTTCCGCAATCTAAGAATCATTCTGTCTGGCGGACAAAAGGACTATGTCCTTGGGAAAGCGTTAGGTGACCCCCCTGCTGCAACTGCGCCGGCTGATGAGAAAGCTATCTATGAGTCGCGCAAAGATGATTATGGTGTGATTAAGAGCACCATGTTGTTTGCTATGGAACCGGAACTTCAAAATCGTTTTGAAACCTATCCCGGGCCCTTTGAGATTCTCGAGGAGCTGAAAACCATGTTTCAGACTCAAGCCCGTTCTGAGAGATATGAGATCTCTGAGAAGTTCTTTAACTGCAAGATGGAGGAAGGGAGTTCCGTTAGTGAGCACGCCATAAAGATGTCGGGCTACACTCAACGCCTTGAGCAACTGGAATGCACGATTCCAGAGGAGCTCAAGATTGACAGAGTTCTGCAATCACTCCCTCCCAGCTACAAAAGTTTTGTAGTGACTCATAATCAGATTGGCTCCACTGATACGATCACCGAGCTCTTCGCAAAGCTGAAGGCTGCGGAGGTGGACATCAAGAAGGATAATCATGTGTTGATGGTCAACAAGCCCTCCTTTAAGAAAGGTAAGGGAGCAAAGAAGCCCTTCAAGAAGGGCGGCGGCAAGCGCAATGCTCCTGATGAGAAGAAGCTCAAGTCTGGTCCTAAGCCGGACACTGAGTGCTTCTATTGCAAGGACAAGGGTCACTGGAAGCGCAACTGTCCGAAGTACTTAGCGGACAAGAAGGCTGGAACCATCAAAGGTATATTTGATATACATGTTATTGATGTTTTCCTTACTAGCCCTCGTTGTAGTGCCTGGGTATTTGATACCGGTTCAGTTGCTAATATTTGTAACTCGAAACAGGAGCTACGGAATAGACGGCGGCTTGCGAGGGATGAGGTGACGATGCGCGTTGGCAACGGATCAAGAGTTGATGTGATGGCCGTCGGCACGCTCTCCTTAGTTTTACCTTCGGGATTAGTTTTAAACCTTAATAAATGTTATTATGTGCCTGCGTTGAGCATGAACATTATTTCTGGATCATGTTTATTGCAAGACGGTTATTCATTTAAATTGGAGAATAATGGTTGTTCTATTTATATGAGTAACATCTTTTATGGTCATGCACCTGTTGTGAATGGTTTATTTCTTCTAAATCTCGAAAGGGAAGAAACACACATCCATAACATTGAGGCTAAGAGATGCAAAGTAGATAGTGATAATACTACTTATTTGTGGCACTGTCGTCTAGGTCATATTGGTGTAAAGCGCATGAAGAAACTCCATTCTAATGGACTTTTGGAGTCTCTTGATTTTGAATCATTTGACACATGCAAACCATGCCTCATGGGCAAGATGATCAAAACCCCGTTCTCCGGAATGATGGAGCGAGCAACGGACTTGTTGGAAATCATACATACCGATGTATGCGGACCGATGAGTATTTCGACGCGCGGTGGATATCGCTATTTCCTTACTTTTACCGATGACTTAAGTAGATATGGGTATATCTATTTAATGAAACATAAATCTGAAAAATTTGAAAAGTTCAAGGAATTTCAGAATGAAGTGGAGAACCATCGTAACAGAAAGATTAAGTTTCTACGATCCGATCGTGGAGGTGAATATTTGAGTTATGATTTTCTCACGCATCTTAAAGCAAGTGGAATCGTTTCACAACTCACGCCACCCGGAACACCACAGCGCAATGGTATGTCTGAACGCCGGAATCGAACCCTATTAGATATGGTCCGATCAATGATGTCTCTTACTGATTTGCCGTTATCATTTTGGGGTTATGCATTAGAAACCGCTGCATTCACTTTAAATAGGGCACCATCTAAATCCGTTGAGACGACACCGTATGAACTGTGGTTTGGTGCTAAACCTAAGTTGTCGTTTCTTAAAGTTTGGGGATGCGAAGCTTACGTCAAGAAGTTGATGCCGGACAAGCTCGAACCCAAAGCGGAGAAATGCGTCTTCATAGGATACCCTAAGGAAACTATTGGGTATACCTTCTATCACAGAACCGAAGGCAAAGTGTTTGTTGCAAAGAACGGTTCCTTTCTTGAGAAGGAGTTTCTCTCGAAAGAAGTGAGTGGGAGGAAAGTAGAGCTTGACGAGGTTATTGAACCTTCTCTTGAATTGGAGAGTAGCGCAGCACCTGAAATTGTTCCAGTGCTGCCTGCACCAACGATAGAGGAAGCTAATGACAAGGATCATGAAGCTTCGGACAATGCTGCTACTGAACGTCGCAGGTCGACAAGGTCGCGTGCCCCTCCTGAGTGGTACGGCAACCCTATCTTGACTGTCTTGTTAGTAGAAGACAGTGAACCTACGAACTATGAGGAAGCGATGATGAGCCCAGACTCTGAGAAATGGCTAGAAGCCATGAAATCTGAATTGGGATCCATGAGCGAAAACCAAGTATGGACTTTGGTGGACCCTCCTAGTGACCGAAAGGCCGTTGAGTGCAAATGGATATTCAAGAAGAAAACGGACGCGGATGGTAATGTTACCGTCTGTAAAGCACGGCTTGTCGCAAAAGGTTTTCGACAAGTTCAAGGTGTTGACTACGATGAGACTTTCTCTCCCGTAGCGATGTTTAAGTCCATTCGGATTTTATTAGCAATTGCTGCATTTCATGATTATGAAATATGGCAGATGGATGTCAAGACTGCGTTCCTCAATGGCAACATTGATGAAGAGTTGTATATGATGCAACCCGAAGGTTTTGTCGATCCTAAGGATGCTGATAAAGTATGCAAACTTCAGCGTTCCATTTATGGACTGAAGCAAGCATCTCGAAGTTGGAACCTTCGTTTTGATCAAGTGATCAAGAGCTTTGGATTTGTTCCAAATTGCTACGAAGCTTGTATCTACAAGAAAGTGAGTGGGAGCTCGGTGACGTTTCTGGTACTGTATGTGGATGACATATTGATTATCGGAAATGACATCAACATGCTTAATGATGTGAAGAGTTATTTGAACAAGTGTTTTTCAATGAAAGACCTAGGTGAAGCTGCTTATATATTGGGCATCAAGATCTATAGAGATAGACAAAGACGCCTGATAGCTTTAAGCCAGAGTACATACCTAGACAAAGTTCTGAAAAGGTTCAGAATGGATAAGGCAAAGAAAGGTTCAGTGCCTATGTTGTCAGGTAAGATATTGAGCAAGGCTCAGTGTCCAGCTACGGTAAATGATAGGGAAGCTATGAGCAAAGTGCCTTATGCCTCGGCCATAGGTTCTATCATGTATGCCATGCTGTGTACTAGACCGGATGTGTCCAATGCTCTTAGTTTGATGAGCAGATATCAAAGTGATCCAGGAGTGGAACACTGGACAGCCGTGAAGAACATCCTAAAGTACCTAAATAGGACTAAAGAAATGTTCTTAGTCTATGGGGGTGATGAACAGCTGTTATCGCCATATTTTGGCCAAAGGAGGAGATGGGCCGTAATCAAGATGGGCTTGGAAGATACATATATGCAACGTGTTGTTGAATCGGCCTTGTGCGTGGATTTGGGCTAAATTGCCCGTGTATCTTATATTGTAGTAGGTTCTGTTTTGGTTTAAGTAAGAGATAGAGTTGTTAGGGTTATTCCAAAGATAGAAAGTCTCCGGACTATAAATATGTACCTAATGTTATTGAGAAAAGGAGGACGATCACGTTCACAACAAACACAATCTCGGCGCATCGCCACCCCTTGTTTCTAGGGTTTTTCTCGGGTAAGTGTCATGCTGCCTAGATCGCATATTGCGATCTAGGCAGTATCTGCTTATGCGTTATTTGGTGTTACTCGTACTGAAGCCTTGTTGATGGCGAGTAATACTATTATCATAGATTTGTTTAGGCTAGCATCGGTACTTTTTGCTATGGTTGTTTAGTTATGCTGCCTCTAGTTATCTCGCTGCCTTTGCACCTTTTCCCGGGTGTAAGGGTAGCATCTTGCTTGATCTTTATTCAGTCGATTTGATCCGTTATAGTTTTGCCTTGTTTTCCAAGGTTTAGTTTGATATCCACGTAGTCAGGCCTTGCAAACGGGTTGAACGATCCAGTAGTACGTGAGGATATGGTTTGCTAATTCGAGAGGAGTTGTTCCGGGAATTGACTTTACGTCGGTTGTTAGGCCTTCTCTAGGGTTAGTTTTCTATCATCTTTTGTATTTACCAGGCTCAATTACGTGTAGGATGTTCCAATTAT
The DNA here is from genome assembly GCA_916181665.1 of Avena sativa. Taxonomy (NCBI): domain Eukaryota; kingdom Viridiplantae; phylum Streptophyta; class Magnoliopsida; order Poales; family Poaceae; genus Avena; species Avena sativa. The sequence continues at coordinate 328,052,427 of OV702279.1, forward strand.
GTGGTGAAAACGTTAAACTGTCGTAGATCGATTTAACTTGTATTGATGAAGCAAAACCCCATGTTATCATAGATCTAATGCAGAACCATGGGATAATCGGCTCCAGGAGCCGATTTACAGGGAAACCTGGGAGCCGGTCGCGGCTCGAATTTTACGTATGTTTGTTTACCATGCAGGAAACCAATCGAAGCAATCCATCACCTTCCTGACCAGGTATAGGTCAGGTGGCACGCCCTTACATCAGCCAGGACGTGTGCCAGAGTTTTGCGGGCCGTTGCCCGAGGGACCAGGGCCCACCAGCAGTTCTGGGAGCCTCCCGGCTCTTCGTGTTGCCCGTCGCTGCTCGCCGGTGGGTTTTGGCAGGAAACACATTCTGGCACGCCTGGTGGGACATTCAACAACGTCTACATCAACATCCGACGCTGCGATGGAGAACAGACCGGTCACGTACGACGATCTGCCTGAGGAGCACAAGGCGAAGTATGATGATATCAAAGCTCTCTTCGAAGCCGATCTCATCGGCTCTTTTGAGAGGACCCGTAAGCATGGCATCAGGTGGAAAGGGTTCTCACCCAAAGGTGCTCTTGACGAGGTGGATCTGTCTGTTCCTTCAGAGGAGCGTACCAGAGCTCTGCGACAGGAAGTCAATTACATGGTGGCTCATTCTCTTCACCGCCATTCTGAGGGCCTAGTGAACGCTTTCGAGCGCGTCGCGGTTCGCGTAGTTCAGGAGATCATGAAACATCAGTACTCTCCGTCGGGGCCTACTCTAGGGACTCACCAGGGAGAAAGACCGCTCCAGACCAGGCCACAGTTGCCATTCACGCTTGCAGCTCTGGAGCCACCAGGGGCACCGGCGTACGTCGTCTACAAGGTTGGAGGTGACCCTGGCGATTGCCAATTCCTGTTTGAACCACCTAAAGAAATCCCACATGGATATGTGTGCACCTACGTGCCGGACTGCAATAACCTGACGCGCACGAACCAGGTGGCAACTGCAGGGATTTCTGGGGCAGGAGTTTCTGGAGTAGGGGCTTCGGGGGCAGGTATTTCCGGAGCAGGGATGTCTGGGATGGACGCTGATAAACAGGCATGGCTAGCCAAGTACGCCACCGGAGCGAGTTCTGAGAATTTAGCCCCTGCAGCTCAAACGGTGGAGCAAATCCGTACCATCTTGAGAGACCAGTTCGGCTTCGTGCCGAAGAGAAGGACAATCGGCTATTCTAAGCCGTACCCCAACGAGTTTGATCTAATTCCGCTGCCACCCAAGTATCGGCTCCCTGAGTTCTCAAGGTTTAGCGGATCAGAAGGGTCGAGCTCGATCGAGCACGTGAGCCGATACCTGGCACAGTTAGGCATGATTTCGGCATCGGATCAGTTACGCGTAAGGTTCTTTGCGCAATCTCTGACAGGACCAGCTTTTGGGTGGTACACCTCGTTGCCACCGGATTCGATCCAGACCTGGAAGCCACTGGAAGAACAGTTCCACATTCAGTATCATTCAGAAGCTACCGAGGCTGGCATTGCAGATCTGGCGCAGGTGTGTCAAAAGCGGGGAGAAACGGTAGCTGAGTACATTCAACGTTTCAGGACTGTCAAGAACCAATGTTATTCGGCTCGTTTAACTGAGAAAGAAGCAGTCGAGCTGGCAGTGTTGGGTCTCTCAGCATCTATCAAAGATCTGGCTTTCCAAGTAGAGTACAACTCATTGGCGCACATGGCCCAGAAGCTGACAATGTATGAACAGCGCCACCCTGAGTTGTACCAAGACAAGTTCAAACGTCCGATAGGCCTGGTCGACACAGAAGAAGAGGATCCTACACAAGACCAGGAGGTGGCCGTGGCTGAATGGGCTCGGGGGGCAGATCCTGTGTCCTGCAAATGGGTGAAGCAGCAAGGGCCTGCAAAAGGGTTCGACTTCGATGTGAGCAAAGCTGAGCAGATATTCGATTAACTGCTGAAAGAAAGGCAGCTGAAGTTACCCGAAGGCCACAAAATCCCTACGGCTCAAGAGATGAACGGGAGACCATACTTCAAGTGGCATCACTCGTTCACCCACACCACCAATGACTGCAAAGAGCTACGTCGCCAGATCCAAACGGCGATAGAACAGGGCCGTCTGATCCTTGGGCAATTCGCCATGAAAGTAGACACAAACCCATTTCCCGGCGTCAACATGGTAGAACACAGCCACTCCACGAGGCGTCAGTTGGATTTCTCGTTCGATGTTAATATGGCAGGATCTGTGTACCACCATGGCACATATAAGGAGGAAGACGGTCGCTCTCGGGGCAAGGAAAGAGAGGAGGCTGGTCCACGCGACCGGCCCCGTTATGACGACAGGCGGTATTTAACCGAGGAGCAAGTGAGAAGCGTGCGGTATCAGAAGCCACACTCCACGCATCTCCTTAACAAGTATGAGCGTCAGTATGACCGACGTCGCCGGCGCGATAGGGATGATGAAAGATATGAGCGCCTCGCTAGGGGAAAGTCAAAGGAAAAGGAAGGCATGGACAAACATTGGGATTGTCCCTTCTTCAAGTATTGCTGGGATGCCGGAATGAGCCGATTGCCTACAATCGACAACTGCCCAGAATGTGGACAGCAGAAGGATGACACAGGTCCAGTCTCAGTGTTCAAGCGCCTAGGGCCTCTCCCTCCTTGAGCAAAAGACCTCGAGGAGCCAATGGGTGAAAAAGAAGAAGACAGATATCACCGGCCAAGGTGGTGTCCCGATGGACTCAGACACACCCAAAAGCGTAGAGTTCAGCGACTGCGTAGCCTGGAGGAAGCCGAAGCACAGTACCTCCACGCTTTAAGGAAAGCACGGCCCGATCTGGCCGTGAAAGTTCGGCAAACCTTGGAAACGGAGGCTCGTCCGAAAAGGAAAGAGTGGCGCCCTAAACCAGTAAAAGCCGATGCGAAGACATCGGCTGGCACAAACATGGTGTTCACACTTCCGTCAGAGTTTTGCGCTCCAAGAACCAAAGAACTACCAGTGGCACAGCTTGACTGCGGCCCACGGCCGGTTATCTTTGAAAAGCCACGAGAGAAGGGCTACAAACACCTGAAAGCCCTGTACCTGCGAGGTTATATCAATGGGCAGCCTGTCCGCAAGATGTTGGTTGACACCGGAGCGGCAGTCAATATAATGCCATACTCCATGCTACGGTGTTTGGGACGCTCCACTGCAGATCTGATCAAAACCAACGTCACGTTAAGCGACTTCAACGGCCAAACTTCAGAAACGCAAGGCGTTCTGAACGTGGATCTAACCATGGGCAGAAAAACCATCCCTACGTCATTCTTCATCGTTGACAGCAAAAGCACCTACGCTGTCTTGCTGGGGAGGGATTGGATTCACGCTAACTGCTGCATTCCATCCACGATGCACCAGTGCCTAATACAGTGGGATGGAGATGAAGTGGAGGTCATTCATGCAGACGATTCGATCGAGATCTCCATAGCTGGCATGAACATCTGGGAGGCAGAAGACCAAGAGCCGATCTCTGGAATCAGTCTAGACGGCTGTGAGCGCATTGAAGCTACAAAAAACGGGGTGAGGCTGGTCTTATCCACTGGCCTGACAGAGTAGCAAAGTCCACGATCGTACGTGGTATGGCCGATCCCTGCGATCGGCCACACAAAATGGAAAGCAGTAAACTTACGACAAACAGGTCATGCAGTTGTAGTAGGGAGATTCCCTGCCATTATAGAGCACAAATAAGTTGTAAACCTTCCTTGACTAATGCAATCAAAAAGGGGGCCGATTCCGGCAATCGGCCCAAATTATCTTTGTTATCCTCACCAGTTGTTTGCCCCGTGTTTAGCATCGATTTAGCAGGTGACGGAAAGCTAGGGTATGGGTTTACCTCCACTGATGAGCTAGAGGAGATTGACATCGGTCCTGGGGATAAGCCACGACCAACATTTATCAGCAAGAAGTTAGATCCGAGTCTGCGGGGTCCGATGATAGCTTTGTTGAAAGAATATCCAGATTGCTTTGCCTGGGACTATACAGAGATGCCCGGGTTAGACAGGAGCATCATTGAGCATCGACTCCCGCTTAAAAAAGGGTTTCGGCCATTCCAGCAGCGAGCACGACAGATGAAGGCCGAAATTTTGAAAGAAGTCAAGAAAGAGATCGAGAAAATGTTGACAGCTAAGTTAATCAGGCCATGCAGGTATGCTGAGTGGATTTCTAGTATCGTACCTGTAGAGAAAAAGGATGGCCGCTGGCGTGTTGCCATAGATTTTCGGGATCTCAATAGAGCCACTCCAAAGGATGAGTATCCGATGCCGGTAGCAGAGACATTAATCAACGCAGCTGCTGGTCATAAGGTTTTGAGCTTCATGGATGGCAATGCCGGTTACAACCAAATTTTTATGGCTCCGGAAGATATACACAAGACTGCAATCAGAGTCCCAGGTTCGGTGGGGTTGTTTGAATATGTAGTCATGACGTTTGGACTGAAGAATGCCGGCGCCACATACCAAAGAGCCATGAATTACATTTTCCATGATCTGATCGGCAAGCTGGTGGAAATTTATATCGATGACGTGGTGGTCAAGTCTGCTTCAGTACAAGGACACTTGGACGATCTGCGACGCGTCCTGGACCGAACAAGGAAATCAAAGAATATCAGATACGAGCCTTCGATGAAATCAAAGAATATCTGACGAAGCCGCCAGTGTTGGTTCCGCCCCAGCCAGATCGGCCGTTCTACATTTACTTGTCAGTAGCTGACACGTCCATCGCCTCGGTGGTGGTACAAGTTTATGATGGTCTGGAGCGAGTTGTGTTTTACATCAGCAGAAGGATGCTGGATGCAGAGACAAGGTATCCTGAGATCGATAAGTTGTGCCTCTGCCTGTTTTTCACCTGCACCAAGCTGCGCCACATCTTGCTCTCAGCAGAGATTATCATTATATGCAAATCAGATGTCATAAAGCACATGCTGTCGGCTCCTATGTTGAAAGGCCGACTCGGCAAATGGATGTTTGCATTATCGGAATTTGACATCCGGTACCAACCCGCGAAAGCGGTTAAGGGTCAGGCATTGGCCGACCTTATTGCTGAAAGGATCAACACTGATATAGCAGCGCTGTCTATACGAGCGTGGGCTATGTTTTTCGATGGACCGGTTTGTGATGATGGTTGCGGCATTGGCATTCTACTCGTGTCGCCCCGGGGGGCAACATATTCCTTCTCCATCAGGCTAGCTACCCCTCGCACCAACAACGTCGCCGAGTATGAGGCGATACGCAAGGGAATGGAGTTGCTCATCGAAGCTGGAGCAGAGGCAGTAGAAATTTTTGGAGACTCCAAATTGGTGATTTCCCAACTCACGGAGGAATACAAGTGTGAGAGCGAGTCGCTCTTCCCATTATGGTTGCAATGCCGTGAGCTCATGGCACAGTTCCGATACATAAACTTTAACTGGATCCCGCGATCGCAGAATACAGAGGCGAATGATCTCGCACAAATGGCTTCAGGCTACAAGGACGTAGCAGAGGGAACTAATGTTCAAGTACAGTTCCTGGAGGCGGACGACTGGAGAGCCGATATCTTCAATTACTTGAAAGATTCGGCTCGGGGGGCACCTAAACGGATAAGGTACAAGGCCATGAAGTATGTGCTTATCGGGGACGACATGTTCTACAGGACTCTGGAAGGCTTACTGCTCAAATGTCTGGGACCAACCGAGGCCAATCGGCTCCTACACGAGGTACACGAAGGCGCCTGTGGAACTCACCAATCGGCTCACAAGATGAAATGGTTGATCAGGCGATCAGGGTTTTATTGGCCCACCATGCTTGAGGACTGCTTTAAGTACTACAAAGGGTGTCAAGCATGTCAGAAATTTGGAAAAATTCAAACAGTACCCGCGTCAGCAATGAACCCCATCATCAAACCTTGGCCATTCCGAGGTTGGGGCATGGATATGATTGGCAAGATCAATCCTCCATCAAGCAAAGGCCACATGTGGATTTTGGCCATTACGGATTATTTCACTAATGGGTGGAAGCCGTCCCTATGAAGTCAGTGACCTCGAAGGATGTTATCGATTTTGTGAAAGAACATGTCATTCATAGATTCGGGATTCCCCAAACTATCACGACCGATGGAGGTTCGGTCTTCACTTCTCACGAGTTTAGAGAGTTCTGCGAGGACACGGGAATTAAGCTGATCCGATCATCTCCATACTATGCTCAAGCAAATGGGCAAGCTGAAGCGTCCAACCAGAGCCTTATCAAGTTGATCAAGAGGAAAATCGATGAGCACCCTAGGCGTTGGCACGAGGTTTTGTCAGAGGCTTTATGGGCCTATCGCATGTCATGTCATGGAGCGATAAAAACCTCGCCATACCATCTAGTCTATGGACAAGAAGCCGTATTGCCCTGGGAGATTACGGCTGCATCGAGACGTGTCACTTTTCAGAACGATCTAACAACTGAAGAATATGCGGCCCTGATGAGTGACAGTGTTGAGGATGTAACTGAGCTTAGGTTGTGGTCGCTTGAGAAAATCAAAGAGAACAAGGCCAAGGTAGCTCGTGCATATAATAAGAAGGTGAGACCAAAGGAGTTCCACGTTGGCGACCTGGTATGGGAAGCTGTATTGCCATTGGGGACTAAGGATGTGACATATGGTAAATGGTCTCCAAATTGGCACGGGCCATACAGGGTCGATCAAGTTTTAAGAGGGAACGCGTACATGCTTGAGGAGCTAGACGGCGTGAAATTCCCAGTGGCTGTCAACGGTCAGCATCTCAAGAAATATTTCCCAAGCATGTGGGACGATGGACAGTGAAATATGGGGGCCGATACATGAAATCGGCCAATAAAAAAAAATATTATATGGCCGATGCACAGCCACCGACTCTAGTTACAAAAATATAGCCGATGCACAGCCATCGACTCTAGAGGTTCGAACTATTACGAGCAGGTGCCAGTTTACATAAATGAGCTACTGAAGGAATGCCTCGAAGGCGTGGAGGGCGTCAGCACGGACACGATCCACCTCGGCGATCTCGGCTTCGTCATCTTCGTCCTTGCCCGTCACTAGCTGCTTGTTCAGGGCACGTATTTCCGCCAGATCAGTCTTCAGTTGATCTTTGCGGCCTTCCGCTTCGTCTTGGGAGCGGGCGATGAATGCTTCCTTGTCACGAATGAGCTGTTTAGTCGCTCGGACCTTCTCTTCAAGATCTTCCAATTCCTTTTTCAGAAGTGCAAGCTCGGCGGTGCTGACAGAGGTGTCAGTTTTAGCATCCAGAGACGCCTTTTTCTCGTTGAGCTGCTGACATTTGTCTGCAATATTGGCCTTCAGCGGGAGTTGGGCGCGGCGCAGATTAATCCTCTCACGAGCCGACTTCACCCTTGACCCGTAGAAAGACAGAGTTACAACTGGCCAAAGCTTCACCTGCAATGCTACTGGGAGTTGGTCCTTGATTTCGGCAAGAACAATCTTCACCTCTTCAGAACCCTCGATCAACTTCTCGATCGGTGAGGACAGCAAGACTTTGAGACGCTGGAATTGAGGTGGAACAGCCCTTGCTCGTGGTTCATCGTTGGCAATAGAGAGAGTTGGTTCGATGGATTCAGGGTTGAACGTCAGCAGGCCTGAAATATCACAACCCTAGCAGGCCGAAATGGCGTCAGTATGCATCTAACATGGAAGGATGAGCCGAACGAGGCAAACGTACCTCTCCTAAGATCAAGGGGGCAGCAGATGACGAGACAATCGGCTTGTGTGTTGTCGCTGGGGGCTCGACTAAAGTGGTAACCGTTTCATCTACACCGTCAGGGATTACTAGATCCAGCCTTGCGAGAGACATCGGCGCTGCCCCGGCTTTCCCACTAGGAGTGTTAGTCGCCTGCATGGAAGGTTCTTGCCGATGTAAATAGTGATGAATCGGCAGATAAAAAACAATTGGTAAGAGCATGGAGGGTGATGTTGCAAAACCTCCTGGCTCAACGAAGAAGTTTGCAGTCCCTTGCGAGCCCTTTTGGGGCTCACGACTGGCCCCGCCTTGACTGATGCTCGGGGGGCAGCAGGTTCAGGAACTGGCCTTTTCCTGGGAGCCGATTGTGGCAAATCTGGCTGGCTCGGTGCGATGGTCCTCTCAGAGTCTGTTGGACCCAATTCTCCTCGATTGGATTGTGTGTCCTCGCTGGAGGTGTCTTCGACGGAAGCCTGTAAGAAGGGAGAGCTAGTAAGCACGAGCATGTTTGCAAGGATGAAAGAGATCAACCAAGGCATGGATCAGCGTACATGCGAACTTTCTGGAGAAGGGCTCCGGCGCCTCAGGGTCTTCCTGGCAGCTACCTTCCTCACCATCGTTCTTGTTTTAGTTGGAACTCGAGAGGCGGCTGACTTAGAAGTTGCTTGGTTCTTGGAAGCCGATTGTGGTGATATCGGCTGGTTCTGCATCACGACCTTTTTCAAAGGTGGCGAGTTTTTGCAGAAAAGGACCACAGGAGCTGGTGGGAAGAATTCGAAGGGGGAGCCATCACCGTGCGTAGGTTCAGGACCATCTTGTTGCTGCAAGGAGATAGAGTGGTTTATTAGGAGGATCATTTGTGAGTTGCATCCAGATTTACGAGTAGTGGTACCTGTTCTACGGGGATGTCATATTCAGCATCGAGCTGTTCCAGCAACGGTCCCAGAGCTCTCCTGAAGGCATGAGTCTTCCACATCGACCACCAGTTCTCAAAACCATCGGTTCATGAAGCGAAGGTGAGGTTGTTGGGAATTGGGATGGTCAGAGCATCGAAGAAGGAATAACACCTTTGACTGGTGAGAGGATCGGGCAGGTCAGCTCTGCTCTCTGTAAGATGGTGGAGAAAGAAATGGGGAGGTACTTGTCCAAGGCCAAATTGCCGAGCCGTTAGGACCGGCTGGTAGAATTCGTATCCTGGCTTGATTATTCTGTTGGATGTGCTCATGCCAACAGGAAGGAAACAGGGACGGATCACAGTGGAAAATAGCTGCCGAGTGCTGGTGTCATCGGCAAAGTTGTCTAGCCTGAAGGAGATTGGATTTTCAAAATGTTCCGATTCTTCCATGTAAGGAAAGAAGATAGGATTGTCCAGGCCTTGGAAGAAAATGCTGAACCACTTGGATGCTTCCTGAGGGATCAGTTTACTACCTGGCAGTCTATACAGAGCTTGGCCGTAGTTGGTGCATCGGATCTGCTTCCCTTTGGCATCTGGAAAGGTGCAACTCGCCAAAAGGGGGAAGTTTGGGACATGGTTTTGAAAATACAGCTGGGCCCATAGCTGAATGAACCACCAAGGACCTCCTGTTTTGACTGCTAGGCCGGAGAATAATTTGACAGACATCAACTGGAGATATCGATAGACTTCTCCAAGGAACAGTTTGCCGATGCCAAGTTGAGTGCCTTTGGCAAGCTCGTAGGCCAAGGAGAGATAATTCTTGGTTGGAGCCAGGGAAGGGCCACAGAATATGAAATGTTCCAGCCAGAAGTTGAGGAAAGCCGTGTGTTCTTTCTCTGTGACAGGGCCTTTAGTATTCATGTGTTTTTGAAGATAGGCACCCCAGTTCGTGCAGTCTGTTTTGGAAGAAAGCTTGTAGGGGACCTTTGTCAGCTTAAAAGCAGAGGGGCTGGGTGATGTAACGTCCAGACCAGTAATCATCACCACGTCTAACAGAGTTGGTGTCATGGGGCCATGACCAAACATGAAGCAGTTCAGAGCATCGGACCAGAAATAGCCGATGGTTTTCAGGAGATTTTCATGTTTCTCGAGGGGAGACAATGACAAATACAAGGCATCGGCTATTCCCGTGGTTTCCCATTGGGATTGGTAAGTTTTGGCTACCCTGCTGTACCAAGAGACCCAATGTTCAGGGGGATTAGGCCAGGCTCGCAAGCAGTCGGCCCAAGAACTCAAATTTAGGTTTTGGCTTACGAAGGGGATTCTGTTTGCCTCGCAAGAGATCAGATGGGCAGGACTAGATTCTGTACGGGGGCCAAGACAGAGAGAATTTGGGAGAGAAGGATGCGGCAGCAGAATGTCTGAAACCTAAAAAAATTAATGGTGGAATAAAGCATTAATTCAGGTGTTTGCCATTAATTCCAGCACCGTGTTCAGACTGCGAGGAGTAGGCGTACCTTCAGACCAGAGACCGCTGTGTTGGTGTTGGACGATTCCGCCATCTAGTTTGCTGGCAGAGATGGATCTATGCAATTGGGGATCGAGGGTTCTTGTCGCTGTGAGCTCGGTCTATTCCGTGAGGCAATTGGAGATCTGGGTTGGCCTTTTTTGAAGAGGGTCGCAGGCTACCGTTTGAAACTGGAAAGTGGCCGCTCAGATTTGACTAAGTATGCGACCAAATTTGACCTTGTCAACGTTTGTGGGGAAAGCCGATGTGTTACCTTCGGCTCTTGGGGCTTTGACTTGGTTGACTGTATGAGCGCAGTATGGTGAAAGCCGATACATTACTATCGGCTTCTGGAGCGTTGACCTATTTTGACTATCGGCAAAAGCGAATTGGAAAAGCAATCTTTGTTGATTCAAAAGACGATTGTTTACAATGGAGCCGATTGCTTACAAAAAGAAATCTACTACTAGTACTACTACTAGTTCCTAATCTAGAGGCTGGTGTCGTCGCCGCTGTCTTCGCCGTCGTCGTACTCGCTGTCATCAGCGCTGCTGCCGGCGTCGTCTTCGTCGCTGCTGCTGAGGATGTCAGCGGGGTCCTCCTCGTCCTCGTCGTCGTCTTCGGTGTCCTCGCTGGACCCGACGCGGAAGCGCTTCACCGGCGGGTATTCATCGGAGGAGGTGTCCTCCTCCGCTTCCTCCTCCTCGTCGGAGGATTCGACGCCATCCCAGGACCAGGCGTCGTCGGAGCTCTCCACCTCCAGTTCCCCGTCGACAAGGAACTGGAGGCCCTCCTCGCCGTCGGTCAGGGACTCGTCGTCCTCCGACCAGGCGGCGAAGTCCCAGTCCCTCTCGTCCCACCATTGTGGGGCGAGAGCCTTGTACGCCGCCATTGGCAGGTGCTCCGGCGTCGGCTCTCGGTTGCTCATCGTGTTGGAAGATTGGGAGGAAAGGGCGGATGATTTGGAGGAAGAAGAGGAGGCCATGGCGGAGGAAGAGGGTTTTTTCGGCGGAGGAAGAGGGTTTTTTGGCTAATGGAGGAAGATGGGGGCTGCAAACTGCTCAGATGAATTTAAATAAGGGGAATAGTGGGAGACGGTTCAATGCCATAGCAGTTTCCATAATGTGGTGCCAAAACGGTCAAATCATGCATTGCGGAGGAGTTGAGAAGACAGGGCATCATGATGAGGGGGTGGCGTGACGATTCTGCTCTGCAACGCGTAACCCGATATAAAAAAAAGGGGGGAAGAAAAAACATCAGCAGAGTGGTTTTGGAATTATTATTGCCAAAACCAGGGGGGCATGTGTTATCGCCATATTTTGGCCAAAGGAGGAGATGGGCCGTAATCAAGATGGGCTTGGAAGATACATATATGCAACGTGTTGTTGAATCGGCCTTGTGCGTGGATTTGGGCTAAATTGCCCGTGTATCTTATATTGTAGTAGGTTCCGTTTTGGTTTAAGTAAGAGATAGAGTTGTTAGGGTTATTCCAAAGATAGAAAGTCTCCGGACTATAAATATGTACCTAATGTTATTGAGAAAAGGAGGACGATCACGTTCACAACAAACACAATCTAGGCGCATCGCCACCCCTTGTTTCTAGGGTTTTTCTCGGGTAAGTGTCATGCTGCCTAGATCGCATCTTGCGATCTAGGCAGTATCTGCTTATGCGTTATTTGGTGTTACTCGTACTGAAGCCTTGTTGATGGCGAGTAATACTATTATCATAGATTTGTTTAGGCTAGCATCGGTACTTTTTGCTATGGTTGTTTAGTTATGCTGCCTCTAGTTATCTCGCTGCCTTTGCACCTTTTCCCGGGTGTAAGGGTAGCATCTTGCTTGATCTTTATTCAGTCGATTTGATCCGTTATAGTTTTGCCTTGTTTTCCAAGGTTTAGTTTGATATCCACGTAGTCAGGCCTTGCAAACGGGTTGAACGATCCAGTAGTACGTGAGGATATGGTTTGCTAATTCGAGAGGAGTTGTTCCGGGAATTGACTTTACGTCGGTTGTTAGGCCTTCTCTAGGGTTAGTTTTCTATCATCTTTTGTATTTACCAGGCTCAATTACGTGTAGGATGTTCCAATTACGTGGTGAAAACGTTAAACTGTCGTAGATCGATTTAACTTGTATTGATGAAGCAAAACCCCATGTTATCATAGATCTAATGCAGAACCATGGGATAATCGGCTCCAGGAGCCGATTTACAGGGAAACCTGGGAGCCGGTCGCGGCTCGAATTTTACGTATGTTTGTTTACCATGCAGGAAACCAATCGAAGCAATCCATCACCTTCCTGACCAGGTATAGGTCAGGTGGCACGCCCTTACATCAGCCAGGACGTGTGCCGGAGTTTTGCGGGCCGTTGCCCGAGGGACCAGGGCCCACCAGCAGTTCTGGGAGCCTCCCGGCTCTTCGTGTTGCCCGTCGCTGCTCGCCGGTGGGTTTTGGCAGGCAACAACAGCTTGTCGTAAAAGGTTACGTCGACGCTAGTTTTGACACCGACAAGGATGATTCCAAATCTCAGACAGGATACGTTTATATTTTGAATGGAGGAGCTGTGAGCTGGAGAAGCTACAAGCAAAGCGTGATCGCGGGATCTACAGTGGAAGCGGAATACATGGCTGCTGCAGAAGCGTCAAGTGAAGGAGTTTGGATCAGAAACTTCATCACTGAGCTTGGCGTGGTTCCAAGTGCATTGGACCCACTGGAGATATTGTGTGACAACACTGGCGCCATAGCACTCGCTAAGGAACCAAGATATCATCCAAAGGCCAAGCATATCAACCGCAAGTTTCATATAATCCGAGATTATATAGCAGATGGAGATCTGAAGATTAGCAAAGTACATACGGATCTGAATGTCGCAGATCCATTGACTAAACCTCTTCCACGTGTAAAACATGATCAGCACCTCAGTGCCATGGGTGTGAGATTGTTACCAGATGTAAACTAGATTATTGACTCTAGTGCAAGTGGGAGACTGTTGGAATTATGCCCTAGAGGCAATAATAAAGATGTTATTATTATAATTCATGTTCATGATAAAGTTTATATTCCATGCTAGAATTGTATTAAGCGGAAACATTAATACTTGTGTGGTTTGTGAACAACACCGTGTCCCTGGTACGCCTCTAAGGACTAGCTCATTGATCAATGATGGTTAAGGTTTCCTAACCATAGACATGAGTTGTCAATTGATAATGAGATCATTTCATTGGAGAATGATATGATGGACAGACCCAAACTAAGCAAAGCAATTAGATCGTGTCATCGTGTTCGTCTTTGCGAAGCTTTTCTTATGTCAAATATTGTATTCCTTAGACCATGAGATAATACAACTCCCTGGTATCAGAAGAAAGCTTTGAGGTCATCAAACGTCATCCTATGAGAGGGTGATCATAAAGGTGTCTCTCAGGTGATCGGAAAGTATCTGTTGGGTTGTATGTATCGAGATGGAATTTGTCCCTCCCAAGTCGGAGAGATATACTTCGGGCCCACTCGGTAATAGATATCAACACCGCTTGCAAGCATGTGGTTAAGGAGTTAATCACAAAGTGATATCGGATTATGGAACGAGTAAAGTACTTGCTGTGAACGAGATTGAACTAGGTATGACGGTATCGACGATCGAATCTCGGGCAAGTAAAATATCGCGAGACAAAGGGAATATATATATGGGATTGTTTGAATCCTGGCATCGTGGTTCATCCGATATGATCATCGATGAATGTGTGGGAGTCAATATGGGTGCCCAGACCCCGCTGTTGATTATTCATAGAAGATCATGTCTGCATATTCTCGAACCGGAGGGTCACACACTTAACGTATCTCGACGCTAGGATAGATTGGATAATTGGTTTATGAATTTTTGTTCGGAGTCTCGGATGGGATCCGGGATATCACGAGAGGTTCCGGAATGGTCCGGAGAATAAGATTCATATAAGGCAATGCGGTTTTTGGAGTTCGAAATTGTTCCGGGTTAATCGGTATTGTACCGGAAGCTTCTAGAACCTTCCGGAAGGGGACCAACGTGGCCCCACCTTCCGGGAGGGGGCATGGGCCTATGAGGGAGTGTCCTGGCCGCTTTGGGCCAGGGGCACAAGGCCCCATAGGGCCCAGCCGATCCTAGAGAGTTTAAATCGTTTAAACTAGAGATAGGGTTTCTAGAAGAGGGGAGAGTCCATGCCCCCCACTCCTTATCCTTTGGGCTTGGGGGAGGGGCTAGGGCTGCGCCCCCCCCTCTATATAAAGAGGGGTGGGGGCGCACCAAAACCACACACCTCTCCTCCAAACCCTAGCCGCCTTGCTAGCTTTCCTCTCTCCCTCCCGACTGTTTGTAGGCGAAGCCCTGCTGCAGAAATTCTCCACCATATACACCACGCCGTCGTGTTGTAGATCCAATCTATCTCTCCACCATACTTGCTGGTCCGAGGAAGGAGGAGACGTCGAGGTGCTGCACGTGTGCATCTCACGGAGGCACCGCCACTTGTGATGCTAGATCGGATCGGGTCGCGAGGAGGAGAAGCGAGTACGACTACATCACCCACGTTCCGACGAACGTTCCGCTGTGCGAATCTTCAAGGGTATGAAGATCTAATCCAATCTCTCTCGTTGATTTCATCTCCTAGATTAGATCTTGGCTTTCCCTCTGTTCGCATTCGTAGAAAATTTTGATTTACTATGCCGCGAAACCCTTTAAATTAAGCAGAGCAATTAGATCGTGTCATCGTGTTCATCTTTGCGAAGCTTTTTCTTATGCCAAATATTGTATTCCTTAGACCATGAGATAATGCAACTCCCTGGTATCGGAAGAAAGATTTGAGGTCATCAAACGTCATCCTATGAGAGGGTGATCATAAAGGTGTCTCTCAGGTGATCGGAAAGTACTTGTTGGGTTGTATGTATCGAGATGGGATTTGTCCCTCCCAAGTCGGAGAGATATACTTCGGTCGCACTCAGTAATCGATATCAACACCGCTTGCAAGCAAGTGGTTAAGGAGTTAATCACAAAGTGATATCGGATTACGGAACGAGTAAAGTACTTGCTGTGAACGAGATTGAACTAGGTATGCCGATGCCAACGATCGAATCTCGGGCAAGTAAAATATCGCGTGACGAAGGAATATATATATATGGGTTAATTTAATCCTGGCATCGTGGTTCATCCGATATGATCATCGATGAATATGTGGGAGTCAATATGGGTTTCCAGACCCCGCTGTTGATTATTGATAGAAGATCATGTTTGCATATTCTCGAACTCGTAGGTTTACACACTTAACGTGTCTCGACGCTAGGATAGAATGGATAATTGGTTTATGAATTTTTGTTCGGAGTCTCGGATGATATCCAGGACATCACGAGAGGTTCCGGAATGGTCCGGAGAATAAGATTCATATAAGGGAAAGCAGTTTTTGGATTTCGGAATTGTTTTGGAATGTTCGGTATTGTACCAGAAGCTTCTAGAACCTTCCGGAGTGGGACCAACGTGGCCCCACTAGTCGGGAGGGGGCGTGGGCCTACGAGGGAGTGCCCTGGACGCATTGGGCCAGGGGCACAAGGCCCCATAGGCCCAGCCGGCCAAGCCCTAGGGAGAGCTTCTAGAAGGGGGGAAACTTGCCCCCCACTCCATCCTATGTGGCCGCCGGCCCTAGGGTTTGGAGGAGGGGAAAGGGCAGTCGGACAACCCTCTATATAAAGTGGGCAGGGGCGCACCCTCCCCCCACCCCTCCTAAAACCCTAGCTGCCTAGTTGCTGCCCTCCTCTCTCTCTCTCTCTCTCTCTCTCTCTCTCTCTCTCCCGACTGCGCGTAGGCGAAGCCCTGCCGCAGAAACTCTCCACCTTTGCACCACGTCGTCGTGTTATAGATCCAATCTATATCTCCACCCCACTTGCTGGACCGAGTAAGGAGGAGACGTCAAGGTGCCGTACGTGTGCATCTCTCGGAGGCGTCGCCACTTGCGGCGTTGGATCGGATCGGATCGCGAGGAGGAGAAGGCTAGTACGACTACATCAACCACGTTCCGTTGAACGTTCCGCTGTGCGATTTTTTCAAGGGTATGAAGATCTCATCTATCCCCTTTGTTGTTTGCATCTCCTAGATTAGATCTTGGCTTCCCCGTTCCCATCCGTAGAATTTTTTTGATTTACTATGCTGCGAAACCCTTCAAATACTCCCTCTTGGAGTCACTAGCATCTACTTGGCCAAGATAGCTACTAGAAACGGAGAGCATGCAAGATCTCAAACAACACAAACATGATATAATCAACAAGATAGAATCATTAATCAATCTAACATAGTAATCGCAATATCCATCGGATCCATGCAAACACAACATGCATGATTACAAATAGATGATCTTGATCATGAACGGAGCTCACAAGATCTAAACATGGTAGCACAAAGAAGGAGAAACAACCATCTAGCTACTGTATGGACCCATAGTTCACGGTAGAACTACTCACGCATCATACGGAGGCTTGCATGGTGATGAAGAAGGCCTCCGGGATGATCTCTCCCCTCCGTCAGGGTGCCGGGAAGAGCTTCAGACCCCCCCTGATCTAGGGAAAATGGTGGCGGCGGCTACGGACTGTTTTATGGAGATATGATCGGGTACTTAGGGTTTAGGTATCAGGGGCTTCTTATAAGCGAAGGGGGAGACCGAGGGGGTGCCCGAGGTGGCCGCACCCCCCCAGCGCGGCCTGGGCTGGCCCACACGGCTAGGGGGTGTGGGCCCCTGGTGGCCCTCCTCCGTCTCGTCTTCTGTCTTCGTGTTCTCCCCGATGAAATATTGACTTTGCCTTTCGTCCCGTCCAATTCAGAGAATATTTATTTTCTAGCTTTTCTGGAACCAAAAACAGCAGAAAACAAGCAACTGATACTGTGACATCTTGTTAATAGGTTAGTTCCAGAAAACGTATAAAAATACCTCAAAGTGTAGATAACGCAAAGCAAAATAGATACTAAACAAGCATGGAACATCAAAAATTATAGATACGTTTATGACGTATGGCATCGGCATCGGCCTCGGCGACAACGGCGGCCTTTTTTTATGTTTTTCTAGTTATTTTATCTAAATGTAGTTTAAATTCGGATGTTCATCCAAATTCGATGTAATCCGCTTATATTCATCCTTAATTAATGAAATCTGCCTATATTCTCCCAATTCGATTAAATTTTAGCCGAACGCGGGAACTCGGCCTCGGAACGCGAGCGGAAATCATGGCGTTCCCAAACCGAAAATGAGTTTCGTCTTGCCCAAATTAAGTCCGGATTTTGGCCTGAAACGGATGCTCTTACGATGAAATGATGATATTCAGGTGGAGGGCTTTGCCCCTCCCCCGGTGACCTGTCAACAAAAAGATCGACGCATGTGCAATGTATGGGCTCTTCCACCAACCCAGCGGTTCAAGCAGGCACAGACAGAGGTCTCTTCGACGCCGGGTTCCTGACTGGCCCAGGTCCTGCTCCTCGTTGCAGTAATTCCGTCTGAACCCTCGCCCTGCCCGTGTCATCTCATCTCAGTTCTAATTTCTAAACCTACACACAACTGGCAAATTGCTGGCCCCATGTGAACTCTGCCTTGGTATTATGCTGGTATAAGTGTTGGTGGTTATATTCCACGATGTCCCTAACAGATGAGTTGGTTTTTATTTTAACATGGGATGCTATTTAAGTTTTGAAAAAAAATGTGAAAATAGTTATGCGTTTATGCCTTTATAAGGGATGGAGATATTGTATGCACGTGAAGTTATGCAGATAACAGTTTCCAAGTCGAGGGAAACTATGAATTAAGTAACATGATGTAAAGCGCCATTAAGCTACCGCGAGTACGGACAAAAATGATCAAAGTACTTTACCAAAACCGCTTATACTCTATATATGTTCCCATATGTCATTTTTTAGGCGTGCCTAGGAAGCAATCGGTGGCTGTTAGTCTAAACCAGCCACCACTTAATTAGGAAAGTATTATGTAGGTTTCACCATCCCAAAACGGAAACAAACAAAATGAGAGCTCCGCCCGCTTGTCTCTGTAACATCCCAGCATTTAGAAACTAACGAAGGGTAGATTTAGGAATTTAAGATGTTGCATGTATTCATCTATAAAAATGTGGGTAATTTTTTGCCAAATAAAAACCTAAAGTGATCAAAGTTTCTTTCATACTTTGAGATTAGATATAGTCTTGAAGGATGATTGTTATAGACTTTGATATGATCTTTGTGGACTTATGTGTTTTGAGAAATGAAATTTGAATTTAAAACATGAGTGTTTGAATTATAATTCAAAAGGATTTTTTTGAATCTTTGATTTAATTAAGAGTTAACCAATAATAACTCAAACTTTATATACAGAGAGCAATTAAGAATATGAATATCCATTTCATAATTTTATTCAATAAATAAGTTACAAAAATGTAACTTATGAGAATCATCCACAATCTTTACAATAGCAAATAAATAAAGAATAATATTTTTTTATTGATAATAGTACAATCTTTATTACAAAAGAATAAAATAAAGAGTATAAAAGAATAAATTAAAGATTACAATTGAATATGAGAGTTATTACAAGTGACTAATCTATAAAGAAAAATAAAAATCCTAAACTGAAGACTTGATCTTCAAATCTGGTACCTGCAAAATAAAAAGAAACTTAAGAGAAACTAAAGGTTAGGATTAGAATTATTTTTACTCTCAGAAGTTGACAGTGAAATGCACTGTTCACCTTTTCATCATTGAGTATATAAGGGGAAAGTTTCACCTATATGAAAGAATGTATCTTTCATATTTTTAAGCCAAAAGTCAAATCACAGCAAGGAGGGGCAAGTTTCACCAGCCAAGTAGAAGTAACCAGATTAAAGTAACTTTCAAAATTCTGAACATATCCACATCTGTGCAGCACGCACACAAGCAGCACACACACCAAATTGCATGGTGTGTGCTGTCAACACCACGGCAGCAGCACAACCAAACAAAACTATCAACACGGCCGTGGGAAAACCAATCACATACCATTTCATTGCTCTTACACACCAAGCACAGCAGCCAGTAGCTAAGCCAAGCCAAAGCCAAGCTAGATCAAACCAACCAAAACCCAGGATCACATCACCAAGATGGTGACATAAGGAGAGGGTAGATCAGGTGGATAGGAAGACCAAGATCAAGCCATCAGGATCAGGAGATGATGGGCTAGATCAAGGACAAGCCAGGAGCTGGAAATACCAGGGGAGCACCAGATCAAGCTACCACAAGATCAACCACTAGCAACCACAACATCAAGTGATAGTGGTGAGTAATAGACCATCACATGATCTATTTGTCTAAGGTTAGACAAACATACATGATCTGACTCTTATTCAAACTCTCAGAAAGCACCCAAGTGGGGTGAATCCATCACTGAGGTTTTAAACTCTAAAAGAGAACAAAAAAGTATAAGGATCCAACTAAATCTTAGAACAACATCATTGATTTAGCTATCAAGCTATATTTCAATTCAAGAATGAACATAGCTAAGATTTAAACTTCTAGGCACATATCTAAGACAAGAGTAGCACCTTAGAACTTAATCTTATGGATCTATATAAGTTATCAAGCTTACAAGCATCTTTCCCCAACTTTGATTCAAGCAATAGTAGCTGGTATCATTACCAGAATTAATCCATGTGAATCAACAGATAGAGGTCTAAATCCCTAAACCTCAGAGCAACATCATTGCTTCTAGGGATATAAGGAAAGAGGATTTCACTTATCTATCATGCCAAGCCAAAACTTAAGCTTGAATAAAACCACACCAAGTAAAGAATCTAGTCTTGTGTGCCATACAAGGATGGTGTCACAAGAACAGTTCTAAACTAAGCAAGTTAAGCATCCAATCTTTACAGATACAATCAACCAATTATAAATCATTTTCCTGTTCTTAAAAATAGGAATCATAAACAGGATATTCATATATATATGTATTCAGAGAAGGAGATCATTTTGATCTCAATTTATACATGAATTCTCAAGCCAACAGTACTAGACAGTGACTTCATCACACCATACTCACTGTCATTAACCAAGTAATGACAGTGGTAAGTTATCAAAACCACTAGATTTACCAAGTATTGTTTCCAGAACAACTTTACCATCTAAATCATATGAAATTTAACCATGGAATCATCAGCAGTAAAACACTAACATCACCACAGCTAATCATCAGCAGTAAGTCATAGCTAGTCACCACTTAACATATTCGGAGATCATCAACACATGATCCAATTCATCAGTATCTAATCAACAACAGGGTATGAACCCTAAACAGAACCAAGAACCCTAATCAGGACGAGACAATCACCAGGAAGGTCACTACCAACATCTAGTATAGGATGCCTAGCACAGAGCAGCACGAGAGGAGAGGAAGCACTCACCAAAGGTCCTCGCTGTAGATTAGAAGAGGAAGCAGAGATAGCCGACGACCATGGCGGCATGGGGAGCACCCCCAAGGGGGCGCTACGACCCATACAGCGGGACGGCGGCGACCATAGCCACGCCTAGGGGCAAGGTGAATCACAACGGCGTACGACAGCAGCAGCGGTGCCAGGATCAACGCCAACCCCAAACCCTAGGATTCAGGACGACATCGATCTGGTCGCAGGAGGTCTCCATGTCCAAATCCAGTTGGACAGGAGGGAAGAGCGTGGTCGACAACCTCTTCCTGCACCACGGCAGTGGCCAGGGCAGTCTACGACGGCGGGAATTACCGGCGGTGAAACCACTGACCACGGGGTCGGGGAAGGAGAAGGAGAGGGGTGAGCTCGAGAGAGAAGACAGCGAGTGAGTTGGGCTGGGTGGGCCGAAAACCTTTCGGGGTACTGTTTTGACCTTGCCCTACTGGGCCACAAGGGCCCAATAAACCCAAATGGCCAGCCCAAGTCAATTAGAGTCTCTTTTAATAAATAGGAAAAGACAAAAATACCCCTGAACTTAATTAAATTCTAGAAAATAAAATAAAAATCCAAAATTATAAATAAAATATTTTTAGATTCACAATAATCCAAACTATTCAAATAAATTAAGAGATAAAATTTTAGAAATATAAATTTTATTAAGAATTTTGTAATTTATACATTCCTTATGGAATTTTACAAAATTATTGAAAGATGATAAAAATAAATAAAAATCACTTTCATTATATATTAATATTATAGTATTTTAGAAAAATACTAAACAAATATTTAATAACAATTTTTGATATTTAAGTGATAAGTCTTAAAGGAATTATTAAATCAATAAAATTCAAATAAAAGGGAAATAAAATAAAAGAATACAATATTCTATTATAAATATTAAAAATTAATATTTATAAATCCTTTATTATTAAAAAAGATTTTTTATAATAATGGGGAGAATGCATATCAAGTTAAATGATGCATTACATTACTTTGCATAATCATTTTGCTTCTTTAAATATTGTCCTTACCGGGCAATAATGATGTTTTTGTAGACATAGAAGCTCAAGGTCCAGTGCAAGCATCAGACTTCACTACCTTGCCATCACAAGGCAAGTTCATCACTTGCTCATATCCTTTGAAGGGTCTTTATCAAAGTATTTGCAAATAGTGTGTTATCATATATACTCTAAAGAAAGAAAATACTATTTTCACAAATAAAGAAATCATAGATATCATCCTAAGTGATGATATACTGGAGAAATAGAACTTAGGGTTCTATTTGCAACAATGATGATTAATTAGGGACTTAATAACCCCTAACATCAGTGATTCTAGCGTCGTATATTACGCGTTAGCCATGAGATTTGGAATGGGACGGAGAAGTTAGTTGTATCTTCTTCCTCTCGCATGAAGCCAGATGTACAGGTCGTGGATGTTATCCTCGTAGCATGCATATTAATTGGTATTTCATAGAGGATATGCAGCATATGGGTGGGAACGCTCATCGTCCCACGATAGTACTGACATCTAACGGTTTGTACAAACCATTGCCGTAATTCATTATGTGAGCATGGTGTACACCAAGGAGGCATTCGAGGTCGCGAAGGGGGCAGTGATTGGCTTGGACCAACTACTGGGCCCCACATCATGGAATTGTGGACGGGAAAGTACGCCCGGTTGTGCAACAAGGAGTTGATCTCTCATGGGTAAAGTAACGCACCTCTGCAGATTGTAAGAATTGTAACTTGTTACTCCATGTTCCGAGAAGGACCTACGAACGCGGCAGGAAAGGAACTCCATGAAAGTTCTGGTCAACCTGTGAAGGCTGATGGTCATAGATTTTCATAATAAAACCAATCTTTGAAGAAAGATTTATGAAAACTGCATAGTACCAAGGACTTATAGTCCGAGGTGGTAGTTAGAGCATCAAACTTCCCACCTTGCATATAATGAACTTGTTGGGTAACGCTGTTACTCATCCTTTCCTTTGATCCCTTGCTTAGACTCTGAGGATCCCGAAGACGATCCAATGTATGCAGCTTATGTCAAGAAGATGTGTTCTACGAGGAGCCTGACCTGTCAGGAGGTGTTGAAGGAGTGGATTACGAAATCCGCTATGGTGTTGATGATAACGAGTCCAACTAAGTATCCTAGTTAGTAGTAATCAACGGAGCCGGGCAGCATGAACTTTATAGAATAAGCTGATGAGCTCAACTCCTAGTCGGAGTTGCTACTTTTAAATTCCGCTGGAACACTTTATATTTTGGTTTGTAAGTTGAAACCTTTTGAAGTATTGAACTTCTGGTATTGTAATAATAATAATGTGTGAATGTTAGGACCCGCAATGTTTCTGTTGTACCACTTTGAGGGATGTGATATTTACGGAACGGTGTTCTATGGGTGTCATGTCAACGACTATAGTGTACTACACATGCAGTGGTATGCTGGGTCACCGCAGTTGGTTTCAGAGGAAATTGCTTTGACCTTAGGTTGGAAACCTAGTAAAGGGTATTACCTGTAGGAAAGTAGCAACGATAAAGAATTCTCTAAAAGTAATATAATGGGTATTCAAATGAGAATATTTCGTTATATGTTTTAGTGCGATAATTCTTTGTTATGATGCAATATATTATTGGTTAATAATCAAAACTATTTTTCTGATATACAGAGCTATGGCACCAAAGTTTCCAAAACAGACTTTGGTAAGGAAAGAGGAGACTGTTGATGATTATCAAGGATCATTTACAGACCAACTTCGTCAACTTTTAAAGATCTTTAGTTGTGCAACTAGAATTCCAGTGAACACTATAACTTACCTTGATGGCCGAATGTTATCCAAATATCGTGTGAGTATCCAACTTCCTGAGGAGCTTGGATTATATCACGATCTACCTATAGGTGAAGGTAGGAGTCACTTAGCAGCATATCATGTTGTTGTTGTGGAGGCGATATCTAATATCCGGGAGTATAAAGCCAAGGAGTTAGAAGGTAGCACATTCTCTGTGATACCTCATGATTCTATAGACTCAGATCCTATACCGAATCATATTACTTTGGTTAAGAAGCATCCTAAGTTAGCTTCCAAGTTTATGGATAGATACCGAACACTCATTGCGTCTTTTTATAAGGCACATCAAGTGATTGTCGGAGATAAAAATGACATGTTAGAGGATCTAACTGATCTGTAAAGGAGGAAGTAGTTAGCAATCCAGTTGGAAAAGGAAGCAAGCAGTAGTAGTGCAACACCTATCTTTAAGGATATACCTATAGATCCTGAATCTTTTATACCATATCCTTATTCACCAAGACCTGAACCTATACATGATCATACTATGGATATGACGTATGCAGTACCACAGGGTTCAGAGGATGGTTCTGACTCAGAACTTCCTATTGAAAATTCTGATGGTTGGAGAAGGGGATCATATGAAGGATCTCATGAACACCAGATGTCCACGGATGGTTCTGACAGAAATGTTGGACAATCTAGCTGGATGGGTGTAAGAATTAACCCTAGTAACAGTAGTAGAAATTCCATGTCGTTAGATAATCAGGATGAAGAAGAAGATCCTGAGGAGAGAGTGTTTGAATCATCAACATCTTCTCAAAACCCAGGGAATATACATTATCCAGTGTTTAACTATCTTGCCCAAAGGAGCACCTGGGAAGCAGCAGGATCTGTGTATCCTGTTGACAACTCAAGGAATGAAGCTCAGGAGATGCAAACATTAGATAATGTTGAATATGTTTCTGAAGACTTTTCAGCTGAGCTGGAAGGAGTCAATGCGCTCAGATTGAGTAATAACTCAAGTCCTGACACTTCAGATGCTGAGTATGTTCCTTCTGGAAGGCCATTTGTTTCACAAACTGTGCGACGAACAACACGTCATCACAGTTGGACATCAGGCATGTATGATGAGCGTAGTTACTACTAGAAGTAGGCAACTAGTTAGCGGTATCAAGAACTGTGTATTGTATCTAAAGAAATAAGATAGCTAGATAAATAAGGTAGTGTTGTGATTATACCTATATGGTATATGTTGTAATGGCTCTATGTTATTATGATATTATGTATAATATGTGAAATGCATATTTGGATTTTCTTTGGATCTTCATTGTGTGACTAGTTCTGTGCATTAAGTCAAGCTCAGAACACATGTGCATGATGTAATTATGAGTATTTGCTTTATGTTGCAGGACTAGAGGGTTATGGATACGGGTGTAGAAATCGAAACTGGGCAGCAGCGGATGGAGCGAGAGGCCAAAGAGAAGGCCGATGTAGATGCAGCAAATCAAGGAGCATTGCCACCACCACCACCAATGAGGCCGTTAATGGAACAAAATTTTATGCAGTGTATGCAAATGATGCAAGAGACCCATAACAAGTTCATGGAAGATCTGCTAGGACGAGCAAATCAGAGGGCACCTGAAGGTGGAGGGGTGAGTCTATCTGACTTCCAGAATGCAAGGCCGTTACCTTTTGCATCAGCCCCTGAACCAATGGATGCAGAAGATTGGCTAGCAGATATAGAAAGAAAGCTGAAGACTATAGGTTGCAATGATGAGGAGAAATTGAGGTATGCAACTCATCTTCTGACTGGACCTGCAACATCATGGTGGGAGAATCAGTTGGCCATGCAACAACCAGGAAGGGAGTTCACCTGGGAGGAGTTCAAGCAGAGATTTCGTGAATATCATGTTCCGGAAAGTGTTATGGAGTTTAAGCGGAGAGAATTTGAGGAGCTTCAGCAGGGATATACTAGTGTCATGAAGTACATCCAGGAGTTTAGTCAACTGTCTCGCTATGCTGAGGAGGATGTTAACACTGAAGAGAAGCGGAAGGAGCGTTTTCTGCGTGGGTTAAACCCATTTGTGAAATGCAGCTACGGTTAGCTAATAAGCAAACTTATCAGCAGTTGCTGGATGCAGCCATTACTTTCGAAGATGATTACAAGAATGTCCAAGAGGATAGGAGTAAGAGAGCCAAGAAGGAAACCAAGAGAATTTAGGCAAGTAAACCTAAACCTAATCTGGAGTTCAAACCCCGGAACAAGAACTATGGTAACAATAACAATAACAATAACAAGAGCAGTGGTGGAAATCAATCCAATCCGAGAAGGAATGTTATTTGTAACAATTGTGGAATTCTAGGGCATTTCCAGAGGGAATGCAAAACGCCTATAGTGATCTGTTACGGTTGTGGTCAGAAGGGGCATATCAAGCCCGATTGTCCGAGCAAACCACCAGGTGGTTGGCCTACCAAGGGAGGAGGACAAGCCAGTGGATGAAATGGACAACCCAATAAAGGAGGAAATAATGGCAAGAATAACAATGGCAAGAGGAACAGACCTACCGGGAAGCTGAACTGTGCAACCCTCGAGGAGGTGGATAATTCGGAGCATGCAGTGATAGGTACGCTCAATATCCTCACCAATCCCGGCAAAGTTCTATTTGATACTGGTGCAACTACTTCATTCATTTCTAAAGAATTTTGTGATAAGTTCGAGATTAGAAGGTGAAAGAACATTTCATAATCCCTAGTGTTTTGTGTGTTAGATAAAAATATCAAGGATTATTTAATGTGTGTTGAAGATTTGCAGCTCTCTCTAAGGAAAAAGGGAAAAGTATCTGCCTTTGGGGGGCGGATAATCCGCCCCTCCCTCTTCCCAGCTAGGCGCAAGCCCCAGAAGGGGGGCGGAGTTTCGGCCGGATTTTCCGGCCCCGCCGGATAATCCGCCCCACTTGATCTCGCCCAAGGCCCAAGCCCTAGAGAGGCGGTGGAGTTTTGGCCGGACTTTTCGGCATGGCTGGATAATCCGCCCTAGGAGGGTCCCGGATTATCCCCCCCCCAAGATCTTCATCAAGTGCGCAGGCGCCAGCCCCAAAGAGGGGTCGGACTTTCTCCCGGAGTATCCGCCCTTGGGGCGGAGTTTTCCTAGGGGGGAGGATAATCCGCCCCCAAAGTTGCTCAACGGCCAGATCTGGGCAGGGGGTATTTAAGCCTGCCTTCCCCCTCCTGCCAGATCTCTTGATTCATTCGAAAAAGACAAGATCTGATTTATAACCTTCATCCAAGAGAGCTCCACCTAGATCCACCCAAAGGCCCCGTCCCTTGGGAAATCGAAGGAGGAGAACTCGATCTTCATCATCAGCAATCAAGCGCTTCATCTCCTCTCCATTCATTTGGAGAATCACCGATCTAGTATTTCTTGCAAATACCTAGATCCTTGTTTTGTTTATATTGATAAACCTTGTTCTTGAGACAGCTTGTTGTCATCTCGGGAGCCCCCAATTCAGTTGTGGGTGTGTGCCCTGGTAGCGTTGTAAAAGGCATTGGTTCCCGCCTCGAAGGGATCCAATAGTGGAGAAGGTGGACCAGGCCTCTCGTGGCGAGATCCATCGGAGAATAGGGTGAGGCCTATTGTGGCATGGTGGTCGTAGAACCGCCCACCCCTCCAACGCAGATGTACTTCCCTTAACAAGGAAGGAACTGCGGTAAAACAAATCCTTGTGTCTCCGCGTGCTCCACTACGGTTCCTTCGCTCCTCTCTTTACGTGCTTAGTAGCTAGCGTTGCATATAGGGAAATTCTCGTAGTTACATATCTAGAGAATTTACTTTGTGTCAAGCCTAAAATTGAAAAAGTATTAAAAATTGGTTATCACCTATTCACCCCCCCTCTAGGTGCCCATACGATCCATTTCAATTGGTATCAGAGCCCCGGCTCTTATTTCGGGCTTAACCACCTAAGAGAAGTATGGGTTCCAAGGTAGATGGGAGTGATGCTCTGGATGTAGTCACCATGAACGATCTCAAGACATTGGAAACAACCTTGGTGAGTTCAATGGAGGCTAAGATGGAAGAGATGCGTCAATTTATAATGCGTCTCTCCACATCCATAGCATCACCTCCATCTAACTCTGAGGCTACCACTCCGCAATCCAAGGAAACGGGTAAAACCGATTCCAAAGAGAACAAAGTGGTTGGTGATGACACTAGCAAGAGCTCCTCCTCGAAAAAGGATAGTGGTAAGGATGGATACAATGAGGTTTCTCATGTGTATTCTCCTGATCCACCTATCCCTCACCCACATATACATAATAGGGGTGATCCACCCAAACTTTCTGCATCTACTTTTACTCAATGGCAATTTTTGATGAAGTCTCATGTGTGCAGTTCCTCCATTGAGTTGTGGAAAATCATAGAAAATGGTCTTCATGTTGGAAACCCCAACAATCTCACAAGAAGAGAAGTTGTTGATAGCCAACTCAACGCTACGGCTCTACACATGATACAGCTTGGTGTGGGTGACAAAGACATGCCACACATTCAGCATCTTAGCACAGCTAAGGAAGCTTGGGATGCCCTCACCGAGCTCTTCATCGGAAATGAAAGTATGAGAAGGAATAGATATGATCCTTTGAGCAACGAAGCTGAAGGATTCTATATGTTGTATGGAGAAGACCACGAGGACATGTATAGGAGGCTCAAGGCAATAGCCACAACTTTTAGAAACCACGGTGCAGCTCATGTTGATGATGCATGGATCAAGCGCAAGTATGTCAGTGCTCTTATGCCATTTGATCCCACAGATTTGAAAAGTCTCCAAGGAAGGCATAACTATCACCTCATGACATCCAATGAGGTAATGCAAGAAATGGCCGCTTTCAAAGTGGCTGCTAAGAATGCCGAAGATGCTCGTGCTCGAGCTATGGGGATGCAAAAGGGGTCAACATGGCCTTGAAGACTAGTGTGATTGATCATGATGAATATGCCATAGAAGGTCTGGACTATCCCGAGGATATAAAAAGGATCCACGGACAATACTTGGCTCTTTATGCTAGAAACTTTTGGAAAGATCCAACCAAGGATAAAGCTGAACTAGAACGCAAGAGTGGAGCCTATGGAAGAAAAGAAAATAGTCCCAAGCTGAGAACATGTTTCAACTATGGTGATCGGCTGCACTTTGTAGCTAAGTGTCCAAATCAAATCAGGGAAGATAACGGAGGAATACTTATTTTCAAAGACAAGTCAAAGGCTCCATGCAAGAAACAGTTTGTAAAGAAGAATGCTCCCTTCAAGAAGCAACCAAAGATTGTTCTAGTGGCTCAAGAATAATATTCTTCGGGAAGTGAAGATGAGGACGAGGACAATAGCTCTCAAGAGGTGACTGCTATAGCCACCACATCTACATCAACATCTCTCTTCGACTCTCCGAACGAAAACATCATCAACAACAATGCTACTAGTCTCATGGCAGGAAGCTCCGAGGTAACGACTTCTAACTCTTCTATTCCTAAGGCTATGATTGACATGGATGATCCTACTAGTCTTAAGGTTAAAGAAGATATTATTGCTTTGGATTACTTCTACACTAACTTGCAAGGTGAGCACAAAATACGTTTTGAAGCTCTTATGAATCAGCTAGCCCAAAATGAAGCTCTCCTTGAAGAAAAGGGCAGAATTGAAAGGGAGGATGCAATGGAAATTGCATCCTTAAAAATGCTCTTGAGGAAGAAGAAGAAGAAGCTCGGGTCTCTCTTGAAGAGAGGCTTGAGTCCATTGAAGAGTCACATGAAGAAATTGTGGCTAAACTTGTTAAGGAACGTGACAATGCAGTCACTAAAGCAAAGAAGTTAAAGAAGGAAAAGATTGACTTTGTGGCTGCTCATGATAGATTCTCCAAGGAATTGGAGAAACTTGACAATGCTCACAAGGCGTTGAAAAAAGATTTCTCCATCCTCAATGAGTCACATGATCAGCTTCAAAGTCGATTGGCCAAATATGATGTTCCTAGCTCATCCAACTCAACATATAGTCACAAAGAAGATGCTAGTGTGGAAAAAGAAGTGGTCAAGGACATCACTCCCAAGGATAAGGGTGTGCTTGATGAAGTTCTTGGAAAGCAAAGGTCAAATCATAGTAAAGAGGGACTTGGGTATGTCACCAAGTCCAGGAAAAAGAAAAACAAGAAGAACAAAACCAATAATGTGCAATCAAAGACAAGCACCGCTGAGAAGAATGTCACAAAAAACAAGACTAACAATATTGGTTTTGCAGGGTCTCATAATCTAAATTATGAACTCTTTTGTGATGATTATGGCAATTTTTATGCTTATTATGTCAGTCCCTTTGATGAATATATTGCTTGGTCTATTTGGGTCCCAAAGACCCTTGTTACTAACATGAAAGGACCCATTAAAAAATGGGTAACTAAAACCAAGAAGTAATTCTCTTGCAGGGATATGCTTCCGGTGGGTCGAAATGGGTGCTGGGTAGTGGATGCACTAGTCATATGACCGGAAGCAAGGATATCATCACGGAGATGCGTCCAAATCATGATAATATCACAATCTCCTATGGTGATAAGACTAAATCTCAGGTATTGGGTCTTGGCAAGGTTGTGGTTGCCCATGATATCTCTCTCGTGGACGTCATGCTTGTTGAGACCCTCGGTTACAACCTTCTTTCTGTTCGTGCCCTTGGCAAGATGGGTTTTGCTGTTTTTATCCATGATGATTAGGTGGTACTCTTCTGGAGCAAGTCTCTAAAGGCCGCTTTCATTGGATACGTCGAAAATGACCTGTATGTGGTGGACTTTTTAGGGAAAACCACTTTGGGTCCGATGTGTCTATTTGGAAAGGCCGACGTTGGCTGGCTATGGCATCGCCGTTTAGCCCATGTCAACATGAGAACTTTGCAAAGTCTCCACAAGGGTGGCCACATCCTTGGACTAAAATACAATGTCTCCTTTGCTAAAGATCGTGTTTGCAGGGCTTGTGTTGAAGGCAAAATGCACGACTCTCCCCACAAGAGGAAGACTATTGTGTCTTCAAAGAGGATCTTGGAATTACTTCATGTGGATTTATTTGGTCCTCCTTCTCATGCAAGTCTTGGTGGAAAGAAATATTTCTTGGTCATTGTCGATGATAACTCAAGATATACATGGGTCTATTTATTCAAACTAAAGAGTGAGACTCAAAAAATAGTCATTGACTTTGCCAATGAAGTTCAACGTCAACACAATGTTCCTATCTTGGCAATAAGAAATGACAACGGCTCCGAATTCAAGAACTACACCTTGAATGAGTTTCTAAGCAAAGAGGGGATTAGACATCAATATTCCGCTGCGTACACCCCTCAACAAAATGGTGTAGCCGAGAGGAAGAACCGGACTTTGATGGATATGGCAAGATCAATGTTGGCTGAATTCAAGTCTCCTTACAATTTTTGGGCTGAAGCCATATCCACTTCTTGTCACTCATCGAACCGGCTCTACCTCCGAAAGATTTTGGACAAGACTCCTTATGAAATACTTATCGGTAACAAGCCCAACATCTCATACTTTAGAGTATTCGGGTGTAACTGTTTCTTCCTTATTAAAGGTGTCCGCTTGTCTAAATTTGAGTCCAAGGCTTTAGAAGGTATTTTTGTTGGTTACGGTTCCGAATCCCACACTTATAGAGTCTACAACGAGCTCACTGGGATTGTTGTAGAATCTTGTAGTGTGGAGTTCGATGAAAATAACGGCTCCTTTGTAGGGCAAGTTGATGTTTGTGATGCAGATGTTGAAATACCCCAAGATGCCATAAGAAGAATGGGCGTGGGATTTTTCCGCCTCATTGAGGAACCCCTTGTGGCGGATCGGGAAGGACAATGCTCCACTCAAGTGGAGCCCTCATCTTCACAAGATCAACAAGCTCCTACTATTGGAGAAAACTCTGCATCGACACTGCAACCTGCTGAAGATCATCAGTCTCCTGGACGAGATGGTAGTCCCAGGCCAGACTATCCGCCCCCTCCAAGGGGCGGACAATCCCCTGGCACTCCAACTTGTTCCAGGGGATCCGAAGAAGAAGACAGTAGACAAGAAGTTCCTAGGCCGGATTCTCCGGCCCCCGAGGGCGGATTATCCGGCTCTGGTTCTCCCAGTTCTATCAGGCATGCTCAGGAAGAAGGCACTGGTGCGACATCTCCTAGGACGGATAGTCTGGCCCCTCCAAGGGGCGGATTATCCGGCCCTCAAGAACAAATTCTGTAGCAACCTCTTGTTGTTAACTCCGATCAAGATCAAGGGCAAGGCAGTGGTCAAGACAAGGATACAAATACTGAATCAACTCCTTATATAAACAATAAGGACATTGAGGCTCATCGCAAGGCTCGTGCTGATCAAAACCTTGAACTAAGGGGTCACACTCTTGACAAGGTTGTTGGTGATTTACGAAGAAGGGTGTCTACTAGAAGAGAACTTGCAAGATTTTGTGATCATCAAGCTCACATTTCCATGGTTAAACCGAAGAAGGTCTTTGATGCTCTTGGAGATCCCGATTGGGTTGTTGCAATGCATGAATAATTAAATAACTTCGAACGCAACAAAGTTTGTAAGCTCGTAGAGAAACCCAAGGACTGCCGCAATGTTATCGGCACCAAGTGGATCTTCAAGACTCGTGGCTCAAGGATTCTCTCAAGTGGAAGGAATTGATTTTGGCGAGACTTATGCTCCTGTGGCTCGTCTTGAGTCCATCCGTATCCTTCTTGCATATGCAGCCCATCATAATTTTAAATTATAGCAAATGGATGTTAAGAGTGCATTTCTTAATGGTCCTCTACATGAGTTAGTATACGTCAAGTAGCCCCCGGGTTTTGAGGACCCCAAATTTCTGAACCATATCTACAAACTCGATAAGGCGCTCTATGGCCTTAAACAAGCCCCACGTGCGTGGTATGAGCACCTTAAAGAGCTTTTGTTAGACCATGGATTCGAAGTTGGGCAAATCGATCCCACTCTTTTTACTAAGAAGGTTAATGGGGAGCTTTTTGTATGCCAACTTTATGTAGATGACATTATTTTTGGCTCTACTAACCAAGCTTTTAACGATGAATTTTCAAAGCTTATGACTGACAGGTTTGAGATGTCAATGATGGGTGAGTTGAGGTTCTTTCTTGGATTCGAGATCAAACAACTTAGAGAGGGAACCTTTATTAATCAATCTAAGTACATCCAAGACATGCTCAAAAGGTTCAAGATGACGGATCTCAATGGCGTTGCTACTCCAATGCAAACAAAGGGTAAAGACGTGGACCAAAAGGTATACCGATCCATGATCGGCTCTCTCCTTTACCTTTGAGCATCTAGGCCCAATATCGTGTTAAGTGTAGGAGTGTGTGCAAGATACCAAGCCGTTCCTAAAGAAATCCACTTAGTGGCGGTCAAACGATTCTTTAGATATTTGGTTCATTCCCCGAATTTTGGGTTATGGTATCCCAAGGGTTCAAGTTTCTCTCTATGTGGTTACACTAATTCAGATTGGGCTGGTGACAAAGATGATAGAAAATCAACTTTTGGTGCATGTCAATTCTTGGGCAGGTCTCTAGTGTGTTGGTCTTCAAAGAAACAGAATTGTATTTCACTCTCAACCGCCGAAGATGAATATGTTGCTGCTGCAAGTGCTTTTACACAATTATTATGGATGAGGCAAACTTTAAAGGAATATGGTGTCAATTGTGACAAAGTGCCTCTATTATGTGACAATGAAAGTGCTATCAAAATTGCTTACAATCCCGTGCAGCATACAAGAACAAAACATATTGAGATTCGCAACCACTTCATTCGGGATCATGTTGCTCGTGGTGATATTGCCCTATCCTTTGTGAGCACGAAGAACCAACTTGTTGATATTTTCACGAAGCCCCTTGATGAAGCAAGATTTTTTTATTTGAGGAATGAGCTAAATATCATAGATTCAAGGAGCTTGGCTTGACTACCCTTGCACACTCACTTGATCTTATTCATGTATTTGGTTTAGATGCGGGCATAGACATAGGGGGAGTGTGGTCCTAATTTATTGGGCTAACCCTCCCCCCATAATGCCGAAAGCAAGTAAATCATTTCCCTTAATATCATTTTGTGATATGTGGGTCATCGATGAGCATTGGTTTTGAACTCAAGATACATCTTTGCGGTGTCATGCCATGCGCTCCAACATGGTGGCTTCGGCCACCACCCTCTTCCTGGAGAAGAGTTGGTTTCTAATGGTTCTCTTTGGATTTTCTTGCATATCATGTTCAGGGGCGTTAGCATCGCTCTTCTTCCTTTTTGGCGTTTCGATGCCAAAGGGGGAGAAGTAGTTCTATTAGGTCTCGTGGATTTGCAAGGGTCAGGCACAAGCACTTGTCTTTCAGTTGTTTTCTTTGCTTGCTTGTGCCTTTTTAGCGTTAAATTATTTGCTATTTATGTTTGGTTATGTAAGACTATGTCGTGCTTTACTCTGCGTGCTTGGTATTCTGGAATTCCGGAATTATATTGTGGATCTCATGGAATTCTGGATTTATCTATGGAGTATGTTTGTTGGCATATGGAATCATGGGATTATCTAATGTATGCATCAATATTGTTGGGATGTGCTTGGAGGCTATCAATCTCATTATTTTCTTTGGCTATAGTCACATCCCGGTGGTATGACCTTGTTTCCCTACCCACCTTGTTTCAATTATCTTTGCTATGAAAGTTGTGTTCTCTCTAGTGTGTGTATTTGTATTCAAATGCAAATTGTAAATATGCACACATCTAGGGGGAGCGTCTTTAATTTTTAAGGTGGCGTTAGCCGATTTCATTGCAAATCCTAGTATTGTCATCTAACACCAAAAAGGGGGAGATTGAAAGAACATTTCATAATCTCTAGTGTTTTGTGTGTTAGATAACAATATCAAGGATTATTTAATGTGTGTTGAAGTGTTGCGGATCTCTCTAAGGAAAAAGGAAAAAGTATCTGCCTTTGGGGGGCAGATAATCCGCCCCTCCCTCTTCCCAGCTAGGCGCAAGCCCCAGAAGGGGGGTGGAGTTTCGGCCGGATTTTCCGGCCCCGCCGGATAATCCGCCCCTCAGGGGGGCGGATAATCCGCCCCTCCTGCTGTCGCCCAAGGCGCAAGCCCCAGAGAGGGGGCGGAGTTTTGGCCGAACTTTCCAGCTTGGCCGGATAATCCGCTCCAGGAGGGGGCCGGATTATCCGCCCCCTAAGATCTTCATCAAGTGCGCAGGCGCCAACCCCAGAGAGGGGGCGGACTTTCTCCCGGAGTATCCGCCCTTGGGGCGGAGTTTTCCCAGGGGGCCGGATAATCCGCCCCCCAAAGTTGCTCAACGGCCAGATATGGGCAGGGGTATTTAAGCCTGCCTTCCCCCTCCTGCCAAATCTCTTGATTCATTCGAAAAAGACAAGATCTGATCTGCAACCTTCATCCAAGAGAGCCCACCTAGATCCACCCAAATGCCCCGTCCCTTGGGGAATCGAAGGAGGAGAACTCGATCTTCATCATCAGCAATCAAGCGCTTCATCTCCTCTCCATTCATTTGGAGAATCACCGATCTAGTATTTCTTGCAAATACCTAGATCCTTGTTTTGTTTATATTGATAAACCTTGTTCTTGTGACAGCTTGTTGTCATCTCGGGAGCCTCCAATTCAGTTGTGGGTGTGTGCCCCGGTAGCGTTGTAAAAGGCACCGGTTCCCGCCTCGAAGGGATCCAATAGTGGAGAAGGTGGATCAGGCCTCTCATGGCGAGATCCATCGGAGAATAGGGTGAGGCCTATTGTGGCGTGGTGGTCGTAGAACCGCCCACCCCTCCAACACAGATGTACTTCCCTTAACAAGGAAGGAACTGCGGTAAAACAAATCCTTGTGTCTCCGCGTGCTCCACTATGGTTCCTTCGCTCCTCTCTTTACGTGCTTAGTTGCTAGGGTTGCATATAGGGAAATTCTCGTAGTTACATATCTAGAGAATTTACTTTGTGTCAAGCCAAAAATTGAAAAAGTATTAAAAATTGGTTAGCACCTATGCACCCCCCCCCCCCTCTAGATGCCCATACGATCCATTTCAGAAGGGCAACGTTAGAAAGCCCTATGACCGTAGTTACGGCAGGGGGAAATGTGATTGTACGCCACATAAAACAAGATCAGGTTATCTCGATCTATGGTTGTACATACTTCGCGGATCTTTATGTGATTCCTTTGAAGGGAATTGTAGTAGTGCTGGGGATGGACTAGATGATGGAACACAGAGCTCAGATAAATTGTTTGGAGAAAACTGTCTCAATCAAAACTCCAAGTGGAGCAAGGATAGTTTATCAAGCAGATAAGCACAGTTATATTATGGTGGATCTGCAGTTGAACTCGGTGAAAGAGGTCAAATTGGAAGATATTCCTATAGTAAATAAATTTCAAGATGTTTTTCCAGCAGAGCTACCGGGAATGCCACCAGATCGGGAGATAGAGTTCACTATTGATCTAATTCCTGGTACAACACCAATAGCTCAAGCACCATATAAGATGGGACCCAAAGAGTTAAAAGAACTCAAAGAGCAAATTGATGAGTTAGCCAAAAAAGGATTTATTCAGGAAAGTGTATCTCCATGGGGAACACCAGTAATCTTTGTGGATAAAAAGAGATGGTGGAAGAAGTATGTGTGGAGATTATAGAAATCTGAACAATGTTACTATCAAGAATAAGTATCCTCTATCGAGAATCCAAGATTTGTTTGATCAAGTGAAAGGAGCTGGAGTATTTTCAAAGATCGACCTAAGATATGGATACCATCAAATAAAAATCAAACCGGAAGATGTTCCAAAAACAGCATTTGTCTCAAGATATGGACACCATGAGTATCTAGTAGTACCATTTGGTTTGACCAATGCACCAGCAATATTCATGAATTTAATGAACAAAATTTTCATGCCATATTTGGACAAGTTCGTCATAGTCTTTATTGATGATATTCTGATATATTCCAAGGATAAGGAAGAGCATGCTGATCATTTGAGAATAGCATTGCAAACACTAAGGGAACATAAACTTTATGCTAAGTTCAGTAAGTGTGAATTTTGGCTATATGAGGTAGAATTCCTCGGCCATGTGATCAGTAAAGATGGAATTGCTATAAATGCATCTAAAGTTCAGTCAGTATTAGAGTGGACTGCACCAACCAATGTGAAGCAAATCCGAGGTTTCTTAGGAATTGCTGGTTATTATCGGAGATTCATTGAAGGTTTCTCCAAAATAGCTGGACCAATGACCAAATTGCTAAGAAAGAATACACCATTCAATTGGGATGAGAAGTGTGAAGCAAGTTTTCAGGAGTTGAAGACCATGTTAACCACAGCTCCAATCTTAGCAGTTCCTAAAACAGGGAGGGACTTCACAGTATACTGTGATGCATCTAAAGAAGGTTTGGGTTGTGTATTAATGCAAGATCGGAAAGTCATTGCTTATGGTTCAAGACAAGTAAAACCACATGAAGTCAATTATCCAACTCATGATTTAGAGTTAGCAGCAGTGGTTTTTGCGCTAAAGGGATGGAGGCATTTTCTTTATGAAGCCAGATGTGAGTTATACACTCACCATGAAAGTCTCGAATATTTTTTTCACTCAAAAGGAGTTGAATGTGAGACAGAAGTGTTGGTTGGAACTAATCAAAGATTATGATTTAATAATCAAATACACTCCAGAGAAAGCAAATGTTGTAGCTGATGCTTTAAGCAGAAAGAGTACAGATATTCAGCCTAGAAATAGGGAGCTACCAAAAGAGTTACAAATGGACTTGGAAAGATTAGAACTTCAATTCATTAGAACAGAGGTTCTTGGAGGATTAGCTACTATGCAGGTAGCTGCAGAGCAGGACAGTGATCTTAAGCATGAAATTTTTAGACATCAAGCAGAAGATCTTTTTATTGCCGAGGAAATTCGGAGGATATCTCAAGGGCAAAAATCAGTTTTTCGCCTTGGAGTGTAGGGGTCCCAACCTTTAATAAGATTGATCCCTCCTGTGTTTTACAATGCTAGTCCCTGGATCAATAGCTAGCATCCACAGTTAAGATGTAATATAAAAAACAAAGGTCATAATATAACTTTATAACCAGGAATAACATAATTTTATTACATCACACATAGCTCATATGGCTATTAAATTACATTGCAGCGGAATAACAATAAGCATGGGGTCCTTCATCTTCAAAGTGCCACAGGCAGATGTTGGTTGTAGACTTTGTAATCCTAATCAATCAATCTTCACTAAAATCAATCAAACCTGCAACATACAAGTTACAGCCACAAGGGTCAATACATTTGAATTGTATTGGCAAGTGATACTATGGTAGTATAGTGGAGTCTATCATCTATATGCATTTGGCTAAGTGGAGTTGAGGCTTGCATTGCTCAAAATAGATTTTTCTTATCATTTTGAAAATACTAAGTTTTTGCTTGACAAAATCATTTTTCTCAATCAAAGATTTCAAGATCCTTGTACCAAGCCATCTCTCCATCAATGATTGAAGAATTCAAACAACCCTTGTTCAAACCACAAGATTTTAATTTAGAAATTTGAATGATGAGATTCTTGATTGCTTCCATGTCTTGATGCTCAAATTGTCCTTTACCAGGGACATGGCTAAGTACTTAGATTTTACACTCTGCAGAGGTGGTGCACTTTACCCACAAGACTTGGTTTCCCAAGACAAAATCTTTCAGAAGCCTTCCCTTAGACCAAAATGGACGCGCTCCAACCTATCAAACACTACCACCCACTGTCCATATGGCTAAGTTCTTGCAACCTATATGATCATGGCAGAGCCCATATTGCCAAGTGGTTGCACTTGAAGCTTCTCAACATTTGACATCTCAAATCCCTTTGTTCCTGGGTGGCATTCCACAAGTGAGATACACAATCCAAGTCTATGGCATTGTGAACCACTCAACCATTCTCCACCAAGCAAGCCCATTCCACCCAGGTGATTCATTAACTTAGTTGTTTTATTAAACAAAATCACAAGTCCTCAGACTTGGAATATTTTTCCATAGTGTGAATATATATTCCACCCATGTTTTCTATTAGCTAGGCTAAGCTTGGAAGTAGTAGGAATCTTTAACTTAGGGAAAATCCTACTAAGGATTCATCTACTAGGTTTTACTATAGCAAGTTCTATACTTAGCAAAATCCATGCAAGTTTTACTTAGCAAAATCACTAATGCATAGAGAAAGTAATAGGATAGAAAGTATGAAGCATCACTTGCCTTTTTGGTAGGGAATGGTGGTTCACTCCTTGATCTTGCTAGTCTCACACTTCACTACAAATCAATCAAGCAAACACCAATTCAATTCACATTCCAAACCAAAGTCAAACAAACAAATCTTCACACACACAAAGTAATGGAATCTAAGTCATGCATGGGAGCATGCACAATATAGTTTTATTTTGCAAAGGGGTCTCTATGGGGTTTCTAAACTTTGTAAGATCCAATTTGGTCATTTACCAAAGTGGCAAAGTCATTAGCAAGAGGGTTTTGTCCAAAAACTATTTTTAAATCCATTCATCATTTCATGTGGTGAAAAATGTTTTTATTAAGGCAAAACTCTTAGGTTGTTCACCAAATGAGTTGCTATTGCAAAGATTGGTGTTTTTGGGTCAGTAGGTTTGGTCCAAAACATTTTCTCAAAGTTTTCCATTTAAAACCATTTTCATAAACAAAACAATAGTTTTGTTTGGCTAGAAATGGACTAAACTAATTAATCCATCCTAACCCTTTCCAATTTCATTTTCCAAAACATTGGTTGGTTCCTAGGGTCAGTAAGGTCACAAAAAACCAATTTGCAAAGGTTTTATCCTTAAATTCAATTTTAAACAATTTTTCTACTCTAAATAAGCATACAAATGAATCTGCAAAAATAAGCAAACAAACAGATACTATTTGCTAAACTAATTCCACAGTTGGCTAGGGCTTGTTCTCCTGAATCCAACGACATAAAATTTGTAATTTTTGGACGTGTGGATCCAAAGATACAAGGGTTTGAAGTTTGCAACTAAATCTGTTTTCAAATTTGTTTTTAAACGGAATAGATGACACGCGGCGTTATCTAACTGGTTGGTACCGGTTCGGTCGGATTGACCTCTCTGGATCGTTAGATCTAAGTGGGATCGCACGGCACTGGTTGCTCGATACCCCTTCGATAAGTCATTCAATCGTGTGCCTCGGATCTGTATCGGACGGCTGCTACTGCCTGGCCAAGAACTGGCGGCGCGAGTTCACCGGCGAGCGGCGGTGCGGTCTGTTGGCGGCGGTGCTGGCGAGGCAGGAAACGAAACAGGGAGGGAGCAAGCTCACCGAAGTCGCGAGGATGAGGTGATGTTGTTCGTGTGGTCGTCGTGGCAAGGGGCGCACGGGGACGGGCAGGATTTCTCGCCGGAGTTGGTTCTGGCGACGGTCGCGTGCGGTCGAGGTCGAGGATGACGTTGTGGTCCACGGGAAGACAAACGGAGGACGGGGTTAGCTGCGCAAGACCATGGCAAAGATGTGTGCGTGATCTAGAGGACACGGGGTGGTCGGAATTAACCTGTGGGCGTCGTCGGAGTAGAGGCAGACGGCGGCGGTACTGGAGGTTGTTGTTGGCGAGGCTCAGGGGTGTCCGTGGTCAAACGGGTGGTACGGGGAGGAGTGTCTGGGAGTGGGGAAGTCGCTAGGGTGCTCGAGAAGGAAGGGGGTGGCGTGTACTGGCCTGGATTGGCCAGAGACGGTGGTCGGAGC
This sequence comes from Avena sativa, assembly GCA_916181665.1. NCBI lineage: Eukaryota > Viridiplantae > Streptophyta > Magnoliopsida > Poales > Poaceae > Avena > Avena sativa. The sequence goes on from OV702279.1 coordinate 328,092,556, forward strand.
CGAGGCAGTCGAGGAGAGATTGTGGCGGCCTGGAGGCGTGTCGAGGAGGGGCGTCTGGGGGAAACGGAAGAGGGGAGGCTGGCGCTTTAAGGTGCGCGATCACTGTGAGTAAAGATTGTCGAGTTAAGGCGTAATCAAACCGAGAAGTTAAGTCTGCAACGGCGGGGAGAGGGGGAAGAACCAGTCCGCGGCGGGTGAGGAAGAAGAGGGCCGGTGGTGGGGTCCTCTGTCAGTGAGAAAAGGAGAGAAAGGGGGAGGTCCACCAGTCATAGACTATGCGGGTTGTTTATGTGGTGAAAGAAAACGCTTCAGGGAAAAGAGGAGGTGGGCTGCGAGTTGGGCTGTTGGGCCAGATGGTGGGCTGGTCGTTTTCTCTTTTTTTTTTCTGTCTGATTCTTTTTCTATTTTCCAATTCTGTTTTGAAAATTCAAACAACTAAACAATGTCTAAAAACAAATCAAACATTCACCAATCCTTGCACTATTAATTTGGTTCTGTTTAGTAACCTGAAACAAAATCCTAAATAAAATAAATAATACTTTAATCTTTTTAGGTTCCATCCTTAATTAAATAAGTAGGCCATGGTTTATTAATTAAATGGAGTTTTTGTTGTTTATTAATAAAATCTTTATTTTAAATCCAAATGTTTTCAAAATCAAATCAGTAGGTTTTATTTGGAAATAAAGAATATTTGGAAAACTTGTTTAAAATAAATAACCTTTTATTTTAGGATCCATTAATAATTAAATAAAGTGGGCCTTAGTTGTTAAATCAAATAGAGTTTGATTTTTATTACTAAAGTCTTTATTTGAAACCTAAATATTTTCAAAACCAAATCAGTAGGTTTTATCTGAAAATACAATTTATTTGGAAATCTTGTTTTAAAACAAAATAACCTTTTACTTTAGTGTCCATTATTAATTAATATAATAGACTTTCATTATTAAATCCAATAGGTTTTGTTTTATTGAGATGTTTATTTTGAAATCTAAATAAAGCCAAAACACTTTAGTAGGTTTTTATTAGAGAATATAAAATACTTGGAAAATCTATTTAAAACAATTTAATAAGTTTTGATGTTTTAATTAAAATGGCAAAACCTTTTATTAAATAAAGTTGGATATTAAATCCTTATTATTTTATTTAAATAAAACTTTTGTTATTTTCATTCAAAACTAAATGTTTTAATTCCCAAAGTTTGGTCAAGGTTTAATTTGGCTTTATTAAATAATCTTTATTTATAAATCCACCTTTTCTTTTGAAAACCAAATCTTTTATTAAAGGATCCAATAATAGTAAATCCAAAACATTTTAATTTCCTTTATTAAATGTTTATCTTTATGAATCCCTTTGGGACTTTATTTAATTCAAATGGGTTTGAAGTTCCAATTGAATTCAAAAAGTTTCTTCTGGTTCTAAAAATCAAACAAAGTTTTATTTTATTCATTTATTTTCACATTACAAGATTTGGAAAATCTTGGGATGTGACAGGCTACCACCCTTAAAATAAATCTCGTCCCGAGATTTGGGGAGGCTAGGGTTACAAGAAGGTTCAAAACAACTAGGGTACTACCACCCTTAAAAATTTTCAAACAAAAATTACATATTGGCCTTCCTGGGTTCCTTGGAAAACTTCTCTAAGCAAATAGTTGCATTGAGTCCTTGGTTTCCATTCTTGACTCATGAAGCTCATGGGCCAAGGTTGAGTTTCTCCATAGGCTTGTTCAACTTGTTCTTCATCTTCTCTGGACAGTTGCTTGCATAGTGCCCTGGGTTCTTGCAGTTGAAACAATGAATGTCCTTGAGTTCTTTACGTGGCTCTTGTGGACAAGTTGCTACATAGTGGCCTAACTCTTTGCAGTTGTTGCACCACACTTGATCAATCTCTTTATTTTTCTTGTTCTCTGGGCATCCACTGGAGTAGTGTCCCATTTCCTTACATTTACGACATTGTGCAAGGCTCATGTCTTGCTTGGGCTTCTTGATTTTCTTTGATCCTTTGAATTGGGTTGTCTTGTTTGGAGGTATGAGTGGTCCTTTTCCTTTGGTAGACTTGGATCCTTCTTGTTTCCTTTGTTCCACCATGGCATAGATGGGACATTGGTTAGGGGTATGGTCACTTCCTTCACATAGGTAGCAAGTAGCTTGAGAGGTGGGACATTGTCCAACAGGATGATCTTCTTCACAATTGGGGCATTGTCCTTCATGCTCCTTGGAAGTATGATCCTTGTCTCCACAAATAATGCAAGCTGGGGCTCCATCTAGAATAACATTCTTGTCATCCTTGTTATCATACACTCTTCTAGGATAGCTTTCTTCCATGCTAATCATTTGATTAGTCACCTTAAGCATTAGTTGGGATTGTTCCTCCAGAAACTTTTGTAGTGCTGGATCTTTATCACTATTGTTGACTATGAACTGAGCTGTCAGTTGGTTTAGCTGGTGTTGGGTTGCTATGAGCTCTTTCATGCTGTCAGCTTGGTTGATGTTGATGTCATCAACCTTGGAGTCTTTTGGAGTAGTCATCTGTTTGGGTTTGATGGTAGATTAGAACAGGCAAGGTTATTTCTAAGGACTTAATTCTAATCACACATATCATAATACACACAGGCAATGTGCATGCAATCACAAACCAAACAATTCACTCAAACAACAAAGTTCAAGCACATACTTAGGCAACAAAATATTTTTGTTACACCACATAAGTTGGTGTGTTTGACTTAACTAAAATATGGTGGTCTATCTATATGGTTCACTTGTGATCTTTCCATCCTTCTTGACTCTTCTTGTATGAGATCATGGCTTCCTTGGAAAAACTCTTGGTTACAATACTTCAAATGATGTAGGCTCCTTCTAACTTTTTGCATTCCCTCAGTCTCTAAATCTTGAGCAAGATTTCCTTGTCTTACTTGTAGTCCTTAGTGGTATCCAAGTTGGAAGTCCTTGGTGAATATGCTGAGGATGTTGAAGTCATTAGAGTTGAAGAAGTTGAAGAAGTCTTTTGCACATGGTGTAGTCTTTGGTCATGGATAGGTTTTCCATCAAGTTGAAGTAGAAGAGAAGTAGAGTTGAAACCAAAATGGTTGAGGAAAGAGTTTACAAGTGTTTTTGTAAATAAGTTTTTGGATCAAAACAACTCCTATTTTTCTAAGGGTTTTTGTCCAATCCTAGGGTTTACAAATCCTACAGGCAACACAATGCTCTGATACCATCTGTAGGGGTCCCAACCTTTAATAAGATTGATCCCTCATGTGTTTTACAATGCTAGTCCCTGGATCAATAGATAGCATCCACAGTTAAGATGTAATATCAAAAACAAAGGTCATAATATAACTTTATAACCAGGAATAACATAATTTTATTACATCACACATAGCTCATATGGCTATTACATTACATTGCAGCGGAATAACAATAAGCATGGGGTCCTTCATCTTCAAAGTGCCACAGGCAGATGTTGGTTGTAGACTTTGTAATCCTAATCAATCAATCTTCACTAAAATCAATCAAACCTGCAACATACAAGTTACAGCCACAAGGGTCAATACATTTGAATTGTATTGGCAAGTGATACTATGGTAGTATAGTGGAGTCTATCATCTATATGCATTTGGCTAAGTGGAGTTGAGGCTTGCATTGCTCAAAATAGATTTTTCTTATCATTTTGAAAATACTAAGTTTTTGCTTGACAAAATCATTTTTCTCAATCAAAGATTTCAAGATCCTTGTACCAAGCCATCTCTCCATCAATGATTGAAGAATTCAAACAACCCTTGTTCAAACCACAAGATTTTAATTTAGAAATTTGAATGATGAGATTCTTGATTGCTTCCATGTCTTGATGCTCAAATTGTCCTTTACCAGGGACATGGCTAAGTACTTAGATTTTACACTCTGCAGAGGTGGTGCACTTTACCCACAAGACTTGGTTTCCCAAGACAAAATCTTTCAGAAGCCTTCCCTTAGACCAAAATGGACGCGCTCCAACCTATCAAACACTACCACCCACTGTCCATATGGCTAAGTTCTTGCAACCTATATGATCATGGCAGATCCCATATTGCCAAGTGGTTGCACTTGAAGCTTCTCAACATTTGACATCTCAAATCCCTTTGTTCCTGGGTGGCATTCCACAAGTGAGATACACAATCCAAGTCTATGGCATTGTGAACCACTCAACCATTCTCCACCAAGCAAGCCCATTCCACCCAGGTGATTCATTAACTTAGTTGTTTTATTAAACAAAATCACAAGTCCTCAGACTTGGAATATTTTTCCATAGTGTGAATATATATTCCACCCATGTTTTCTATTAGCTAGGCTAAGCTTGGAAGTAGTAGGAATCTTTAACTTAGGGAAAATCCTACTAAGGATTCATCTACTAGGTTTTACTATAGCAAGTTCTATACTTAGCAAAATCCATGCAAGTTTTACTTAGCAAAATCACTAATGCATAGAGAAAGTAATAGGATAGAAAGTATGAAGCATCACTTGCCTTTTTGGTAGGGAATGGTGGTTCACTCCTTGATCTTGCTAGTCTCACACTTCACTACAAATCAATCAAGCAAACACCAATTCAATTCACATTCCAAACCAAAGTCAAACAAACAAATCTTCACACACACAAAGTAATGGAATCTAAGTCATGCATGGGAGCATGCACAATATAGTTTTATTTTGCAAAGGGGTCTCTATGGGGTTTCTAAACTTTGTAAGATCCAATTTGGTCATTTACCAAAGTGGCAAAGTCATTAGCAAGAGGGTTTTGTCCAAAAACTATTTTTAAATCCATTCATCATTTCATGTGGTGAAAAATGTTTTTATTAAGGCAAAACTCTTAGGTTGTTCACCAAATGAGTTGCTATTGCAAAGCTTGGTGTTTTTGGGTCACTAGGTTTGGTCCAAAACATTTTCTCAAAGTTTTCCATTTAAAACCATTTTCATAAACAAAACAATAGTTTTGTTTGGCTAGAAATGGACTAAACTAATTAATCCATCCTAACCCTTTCCAATTTAATTTTCCAAAACATTTGTTGGTTCCTAGGGTCAGTAAGGTCACAACAAACCAATTTGCAAAGGTTTTATCCTTAAATTCAATTTTAAACAATTTTTCTACTCTAAATAAGCATACAAATGAATCTGCAAAAATAAGCAAACAAACAGATACTATTTGCTAAACTAATTCCACAGTTGGCTAGGGCTTGTTCTCCTGAATCCAACGACATAAAATTTGTAATTTTTGGACGTATGGATCCAAAGATACAAGGGTTTGAAGTTTGCAACTAAATCTGTTTTCAAATTTGTTTTTAAACGGAATAGATGACACGCGGCGTTATCTAACTGGTTGGTACCGGTTCGGTCGGATTGACCTCTCTGGATCGTTAGATCTAAGTGGGATCGCACGGCACTGGTTGCTCGATACCCCTTCGATAAGTCATTCAATCGTGTGCCTCGGATCTGTATCGGACGGCTGCTACTGCCTGGCCAAGAACTGGCGGCGCGAGTTCACCGGCGAGCGGCGGTGCGGTCTGTTGGCGGCGGTGCTGGCGAGGCAGGAAACGAAACAGGGAGGGAGCAAGCTCACCGAAGTCGCGAGGATGAGGTGATGCTGTTCGTGTGGTCGTCGTGGCAAGGGGCGCACGGGGACGGGCAGGATTTCTCGCCGGAGTTGGTTCTGGCGACGGTCGCGTGCGGTCGAGGTCGAGGATGACGTTGTGGTCCACGGGAAGACAAACGGAGGACGGGGTTAGCTGCGCAAGACCATGGCAAAGATGTGTGCGTGATCTAGAGGACACGGGGTGGTCGGAATTAACCTGTGGGCGTCGTCGGAGTAGAGGCAGACGGCGGCGGTACTGGAGGTTGTTGTTGGCGAGGCTCAGGGGTGTCCGTGGTCGAACGGGTGGTACGGGGAGGAGTGTCTGGGAGTGGGGAAGTCGCTAGGGTGCTCGAGAAGGAAGGGGGTGGCGTGTACTGGCCTGAATTGGCCGGAGATGGTGGTCGGAGCCGAGGCAGTCGAGGAGAGATTGTGGCGGCCTGGAGGCGTGTCGAGGAGGGGCGTCTGGGGGAAATGGAAGAGGGGAGGCTAGCGCTTTAAGGTGCGCGATCACTGTGAGTAAAGATTGTCGAGTTAAGGCGTAATCAAACCGAGAAGTTAAGTCTGCAACGGCGGGGAGAGGGGGAAGAACCAGTCCGCGGCGGGTGAGGAAGAAGAGGGCCGGTGGTGGGGTCCTCTGTCAGTGAGAAAAGGAGAGAAAGGGGAGGTCCACCAGTCATAGACTATGCGGGTTGTTTATGTGGTGAAAGAAAACGCTTCAGGGAAAAGAGGAGGTGGGCTGCGAGTTGGGTTGTTGGGCCAGATGGTGGGCTGGTCGTTTTCTCTTATTTTTTTTCTGTCTGATTCTTTTTCTATTTTCCAATTCTGTTTTGAAAATTCAAACAACTAAACAATGTCTAAAAACAAATCAAACATTCACCAATCCTTGCACTATTAATTTGGTTCTGTTTAGTAACCTGAAACAAAATCCTAAATAAAATAAATAATACTTTAATCTTTTTAGGTTCCATCCTTAATTAAATAAGTAGGCCATGGTTTATTAATTAAATGGAGTTTTTGTTGTTTATTAATAAAATCTTTATTTGAAATCCAAATGTTTTCAAAATCAAATCAGTAGGTTTTATTTGGAAATAAAGAATATTTGGAAAACTTGTTTAAAATAAATAACCTTTTATTTTAGGATCCATTAATAATTAAATAAAGTGGGCCTTAGTTGTTAAATCAAATAGAGTTTGATTTTTATTACTAAAGTCTTTATTTGAAACCTAAATATTTTCAAAACCAAATCAGTAGGTTTTATCTGAAAATACAATTTATTTGGAAATCTTGTTTTAAAACAAAATAACCTTTTACTTTAGTGTCCATTATTAATTAATATAATAGACTTTCATTATTAAATCCAATAGGTTTTGTTTTATTGAGATGTTTATTTTGAAATCTAAATAAAGCCAAAACACTTTAGTAGGTTTTTATTAGAGAATATAAAATACTTGGAAAATCTATTTAAAAGAATTTAATAAGTTTTGATGTTTTAATTAAAATGGCAAAACCTTTTATTAAATAAAGTTGGATATTAAATCCTTATTATTTTATTTAAATAAAACTTTTGTTATTTTCATTCAAAACTAAATGTTTTAATTCCCAAAGTTTGGTCAAGGTTTAATTTGGCTTTATTAAATAATCTTTATTTATAAATCCACCTTTTCTTTTGAAAACCAAATCTTTTATTAAAGGATCCAATAATAGTAAATCCAAAACATTTTTAATTTCCTTTATTAAATGTTTATCTTTATGAATCCCTTTGGGACTTTATTTAATTCAAATGGGTTTGAAGTTCCAATTGAATTCAAAAAGTTTCTTCTGGTTCTAAAAATCAAACAAAGTTTTATTTTATTCATTTATTTTCACATTACAAGATTTGGAAAATCTTGGGATGTGACAGGCTACCACCCTTAAAATAAATCTCGTCCCGAGATTTGGGGAGGCTAGGGTTACAAGAAGGTTCAAAACAACTAGGGTACTACCACCCTTAAAAATTTTCAAACAAAAATTACATATTGGCCTTCCTGGGTTCCTTGGAAAACTTCTCTAAGCAAATAGTTGCATTGAGTCCTTGGTTTCCATTCTTGACTCATGAAGCTCATGGGCCAAGGTTGAGTTTCTCCATAGGCTTGTTCAACTTGTTCTTCATCTTCTCTGGACAGTTGCTTGCATAGTGCCCTGGGTTCTTGCAGTTGAAACAATGAATGTCCTTGAGTTCTTTACGTGGCTCTTGTGGACAAGTTGCTACATAGTGGCCTAACTCTTTGCAGTTGTTGCACCACACTTGATCAATCTCTTTATTTTTCTTGTTCTCTGGGCATCCACTGGAGTAGTGTCCCATTTCCTTACATTTACGACATTGTGCAAGGCTCATGTCTTGCTTGGGCTTCTTGATTTTCTTTGATCCTTTGAATTGGGTTGTCTTGTTTGGAGGTATGAGTGGTCCTTTTCCTTTGGTAGACTTGGATCCTTCTTGTTTCCTTTGTTCCACCATGGCATAGATGGGACATTGGTTAGGGGTATGGTCACTTCCTTCACATAGGTAGCAAGTAGCTTGAGAGGTGGGACATTGTCCAACAGGATGATCTTCTTCACAATTGGGGCATTGTCCTTCATGCTCCTTGGAAGTATGATCCTTGTCTCCACAAATAATGCAAGCTGGGGCTCCATCTAGAATAACATTCTTGTCATCCTTGTTATCATACACTCTTCTAGGATAGCTTTCTTCCATGCTAATCATTTGATTAGTCACCTTAAGCATTAGTTGGGATTGTTCCTCCAGAAACTTTTGTAGTGCTGGATCTTTATCACTATTGTTGACTATGAACTGAGCTGTCAGTTGGTTTAGCTGGTGTTGGGTTGCTATGAGCTCTTTCATGCTGTCAGCTTGGTTGATGTTGATGTCATCAACCTTGGAGTCTTTTGGAGTAGTCATCTGTTTGGGTTTGATGGTAGATTAGAACAGGCAAGGTTATTTCTAAGGACTTAATTCTAATCACACATATCATAATACACACAGGCAATGTGCATGCAATCACAAACCAAACAATTCACTCAAACAACAAAGTTCAAGCACATACTTAGGCAACAAAATATTTTTGTTACACCACATAAGTTGGTGTGTTTGACTTAACTAAAATATGGTGGTCTATCTATATGGTTCACTTGTGATCTTTCCATCCTTCTTGACTCTTCTTGTATGAGATCATGGCTTCCTTGGAAAAACTCTTGGTTACAATACTTCAAATGATGTAGGCTCCTTCTAACTTTTTGCATTCCCTCAGTCTCTAAATCTTGAGCAAGATTTCCTTGTCTTACTTGTAGTCCTTAGTGGTATCCAAGTTGGAAGTCCTTGGTGAATATGCTGAGGATGTTGAAGTCATTAGAGTTGAAGAAGTTGAAGAAGTCTTTTGCACATGGTGTAGTCTTTGGTCATGGATAGGTTTTCCATCAAGTTGAAGTAGAAGAGAAGTAGAGTTGAAACCAAAATGGTTGAGGAAAGAGTTTACAAGTGTTTTTGTAAATAAGTTTTTGGATCAAAACAACTCCTATTTTTCTAAGGGTTTTTGTCCAATCCTAGGGTTTACAAATCCTACAGGCAACACAATGCTCTGATACCATCTGTAGGGGTCCCAACCTTTAATAAGATTGATCCCTCATGTGTTTTACAATGCTAGTCCCTGGATCAATAGATAGCATCCACAGTTAAGATGTAATATCAAAAACAAAGGTCATAATATAACTTTATAACCAGGAATAACATAATTTTATTACATCACACATAGCTCATATGGCTATTACATTACATTGCAGCGGAATAACAATAAGCATGGGGTCCTTCATCTTCAAAGTGCCACAGGCAGATGTTGGTTGTAGACTTTGTAATCCTAATCAATCAATCTTCACTAAAATCAATCAAACCTGCAACATACAAGTTACAGCCACAAGGGTCAATACATTTGAATTGTATTGGCAAGTGATACTATGGTAGTATAGTGGAGTCTATCATCTATATGCATTTGGCTAAGTGGAGTTGAGGCTTGCATTGCTCAAAATAGATTTTTCTTATCATTTTGAAAATACTAAGTTTTTGCTTGACAAAATCATTTTTCTCAATCAAAGATTTCAAGATCCTTGTACCAAGCCATCTCTCCATCAATGATTGAAGAATTCAAACAACCCTTGTTCAAACCACAAGATTTTAATTTAGAAATTTGAATGATGAGATTCTTGATTGCTTCCATGTCTTGATGCTCAAATTGTCCTTTACCAGGGACATGGCTAAGTACTTAGATTTTACACTCTGCAGAGGTGGTGCACTTTACCCATAAGACTTGGTTTCCCAAGACAAAATCTTTCAGAAGCCTTCCCTTAGACCAAAATGGACGCGCTCCAACCTATCAAACACTACCACCCACTGTCCATATGGCTAAGTTCTTGCAACCTATATGATCATGGCAGATCCCATATTGCCAAGTGGTTGCACTTGAAGCTTCTCAACATTTGACATCTCAAATCCCTTTGTTCCTGGGTGGCATTCCACAAGTGAGATACACAATCCAAGTCTATGGCATTGTGAACCACTCAACCATTCTCCACCAAGCAAGCCCATTCCACCCAGGTGATTCATTAACTTAGTTGTTTTATTAAACAAAATCACAAGTCCTCAGACTTGGAATATTTTTCCATAGTGTGAATATATATTCCACCCATGTTTTCTATTAGCTAGGCTAAGCTTGGAAGTAGTAGGAATCTTTAACTTAGGGAAAATCCTACTAAGGATTCATCTACTAGGTTTTACTATAGCAAGTTCTATACTTAGCAAAATCCATGCAAGTTTTACTTAGCAAAATCACTAATGCATAGAGAAAGTAATAGGATAGAAAGTATGAAGCATCACTTGCCTTTTTGGTAGGGAATGGTGGTTCACTCCTTGATCTTGCTAGTCTCACACTTCACTACAAATCAATCAAGCAAACACCAATTCAATTCACATTCCAAACCAAAGTCAAACAAACAAATCTTCACACACACAAAGTAATGGAATCTAAGTCATGCATGGGAGCATGCACAATATAGTTTTATTTTGCAAAGGGGTCTCTATGGGGTTTCTAAACTTTGTAAGATCCAATTTGGTCATTTACCAAAGTGGCAAAGTCATTAGCAAGAGGGTTTTGTCCAAAAACTATTTTTAAATCCATTCATCATTTCATGTGGTGAAAAATGTTTTTATTAAGGCAAAACTCTTAGGTTGTTCACCAAATGAGTTGCTATTGCAAATCTTGGTGTTTTTGGGTCAGTAGGTTTGGTCCAAAACATTTTCTCAAAGTTTTCCATTTAAAACCATTTTCATAAACAAAACAATAGTTTTGTTTGGCTAGAAATGGACTAAACTAATTAATCCATCCTAACCCTTTCCAATTTAATTTTCCAAAACATTGGTTGGTTCCTAGGGTCAGTAAGGTCACAACAAACCAATTTGCAAAGGTTTTATCCTTAAATTCAATTTTAAACAATTTTTCTACTCTAAATAAGCATACAAATGAATCTGCAAAAATAAGCAAACAAACAGATACTATTTGCTAAACTAATTCCACAGTTGGCTAGGGCTTGTTCTCCTGAATCCAACGACATAAAATTTGTAATTTTTGGACATGTGGATCCAAAGATACAAGGGTTTGAAGTTTGCAACTAAATCTGTTTTCAAATTTGTTTTTAAACGGAATAGATGACACGCGGCGTTATCTAACTGGTTGGTACCGGTTCGGTCGGATTGACCTCTCTGGATCGTTAGATCTAAGTGGGATCGCACGGCACTGGTTGCTCGATACCCCTTCGATAAGTCATTCAATCGTGTGCCTCGGATCTGTATCGGACGGCTGCTACTGCCTGGCCAAGAACTGGCGGCGCGAGTTCACCGGCGAGCGGCGGTGCGGTCTGTTGGCGGCGGTGCTGGCGAGGCAGGAAACAAAACAGGGAGGGAGCAAGCTCACCGAAGTCGCGAGGATGAGGTGATGCTGTTCGTGTGGTCGTCGTGGCAAGGGGCGCACGGGGACGGGCAGGATTTCTCGCCGGAGTTGGTTCTGGCGACGGTCGCGTGCGGTCGAGGTAGAGGATGACGCTGTGGTCCACGGGAAGACAAACGGAGGACGGGGTTAGCTGCGCAAGACCATGGCAAAGATGTGTGCGTGATCTAGAGGACACGGGGTGGTCGGAATTAACCTGTGGGCGTCGTCGGAGTAGAGGCAGACGAGAGCGGTACTGGAGGTTGTTGTTGGCGAGGCTCAGGGGTGTCCGTGGTCGAACGGGTGGTACGGGGAGGAGTGTCTGGGAGTGGGGAAGTCGCTAGGGTGCTCGAGAAGGAAGGGGGTGGCGTGTACTGGCCTGAATTGGCCGGAGACGATGGTCGGAGCCGAGGCAGTCGAGGAGAGATTGTGGCGGCCTGGAGGCGTGTCGAGGAGGGGCGTCTGGGGGAAACGGAAGAGGGGAGGCTGGCGCTTTAAGGTGCGCGATCACTGTGAGTAAAGATTGTCGCGTTAAGGCGTAATCAAACCGAGAAGTTAAGTCTGCAACGGCGGGGAGAGGGGGAAGAACCAGTCCGCGGCGGGTGAGGAAGAAGAGGGCCGGTGGTGGGGTCCTCTGTCAGTGAGAAAAGGAGAGAAAGGGGAGGTCCACCAGTCATAGACTATGCGGGTTGTTTATGTGGTGAAAGAAAACGCTTCAGGGAAAAGAGGAGGTGGGCTGCGAGTTGGGCTGTTGGGCCAGATGGTGGGCTGGTCGTTTTCTCTTATTTTTTTTCTGTCTGATTCTTTTTCTATTTTCCAATTCTGTTTTGAAAATTCAAACAACTAAACAATGTCTAAAAACAAATCAAACATTCACCAATCCTTGCACTATGAATTTGGTTCTGTTTAGTAACCTGAACCAAAATCCTAAATAAAATAAATAATACTTTAATCTTTTTAGGTTCCATCCTTAATTAAATAAGTAGGCCATGGTTTATTAATTAAATGGAGTTTTTGTTGTTTATTAATAAAATCTTTATTTGAAATCCAAATGTTTTCAAAATCAAATCAGTAGGTTTTATTTGGAAATAAAGAATATTTGGAAAACTTGTTTAAAATAAATAACCTTTTATTTTAGGATCCATTAATAATTAAATAAAGTGGGCCTTAGTTGTTAAATCAAATAGAGTTTGATTTTTATTACTAAAGTCTTTATTTGAAACCTAAATATTTTCAAAACCAAATCAGTAGGTTTTATTTGAAAATACAATTTATTTGGAAATCTTGTTTTAAAACAAAATAACCTTTTACTTTAGTGTCCATTATTAATTAATATAATAGACTTTCATTATTAAATCCAATAGGTTTTGTTTTATTGAGATGTTTATTTTGAAATCTAAATAAAGCCAAAACACTTTAGTAGGTTTTTATTAGAGAATATAAAATACTTGGAAAATCTATTTAAAAGAATTTAATAAGTTTTGATGTTTTAATTAAAATGGCAAAACCTTTTATTAAATAAAGTTGGATATTAAATCCTTATTATTTTATTTAAATAAAACTTTTGTTATTTTCATTCAAAACTAAATGTTTTAATTCCCAAAGTTTGGTCAAGGTTTAATTTGGCTTTATTAAATAATCTTTATTTATAAATCCACCTTTTCTTTTGAAAACCAAATCTTTTATTAAAGGATCCAATAATAGTAAATCCAAAACATTTTTAATTTCCTTTATTAAATGTTTATCTTTATGAATCCCTTTGGGACTTTATTTAATTCAAATGGGTTTGAAGTTCCAATTGAATTCAAAAAGTTTCTTCTGGTTCTGAAAATCAAACAAAGTTTTATTTTATTCATTTATTTTCACATTACAAGATTTGGAAAATCTTGGGATGTGACATGGATATTATGAGTCCTTATGGTTTCAAGACCGTCTTTGTGTTCTAGATGTGACTGAGATCAGACATGTCATACTCACAGAAGCACATAAAACACCATATTCTATACATCTAGGAAGTACTAAGATGTATATGGATCTGAAAGAACTATTCTGGTGGAATAACATGAAAAGGGACATTGCTAAATATGTATCAGAATGTCATACTTGCCAAAGGGTTAAGGCTGAACATCAAAGTCTAGCAGGACCATTACAACCTTTAGAAATTCCCGAGTGGAAGTGGGAGGAAATAGGTATGGACTTTATCACAGGATTGCCCATGACACCTAAACGGAAGGATATGATATGGGTAATTATGGACCGACTCACTAAGAGTGCACATTTTATTCCGGTAAATCAGAAAGATAATGTCGAGAAGTTAGTTGAAGTTTACGTCAAAGAGATAGTAAGTAAGCATGGAGTACCCAAAAAGATCGTAACTGATAGGGGATCAGTGTTTACTTCAGCATTTTGGAAGCAATTGCATGAAGCACTTGGTTCAAAGTTAGATTTCAGCACAACCTATCATCCTGAGATAGGAGGTCAAACAGAAAGAACAAATCAAATACTAGAAAACATGTTAAGAGCTTGTGCATTAGATTTTGGAGGTACATGGGAAGATCATCTACCATTGGCAGAAATTTCCTATAATAATAGCTATCAGAGTAGTCTGAAGGCAGCTCCATATCAGGTTCTGTATGGAAGGAAGTGTAGATCACCAATATGTTGGTATGAGCCTGTAAGCAGCAGAGAATTTGTGCCAGACTATATCAAGGAAAGACAAGATATCATTGATAAGATCAGGGATAGACTAAAAATAGCCCAGAGTAGGCAGAAGAGTTATGCTGATCAAAGTCTAAGATCTTAGCATCCATAAGTGGGAGACATGGTATACTTGAAAGTAAGTCCAATGAAAGGGGTGAAAAGGTTCGGAGTTAAAGGAAAATTGAGTCCAAGATACATCGGACCATTCAAGATATTGAGTCAGAACAGAACCATAGCTTATGCTTTAGAGTCACCATCAAGATTGGCTCAAGTGCACAATGTTTTCCATGTGTCACAACTTCGCAAATGTTTGAAAGTTCCAGATGATGCAATCACACATCAGGAGATAGAACTACAAGCAGACTTGACCTGTGTTGAAAATCCCTGTAAAATTTTGGAAGAAAACTAGAAAAGGTTGAGGAATAGGGCAATCAAATATTGCAAGGTACAGTGGGAACAACACCCTAAAAGGGAAGCCACTTGGGAGAAAGAAGAAGATTTAAGAAAAGCCTATCCAGAACTATTCAGGTACATCTCAGCAAACTTCGGGGTAAAGCATGTAACATCCCAGCATTTAGGAACTAACGAAGGGTAGATTTAGGAATTTAAGATGTTGCATGCATTCATCTGTGAAAATGCGGGTAAATTTTTTGCCAAATAAAAACCTAAAGTGATCAAAGTTTCTTTCATACTTTGAGATTAGATATAGTCTTGAAGGATGATTGTTATAGACTTTGATATGATCTTTGTGGACTTATGTGTTTTGGGAAATGAAATTTGAATTTAAAACTTGAGTGTTTGAATTATAATTCAAAAGGATTTTTTTGAACCTTTGATTTAATTAAGAGTTAACCAATAATAACTCAAACTTTATATAAAGAGAGCAATTAAGAATATGAATATCCATTTCATAATTTTATTCAATAAATAAGTTACAAAAATGTAACTTATGAGAATCATCCACAATCTTTACAATAGCAAATAAATAAAGAATAATATTTCTTTATTGATAATAGTACAATCTTTATTACAAAAGAAAAATATAAAGAGTACAGAAGAATAAATTAAAGATTACAATTGAATATGAGAGTTACTACAAGTGACTAATCTATAAAGAAAAATAAAAATCCTAAACTAAAGTCTTGATCTTCAAATCTGGTACCTGCAAAATAAAAAGAAACTTAAGAGTAACTGAAGGTTAGGATTAGAATTATTTTTACTATTAGAAGTTGACAGTGAAGTGCACTGTTCACTTTTTCATCATTGAGTATATAAGGGGGAAGTTTCACCAATATGAAAGAATGTATCTTTCATAATTTTAAGCCAAAAGTCAAATCACAGCAAGGAGGGGCAAGTTTCACCAGCCAAGTAGAAGTAACCAGATGAAAGTAACTTTCAAAATTCTGAACATATCCACATCTGTGCAGCAGGCACACAAGCAGCACACACACCAAACTGCATGGTGTGTGCTGTCAACACCACAGCAGCATCACAACCAAACAAAACTATCAACACAGCCGTGGGAAAACCAATCCCCACACCATTCCATTGCTCTTACACACCAAGCACATCAGCCAGCAGCTAAGCCAAGCCAAAGCCAAGCTAGATCAAGCCAACCAAAACCCAGGATCACATCACCAAGATGGTGACATAAGGAGAGGGTAGATCAGGTGGATAGCAAGACCAAGATCAAGCCATCAGGATCAGGAGATGATTGTGGCATCCCGCAAAACCACTACTAGAAAATCGCGTTGTTTTTGTGCATTGCATCATCATGACCGCACGCTCATGTCATCATGCCACATTGCATTTGAGCATCGTCATCATCTTGCATGTGCTTGCATAAAACTATTTTCGGAAAAACCTAATTTGTTTTCTAAACGCCCCGTTTTTATTCAAACGCAAAACCCGGGTCTCCGGATTATTTTGTTTTGTCTGTTGTCGGTTTGCAAACGGTCTGTTTAAAACAAATAAAATATTAAATTATTTAATGGGGGCAGCCAAACCGGGCCGAACCGACCCAGTCGGCCACCCCCAGTGCAAAAACGGTCCACCTATATTCTTTTCCTACCCAATCCTAGTCTACCCAAACCCCCTCCACCTCACCCCCACCAATCTATGGCTGCCACCTCACCCTCCCCCTCCCCTCTACCCAATCCCAGCTCGCCACTTGGCCACCCTCTCTCACCCCCACTCCCCACCACAGCACAACTCACACAAACACACGCCAGCCCCTCCCTTCCCACCTCCCTGCCAGCTCGGACCCACCCCCTGGGCCCCGCCACCCACCAAACCGCTCCCTCCCAACTCCCCCTGGTCAACCCACCCTGTCCCCGCGTCTGACCCCACCCGGTCCCACCGGTCCCACTACTCCCTCTCTCCCCTCCCCACCCTCTCTCTCGCCCCGACAACCACCTCCCTCCCCCGCGAGAGCCCCTCGCCGGCCGTGCCCGGCCCGCCTCTTCCTCCTCTGCAGAGCACGTCGGCCGCCTCCATTCAAGCTCCCGCTCGCCCGAGCCCCCTCTCCCCGCCGCCGTCGGCTCCTTCCCCTTCCCCACGCGCTGTCCTCCCCACCTCCTGCCTCTCCCTGCTCCGGTCCGCGCCGCCGCCGGAGGACACCTACCTCCCCTCTCTGCGTCGCGCCCGGCCGCGCCCTCCTTCCCCGTCGCAAGCCACCGCCTTTCCCTCCTCTAGCTCGCCGCCGACGCGCCGCCCCGGCCGCCTCCACCCGCGCTAGCCCCGGCTCCAACCCCGAGCTCCGCCCCGCCGCCGTTCTCCTCCTCGGCACCGGCGCTCGCCCGAGCCGGCCCCGCGCCTCCGCTCTGCCTTACCGGCGCGTCTCCCCATCGCCTCGCCCGCCTCCGCCCACAATCGCCGCCACCGCTGCTCGCCCTCCCATCCCCGGCCCCGCCTTCTTCCTCGGCTCTGGCCGCGCCTGACGCTCGCCGTCTCCCGCGCCGGCCCGCACCTCCTCCTCCGCTGCCTCCGGCCACCCCGGCCCCCCTCATCGCCCCGCCGGCCGCCACCTCGCCGCGCTCCCCTGGCGCCTCCGCCCGTCCTCCTCGCCGGCCCGCGCCCCCTCGTCGTCGGTCGACGCCCCTGCCCTCGGCCGCGGACGTCCAGCACCTCTCTGCCGCTGCTTCCCTCCCCGTCAGCGCCCCTGCGAGCCTGCCCCCCCTGGAGCATCTCCGGTCACCGCCTCCTTTGCTATTCTGCGGTCCTCTCGGCCTCCTTCCCGCGAGAAGCAAGTGCCTCGCTCCCCTCCTCGTCTGCTGGCTCTGCGACGACCTCGCCTCTGTCCGTGGCTGCGCCATGTTGGAAGACATTTCCGTCCTGCGTGCCCGGATGGTGTTCGACCATAAGACCGACAGGGAGATACCCCTTGCAGCGCATCGGCATGTCTCCACCTGCAGGTCTAGGTGCTCCATCTGTGGTGTTTGGTGGAACTAAGTCTCGACCCTCCCCGTCTCCATGTGGCCATGACACCAACAAGTGCACAAACACCGAAGCCGCTCAAGTTCGCCATCGACCTCGAGAACGCCTACACGGAACGACAAGATCGCCACACGGACACGAACCCCAAGACCCGGAGGCCCCGAACCGAAGATCGACCCGAAGCGCCAAGGCCTTCGACAGGGAATCGACAAGGTCATCGCGGAACTCCAAGGTATACTTCGAAGTTGCCGAACGCCGAGATCTTCAACCGGATCCGAGGACACCGAGGTCCCGATGCGACAAGTATTTCATCCCGAACGCCATGACCGTCTATACGGGCCGAAGACCACGAATGCGACAAGACCTACCTCCGTTATCCGAGACCGAGGCCGTCGAACCCCGAACCCTGAGACCGAACCCCGGACCCCGGAACCCCAAGTTCGTCGAGACCCCTAATGTGTGAACCTTTTTCCCGAGCCTATTTCATATATAAAACTTGTTGCATATTAAATTGTCATACTCGCATGCATATTTGTGTGGTTTGGGGGCCGTAGGCCGATTCACCTCATAATTAAATATGGGGCCCATATGCGGGCAAATCTAGTCCTATATTGGCCTCATTTAAATTTGTGTAGCGAACCGGTGCTATCTTTTGTCTTGATAATACAACATTTAAATTGCGGGTTAGCTAAACAACATGAACCACCTAATTAATTGTCGGGACCCCGATTCCGCTTAATATGGCCTCATTGCATCGCATCTTGCCATGCCATACATCATACATGCATCATGCCCGATCTTGTGCCGTAGTATTAAATATTGCGTCCGGTGTTTCTTCTAGTGTTTTGCTTCTTCACGGATAAGGCCGTTGAGTTGATGTGAGCTTCGCCCCGATCTTCGGTCGAACCTTCGGCAATGTTTTCAGGCGAGCATCTCCCCCTTTCTACCTATCTTACTTTTATAGTATTTATTTCCCTCCTGTTGATCTATTGCTATCTGTGTTGCGATGCTCTAGATTCCGTACCTGTGATATTCCGTGCAGCCCTATATTGCCTTGGACACATCCTATTACCTGTTGTTGGGTAGATAGTTGGACTTGCGCGTCGTAGTCGCTTGCTCACGTGCGTTTGCGTGTCGTCAAGTGCCACAGTTGTTGGTGTATGGCCGCATGTTGATGTTGGAGATGATCATGGTTTTACTTATCGTTCACTTTAATTCCTGTTTAACAACTAAAATTGAAGTAAGTAAGCAGAGGCATCGGTGGGTGATAGATAATATTTGGTTTCCGACCGCCCACTTGTGTCCCGTAGGACCCCGAGTACTTGATACCTGTTCCTTGAATATTCGCGCTATCCACATACGGGGAATTATGGGCCCCCCTTAGCCAGAGCTTGATTCAGTCTTATTTCTTGGGGCCACAAACTAGTTTGAGGTTTTATTTACGATCCTGTACTTATGCCATGCTTTACTGCTTTATTTACGATTGTGCGAGGAGCACACTGTACTGTTTAGGATCGGGACACGTTTTCGCGGTGTCGACAAGCCCAGTTTTGGGTTCCCAGTCGTTCACAGCCGTCCACCCAAACCTCGGGTCCGTCTCGGAGCTAGCTTACTTTGTTGCGGGTGTACTCCAAGAGGTGGCCCCCTGAAATATTTCTGAATCCTGTGATTGCTTTGTCGTGAAAGCCTCGTTGGGTTTTGATTTGATTTTTCCGAGGTCGATCGTGTGTGTGTTGCTATTTGTGCACCCCGGCCGGGTAAAACTTTCTGAAAGCCGTGTCCGCGGTTATGGACGACTTGGAGCACAGTATCTTGATCATAGACAACTATAACTAAAGTAGTGCTATAAATTTGACTTTATAATGACTAGTAATCAGCTTCACTATAATGGAATGGCAAAATAAAACTGCCAACAATTGCTTGTTTGGGTCGTCTCCAGCGACCATTGTATCTGACTAGTAAGTATTGCAACTACAACGGAATGGCTAAATAAAAGTACCAACAACTGTTGGGTTTGGGTTATCTCGTGCTAATTGTATCTGACTAGTAAGTGCCGCAACTACAACAGAATGGTTAATTAAAACGGCCCACTGTTTATTTTATCAGGACGATTATCTACACCTGACTAGTAATTGCTGCAACAATAACTGAATAAATAAAACTGCCAACTGCGTGAGTTCCTCGGTTGACTTCCTCGTTTGGTCTCGAGGGGGAAACACCAGGATGGGTTTGTTCGGTGGTAGTTTCAGGTTGGTTCCGAATAGGTCCTCCTTACCCCTCTCTGATTGCCGCCAGTTGTATCGAGTCTCTATAGGTTGTTTAGTGCATGCTGCCGCTGCCGCTTCAGTCCAACATACCTACGTAGGCGAGGACCGCCGAATTCTAGTCTCGCCGTGTACTGGTCTCAGTACTGACGCTCCTTTTTTTCCCTTTGCCCTTTGTCGGCACCCCTTTTGTTTAAGCAGGTTTGAGATCAACGTCGTTAGCAGGGTGTTGCCTGCCAAAACCCACCGGCGAGCAGCGACGGGCAACACGGAGAGCCGGGAGGCTCCCAGGACTGCTGGTGGGCCCTGGTCCCTCGGGCAACGGCCCGCAAAACTCCGGCACACGTCCTGGCTGGTTCGAGGGCGTGCCACCTGACCTATACCTGATCAGGAAGGTGAAAGATTGCTTCGATTGGTTTCCTGCATGGCAAACAAACATACATAAAATTCAAGCCGTGACCGGCTTTCAGGTTTCCCTGTGAATCGGCTCTTGGAGCCTATTGTCCCATGGTTCTGCATTAGATCTATGATAACATGGGGTTTTGCTTCATCAATACAAGTTAAATCGATCTACGATAGTTTAACGTTTTCACCACGTAATTGGAACATCCTACACGTAATTGAGCCTGGTAAATACGAAAGATGATAGAAAACTAACCCTAGAGAAGGCCTAACAACCGACGTAAAGTCAATTCCCGGAACAACTCCTCTCGAATTAGCAAACCATATCTTTTCGTATTACTGGATCGTTCAACCCGTTTGCAAGGCCTGACTACGTGGATATCAAACTAAACCTTAGAAAGCAAGGCAAAACTATAACGGATCAAATCGACTGAATAAAGATCAAGCAAGATGCTACCCTTATACCAAAAAAGGTGTAAAGGCAGCGAGATAAGCAAAGGCGGCATAGCTAAGCAATCATAGCAGAAAGTACCGATGCTAGCCTAAACAAATCTATGATAAAAGTATTACTCGCCATCAACAAGGCTTCAGCACGAGTAACACCAAATAACGCATAAGTAGATACTGCCTAGATCGCAAGATGCGATCTAGGCAGCATGACACTTACCCGAAAGAAAACCCTAGAAACAAGGGGTGGCGATGCGCCGAGATTGTGTTTGTTGTGAACGTGATCGTCCTCCTTTTCTCAATAACCTTAGGTACATATTTATAGTCCGGAGACTTCCTATCTTTGGAATAAACCTAGCAATCCTATCTCTTTACTTAAACCGAAACGTAACCTACTACAATATAAGATACACGGGCAATTTAGCCCAAATCCACGCACAAGGCCGATTCAACAACACGTTGCATATATGTATCTTCCAAGCCCATCTTGATTACGGCCCATCTCCCCCTTTGGCCAAAATATGGTGATAACACATGCCCCCCTGGTTTTGGCAATAATAATTCCAAAACCACTCTGCTGATGTTTTTTCTCCTCTTTTTTTTTGTATCGGGTTACGCGTTGCAGAGCAGAATGCGTTGTAGAATCGTCACGCCACCCCCTCATCATGATGCCCTGTCTTCTCAACTCCTCCGCAGTGCATGATTTGACCGTTTTGGCACCATATTATGGAAACTGCTATGGCATTGAACCGTCTCCCACTATTCCCCTTATTTAAATTCATCTGAGCAGTTTGCAGCCCCCATCTTCCTCTAGTAGCCAAAAAACCCTCTTCCTCCGCCGAAAAAACCCTCTTCCTCCGCCATGGCCTCCTCTTCTTCCGCCCTTTCCTCCCAGTCTTCCAACACCATTAGCGACCGGGAGCCGACGCCGGAGCACCCGCCCACGGCAGCGTACGAGACTCTCGCCCCACAATGGTGGGACGAGAGGGATTGGGATTTCGCCGCTTGGTCGGAGGACGACGCGTCCCTGACTGACGGCGAGGAGGGCCTGCAGTTCCTCATCGACGAGGAACTGGAGGCGGAGAGCAGCGACGATGCCTGGTCCTGGGACGGCGTCGAATCCTCCAACGAGGAGGAGGAGTCGGAGGAGGACACCTCCTCCGATGAGTATCCACCGGTGAAGCGCTTCCGCGCCGGGTCCAGCGAGGACACCGAAGACGACGACGAGGACGAGGAGGCCCCCGCTGGCATCTTCAGCAGCAGCGAAGACGACGCCGGCAGCAGCGCTGATGACAGCAAACAAGACGACGGCGAAGACAGCGGCGACGACCTCGGCCTCTAGATTAGGAACTAGTAGTAGTAGTAGTAGATTTTCCTTTTGTAAGCAACCAGCTCCACTGTAAATAATCGTCTTTTGAATGAACGAAGATTGCTTTTCCAACTCGAAGATTGCTTTTTTTTTCGACCCAATTTTGCCGATAGTCAAAATAGGTCGATGCTCCAGAAGCCGATAATACTGTATCGGCTTTCACCACACTGCACTCATACAACCAACCAAGTCAAAGCTCAAAGAGCCGATGACAACACATCGGCTTTCCCAAAAACGTTGACAAGGTCAAAACTTGGTCGCATACTTAGACAAATCTGAGCGGCCACTTTCCAGTTTCAAACGGTAAACTGCGACCTTCTTCAAAAAAGGGCGACCCAGATCTCCAACTGCCCACCGACCAGATCGAGCTCACAGCGACAAGAACCCTCGATCCCCAACTGCATAGATCCATCTCCGCCGGCAAACTAGATGGCGGAATCGTCCAACACCAACCCAGAGGTCTCCGGTCTGAAGGTACGCCTACTCCTCGCAGTCTGAACGCGATGCTAGAATTAATGGCGAACACCTGAATTAATGCCTTATTCCACCATTAAATTTTTTAGGTTTCAGACATCCTGCTGCCGCATCCTTCTCTCCCAAATTCTCTCTGTCTTGGCCCTCGCACAGAATCTAGTCCTGCCCATCTGATCTCTTGCGAAGCAAACAGAATCCCCTTCGTAAGCCAAGACCTAGATTTAAACTCTTGGGCCGACTGCTTGCGAGCCTGGCCTAATCCCCCTGAACATTGGGTCTCTTGGTTCAGCAGGGTAGCTAGAGCTTACCAATCCCAATGGGAAACCACGGGAATAGCCGATGCCTTGCATTTGTCATTGTCTCCCCTTGAGAAACATGAGAATCTTCTAAAGACCATCGGCTACTTCTGGTCTGACGCTCTGAACTGCTTCATGTTCGGTCATGGCCCCATGTCACCAACCCTGTTAGACGTGGTGATGATTACTGGTCTGGATGTTACATCACCCAGCCCCTCTGCTTTTAAACTGACCAAAGTCCCCTACAAACTGTCTTCTAAAACAGACTGCACGAACTGGGGTGCCTACCTCCAACGCCATATGAAAACAAAGGGCCCTGTCACAGAGAAAGAACACACAGCCTTTCTCAACTTCTGGCTGGAACATTTCATATTTTGTGGCCCTTCCCTGGCTCCAACCAAGAATTATCTCTCCTTAGCCCACGAACTGGCCAAAGGCACTCAACTTGGCATCGGCAAACTGTTCCTTGGAGAGGTCTATCGATATCTCCAGTTGATGTCTGTCAAGCTGTTCTCTGGCATAGCAGTCAAAACAGGTGGTCCTTGGTGGTTCATTCAGCTATGGGCTCAGCTGTATTTTCAAAACCACGTCCCAAACTTCCCCCTTTTGGCGAGTTGCACCTTTCCAGATGTCAAAGGGAAGCAGATCCGATGCACCAGCTATGGCCAAGCTTTGTATAGACTGCCAGGTAGTAAACTGACCCCTCAGGAAGCATCTAAATGGTTCAGCATTTTCTTTCAAGGCCTGGATAATCCTATCTTTTTTCCCTACATGGAAGAATCGGAACACTTCGAAAATCCAATCTCCTTCAGGCTAGACAATTTTGCCGATGACACCAGCACTCGGCAGCTCTTTTCCACTGTGATCCGTCCATGTTTCCTTCCAGTTGGCATGAGTACATCCAACAGAATAATCAAGCCTGGGTATGAATTCTACCAGCCGGTCGTAGTGGCTCGGAAATTTGGCCTTGGACAAGTACCTCCCCATTTATTTCTCCACCACCTTACAGAGAGCACAGCCGACCTGCCTGATCCTCTCACCAGCCAAAGGTGTTATTCCTTCTTTGATGCTCTGACCATCCCTATTCCTAATGACCTCACCTTCACCTCACCAACTGATGGCTTTGAAGACTGGTGGTCGATGTGGAAGACTCATGCCTTCAGGAGAGCTCTGGGACCGTTGCTGAAGCAGCTCGATGCTGACTATGAAATCCCCGTGGAACAGGTACCACTACTTGTAAATTTTCTTGATGCAGCTCACAAATGATTCTTCTACTAACCCACTCTTTCTCTTTGCAGCAACAAGATGGCCCTGAACCTACGCACAGTGATGGCTCCCCCTTCGAGTTCTTTCCGCCAGCTCCTGTGGTTCTTTTCTGCAAAAACTCGCCACCTTTGAAAAAGGTCATGATGCAGAACCAGCCGATAACACCACAATCGGCTTCCAAGAACCAAGCAACTCCTAAGTCAGCTGCCCCTCGAGTTCCAACTAAGACAAGAACGATGGTGAGGAAGGTAGCTGCCAGGAAGACCTTGAGGCGCCGGAGCCCTTCTCCAGAAAGCTCGCATGTAGGCTGATCCATGTCTTGGTCGATCCTTCTCATTCTTCCATTCTTGCAGACATGCTCGTGCTTACTGGTTCTCCTTTTTTACAGGCTTCCGTCGAAGACACCTCTAGCGAGGACACTCAGACCAATCGAGGAGAACTAGGCCCCACAGATTCTGAGAGGACCATCACACCGAGCCAGCCAGGTTCACCACCATCGGCTTCCGGGAAAAGGTCGGTTCCTGAACCTACTGCCCCCCGAGCACCAGTCGAGGCGGGGCCAGCTGTGGGTCCCAAGAGAGCTCGCAAAGGACTGCAAGCTTCTTCGTCGAGCCAGGAGGTTTTGAAAATCATCACCCTTCATGCTCTTACCACTTACTTCTTTTTATCTGCCGATTCATCATCATTTACATCGGCTAAACACCTTCAATGCAGACGACTGACGTTTCTAGGGGGAAAGCTGGGGCAGTGCCGATGCCTTTAGCCAAGCCGGATCCAGCAATCCCCGAAGGTGCAGATGAAACGGCTACCACTTTGGCCAAGCCCCCAGCAACCACACACAAACCGATCGTCTCCTCATCTGCTATCCCCTCGATCTTAGGAGAGGTATGTTAGCTTTTTTCGGCTCATCCTTACACGTTGGACGCGTACTGACGCTTTTTTCGGGCTGCCAGAGTTGTGATATTTCAGGCTTGCTGACGTTCGACCCTGAATCCATCGAACCAACTCCCTCTGTTGCCGATGATGAACCACGAGCCAGGGCTGTTCCACCTCAATTCCAGCGTCTTAAAACCCTGCTGTCCTCCCCGATCGAAGAGTTGATCGAGGGTTCTGAGGAGGTGAAGAGCGTTCTTGCTGAAATAAAAGACCAACTCCCAGTAGCATTGCAGGTGAAGCTTTGGCCAGTTGTAACTCTGTCTTTCTTCGGGTCAAGGGTGAAGTTAGCTCGTGAGAGCATCAGTCTGCGCCGCGCCCAACTTCCACTGAAGGCCAATATCGCAGACAGATGTCAGCAGCTCAACGAGAAAAAGGCGTCTCTGGATGCCAAAACTGACACCTCTGTTAGTACCGCCGAGCTCGCATCCTTGAAAAGGGAACTGGGAGATCTTGAAGAGAAGGTCCGGGCGACTAAACAGCTCATCCGTGACAAAGAAGCATTCATCGCCCGCTCCCAAGACGAAGCAGAAGGTCTCAAAGCTCAGCTGAAGACTGATCTGGCGAAAATACGTGCCCTGAACAAGCAGCTAGTGACGGGCAAGGACGAAGACGACGAAGCCGAGATCGCCGAGGTGGATCGTGTTCGTGCTGACGCCCTCCACGCCTTCGAGGCATTCCTTCAGTAGCTTCTTCACGTAAACTGGCACCTGCTCGTAGCAGTTTGAACCTCTAGAGTCGATGGCTGTGCATCGGCTGTATGTTTTTTTATTGGCCGATTTCATGTATCGGCCCCCATATTTCAGTGTCCATCATCCCACATGCTTGGGAAATATTTCTTGAGGTGTTGCCCATTGACAGCCACTGGGAATTTTACGCCATCCAGTTCCTCAAGCATGTACGCGTTTCCCCTTAAAACTTGATCGACCCTGTATGGCCCGTGCCAATTTGGAGACCATTTACCATATGCTGCATCCTTAGTTCCCAATGGCAATACAGCTTCCCATACCAGATCGCCAACGTGGAACTCCTTCGGTCTCACCTTCTTATTATATGCACGAGCTACCTTGGCCTTGTTCTCTTTGATTTTCTCAAGCGACCACAGCCTAAGCTCAGTTAAATCCTCAACACTGTCACTCATCAGGGCCGTATATTCTTCAGTCGTTAGATCGTTTTGAAAGGTGACACGCCTCGATCCAGCCGTAATTTCCCAGGGCAATACGGCTTCTTGTCCATAGACTAGATGGTATGGCGAGGTTTTTATCGCTCCATGACATGACATGCGATAAGCCCATAAAGCCTCTGACAAAACCTCGTGCCAACGCCTAGGGTGCTCATCGATCTTCCTCTTGATCAGCTTGATAAGGCTCTGGTTGGACGCTTCAGCTTGCCCATTTGCTTGAGCATAGTACGGAGATGATCGGATCAGCTTAATTCCCGTGTCCTCACAGAACTCTCTAAACTCGTAAGAAGTGAAGACCGAACCTCCATCGGTCGTGATCGTTTGAGGGGTTCCCGAATCTATGAATAACATGTTCTTTCACAAAATCGATAACATCCTTTGAGCTCACTGATTTCATAGGGACGTCTTCAACCCATTTAGTGAAATAATCCGTAATGGCCAAAATCCACATGTGGCCTTCGCTTGATGGAGGATTGATCTTGCCAATCATATCCATGCCCCAACCTCGGAATGGCCAAGGTTTGATGATGGGGTTCATTGCTGACGCGGGCACCATCTGAATTTTTCCAAATTTCTGACATGCTTGACACCCTTTGTAGTACTTAAAACAGTCCTCAAGCACGGTAGGCCAATAAAACCCTGATCGCCTGATCAACCATTTCATCTTGTGAGCCGATTGGTGAGTTCCACAGGCGCCTTCGTGTACCTCGTGCAGGAGCCGATTGGCCTCGGTTGGCCCTAGACATTTGAGCAACAACCCTTCTAGGGTCCTGTAGAACATGTCGTCCCCGATAAGAACGTACTTCATGGCCTTGTACCTTATCCATTTAGGTGCCCCCCGAGCCGAATCCTTCAAGTAATTGAAGATATCGGCTCTCCAGTCGTCTGCTTGCAGGAACTGTACCTGAACATCAGCTCCCTCTGCTACGTCCTTGTAGCCTGAAGCCATTTGTGCAAGATCATTCGCCTCGGTATTCTGCGATCGCGGGATCCAGGTGAAGTTTATGTACCGGAACTGTGCCATGAGCTCACGGCATTGCAACCATAATGGGAAGAGCGACTCGCTCTCACACTTGTATTCCTCCGTGAGCTGGGAAATCACCAATTTGGAGTCTCCAAAAATTTCCACTGCCTCTGCCCCAGCTTCTATGAGCAACTCCATTCCCTTGCGTATCGCCTCATACTCGGCGACGTTGTTGGTGCACGGGGTAGCTAGCCTGATGGAGAAGGAATATGTTGCCCCCCGGGGCGACACGAGTAGAATGCCAATGCCGCAACCATCATCACAAACCGATCCATCGAAAAACACAGCCCACGCTCGTATAGACAGTGCTGCTATATCAGTGTTGATCCTTTCAGCAATAAGGTCGGCTAATGCCTGACCCTTAACCGCTTTCGCAGGTTGGTACCGGATGTCAAATTCCGATAATGCAAACATCCATTTGCCGAGTCGGCCTTTCAACATAGGAGCCGACAGCATGTGCTTTATGACATCTGATTTGCATATAATGATAATCTATGCCGAGAGCAAGATGTGGCGCAGCTTGGTGCAGGTGAAAAACAGGTAGAGGCACAACTTATCGATCTCAGGGTACCTTGTCTCTGCGTCGAGCATCCTTCTGCTGATGTAAAACACAACTCGCTCCAGACCATCATAAACCTGCACCACCACCGAGGCGATGGACGTGTCAGCTACTGATAAGTAAATGTAGAACGGCCTATCCGGCTGGGGCGGAACCAATACTGGCGGCTTCGTTAGATATTCTTTGATTTCGTCGAAGGCTCGTTGTTGCTCTGTCCCCCAGTGGAATTCTTCATCAGATTTAATTTTCACCAGTCCCATGAACGGCTCTATTCTTCCTGACAGATTGGAGATGAATCTTCTGACGAAGTTGATCTTGCCGATGAGAGACTGCAGTTCTTTCTTCGTGGTAGGTGGCTTCATTGTTCGCACTGCCTCCTGACTTTTCAGGCCGATCTCAATTCCTCGTTCATGGACCAAGAAACCCAAGAACTGACCGGCCGTCACACCGAAGGCACACCTCTTTGGATTCATCCGTAGCCCGAATTTCCTTGTTCGGTCCAGGACGCGTCACAGATCGTCCAAATGTCCTTGTACTGAAGCTGACTTGACCACCACGTCATCGATATAAATTTCCACCAGCTTGCCAATCAGATCATGGAAGATGTAATTCATGGCTCTTTGGTATGTGGCGCCGGCATTCTTCAGTCCAAACGTCATGACTACATATTCAAACAACCCCACCGAACCTGGGACTCTGAATGCAGTCTTGTGTATATCTTCCGGAGCCATAAAAATTTGGTTGTAACCGGCATTGCCATCCATGAAGCTCAAGATTTTATGACCAGCAGCTGCATTGATTAACGTCTCTGCTACCGGCATCGGATATTCATCCTTCGGAGTGGCTCTATTAAGATCCCGAAAATCTATGGCAACCCGCCAGCGGCCATCCTTCTTCTCTACAGGTACGATACTAGAAATCCACTCAGCATACCTGCATGGCCTGATTAACTTGGCTGTCAACATTTTCTCGATCTCCTTCTTGACTTCTTTCAAAATTTCGGCCTTCATCTGTCGCGCTCGCTGCTGGAACGGCCGAAACCCTTTTTTAAGCGGGAGTCGATGCTCAATGATGCTCCTGTCTAGCCAGGGCATCTCTGTATAATCCCAGGCAAAGCAATCTGGATATTCTTTCAACAAAGCTATCATCGGACCCCGCAGACTCGGATCTAACTTCTTGCTGATAAATGTTGGTCTTGGCTTATCCCCAGGACCGATGTCCATCTCCTCTAGCTCATCAGCGGATGTAAACCCATACCCTAGCTTTCCGTCACCTGTTAAATCGATGCTAAACACGGGGCAAACAGCTGGTGAGGATAACAAAGATAGTTTGGGCCGATTGCCGGAATCGGCCCCCTTTTTTATTGCATTAGTCAAGGAAGGTTTACAACTTATCTGTGCTCTACAATGGCGGGGAACCCCCCTGCTACGACTGCATGACCTGTTTGTCGTAAGATTGCCGCTTTTTATTTTTTGTGGCCGATCGCAGGGATCGGCCTTACCACGTACGATCGTGGACTTTGCTACTCTGTCAGGCCAGTGGATAAGACCAGCCTCACCCCGTTTTTTGTAGCTTCAATGCGCTCACAGCCGTCTAGACTGACTCCAGAGATCGGCTCTTGGTCTCCTGCCTCCCAGATGTTCATGCCAGCTATGGAGATCTCGATCGAATCATCTGCATGAATGACCTCCACTTCATCTCCATCCCACTGTATCAGGCACTGGTGCATCGTGGATGGAATGCAGCAGTTGGCATGAATCCAATCCCTCCCCAGTAAGACAGCATAGGTGCTTTTGCTGTCAACGATGAAGAATGACGTAGGGATGGTTTTTCTGCCCACGGTCAGATCCACATTCAGAACGCCTTGCGTCTCTGAAGTCTGGTCGTTGAAGTCGCTTAACGTTACGTTGGTTTTGATTAGATCTGCAGTGGAGCGTCCCAAACGCCGTAGCATGGAGTATGGCATTATATTTACTGCTGCTCCGGTGTCAACCAACATCTTGCGGACAGGCTGCCCATTGATATAACCTCGCAGGTACAGAGCTTTCAGATGTTTGTAGCCCTTCTCTTGTGGCTTTTCAGAGATAACCGGCCGTGGGCCGCAGTCAAGCTGTGCTACTGGTAGTTCTTTGGCTCTTGGAGCACAGATCTCTGATGGAAGTGTGAACACCATGTTTGTGCCAGCCGATGTCTTCGCATCGGCTTTTACTGGTTTGGGGCGCCATTCTTTTCTTTTCGGACGAGCCTCCGTCTCCAAGGTTTGCTGCACTTTCACGGCCAGATCGGGCCGTGCCTTCCTTAAAGCGTGGAGGTACTGCGCTTCGGCTTCCTCCAAGTTACGCAGCCGCTGAACTCAACGCTTTTGGGTGTGCCTGAGTCCATCGGGGCACCACCTTGGCCGGTGATATCTGTCTTCCTCTTTTCCACCCATTGGCTCCTCGAGGTCTTTTGCTCGCGGGGGAAGAGGCCCTAGGCGCTTGAACACCGAGACTGGACCTGTGTCATCCTTCTGCTGACCACATTCTGGGCAGTTGTCGATTGTAGGCAATCGGCTCATTCCCGCGTCCCAGCAATACTTGAAGAAAGGACAATCCCAATGTTTATCCACGCCTTCTTTTTCCTTTGGCTTTTTACTAGCGAGGTGCTCATACCCTTCATCATCTCTATCGTGCCGGCGACGTCGGTCATACTGATGCTCATACTTGTTAAGGAGATGTGTGGAGTGTGGCTTCTGATATCGCACGCTTCTCACTTGCTCCTCGGTCAAATACCGCCTGTCATCATAACGGGGCCGGTCACGTGGACCGGCCTCCTCTCTTTCTCTGCCCTGAGAGCGACCGTCTTCCTCCTTATATGCGCCACGGTGGTACACAGGTCCTGCCATATTAACATCGAACGAGAAATCCAACTGACGCCTCGTGGACTGGCTGTGTTCTACCATGTTGACGCCGGGAAATGGGTTTGTGTCTACTTTCATGGCGAACTGATCAAGGATCAGACGGCCCTGTTCTATCGCTGTTTGGATCTGGCGACGTAGCTCTTTGCAGTCATTGGTGGTGTGGGTGAACGAGTGATGCCACTTGCAGTAAGGTCTCCCGTTCATCTCTTGAGCCGTAGGGATTTTGTGGCCTTCGGGTAACTTCAGCTGCTTTTCTTTCAGCAGTAAATCAAATATCTGCTCAGCTTTGCTCACGTCAAAGTCGAATCCTTTTGCAGGCCCTTGCTGTTTTACCCATTTGCAGGACACAGGATCTGCCCCCGAGCCCATTCAGCCACGGCCACCTCCTGGTCTTGCGTAGGATCCTCTTCTTCTGTATCGACCAGGCCTATCGGACGTTTGAACTTGTCTTGGTACAACTCAGGGTGGCGTTGTTCATACATTGTCAGCTTCTGGGCCATGTGCGCCAATGAATTGTACTCTACTTGGAAAGCCAGATCTTTGATAGGTGCCGAGAGACCCAACGCTGCCAGCTCGACTGCTTCTTTCTCAGTTAAACGAGCCGAATAACATCGGTTCTTGATAGTCCTGAAACGTTGAATGTACTCAGCTACCGTTTCTCCCCGCTTTTGCCGCACCTGCGCCAGATCTGCAATGCCAGCCTCGGTAGCTTCTGAATGATACTGGATGTGGAACTGCTCTTCCAGTTGCTTCCAGGTCTGGATAGAATCCGGTGGCAACGAGGTGTACCACCCAAAAGCTGGTCCTGTCAGAGATTGCGCAAAGAACCTTACGCGTAACTGATCCGATGCTGAAATCATGCCTAACTGTGCCAGGTATCGGCTCACATGCTCGATCGAGCTCGACCCTTCTGATCCGCTAAACCTTGAGAACTCAGGGAGCCGATACTTGGGTGGCAGCGGAATCAGATCAAACTCGTTGGGGTACGACTTAGAATAGCCGATTGTCCTTCTCTTTGGCACGAAGCCGAACTGGTCTCTCAAGATGGTACGAATTTGCTCCACCGTTTGAGCTGCAGGGGCTAAATTCTCAGAACTCGCTCCGGTGGCGTACTTGGCTAGCCATGCCTGTTTATCAGCGTCCATCCCAGACATCCCTGCTCCAGGGATACCTGCTCCCGGAGCCCCTGCTCCAGAAACTCCTGAACCAGAAATCCCTGCAGTTGCCACTTGGTTCGTGCGCGTCAGGGCATTGCAGTCCGGCACGTAGGTGCACACATATCCATGTGGGATCTCTTTAGGTGGTTCAAACAGGAATTGGCAATCGCCAGGGTCACCTCCAACCTTGTAGACGACGTAAGCCGGTGCCCCTGGTGGCTCCGGGGCTGCAAGCGTGAATGGCAGCTGTGGCCTAGTCTAGAGTGGCCTTTCTCCCTGGTGAGTTCCTAGAGTAGGCCCCGACGGAGAGTACTGATGTTTCATGATCTCCTGAACTACGCGAACCGCGACACGCTCGAAAGCGTTCACTAGGCTCTCAGAATGGCGATGAAGAGAATGAGCCACCATGTAATTGACTTCCTGTCGCAGAGCTCTGGTGCGCTCCTCTGAAGGAACAGACAGATCCACCTCATCAAGAGCACCTTCAGGTGAAAATCCTTTCCACCTGATACCATGTTTACGAGTCCTCTCAAAAGAGCCAATGAGATCGGCCTCGAAGAGAGCTTTGATATCATCATACTTAGCCTTGTGCTCCTCAGGCAGATCGTCGTACGTGACCGGTCTGTTCTCCATCGCAGCGTCGGATGTTGATGTAGACGTTGTTGAATGTCCCACCGGGCGTGCCAGAATGTGTTGCCTGCCAAAACCCACCGGCGAGCAGCGACGGGCAACACGGAGAGCCGGGAGCCTCCCAGGACTGCCGGTGGGCCCTGGTCCCTCGGGCAACGGCCCGCAAAACTCCGGCACACGTCCTGGCTGGTTCGAGGGCGTGCCACCTGACCTATACCTGATCAGGAAGGTGAAAGATTGCTTCGATTGGTTTCCTGCATGGCAAACAAACATACGTAAAATTCAAGCCGTGACCGGCTTTCAGGTTTCCCTGTGAATCGGCTCTTGGAGCCGATTATCCCATGGCTCTGCATTAGATCTATGATAACATGGGGTTTTGCTTCATCAATACAAGTTAAATCGATCTACGATAGTTTAACGTTTTCACCACGTAATTGGAACATCCTACACGTAATTGAGCCTGGTAAATACGAAAGATGATAGAAAACTAACCCTAGAGAAGGCCTAACAACCGACGTAAAGTCAATCCCGGAACAACTCCTCTCGAATTAGCAAACCATATCTTTTCGTATTACTGGATCGTTCAACCCGTTTGCAAGGCCTGACTACGTGGATATCAAACTAAACCTTAGAAAGCAAGGCAAAACTATAACGGATCAAATTGACTGAATAAAGATCAAGCAAGATGCTACCCTTATACCAAAAAAGGTGTAAAGGCAGCGAGATAAGCAAAGGCGGCATAGCTAAGCAATCATAGCAGAAAGTACCGATGCTAGCCTAAACAAATCTATGATAAAAGTATTACTCGCCATCAACAAGGCTTCAGCACGAGTAACACCAAATAACGCATAAGTAGATACTGCCTAGATCGCAAGATGCGATCTAGGCAGCATGACACTTACCCGAAAGAAAACCCTAGAAACAAGGGGTGGCGATGCGCCGAGATTGTGTTTGTTGTGAACGTGATCGTCCTCCTTTTCTCAATAACCTTAGGTACATATTTATAGTCCGGAGACTTCCTATCTTTGGAATAAACCTAGCAATCCTATCTCTTTACTTAAACCGAAATGTAACCTACTACAATATAAGATACACGGGCAATTTAGCCCAAATCCACGCACAAGGCCGATTCAACAACACGTTGCATATATGTATCTTCCAAGCCCATCTTGATTACGGCCCATCTCCCCCTTTGGCCAAAATATGGCGATAACACAGGGTTACCCTTCCGGCTTGGCCTGGGCAGGGTTATGGACGCCATTGGTTATTCTTCAGGGCTCTTAGTCCCATTTGCATCTTGTCCGTAGTCGGACGCTGTATCGTTTTGCAGGTGATTTGGATCTTTGTATCGTATATCTGTATTCTTGACTCTTTGAGTCGCTGCTGTATATATATCTGTTCTGTGGGTCCCATCGAGGACTGTTGTGTAATGTTATTACTTCGTTTTCCACCCGCACGAAAGTGCCTGGTGGGCACCTTTGAATCGTTTCTATGCGGGTTTGGCAGGTTTTCGCTAAAACTTGCATAGGTCCAATTCTGAGGGTGTTACAATGATGGGCTAGATCAAGGACAAGCCAGGAGCTGGAAATGTTGGAGATATGCCCTAGAGGCAATAATAAATATAGTTATTATTATATCTTTGTGTTTATGATAAATGTTTATATTCATGCTATAATAGTATTAACAAGGAAACATTAATACTTGTGTGAATTATAAACTTAATTTGAAGTCCCTAGTATAGCCTCTATACATCACTAGCTTGTTGGTTGATTGATGATGTGGTTTCTTTGTCATGAACATTGAGATGTTATCAACAACAAGATCATATCGTTAGGAGAATGATATGGTGGACATACTCCTATAGATAAGCGTAGCATAAAGATCAAGTCATTTCAATAGTTCAATTGCTATATGCTTTCTGATACATAGTAACCTAATTCCTTCGACCATGAGATCATGCATATCACCTTTACTGGATGGATGCTTTGATGTCATCAAACACCACACCGTAACAGGGTGGCTATAAAGGTGGTATTGAGTGTTCGGAAAGTATTGGTTGAAACACATGGATCAAGAGCGGGATTTGTCCATCCATATGACGGATAGATATTCTCTGGGCCCTCTCGGTGAAATGTCATCCAATTAGCTTGCAAGCATGTGACTGGGTCACAAGGGATCACATATCACGGGAACGAGAAAAGAGTACTTATCAGTAACGAGGTTGAACTAGGTATGCAGAGATACCGACGATCATAACCTCGGATAAGTAACATATCGTGAGACAAAGGGAAATTGGTATCGTATGTAAGTGGTTCATTCGATTGCAAAGTAATCGTAGAAATATGTGGGAGCCATATGAATTTCCAGATTCCTCTATTGGTTATTGTTCGGAGAAGTGTCTCGATCATGTCCGCATAATTCACGAACCGTAGGGAGACACACTTAAGGATTCGATGTTGTTTGAGTAGTTATGGTATTATGAGAAAGAGACCGAATGTTGTTCGGAGTCTCGGATGGGATCCGGGATATCACGAGGTGATCCGGAATGGTCCGGAGAATAAGATTCATATAAGGAAAGTCCCGTTTCGGAGTTGGGGAATGGTTCCGGTGTTTTCATCGGGAACATTCTAGAAGGTCCCGGAATGTCCGGCACTCCGGAGGGGAAGGGGGTACATGAATGTGTCATTGCATGTTGGAATGATTGCATCATGTACTAAGTGTTCTCGCTGTCCGAAATAAAGGGTTAATTCAAATCCTAAATTGAAAAAGTCAAACTGCCAGTTTTCGGTCAAACTGCCAGTTTTCGGAAAGAGGAGAAAGAGGAGGAGAGGTGGAGGCCGAATTGGAGGAGGGTTCCTCCCCTTGGCCGGCGCACCTCCCAAGGCCGAGTTGGGGAGGAACTCCTCCCCTTGGCCGCCGGCCCTCCCACCTATAAAGGGAGGGGCAGGGCTCCCCTCTCTAACACTACTAGTTCCTACCCTCTAAACTAAACCCTAGATCTAAACCCCGGTTTAGAGCTATTTTGGTTTAGAGCCTTCTAATTGGTTTAGAGCCCTCTAATTGGTGTGTCTAATTACTAGACCACTAATAGCCTCTCTCATAAGCTCCACCATACTCGCACCGGCTTAAGGCGAAGCCCTGCGGGATCTCCCCTCTACCTCCGGTACCACGCCGTTGTGCTGCCGGAATCGCGAGGAGAGTGCTACAACCTCCGCTGCCTGCTGGAACAAGGGAGAGGAAGGTCTTCGTCGAGTACCGAACGTGTGACCGACTGCGGGGGCGCTGCTGGAACGTGGCGCCGGAAGGATCGTCTGCGCGATCTTGAGATCGGAAAGAGTACGACTACATCACCCACGAGAATCTGCTCTCGTTAAACACTTTGGAATCTTCGAGGGTGAGTTATTCCATCGACTCGTTGCTACAATCTAGTAGATAGATCTTGGCTTGTTTGTTTGTATGCGATAGAAAATTTTTGTTTTCCATGCTACGAACCCCTACAGTGGTATCAGAGCCGTGTCTATATGTAGATCTGTTGCACGAGTAGAACACAATGGTCATTGTGGGCGTTGATGCTTTTATTGTAGATTGCTTTTTGTGTACTTTGCATCTTGCGGTATGTTGGGATGAAGCGGCCCGGGCTAACCTTACATGACATCGTTCATGAGACTTGCTCCACGCTTGACATGCAACTCGTTTTGCATAAGTGGCTTTGCGGGTGCCTGTTTCTCCTAGCATAGTAAAGATCCAATTTACAACGGGTGATCAACAATGCTAGTATCAATGTTGTGGTTCTTGTTCGTAAGTTAGAACGACACCTATGGAAAGCCCCAAACCACGTAAAATATGCAAAGAAAGTAGAAGCGTCTAACTTTGTTTTGCAGGGGTGTGCAGTGATGTGATATGGCCATGATTGTGATTATATTTGATGTATGCAATGTTCCTTATTGTAAGTTGGCAACCGGCAGGAGCCGTATGGTTGTCTTTAATTTCTGTTAAGACCTGCGTGTCTATTCAAAATAGTTGTAATAGTTGAAGCTGGTGGACGACAACCATGAAGAAGCGTCATTGACCTTGATGCTATGCCGGTGATGATGGGGATCATGTTCGTGCTTGAAGATGGAGATCGGAAGCACAAAGAAGAAAGGCCATATCATATCACATATTATGAATTGCATGTGATGTTAATCCTTTATGCATCTTGTATTGCTTAGTAGACGACGGTAGCATTATAAGATGATCCCTCATGCACATAAATTTCAAGTTCTAAAGTGTTCGCCCTTAGTTAGCACCGTTGCTAAAGCTTGTTGCTTCGAAGCACCACGTGATGATCGGGTGTCTTTGATTCCACGGGTGAATACAACGTAAGCAAGCCAGATTTGCTTATGCGGTAGCTAAGGTTTGATCTTGACGAGCCTAGCATGTACAGACATGGCCTCAGGAACACGGATCGCCGAAAGGCAAAGCATGAATCATATAGTAGATATGATGAACATGATGATTGTTCGCCATTAAAACTATATCAGCTCTCGTGATGATCGGTGTTGATGTAGTGGATTTGGTTCGTGTGATCACTAAAACAATGTGAGGGATGTTGTTTTGAGTGGGAGTTCACCTAGTTTAATTTCATTAATTAATTTGAACTCAATTTGTCATAAACTTAGTCTAAACTATTGCAAATATGTTGTAGATCAATGGCAGCCCCTACCATCAATTTTAATGCGTTCCTAGAGAAAGAAAAGTTGAAAAACAATGGAAGCAACTTCGCGGATTGGTTCCGCAATTTGAGGATTGTCCTCACAGCTGGTAATTTGACCTATGTGCTGGATGCACCGCTAGGTGACCCACCTGCAGCTGATGCTACCGATGAAGTAAAGAATGTTTACCTTGCTCGGAAGAATCAGTACTCCATAGTTCAGTGTGCTATCTTGTATGGTTTAGAATCGGAGCTTCAGAAAAGGTTTGAAGAGTCAGATCCATATGATATTGTCGAGGATCTCAAATTAATCTTTAAGACTCATGCGGCAATTGAAAGTTATGAAGCTTCTGAAAAGTTCTTTAACTGCAAGATGGAAGAGGGTAGCTCCGTGAGTGAGCATGTGCTTAAAATGTCTGGGCACGCAAACAAACTTCAAAGCTTGGGTATAGTGATTCCTAATACTTTGGGAGTTTACCGCATCCTCCAATCACTACCACCAAGTTACAAGAACTTTGTGATGAACTACAACATGCAGAACATGAACAAAGAGTTGCCAGAACTATTTGCTATGTTAAAGTCTGCAGAAGTGGAGATAAAGAAAGAGCACCAAGTGTTGATGGTCAATAAGACCACCAAATTCAAGAAAGGCAAGTCTAAGCAAAAGGGACACTTCAAGAAGGGTGGTAAGAAAGATACCATGCCGACGAAGAGGACCAAGGCTGGACCTAAGCCTGATACTGAGTGCTTTTACTGCAAAGGGGAAGGTCACTGGAAACGGAATT
The DNA here is from genome assembly GCA_916181665.1 of Avena sativa. Taxonomy (NCBI): domain Eukaryota; kingdom Viridiplantae; phylum Streptophyta; class Magnoliopsida; order Poales; family Poaceae; genus Avena; species Avena sativa. The sequence goes on from OV702279.1 coordinate 328,130,673, forward strand.
GCCCAAAGTACTTGGCAGATTTGAAGAACGGCAACATCAAGAAGAAAGGTATATTTGATATACATGTTATTGATGTGTATTTCACTAGTATTCGTAGTAGTGCCTGGGTATTTGATACTGGTTCGGTTGCTCATATTTGTAACTCGAAACAGGAGCTGCAGAATAAACGAAAGCTAGCGAAGAACGAGGTGACGATGCGCGTGGGAAACGGATCAAAGGTTGATGTGATCGCGGTCGGCACGCTACCTCTTCATCTACCATCGGGATTAGTTTTATACTTAAATAATTGTTATTTGGTGCCTGCGTTGAGCATGAACATTATATCAGGATCTTGTTTATTGCGAGACAGTTACTTGTTTAAATCTGAGAATAATGGTTGTTCGATTTATATGAGTAATATGTTTTATGCACATGCACCTTTGATAGATGGTCTATTCTTGTTGAATCTCGATAGTGGAAATACACATATTAATAACATTGAAGCTAAACGTTTGAAATCGAGCGATAACTTGACCTATATGTGGCACTGTCGTCTTGGTCACATTGGAGTGAAGCGTATGAAGAAACTCCATTCCGATGGACTTCTTGAATCACTTGATTTTGAATCACTTGAAAGATGCGAAGCATGTCTGATGGGTAAAATGACTAAGACTCCATTTTCTGGTATGATGGAGCGAGCTACAGACTTATTGGAAATCATACATACCGATGTGTGTGGTCCAATGAGTGTAGCATCGCGCAGTGGTTATCGTTATGTTCTTACCTTCACGGATGACTTGAGTAGATATGGGTATATCTATTTCATGAAACATAAGTCCGAAACTTTCGAGAAGTTTAAGGAGTTTCAAAGTGAGGTAGAGAATCAACGTAACAAGAAGATTAAATTTCTACGTTCTGATCGTAGAGGTGAATATCTAAGTTACGAGTTTGGTGAGCATTTGAAGAAATGTGGAATACTTTCGCAGTTGACACCGCCGGGAACACCACAGCGTAATGGTGTGTCTGAACGTCGTAATCGAACTCTCTTAGATATGGTTCGTTCTATGATGTCACTTACAGATTTACCGCTATCATTTTGGGGTTATGCATTAGAAACAGCCGCATTCACTTTAAATAGGGCACCATCTAAATCCGTTGAAACGACACCGTATGAATTATGGTTTGGGAAGAAACCTAAATTGTCGTTCCTTAAAGTTTGGGGATGCGAAGCCTATGTAAAGAAGTTACAGCCGGACAAGCTTGAACCCAAAGCGGAAAAAATGCGTCTTCATAGGATACCCGAAGGAAACTATTGGGTATACCTTCTATCATAGATCCGAAGGCAAAATCTTCGTTGCTAAGAATGGATCCTTTCTAGAGAAGGAATTTCTCTCGAAAGAAGTGACTGGAAGGAAAGTAGAACTCGACGAGGTTGTCGAACCTTCTCTCGAAATTGCGAGTAGCGCAGCACCGGAAGAAGTTCCTGTGGTGCCTGCACCAATAAGAGAGGAAGCTAATGATGGTGATCATGAAACTTCGGTTGAAGTTACTACAGAGCCTCGGAGGTCAACGAGAACTCGTACCACTCCAGATTGGTATGATTCCGTTATGAATGTCATGGTGGTGGACAACACCAATGACCCCGAGACATATGAGGAAGCGATGATGAGCCCAGATTCCAATAAATGGCAAGAAGCCATGAAATCCGAGATTGGATCCATGTACGAAAACCAAGTATGGACTTTGGTGGACTTACCGGATGGCCGGAAGGCTGTCGAGAACAAATGGATTTTCAAGAAGAAAACAGATGCTGATGGTAATGTTACTGTCTATAAAGCTCGACTTGTCGCAAAAGGGTTTCGACAAATTCAAGGAGTTGACTACGATGAGACCTTCTCACCAGTAGCGAAGCTAAAGTCTGTGAGGATTATGTTAGCAATCGCTGCATATTATGATTATGAGATATGGCAGATGGATGTCAAAACAGCATTCCTCAATGGAGACATTGATGAAGAGTTGTATATGATGCAACCCAAAGGTTTTGTCGATCCTAAAGATGCTAACAAGGTATGCAAACTTCAACGGTCCATCTATGGATTGAAGCAAGCATCCCGAAGTTGGAATCAACGTTTTGATAAGGTAATCAAAAGTTTTGGTTTTATACAAACTTATGGAGAAGCTTGTATTTACAAGAAAGTGAGTGGGAGCTCTGTAGCATTCTTAATACTATATGTGGATGACATATTGTTGATTGGGAATGATGTAGACCTTCTTAATAGTGTCAAAGAGTATTTGAATAATAGTTTTTCAATGAAGGATCTTGGCGAAGCAGCTTATATATTAGGCATAAAGATTTATAGAGATAGATCGAAACACCAAATATCATTGTCACAAAGTACATATTTGGACAAAGTTCTAAAGAGGTTTGGAATGGAAGATAGCAAGAAAGGGTTCTTGCCCATGTTGCCCAATACGACGTTGAGTAAAACTCAAAGTCCGACATCGGCAGAAGATAGAGAAAGGATGAGTAAGACTCCCTATGCCTCAGCCATAGGATCTCTAATGTATGCCATGCTATGTACTAGACCCGACATCGCATATGCTGTTAGTTTAACTAGCAGATATCAAAGTGATCCAGGAGTGGATCATTGGACAGCGGTCAAAAACATCCTTAAGTACTTGAGAAGAACTAAGGATATGGTTCTTTCTTATGGAGGTGATGAACAGCTCGTTGTTAATGGTTACACCGATGCTAGTTGGAACACCGATCCAGATGATTCTAAATCACAATCTGGATACGTATTTATTTTGAATGGTGCAGCAGTTAGCTGGAGGAGTGCAAAGCAAAGCGTTGTGGCGAGATCTTCAACTGAATCGGAATACATGGCTGCTTCGGAGGCTTCACAAGAAGCGATATGGATGAAAGAGTTCATTACAGAGCTGGGTGTGGTTCCTAGTGCGCTGGACCCAATGTCTATCTACTGTGATAACATGGGCGCCATAGCCAATGCGCAAGAACCAAGGTCACACAAGAAGCTGAAGCATATCAAGCTACGTTTTCACGCTATTCGAGAACATATCCAGGATGGGGATATAAAGATTTGCAAAGTACACACAGATCTGAATGTGGCGGATCCGTTGACTAAACCTCTCCCGAGGGCAAAACATGACCAACACCAAACTGCCATGGGTGTTCGGTATATTACCATGTAATCTAGATTAGATGACTCTAGTGCAAGTGGGAGACTGTTGGAGATATGCCCTAGAGGCAATAATAAATATAGTTATTATTATATCTTTGTGTTTATGATAAATGTTTATATTCATGCTATAATAGTATTAACAAGGAAACATTAATACTTGTGTGAATTATAAACTTAATTTGAAGTCCCTAGTATAGCCTCTATACATCACTAGCTTGTTGGTTGATTGATGATGTGGTTTCTTTGTCATGAACATTGAGATGTTATCAACAACAAGATCATATCGTTAGGAGAATGATATGGTGGACATACTCCTATAGATAAGCGTAGCATAAAGATCAAGTCATTTCAATAGTTCAATTGCTATATGCTTTCTGATACATAGTAACCTAATTCCTTCGACCATGAGATCATGCATATCACCTTTACTGGATGGATGCTTTGATGTCATCAAACACCACACCGTAACAGGGTGGCTATAAAGGTGGTATTGAGTGTTCGGAAAGTATTGGTTGAAACACATGGATCAAGAGCGGGATTTGTCCATCCATATGACGGATAGATATTCTCTGGGCCCTCTCGGTGAAATGTCATCCAATTAGCTTGCAAGCATGTGACTGGGTCACAAGGGATCACATATCACGGGAACGAGAAAAGAGTACTTATCAGTAACGAGGTTGAACTAGGTATGCAGAGATACCGACGATCATAACCTCGGATAAGTAACATATCGTGAGACAAAGGGAAATTGGTATCGTATGTAAGTGGTTCATTCGATTGCAAAGTAATCGTAGAAATATGTGGGAGCCATATGAATTTCCAGATTCCTCTATTGGTTATTGTTCGGAGAAGTGTCTCGATCATGTCCGCATAATTCACGAACCGTAGGGAGACACACTTAAGGATTCGATGTTGTTTGAGTAGTTATGGTATTATGAGAAAGAGACCGAATGTTGTTCGGAGTCTCGGATGGGATCCGGGATATCACGAGGTGATCCGGAATGGTCCGGAGAATAAGATTCATATAAGGAAAGTCCCGTTTCGGAGTTGGGGAATGGTTCCGGTGTTTTCATCGGGAACATTCTAGAAGGTCCCGGAATGTCCGGCACTCCGGAGGGGAAGGGGGTACATGAATGTGTCATTGCATGTTGGAATGATTGCATCATGTACTAAGTGTTCTCGCTGTCCGAAATAAAGGGTTAATTCAAATCCTAAATTGAAAAAGTCAAACTGCCAGTTTTCGGTCAAACTGCCAGTTTTCGGAAAGAGGAGAAAGAGGAGGAGAGGTGGAGGCCGAATTGGAGGAGGGTTCCTCCCCTTGGCCGGCGCACCTCCCAAGGCCGAGTTGGGGAGGAACTCCTCCCCTTGGCCGCCGGCCCTCCCACCTATAAAGGGAGGGGCAGGGCTCCCCTCTCTAACACTACTAGTTCCTACCCTCTAAACTAAACCCTAGATCTAAACCCCGGTTTAGAGCTATTTTGGTTTAGAGCCTTCTAATTGGTTTAGAGCCCTCTAATTGGTGTGTCTAATTACTAGACCACTAATAGCCTCTCTCATAAGCTCCACCATACTCGCACCGGCTTAAGGCGAAGCCCTGCGGGATCTCCCCTCTACCTCCGGTACCACGCCGTTGTGCTGCCGGAATCGCGAGGAGAGTGCTACAACCTCCGCTGCCTGCTGGAACAAGGGAGAGGAAGGTCTTCGTCGAGTACCGAACGTGTGACCGACTGCGGGGGCGCTGCTGGAACGTGGCGCCGGAAGGATCGTCTGCGCGATCTTGAGATCGGAAAGAGTACGACTACATCACCCACGAGAATCTGCTCTCGTTAAACACTTTGGAATCTTCGAGGGTGAGTTATTCCATCGACTCGTTGCTACAATCTAGTAGATAGATCTTGGCTTGTTTGTTTGTATGCGATAGAAAATTTTTGTTTTCCATGCTACGAACCCCTACAGGAAATACCAGGGGAGCACCAGATCAAGCTACCACAAGATCAACCACGCAACCACAACATCAAGTGATAGTGGTGAGTAATAGACCATCACATGATCTATCTGTCTAAGGTTAGACAAACATATATGATCTGACTCTTATTCAAACTCTCAGAAAGCACCCAAGTGGGGTGAATCCATCACTAAGGTTTTAAACTCTAAAAGCAAACAGAAAAGTATAAGGATCCAACTAAATCTCAGAACAACATCATTGATTTAGCTATCAAGCTATATTTCAATTCAAGAATGAACATAGCTAAGATTTAAACTTCTAGGCACATCTCTAAGACAAGAGTAGCACCTTAGAACTTAATCTTATGGATCTATATAAGTTTTCAAGCTTACAAGCATCTTTCCCCAATTTTGATTTAAGAAATAGTAGATAGTATCATTACCAGAATTAATCCATGTGAATCAACAGATAGAGGTCTAAATCCCTAAACCTCAGACCAACATCATTGGTTCTAGGGATATAAGGAAAGAGGATTTCACTTATCTATCATGCCAAGCCAAAACTTAAGCTTGAATAAAACCACACCAAGTAAATAATCTAGTCTCGTGTGCCATACAAGGATGGTGTCACAAGAAAAGTTCTAAACTAAGCAAGTTAAGCATCCAATCTTTACAGATACAATCAACCAATTATAAATCATTTTCCCGTTCTTAAAAACAGGAATCATAAACAGGATATTCATATATATTTGTCTTCAGAGAAGGAGATCATTTTGATCTCAATTTATACATGAATTCTCAAGCCAGTAGTACTAAGACAGTGACTTCATCACACCATACTCACTGTCATTAACCAAGTAATGACAGTGGTAAGTTATCAAAACCACTAGCTTTACCAAGTATTGTTTCCAGAACAACTTTACCTTCTAAATCATATGAAATTTAACCATGGAATCATCAGTAGTAAACCACTAACGTCACCATAGCTAATCATCAGCAGTAAGTCACAGCTAGTCACCACTTAACAGATTCAGAGATCATCAACACATGATCCAATTCATCAGTATCTAATCAATAGCAGGGTATGAACCCTAAACAGAACCAAGAACCCTAATCAGGACGAGACAATCACCAGGAAGGTCACTACCAACATCTAGTATAGGATGCCTAGCACAGAGCAGCACGAGAGGAGATGAAGCACTCACGAAAGGTCCTCGCTGTAGATTAGAAGAGGAAGTAGGGATAGCCGATGACCATGGCGGCACGGGAGCACCCCGAAGGGGGTGCTGCGACCCATACAACACCAAAACGGCGACCATAGCCACGCCTAGGGGCGAGGTGAATCACCACGGTGTACGACAGCAGCAGTGGCGCCAGGATCAACGCCAACCCCAAACCCTAGGGTTCAGGACGACATCAATCTGGTCGCAGGAGGGCTCCATGTCCAAATCCAGTTGGACAGGAGGGAAGAGCAGGGTCGACAACCTCTTCCTGCAGCACGGCGGCGGCCAGGGCGGTCCACGACGGCGGGAATCGCCAGGGGCGACACCACTGACCACGGGGTCGGGGAAGGAGAAGGAGAGGGGTGAGCTCGAGAGAGAAGACAACGAGTGAGTTGGGCTGGGTGGGCTGAAAACCCTTCAGGGTGCTGTTTTGACCTTGCCCTACTGGGCCACAAGGGCCCAATAAACCCAAATGGCCAGCCCAAGTCATTTACAGTCTGTTTTAATAAACAGGAAAAGACCAAAATACCCCTGAACTTAATTAAATTCTAGAAAATAAAATAAAGGTCCAAAAATTTTAAATAAAATATTTTTGGATTCACAATAATCTAAACTATTCAAATAATTTAAGAGATAAAATTTTAGACATATAAATTTTATTAAGAATTTTGTAATTTATATATTCCTTATGGAATTTTACAAAATTATTGAAAGGTGATAAAAATAAATAAAAATCACTTTCATTATATAGTAATATTGTAGTATTTTAGAAAAATACTAAACAAATATTTAATAACAATTTTTGATATTTAAGTGATACATCTTTAAGGAATTATTAAATCAATAAAATTCAAATAAAAGGGAAATAAAATAAAATAAAAGAATACAATATTCTATTATAAATATTAAAAATTAATATTTATAAATCCTTTATTATTAAAAAATAGTTTTTATAATAATGGGGAGAATGCATATCAAGTTAAATGATGCATTACATTACTTTGCATAATCATTTTGCTTCTTTAAATATTGTCCTTACCAGGCAATAATGATGTTTTTGTAGACATAGAAGCTCAAGGTCCAGTGCAAGCATCAGACTTCACTACCTTGCCATCACAAGGCAAGTTCATCACTTGCTCATATCCTTTGAAGAGTCTTTATCAAAGTATTTGCAAATAGTGTGTTATCATATATATTCTAAAGAAAGAAAATATTATTTTCACAAATAAAGAAATCGTAGATATCATCCTAAGTGATGATATACTGGAGCAATAGAACTTAGGGTTCTATTTGCAACAATGATGATCAATTAGGGACTTAATAACCCTTGCCATTAGTGATTCTAGCGTCGTATATTACGCGTTAACCATGAGATTTGGAATGGGACGGAGAAGTCAGCTGTATCTTCTTCCTCTCGCATGAAGCCGGATGTGCAGGTCGTGGCTGTTATCCTCGTAGCGTGCATATTAATTAGTAATTCATAGAGGATATGCAGCATATGGGTGGGAACCCTCATCGTCCCACGATAGTTCTGGCATCTAACGGTTTGTACAAACCATTGCCGTAATTCATTATGTGGGCATGGTGTACACCAAGGAGGCATGCGAGGTCGCGAAGAGGGCAGTGATTGGCTTGGACCAACTACTGAGCCCCACATCATGGAATTGTGGACGGGAAAGTACGCCCAGTTGTGCAACAAGGAGTTGATCTCTCATGGGTAAAGTAACACACATCTGCAGAGTGTAAGAATTATAACTTGTTACTCCCTGTTCCGGGAAGGACCTACGAACGCGTCAGGAAAGGAACTCCATGAAAGTTCTGGTCAACCTATGAAGGCTGATGGTCATAGATTTTCATAATAAAACCAATCTATTAAGAAATATTTACGAAAACTGCATAGTACCAAGGACTTATAGTCCGAGGTGGTAGTTAGAGCATCAAACTTCCCACCTTGCATATAATGAACTTGTTGGGTAACACTGTTACTCATCCTTTCCTTTGATCCCTTGCTTAGACTCTGAGGATTCCGAAGACGTGCCAATGTATGCAGCTGAATGTCAAGAAGATGTGTTCTACGAGGAGCCTGACCTGTCAGGAGGTGTTGAAGGAGTGGATTACGAAATCCGCTATGGTGTTGATGATAACGAGTCCAACTAAGTATCCTAGTTAGTAGTAATCAACGGAGCCGGGCAGCATGAACTTTATAGAATAAGCTGATGAGCTCAACTCCTAGTCGGAGTTGCTACTTTTAAATTCCGCTGGAACACTTTATATTTTGGTTTGTAAGTTGAAACCTTTTGAAGTCTTGAACTTCTGGTATTGTAATAATAATAATGTGTGAATGTTAGGACCCACAATGTTTCTGTTGTACCAATTTGAGGGATGTGATATTTACGGAACGATGTTCTGTGGGTGTCATGTGAACGACTATAGTGTACTACACATGCAGTGATATGCTGGGTCACCGCAGTCTCCGACCAAAAGTCCTTTCTGTGTGCGCTATCCCAAGGCTCACTCATGCACCCAACCCAAACGGAACATCACCAATGACTCCTGGCAGACCACGTGACACCCAGACGCACGACCAACGACCGCTCCCTTCAGATCTCAACTTAACATACAATTTTCTTCAAAATGCCATGATTCAAAAAGCAAAAGGAGTGAATACTGAGTAGTGACTATGCGGGATGTGAGAAACAACCTATGTACGAATTCTAAGAATAACTATAGGTGATCCTCGCAGCAACTATGTCGGTTAAAAAAAGAGCAGAAACTATGCACATTGTAAGTAGAACCCTAAGAATTCTAACAGCAACAATATGTGCATCTCAATAGCAACCTACAAATTCCAAATAGCAATAGTTTATACGCTGGGTGCTGAGCTTTCCCCTGAGGCAGCAACCTACGAATTCTAAACAATAAATTTAGGTGCAACCTATGAATTCCAAACAACAACTTTAGGTGCATCTTAACAACAACTATGTAGATCTTGAGCATCAACACTTTGTGCGTTGGGTGCTGAGCTTTCCCTGAAGCACCATAAGGTAAAAATAAGGTGGCGCCTAGTCATTTTCGTTGTGTGAAATCCTCTTTGCACATAAGGAAAAAAAAGGCACCACTGAATTAAATAATATAAGCAACTTCATTTACAGGAATAAATAGTAAACTTAGTTTTGCAGCCTAACATTACAAGAAAAATCGTCTTTTATAATGGACGATTTTTATGGTTGAGTCTTCTACAGACGGATGTCCTTCGTGGTAAAAGCCCCATAATAAAAGAATTTACCATGTTTTTTCCGACTGTAAAGCGGACCGCACGCTTCAGCACGAAAACTTGTTCCGTCGTAGATCTGTTTGCCAACCGTATTGATTGCTGATGTCATGCAAACTGTCACGTGGTGAACGTCGTTAACGTGTGAAAAACATGTTGCATTCAAATGTTCCAAACTTTCACATGCATATAAGTTTTGGGTTTCTGGCGAAGAAAACCATTTTTTTATGTATACAACAAGTAGAAGTTTAATAAAAATACGTCCACGCGCATGGCCGGTTTCTAGCCTACCACACTACTCCGCACTGGCCGACATGCCATCTTTCTCGGCGGCTGTGGCAAAATAAAAAAAAATAAAAAAAGAACGTTTGAAAAAAGGAGCTAGCAATGAGAGGAAACAAAATCTTGAAAGGGTACTTGCAAGCAGAAAGACTTGACGTACGGAATGCTCACGGACTAATCTTCATTTGCAAAAGCCACTCCAGTGAATTAACGCCCGTGACAAGTCAAAGAAAAAAAAAATACCCTATTGAACCTCTTTGTTGATTTGTTTATTGTTTGTCTTCTAGCTATATTGAGCAAACAAATCCATAAGATTATATGTTCATTGCACCTGCACCCTTAACGAGTCCGTAGATAATACTCTCTTTTGGTCCATATTAATGGTTCAATTTTATCTAGATTCGTATGTATTTAGCTTAGTATTTAGACTAGATATATTTATATCTAGACAAACTTGAGACTATTAATACGATGTCTTGTGTTGCCATTGTACAATACAGGGCCTAGCATGCTCATGCTAATTTTTGATTTCATTGTTGACATGAAAATAAGTAGCGGGGAGGGGAGTGGTACAGAGTAGATGGAGAGTAGGAATGAAGATGTACATTGTAACTAAGAAGTATTATGACTCTAGAAAGACAGAAGCTGACTATCTCTCAAGATTCTTTTTTCTCACTCCACAACAACGCACCAATATTTCGCTAAGGGGCTTATTCCATTACACTCCCTCTGCAAACTCATTAATAGTAAACTGGTAATTAGTCTCTAATTAATTAAAGAATTGATTACATAAAATAGGTTTTTGCGGGCCCATATCCGAAATCCTATATGCACATGGAGTATATATATACCGTATTCTAGCCTCTCTGACACACGTACTCCTCATAAGTGCTAGCGCAATCAATCACCGCCACCGCTAGGCAACTTCACGATCACAACTGCTGCCGGGCAATCTCCCGAACCAACGCAGCTGCCCGACAATGGGCTAGATTGTTCGGCAGGGTTTCCACCGGCAACGCGGCTAATGGCGCAGCTCCCGCCGATATGGTTGGACAACCTATATATACATATGCGTACAAATCTGAACAAATTAATTGGACCATACGGTTTTTTATAGGGCTACATATATACTTAATTATTCATTAATTGTTTTTTTTTAAACCATCATGTCCTTAATTACGAAGGGTATCGAACAATCTTGCTTGTTCCTTGAGTTTGATCGAGTCTGGGCCTTTAGGGGAGAGGTTGTACCGAAGCAAACACCATTTGGCTAATATAGGAATATATATTACTTTCTTCGGTCCATATTAATAGCATCAACTTTATCTAGATTCGTATGTATATAGTAAAGTATTTGGACTAGATTTATTCGTATGTAAACAGAATTGAGATCATTAATATGGACCGGAGGGAGTACGTAAACTTATAATGTGTAACAAATCTGGAGTTAGCTCGTAACAAAACAAAAATCACAAATGTGATTATCGGATTATTCAAGAATCACAAATACAAGGGAACACAAGATTCAAAAGATAAATACTACCCCCTCTAGTCATTAATGTAAGACATATTTTAAAATAGACTAGATTCAGACTAAAACTGATAAACCTAAACAATAAAAATTGTCTAAATAAATACATTTCTAAAAGGAAATAAAAAGTCTTATCGTTAGTGAACGGATGAGCAAGAAGTAAGTATATAGGAGTATTAGATTGATGGTTAACCATTAGAATATGTTTACCCGTTGCAAGTAACAGGAGTGGTCAGCTATAGAAAAAGACTTACCAACTTGGCAACTTCTCAAAGTCAATGGAACTATTTACTCATCACCGTTTAAAAGAGGGTTGCGTTGCGGCGGTGTCAAATCAAGAAGTTAACCCTGCCACACCGTCTGTAAAAACAATTGCCCACCAGATTAATTGGCTAGGCCTAGGCGGGACGACACGACCCCGTGCACGGAGGATCGGGATCTGGGCGTCGCGGCGGACACAAGTCACGGAAGGGAGAAGAAAAGGGAGCGAGAGACCGCGCGGCGCCAACCACGAGGCCCGGTCGTTCCCCAGTCCAGCACTAGCAGTCCCCTCCGTTTCTCACTCCAGTCGCGTCACATCTCGTCTCGTCTCGTTCCTCCCACTCCGGGACCAGATCAAAGCCCACCGCCACCGCGCTGCTCCCGCTCCTCTCCCGCCACCACCACCGCCGCCGCCGACGCAGTGCGAGCAGGAGATGAAGCCCAAGAGCCTCCCGTTCATCGCCTTCGAGCACAAGCGGTTCGTTCCTTACTCGCCCCCACCCCCCCTCCGCCCCTCCGCCGTCACGGGAGGTTTCTCCTCGGGATTCCCGGGGGCGTGCTCGGTTTCGACGCCCGCGCACGCCAGAATTCCGCCTCCACCGAATTTTGGCGTATAGTTAGACCCAGGATCTCGCCTTTCGTCGTCTCTTATTCTCTTTGTTCCGTTGCGAGATTTTGGCTCCGCGGGCTTCGATTCCATGGGCTTCGTTTGCCGGGGATCTCGCTTCCGGGTCGCACGGATTCGGCGTGCCGCGTCGCGTCCGGAGGACGTCTTTTGCTATATTCTGTGGGGTAATGCCGTGCGAAATTGGGTAATGCCTAGACCGAGGACGGTTTCAGTGTAACTGAGCGGCAAAGCACCCGGTGTCTACTCTGGAATCTGGATCCCCCCTCCCCATTTCATCGGAGGCCTCGGTTTTGCGCTGCCGGGTAGATTAGTTGGGACATTGGGTGAATTGCGGAGTTTAGTGATGGTTGCCTTTTCGATAAGATCTGGGATTCCATGGAAATGCCGCAGCAAGCTTAGGAATGTTCAAGTAGATGATTCTGCAATTCAGCAATTGAGTTGCGACAGCGTCATATCTTACCGAGTATGCTCATTTTTTGTAGTGAAGATTATGGATAGAGCCTTGAACCATTTCTCAGTAAATAATGCCCCAGTGTTTCCTTCCTGATTTTGTCTGATTGAACCAGGGATGCCTATGGCTTTGCTGTTCGCCCCCAACACTTGCAGCGTTACAAGGAGTATGCAGGCATCTACAAGGTACTATATAATACACCTGAATTGTTTTATGCATTGTGCCATTGTCTGGTCTTGACAAGCTGCACACATTCTTGCAGGAGGAGGAAGAGGAGAGATCTGATAGATGGAAGAGTTTTCTGGAGAGGCGGACCGAATCGTCGGGACATGACGTCAAGGTTGCAGTGTCCGTGGAGAATGCTGAGACAGCAAGTTCTGAACTGTTGCATGAGAAGAGTGTGCAAGGGCCACATAAGATTGAATCGTGGAAGCCAATTCGGGCATCCCTGGGGAACATCGAGCAGACGATGGGTCTGCGTGTTGAGAAGAAGCACTCATCTGCTGGCAGGTTGCAGCCGAAGGAATCCACCCAGCTTGTGACTGTTGAAGAGGCCAAGGTGTCAGGGGACTCCGATGATGAATTCTATGATGCCGATAAGGTTGACCCTAGCCAAGAGGTGCATTCAGGTGACAGTGTGAATGCTGAAATTGGCAACATGAGCCAAGAAGAAACTTATTCCTTGAAGGAACAGTTGGAGTGTCTTGTCCATGGTGGGCTACCGATGGCTTTGAGAGGAGAGGTACAGCCTGTTTCCTATAGCTTTTCGATTTATGTTTCTAATTTTAGATTTGCTCGGCTCATTCGGCATCCTGTTGTTTTTTTTATGACAGCTGTGGCAAGCTTTTGTTGGTGTTGAAACTCGCAGAGTAAATGGGTACTATGATAGTCTGCTTGCTTCTGAAGGTGAACTGGAAGATAGCAGATGTTCAGATTCTTCGACCTCAGAAGGTGTCGATGAAAAACCTGAAGTACTTTCAGCATTTTCCTCTGAAAAGTGGAAAGGGCAAATAGAGAAGGTAAACGTTTGTCTTCATTGTCATGCAGAAGTATTATCCTTTTCGTTAATAATTTACATCTGGGAATGCTAATAGAGTCACACCTGGGCTCTTATAGGACTTGCCTAGAACTTTTCCAGGCCATCCTGCATTAGATGAGGATGGAAGAAATGCCTTGAGACGATTGCTTCTGGCTTATGCTAGACACAATCCCACAGTTGGTTATTGTCAGGTAAGTGTACCCATTAATGCCACCCCACATTATTTTCTTTTTGGTGCTGGAAGTTATCTGATTCTCTCAAGCTTCTTAACAACATTTGAAGTAAAGTTGTTGTATTCCAAGTCACATACCCCACCACTGAACCCAAAACATACTGTTCAATGGTTCCAATAAATAATGCATGTGATTGTAGAAGCCTTTCTCAATCAGTATTCTGGTCTTCCAGTGATATACTAGATACATGTTTACGCTTGGACATTTTTAAATTTTCTCATAGCAATGATTCTCATTTGAGTAATACTGTAGGCGATGAACTTCTTTGCTGGACTCTTGCTTCTATTGATGCCAGAAGAAAATGCATTTTGGTAACACCCACCATGACCATTTGTTCTACTGTTATCTGGGTTTAGGGTCGCATACCCTAAGATTTCAAGATAGCTCAGTTGAATAATATATTAAATCTCTTGATGGTATAACAGGACATTGGTAGGAATTATTGATGACTACTTTGATGGGTACTTTTCTGAAGAAATGATTGAGTCACAGGTATCTTCTGATGACTACTTTGATACCACCGCTTGAAAGTTGAAACTCCAACATCAATAAATCCTTATGCAAAATTAATGTTTGGTATGCATTCAGGTGGATCAGCTTGTTTTAGAGGAACTAGTCCATGAGAAATTCCCGAAATTAGGTTAGCAACTTATTACAAATATAATACATTGTTGGTGCGATGAGATTTGTTTAATTTATAGCTTCAAAATTGAATACCCCATGGCATAACATGCTTTTCAATGCAGTAAATCACCTGGATTACCTCGGCGTTGAAGTTGCATGGGTTACTGGGCCATGGTTCCTATCCATTTTCACCAATGTGCTTCCCTGGGAGAGTGGTTAGTGTTAATACGTTTTTTTCAACTGTTACTGCTTCTAAAAGAACATCTTCTAGTAGTCTGCCTTGGCTAACTCTATGAGGCTACCTCAACAAAGGTCATTGGCGTCTCATGATTAAGTCCAAGCCAACGTCTTCCTTAGTGAACATGTGAACAACGCTAATCTGATGTAACTATTATATCGATTGCAACATCTGTGCGATAGAACAAAATGATGCAGATTCATGTTATCTTTGTGAGGAGGAGGTCAGGGAGAAGTTGATTAAGCAAGACCTCGGCCCTCCTTAAAAATTGTGAAAACAACCATAATCATGTTTCTCACATCACAATTGATGGCTACGGGACACATAGGAACCATGTATATTGTTGTTTCTTATAATCAGTTACTCCATGTTTATTGTTGGTCATCTGTCCATAAGCACTGAATGTCTCGTGTGAAATTCTCATGTACTCCGTACTATTATTTGCTTTGTGTTAAAAAAGTGACACAAATTTATATTGCTATGAACTGCTTGAACATTTCAGTTCTCCGTGTATGGGATGTGCTTCTGTTCGATGGGAATCGTGTGATGCTATTCCGGACAGCCCTTGCACTAATGGAGTTCTACGGTACTGAGCACACTTTTAATTTGTCGTATTTTCCAAAAAAGATTATCATATTTCATAGATACCACAAAAATCCTTCTCATGAACTGAATCGAGACTGATGCTTGACTGGCTGTGCTAATTGCAGGCCCTTCACTTGTGACTACAAAAGATGCTGGTGATGCAGTTACTCTTTTGCAGTCTTTAGCTGGTTCGACTTTTGACAGCAGCCAGCTTGTCCTGACAGCTCGCATGGGATATCAGTCTGTAAATGAAGCAGGATTGCAGGATCTGAGGAACAAACACCGGCCATCTGTTATATCTTCAATGGAAGAAAGGACAAAAGGTCTAGGTGTCTGCAAGGACAGCGGTCTGGCGTCAAAGCTCTATAATTTCAAACGTGAGCCTGAACCGCTGGTATCATTAAATAATTCAGCAGACCAAATGAGTGATGTCGCAGATGGGGATGTTAACCAAGAGGGTGAGTATGGAGACATGGATGATATGTATGGTGACCTGACAGTCAATTCTGAGATTGATTCGTTGCCGGATCCAAAGGACCAGGTAGCCATTTCAATCATGTACTCCAAGCTTTACTACTGTACTCAAGTAGCTGCAACCTTTGACTCCATTTATTTTTCTACCTTTAGTAGTAGCTCAGCAACTCACTCAGTTGCTGTAATTGCTAATTTGTGTTAGTTGTGTTACTGCAGGTCACCTGGCTGAAGGTTGAGTTATGCCGATTGCTAGAGGAGAGAAGATCAGCTGTTCTCAGGTATATTTTGTACACATTCATGATTGTATTTTGTCTCGGGTTGTTGAAACAATCGTTCTTAGGCATGTTGGATCCAGTTTCCGCGTTTCATGATTTTAGTTGTTCTATGTTACTGGAAGGAACAATCTTATATATCACTCCACTTTTAAGTTAGTTGCAATTGTTCAAGTGAATAGTACCGGTTTCTTAATGTTTTTTGGGGTTCCAGTACTCCAGTTTACTGCAGTAGCATGTTCTGAAACTGGTATATCCTAGGAATCCAACAACATAACCAGTTGAAACTTCACTAATCTTGTTTCAGCTACAAGCAAGCTGGAATCTGACTATTTTTAGTTATTTTCATTCTTGTTTGCTTACTGTTGAAAGACTTAGTTCCTTCTGCTCAGTGTAAGTGTTCTTTTTTTAATGATTTGTTCCTTTTGCTATTCAGAGCTGATGAACTTGAGACAGCATTGATGGAAATGGTTAAACAAGATAATAGACGCCAATTAAGTGCAAAGGTATAGCCAGATATACTTATTGTTATGTTAACAGTCAGACGGCATATCAATGTTTAACTTTATAGCTCAACATTTTCACCTATGCAGCTTTGCCCTTGCAATAGCTTTTTCCTAGTTCTGTATGTTAAGCTTGTATTTCTATTTTCTAAACATGTGCACCTTTTGTATCTAAGTAACCATTTTACCAAAATACTAATTCTGCAATATTTCTATAGTATAGGCACTTAGTCTTGTAACCACCATCCATCAAACTTTAACCCCTGCCAGTTATCATAGTTTATCCGAGGTTTTCGTGGAAGAAAATAACCGTGCAAATAACCACATCTCTGGTTTAGGCTGAGCAGTTTGAACATGAATTAACTGAACTAAAGCAGACCCTATCAGACAAGCAGGAACAGGAGCAAGCCATGTTTCAGGTACAGTCATCAGTCGGTATGGCTTCACCAAATGTATCTTTCTAGTTTCTACTATGGCATACTCACTAACAAGGAATTATATTGAAGGTACTGATGCGTGTGGAACAAGAACTGAAATTTGCAGAAGAAGCACGCATCTCTGCTGAGCAAGATGCTGCTGCTCAGAGATACGCTGCTAACGTGCTGCAGGTTAATTAGTTAACTTGATCTGTTGTCTACACAGACCATCTCTGGTTGAAGCATCACTTATTTCCATCAAAACTAACTGAAGTTCTAATCAGGTTCAGTGTAGCATCAGCGTCTAGTAATTAATATGGACACGCTATGTTGTAGAGATTTTGATACATGTTTTAACAAAAGAGAATACACTTCTTCAATATAGTTGTAATACTTAGCTCAAAAGATCTCTAAGCAACATGGTTAGTACCCTTACCAAATATACCAGGCTATTAGAGAAAAGCTGGCCATTTTCTACAGCCAACTTGTTTAGTACCCTTAACAAATATACCAGGGTACTGGTACTTTTTATGCTTTGTTAACTAATTTGATTAGCAATTTTGTGTGGTTCTAATTGATTTTTCCATCAACTCTAGTCTCCTGATTTTTTAGAAGAGCATCTACTGTGGTAAAGTGGCAAGTAGCTTAACGCCTGACGATATCATTTTTTAGGAAAAGTGTCTTAAGCAGTTAAAAAATTGTTCTTCTTTCGTGCCTAATCAAAACCTTTGCTAGCTAGTAGATTTGCTATACAGCTATACCCTGAGTTGGATCGCTGTATTGGGTTTCGGTACATGTCCACTAGGGAATCTGAGAGGAAAAGCGTGCATGATGGCTCAGGCATACTCCATTTCTTGTAACTAAGGGAATAATAGAATTGACATGCAACTAAGTCAGCTCTATGTTTGCCATATTTCTTATTACTATGTTATACACTCACCAGGATCACGACACATGTGCAGGAGAAGTATGAGGAAGCTATGGCATCACTCGCCCAAATGGAGAACAGAGCTGTAATGGCAGAAACAATGTTGGAGGCCACACTGCAGTACCAATCTAGCCAGCAGAAAGCATATTCGCCTTTGCCTTCTCCAAGGTATCTCAGTCTTCCATCTTCAGATGTTTGTAGTACCAGGCGGCCTTCTGCCTAAACCTGGAACACATCGATATTAATTGATATTAATTTACTGATCATATTTTGTATACTATCTGGAGTTCTGAACTTAATTGGTGTTGACTATTCAAGCTCCTAATGTGCAATTATGGCAGCTCGGTTATAAAGTCCACTCGATTCACCACCACCATATTAGTGAAGTGTACTACTGTGACTATGATTTTTGAGTTAATTAATTTCCTTTATAGAAGAAGGGTTAAATGATTTCCTGTTATGGTGTTCTGGTTTTGTTATTTACTGGTCTCGTTATTCCCCTGTAGAGCATCTGTGCAAGATGATTCATCGCAGGAGATCCAGCCTAAAAGAATAAACTTACTTGGACCATTTTCATTGAGTTGGCGTGACAAGAGCAAGGTAACTTATTCTGACCAATAGACTAAGACATGAGATGCCTTGTATATGGCCGCACCAGTTTTGGCTAGTCGAAAGGGACTCAGCTTGCCAGTCCAGTAGACTATTTTAGTTTGCAGCTCAACAATGGAGATATTCCCTGTTCCTTAGATAGAAGCTATATCTACTACTCCCTCCGTTCACTAATGTAAGACCTTCTACTGTAGCTTTTTTGGAAATGCATGTGTCTAGACACGTTTTATTGTTTAGATTCATCAATTTTAGTCCGAATCTAGTCTACTTTAAAATATCTAGAAGGTCTTACATTAGTGAACGGAGGGGAGTAGTACATGTCTAGTACAAGTATAAACTTCTATCATCTCAACTAATACAATATTTTCAAATGGAAGCAATATGAATTCATGGTTAGACTTAAAATTCTGAGCAAGTTCTCCATTCCTTGCAACCCAGTTTGTACCTACACTTTTACTAAGCTAAATATTGACCTGTCAGCATTGTTTTTTCTCAGGGAAAACAGAACAATGCTGGAGACTGCATAGATGCCAAGCTTACAGACACTCATGATCAAAGGGAAGAAACACCCAACATGGATGATGAGAAACAGGGAGGAACACAGAAACTGGAAAGTGAATGGACAGCAGAATCATTCGAAGGAAATGACAAGCTGATGGCAGACACGCCGAAGAAAGACAGCAAGCCGCCAAAAGTCTATACGATCATGAACGATATGAATGGGCAGCATGAGCAGTTGCAAGAAATACAATTGGATTGATAATTATAGGCTCATCCTTTACCATCTTCACCGCTGGTGTATGTTGCTACTGAGGCAACACTGGATGGCTTCAAGTTTTGAACAATCGTGTATTCTTTTTCTATTTCTTTGCCCTTTAGAGTATCCTTTTTCTTTCACTACCACTTTGTAGGTGTATAGGTTCCTGCTTCTCTCCATTATTACTTGAGAAGAGAACAAGTGTCAAGGTTATATGGCTGTCTATTAGTTGTCACCTTGTGATGTAAATGCATGTAAATGCGTTTTAGAGGACACTGTACCAAATGAGCAATCTGCAAAAAACACAACATGCTTTGTTGCGAATTATCATATTGGTAGAGAAGAGGGCATGGTTGTTGTCAGTTACAGTATATATTGTCACTACAGGTGAACTGGTGCTAGGCCTTGATAAAGTGTTCCGCTGTGCTGTTACGACACCTTCAAGGCTTCAACTCTAGATCTTTCCTTCCAGACAACATTTGCTCTTTCAGTTTCAAACCTGCTGATGGAGTGATGGTTCTGCCGACGGCATCCTTTGACGCTACCTCCCCTTTTATTTTTACAAGTCTTCCTTCATACCACTCTGGCAACTATTTCTTCCTACCACTCCGACTTCATGCTCACCTCTACTCTCTCCTGCCTTGCCTGCACGGATTTGCTCGTCATCACCAATGTTTGTACTCCCACGCGTCACTCTCTCAAAGATCGATTCTCCTTGATTAAGCCTGTGTAAACACGGTTTGACCGGTTTGGTCTAGTTTAAAATTTTGTATTAGTTTCAAAGTTTAGATTGAATTTGTGAATGAACTAGAGATTTTTTGGCTGGTTTGGACGATTTGAACGGTTTCACGTTTTGCACAGACTTATCCTTGATATAGCGTCCATTGCCCCCTCCCCCTCTCCCTGGATCTTGGTGTTTTTAATAGGATGCGCTTCTGCTCTCACAAAAGAAAACATGGACGCTCATCGCGCGCAACAGGGCTGCCAGCCACCTGATGTAGCATCGACGCTCCATTTTTTTTTTTGGCAAAAAATGTCTGAAAATGAAAATTGCGGAGACCCACATGAAAATTACCCTAGCAACTTATTTTTTGGTCGCTCCAACTTGCTACCGCGGGCACGTTTTTCCTTAGAATTTCCAAAAAAGATTATGTTTCCGGGAAGTTCAAATGTTGACAGTCTCCCTCTTATCGAGTTTCCTCTTCTTGACAATGACTTCCCATCCGGCAAAATCTTCAACCTAAAGAAAAGCCCCATCAATATTTAGTTTCACAACACCTTCATCAACAATACTGTTGAGTGAGTTGGACTTCCAATACCAGACGAAAGAAATGATTATTTGTTGTACTCCCTTCGACTCATATTAGTTGACTCAAATTTGTCTAGATTTGGATAAATCTAGACACTATTTAGGTTTATTCAAATTTTGACAAATCCAAGTCAACTAGTAATAAGGGTCGGAGGGAGTAATAACATAACGAGGCACATGATGAAAACCAGTTCCTAAAACAAAACGGCCATAATGACAAGTGCATTAATCATCTTTATTTTAGGAAAAGCTTTCCAAGTGGGCACTTTCGAGGATGTATTAGTAAAAGTAACATTGGTAACATCGCTAATGCTAATGTGATGTATGAGATGACCACCATGGGAAGGTAAATAATATGAAGTGGATTTAGGCGGGTGGCAAACTTCTTTTAGGAGTTGGAAAACGATGAATCCCATTACACTCTCAAACTAGCTAGAGCGTCAGCATGGATTTGGTGTCCTTTCCAAGAAAGAGACCGGGTCCTAATAATCCTGCTAGTAGCCTTGTCGAACAACCTCGTTTCTCGTATATTTTCAGAACCAGATTAGATCATCATGATGTAGAATAAAAAAAAGCTAATACCATTAGATTCAGCATGATGTATATTTTCATATGATATAAATTTGTTATTGTATGTATAGGTAATTTTTCAATAAAGTTGGTAAAAAGTTACATCGTTTGACTTTTGCTAAATTTTATATGCACTATATTTTGGTAGGATGAAAAAAGAATATATCTAGTGATAGCGGCCTCTAAATGATATTTATGCTCAACATTACATTTTTAAGTTTCTAAAAAATTCAAAAGAAATATACTGTAAATGTTTACAATCCCTAGAATTTTCAGAACAAAATTCGAAACACAAACAAATAAACTGAAACGACAAATTGACATGTGAATAGTGCCATTTTGGTTTAGTCTTTTTGTGACACTATTCATGTTGGATTTATCATTTTCCTTCCTCTGCATGCTTTCAATTTTGGTTCTAAATTTTTTAGGAATTATAAACATATAGTATCTTGTGAACACTCTCAATTGTTTTCCATTTTTTTGGAAACTTAATTTTTTTATTTTGAGGACTAGTAGGTTGGTATCAAGCACTTTCCTTTATTTTTCGGTTAGCATTTGACAGATATTATTACTCCCTCAGACCCATATTAGTTGACTCAAATTTGGACGTATCTGAATTGGAAATATGGGTCGGAGTACGTGTTTTCCTTACAATCGAGTAATTTCGGTATATTCGCTTTTTAGTCCTGGTTAACGAATAGATCGAAATGTGTCGTGTGCACATCTGAGGTCTGACTACCCCGCACGCGTCACGCCCGCACCTCCGTGCGGTGACCGTGAATCCGTGATTGCCCCGCATCGAAGCAGAGGCCGGGCCCAGCGGCAACAGGCAGAGTGGTGCGTCCGGCGCCCCAGCCCAGGTCCCCCGACGCCCTAGTTGCTACTCGTCCACGCCGGCGGCGACTCCCCCCACAACGACCCTGCCTCCCGCCTCTCACGGTCTCACCCGCCGGGACATCTGGATCCGCCTCTGGCGTTTGGGCGTGTTCAGCTTCGGATTGATGGCGGCGGTAGCGGCGGCAGAGGAGGTGCTGCAGCACATGGGACCCGACCCTCGAGTGGAAGAGACCAACGGTGCGGCGGCGGAAGAAGAACTTGGGGGAGACGACGAAGAGATCCTGCGGTTCATGGACTCCGCGGATGGCTACCTCCTCCTGATGGACTCGCTTTCCTCCACTCTTCGTCAGGTAAATCACGCCGGCCGTTGCCCTCTATGCTACTAATCGCCCAGTACTTTTCTCTTGATATGTGGAGCAGTTTGACTCCAAGTCAAGTGATTGTTACAGAAGTAGTATACCTCCAGTATGCATCAGGCACTCGAACAAAAAATTGTTGTCTAATTGCTATTTTCAGTGCCTAGCTAAATACCTGCAGCAGAATTGGTATCTGAGCAGAAGCTTTTTTCGCTTGGGTAATTTATTTTTTTGTTTTATCGGTACCTACGGTTGTGCAATCGCCCTGAAACTTATCTTCATCTGGGTTGTTGCATTTTGTCCCGACGATTCCCAGCAACTATGCGCGAGTGCTTTCTTAAGACTTACTGGAGAAACTGTTTGCGTAATGTAGCACTGTCGCAGCTCACAAGTAATAAATATGAACGGTGAGGTGTATTGATGTTCTTTATCTTCTAGGGTTGGTTTGATCTGGCAAGCGCTCGGCACTCGATGGGTGCATCACGTGTTTCGAGTACACTGTTTGATCACAAGGAACAATCTGCAGCCACTAAGCTGCAAGTGGATTATTCTGCAGACTTGCAACCATTAGGTAACCCCAACAATATTGTTTGAGTTAACAATCTTTATCAGCAATTCAGGGCTGCTATGCATTCATCATTGTTTTCTCATGAAGTCTACTCTACTATTGTCATTTCTCTAAACCGTTAGAACGGTAGTTCCATGCGCATGCCATGAGACGTTCTTTCATCATGTTTCAGAATCAAACCCACATTTTGCTTTGTCAAAGTGGTGCTTGCAAGAAGAATCAAATGCAAGTGATGATGTCAGTGCGCAAGGTAGTACTAAACCAAACCTAAGGTACCGAGGATCAGAAGCTAACCCAGGTATTAGAAGAAGCACTATTTCTTACTTTTTAGTGTTAAAATATCGACTAGGTTTCGTTGCTCACCTTCAAATCAAATATTTTTGTTAAGGAGATGGTAACAGTGGATCAGATGCAACTACTGCAAAGTCTTCTACTGGTGTTGACAGGAGCAGTCAGGCAAGTGCAATATAAAAGCCTGTTATCTTTTTGTAAATATGGTAGGTATGAGCAACATATGTAACTCTTAAAAATGGAGCACAATTGATGGTGAATGACGGCTTAAAAGCAACACAAATAGAGCACTAGCTGTGATTAATCCATAAGTCAACAAGACAAAGTTTTATGTGCTGGAGTGGTTAATTTGGAGAAGCCACCCTGATATCAAAATGATGTATCAAGGCAACGCAATATTTGCAGTGTAGTAGTTGTACTCAGGTTTGAGATCTTTTTCTCAAGTTAGTTGCTCTTGTGAACTTTATGTCTAGGTAACACGTAACATCTTTTTCTCAAGTTAGTCGCTTTTGTGAACTTTATATCTAGGTAACACGTAATTGCACATTCATATTAGAACGATGAAGAATAGATTGGCGCAGGCACAAGAAACTGAGGTGCCAGGATACACCTATATGTCAGTGTCGTGAGTAAGGAAGAAGTTGTGTGATTCTGATATGCTTAAATTCTATTGATTGTTCCTTTCCTCTGTACTTTAGGTTCAGAGTGCAAGATCAAAAGCATTATCAGTCTTCGGAGCGTTGGTGTCTCCAAAACTACGAACAACCCAAGTTTCCTTTGAAACAGGTTTTTATTTCTAACGAGAACAGTAGAACAAACTATGCTTTAACCTTTATGTTAATCTAACTTATACTTTTGTTTCGTGTAGCACTGGAACTAATTGTGGAGTTAGCAAATTCAAGATCAACCATGCTCTCTAGTTTCTCCCAGATAAAGCGTAAATCATGAATTGCTGCCTGAGTTCGAGGTTTCGTAACCTTGCACACCGTCTCTTCCTTTTGCGGGATCAGTGATATGTAACCAGCAGCTCCTGTAGAAAATACCATGATCCCGTTTAAAACGTGTATGTACCGAGATATATATTTTTATGCATCTGTTTGCCCTGTTGCACCTCGAGTTGCCTTACAACCACGGGGACACAGACCAATTTTTCTTCTTCTGTAAGTTGATATATTTATTACTGAGTTAAACTCTGTTGATCACAACTACAGTACAACATTCAGGCTAGTATGTCTTAAATAAAATACAATTCTATTTGGTCTCAGAACTAGTTATATAGGCTTCTTCTTGTCCTTGTCAGTAGTCCGAGAAGAGACTGAGCAATGTTGATTCTTGGTTGAGATTCCAACTTACCAGGCTGTCTTGGTTTTTCGTCCTAGGATGTGCCTTTCAGTATAGGTTTATTGAAGAAGTTTCATAATTTCTTCCTGTTCTTAAGAGTATCACCTACACATTGTTCTTGCACCCATCGCTAGGCAGGCAACCTTTCATATCGAGTTTTTATGAAACGTCAGCAACTCCCTTTATCATCAAAGGTGGGAGTTCTCCAGAGAATGGTAACCTTTGGTTCTACTTAATTTGGTCAAGTACGATGTTCCAAATTATTAGATGTTTCCAAAACGTATTATAATTTGGAACGGAGGTAGTACTTTTTTCGAGTGCGCCCTATGGACCTGCTGAATTTCATGGATATATGCTGTGGATAAACAAGCATGATGGATAATACACTTAATAATGATCAAAACATTGTTTCATCGGTGTATCCAGATGGTATAACACGATACTGTCATCAGGAACACCTTTGTGTTAGCAGATGTTTCTCTGTGGGCTTACACATAACAGGCTTCAACAACATAACTTTTGATCCGAAGAACGCAGCATGGAGCATAACAAAACGAAACCACCTCAAATTATATTTCTAAATCTAAATGTCAGAACAGATAAAAACCGACCTTAGCTCAGTTGGTAGAGCGGAGGACTGTAGTATTTGCAGATCAATCCTTAGGTCACTGGTTCGAATCCGGTAGGTCGGATATTTATTTTTCGCTGCGTAAAAAAAATAGCAGTTCCACCTTTCTCTAGTTTCTAAATGATTTGCACTCTTCTCTAGTCCATTATTATTATTTTGCTTGACTTGCACCTTTCTCTAGTTTTTATTTAGGTTTTATATCTAGCCTACCTTAACTTGATTTGGACCAGAAAACTTTGTTGTTGTTGTTGTAAATGTCAGAACACGGTGGGCAGAGGTGGTAACCACCTCCTGGGTGCCGGTGGAGTTGGGGAACGGCCAGGGAGAGGAACAGAGGAACACCATGTGAAAACGCATCACCCAGCAAAACATGCTAAAACCACCCAAAGCCCTGCGTAGGCAAGCATCGTTTGGCGAAAAACTCTGTTCGTTCCATGTGAATTTGGAGAGGTTTTTGAGACCAATGCTAACAGGGATGCCTAGGTGGACTGAGAAGTGACACCCTCCGGTGGATGATTTAGCTGAAGGTGAACATACCATAGCTCCTTTTGCTGTGACTAAACTGTAGTGTGTGGTGGCCCGAAATTGCCCAGGAAAATTTTCTTTTCGTAGCAGCAGCAGGAAGAACTGAGAATCTACGAAGTGCTTTCCTTACGCATGCTCATATATCACAAGAGTAACAACTCCCTAAGTTCCATATTTCTTGCCACGGTTTAAGTTCAGATTTTAACTACAACAACTGCAGAAATTATGGAACGGAGGAAGTACACACGAAAATTTACAGAACCTCTTGATTCCTAGGTAAGTACAGTCCAACCAGCACTCTAATAAAGAACAAAAACACTATGAAACGGTGACTCATCTAAACAAAAACGTAAGAAAGTTCTGAACAAAAGGGGGGAGTGGTAGCTAGACTGCTGGAGCCATTGCTTGTGCCGCTCTACAACATCACGCATCGTCCGTATCAGCGAGCGGATCTGGTTGGCAGACCGACAACAGTAGATGTTGCTTCGAGGAGATTCTCAGTTGTAGCTGCCGAAGCTGGCACGTGCTGCGCCCGTGCCGTCGTTCCTCGGCGCCACGAGGTTGCTGATGGTCCTCACGATCTGCCGCTTCAGCTGGCCCCTCTTGAGCGGCGGCCTCTTCTCCTTGGCGCCGTAGCTGCTGCTGATGCCGCTGTTGCCGCTGTTGCTGTGCTGGTAGTAGGAGTACTCCATGGCTCGAGCTGCTGCCCTCTCTCTTCTTGTTGTGTATGTGTGTCAGAGTGTGTGTGGTGGTTGCTTATCGGTGGAGAAGACACCAGGAGGTGGAAAGTATTTATAGGCGCAAACAAGCTATCTGTGCTCTTGACGCACATGTTAGCTTGTTTGTTAAGAGGGGGAATAGTTTGACCATTTCTAGGCCATGGTGATTGATTAGTAACGGAGATGGCAGGCAGGGGCATCTTTGAAGCATCCAAAGACCACTGACCGGTCAGTTCTAGCAGGTGTCATCTGGACGTTTCCATTGCGTCTTCGAGTTTAACAGGAGTGTGCTATATGGATTCATTTACCCTTACGTTTGCTCTGTCAACTTGGATAATAATTCAGGATGTTCAAGAGCAGAGCAGGCGAGGCACGCTATTTTTTTTTAAATAATACATTTTTTTATTGAATTGCACAAATAATACATAAAACGGACAAATTGCAAATTTGTTGGTCGGTCGGCCGTTCGACAGACGACAGACTCGTTTCGTCCGTTCACTGCCTTCGTGAACAGACACGCAGCCTTCGTCCGTTCAACGGACGACACACCCCTCCTTTACCAAACAGTTGACAGCACGTGTGTCGTCCGTTGAACGGATGAAGGCTGCGTGTCGTCCGTTCACGGACGAAGGCAGTATTTCGTCTGTTGAACAGCCGACCGACCAATAGATTTGCAATTTGTCCGTTTTATGTATTATTTGTGAAATTTAATAAAAAAATGTATTATTTAAAAAAAATTAGGGGCGAGGCACCGGGAGCGATCGAGCAATAGAAAACAGCAGAGTGGACTGTGCTGCACGCACGTGCTTGAGCGCGGCTCATTGACTGTTTATTTTTACTCGGAGTCCAAGAGATATGACCGTGACATGGTCTTTGGATTTGGAGCAGCTAGTTTCGAGGTTCGGTGTACCTGTCTCCTAGTGCTGGTGCTGATGGCGCTAGCTTGAGGTGTCAGCGCGGCTGCCTCCCACGGCAATCTGCCTGTCGGGATGATCCAGCCACCGAAGGTGATCTTATCCGAGCGGTATACAAGTACTATTTCTGTCCGTGAAAAATATTATTACATACTCTGTTTAAAATAAATGATTTAAATTTGTATAGATTCACACGTATCTAATATGGGAATCTAACTAAATCTAAGTCACTTCTTTCCAAACCCAGCCATAAATATAATCGGAAAAGGACTGATGATTGAGGTGGAGAAGAAGAATGGAGATTGGAAGATAAAGTGAGGTGAGGGTTTACGAGAAGCTAATTGCATTTGCTAACTTCATCGATCATGTAGATGTATATTTTATTTAAGACAAAATCTAAAGCTAAATATACACTTATTCGCGAACGGAGGCACGGAAATTCTCTCGTGCATCGAAGGTCCCGCGTGATTCGTGCACCATGTTTCATTCAGCTTCGTCGTGTTTTAGGTGCAGGGGAAAAAGTCATTTCTCCGTAGTGCTCTTCTTCCCACAAGAATATCACACGATGCATCTTGATCACGTGGTAAATGATAAGTGGCGGCGCTTTTTTTCAAGCTGCATTATCTGATTCTGCACCATTCTTACCACTTGGGGATGCATTGCCAGTCGTACCTAATAAAAAAGAAACGCTGCTAGTGCCATCACAAAAGAGACACCGGAGCATCTTACCATGTGGGGGACCTAACTAGTAATAACTAGCATTAGTATGACACGCTTAATTCGTTTTGTAATCGCCGCAGGCTCAGTCTGGAGCTTATGTTGCCAGTGGTCATTGGCCCGTTGATGCTTCAGAGACACACAAGCTCTTCCCTGGTTTACACGTCCAATTTGCACTTTCAGTACAAGTTAACAAATTCAGCGCCTAACTCCATTCCTTTTTAACAGCATAAATTCTTTGGTTGGTTTCTATCACATCCACTCGAGAAACCATTGGAATGTTATGCCATTTTCAGATAAGTTTAATCAACAGAAACAACATCGTAGATGCACTAGCAAATCTAATAATCATCATAGAGAGTGTAGTTTTACTGCTCATGAGGTTTATCCATCAAGTACGCAGGAATAAAGACTAAGGACTAGTCTTTAAGATTGATTGTTGGAAAGCTTATGGATGAGTTAACCTAGATTTTCTCTATGAGATCTTGGAGGGTAGAGGATTTGGTCCTTTATTCAGTACACTCATTAGGCATGTAAACCAAGGTGGCTATGTGGGAGTTAAGATCAATGGTGTGGAAGGGAATTTTTCCCCTACTGGTAAAGGGCTTAGGCAAGGTGATCCCATTGAACCTTTGCTCTTTAACATGGTAGTGGATGCCTTCTCTAGGATGTTGATCAAGGGTGCTGATCATGGTTTGATCAGAGGCTTATGCCGTAACTTCGGTCCGGGGTGGGGGTTATTAGCGTCCAATAGACAGATGACAGGCTACTCTTTCTAGAAAATGATCCTAGAGTATGACTTAACCTAAAGTGGATTTTGACATGCCTTTGAACAACTTTTAGGCAAAATCAATTTTCATAAGAGTTAACTGCTTCCTATTAGTATAGAGGAAGAGGAAGTCCAACCTTCTAAAGTTTGTCCGATTTATCTTTTTTGGTAAGCCCAAAATATATGGTATTTAACAATAAAAATGCACACTAGTTGTGTACATAGTTGAGTACATCCCTTTTTTTGATTTATTTTCAAAATTTTGAAACCAGTATTTCAAATTTTCAGAAAAAGCTACCTGGTGCCTGTGCTCCAAAGCGAATTTCTGAAGAACTCACATTATATATTGGTGATTTCCTTACTATACTAGACCTATATGTTATGCAAGTGGGCTTGGTAAAGTAAGCATATATGCTTTAAAAGTTTTAGAAGCTAAATGTACAGAACGATTATATTAACCGATTGCCTTCTACATCAACCAGGACACAGAAGAATATCATCTAGTTCCTAAGATCATCTCTAGCAAAGCAAAGCAACAATAACTTATTTACTATTGAAAATAATGCAAAGCAAAGCAAATCAATGACGGAGATCAAATTCTCTTACACAAAAAGGATAGAAAAACATCATTTCCAAAATTCTACCGCAAATCCTATGACAATGACCACATCCACTAGTCGACGACATATGAGCTAAGAAAGTGCGCAACGTTCAAAGGCAAAGCTTTGAGGAAGGAACCGCCCCTCACATGCTTATGTGAGTATATATTGTAAAGAATAATTCATCACAAATATGAAAATATGCATAACCTCTCTATTCCTTCATACAATCCAAGTACCAACAAGCACTAAACGAACAAAAACGCTATGAAGGAGCGTCTCAGATAATTAAACACCTAAGAAAGTTTTAAAGGAAAGATGGGGAGATAGCATCTACTACTAGCTAGAACAATTTCTTGCACCTCGCTCTAGAGTGCAAGCCGTCCGTATGAGTGGGTGCATCTGACTGGCTGGTGAACGATGTTGTCTTGAGGATATTCAGTTGTAGCTGCCTAAGCTGGTGCGGCCGACCGCTCTTTTCTCTATTGCGGCTATGCCATCTTTCCTCGTCGCTACGAGGTTGTTGATGGTCCTGTCGATCTACCGCTTTAGCTGGCTCCTCTTCCGTGGAGGCCTCTTCTCCTTGGCGCTGAAGTTGTTGTCGATGCCGTTTTTGCTGTGTTGGTAGTAATACTCCATGGCTCGAGATGATGTACTCTCTTCTTCTTGCTCCTCTCTCTCTCTCTCTCTCTCTCTCTCTCTCTCTCTCTTCTTTGTCTGTCAGTGTACTCTCTGTGGTGAGAGTGTGTGGGTGGATGAAGAGGGAACAAGAAGGTGAAAATTATTTATAGGTGGAAATAAGTCATCTGTGTTGTGTTAATACGGTGCTTTGCCACACGTGTCATGTCCTAGGGCGGGTTTAGAATGTACTTCTACCCATTTCTACTGAACTTTTTTTATCTCATCAATCCTCTAGTCGTCAACATATGTTTTGCACAAGGAAAAAGATAGAGCGCTAACTTAAATAGCGCGGGCTTAAAAAAACGCTATGAACGCTTTAGCGTGCTAATAACGCGCTATTTTTCAAAATAGCGTTTCACAAAAAAGTATGAAAAAACAGGATTTCAACATCTATAAAATCACAGATATAGCATTCTGCAGCTATAAAACCACTGATATAGCATTCTACAGCCAAACACAACTAGAAATAGTTCACATAATCCATAACTCCATATCACATATCCGAAATGACAACCATAGTTCAGAATTCACACACACTAACATAGAGTCATAGACACATAGTTCACATAGTCCAGAACACAACCATAGATTCAACAAGGATCAAATAAACATCATAAAATGACAGCATAAAGTTACTTAATAAGATGAACAAGATGAATTGGCATCATCATCCGAATCTAAAGAACCTGCAGATTGGAGATCATCTTCATGAAAAATTGGAAGTAACTTTTTCTTCCTATGCTGAACTTTCTTTATTTTTGATGCAGCAGCACCAACTCTTGCTTGCTTTGATGTTGGTTCTTCTACTTGTTCAACTTGAACATGTACATCTTCAGGCACAATTCCCGTGATCCACTCATTATGCTCATTTTCTACAACATTTGCATAAGTTCTGTCCTCAATAGGATCCCTGTCTTTCATCATTCTCCTTTGGTCTAGTTGGGAGTTGGCCTTGATAAAGACAAGATCTCTCATTTTATCATAAAGTAGCCTATTGCATTTCTTAGTTTGAACCTGATTGCATGTAAATAAAGTAGTAAACAACAAGCTACTAATTCTATTTCTAAGAAGATATCAAGATAAGCAAGCAGAGATATGATCAACAAATTACATTGGACTCAAAAGAAGATCTAGAGCAGAGTAAATTTGTACTTCATTCTTACCTGCTGAAATACACTAAAGTTCCTCTCACAAGCCGAGGAGCTGCATGTCAAACTCAAAATCCTCATCGCCAATATCCTTAGATTTGGTGCACTTGACCCGTGATTGGACCACCATTTAGCTTCAACATTACACATTAACAAATAAAGTTAAGACCTCCATTGTAAATTGTAAGCAACCAGGATCAAAGCTACATACAAATATAAATAACTAAATATTCACATGGATCAAAGCTCTTGTTTCTTTGCTGCCTTTCAGCACTATCTCTTCCGAATGACCCTTCTTCATCTTGATATGCCTGACACTCCTGCATCATTATGTCAATTTTCGCACCATCTGATACCATTTTCTCCATGCAAGCAACCAGTCCATCCTTAAATGTTCCATCTAACTCAATGTCCAGATTGTTTTCATAGTAGTAGAATGGATTTAAGAAATATCTAGCCCTATGTAGTGGCCCCTTCAATTTCTTGTCCCATCTTTTATCCACAATATCTAGCACTTGCTGAAAATTAGTCTCATTCTCCTCTTCATTTTCAAACCGGACAACAATCTCTTTCTTTGCATCCAAAAAAGATCCGTATATGAATCCCATAGCTGGTATATCATTGTCCATTCTCCGAAGCAAATTAGCCAAAGGCTCAAAGAACTTTACAACAATATCTACTCCTTCCAAAAAACTATCAGAGCGCATACTTCATTTTGCATCACGTCCTTTCACCTTTTTACGTTAACCCATTTCTTCCGTTTGATCTGATCTAAATAGCTTCTGTAATTCTTTCTTGCTGTCCAACAAGCTCTTCGAGTTCAAGTACGCTGTAGCAAAACTTGTAATACCTATCCTCACCAGATCTCTCCCAAGGAATTCCCTCATTAGGGACAAAACTCTAGTGTGTGCATAAAGGAATACTGTGACAACTCTAGCTTGTGCAATGCTTGAGTCAACCGATGGAAGCTTGCCAATATCCTCTAACATCAAATCAATTGAGTGGGCAGCACAACCATTCCAAAATATATTGGAATGCTTTGCTTTCAACAATGTTGATGCTACTTGATTCACACTTGCATTATCAGTCACCACTTGAACTAAATGTTTCTCACCAACCTCTTCTATGCACTTATCAACAAGATCAAAGATGTATTTTATATATTTCTTCACAGATGAATAGTCAACAGAATTAAGAAAGACCACACGGTATGCACTATGAACTACAAGATTCATGACTCCTCTTGTTGTTATGTCAGTCCATGCGTCAGTCATTATTGTACATCCAGTAAGCTCCCAACACTTCCTATGTGCCTTGAAAGATTCCTCTACTCTTCTCTTCCTCTTCTTCAAGATCGGGACACCCATTTCATAAGGAGTAGGACCGTCCAGATCCTCGTCATATTGTCCATAGGACCACTTGACTGGATGGTCTCAGCTTGTTTCCTCTTCCTTGCGGCTACAGCCTCTTCGGGTGTTACTTCGCAGAACCTGTCCATAGGATCACTTGAGGATTTTGATTTCTCTCTTGCTGCTCTTGATGTCTTAAGCACAACTGAAGTATTATTTATCCCCTCTTCATCACTTGAACCTTGTTCTTCCCCCTCCGAGTGGCTCAAGTCCACGGTGGACGCCAACTGTCGTGGTATTGCCGACGAGTACACCATGGAGGGGCCCTCACAGTGCGTGTTTAGAGACGTGGGGTAAGGCGGGCGGTTGACGGGTACGAGGTAACACAACTTACCTAGGTTTAAATCCCACAACGGTGGCGGAATCCTACTCCTGCTATAAATCACTATAAGGGCAATATGCCGAGTTACAGAGATAGGTTCGCTGTGCGAGGTTGTATGAAATTGTGCCCTAAAGGCTCCCATAGTCCCGACTTATATAGTCGCCAGGTCCTAGGGTTACAGGGAAAAGTCCTAGCCGGACAGGTTACAGAGTCCTACACTGTCTATTACTAGTCTTGTGTATCTTGTACTCTAAGGCTCCGGGTACGTTGGTGACTCCACCGTAGCCTTCCTTTATCCGGCATGGGCCTCCCTTCTGGATCCATCTAACTGGGCCGCCCAACAGGCCATAGGCCATGCTACCGACTATGGGCCACCCAGGTTAGCCGGATAAGAGACATGCTATAAGGATACCCATATAGCATATCCCAACATTAGTAAGATTTGACTTTGAACTAATCTTTGGACGCTTTATATTTTAGAACGAAGACAGTATATATCTAAATGAGGGTTCAACCATCCATGATCAGCTTACCGCCAATTCCAGACTTTAACTGGAGGCAGGTTAGACCTTGGTTGGACGCCTCAAAGATGCAGAAAATCCTTGCGGATCCACATGGCCTTCCTATTTGTGTCTCCATTTTAAGAGCATAAATTCTATGGTTCGATGCCTTGATCAGGCCCACACCATAAACCTCATAAGACCTGTCTCACCCCAAAAGAAGTCAATATATTCATGTTGAAAGAGCTAAAATGAATGATTGGGTGAACTTCCAAAATGGGCCTCCCATTAAATTCCCTTCCATTTTCACACATAATTTCTTCTTTAAGAAAGCATAAATATTCCAAAATAAAACCCGAGATTTTAGGATTTTAAAAGTGCATAGATCGAAACAAAAAAAATAAATTAATGGAATTAGATAGAATTTAGATATTTGTATCTAAAAAAAGTTTATTCAAAATTACATACATTTGAACTTTATGGATTTCTTAAATTTCCTGCTTTTTGTTTCCCATTCTTCCTTTTTTCTGGTTTTATCTGCTTTTTGGATAACTATTTATTTTATGTTTCTTGGAAAATAATTGATGCTTTCATATTTTAAAAAATCTATATTTCAAGCTAAATAAATTGAATTTGTAAAAAACTTCTTCATATGTTTATTTGATGACCCTTTTCTCTGAACATCTTCTAACCGCGTTGTCATTGGAATATCATTCTTAGGGGCAAATGACCAAATCTACCTTATTTAGATACTCCATAGCCTTAACGAGTTAGAGGAAGGGGTTGCACCAGAGCAAACACCTTTCTTGAAATGAAATCGGGAGGTCTGAGTTCCTTAAAACATCTTATATTATGGGATAGCGAGCAAGTACATCCCAAATACGAAAATTTACACAACCTCTCTATTCCTTCATACGATCCAACAAGCACTAAACGACCAAAAACACTATGAATTAGCCTCTCAGCTAGCTAATTAAAAAGCTTTCTGAAGGAAAGGAGGGTGGTTGAACATGTACTACTAGCTAGAACCAGTTCTTGCACCTCGCTCTAGCTAGCAGCAGACGAGTGGATGCAGCTGAGTGACAGTCGTTGTTGTTTTGACAAGCTTTAGTTGTACTCCCTCCGTTTCAAAATATAAGATGTTTTAGCTTTGTGAAGCAAATGCATCTAGACTTCTTTTAGTATGTAGGTTCATTCATGTTTGAAGTGAATCTACACATTAAAATAAGTCTAGATACATTCTCTTCACAAACCTAAAGCATCTTATATTTTGAAACGGAGGGAGTAGTTGCCGAAGCTGGTTCGACCGGCTGCTCTCTTCTCTGCTACGTCAGCGTCGTTCCTTGACGCCACGAGGTTGCTGATGGTCCTGACGATCTGCCGCTTCAGCTGTCCCCTCTTCAGCGGAGGCCTCTTCTCCTTGGCGCCGTGGTTGCCGCTGTTGCTGTGTTGGCAGTACGAGTATTCCATGGCTGGAGCTGCTGCACTCTCTTCTTCTTGCTCCTTTCTTTCTTGGTTTCACTCTTCTTCGTTTTTCAGTGTGCTCTCTGTGGTGTTTATGTGTGGGTGAGTGAAGAGGGCATGAGAAGGTGAAAAGTATTTATAGGCAAAAGTAAGCCATCTGTGCTAGTTTATGTTAATACCGGTGCCTTGCCACACGTGTTATTGGGAAGAATCGATTGACCATTTCTGGGCCATGATGTTTTGTGTGTGAAGGGAACCACACTGAGGTCTAGCACATGAAAATGCCCGGAATGGTCGATTGCAAGGGGCATCTCTGAAGCATCTAACGACCACTGACCGGTCAATTCGAGCCCGTGGAAAAATAGAAGTTCAGTGTTCGTCTGGTCCTTTCCCTTGGCGTCTTTTGAGTTTTAAAAAAGAGTGCAGGGATAATGGACTCGTTCGGCCCAGACGTTTGCTCGTTGAACTGAAAGATAATTCAGGTTGTAAGCTAAAAGCGAGTGAGCATTATTCAGGGTGTAAGCGAACTGAAAGATAATTCAGGGATAATGGAGGCACGTATCGGATAAGGTCACGGCCGGCGGCTCGTCGTCCCGGCAGATGATGACAATCGAGGTGAAGCATGCCGCCATCGAGATACAGAGATACACTGAACTTGAAACTAGGGACAACCAGTGAGATGCAGCTCTCGTGGGAAACAGACAGTCAAGTTTTTTTTTTTTTGAACAGAAACGGTCCCCCGAAGGACCTGGTGCTATCATTCATTCCAAAGCGGTGGCATACAAATTACAAAAAGGGACATAAAGAAAAATAAAAATACAAACAGGTCCCTGCAATAAGCACAACAGTCCTCAGAAAGAGTCAAAGAAACGCAATCAAGGACTTGAGCTCTAACACCACCGCGCTGAGCGCCGCCGTTGTCATCCTCACGATCGCCGGGGACGAAACCACTTGAGATCGAGAGGAGGGAGCCAACAACGACAACGCCATCAAGCCTCCGGAATGGCAACTTGGCCTGGAGGTTAATGAGGATCCTGAAACGTCGGCCTGAGCTGAGTATAGCCGACGCCAAAGGGAGGGGAGGCTGCCCTACAGCCATGGATTCCGGCGCGAGGACGACAAACGGCCGTCGAAGGAACGCCAGATAGTAACTCCCCGAAGATTGGAGCAGCTTCCAATCAGCATCAGGTGACGACGGCGAAGAAGCCGTCGGGGAAATGCTCCAATCGGACGCAGCACCAGCGTCCCCCTTACATGGTGCTTCAGATCTACAGCGAACAAAGGTTCTTCTTCTCCTCCCCTCGCCTCCACGGCCGGCCGGAGGAAGAGACTCACCAGAATCCCCGAAAAACTGAAGAACACCCCACCATGACTCCGATTCAGACAGAACCGCAGCGGCCTGCTCCCTCCCCTCGCCACCGAGGCCGGCCAGAGGGTGCCCGCTCGCGATTCCCGTCCTCCACAGGAGATGGTGGCCGCATCTGGCTTTATTGGAAATAGCAGTTGTTCTCTCCTCCGACGCCAACTCCCACCAGAGAAGCGAGCTCAAGAGGAAGAAGAACCCTAGAGCCAAGATCCAGCCAGCAGGACCTCGACTTCCGCTCCTAACAACGGTCAAAGAGCCCACCGGCACAAGGCCTAAACACCTACTACTAGTACTATATAACTGTCGGCCATCCTCCCCCCTTACTCTCCGGCCGGCGAGGCCGCCGGAGAGGAAGGAGGGAGGCGCCGGGGCCACGCGGCCGACTCTCAAGGGGGAAGAAGACGCGTGCCTCTCGTTTCGTGCGAGGGAAGACGCGTCCGAGCTAGCTAGAGTCCGGTCCAACAGACAGTCAAGTTGCAGCAGCCCTTCACGTGCCACTCGATCCACTCTGATATTACTAGCCACGTGATGTATGCTGATTACATGATTTAATTTTTGTTGGTGTAATTCTCGCTCTTTCTTAATTTATTTGGGACATCATATGTTTGTTTGTCTGCCCCCTTTTCTGATTTTTTGTGATGATGATAGGTCGGCCGCCCGCGCGAAATCACGAACACGCCGTCGTTGTTTCCGATCCCGGTCAATTCCAGCTCATGGAAAAATAAAGTTTCCCTACCCTCCTCGTTTGAGTTTATAAAAGAGTGCATGGATAATGTATTCATTCTACCCATAGGTTTGCTCGTTGGAAATTCAGAGAGTAAATTGAGTAGCACGTGCAGGGCTGCTGCAGGTTGAGTGTCCGTTTCCTACGATAGATGCACGAGGCCGTGACGGCCAGCTCACTCGCCGCCTTGTTTATTTTCAAGGTTCGGAGCATCCGTACGTGGAGCTAGCGCTGGTGGCGCTATGCTACTTACTACCTCGAGGTGTCATCAGTTCGGTGGGTCACGGAGTGGGACACCTTCCATGATCTGCCGGGACTACGACTGAGCCGCCGATCTCGACATTATTCGCGACGTGCCTCCAGATGTTAGTCACGTGATGCTGATTAGTTCGTTGGTGTATGCATGATCTATGCATGGCGTTTTCTTTTTCCAGTTGCCTTTTCTGATTCTGGTACTATTTCTTTCTTAACTACCCGCGAAAAAATCTTTCTTAATTACTGATGATGTGTTATCAGTACCTAACAAAAACGAAAGACGCTGCTAGTGCTATATCTAGAAAGACACGAACCTGTGCCTCTATGCACTACAGGAATCAGGAATAAAACTAGACGCCAACGACCAAAAGTCGGGACTGTCGACGTCGGCCACGATCTGGGCGTCCCATGAAGCTGGCCTTCAGCGTAGAATTTCCCTCAGCATATGAGAGGCTACGCCGACAGCAGCCCTTAACGTAACCTATGTCGACAGCAGTCCTCAGCATAGCTATTTTTCCCGTTTACCTCATTGATTTTAGAAAAATCATAACTAAATCATTCTAATTCAGAAAAATACAAATAATATATCATAATTTGTAGAAAAATAAGATCTATCTATCTAAACTCAAATATCAGATATTTATAGTGAATAAGAATCTTCATGCTCGCCGTTTTGACCATAGTTTAAAACGGGTATAATTTTTTTAAAAAGAATCGAAACAATGCGAAACCTTCGCGTGGTGTCATATTATGTGACATAGTTGGAAGGAAAATATCAAACTTGGTATATTAATTATGTCTCAGAAAAACCTTCACAAAATAATCTATCTCGTTCGAGGTTTTCTAGCTTCTAAGTCAAATGACCAATGTTATGCCTAGAAAAAAGACATAGTTTGTGATAATATGCTCATATTATACATTTATGGGCATCATGGGATGGCGAACAATGTTACACCAAAAAGGCATTTTTTTATTTTCTGAGCGCAAAAAAGGGTTTGTGAAGCAACCACCAAATGGCTAATTCAAAATGCTACCGCACTAGACCACTTTATATGGAAAATGTCCTAACAGGAGGAAGTGAGTCAGATAAACTACAGGTACATGATCTGATGCTCATAATTTTAAAAAAAATCATTTTTAGGTTCACAATATACTATTTTATCAGAGATCCAATGCAAGTTTAGCGAGGCTCAGCCCTGATCTAAGAATCTTCATGCCAGCTGTTCGACAAAGTTTGAAAATAGTTTAAAATGGTCATAAAAAAATCAAAATCGATCGAAACAATGCGAAACCTTTGCATGGTGTCATATTATGTGACATAGTTGGAAGTAAAAATATCAAACTTGTTATATTGATTATGTCTCAGAAAAACCTTCACAAAATGATCTATCTCATTCGAGGTTTCCTGGCTTTCGGGTCAAATGACCAATGTTATGACTAGAATCAAGGAATAATTTGTGATAATGTGCCCATATTATGCATTTATGTTCATCATGGGATTGCGAACAATGTTGCAGGAGGAATTTTTCCTTTTCGTCGCACCAAAAGGCATTTTTTATTTTCCAAGCGTAAAAAACGGGGATTTTATGAAGCAAACACCAAATGGCTAATTCAAAATGTTACCAACCCATTTTTCAAAAATACTAGACCACCTTATACGGACAATGTCCCAACAGGGGATCTCAAACCTTTTCTTCCACCCCTGGTAAAAAGACAAATTCATGCCGAATCGGTAGAAAGTGGGTCAGATATGAACTACAGGTACATGATCTGATGCTCATGATTTTTTACAAAAATTATTTTTAAATTCACAATATGCTATTTTATCATAGATCCGATGCAAGTTTAGCGATGCTCACCCCGAGCTAAGAATCTTCATGCCAGCCGTTCGACAAAGTTTGACGATAGTTTAAAACAGGCATAAAAAATTCTAAAACGATCAAAACATACGAAACCTTCGCGTGGTGTCATATTATTTCATATAGTTGGAAGGAAAATATCAAACTTGGTATATTAATTACGTCTCAAAAAACCTTCACAAAATGATATATCTTGTGCCTATATTGTGCATGCATGTGCATCATGTGATGAAAACAATTGCTAGAATCATGGCATAGTTAATATGGATATCATATTTGGAATCCTCTCATTTTTATGATAAATTTAGACATATTATTTATCAAATTCCGATTTACGAATTTAAAGATATTAATTATTCCATATTAAATAGAAAAATACAAAAAGTAATATCATTATATTTTTATTTGAATTCAATAATATTTTTACTTATTCATTGTTGTTTACTTAAATAATTGTT
Source organism: Avena sativa (assembly GCA_916181665.1). NCBI lineage: Eukaryota > Viridiplantae > Streptophyta > Magnoliopsida > Poales > Poaceae > Avena > Avena sativa. Next base: position 328,170,453 of record OV702279.1, read on the forward strand.
TGTAATTTCAAAAAATAAAAACATGCGACATAATAGTATAAGAGTCAATAGGATTGATATCACAGTATTGACATCTAGGTACAAATTGTTTCGCAGAAACTGATTTGAAAGAACGGAGAAGCTTAATTGATTTTGAGAAAAAATCAAAAAAATAAAAATAAAAAATGAAATTTGTTTTACAGCCTGCCGTTAGGCTATGCCGAGGGCAAAGCCGTCGGTGTAGCCTACGCCGACGGCTATAGCTACGCCGATGACCAGAAGTGTCTCCGTCGAGAGAGGTCTTTGCCGAGGATGCTACGCCGAGGACAACCCTTGACGTATACTATGCCGGCGGGGATCGGGACTACGCCGACGGCTTTTGGCCCTCGGTGTAGCGTGTCATTCCTATAGTGATGGAATATAGCTAGCGCTAGCATGCTACTTTAAATGATTTTGTAATGGCCATAGAGGCTCGAGATGATGTCTATGTTACCGGAGACAGCGGTCACTGGATCGTGTGGTGGCCTGAATGTTCAGCATATTAAACTTCCCGAGGCCTTGTTTGGTACTAGAGTATTTATGGGGATTAGAGGGGATAATCTTCATCAAACCCCAAATTTCCACTTATTTTAAATAGTATGTTTGGTTCCAGGTTATTGAACTGATTCAATCCTCATTAATTCCCAATTTTCCCCAAGTTCTAGTGTAGTTTTTCTCATATCCAATACACTACCCCTTGAGAACTATCCCCTCTAATCCTCACTAAAACATTAGAACCAAACAAGGCCTGAAGGATCGATCAAACTAGGAGGTTGAACCGGTATGTACGGGGTAGCCGCTAGGAGAGGTGACCGGAGAGCTAGCTAAAATCCTATTCGTCTCGCTCGCCGGTGATATCGCCGGTCCACTCCGCCTTCGGTGGCCTTAGGGCCATGGAGGTGTGGCGGACCACGGCCTCTCGCCGATGAGATTTTTTTGCTCATTATTTAGCCTGCTTTTCAGTGTCTTTTTCAGGGTGTTGAAGCGATGGCCACGTACCGAAATCAGAATAAGGTCATTCCCGCTCTATCCTCGCTCCAGTGGTTCATCTAGCCCCGACGGAGGGCGCGTGGAGTCCTTTGTCCGGTGGATCTCCTGGGATCCTCTCCGTTTTCGTGTTCGTTGGTTTGTTCTCAAGTCAGTCTCTTCTGATCTATGGTTTTCATTATTGGCGATGGCTGTTGACCTAGTATGTTTTTTTGTGTGGTTTTAGCATGACGACTTCACGTCTATCTTCTACAACAAGCTCTACTACGACAAGATTTGCGTGCCTCCAGTGATGGAGAGGCGAGGATGGCAGCGCGCCTTCGGCTCGCACTAGTGTTTGTGGTAGCCGCTAGGTGGTCCAATGACCTATTTGTAATTTTTATTACTTTTGGTTCTCTTTGTACTTCTATTGATGGTTATTAATATATCTGTGGGTTTTCACAAAAAAAACTCCTTGAAAGATCATTGTCTCCTGAAGAAATGGCTCCTTCCAGTGCGGCACCTAAAATATCGGCTTCTAGAATGTCTATATTTTCATAGGAGCCTTCCTTCTTGCATAATCCCATGATGAGGCTTCTGACTTTATGAATTCTGGAGCACCCTCCAACCAAGATCACATCATCGATGTCTTCCAGTACGTCTACCAATGATAATTGTATTCTTTACCTTTGCCATGATTATGTCTTCAAACTTGATGTCTTTGGCAACCCTTTTCCTCCTTGCCACGACTTTGTGTGCACCATTTGTCGTGACAGTGAGGCGTGCTTTGTAGACGGTTATATTGGAAACTCGAGCTTTAGAGTTTTTGACACCTAAGCTTCCATTACTGATTCCATGACTAGGGATGGCAATTGAGCGGGTTTGGACGGATATAGCAAAACCAAATCCAAATCCAAATCCATGAAACTTACTCTAGCCCACCCACAAAGATATCCATGGGCATGGATGTCGCTCCAGATCCAAACCCGCCGGATATCCATTATCCATGGATATCCATTGGTTTACACACTATATACAATAATCATAATAACATTCAACATAACTACGATATAATAGCAATTTCCGATAGCATTTCAGCAGCATTTCAACAACATTTCAGTTGCATTTCAGCAAATATTATATGGATAATACATAGGAATATCAAAGCAATAATATTTTAACCACATAGTACTTAAAATATCACACGGTAACATCACAAAGTATATAGATGTCTCATAACAGTCTTAGAGAATGCTTTTTATTACAAGTTTCCGATACAACATCTCATACATTCAATATATATAGCAATGCATAGTAGAAATGTTGAGTTGAAACTTGGATGATTAGAGCCTCATTCCTCGGTGACAATGGATTCATTGGCATCCTACAATTGAAGAAACACCAAAGCTTATCAAAGTTACACATCACAAGAATGAATAATGGAAGTAAGTAAATGACTACAAAAATAGTACCATTTTTTCTTGTTCATCTTCAAGAACATTTTGTACAGCAAGGACATTACCATGAATATCACCTAATGAAGCTTCCCTCTCCCGTCGCGTCCATTCTTTCCCACTGGAGCCATGACGTCTAGCAGCGCCTTGTCTCCTCCGGCCTGTGCATAATCAGTAGTTCAGTACTAGAGTATGTATGATGGAAGGCTGGCTTCGAGTGTATGACTACAACCTAGTGATGGGGCGTGAAACAAGGCTTGGGGGTAGGGCTTACTTGGGGGTTACACCGTATAGGGGGAATTAGGGTTAATTAGGATTACTAGGTAGGCTTTTGGGCCTATGGCTTGCAATTTGGGACCATTTATTAAGTAAATATTGCATACATAAAAAAATAATCTTACTGACATGTGGGTCCCACGTGTCAGTCGGGTATCCGTTGGATATCCGTAGAGCAAAACTACTACCCATGTCCGCCCCATAAATTAGCGGATATCTGCCCCATAAAATCCGTGGATGTAATTAATCCTCCATACCCTTGCCCACCAGATCGGATATCCGTGGATACGCGGATCTATGGATAAAATTGTCATCCTTATCCATGACCCAGGATGCAAGTTATCTTTGAATCATACAAGTTCTCTGTTCTAGTGTCGATCGGCGTCTCCGGTTTTAAAGTTGCAAACCATGACTTGTATATCATTTGTACGGGCAATGTGGATACCACCGGTGTTAAATATATTGCTGGGTGCAAATGATATGGCTTGCTAGCTATTTAGGAGCCTAATATCTTCTACCTTCAAGTGATTGCATTTGTGGAGCAACAATGTTGTCGAGGCAACCGTGCATTTGAGGTTCTTGTCGACTCGGCATGAGTTTTTCCACCATAGCTCGTCCTTCCCATCCATGGTCCTAGTAAAGATAGCAACAACCTGTGCATCTCCTCAAATGGCACATGATGACGCCAACTTGATGCTTGCAGCATGATGCATCTCCACTGTACTAGATATGATTTCGGGATAAACTGGATATCTTACCACAATTCATAAATTGTAGGGTATAACATCCTAATATGTCATGTGGGAGAAGGATCCTGAGCTATGTTGAATCCTTTCACTTCGACCTGTTTGGATGGTTCAGACTCTCGGGGAATCGGTAGCATGCAAGTGCTATGTAGCACTAGATATACTTCCTTCATCTTCTAGGTACTAACTTGTAACACCCTGAACTCTCCATTCCCGGGTTGTCACTCCTGGCAGCTCAATAGGATCTATAGACTAGCCCCAAAAACCAACACTTGTCTTTTCTACGCACGTTGTCCTCACTCGTGCGCATCCGGTACCCACTTTCTGGTCGGTCACCCATCCTCATATTGCTCTAGGCCAAGCATGCTTAACCTTAGAGTTCTTTTCGGATGATCTTTCATAAAAGAAGTTGCAACTTATTGGTATTGGTATCCTATCATTCCTATTTAGCCATGTGCAAGGGTCTCACATACACCCACCCTTAGAAGATCGACACCATCATCAATCAACCACAAGCCAGGAACATCCTCTCTTGGCACAGGTCTGTGCGTCTGGTGCCGGCACATGTTCCATGTCGTGTATACTCTGGGCCACACATGCCATGCTCCACATGTCCGCCACTGACCCACACACGCCCATGTAACCGCGAGGATCGGCTCTGATACCACTTGTAATACCCCGGTATCCACTTTCCGGTCGGTCACCCAACCTCAAATTGCTCTAGGTCAAGCATTCTTAACCTCAGAGTTCTTTTCGAATGAGCTTCCGGAAAAGAATTTGCAACTTTTTGGTATGAGTATCCTATAAATCCTATTAAGCCATGCGTCAGGATCTCACATAACTAAAGTGAATCCAACTAAGCTATGACACGCGGCGTGTTTTTCACGACTCGTGACCTCTTATTCTACTACATCTACCGTTTGTTGCCTAATCTTATGTTCCTCTCTATCTATGGGCTTCGAAGGGAGTGTGATGCTCTAGAAATTGACTGGAAAATAGCCAGACATCTTGTATATATTTCTTGAAGGACAAATAGGAAGGTGTCATTTGAACATCATGAAGTTTAGAAAGTGACATCGTGCGTGAGTGGATCGAACGCATAAAGTCTAGAAAACTAGCCGACAAGGGGGGGTATATTATGAGCCAAGTAGGTGAAAGATTTAGGACAAATTACTTTTTTTTAGAGTTCGCACTAGTCCATGATTTCACCTAGGATTTCAAATGAAGATGATTTAACATTAGCCATGATGTCTGGGAGGGTAGAGGGGATTTATTTGCCCCTCCAAGGTCTCATTGAGTTCTTTAGAAGGATTTTTGTTGGCTGATCGATAAAGGTAACATTTTGGTCAAGTCCATTTTAACTGTTTTAGGTCTAAGTTTTGACCATGGCAATGCCGATTTTTCCTTGTGAAGATCAGAATTTATCGTAAATAAGATTTTTTAAACATTATAGATTCTTAGAAAAAATAGATATAAAATACGTATTTTAGTATTTATGCTCATAATTTTGAAAAAAAGAAAATAATTACTTTAATCAATCAAACAAATATTTTCTCATGGAAATTAATGCAATACCATAGGTTACTAACATATGTTTTTTCTAATAATTATTGTTCTGAAATATTCAACTACACTATTCAAAACATAGGTTTTATGGGTTTTGGAGAAAACAAGAACCAGGTAAGGTTTGAGCCTTTGAGGTTTACCCCATATGACATGCTGAACTAAGTTGATTGTGTTGTATTTTTTCAACACCATTTATGGTTTGCATTGATTTCTTTGTTTCTGATGTTAATAAAAACAAAAGGAGGAACATGAATACTAATTGTTCTTTTTAACTTCTAATTTTATGTTATTAATAAACATTTTAACCAGGTTATAGAATAGTGTGTGGGTGAGAATTTTTCTGAAATTTGTTGCAACTAGTGAATTTATATTCCCTCCTACCCCTATATATGAACCAATGAGTTATTTTTTATTTTTTCAGATTTGACGTTTCAGCTATGCAAAGGGGTGCACTCATGCCATATGGAGGGTCTTGTGCATTGTGCTTTAAAGCCATATAATTTGCTTCTAAATAGCAGCATTCTACAAGTTAAGCTTGGTGATTTGGGTTTAAGCGGGTCATATATGTACCATGTTGTTTAGAAACACAACGTATGGTCAGTCTATATGAAACATAATATATCTCTTATATTGTATTTATTATATTTTTAATTGAAATATAGATGACTATTGTGTAGATGGTATCTATGGAGATCCAGAGCTTTACCTTGGTGAAGTCAACCATTGCACAGCAGTTTAGTAGTTACGTTTTGGTACAAAATTTTATTGTTTTTCTTAGTGAAAATTAGAATTGAGGGTGTGTTTGGATTGAAGCCAATGTATATCGTACCAAAAAAATTGGTTAGCCCGGGAAATCTAGTCAGTGTTTAGACTAACACCAACATATCGGCTAGCCAAAGTGCGCACGAGTCCGTTCGTGTGATTTCTGCCCGCATGAGGGCGAGCCAGCGGCGCGCAAATCCTTCACCAAAATATTGGCAGTCTGTCCCTCCGCTATACCTTGGTGGGTCCTAGGTAATTAGTGCTATTATTATATTTGCTAGTACATGGCAATCTCGATTCAGCGCATAGCGTTTTCTCTATCTACCGCAGGAAATATGTTTTCTCTTTAGCCTTTAGGTGTTCCATGTACTATTTCCTTGGCTGATAACTAGCCTAGCTACTTCGGAATAGTCGGTTAAGATTTTACTTGCTAAAATTTATTTTCATTTGTTTTAATTGAATTGGAATAAAACTAAGCACAAACCAATGTATATTATCAATTAGTGCCAAGTCAGTTTTATTGCAACCAAAAGGAGGGACTATTCTACCAAAATTTTGGAAGTGCAATGGCTATAATCCAAACAACACCACCATACCAAAATTTTGGTCATGCCCTTGGTTTGATCATGCCAAATTTTTGGTGGAGCTTGTTGGGGCTCAAACCAAATACACCCTAAGTTGTTGACAACCATATACATTCTCTCTTCTTATTTGGAAGTGTCCCAGAGCAGGTTTAGAATGTACTTCTACCCATTTCTACTAAACTTTTTTACCTCGTCATAAATCCTCTAGTAATCAACATATGATGTGATACATTATTCAGAATACTATAGAGAAAACTACATATGTGATATAGCCAATACATTAAGAAATGGAAAATGTAAATCATTAATATAAAGGTTTAATTATTTCATATAGTTCTCATATTTATCATTGCAAATATATTTCTCCTGGTACACAAACTGTACAATGTTGCATGATTTTTGTGGTGTTTAATAACTTTTGTATAGGAGTCTTCACTATAAATCCAACCAATACAATACCTTCACATCATTCCACCAATTTATTTATGTAGTATGGTATATTATAATGCATTGGTATATGTGTCCTTTCCAAGGTATCGTTAAGCATCTATATAACTTGATAGAGTTCTAGTATATGGATCTAGAAAATAACTTGCAAGAGTTGTCACCCTTCGAGACTAAAACTTTAGATACAACTAAGTTCATACATTTTAAAAATACCCTCCAACTTGTAAGGAATTTAGCTTCACAAGTCATGATAATAAGAGAGGTGTATGCAACACAAGGTCTCGTAGATGAACTCAACTAAAACAAAAGAGCAAGGATACACGATGTACCTTGGTTCAGACCCCATCGTGGGTAATATAATTTGTTTTGCCTTGTGTTATTTTCCATGATCATGGCATAAGGATTAAAATGGTGTATATGGTGGCTAAACTACAAACCCTAGGTAACCTTAGAGCTTGAGTGCAATCTATCGAGCATCTAGGGATTTTGGGAATCTTTATTGCTTGTTTTCCGTTGTGGCCTACATGTTCTTTATATTTTCTCATTGTCTTTAGAATCAAGTTGATTGTAGCCAAATATTGTAATTACACCAGACTATGGAAATAATCCTTAGAGAGCTTAAACTTCGCTTCCAAACCGCTATTTCCTTATCCACACACAAGTCCTTCCCCTATACTATAAGGATGGGGCGTTCTGGGGTGAATTCTTTTGGGATCCTACTTATGCATAAGCCAGCTTATGCGAAACGCTGAGGAGAAACTGTGGTAGGAAGAAGCTACTAGAAACTATATGAGAGACTTCTTTTGGGCTTCTAGAAATTTGGCTTATTTGATGTGTTAGTTTGTGAAATGTCCATAATGCCTCAAAATTAGATACATGTCCTAAGTGATAATAGCATATTTATGCTATATTTTGGCAAAAAAATGATATACAAATGAATGGAAAATTATGGAATGTCAATAATAATTAATCATACATCAGATGTGCTGAAAAAAATTAACCAAATGCTACACAATATAGTAGCACTGAACATGCATCTGATGTGCCAAGAAAAATTAACCACCAATGTACATGGACATAATGTATGTGAAGAACCATAATGTTAATATTCTAGACAAGGAACTAACCACCAATGTACATGGACATATGTGTGCCAAGAAAAACAATAACATGGAGTTAATTGACCATTATGCAACAAAAATGGAAGAACTCCATGTTACAAACTGAGAGCAGAAATTGGATCGATTCGAGCTCGTACCATTGGAAAATCCATGGTCATTGAGCGAACGAAGAGAACGGGTTAGTGGCGGCTTCAGGTGAGCGGCGGCGGCTGCAGAGGAGCAGCCGCTTCACGTGAGCGGCGGCGGTAGGGGAGCGACTGCTTCGGGTGAACAGCGGCAGCTGCTGCTGTAGGGGAGGGAACAACAGCGTCATTGGCCACGCCGACAAGGAATAGTGGCGGAGGTGCATGCGCCGGCAAGGAACAACAGAGGAAGTGGTGACTGAAGGGAGCGGATGCTTCGTGTGAGCGGCGGCGGCTTCTACTGCAGGGGAGGGAACAACAGCGTTGGTAGCCGCTCCAGCAGGGAACATCAGCGGTGGTTCACGCGCTGGCAAGGAACAACGGCGGCACCAGTAGCCTCTCCAGCAGGGAACAACGATGGTGGTGCGTGCGCCGGGAAGGAACAGCAGTGGCAGCCGAAGGGAAGGGAACACGACTATGCTCACGAGGTATGTGTTACGCGAGATAGTTTTTTCTAGATAGCCAATCATTTTGTCTAGCCGAGGGGCAGTCTCCTGAAAATAGAACAGAAATATGGGGCTAATCAACTGCCTCCGAGCATTGTCTAGAATTGCACGTGAGTGTGGCTTCTCGGTGGAAATCAGCGAGCGAGAAGCACGGGCAGTTCTTTTGGGCTTCAGCGATTTGGCAGCTAGAAGCAGCTCCATAAGATCAAAAGAAGTCATCCTTAGATGCATTTAGCCCATCTTCAATGTTGGTTCTTCTTGTGTCTAGTGACTGGTATGCCGTTAGGGGGTGCGGGGGAAACTTGATAGGCGCTTAACATTTATATTTTAGGTTATTTTCATGATCTTGAGGTGATATTTTGGCAGATGATATGTTGTATTGAATAAATTAATGTGCAATTTGATTCTGTAGTTTCTCTTTCTTGTGATATGGAGCAAATATAGGAAGTGAACACTACTAGAAAAACGCATATTCGTGGCGCACCTGAAAAGGCCTTCCGTGGCACACTAGCAGTGCGCCACGGGCCTCGCGCTACGGCTATCTCGTAGCCGTGGCGCACTGCATGGTGCGCCACGGTTATATTGAGATAGGCGTGGCGCACTACCAGGTGCGCCACGGGTAGGGGTACAAGTGCGCCATGGATGTTTTTTCAAAAATAAAAAAAAATACAAAAAACACCCTCGTTTTGAATTGCAAAAGCAATCGGGTCCGCATCGCCGCCGTCGTGTCGCCTCGCTGGAGCATGGTGGCCGTGGCCACGACCTACCACCGCAGGGAGGTGCGGGAGGTTGTGGCCGTGCTACTCCTCGCCGGCATCAAGGAAGAGAGGGAGAAGGAGGTGTGGCTGGAGAAGGGAGGAGGTCGCCGCAAGGAGAAGGAGGTCGTCGGCGGTCGTCGGCGGTCGTCGGAGATCGTCGTCGCTCTTCGTGACTGCAAGGAGGAGGAGGCCGCAAGGAAGGAGGTCGTCGCCATCGTGACTGCAAGGAGGAGGAGAAGGTCGCCGCCGCCATCGCCATCGTCACTGCAAGGAGAGGAGGATGCCGGAGCAAGGAGGAGGAGAAGGCCACCATCGCCATCGTCAATGCAAGGGAAGAAGGAGAAGGAAAGGAGGAGGAGGAGGAGGAGAAGAGAGAAGGAAAAGGAGGAGGAGAAGAGAGAAGGAAAAGGAGGAGGGAGGAGAATGAAAAGGAGAAGAGGGAGGGAATAGGGGTAGGTGGACGGGGTGGGGATTCGAAATTTGAATCCCGCCCAAGCTTATCCGTGGCGCACTAGGTGGCGGTGCGCTACGGGTAAGTCGTCCTCTATTTTTTTCTACAGGAAAAAACGGTCTTTTGACCGTAACTTTTTACTCTTTTCGAATTTTGAAAATCTAAAAAATCGCTAAACGACCTTTTTCCTGCAGGAAAAAACGGGATGTGAAATCTCGTTCTCGTCATTTTGGTATATTATACGATTTTTTTCGATATCGTATGCAAAAGTTACGGCCTATTTACCGTGGCATGACTTTTTTTTGCAGATAAAGTCAAAACTCATGTTTGTTAATTTTACTAAAAGCTATACCACATTACCTACCTAAATATGAAAGGATTTAATTTTTTTGAAGTGTTTATCATTTTCTTTTAATTTTTGCAAAGCCTAAAAAGGCGATCCACCGGGGGGGGAGGTGGGTGGAGTTGGTGCAGGATAGTTAGGCGTAGGGCACTAGGGCAAGGTGCTACTAAGTTTATACATCCGTGGCGCACATGCCATAGTGCGCCACGGATGTGTCTGGCCGTTTCACAGCAGAGAGGGGCATGCGCTTAAGCGTAGCGCACCCCCTCCATGTGCGCCACGGTTGACACTAACAACCGTAGCGCACCTACCCTATGTGCGCTACGGATGTTTGGCGTGCGGCCAACAGGGCCCTGACCCACACATATCTGTGGCGCACTATGGTCATGTGCGCCACGGTTGTTCTAGTTACTAGTAGGGCACTGCCCATAGGTGAGTCACGCCTGTTTTAGCCGTGGGGCACTTCAACCATGTAAGCCACGGATGTGCTGATTACCTATAGCCATTTTCCTAGTAGTGGAAGGTTAGAAGTGGAGTTAATCTATATATAAAAGTGAAGAAAATAACTTGTGAGGAAATTGGTGTAGCTTTTGTTTCAATCAAGTCAAATTATGTGTGTCCTTGTGAGTTTTTTTTATCTTTTGTCTTCCATCCCAAAGAGGATGTCACATATTGTCTAGATACGCATAAATCTAGACATGTTTTAGTGTAAAGATACATATAAATCTAGATAAATTTACAACATCCTTTTCTATTTTTTTCAAAAAGGAGGAAAACCGTCAATCTCTACACCTGTTCGTGCACAATCTTTTGTATTCCTACTTCGTTAATTTATCCAAAACCGTAAATCCTCCCTACAAAAACATACTACCACCATACCGGTTTGTTGGGCTAATACGGTGTTCAATAAAAAAAATTGACCATAAAATTGGTCAATAAAATATGAATTGTATATTGCAAAAATTATACCATTGGATTTATATTTAAAAAACCTTTATAATGATATATTTTTTGTGACATATGATTCATATTTTGTTGTTCATATTTGTAGCCAAACATTTTTCTTAAACTCCGTGTACGCCCAACAAACCGGTATGGAGGGAGTATATGTAAACGAGAGTTCAACCATCCATCATTAGCTCACTGCCAATTTCGGACTGTAATTCGAGGCAACTTGGATCTTGGGTGGACGCCTCAAAGATGCAGAAAATCCTCAGCGATCCATCGTGGCCTACCCACCCATGTATCCATTTTAAGAGCATAAATTCTCTGGTTAGTGCCTTGATCAGGCCCACACCATAAAGCTTATAAGACCATGTCTTACTCCGAAACAAGTCAACATATTCATGTTGGAAGAGCTAAAATGAATGATTTGGTGAATTCCAAAATGGGTCCCCCATTAAATTCCCTTCCATTTTCACACATACTTTGTTCTTTAAGAAAACATAAATATTCCAAAAAAAATCGAGATTTTAGAATTTTAAAAGTGCACAGACCGGAACAAAAAAATAGAAAATTAATGCACTTATATTCCTTCGTACGATTCAAAAGAATCCTTATATTCCTTCGTACGATTCAACAAGCATAGAGGAACAAAAGCACTATGAATTAGCCACTCAGCTAGCTAATTAGAAACCTTATAATGTTCTGAAGGAAAGGAGGGAAGTTAACATCTATTGTACAATATTACTTGCTAGAACCATCTCTTTCACCTCACTCTAGCTAGCAGCAGACGAGTGGGTGCATCTGAGTGAAAGATGATATTGTTTTGAGGAGCTTCAGTTGTAGCTACCGAAGCCGGTGTGACCGGCCGCTCTCCTCTCTGCTGCGTTCGTGCCGTCGTTCCTCGGTGTCATGAGGTTGCTGATGGTCCTCACAATCTGTCGCTTTAGCTGGCCCCTCTTTAGCGGCGGTCTCTTCTCCTTTGCGCTGTAGTTGCCGACGATGCCGCTGTTGTTGTGTTGGTAGTAGTACTCCATGGCTCGAGCTTCTTCACTCTCTCCTCTTGCTCCTTTTGTTTCTCTCTCTTTGTTTGTCAGTGTGTTTGATCTGGTGTGTGGGTGGGTGAGGAGGGTATGAGAAGGTGAAAAGTATTTATAGATTGAAAGTAAGCCATCTGTGTTAGTATGTTAATACCGGTGGCTTGCCGCACGTGTTATTGGGGAGAATTGATTGACCATTTCTGGGCCATGATGTTTTGTGTGAAGGGAACCACACGAGTGGTAGCTCAGGAAAATGATTGGAATGGCCGATTGCTAAGGGAGATAGGAGGGGGGGCATCTCTGAAGCATCCAACGACCACTGACCGGTCAATTCGAGCCCGTGGAAAAATAGAAGTTCAGTGTGTGGTTGTCTCCTTTTGAGTTTAAAGAAGAGCGCATGGATAATGGACTCATTCTGCCCATGCGATTTGCTTGTTGAACTGAAGATAATTCAGACCGTGAGCTAGAGCCAGCGAGCGATACCAGAGTGGATCGAGTGGCACATGGAGGGCTGCTAGCTGCTCCTTGACTGCCTGTTTCCACATGAAGGGAGCTGCATCTGACCGTGACGATCTCGTGTCACTGGTTGTCCCTGGTATCAAGGTTCGGTGTATCTCTGCATCTCGATTGTCGTCGTCCGGCCGCCGGCCGTGACCTTACCAGTTACTCCCTTCGTTTTAAAATATAAGATGTTTTAGTTTTGTAAAGAGAATGTATCTAGATTTGTTTTAGTGCGTAGATTCACTCTAAACATGAGTCAACCTATATCAAGATACATTTGCTTCATAAAGCTAAAACATCTTATATTTTAAAACGGAGGGATTACGTGCCTCAATCACATGATGCATCATGCTGATTACATGATTTTGTTCAGTTGGCGTAATTCACGATCTTCTTAATTATTTGGGACATCATATGTTTGTTTGTTTGTTTGTCCCCTTTTCTGATATTTTTTGCGATGATAGGTCGGCCGCCCGCGCGAAATCACGAACACGTCTCGTTGTTTGCTGACCGGTCATGGAAAGTTTCCCTGGCCTCTTTTGAATCTAAAAAAGAGTGCATGGATAATTCTACCCATAGCCATAGGTTTGCTCGTTGGACGAAGATAATTGAGAGCAAATTGAGTAACACGTGCAGGGCTGCTGCACCTTGAGTCCTTGACTTTCCGCTTCCCAGGATAGAAGCACGTGACCGTGACGGCCAGCTCACTCGCCGCCGTGTTTATTTATATTCAAGGTTCGGAGCATCCGTGGAGCTAGCGCTGGTGGCGGTATGCTACCTCGAGGTGTCAGTGTCGGTCCGGTGGCTCGCCGAGTGGGACACCTGGATGATCTGCCGGGACGACGAGCCGCCGGCCGCGACCTTATCCACGACGACGTGCCTCGATCTTCTTCCGACAAGACGTTAGTCACGGTGATGCATGCTGATTACATGACTTGGTTCGTTGGTGGCCCATGCCTCCATGGATGGCGATTTCTTTTTCAAGTCGCCGGCCTTAGAGCATCTTCACTCGTCTATCTAGGTGGCTGATCCGGACGCCGAAATTACGTCCGGACACCGAAAATCGGTCCAGTCGCGTATTTAGGAACCTGTTTTCCGTCGGATTTGGGCCAACTTTGATCCGGACTACCCAGGCCGAACCCAGGATCCCGGGTACGCCCTGGGGACGCCGAACTCAGCAAAAACGGGCGTGGGCCAGCTCTGTCGGCGACAGAAGGCGACTCGCCGCCATCCTTCCCGTCGTTTTCCTTTTCCCGCCCTCGCCGCTACACCCCTCCCGCCATTCTTCCGGGCCTATAAAAGTCGTACATCTCGCTGTCTCTCTTCACAGTTCCTCACACCACCACAACTCCGACGAACTTCAGACGTTCGCACCTTGCTTCCTTCCCAACTCCGCCGAGAAGCCATGGCCGGCCGCCGCACGCTGTCGCCATGGGAAGCCCGGCTCCTCCGCGAGGCGCACTATACGGCCCCGTCGGACACTCGCCTCCCCCTAGGCTGGAAACTCAACGCCGGCGGGATCCCTGTTCCGCCGGTGCTTGACGGGCAGGACCTCGCCGGAGAGATACAGGCGACTATCGCCGCCATGGAAGACCCAGACCTTGCCGGAGAGATCCAGGCCGCTATCGCTGCCATGCAAGACCCGGATCTCGCCGAGGATCAGGGCAACTTGGTCTTCTGGAGGCAGTTTTTCGCCGACAGGCGCCTCGAGGAACTCGCCCGACACGACGGACCGTCGGGCTCGCCGCCACCGCCGTGTAACAATATGGCTTACCGCCGCCGCTGGTGGAGCGTTCCAGGGCGGACTCTCGCCGGAGTCATGGCGCACATCGAGGCCGGTAACAACCCCCGCCTCGGCCTGTAGTTGCGGCGTCCGGCGTCGACCACGGCCGCGTCCTTTCCTAGTTAAAACCGATGTACTATGTGCCCCTCGCCTAATTTAATGAAATTCCGCCTATATTCGTCCATATTCGCCGAGTTTAAGTGAATTTAGCCGAACCTGGAAACGCGGCCTGACTACGCGAGTGGGCGACTGGGCGTACCCAGGCCGAAAACGTGATTCGTTCGGCCTAAAATCGGTTTTTCGGCCTGGGTACGTCCAACGAGCGGAGATGCTCTTATCTAATTCTGCTCCTAATTCTTTCTTAATTACCGGGGGTGTGTTGTCAGTATACCTAATAAAAAGATACGCTGCTATGATATCTAGAAAGGGAGAAACCTGTGCCTATAGCTAGCGTTAGCATGACACGTTAATTGATTTTGTAATGGCCACAGAGGCTCAAGCTGGTGCCCATGTTACCAACGGTCATTGGACCGTGGACGCCTCAATCATATGCACAAAATCGTCGCTGATCCACACGGCCTGCCTACCTCGTCTCCATTTGAAGAGCATATATTCTCTGGTTAGTGTCTTGTCCCACCCCAAAAGCATATTCATGTGGAAAGAGCTAAAATAATGATTTGGTGAGGTTCCAAAATGGGTCTCCCCTTAAATTCTCTCCCATTTTCACACATACTTTCTTCATTAAGAAAACAGAAAAATTCCAAAAATGAAGAACCAAGATTTTAGTTTTTTTAGAAGTGCATAGATTGAAGAAAAAAAATTAATGGACTTAGATAGAATTTACATATATTTGTCTCTATAAAAAGTTAGTTCGAAATTACATAATTTTGAACTTTATAGAATTCTTAAATTTCTTGTTTTTTTCTTCATTTTCTTCCTTTTTTTTGGTTTTATCTTCATTCCAGGTAACTATTTACTCTTAAGTTTCATGGAAAATAATATATACTTTCATATTTTTTTTAAAATATGTTTTTTCAAGCTAAATAAATTGAATTTGTAAAAAGAATCTTCATATGTTTATTTGTTGGCCCTTTATTTTTTCTTATGCTGAGCGTCTTCCAACCGCGTGAAATCATGAACGTGTTGTCATTGGAACATCATTTTGAGGGGCAAATGACCAAATCTGGCCTATTCAGATACTTGAGAGACCGATTGCTATTTGTTTAAAGACCGCTAATAGACTTTTGACAAAAGTATAGAGAAAAGGTTAATTTTCCTAATTATCTCCAAATGTCAAAGTTTGCATATAGATGTTGTTCCAACTACTACGACGCGGTCAACATCATGATCAATACAAATGCAAAAGTGGTTTGGATTTGGTCCCTTGGACAATGAAACGGTTCCGACAATTATTTGGAGGTGGTTTTGCACATGACACACCCCCTCCCCTCGCGCCCGGCACCCACAACACCCACAAAAGTTAGTTCCCACGGACCACAGAAGTGAAGTAACTTGTTAACACACCTAATTCGACCTGGGTATGCACATTCATACAACGGCTCCTGCACAAATAAACTAAGGTTCTATACATCTTTTTGAGGAAATTGATCTGATTTTCCTAGACAAAGGGGAACATTAATAATTGTCCATGGGCTTGTTCACGCTGGTCTGATCGTCCACTAGTCCATATATTCTTCAAATTTATGGAACATGAAAATACATGAATGGACATGGATACTCACCATTCCAAGTTTAAACACGTCCAAAAAATTGTACTTCTAAGTTTCACAATATTTTGAAATAAATCATGCACATACATATTGAATTGAATTTTTGTTCATGCAAAATTTAGAGAAAAAATTCAATCATATGTAGCCACCACCAAAAAATAGAAAATGGAGCTTCCACAATGAAATCGCCCAATTTGTACTGTTCCTCGGGCATTTTGTATTTTTTTTCTCAAGTTGCACACTTTTCTGTTTAAGTTTCTGCCAAAAAAAAACCGGGAAATGTGGCATTTTTGGGGGAGACTGGAGAGCTTATAATTCAAGGAACTTGTCTTGGGGGTTAATCAAGGCATTATTCCGGTGACTGTGGTCGACTAAAATACGTCGCTTTTTAGTGGATGGGAATGCGTGTATCTTTCTGTTTCAGACTGGGGAAAAGTGAAAATGCAGGTATCAGAATCTCTTATACCGCTTTGGCACGATGGCATCCATATCCATTCAGATACCGCAACGATGAACATATTCAGTGTGTACGTGCTCCACTTGGATGGCCAAGGCATCTTTCGCTGCTAGATGGAGTCGCTGTATGCGTGAAAGTGCAAAGGGAGGGAGAATGCGACACGACTAGTTAACCCTCTATGGTACTTATCCAGAGTCATTCTTGGTAACTCTGGGTGAAGGAATTTGGTGTTGGGCTGTTGGCTCATTTTGCCCGATCAATAGTACTCCCTCCGTATGGAAATATAAGATGTTTTAAGTTTGTGAAACTAAAAGATGTTTAAATACATCTCCTTCATAAACTTAAAATATCTTACATTTTTAAATGGATGTAGTACTAATATTGTGAAAATACTACTAATTACACTTGGCTAGGTCAGATCGCCTTTGCCGCCCCTGGAGCGATGTGAGGTCCGGTTTTCCCTCACGTATGTTTATCGCCCCTGGGGTTATTGGCTCATAACTAATACAAATTTTGAAACTTTCTTTAGCCTATTCGTGTATGTATGAAAAAAGGTGAGACCAAAGTTTGGTTCCACATTTCCAGTGGAGAGCCAAGTTCACCATATTATATAGAAGCTTGTTATGCTGCTCACTAAGATGTGAGAAGAAGAGCAGCTCCTGAGCAATTCTCCTTCCTCGTCGCCCGTCTCGGGAGTTGTGGGAATGAGCCGAGCTCATATTTATGCATGATATTTATATTTTGCTGACTCAGACATCGACATCATCTTCTCCATCTTGCCTTCCGGCATGCACCGAAGTATGGGACAATATGACTCCAGAACCCTGCCTCTCATAGACGTGTACGGGTGAGGGAGCGATCATGTTTTTTGGAAACGTTCTAGCATTACTATTGTCAACACGGCGTCATCGGACGATGACTTCTTTCAGGAGGTCAACAACCTCTTCGGCAATTTTAACATGGGTGACAATATCAATGTGAACGTTGCTATATCCACGGCCGTTGTTGAGGCTACACCATACATAATCATGAACTTTCTCTTTTAGTTTTTGCTAGAGTTTTTATTGTACGTTTGGAGTAGATGTGATCAGTTTATCATGTTGAAATGTAATATGTTCATCTACTTTGTTATTCTGCATGATTAATTCAATTGTTGTTTGTATGATAATGCCATTTTAGTTATTTATTCGGATCAATTCATATGGATATTTTCTTATATTCTCAACAGTTAGAAAAACAATCTCTTAATGAGGACGGACAAATGGAGCCGGATTATTAAAAAATTGAATAATGGTACTTTGAAGTTTAAAGAAATCTTACTTATTTCATATAGATACACGGAGATGATTTCTGAGGACTTGTAAATGTTGGTTAAATAGCATGTTTTATTTTAACCTACACAAAAATCACATTTATTATTTTTATTTAGGTAGAATATGAAATATAATTCTATAAAAATGTATAAGTAGATATTAGACATATATATCTTTTAAGAAATCAGGCTAGGCTACATGAAATGGTACTTGAAATTTTTAAAAAGGCTGATATTTCACTAATACTTCCTGAGTCTAGAAATAACTAACTGGGTTTGTCTAAATTCAAATGTATCTATACATAAAATGTGTCTAGATACAGGCGAATATAGACAAATCTAACTCAGTTATGTTCGGACAGAAGGAGTACTTTTTTTTTTTTTGAAAACGGGAAAACATCCCGGCCTCCTCATCTGCTGATGCACATAACCTCACAAAGGGTTGGTATGTGACCCAACCATCAAAAGAAAGAAAGAAAAAAAAGGTGTTACTTCTAGCGTTAATTCTACTGATTAAATATGACATCTAGTCTAGTAGAGATTACCATCGTATTCAAACGCTAAGATATCGTAGAGTTAAAAAATCCATCTTTTAATTAAGAGAATTATACAATTTTCTTTATAGGACCTTTTGGAGCACTTGACTCTTTCAAACATGCTGATCACTGGTCCGGGCCACCTAGTCTCGGTCCCGGTGTGCAGGCACAGATTCCCTGGAAACTTATTTCCGTGATCACGTTTCACACTTGGGACACCGTGACTCCAAAAGCATAGCCACTTTGTTCCTGCAGATAGAAGTGAATAAGAATATAAGATGCACATACCAACTGGTGCAGGGCAACATCCCACCTATAAATACCTTCCTGCATCCTCATCCCTTCCTCAATCTAACACACAAGTACACATACACAACACAAAAATAAGCAGAGAAGGAGAAAGAGGAAGATCAGAAGCAATGGAGTATGAGTACCAGTACATCAGCAGCTTCGCCAAGGAGAAGAGGCCTCCGGCGAAGAGAGGTCAGGTCAAGCTGCAGATAGTGAGGGCCCTGAGCAACCTCGTCTCGCCCAGCACCGCTGCAGCTGCCGACGGCTCGAAGCAAGCGAATCGCAGCAGCTTCAGAAGGGAAACAAGCTACAACTAGAAAAAAATGGTTATCGTTTGTGGGACATAAAGTGATGTTACTAGTACTAGCTTAGCTTTTTCTTTTTCTTTTGAGGATTTTAGCAGTATGATGCCTGTGAAGTACTAGGCACCTGTCTGAGATCCACTAGAAAGTAACTTTGCTTAAGCGGAAATTGCTCCACGTTACTTGTGTATTATGCATGTATATTCAGAAACAAAGGTTCCATGTTATATGCACAAACCTTGAGTTCACCTTCAGTTACATCGTTGTGTTGTTGGAAGAGGTGTAGTAAAAGGAAATATCAAGTGAAACCATTTGGATCTCTTTGTTTCGAGGGTATATGGTTTGGAGGATATATTCTCTAGAAACTATGACCCGCGCATATTTAGTTTTATAGGTTTGCTAGTTTTTATATTTATGTTTTCACATGCTTATCATATTAACTTTGATACATCAATAGGACTATGGTACATACTTTAAAATTGTAGAAAACACATGTAGCCAAAATACAACCTGCAGGTATTTATTTGACATTGTTTCACAGCCAGATATTTACCCCATGCAAGTTGTTTTTCTAAAATCAGTTTGCCACTTTTATTAAAATATGACTCAAATATGACAACAATGATTTTACCCATTATTGCATCTCGAGGAAAGTTAGTTGGCTTCAAATTTCCCATGTACATTAACCTTGTATTCGCTTCCCACCTGCCTCTACAACAATTGTGTTCTGCTTTTTTCTTCCTAATATCATGCCTCTAGATGTTTTCATGCATACTCATATTTTTACTGTAATTGCCTCTATAGTTTGTTCATCTAAGACATAGTAATTATTAGTGTATAGTCAATGAAAATGGCTTCATAGTTCTTCCTCACTTATCACAATTGTCTTAACTTATTAATCATATCAATTCAAATAAAGAACAAAGAAGACACATTTGGATGAGGAATGTGAAAATTTAGAAGTTTCATATTCAAGAATAATTGATTAGAGGGAGAATGGAGACTGGAAAATAAAATATACATTACGACATCTAGAAGATTTTTTCTCAGATCAAAGTACATGTTTGGTTTCTACAAAATTGTAGAGAAGTAACTATCAAGTGAAAGTCCTATACCTAGTTGCGAATTTGTTAGCCAAGTCATATCACTTGGTACTACAAATTTTTCCTAGACTGGTGAGGTGCCAAATTTCTTGATGGTAAAATGATTGCAATCTTGTTGATGAGTGAACAAAATACCTTGTTCTTGAAAATAAACATGTGAACATAGTTTTTTTTTCCTTTAGGATTGTGGTGCTTTATTATTCCTGAGTTTTTTATTTTAAAAGTCGCTTGCTTTTGCACCGGCAACATTGTTTTACTTTCTTTGGGCAATAGGCTCCCTTGCGCACATGACCCATGTCTGCCAGGTAAATTAATATTGTACTCCCTCCGTCTAAAAATAGATGTCCCAAATTTGCGTCTAGAAAAACTCCCGACATCCATTTTGAGACGGAGGGAGTAATACAGAACTAAAACAAATGAGTACCTAATTGCATATGTTTTCCCTGAAGAAGGTACATCCTTGTTATCGAAACTGTCACCGCCAACAACCTCTTATTAGTGCATAGTCTTTGCCATTCTTTCAAAAAAAAATTGCACAGTTGATCTTTATTTTTTCAGGTACTTGGGTTGCTGCAAATGTGACAGCAAGCTGTGACATCTGACTTGTCAATGGTCCACGGATTCTTCAAGCATATGCATCCTTTCGACCCACAGGTGCAACTTGTAAAGAAGTTAAGCAAGTAGCTACGACGCAGACATAAACCCATTTATTAGTGAAAAGCGATTTGGCTAAGACAGGATACTTCATGAACCAGATGATCAGTCAACTGTCCTTGTCACTCATATTTTCCTTATATAGATATCCTAAATTCACTCCTATTTCTTCCCCCAAAAGATCTGGGCTAGCTCTCAAGTTCCACATAAATATCTCCAAAAAGGAAAGCTAGGTGTGACCTCCGAGTGGTGAAATGAGAGAAAATATCTGCAAAAGTATAACTTTGCTCTGGCCAATACCGCTGTACTACTCTGGTCCATTAAGATTTCTCACTTTATTACAAATATCGCAGCATGTATGTATTGTTGTATCTTCCAAGTGGCAGCAAAGTCGCAAGTGCAAGTATCTGAATCTTCTACCACCTTGGCACTTTATTCCTTCAGATAGAAGTGAATAAGGTGCACTTGCAGGCCGGCCAACTGATGCAGGCAACATCTATGTAGTGCCTATAAGTAACACTCTGCATCCTCATTACATCCTCATCCATTCTCAAGCGAGCACTTGGCATCAACACAAGACATACACAACACAAAAGGAGCAGAAAGGCAGAGAAGAAGATTGGCCGTGATGGAGTATGAGTACCAGTTCAGCGGCGGCTTGGCCAAGGAGAAGAGGCCTCCGGCGAAGAGGGGCCAGGTGAAGCTGCAGATGGCGCGGACGCTGAGCAACCTCGTGTCGCCGAGCGGCGCTGCTGCTGCTGCTGACGGCTCGAAGCAAGCAAATCGCAACAGCTTCAGAAGGGAAACAAGCTACAACTGAACGAAATATTTAGCTTGTGGTAGTATATGGTGTTTGGGACAAAGTGGGTTATTACTACTGGCTAGCTACTTTGTTTTTGAGGATTTTAGCAGGATGCTCTCTCAGTTTTTATGTACCGAGAAAGCATGTTTGATCCGCTGTACTGCACCTTAGCTTGGGTGGGAACGGGAGGAAGCTCCATGTCACCATGTGATGTACTACAAACTTTGGGTATACATGGCATTAGTATGCGTTTTCCAGATCATCTTTAAATTATCTCCTAGGTTTTTTCTGCGATCAAGTGAGTTTTTATTAACTCGAAAGTCCAATCAAATTGATACAAGCAAAAGAGTTTACTGTCGGTCTTTGCATAGAAAGATGCACACAACGCATAACATATAAAATATAGAATTAGAGTAAAACATGTATTCATGCAACAAAGGAAGAAACAAACTAAGATTGCGGTGGCCTGATTCTTAGACTATGTTATTTTCTATGCTGGGCAAAAATCTTTTTAGCCTCCCAGTTCATTTGGGTATATGCCGCCATGAGGAGCTCGTCACCGCTTTGCACGAATGATGCCGTATTTTTGGAAAACATATTTATGAAAACAAAAATTCATATATCTTACATTCATTTTTCCCTTGGACTTCTGGAAGAAATATAAAATAAAATGCAAATATAGTGCAAAAGGCTTCATTAAGGAGATTTTGGTAAATAGTACTCGTACTAAATCACAGCTATACTTATTATGCAACGGATGGGAGTACTACTTTTTGGCAAAGTTTTGGTACTGAATCAAAATCTGGACTAAATAACACAACTTTATCAGAAGAAACTCCTTTTCTTGACAGGCCCTTGGTTTTGGCTTAAAAGAAGCGGGCACTTGATTGTTTAGATGTTCCTCCGTTCAAAGTACCAAATCAGTATGATTCCAATACAAGAATGATAATTTTAAACTTTTATAAGATATCTCTTAAGGAAACAGGCAAACTCTTGTTCTATATTGGACTAAACCAAAAACAAAAAGGATAGAACTTGATCTTTTGACAGGTCCATCTGAAACATTTGAAGAATATCACGTAGTGCTTTTCTTCCTTTGTCGATGATGCGCATATTTTTTTTCGCGCTACATTATTGAGGATAGAAAGAATATCAACCGAGCCGGTCGGCAAATGCATGTTTTCAGTGGAAAGAAAAAGGGCGAGACTTTGGTAGCAGGAGTATCTGAATTCTGGAACCTCTGCCACAGTAGTGCCGTCCATATTCCATATCCATTTCGCTCTTCAGCGACACAACTATTGGCCACTGACGCAGCTTCCCTTTTGGTGCACGTGCGAACAGTGGCTTGTGTCCACCGTATCTGATCATATGGATTTGGCTTCTTTTTCTAGAGACTGCAATGTTTTTTCTTCTCTGGAAGCTGGACAGTGCAAGTTGGTGTGAATGTAGTTGATGACACAACATCCAAGCTCCCCCCAGGGCCTCCAGACAGAAGCCGCATGACACACATTACCGACATGCGGGCCAGCCCAGTCATCGATATAGCGGTTGGTTAACCTAAATTAATGTGGGCGTCAACCGACGGTAGGCTCTTAATAAAAGTGGCGACGTGCCGCCGAAGAACAAGAACGGGTGTGAGCTATGGTAGGGTTTGCCCGTGCACACCCTCAACACCGTCATCATGCACATTGAGGCGGCGAAGGCACTAGCGCAGCCAAGGAAGATGCCAAGGAGGAGGAGGAAAAGGCCGCCAACTACCGCTGGTTCTACTATAGTGGCGACTAGTTTTAGATTCAGATTATGTTTCCATTTCATTCAACTTTGTAAAATATCTAAAATTTGAATGAAAAATATTTGTCGATCGACTTCAAGTTTAAAATTGATATTTAGATGCGGCTGGAGAGAGGCGCCCCCCATACAAGACTACTGTTGTTGGTGCACTGATATGTCTGATACGGTGTTGTTGTCGGACATCATATGAAGGCACGGCTAGAGATGCTCTTAGCACGCTAACAGTAATAATGTTCTTGATTCCTGCTAAAAAATGGGCAAATTTTCATACCTTCGGATTGGCTGTGCAATTTTCCTCCGCATCATAAAGAGGATGGTAGGTAGTTCCATAGTACTACCTAGTTGAAAGTTGTTCATCTACAATAGAGCTTTGTATTTTAATTATTTCAACAAAGATCATCTTTATGAAAGTATCAAGTTGATACAAATAAATAACTCTAGCATCGGCTTACATGAATTTGACTAAACAGTTTAGCAAGTCGGATTGACCGATATTGAGATACAACAAGTAGTTCGTCATTTATATGTCTCAATCAATGTGATCCTTAGACCTAAGGTTGTCGCAAAATCCGAGTTATCGATCAATCGACTTAGGTTTTGTCAAACTTGTTTCGTCACCGAGCAGTTATAAAGACAGAGTTCGGGTCGGCTAGGGAATCAAGCTGGACGATATGGATAACTAAGATGGGATTTTGCCCCTTCAACTGAAAAGATATTCTCTAGGCTCTGTTGGATGATATGATTGTGGGACTGCACTACTTCAACGCGCTTCATCGATTTCGCACATGCGCGTCTAGTGGTACTCCTCGTGGCCTTCTATCTCGGCTAAATCTTAGAAATTTCGCATAGAAAAAGTTTTGTTTATCTATACGCGATCCAACAGAGGGCGCTGGCCTCACAACCGAACAGTGACTTGTACTTATCATCTTCCTTAGCTCGACCAAAACACAAAATTTCACTTTTGTGAAAGTTAATGTTTAAGACAAATAATTGCTTAAACATACATTAATAGATTTATATTCAAACTCTCTTCTATGTTGTGCTCTATTATGTTAGTATCATCGATGTACTGAAGAATAGAGACTCGTTCAGATGAGGGAAAACTCAGTTGATCCACCTTAGCACGTGCTATGAGAATAGCAAGCATTTTGGCGACGAGATTAAAAAGATTTTGGAAACACATGAACATGTTGTCTCAGTTGCTTCCTCGCTTGGAAGCGGTGTCCGATATCATCGTTGGCCTTAAATTCCACACTTCTCGTTAGAAAAACTTTGCAATTTAGTCACACCACACATGTGAAAACCTTTTCGTGCATGCGTAACTAGCTAGGGACATGACTGACATAAACGCATTTATTAGTGAAGCGACTTGGTTAAGGCAAGAAACTAAACTAAATCACTTGTCCTTGTCAAAGTTCTTTTTCGGGTAGTAGTGTAACTAACTAGGAGTGTGAGATAAACCTATCAACTGTCCTTGTCACTTCTACCATCCTTTCTTAAATCACTTACATGCAGTGATATTTGTTCCCCAAAAGATCAGGGCTTTAACTGGGATGCTACTTGACCCACTGGGTGGTAATATGAGAGATGAGCTCTCAGGTTCCATACAAATATCTCCAAAGGATCCCCTCGAAAAAATCTCCAAAAGGAAAGCTGTCTTGTACTCTCTGAGTACAAATATCTTACAAGTGAAACGGTGTTTTATCCCATATCACTACCCTGGCCGACCAAAATTATTCACTTTAGCACAAATATCATAGCATGCCATCTGTGTGTATCTTTCAGGTGGCAAGAGAGGCGCAAATGCAAGTGTCTGAATCTTCTATCACCTTGGCACTTTATTCCTGCAGATAGAAGCGAATAAGGTGCCGGCCAACTGATGCAGGCAGATTTCATGCGCCTATAAATACGCTCCTGCATCCCCATCCATTCCTCAAGCGAGTTCAGCACACAACACAAACACAGAAGAAGCAGAGAAGGAGCAAGAAGATCAGGCGCGATGGAGCACGAGTACCAGTACAGCAGCAGCAGCCTCGCCAAGGAGAAGAGGCCTCCGGCGAAGAGGGGCCAGGTGAAGCAGCAGATGGCAAGGACCCTGAGCAACCTCGTGTCGCCCAGCAGCCCTGCAGCTGCCGACGGCTCCAAGCAAGCAAATCGCAAC
The DNA here is from genome assembly GCA_916181665.1 of Avena sativa. NCBI lineage: Eukaryota > Viridiplantae > Streptophyta > Magnoliopsida > Poales > Poaceae > Avena > Avena sativa. The sequence continues at coordinate 328,195,978 of OV702279.1, forward strand.
AGCTTCAGAAGGGAGACAAGCTACAACTGAACCAAACATTAGATATACATGGGGATGGAGTGTGTTACTAGTAACTAGTTTCATCTTTTTTTTTTTTTTTTTTGAGGATTTTAGCAGGATGGCCTCTCGGTTTATATAGCGGTCGCCTGTTTGATCCACTGTACTGTACCTTGGCTTGGGTGGAAACGAAAGGAAGTTCCATGTGACATCTATACAAACTTTGGGTGTACATGACACAAGGGTGTTCTATCAGTACGTAAGGTTTCAGTATGTAAGTCGAATTTGAACCAAGTACCTAAACTTTACAAAACATAAATACTCTTACAAGCAGGCCGATTGTTTTTTCCTGAATGAAGCAGGCACTTAATGGTTTAAATATTCTTCCAGTCAAGTACGATCATTATAATCCTGGTAAAAGAATCATATTGTATTCTAATTGGAAAATTTTGCTACAGGACACCGTTCTTAATTCAGAAGGAATATCTGGAAGTATCAAGCTCGCTATCAATCCATGTTGGGATACACGGAATAGTCAAACCCCTGACACTTAAAAATTTGTAAACAAGGAGGGAAAAGGGATAAAACGTAAAAGTCATTGTTCATCACAGTAATCTACTTCCTATCCTCCGAACATAAATATAGAACTGTAAAGGTGCTCCTCACTGATGAGATGATGGATATTACTATGAAATGAGAACAAAAATTGCCTCTACAAAATAAGCAATTGAGAAACGAACAACCATTGGAAACTAGCCTAGTTTGTCTTTGTCAGCTGTCAATATGAATATTTTTACCTTTAGCAGCTCCTCTGAGCAACAGAAAGTCTCTGACGGAACTTCGCACTGGATTTTTCCATCAAATAGCATACTCTGAGTGCGATTCTGGAGGCCGGGAAAAGGACACAAACAATCATCAGAAAGTGTCGCGGGTAACAGGAAAGCTCATTATGTTAAGATTCCTTGGTTAGCCTTGCTGATTAAAAATGAGGCACTCAGTTTGCGTCGATGTGACCTTTAGCAACTCACTGAGCAATAGAAAGTCTGCTTGAATTCTATCTTTAAAGCACTGATGATATTGCTTGTAGAAGGAAATTGGCACCTGTTATACTCTTCTTTTACTCGAGAAAAATAGCAGGATCCACAAAGAAAAAACACCATGTAAATTTGTAAGACACTTCCATTAGGGACATACAGAAACAAGCACAACAGAAGACATTCTGCAAATACTCTAGAGAATGTACGCATATGGAAGAAAAAAATTGGCGCCACTAGAATAAGTTCCGGAATCCGGACTAGGAAGAGAGTGCCCCGCCTTTAAATGGCCAAAATTGTGCCATCAGGGACCAAAACGTTCTATACCTTTCCGAGCATTCCATTTCACACCCAACAAGATCCAAACTGCCTAAGTAATTTGTACCTGAGTATAGTTCCTCCAGGCTCTCCGGTGTGAAATCTTGCTCCTTGTTCTGATATCAGAAGAGCAGATTGATAAGCTAAAACAAAAATTGACACTAGCTTACAAGTACTGAAATTAGCAGCCTCTTGAAACGTAACATAAGCGGTCTCAGTTTTCAACTAATCATTCCTGCATCGTACCATTTCTTATCAGGATTCAGTTGGTCTCCCAATACATAATGCTAGGGCGTGTTTGGTAACCTGCATGACGGAGAAGAAAATGGGCTGATTGGTTGCATGTATCCTATTCTGGCCCGCATGAGCATGGGTCTTAAAGCACACCAGAGACAGCCCCGATAGGAACGCTCGGATCGGTCGTTTCTGTGGAGCCTATCCACAGAGAGCACACGACGAGCTTCTGCAACGTTATCTTCTCCTCCCCTTTCTATCTCCTCTCTTAAACATATTCATCCGGTGCGGAGGACCGTCGTCAGCAATGAGTTGCTTCACTATCAACTGTCATGGTTTAGGGGGAGCAGCAACAGTTAAGGAACTTCGCGACCTTGCGAATGAAATTTTCCCCACCGTTCTTTGTGTCCTTGAGACTCAACTTCCAAAAAACAAGTAGAGGGCCTTGGACGGTCGCTAGGCTTTGATAATGTCTTCGCTATACCAAGCTCAGACCATAGTGGCGGTCTTGGCTTATTTTGGAACCAGGGAAGTTGCAGCGACCGTCAGGGATGGCGACGGTGGTCGCGGCGGCCAGCGGCTCGGAGAGGAGGAGAGGTGCGGCGACCGGTGGCTCGAGAACAGATGGGGCAGTGGCGACCTCCGGTGTCCCTGGTGTAATAATGGGGTTGCTCGATGGCACGCCTCCTCTCCCTCTGCCTCTATTTATATGCATAAGGACTTGGAGTCCAAGTCAAGATTTACAAGGATTGTTACACAAGAAATATCCCTAACTAATTCTAGTTAGCTGCACGGGAGGATGTCTCCCTAACACGCCCCCGCAATCTGAACTCGGTGCTTCGCCGACGTGAAGACTGGACCAAAACTCATGAAATAAGGCGGACGGTAGTCCCTTAGTGAAGATATCGGCAAACTGGGAACTGGAGGAAACATGGAGCACACGCAGAGCACCAAGGGTCACCTTTTCACGCACAAAATGTATATCAAGTTCGATGTGCTTGGTACGCCGATGTTGTACTGGGTTGGCAGAGAGGTAAACAGCGCTCACGTTGTCATAGTAGACAATCGTGGCACTGTCAAGGGGCTGCCGGAGCTCCTGGAGAAGATTACGGAGCCAACAGGTCTCGGCAACAGCAGTGGCAACAGCACGGTATTCGGCCTCAGCACTAGAGCGTGACACGGTGGGCTGCCGACGAGATGACCAAGAGACCAAGTTGTCACCCAAGAACACACAGTACCCTGACATAGACCGGCGAGTATATAGACATCCTGCCCAATCAGCATCCGAGTAGGCAATGAGAGAGTGAGAGGTGGAGGAGTGAAGAGTTAGACCGTGATCGAGAGTCCCTTTGAGGTAGCGAAGAATTCTTTTGACAATGAGGAGGTGGGGTTCACGGGGATCGTGCATGTGAAGACAAACTTGTAGGACAGCGTAGGAGATTTCAGGCCGAGTTAGAGTTATGTATTGAAGAGCGCCGGCTAGACCGCGGTAGAGAAAGGGATCGGCCACAGGAGGACCGGTAGAGACAGGAAGTTTTGATTTGGTATCGACAGGTGTGGAGGACGGATGGCAGTCACTCATGCCCGCATGGTGGAGGATGTCAAGGATATATTGTCGTTGAGAGAGGTGAAGAGAATGGGGGTGACGAGTGACAGAGACGCCGAGAAAATGATGAAGAGGACCGAGGTCTTTCATGGAAAATTCGCGGCTGAAAATGTCAATGATAGAGTGGAGAAAAGAAGTGGTGGATGTTGTTAGAATGATGTCATCACCATAGAGAAGTAGGTAAGTGATTTCGGAGCCGTGATGGAGAGTAAAAAGAGAGTTGTCAGATTTGGATTCAATGAAACCAATGGAACGAGCAAAGGTAGCAAATCGTTGAAACCAAGCCTGAGGGGCCTGTTTGAGACCGTAGAGTGATTTGAGGAGACGACAAACGTGAGTAGGACGAGAGGGATCGACGAACCCTGAGGGTTGCTGGCTGTAGACTTCCTCGGAAAGATTGTCATGAAGAAAGGTGTTTTTGACATCGAGTTGATGAATAGGCCAATTTCGAGACACGGCGAGAGAGAGAACGACGCGGATGGTGGATGGTTTGACGACGGGACTGAAAGTCTCGTCGAAGTCAATGTCGGGTTGCTGTGTGAAACCACGCACGACCCAGCGTGCCTTGTGACGAGCAAGAGATCCATCGGAATTGAATTTGTGATGGAAAATCCATTTTCCACTTACGACGTTGGCACCGGGAGGGGGGGAACGAGAGTCCAGGTTTAGTTTTGGAGAAGAGGGTCATATTCTTCCTGCATGGCTTGGCGCCAGGAGGGATCACGAAGGGCAACTAAATAATTGTGAGGAATAGGGGAAGAGACGGTAGCGGGGAGATTTAGTTTATTGATAGGAGGTGGGAGTCTACCGGTGGTGCTACGAGTGCGATGGATAATGGGTGGTGGTAAGGGGCGAAAGCTGGCGGCACAGGAGGGCATCGAGTGTAGACGTGAGGGAAGCGAAAAGGGGCTGCCGCGGCAGGAGAAGTGGTGACGGTGTAGGGGTTCGTAGCATGGAAAACAAAAAATTTCTATCGCATACAAACAAACAAGCCAAGATCTATCTACTAGATTGTAGCAACGAGTCGATAGAGGAACTCACCCTCGAAGATTCCAAAGCGGTTAACGAGAGCAGATTCTCGTGGGTGATGTAGTCGTACACTTGCCGATCTCAAGATCGCGTAGACGATCCTTCCGGCGCTGCGTTCCGGCAGCGCTTCCGCAGTCGGTCACACGTTCGGTACTCGACGAAGACCTTCCTCTCCCTTGTTCCAGCAGGCAGCGGAGGTTGTAGCACTCTCCTCGCGATTCCGGCAGCACGACGGCGTGGTACCGGAAGTAGAGGGGAGAGCTCGCAGGGCTTCGCCTTAAGCCGGAGCGAGTATGGTGGACTATGAGAGAGCCTTGGTGATCTAGGGTTTAGACACACCAATTAGAAGGGGCTAAACCAGCGGCTAGGGCAATTATAAGCTCTAACTCGGCGGCTTGGGAGAAATCCCTAGGTTGTGGCTAGGGTTTAGGTTTAGAGGGAGGCAACTTGTGTGTCTAGGAGGGGAGCCCTGCCCCTCCTCTTATAGGTGGAGGGAGGCGCGCCTGGGGAGGGGAGTCCCTCCCCAACTCGGACCCAAGGTGGGCCGGCGGTGGGAGGAGGAACTCCTCCCCCAAGTCGGTTTCAAACCTCCTTCTCCTCTTTCCCAAAACTAGCCGTTTGACTTTCAAACTAGCCGTTTGACTTTTCAAACTAGGATTTGAATAAACCCTCTATTTGGTACAGCGATGACACCAAGTACATAATGCAATCATACCAACTTGATATAACACATTCATGTACCCTTCCCCTCCGGAGTGCCGGACATTTCGGAACCTTCTAGAACATTCCCGATGAAAACACCGGAATCATTCCCCAACTCCGAAACAGGACTTTCCTTATATGAATCTTATTCTCCGGACCATTCCGGATCTCCTCGTGATATCCCGGATCCCATCCGAGACTCCGAACAACATTCGGTCTCTTACTCATCATTCCATAACTACTCAACAACATCGAATCCTTAAGTGTGTCTCCCTACGGTTCGTGAATTATGCGGACATGATCGAGACACTTCTCCGATCAATAACCAATAGAGGAATCTGGAAATTCATATGGCTCCTACATATTTCTACGATTACTTTGCGATCGAATGAACCACTTACATACGATACCAATTTCCCTTTGTCTCACGATAGTTTACTTATCCGAGGTTTTGATCGTCGGTATCTCTGCATACCTAGTTCAACCTCGTTACCGATAAGTACTCTTTTCTCGTTCCCGTGATATGTGATCCCTTGTGAGCCAGTAACATGCTTGCATGCTAATTGGATGACATTCCACCGAGAGGGCCCAGAGTATATCTATCCGTCATATGGATGGACAAATCCCACTCTTGATCCATGCGTCTCAACCGACACTTTCCGAATACTCAATGCCACCTTTATAGCCACCCAGTTACGGTGTGGTGTTTGATGTCATCAAAGCATCCTTCCGGTGAAGGTGATATGCATGATCTCATGGTCGAAGGATTTAGGTTACTATGTATCAGAAAGCTTATAGCAAATGAACTATATTAAATGACTTGATCTTTATGCTACGCTTATCTATAGGAGTATGTCCATCACATCATTCTCCTAATGATATGACCCTGTTGTCAATAACATCTCTATGTTCATGATCAGGAAACCATGATCATATATTAACCAACAAGCTAGTTTAACAAGAGGCTTTACTAGGGACTCTTTTATGTTTACAAATCACACAAGTATTAATGTTTCCTGTTAATACAATTATAGCATGGTATGTAAACTTTTATCATAAGTATGAAGATATGATAATAACCACTTTATTATTGCCTCTTGGGCATATCTCCAACAGTCTCCCACTTGCACTAGAGTCAATAATCTAGTTTCAAACCTTTGTGTATTCAACACCTATGGCTTTCCGGTGTTGTATGTACACGATTGCTAGTGGTCAACTGATCTCCGGATCTGACACTTCCAGGTCCGTGTGTAATTGCATGTCTTTGCGTCTCTACGCATCACTCATTCTATAATGAGATGGCTTTGTATAAATTTGGTCCTTTGGTGAGACCTTTAGTTCTTTGGGTTTAAAACATGTTGATAATATTGTCGTACAATATATCTTCATAGTATTATGCCACTGTGAACTACACCTAGTTTGATAACAAACTACTTGACACAAATGCCCTCTTTACCTGCTATTATAGCAGTCATATACTTTAGCCTTTTGTTGTAGCATCTGTCACAATGTCTTAATTTTGGAACTCATCCAAATCCATTATGGAACTTACTTTCCATTATATTGTGCCACCCTTAGTTTAGATTGAGATAAACTTAATTTGTACTTTGTGACAAAACTAGTATCAATATAGTACTTTTACAATGAACTAACCATCTATTTGTCACTTCTACAAATAATATACTCTTAGTTCTTCCAAAAGATCTTAAGAATATCCTTACTATTGTCCAATGATCATCTTATGAATCATTCTGGTATATGCTCATAACATTTAGAGCATAGGACATATCTGGATTTGTACATATCACAGTATGATTGATATAAATATTCTTTGTGATTTGATACATCAAGTATCAATCTATACTTGAATCTTTGTTTCACTTACCAAGTGTCAATACACTTGAATATATCATCAATATTGAACTCATTCAATCCTTTCTGTTCGACAAGAACCTTTCTTGTAGTTTCTATATTGAACTCATTCAATACATCATCTATGTACTTTCGGCACAACCATATTAGCGTCTATTGATGCCAAATATTTGGGTTTTGCCTAAGCCTTTCATCGAGATGAAATTCTTATTTTGTGTTAAATAAAAGATACATCATTTCCAATCAACAATATGTCTTCCACATAATGTATTAGAAACATGTCTTAGCGCTCCCACTTAATTTCTTGCAAATGCAAGTATCTTCATTGTCTCCGACGAATTTAAACTCCTTTAACAGTTTCATCATAGTGAAGATTCCAACTCCGCAATGCTTACTTCAACCATTGAAGTTTGCATATGCATTTAGCATCCTTTGAATTAACAAAACCCTTTGGACCGTGTTACGCACACGTCCTAGGTAACCCTTCTATTAGAAGAATTTTGTTTTGTTTATCCAACTACCATATAACAAAATTATATGTAGTGGTTGCTACATTAATCCGTCTAGACTAAATATCGCTATGAAAGATCAAATCTTGTCATATACAACCTTTGAACATTGTTGTGAACTCTTTCCCAACATGTCGACTATTTCATAGATGTGAAACATCCATGTCTATTTCTTTATAGATCCAAATACGACTGTAAGGTCTTGTACCTTTTCAGAGGGTCTTTCAAGTTCAAAGCTTGATCTCTCGTATATGGAACTATCACGGATTTTATGGCTTCAAGCCATTTGACGGAGTCAGGGCCCATCATCGCTTCTTTGTATGTAGTCAGATCATTATTGCCAAATAATGATTTAACTCTCAAATCTTGGTATTTGATTGTTTACCCGACCTACTTGTTTCAATAGAAACTTTGACCTTCGTAATCACAACCTTTGAGGCACGTGAGCCATGAGCATTGTTGCTGCCTTCGGAACACTTTTCGGCGCTGCGCAACTCTGCACATATAGCTAAGGTTCTTTTAACCTTATCAAAGTTCTATTGTCCTCCCACTTAACTTTTCACGAAAAATTCCTTCTCAAAGAAACTTGACGTTCTAAGCGACAAACACTTTTGTCTCCGGTGTTTATGGAGGATTACTTAACAGTTATTTGAAATAACATACAAAGACAGATTCATCCGACTTTGGTTGCAAGCATCCCTTTTATGCATAGCATGCCAATGTTTAAGAAAGGACAACTTGGGTTTTATCCCAAACCATAACTTTATATGGTGTCATTTCAGCGGATTATGATGGAGCTCTTTTCAGTGGAAAATGGTAATCTCTAAAGCTTTTAATCTTTAAAATACAATGGCAGTTTTATGAATTACACCTTCGATCTTACCATGTCAAACAAGGTTTAATTACATATCTCGAACGCTCCATACTCTTATGGTGTTTCGGGAAAATGCAAATCCACGGAACGATTCCTTAAATCTTAGGTATTATGCTAAACTTGTAACTCAAATATCTTCCTTTATGATTTTATCATAAACTATTTATATTCTTGTTACAATGATTTTGCACTTCATCTTGAAAATCTTTGAACTTTTCAAATATTTCACACTTCATCCTTATTAAGTAAATATTCATATATTCACTCAAATTTTCGGAGAAAGCATATGAAGTTGAAATCCATCGCTCTTGACTACACATAATGGATTTCGTACAACAATATATACAAGTTCCAATAAGCTAGTCATTCGTTCCCTTTTGGCCTATGAACGAAGTTTTAATTATCTCTAGGAAAGTTTCACAAGCGTCATTTGATCAAAAATCAAAAGACTCCAAAATTCCATCCACATGGAGTTTCTTCATGTTTTCTTTCCAATATAATTTAAACGGCGATGTCACTTCCTAAGTGATCTTTCAATCAATTTGTCTTTCGACATTTTTAGCACTAGTTTTATGGATGTGATTTCTCCAACAAGATTTGTGAATCATCCATCTTTTATGGATTACGGCAATTATTTGAACAACCCTTTTGTTCTCATAATACCTGATAAAACAAATCTTGAAGGCAAGCTTCGAGCAACACAATAACCCTTTATTTGTTCTCGATGAACATCATCACATATTTTTTTTGCTAGTTACTTAGGCCATTGTAGTTCATGAATTGTGTTGTTTCGTATGACGATTCATACCAACAAATTCAGTATCAAATACTTAAGAACCACATTGTTTAATAAGCAAAGAATATAGCCATAACATGTATATCATCTATATACTTAAACTGAACAATTCTAGTCTTTTCTTTTCTGCCATATATTTATGAGATTCTCTTTCAGTATTTCCTTTTCTGTTTGAAAGAATCTATCAACATCAATAGTGGAGTCATACATATGACACATAGTCCAAAGCGTGTATAGTTAAATACCAATGTCTTTGGACTTGCACTTTGAAGTAGATCACCATTATCAAATGTTTGGTGTTCTTTCAAATTCCTTTCTTTAGTAATCTCTTGGTGTAGTAAACATTTTACCTACATCAAATATTCACCCTCATCATGGTATTATCCATGATTAAACTACTTTTAGCTTGTAACGGTGAATTGCGAGTATAATGTTGCTCTCCAAAACCTTTTGGAGGATTAGGACAACTAGTGTCTCCAACCTTTTGCAAATTCTCATCAATTATGAGAACATGACTTTTGTCATATTATACTCTATCATGTTGCAACCAAAACTTCGTTTCAGATATCACAATATCTTCCACACATCATGGTTTCTGAAACAACTCTTTCAGATCCTAGATAACCTTGATATTAAGACAATCCTTTGAATATCAAGAATCATGGAAACAAACATGATACTCATACACTAACTCTTGGAATTGTCACTCTTGTTTTAATACCAATTATTAAACTTCATGGAGTAACCGGAACTTACTGAAAGTTTGCAATAGGAATTTTAAACTTTAGATTAACACTTCAAAACAATATGATACCAGTTCGTAAAGTAACTAACCAGAATTCTATAGTTCTATCATCTCAATTATAACTAAGCGTAAGGTGGTAAACGGATGCCAATGACTACAACAACTATACAAATTCACTTTGATTTAATTTATGATAAATAGTGTTCAACTTTTAATCATATTGCCGTTGAACTCCCACTCAAAACAATATCCCTCACATTGTTTTAGTGAACACACGAACCAAATCCACCACATCAAAACCGATCATCACGAGAGTTGATGTAGCTTCAATGGCAAACAATCAACATGTTCATCATATCTACTATATGACTCATGCTTTACCTTTCGGTGATCCGTGTTCCGAGACCATGTCTGTACATGCTAGGCTCGTCAAGATTAACCTATGCTTCCGCATGAGCAAATCTGGCTTGCTCATGTTGTATACACTCGCAGAATCTAACACACCCGATCATCACGTGGTGCTTCGAAACAACGAGCTTTAGCAACGGTGCTTACTAAGTATGAACACTTTAAAACTTGAAATTGTGTGTTTGAGGGATCATCTTATAATGCTACCGTCGCAAACTAAGCAATACAAGATGCATAAAAGGATTAACATCACATGCAATTCATAATATGTGATATGATATGGCCTTTCTTCTTGTGCTTCCGATCTCCATCTTCAAGCACGAACATGATCTCCATCATCACCGGCATTGCATCAAGGTCAATGACGCCGCTCCATGGTTGTCGTCCACCAGCTTCAACTATTACAACTACTTTGAACAGACAAGCGGGTCTTAACAGAATTTAAAGACAACCATATGGCTCCTGTCGGTTGCCAACTTACAATAAGGAACATTGCATACATCATATATAATCACAATCATGGCCATATCACATCACAGCACACCCCTGCAAAACAAAGTTTAGACGCTTCTAATTTTCTTTGCATATTTTACGTGGTTTGGGGCTTTCAATAAGTGTTGTTCTAACTTACGAACAAGAACCACAACATTGATACTAGTATTGTCAATCACCCGTTGTAAATTGAATCTTAACTATGTTGGGAGAAACAGGCACCCGCAAAGCCACTTATGCAATACAAGTTGCATGTCAAGCGTGGAGCAAGTCTCATGAACGATGTCATGTAAGGTTAGCCCGGGCCGCTTCATCCCACCATCCCGCAAGATGCAAAGTACACAAGAAGCAATCGATAACAAAAGCATCAACGCCCACAATGACCATTGTGTTCTACTCGTGCAACAGATCTACATATAGACACGGCTCTGATACCACTGTAGGGGTTCGTAGCATGGAAAACAAAAAAATTCTATCGCATACAAACAAACAAGCCAAGATCTATCTACTAGATTGTAGCAACGAGTCGATAGAGGAACTCACCCTCGAAGATTCCAAAGCGGTTAACGAGAGCAGATTCTCGTGGGTGATGTAGTCGTACACTTGCCGATCTCAAGATCGCGTAGACGATCCTTCCGGCGCTGCGTTCCGGCAGCGCTTCCGCAGTCGGTCACACGTTCAGTACTCGACGAAGACCTTCCTCTCCCTTGTTCCAGCAGGCAGCGGAGGTTGTAGCACTCTCCTCGCGATTCCGGCAGCACGACGGCGTGGTACCGGAAGTAGAGGGGAGATCTCGCAGGGCTTCGCCTTAAGCCGGAGCGAGTATGGTGGACTATGAGAGAGCCTTGGTGATCTAGGGTTTAGACACACCAATTAGAAGGGGCTAAACCAGCGGCTAGGGCAATTATAAGCTCTAACTCGGCGGCTTGGGAGAAATCCCTAGGCTGTGGCTAGGGTTTAGGTTTAGAGGGAGGCAACTTGTGTGTCTAGGAGGGGAGCCCTGCCCCTCCTCTTATAGGTGGAGGGAGGCGCGCCTAGGGAGGGGAGTCCCTCCCCAACTCGGAACCAAGGTGGGCCGGCGGTGGGAGGAGGAACTCCTCCCCCAAGTCGGTTTCAAACCTCCTTCTCCTCTTTCCCAAAACTAGCCGTTTGACTTTCAAACTAGCCGTTTGACTTTTCAAACTAGGATTTGAATAAACCCTCTATTTGGTACAGCGATGACACCAAGTACATAATGCAATCATACCAACTTGATATAACACATTCATGTACCCTTCCCCTCCGGAGTGCCGGACATTCCGGAACCTTCTAGAACATTCCCGATGAAAACACCGGAATCATTCCCCAACTCCGAAACAGGACTTTCCTTATATGAATCTTATTCTCCGGACCATTCCGGATCTCCTCGTGATATCCCGGATCCCATCCGAGACTCCGAACAACATTCGGTCTCTTACTCATCATTCCATAACTACTCAACAACATCGAATCCTTAAGTGTGTCTCCCTACGGTTCGTGAATTATGCGGACATGATCGAGACACTTCTCCGATCAATAACCAATAGAGGAATCTGGAAATTCATATGGCTCCCACATATTTCTACGATTACTTTGCGATCGAATGAACCACTTACATACGATACCAATTTCCCTTTGTCTCACGATAGTTTACTTATCCGAGGTTTTGATCGTCGGTATCTCTGCATACCTAGTTCAACCTCGTTACCGATAAGTACTCTTTTCTCGTTCCCGTGATATGTGATCCCTTGTGAGCCAGTCGCATGCTTGCATGCTAATTGGATGACATTCCACCGAGAGGGCCCAGAGTATATCTATCCGTCATATGGATGGACAAATCCCACTCTTGATCCATGCGTCTCAACCGACACTTTCCGAATACTCAATGCCACCTTTATAGCCACCCAGTTACGGTGTGGTGTTTGATGTCATCAAAGCATCCTTCCGGTGAAGGTGATATGCATGATCTCATGGTCGAAGGATTTAGGTTACTATGTATCAGAAAGCTTATAGCAAATGAACTATATTAAATGACTTGATCTTTATGCTACGCTTATCTATAGGAGTATGTCCATCACATCATTCTCCTAATGATATGACCCTGTTGTCAATAACATCTCTATGTTCATGATCAGGAAACCATGATCATATATTAACCAACAAGCTAGTTTAACAAGAGGCTTTACTAGGGACTCTTTTATGTTTACAAATCACACAAGTATTAATGTTTCCTGTTAATACAATTATAGCATGGTATGTAAACTTTTATCATAAGTATGAAGATATGATAATAACCACTTTATTATTGCCTCTTGGGCATATCTCCAACAGACGGCAGGCTGTCGTGGACTCGCGGCGGCAGAATTTTCTGCCGCGGCAGAGGGTGGGGTGGGAGGTGGTGGTGCTGATGTGGGTATGTTGGGAGGGATTGGGAGGAGTTGGGGATCTATGGGGTCGAGGTTGGTAGGTGGTGTGAATGGCTGTGTGGTGGATGCGTAAGGAAAAGTATGTTCATCGAACGTGACATGGCGTGATATTAGGATGCACGGGAGGACAAGTCGAGACACTGATAGCCTTTGTGACGGGATGGATAGCCGAGAAAAACACATTTGGTGGCGCGTGGGGCGAGTTTATTTGGGCTAGTGGAGGATACGTTTACGTAGAAGAGAACCGAATACGCGCAGGTGATCATAAGATGGATGTGTACCGTAAAGGGTGAAGTGTGGGGTTTGTCTACGGAGAGCTGCTGTGGGACAAAGATTGAGAAGGTGTGTGGCGGTGTGGAGGGCCTCGGCCCAAAAATTGGTAGGCATGGAGGCTTAGAAGAGAAGGGTGCGGATAACATCATTGATGGTGCGAATAGCTCGTTCGGCTTTACCGTTTTGTTGGGAAATGTAGGGGCATGAGAAATGAAAAAGGGTTCCATGGGATTGAAAGAATGAATTTAGTTTAAAGTTGTCAAATCTTTTCCATTGTCGCATTGGATAGTTAGAATAGGGAGATTGAAGTGAGTGGTAACGAAGGTGAAAGTACAAAGGAAGTCGCCTAGAGGGGGGGGTGAATAGGCTTTTAAAATTGTTACGGTTTAGGCTCAAGTAAATGCGGAATAAAACTAACGTTTAATTTATTGAGCACAAAACCTAGCCACTAAGTTCACCTAGGTGCACCAACAACCTATGCTAAGCAATACAAGCAACAAGGTGATAGCAAGGTATAAATACTTCAAGCACGATGGCTATCACAATGTAAAGTGCATAAGTAAAGGGTTCGGTTGAGAGATAACCGATGGACGCGGAGACGAAGATTTGTTTCCCGAAGTTCACTTCCAAAGAAGCTACGTCTCCGTTGGAGAGGTGCGATGGCGCAATGCTCTCCGAACGCCACAAATGGCTCACCTCGAGGTGTGGTGGCTCGATGCTCACCCAACGCCACACAAGGCCTCACCCCGGATGCGGAAGCACGCAACTCACCGACGCCACAAAAGGCTCACCCTATTCTCCCAAGTGCGCACCACAAAAGGCGGGCACTTGCTCCACTATGGGACGCTTGAGGGCGGTCACCGAACCCGTACAAGATTGGGGCTAACTCCACAACTCAATTGGAGGCTCCCAACAACAAAGCCACAAAAGGCCAACAATGCCACAAAAGGCCAACAATGCCACAAAAGGCCAACAAGACCACAAAAGGTCAACAAGACCACAAAAGGTCAACAATCCAAACACACAACCGTCTAGGGTTCCAAGGAACCCAAGAGAAACAAGCTCACAAGCTTGAACTCGCCGAATCTCCGAGGAGAACTCAAACCTATGCACCAAATGCAAGGGCAAGTCCTTCTCCCCCAAATTCCAACAAAGCTACAAAAGCTATTGGGGGAATAAGGGAGGAAGAACACAAGAGTAGAACTCAAACCTATGCACCAAATGCAAGGGCAAGTCCTTCTCTCCCAAATTCCAACAAAGCTACAAAAGCTATTGGGGGAATAAGGGAGGAAGAACACAAGAGGAGAACACAAAACTCTCCAAGATCTAGATCCCAATGATTCCTTCACAAAGAAGGGATTTGACTTGGGGGGATTGTAGATCTAGATCTCCTCTCTCAAATCCCTCAAAAAGATGCAAGAATCATAGGAGGGGAAAGGGAGAGGGAAAGCTTCTTCAAGGTTGACAATGGAGGAGAGAGAGAAAGCCAAGAACCAAGAAGAAAAGCTAGTACCCACGAAGGGGAAGAGGAGCCCCTTTTAAAGGGCTCCCAGATCTGCCCGTTATGGGCATTCGCGACACCTGGCCGGAACTTCCGGTGGGAGGCCGGAACTTCCGGTGGCACCCAGCCAACGGTCAAAAACTGCGGAGCGAGAAACTGAAAACACGAATCATGGCCGGAACTTCCGGCCCTGGGGCGGAAGTTCCGCTCAAGAACTTTTGCCAGGACAAGTTCCGATCAAGTTCCGGCCAAGTTCCGGCAAATAGACATATTCAATACAGAAGGTTTCTGAACGTGAGCGGAACAAGACCCGGAACTTCCACCGGAACTTTCGGCGACAAAAATGCCCTAGCGGAACTTCCGGTGGGAAGCCGGAACTTCCGGTCAGGGAAATTCCAGAAACCAGAAAACCAGAAACGCAATAGCTTTTGCATCCAAACTCCAAACGGGATGAAACCAATTTTGTTGGAAAGATAACGACGAATAGAATCCAACAAAAAGTCGAAATATTGGGTATCACCTTGGGAGAAAATATCATAAATATATATGTGAAGTATCCCCCAAGGTGTGGAGCCGGAAAACTCACAAGATCAAAAACCGCAATAAGATATGCAAGTGAAATCCTTAGATGATGAACTAGAGCTTGTTATGATGATGACCACAAGCTCTAGATCCTCTCATGGACAAGAACCAAATAACAACCAAGAAAGATGATGCTATGAATGCAAAGGTTTGAGCTCTCTCCGAACGATGCAAACGAGACACCCGCTTGAGAGCCCCTCTTGATAGTACGGCTATCTATCCTAAACCCGGTCTCCCAACTAACAACACGAGACCGGCAAAAGAGAAGCCCTATCAACATACCTTTGCCTTGAGCGTCCCACTTGAACTTGATGTAGACCGTCTTGTTCTTCTATAGTGGGAACACCTTTCTTGTTTGCTCTTGCTCGCTCTTGCTTGATGAAGACTTGCAAAATGCTCCCCCATACTCCATGGGGAAACCTCTTCTTTGAACTTGTCTTCATCATTCCATGAGCACGAGGATGGCAAGCTTCAAGCATGAGATCTTCTAGAGATGGCGCATCTTGAGCTCGTCCTTCTTCATCCTTACTTGAGGTTGATCCATCTTGATGCAACTCTTTGCACATTCCTTGATCGACCTTCAAGCTCCTTCTTTCTTCATGATTCCATTGGGCACAAAGCCCTTGGACATTTCTTCATCTTCCAACCTTGAGACCAACACATGGCCCAAGCGATGCCAATGGACAAACCTACAAGTGAAACTCAATTTACACATTAGTCCATAGAGATTGTCATTAATTACCAAAACCACACATGGGGGCATACATGCCCTTTCAGAAGGCATGAAAAGTAACGAATGTAGCAAAGACATCGGATTTCTTACGAATGGGAAAGCTCCAAAAGTAATGAGAAAAATCATCGATAATGACTAGATAATAAGCAAAACCAGACATGCTGAGAACTGGGGATGTCCATAGATCACAATGTAAAAGTTCAAATGGTCGAGTAGTAGATGATTGCGACAAAGAAAAAGGTAGTCTAACATGTTTGCCTAATTGACATGCATGACACAGGTAAGGTCCTGCTCTATTTGTTGAGCTGGTGGGTAGTGATGGCGTGGAGCTGTGGCCGGGGTGTCCAAGGCGGCGATGCCAGAGGTCGTGGGAGATGGTGGCGAGGAAGGCGGCAGGGTAGGCAGGTGGGTTGACGGTGTAGAGAGGACCCGGGCTGTTACATCGGAGAATCACGATCCCGCTGGGAAGAGCCTTCACAGAAAATCCAAAACGATCAAATTCGATGGTGCAATGATTGTCGATATAGAACTGTCGAACATATATTAGATTTTTGATGATTTGTGGAACTAGGAGTATGTTGCGAAGAGAAAGAGGTTTAGTTAGAGTATTAAGAGTTTGGGAACCGACGTGAGTGACAGGAAGAGTTGCGCCGTTTGCGACGGTGACAAATTGTGATGAGGATGGAAGGAGGGATTGGAAATTACCGGGATCGGATGTCATGTGAGAGGATGCACCAGTGTCCATGTGCCAGTCGCCGCCGGGGAGCTGCAGGTTGTTGAGGGCAACGAGGAGAGCCTGGTCGATCTACGGTTGCTGGTTGGCGGTGGGGACGTAGGAGCCCTGGGCGGTGTACGCCTGTGGTGTCATGCTGGGGCGCGGAACGAGGAGGCCTAGAGACGGTGGCTGCCATGACGTCGGTGGGCGAGGCTGCCACGATGTCGATGCGGGTGGCTGCCATGGGGCCTGCTGAAGCTGAGCGCGAGTAGGGGCCCCCGTCCAGGGGTTGAACTGCCAGGGGTTATCGCGGCCGCGCCCACGTCCACAGCCTCCGTCGCGGAAGTTGTTGGTGAAGTAGTTGGTGTCGCGGCCGCCGGTGCGATCGCCCCCGAAGGGAGCAGGCGGTGAGCGATCGCCCCCGAAGGGAGCATGCGAGGAGCGATGGCCAGAAGGGGGGCCGCGGGTCGTTGTTGGGCAGTACACTCTGGCCCATGGCCCAGAGTGCGGTGGAGGCGGCGTTGCGGGCGTCGGTGCGCCGCTAAGTTTCTTCCAGGATGAGGGCGGAGCGCGTCTGAAGAAACGAGGGGTACGACACCTGAAAGGAACTAGTAGGTTTGACCCGACTTCGTCCGTGAAACCCGTCACTGATGGCGTCTCAGTATAATAAAACACCACTAATAGCATATACTGGTGACGTTCAACGATTTCTAAACTCTACTATTATTTGGTGGCGCGCATTATATTTTAGACGCCACTAGAAAAATAACTGCTATAAAATTTTTCCTACTAGCGATTCTAGAGAAAAGGGGAAGAAAGAAGAAACAAAACAAATACTGCCTCCATTTTAAAATACTCCCTCCGACCCATATTAGTTGACTTGGATTTCTCAAAATTTGGATGAACCTATATACTAAATAGTGTCTAGATTCATTTAAATCTAGACAAATTTGAGTCAAGTAATATGGGTCGGAGGGAGTATAAGATGTGGGCGAGAGACGAACGTAGATGGTATGTAATTCTTGTCATAGCTTTTCAAAACTTGGAAAAAAAAAAGGGTAGTTTGAAGAAGTGGGCAAGAAGCTTATCGCCTTACCTTAATCGCAACCGATGTGTAATGTGAACGCGGCTTTCTCCGGAGTGCCAAATTGGGTTCCCAATCAACGACTTTGGAACTACTAGTAGCGTTTGGTGGAAAATAAAGCGCACGAGGCACCCGGTCGACACGCAGGGCAGGGGCAAGCAAGCGGACGCGCGTGAGATCCTCCTCCAAATCCAATCTACTTCCTCCGTTTCGATTTACAAGTCGCGCGCGTATATCTAGGTCATCAATTTAAACATTAAAATATTAATTTTATAGAAAATATATATCGTTGGAAACTTTAGATGTTATATTTTTTAATGATATAATTTTTGTGTTATAAAATTAATATTTTAATAGTCAAATTGATGATCTAGTTATACGCGCGCGACTTGTAAACCGAAACAGAGGAAGTAGTGCGTATTTCCCTTGATTTGCTATCATCACTGCCAACGTCACGACTTGAGGAGCGATGACGCGAGTCCGTCCCAATCCCAAATTCCCAATGGCTGGCTCCATGTCTCTTCCTTCCAGAAACACCACGCACATTTACATACCGCCTTGCGATCCAAGCCAAGCCTGCCGGCCGGCCAGTTGGCCCGAGCGTCGTCTACGTGGAAAGTACGTACACGGGGAAGGTGGGCCCAGGGATCGACCGACCACGGCTGGATATCCACGAATCCCACCCAGTCACTGGCACGTCCCCACCTCGGAGTTGGCCGATGGCTCAGTGACTCCGTGACGGATACTGGGCTGCCCCACCTGTCCGTCGCAGAGACGCCCATCCACCTGTCGTGCCCCGCCTCACACGCAGTGGCCGGTGGGACCCGCGCCAGCGCGCTTTGGGCCCCGCCATCGCTGCGCTTTTGCCGCCCATGCTCCGCGCTCTCTGCCCACTGCCGTGGCGCCATCGCCTATATATACGAGCTCGAGGTAGCATCTAGTACTGCAGAAGTATCCCCACCCCACAGGACGCACCTAGTCTCTCTCCCCCACCAGCAGCGCGCACCGCCGGAATCCCCTCGCCCGCCGATGTCTACCAAGGGGTGCCAGGCTCAGGCTCCGGCCGGCGGAGGGGGAGGAGGCGGCGGCAACAGGGCGCCGACCGCGGGGAGCGCGCCGCCGCCGCGGCGTGGCCAGATCAAGGAGAAGATCATCAAGGACGTGGTCGCCGCGGTCGCCAGCATGGCCGCGGTGCTCGTCGCCCGCGCCGACAAGAATGGCGGTCCGGCGGCCTCCGACGCCGACGGCAAGTGAGCATCCCGCTCGCTCGGTCGATCTGTGCTCCCTAGTCCTCTGCTGCTACTCTGCGCTCGTTTTAGTGCGCGCAGCGGAAGGACGGAGCAAAATATATCAGAAGCCTCCTTTTACTGTCTGTCTTATTATTTCTCGTCGCGTCGTCGATCGGTCAGGGCGGATTCAGCTGCCTTATTTGAGCAAGCAACTGGTCCACCCTTAATCCCCTTAGCGTTTTCTTGGTCTTGGACTCTTGGTGTTTGGTGTTGGTGCGGTCTTCTTGCTTGTAGGTGGTGAAGATTCAGCTGGCATCTTATCAGGAGTTTTGCGAAGGTTTTTGAGTGCAACCTCCTGATGCTGCCGCCGCTGCATTTTTCACCTCCTGGAGCTGGTAGATCGTCAGTCAGTCTTCAGGTCGTGCGTGTGCTACTTATTTGCTTGTATCTGGTTGTGTATTTGTGTAGTACGGTACTGTAAAAGGATGGGCGGATCAGCGAGTATTAAGGTCTGGTCCGTCCATCAGTCCCTCCTTACTTTGCTTGCTTGTGTGCTCCTACTCTGTACTGTAGTTCTGGACTTCTGGCTCCATATCGTGTCAGATCAATATATTGTTAAGCATTTCGTACTATCAGAAACCTGTGTTCTCCATCAGAGGATTCAGCCTCAGGTTCCATCACATCTTTTGCATGACATCTTCTGCATGATGAGATGCACAAGCCATTCTCTTCCTAATAAATCCTAATATCGTGTGATTCATGGTACTCTGTTTTGTTTTATCCCTGAGACGAGGGACAATCCTGATAAGATTCCCAAGGGTGAAGAGAAAATAAATTTAGATTGGTTTCTCGCGAAGCAAAGTGCAGCTGTAACAAAAGCGCTCCTAGTCTTAGCTCATAAGTCGCTACCATTCCATTTCATCATCTCCCAGTCCAAGTCAAGTCTCCGCCCACAGTTAACTTGCTGCCCATCGCTACTTCAAAAAAAAAATTTGCTGCCCATCCCCTCGCACAGAAAAACACTAAACTAATGACCGTTTCAAGGGCTTGATTTATTTGCTTCTTCTGAAAACAACCACATACCCACCCCACGCCAACGCGGTATCTCTGCTCAAGTGGCCGACGACTCCCTGAGAATGCCCGTCGGGTCCGTCAACCCATCATCGGAAATCACTTTATTCCGAGCCCAAATTGGTCAGCTAAATCACTTTTAAAGAGAACTAATTCTAGCCACGTATCAAAATCAGATGCAGATCGAAGCGAAAATCGTGCTATAATCACATCCAAGTTGTAAGTCAGTGATTCGTTTCAATTTGAGCGTACAAAATCCTCAATGGCAAACAAAAAAAACTGAAAGCTTGCAAGCAAAATGAATTCATTGATGTTGTACTCCCTCCGTTTCAAAACCTAATACATCTTACTCCCTCCGTTTCAGGGCTTAAGGCGTCCTCGTTTTGCGTGTTTTTTCTTTGACCAAGAATTACTCTAAATACGTAAAGAGTTTTGGTATAAAACTAGTATCACTGAAAAATATTTTTCAATACGAATCCAACGGTACTAATTATGTACAATATAATCAAGATTTTGTTGCTTAATTCTTTTGATCAAACTTTGCTTTGGAAAGCGTGTGCGCCTTAAGCCTTGAAACGAAGGTAGTATATTTTAAAACGGAGGAAGCAGTAGATTATATGGATCAAATGGTGTTTACACAATGAAAGAAGAGAAGGATGAGAAAAGCTGATACATCAATGATACACGTCCAGTTTTTCGTTGGTTAACTAGACAGCTTTTTCTTAGTCAACCAGACGGCGCAAAAACATTTGCCTCCATTTTAAAAGAAAAATTATACTCAATGATACACAAAGGCCACAGCTACCTTTACTATGCCGCACTACAAAATACTTTAAGAGCCTTTGAAGAGTATACAATGGTACCTGGTTGCAGTGATATCATGGTAAGAAAACATTGTTGATAACTGGGGGCTATAAGCTGAGCATACACCTACAGGCCATGGCCTAGTGATTGGCCGGCCATATAACATCTCTTCTGGCACAACACCCAAACAGCTTGCAAGGTCATCTTTTATGGCATGTTTCTATTGCACAAATACATTGTGAGAGATGGATGTTACCCTGTCCAGGAGGCACCAAGTCATATACTTTAAAATTTTGTGAATCCTAAATCTTTGAATTGTCAGTGTACCGACAAAATTGACTTCTGGCTAGAGAAGAAATCAAGCAGTCTGGAGCGCTATTATTTACACAAACTTTGTTATGGCACGGGATCACATACTACTCGTGTCATCCTCGAGTGTAATGCTACACCTTTGGAACATGGAGATCAGCTAACGAAGATGTGAGATCTTCTCTCGACTGGGACCTCCGGCTTTGAAGTGTTGTCTGACCTCTGCCGGGGTTCCGTGATCCACTAGAAAACTGCATCTGGCCTAAGCTCCCAACTGAATAGCTATGATATGAACCCAATGAATTCCTGGAAGACTCCATAAGCTGGATACTGCTGCCTCCTAATCCATGACTCATGCTGAACGGATGGAGTTCTGACCCAGCCACAGTGGGGCTCAACGGTGTCTTTGTTCTTCCATCACCTGTGCAGAGACGAATGCAAAATTATGCAAACGAAAAGGTTTGGTAGGCTACAGTGAAGAAAAGGAGAGAGCACAACAGTGATTTGATAAAACAAATATCTTCACATTCTCCAACAACATCAGTGATTTGATAGAACAATGCTATAAAATTATGGCGCTGTTAGTTACATTGACTCACTGAGGTCTCATACTTTCATTACAAGAATTTCATTAACAATGTTAGTTGTTACAATGGGAAAAAAAAGGAACCTGTGTTGCAATATGCAAGATTTGATAAAACAAATATCTTCACATTCTCCAACAACATCAGTGATTTGATAGAACAATGCTATAAAATTATGGCGCTGTAATAGTTACATTGACTCACTGAGGTCTCATACTTTCATTACAAGAATTTCATTAACAATGTTACAATGGAAAAAAAAGGAACCTGTGTTGCAATATGCAAGATTTCTATGTGATGCTGCTGCTTATTAGATGTGTTATTAGAAGGTTAAATATTGTAACAAATTCCACCTTCTAAATTAAGCAGGATAATAAATAGCTTGAAATCCTAACAGATGATATGCAATGGTCAACAGAAATTTGAGTAAAACATTCTAGCATTGTAGTCTTTAGACCATAGGCACTTTTTAGACGAGGAAAAACCACGAGATGGCAGCTCAATAAAAAACTTGAACACGTACCTGAATTAATATGTCTCCATAAATGAAATCTAAAAGGCGATCCCATACCAAGCGCAGAACTACCTCCACTGTTTGGCCTAAAAAGTGGCAAATAGGATTTGCGGAACGATCTTGGGATGGAATTGCTAACGCACAATATGGCGCATATGACCAGCACAACTGAAATTATAAACAATACTATGATAATATTTGGGTTTATCTCCCGGTGTAGTATCATGTATCCTTGAATATCCATCCGGGTAGACACTGCCTGTCCAGCCTCTAACAAAGCAACACCAAGAGTCCAAGTGATACTACCTGAGCCAATTATCACCTGGTTATCTTTGATCTGCAGTCCCTCTCTCAGAAGTGATGTAATATAAGGAGCCCTGAAGCAATACTGCTCTATAAAAGGCTGTGGTGGAACACTAATCTTTGCAACATCCCATGGTTTTTCACAATATTCCTGCCCTCTTTTTAGAACATCAACCAGAGTTGCGTCAGGAGTCAAATTGAAAAATTTGAAAACCACATAGAAACCAGACATGGCATAGAACTGCCCATGTGGTTGGGGAAGGGTACTAGCAAGAGCACAAGGTTGAAGGTTACAATCAACTCCAGAACTTACATTGGACCACTCTGAAAGATTCACTGTTACTTTTGCAAGAGCACTACATTCATCCCACTGGGGTGCCCCCACCAGTTCAACTGCTGTTCCCTGCTTCTCTTTTCCTGTTGTCTTTCCTGAAACACTGGGACTCCCATCTTGTTTGAGCGGGTCACAGTAGGAACAAACATAATCTTCCCTGTATCCAGTTTGTAAACAAGGATGTTTGACCTGCACTTTGCCATTATCAGCTGTTCCCCCAAGCATCTTCACCAGATGCGCCACAGATTTGTCAAATGCATCATTTAATCCATAACCGGAAAGAGAATAAGCACTAAGTTGGTGATTGACAGAACCAATCCTAAGATGAATGCTTGTGTCATCCTGAACGGTCTTCTCAGTCTCAAATGTCACCTGTAATGATGAACCGCCTAAATCAAGTGAACCATAAGTCATTTCAGAAGATGAGGTGCCAAGCATGTTCAGGTGGTGGTTAAGGGCTATCCATCCATAATAAGCTTCGTCCATGCCACTGATGATCTTAACTCTGTCTCGACTACAAGAAAATGATGAATTCTTCAGAACATCCCAAGCGTTATCCAGAAGCCACTCAGAATCTGCACTTGGTAGCTTGCGGACACCAGCTGTGGCATATAGAAAAACAGGTGTGTGCTTGTGTGCACGCCTAGGGATCTGCCGCTCAGCCATTTGAAGGAGAGGCTCTATTGCCTTCTTCATTCCAGTTTCATTGTGAACAAGCTTGCTCAACCCAGGTTCAGTTTCCATTCGCTGATAAGCACGCCCAGTTAATTTACCCATTTTTTTCTTAGGAGCATTCCCTAAAGGTTTCAAAGCAATTGGAAGGGCATTCCCATCATTATGATTGATGGACCACTCATAAACATATACTCTTGTACCAGTGCTGCCACAATCAAGAATCACATAGTATTCAGAGCTACCTTCTGAGAGAAAGACATGGAAATATCTCAAAGAAGCATATATGGAGCACACCAATAGGAACAGGGCAATAGCACAACCAACTGTTCTCATGCATTTCTTGCGATTTGTTGGTGAGGATGGTGGTGTTCTCTCTTTTGAAAAGCTGGCTACAGGACCTTCCCTTTGAAGTGTGCGCACAGGTTTCGCACGCGCTGAGCTCAGATCACCACCGGTGCTAGAGCCCCTCTCTAAAGCATCAATTCTGGAGAAGGTCGGCAAATCTTGAAGAGAAGAAGAAAGCCGCATAGCTGCTTCTTTTGTAGTCGAGGTGGCAATTATTTAAAGAAGTTGTCACTGACAGGGAGCAATGAGGAGCGACGTCGGCAAACACAAGCATAAGTCATGAGTAGGATGTAGGCAGCACATTTAGCTACATGGTAAATTAGTCCAACGGCACCTTCTCGCAGCCTCTGCCTGCAACAAATTTCCAATCGTCAGAAATATACTAAATATGGTAGCATCCAATAGATAAAACTAAAATTTGAAGGATATCAAACGTGTTGGACATTCATAAATTAGTAAAAAACATTCCCGTACTCAGTATGGTATCCAAAAAAAATACTCGCAGCTAAGATAGTATATACCCTAATTAGAGTCTTAAGTACATGGATCAATATCAGTATTAAAGAAATCACGCCACCAAACAATGAGCACCACCAATGTTAAGGTGTCAAGTGGGATCCCACCAAAATCCCACTTCTAGTTCATTTGAATTTGAACTAGATTTTGATAAATGAACTAAAAGCCGGACTTTGGTGGGATCCCACATGACACCCTAGTCTCCAAACAACTCCATATGCTACTCAGGGAGTACCAATGCCAACAACCCCGCCATTCACATACATCATCCAATCCACACTACACAGCTATGCCATCTATCTCACTCGCCCACATACAACTTCGTGATCAATAGAAGCACATCAAAGGATGGACTTTCAATAGACTCCGGCACCCGTGATCAGAACCACCAAGTCACCAACCAATGACAACCTTAACCCAGGGCATCAGGCGAACCTCCAATTTGACCGAAAAATGGTCTCTACAAGTAGCATTAGCCCAGCGAACCATGTACAGTCCTACGCGATGGGTCCAACCGAGATCGATCTCGGAGAAGAAGGATCTGGCTGGGCACGATCGTTGCGCGGCAAAGGGGGAGGCCCCGAGGCAAAACGAACGGCGATCCAGAGCAGAGCTAGGGCTTCCTTACCAGGAGTCGCGTCCTGACGGATCTTTATTCGCTCCGCGCCAGTCCAGTGCCAGCGGAGCGGGATCGGGGATTGGGCTGTGGAGGAGGGGCGTTTGGGGATCGAGACGGGTAGAGAACGGAGGTAGCGCCGGACGGCAGTAAGATCTGCGAAGAAGGTAGGGGCACGAGGCCGGATCGGACTAGGAGGCCGCGGCGGGGACAGGGACGATCCGGAGAGGAGGAGTCCCGCGGCGGGCGAGCTGGCGGGCTGTGATTTGGTGGAGATACACGGGGCGGCGGTGGAGGGCGGCGCTGCGAGAGAGGTGGGGAGGGCGCGGGGGCGGCGGAGCCGAAGCAAAGGCGGGGGAGAGGGGAGTGGCTGCGTGCGGCGTGGGTGCGGTGCGCTACCCGCGGTGCGTGCGCGACGGCGCTGCGTCGGGGCGGAGTGAGGCAGACGAAATGGAAATCCAACCAGACGAGACGACCTGTCTCGTAGGCTCGGTGTCGCGGGAGGAGGACCCCGGCCGACGATGTAGCGGATGAACGGACGAGCGCTGGACTAGCCGAGCCAACAAGCAAGCCGAGGTACACGAGCCTGGTTAGCTGGGCTCGGCTCGGGTCCTGCTTCCTCGTGCCGGCTGAGGCCCAAAAGGAGAACGAGACCCCTCCTCTCGCCATGCAAGGCTCGAATACTCGACCGGCAAAACAACATGGCCCATATGTGGAAAAAATATACATATAAAATATGGGCATAGATTGGCTGACATGTGGACTCTGTATATGATGGGATCCACATGCCAGTGACTCAAAGTCATCCAAAGTTAGCCACCACAAAGTCCGCTAATCCTAGCGGATAAAATATATGTTTTATATTCTTCACTCTTCTTCTAAAAGGAACATCGGAAATTGATGAATGGACACCAAACGAAGACTCCTAAAGCCTATGATCACGTGGAATGGAGGTTTCCGAAGAAGATCATGCTGAAAATAGGTTTTGACTAGCAATGGGTGAAACTCATCATGTCTTGTGTCACCTCAGTTCGATACAGAGTTAGAGTACCCTCTATCTCCATGCCTCTTTCTTTTGTGTGCAAAGGGATTAACTGCACTACTAGCGAAAGCGGAGGAGCTGATGGGAGTAAAGGTTTGTTGTGATGCACCGGCAATATCAAATTTATTGTTTGCTGATGATTCTTTAATCTTGATGCAAGGTCTAAACACATACTAGATGAGTATTGTGTTGCGTCGGGACAGTTGGTGAGTGTAGATAAATCCATAATCTTTTTTAGTCCAAACACTCAAGTGGAGGAAAGGAAGGTGATATGCACTATACTCAACATTTTAACAGAAGCCTTGACGGATAAATATATGGGCCTACCATCAATTGTGGGGGGCGATCGTAGTGATTGTTTTCAATTTTTGATTGATAGAATATGCAAAAGAATCAGTGGATGGAAGGAGAAGTTATTGTCGGCAAGAGTCAAGGAGGTGTTATTAAAAGCAATAGCACAAGCTATACCATTATATGCGATATCAGTCTTTAAGATTTCATAGAAAATCTGTAAAGGAGTCATGGCAACGATGTCTAAATATTGGTGGGTAGATGGTGCTGGTCAAAATAAAATGCACTAGCTTGCTTGGTGGAAGATGTATGTTCCCAAAAAACAAGGAGGTATGGGCTTCAGAGATATCCATTGCTTCAATCTAGCATTATTGCTAAGCAAGCGTGGAGGCTAGTAGAGGAACCAAATTCTTTGTGTGCTCAAGTCCTTAGAGCAAAGTACTTTTCTTCAGAAGACTTCCTAAATGCAGAGCTGGAAAAAGGTAGTTCATTTACCTAACAGAGCATTTGGGCAGGGATTCGGACATTTAAGAAGGGGCACATATGGCATGTTGGTAAGGGCACATCAATTAACATATGGGACGACGAATGGAATCCAAGTAGCCCTTCTCGCAAGGTATTAACCCCAAAAGGTCAGAATATCTATACCGTGGTTAGTGATTTAATTGATCCATACACTAATTCATGGGATGTGGAGTTGGTTACTCAAACTTTCTAGGAGATTGATGCAAGGAGTGTAATGGAAGTTCCTCTGTCATCACACAATATGGATGACTTTGTGGCATGGCACCTGACTAAGACGGGTACATTCTCAGTTTTGTATACCTATCACATCGAGTGGGGGAGTCAATATTTGGACACAGAGTAAATCGTTGATATGTCGGAAACGTATCTATAATTTTTGATGTTCCATGCTTGTTTAGTATCTACTTTGCTTTGCCTTGTCTACATTTTGAGGTGTTTTTATATGTTTTCTGGTACTAACCTATTAACAAGATGCCACAGTGCCAGTTGCATGTTTTCTTCTGTTTTTGGTTCCAGAAAGGCAGAAAATCAATATTCTCGAAATTGGACGGGACAAAAACCAAAGTCAATATTTTACCATGGGGAACACGAAGCTGGAATACGAGACGAAGGAGAGTCACCAGGGGGCACACCCCCTGGCGCCGCGGGTGGGCCCACCCCGCACCTGGGGGGTGCGGTCGCCCTGGCGACCCCCCTGCCTTGCATCTTCGTCTATAAAGACCCCCCCCCCAATGCCAAAACCCTAGGTACCAGATCAATATTCCACAAAACCATCTGTAGCCGCCTCCACCATCGTCCCTAGATCGGGGGATATGAAGTTCTTCCTGGCACCCTGTCGGAGGGAAGATCATCCCGGAGGCCTTCTTCTTCATCATGCCATCCTCCGGTATGAAGTGTGAGTAGTTTCACCTTGGACTACAGGTCCATGTAGTAGCTAGATGGTTGTATCTCCTCATTTGTGCTACCATGTTTAGATCTTGTGAGCTCCGTTCATGATCAAGATCTCATCTATTTGTAATCATCCATGTTGTGTTTGCGGGATCCGATGGATATTGAGATTACTATGTCAGATTGATTAATGATTTTGTCTTATTAATTCTATCATGGATGTGTTGTTTGTGATCTTGTATGCTCTCCGTTTCTAGTAGCTATCTTAGCCAAGTAGATGCTAGTGACTCCAAAAGGGGGTATTTATGCTAGATAGTGGGTTCATGCCTCTATTTAATCTAAGGGAAGTGACAGAAATCTCTAAGGTTGTAGATGTGATGTTGCCACTAGGAAGAAAACAGCGGTCTCTTGTTCATGGAACAAGTAGATTGTTTACCTTACACACTTTGTTTAAAGCAGTTATCTGTTGCTTGCAACTTAATACTGGAGGGGGTTTGAATGATAACCTGAAGGTGGATTTCTAGTCATAGATGCAATTGGATGGCGGTCTATGTATCTTGTTGTATTGCCCAATCGAATCTCATAGGATCATGAATGTCTAGTATTGCATTGTTATGTATTGCTCGGTCCTATCAACTGCCCTGCTGAAAGAACATGTGGGCCCCCATGTATGGTTTTGGTAATTAATGACAATCTTTATGGACTAATGTGTGTATTAAGTTGTACTTGTAGGAATTGTCCATTGGCATTGCTTGGAGCATGTGTTGACTTCAATATAGATGAAATGATAAGAAGATGTGTTGTGCAAGCTCAAAATGCGCCATCTATAGAATATCTCATGTTTGATGCTTGCCATCCTCGGTGACCATGGATCGATGATGAGGAATCAAGAAAGGTATCCATCTTGAGAAGGACAAGATCGTCTATATCGAGCTCAAATGGATTGCTCAAGGCAAAGGTATAATATTGATAGGTTTTCCCCTTTGCCGGTCTCATGTTTGTTGGGAGACCGGGTTTAGGATAGATAACCGTACTATCAAGAGGGGCTCTCGAATGAGTAACTCGGTCACATCGTTCGGAGAGAGATCAAACCTTTGCATAATTTCATCATCATATTTGGTTGTTATTTGGTCTTATCCATGTGACGATATAGAGCTTGTGGTAATCTCCATAACAAGCTCTAGTTCATCAAAAACGGATTCCCCTTTTATATCTTATTGCGTTTTGATCTTGGAGGTTTTACCGGTTTGTATTTTAGAGATAGGTAAAACCTTCCATTATTTGGTTCTTACTCATGTGATGATTTATAGCTTGTGTTAATCTCCATGACAAGCTCTAGTTCATCGAAAACGGATTTCATATGCATTTTCTATTACGTTTTTGATGTTGGAGGTTTTATCGGTTAGTCTTTTTAATAGAGGTTAAACATTTCGTCATTTGGATCTATCCTCCCTTGATGGACTATAATGTTTCTTTGCATGATCTTTTAGAGCTTGTTGTCCTCTTCGAGACGAGCCCAAGATCATCAAAATCGGAGTCCGGATGCAAAAGTTATGGCCGTTTTCGTTCAGGGATGACCGGTAGTACCGGACCAGGGTCCGGTAGTATCGGAGGTCCGGTAGTACCGCCCCTTAGTACCGGTCGATACTGAATAAGGTGCGTTTGGCGACCTGGAATCCTCAGGGAATGTCCGGTAGTACCGGGAATGTCCGGTAGTACCGGGAAAAAGTCCGGTAGTACCGGGATTCGCGTTTTTGGGCTTCAACGGTTGGATTTTGGGGGAACCTATTTAAGAGGCCTTCTTCCCCAATAGTTCTACAACCATTCTTGCAAGTTTTCCCCTCCATTGTTGACCTTCTTGAGCTTGCTTTCTCTCAATCCCTCCGATGATTCTTGCATATTCTTGAGGGATTTGAAAGAGGAGATCTAGATCTACAATCCCACCAATCAATCTCTCCTCTAAGTGAGGGGAACATATTGTAGGGGTTCGTAGCATGGAAAACAAAAAATTTCTATCGCATACAAACAAACAAGCCAAGATCTATCTACTAGATTGTAGCAACGAGTCGATGGAATAACTTACCCTCGAAGATTCCAAAGCGGTTAACGAGAGCAGATTCTCGTGGGTGATGTAGTCGTACTCTTTCCGATCTCAAGATCGCGTAGACGATCCTTCCGGCGCCACGTTCTGGCAGCGCTCCCGCAGTCGGTCACACGTTCGGTACTCGACGAAGACCTTCCTCTCCCTTGTTCCAGCAGGCAGCGGAGGTTGTAGCACTCTCCTCGTGATTCCGGCAGCACAACGGCGTGGTACCGGAAGTAGAGGGGAAATCCCGCAGGGCTTCGCCTTAAGCCGGTGCGAGTATGGTGGAGCTTATGAGAGAGGCTATTAGTGGTCTAGTAATTAGACACACCAATTAGAAGGCTCTAAACCAATTAGAAGGCTCTAAACCGCTGGCTAAAGCAATTAGAAGCTCTAAACCAAAACGGCTCTAAACCGGAGGTAGAAGATAGGAACTTGTGTGTCTAGGAGGGGAGCCCTGCCCCTCCTTATATAGATGGGAGGGGGCTGGCGCGCCAGGGGAGGGAGGGAGTCCCTCCCCAACTCGGCCTAGGGCTGGCCGCCGGCTTGGAGGAGTGGGACTCCTCCTCCAAGTTGGTTCCAACTCCTCTTGCTTGTTTCCCACAGTTTCTTGTTTTGGCAGTTTGACTTTCAAACTGGACATTTGACTTTTTCTGTTTTAGGATTCAATTTAATCCTTTATTTGGGACAGCAAGAACACTTAGTACATGATGCAATCATTCCAATATATAATGACACATTCATGTACCCCTCCCCCCCCGGAGTGTCGGACAATCCGGAACCTTCCAGAACATTCCCGATGAAAACACCGGAATCATTCCCGAACTCCGAAACGGGACTTTCCTTATATGAATCTTATTCTCCGGACCATTCCAGATCACCTCGTGATATCCCGGATCCCATCCGAGACTCCGAACAACATTCGGTCTCTTTCTCATAATACCATAACTACTCAAACAACGTCGAATCCTTAAGTGTGTCTCCCTACGGTTCGTGAATTATGCGGACATGATCGAGACACTTCTCCGAACAATAACCAATAGAGGAATCTGGAAATTCATATGGCTCCCACATATTTCTACGATTACTTTGCGATCGAATGAACCACTTACATACGATACCAATTTCCCTTTGTCTCACGATATGTTACTTATCCGAGGTTATGATCGTCGGTATCTCTGCATACCTAGTTCAACCTCGTTACTGATAAGTACTCTTTTCTCGTTCCCGTGATATGTGATCCCTTGTGACCAAGTCACATGCTTGCAAGCCAATTGGATGACATTTCACCGAGAGGGCCCAGAGTATATCTATCCGTCATGTGGATGGACAAATCCCACTCTTGATCCATGTGTTTCAACCAATACTTTCCGAACACTCAATGCCACCTTTATAGCCACCCAGTTATGGTGTGGTGTTTGATGTCATCAAAGCATCCATCCGGTAAAGGTGATATGCATGATCTCATGGTCGAAGGAATTAGGTTACTATGTATCAGAAAGCATATAGCAATTGAACTATTGAAATGACTTGATCTTTATGCTACGCTTATCTATAGGAGTATGTCCATCACATCATTCTCCTAATGATATGATCTTGCTGTTGATAACATCTCAATGTTCATGATATGGAAACCACAATCATTTAATCAACCAACAAGCTAGTGAAGTATAGAGGCTATACTAGGGACTTCAATTTAAGTTTACAATTCACACAAGTATTAATGTTTCCTTGTTAATACTATTATAGCATGAATATAAACATTTATCATAAGTGTGAAGATATGATAATAACCTACTTTATTATTGCCTCTTGGGCATATCTCCAACAGTCTCCCACTTGCACTAGAGTCAATAATCTAGTTTCAAACCTTTGTGTATATAACACCTATGGCTTTCCGGTGTTGTATGTACACGATTGCTAGTGGTCAACTGATCTCCGGATCTGACACTTCCAGGTCCGTGTGTAATTGCATGTCTTTGCGTCTCTACGCATCACTCATTCTCTAATGAGATGGCTTTGTATAAATTTGGTCTTTCGGTGTGACCTTTTAGCTCTTTGGGGTTAAAACATGTTGATAATATTGTCGCACAATATATCTTTATAGTATTATCCCACTGTGAACTACACCTAGTTTGATAACAAACTACTTGACACAAATGCCCTCTTTTGCTGCTAAAATAGCAGTCATACACTTAGCCTTTTGTTGTAGTATCTGTCACAATGTCTTAACTTTGGAACTCATCCAAATCCATTATGGAACTCACTTTCCATTATATTGTGCCACCCTTAGTTTAGATTGAGATAAACTTAATTTGTACTTTGTGACAAAACTAGTATCAATGTAGTACTTTTACAATGAACTAATCATCTATTTGTCACTTCTACAAATATTATACTCTTAGTTCTTCCAAAAGATCATAAGAATATCTTTACTATTGTCCAATGATCATCTTACGAATCATTCTGGTATATGCTCACAACATTTAGAGCATAGGACATTTCTGGATTTGTACATATCACAGCATGATTGATATAAATACTCTTTGTGATTTCATACATCAAGTATCAATCTATACTTGATTATTTGTTTCACTTTACCAAATGTCAATACACTTGAATATATCATCAACATTGAACTTATTCAATCCTTTCTGTGCGACAAGAACCTCTCTTGTAGTTTCTGTATTGAACTCATTCAATACCTTGTCTATGTACATCTGGCACAACCATATTAGCGTCTATTGATGCCAAATATTTGGGTTTTGCCTAAGTCTTTCATCGGGATGAAATTCTTAATATGTGTTAATAAAAGATACATTATTTCCTAATCAACAATATGTCTTCCACATAATGTATTAGAAACATGTCTTAGCGCTCCCACTTAATTTCTTGCAAATGCAAGCATCTCCATCGTCTCTGATGAACTTTTAAACTCCTTTAACAGTTTCATCACAGTGAAGATTCCAACTCCGCGATGCTCACTTTAACCATTGAAGTTTGCATATGCTTTTAGCATCCTTTTGAATTAACAAAACCCTATGGACCGTGTTATGCACATGTCCTAGGTAACGATTCTATTAGAAGAACTTGTTTTGTTTATTCAACTACCATATAACAAATTATATGTAGTGGCTGCTACATTAATCCGTCTAGACTAAATATCACTATGAAAGATCAGATCTTGTCATAGTCAACTTTTGAACATTGTTGTGAACTCTTTCCCAACATGTAGACTATTTCATAGATGTGCAACATCCATGTCTGTTTATTTATAGATCCAAACACAACTGTAAGGTCTTACACCTTTCTCGAGGGTCCTTCAAGTTCAAAACTTGATTTCTCGTGTATGGAACTATCACGGATTTTATGGCTTCAAGCCATTTGACGGAGTCAGGGCCCATCATCGCTTCTCTGCATGTAGTCGGTTCATTATTCTCAAATAATGATTCAACCCTCAAATCTTGGTATTTGATTGTTCATCCGACCTACTTGTTTCAATAGGAACTTGGATCTCCGTGACCACAACCTTTGAGGTACGTGAGCCATGAGCTTTGTTGCTGCCTCCGGAACACTTTTCGGCGCTGCGCAGCTTTGCACATATAGCTAAGGTTCTTTTAACCTTATCAAAGTTCTATTGTCCTCCCACTTAACTTTTCACGAAAAATTCCTTCCAAAAGAAATTTGACGTTCTAAGCGACAAACACTTTTGTCTCTGGTGTTATGGAGGAATACTTAACAGTTATTCGAAACAACATACAAAGACAGGTTCATCCGACTTTGGTTGCAAACATCTTTCTTATGCAAAGCATACCATTGTTTAAGAAAGGACAACTTGGGTTTTATCCCAAACCATAACTTTATATGGTGTCATTTCAACGGATTATGATGGAGCTCTTTTCAGTGGAAAAACGGTAATCTCTAAAGCTTTTAATCTTTAAAATATAATGGCATTTTTATGAATTATACCTTTGATCTTACCATGTCAAACAAGGTTTAATTACATATCTCGAACGTTCCATACTCTTATGGTGTTTCGGGAAAATGCAAATCCACGGAACGATTCCTTAAATCTTAGGTATTATGCTAAACTTTGTAACTCAAATATCTTCCTTTATGATCTTATCATAAACTATTTATATTCTTGTTACAATGATTTTGCACTTCATCTTGAAAGTCTTTGAACTCTTCAAATATTTCATACTTCATCCTTATTAAGTAAATATTCATATATTCACTCAAATTTTCGGAGAAAGCATATGAAGTTGAAATCCATCGCTCTTGACTATACATAATGGATTTCGTACAACAATATGTACAAGTTCCAATAAGCTCGTCTTTCGTTCCCTTTTGGCCTATGAACGAAGTTTTAATTATCTCTAGGAAAGTTTCACAAGCGTCATTTGATCAAAAATCAAAAGACTCCAAAATTCCATCCACATGGAGTTTCTTCATATTTTCTTTCCAATATAATTTAAACGGCGATGTCACTTCCTAATTGATCTTTCAATCAATTTGTCCTTCGACATTTTTAGCACTAGTTTTATGGATGTGATTTCTCCAACAAGATTTTGTGAATCATCCATCTTTTATGGATTACGGCAATTATTTGAACAACCCTTTTGTTCCCATAATACCTGATAAAACAAATCTTGAAGGCAAGCTTTGATGTTTAACGAGCAACACAATAACCCTTTATTTGCTCTCGATGAACATCATCACATATTCTTTTGCTAGTTAGTTAGGCCATTGTAGTTCATGAATTGTGTTGTTTCGTATGACGATTCACACCAACAAATTCAGTATCAAATACTTAAGAACCACATTGTTTAATAAGCAAAGAATATAGCCATAACATGTATATCATCTATATACTTAAGCTGAACAATTCTAGTCTTTTCCTTTCTGCCATATATTTATGAGATTCTCTTTCAGTATTTCCTTTTCTGTTTTGAAAGAATCTATCAACATCAATAGTGGAGTCATACATATGACACATAATCCAAAGCGTGTATAATTAAATACCAATGTCTTTGGACTTGCACTTTGAAGTAGATCACCATCATCAAATGTTTGGTGTTCTTTCAAATTCCTTTATTTAGTAATCTCTTGGTGTAGTAAACATTTTACCTACATCAAATATTCATCCTTATCATGGAATCGTCCATGATCAAACTACCTTTAGCTTGTAACGATGAATTACGAGTATAATGTTGCTATCCAAAACCTTTTGGAGGATTAGGACAACAAGTGTCCACAACCCTTTGCAAATTCTCATCAAAATATGAGAACATGAACTTTGCCATATTATACTCTATCATGTTGCAACCAAAACTTCGTTTCAGATATCACAATATCTTCCACACATCATGGTTTCTGAAACAACTCTTTCAGATCCTAGATAACCTTGATATTAAGAGAATCCTTTGAATATCAAGAATCATGGAGACAAACATGATACTTATATACTAACACTTGGAATTGTTACTCTTGATTTAATACTAATTATTAAACTTCATGGAGTAACCGGAACTTACTGAAAGTTTGCAATAGGATTTTTAAACTTTAGATTAACACTTCAAAACAATACGATACCAGTTCGTAAAATAACTAACCAGAATTCTATAGTTCTATCATCTCAATTATAACTAAGCGCAAGGTGGTAAACGGATGCCAATGACTACAACAACTATGCAAATTCACTTTGATTTAGTTTATGATAAATTGAGTTCTAATTAATAATTAAATTAATCTAGGTGAACTCCCACTCAAAACAATATCCCTCACATTGTTTTAGTGATCACACGAACCAAATCCACCACATCAAAACCGATCATCACGAGAGTTGATATAGCTTCAATGGCGAACAATCAACATGTTCATCATATCTACTATATGACTCATGCTCTACCTTTCGGTAATCCGTGTTCCTGAGGCCATGTCTGTACATGCTAGGCTCGTCAAGATCAAACCTTAGCTTCCGCATAAGCAAATCTGGCTTGCTTACGTTGTATACACTTGCTGAATCTAACACACCCGATCATCACGTGGTGCTTTGAAACAACAAGCTTTAGCAACGGTGCATACTAAGGGTGAACACTTAAGAACTTGAAATTGTGTGCTTGAGGGATCATCTTATAATGCTACCGTCGTCTACTAAGCAATACAAGATGCATAAAGGATTAACATCACATGCAATTCAATAATATGTGATATGATATGGCCTTTCTTCTTTGTGCTTCTGATCTCCATCTTCAAGCACGAACATGATCTCCATCATCACCGGCATTGCATCAAGGTCAATGACGCTTCTCCATGGTTGTCGTCCACCAGCTTCAACTATTACAACTACTTTGAATAGACACGCGGGTCTTAACATAAATTAAAGACAACCATATGGCTCCTGCCGGTTGCCAACTTACAATAAGGAACATTGCATACATCAAATATAATCACAATCATGGCCATATCACATCACTGCACACCCCTGCAAAACAAAGTTAGACGCCTCTACTTTCTTTGCATGTTTTACGTGGTTTGGGGCTGTTAATAAGTGTCGTTCTAACTTACGAACATGAACCACAACATTGATACTAGTATTGTTAATCACCCGTTGTAAATTGGATCTTAACTATGCTAGGAGAAACAGGCACCCGCAAAGCCACTTATGCAATACAAGTTGCATGTCGAGCGTGGAGCAAGTCTCATGAACGATGTCATGTAAGGTTAGCCCGGGCCGCTTCATCCCAACATACCGCAAGATGCAAAGTACACAAGAAGCAATCAACAATAAAAGCATCAACGCCCACAATGACCATTGTGTTCTACTCGTGCAACAGATCTACATATAGACACGGCTCTGATACCACTGTAGGGGTTCGTAGCATGGAAAACAAAAATTTTCTATCGCATACAAACAAACAAGCCAAGATCTATCTACTAGATTGTAGCAACGAGTCGATGGAATAACTTACCCTCGAAGATTCCAAAGCGGTTAACGAGAGCAGATTCTCGTGGGTGATGTAGTCGTACTCTTTCCGATCTCAAGATCGCGTAGACGATCCTTCCGACGCCACGTTCTGGCAGCGCTCCCGCAGTCGGTCACACGTTCGGTACTCGACGAAGACCTTCCTCTCCCTTGTTCCAGCAGGCAGCGGAGGTTGTAGCACTCTCCTCGTGATTCCGGCAGCACAACGGCGTGGTACCGGAAGTAGAGGGGAAATCCCGCAGGGCTTCGCCTTAAGCCGGTGCGAGTATGGTGGAGCTTATGAGAGAGGCTATTAGTGGTCTAGTAATTAGACACACCAATTAGAAGGCTCTAAACCAATTAGAAGGCTCTAAACCGCTGGCTAAAGCAATTAGAAGCTCTAAACCAAAACGGCTCTAAACCGGAGGTAGAAGATAGGAACTTGTGTGTCTAGGAGGGGAGCCCTGCCCCTCCTTATATAGATGGGAGGGGGCTGGCGCGCCAGGGGAGGGAGGGAGTCCCTCCCCAACTCGGCCTAGGGCTGGCCGCCGGCTTGGAGGAGTGGGACTCCTGTTGGAGATATGCCCTAGAGGCAATAATAAATATAGTTATTATTATATCTTTGTGTTTATGATAAATGTTTGCATTCATGCTATAATAGTATTAACAAGGAAACCATTAATACTTGTGTGATTTGTAAACTTAATTTGAAGTCCCTAGTATAGCCTCTATACTTCACTAGCTTGTTGGTTGATTGAATGATGTGGTTTCTTTGTCATGAACATTGAGATGTTATCAACAACAAGATCATATCGTTAGGAGAATGATATGGTGGACATACTCCTATAGACAAGCGTAGCATAAAGATCAAGTCATTTCAATAGTTCAATTGCTATATGCTTTCTGATACATAGTAACCTAATTCCTTCGACCATGAGATCATGCATATCACCTTTGCTGGATGGATGCTTTGATGTCATCAAACACCACACCGTAACAGGGTGGCTATAAAGGTGGCATTGAGTGTTCGGAAAGTATTGGTTGAAACACATGGATCAAGAGTGGGATTTGTCCATCCACATGACGGATAGATATTCTCTGGGCCCTCTCGGTGAAATGTCATCCAATTAGCTTGCAAGCATGTGACTTGGTCACAAGGGATCACATATCACGGGAACGAGAAAAGAGTACTTATCAGTAACGAGGATGAACTAGGTATGCAGAGATACCGACGATCATAACCTCGGATAAGTAACATATCGTGAGACAAAGGGAAATTGGTATCGTATGTAAGTGGTTCATTCGATCGCAAAGTAATCGTAGAAATATGTGGGAGCCATATGAATTTCCAGATTCCTCTATTGGTTATTGTTCGGAGAAGTGTCTCGATCATGTCCGCATAATTCACGAACCGTAGGGAGACACACTTAAGGATTCGACGTTGTTTGAGTAGTTATGGTATTATGAGAAAGAGACCGAATGTTGTTCGGAGTCTCGGATGGGATCCGGGATATCACGAGGTGATCCGGAATGGTCCGGAGAATAAGATTCATATAAGGAAAGTTCTGTTTTGGAGTTGGGGAATGGTTCCGGTGTTTTCATCGGGAACATTCTAGAAGGTCCCGGAATGTCCGGCACTCCGGAGGGGGAAGGGTACATGAGTGTGTCATTACATATTGGAATGATTGCATCATGTACTAAGTATTCTTGCTGTCCCAAATAAAGGATTTATTTAAATCCTAAATTGAAAAGTCAAACGGCTAGTTTGAAAGTCAAACGGCAGTTTTGGGAAGTGGGAAAAGAGGAGGAGAGGTGGAGGCCGAGTTGGAGGAGGGTTCCTCCCCTTGGCCGGCGCACCTCCCTAGGCCGAGTTGGGGAGGAACTCCTCCCCTTGGCCGGCCAGCCCTCCCACCTATATAAGAAGGGGCAGGGCTCCCCTCCTAGACACACAAGTTTCCTATCCTCTAAACTAAACCCTAGATCTAGACCCCGGTTTAGAGCTATTCGGTTTAGAGCCTTCTAATTGGTTTAGAGCCTTCTAATTGGTGTGTATAATTACTAGACCACTAATATCCTCTCTCATAAGCTCCACCATACTCGCACCGGCTTAAGGCGAAGCCCTGCGGGATTTCCCCTCTACCTCCGGTACCACGCCGTTGTGCTGCCGGAATCGCGAGGAGAGTGCTACAACCTCCGCTGCCTGCTGGAACAAGGGAGAGGAAGGTCTTCGTCGAGTACCGAACGTGTGACCGACTGCGGGAGCGCTGCGGGAACGCGGCGCCGGAAGGATCGTCTACGCGATCTTGAGATCGGAAAGAGTACGACTACATCACCCACGAGAATCTGCTCTCGTTAAACACTTTGGAATCTTCGAGGGTGAGTTATTCCATCGACTCGTTGCTACAATCTAGTAGATAGATCTTGGCTTGTTTGTTTGTATGCGATAGAAAATTTTTGTTTTCCATGCTACGAACCCCTACAGTGGTATCAGAGCCGTGTCTATATGTAGATCTGTTGCACGAGTAGAACACAATGGTCATTGTGGGCGTTGATGCTTTTATTGTAGATTGCTTTTTGTGTACTTTGCATCTTGCGGTATGTTGGGATGAAGCGGCCCGGGCTAACCTTACATGACATCGTTCATGAGACTTGCTCCACGCTTGACATGCAACTCGTTTTGCATAAGTGGCTTTGTGGGTGCCTGTTTCTCCTAGCATAGTAAAGATCCAATTTACAACGGGTGATCAACAATGCTAGTATCAATGTTGTGGTCATTGTTCGTAAGTTAGAACGACACTTATGGAAAGCCCCAAACCACGTAAAATATGCAAAGAAAGTAGAAGCGTCTAACTTTGTTTTGCAGGGGTGTGCAGTGATGTGATATGGCCATGATTGTGATTATATTTGATGTATGCAATGTTCCTTATTGTAAGTTGGCAACTGGCAGGAGCCATATGGTTGTCTTTAATTTCTGTTAAGACCTGCGTGTCTATTCAAAATAGTTGTAATAGTTGAAGCTGGTGGACGACAACCATGGAGAAGCGTCATTGACCTTGATGCTATGCCGGTGATGATGGAGATCATATTCGTGCTTGAAGATGGAGATCGGAAGCACAAAGAAGAAAGGCCATATCATATCACATATTATGAATTGCATGTGATGTTAATCCTTTATGCATCTTGTATTGCTTAGTAGACGACGGTAGCATTATAAGATGATCCCTCATGCACATAAATTTCAAGTTCTAAAGTGTTCACCCTTAGTATGCACCGTTGCCAAAGCTTGCTGCTTCGAAGCACCACGTGATGATCGGGTGTCTTTGATTCCGCGGGTGAATACAACGTAAGCAAGCCAGATTTGCTTATGCGGTAGCTAAGGTTTGATCTTGACGAGCCTAGCATGTACAGACATGGCCTCAGGAACACGGATCGCCGAAAGGCAAAGCATGAATCATATAGTAGATATGATGAACATGATGATTGTTCGCCATTAAAACTATATCAGCTCTCGTGATGATCGGTGTTGATGTAGTGGATTTGGTTCGTGTGATCACTAAAACAATGTGAGGGATGTTGTTTTGAGTGGGAGTTCACCTAGTTTAATTTCATTAATTAATTTGAACTCAATTTGTCATAAACTTAGTCTAAACTATTGCAAATATGTTGTAGATCAATGGCAGCCCCTACCATCAATTTTAATGCGTTCCTAGAGAAAGAAAAGTTGAAAAACAATGGAAGCAACTTCGCGGATTGGTTCCGCAATTTGAGGATTGTCCTCACAGCTGGTAATTTGACCTATGTGCTGGATGCACCGCTAGGTGACCCACCTGCAGCTGATGCTACCGATGAAGTAAAGAATGTTTACCTCGCTCGGAAGAATCAGTACTCCATAGTTCAGTGTGCTATCTTGTATGGTTTAGAATCGGAGCTTCAGAAAAGGTTTGAAGAGTCAGATCCATATGATATTGTCGAGGATCTCAAATTAATCTTTGAGACTCATGCGGCAATTGAAAGTTATGAAGCTTCTGAAAAGTTCTTTAACTGCAAGATGGAAGAGGGTAGCTCCGTCAGTGAGCATGTGCTTAAGATGTCTGGGCACGCAAATAAACTTCAAAGTTTGGGTATAGTGATTCCTAATACTTTGGGAGTTTACCGCATCCTCCAATCACTACCACCAAGTTACAAGAACTTTGTGATGAACTACAACATGCAGAACATGAACAAAGAGTTGCCAGAACTATTTGCTATGTTGAAATCTGCAGAAGTGGAGATCAAGAAAGAGCACCAAGTGTTGATGGTCAATAAGACCACCAAATTCAAGAAAGGCAAGTCTAAGCAAAAGGGACACTTCAAGAAGGGTGGTAAGAAAGTTACCACGCCGACGAAGAAGACCAAGGCTGGACCTAAGCCTGAAACTAAGTGCTTTTACTGCAAGGGAGAAGGTCACTGGAAGCGGAATTGCCCAAGGTACTTGGCAGATTTGAAGAACGGCAACATCAAGAAGAAAGGTATATCTGATATACATGTTATTGATGTGTATCTCACTAGTATTCGTAGTAGTGCCTGGGTATTTGATACTGGTTCGGTTGCTCATATTTGTAACTCGAAACAGGAGCTGCAGAATAAACGGAAGCTAGTGAAGAACGAGGTGACGATGCGCGTAGGAAACGGATCAAAGGTTGATGTGATCGCGGTCGGCACGCTACCTCTTCATCTACCATCGGGATTAGTTTTATACTTAAATAATTGTTATTTGGTGCCTGCGTTAAGCATGAACATTATATCAGGATCTTGTTTATTGCGAGACGGTTACTTGTTTAAATCCGAGAATAATGGTTGTTCGATTTATATGAGTAACATGTTTCATGCACATGCACCGTTGATAGATGGTCTATTCATATTGAATCTCGATAGTGGAAATACACATATTAATAACATTGAAGCTAAACATTTGAAATCAAGCGATAACTCGACCTATATGTGGCACTGTCGTCTTGGTCACATTAGAGTGAAGCGTATGAAGAAACTCCATTCCGATGGACTTCTTGAATCACTTGATTTTGAATCACTTGAAAGATGCGAAGCATGTCTGATGGGTAAAATGACTAAGACTCCATTTTCTGGTATGATGGAGCGAGCTACGGACTTATTGGAAATCATTCATACCGATGTATGTGGTCCAATGAGTGTAGCATCGCGCGGTGGTTATCGTTATGTTCTTACCTTCACGGATGATTTGAGTAGATATGGGTATATCTATTTCATGAAACATAAGTCCGAAACTTTCGAGAAGTTTAAGGAGTTTCAAAGTGAGGTAGAGAATCAACGTAACAAGAAGATTAAATTTCTACGTTCTGATCGTGGAGGTGAATATCTAAGTTACGA
Source organism: Avena sativa (assembly GCA_916181665.1). Taxonomy (NCBI): domain Eukaryota; kingdom Viridiplantae; phylum Streptophyta; class Magnoliopsida; order Poales; family Poaceae; genus Avena; species Avena sativa. Next base: position 328,238,407 of record OV702279.1, read on the forward strand.
GTTTGGCGAGCATTTGAAGAAATGTGGAATACTTTCGCAGTTGACACCGCCGGGAACACCACAGCGTAATGGTGTGTCTGAACGTCGTAATCGAACTCTCTTAGATATGGTTCATTCTATGATGTCACTTACAGATTTACCACTATCATTTTGGGGTTATGCATTAGAAACAGCCGCATTCACTTTAAATAGGGCACCGTCTAAATCAGTTGAAACGACACCGTATGAATTATGGTTTGGGAAGAAACCTAAATTGTCGTTCCTTAAAGTTTGGGGATGCGAAGCCTATGTAAAGAAGTTACAGCCGGACAAGCTTGAACCCAAAGCGGAAAAATGCGTCTTCATAGGATACCCGAAGGAAACTATTGGGTATACCTTCTATCATAGATCCGAAGGCAAAATCTTCGTTGCCAAGAATGGATCCTTTTTAGAGAAGGAATTTCTCTCGAAAGAAGTGACTGGAAGGAAAGTAGAACTTGACGAGGTTGTCGAACCTTCTCTCGAAATTGCGAGTAGCGCAGCACCGGAAGAAGTTCCTGTGATGCCTGCACCAATAAGAGAGGAAGCTAATGATAGTGATCATGAAACTTCGGTTGAAGTTACTACAGAGCCTCGGAGGTCAACGAGAACTCGTACCACTCCAGATTGGTATGATTCCGTTATGAATGTCATGTTGGTGGACAACACCGATGACCCCGAGACATATGAGGAAGCGATGATGAGCCCAGATTCCAATAAATGGCAAGAAGCCATGAAATCCGAGATTGGATCCATGTACGAAAACCAAGTATGGACTTTGGTGGACTTACCGGATGGCCGGAAGGCTGTCGAGAACAAATGGATTTTCAAGAAGAAAACAGATGCTGATGGTAATGTTACTGTCTATAAAGCTCGACTTGTCGCAAAAGGGTTTTGACAAATTCAAGGAGTTGACTACGATGAGACTTTCTCACCGGTAGCGAAGCTAAAGTCTGTGAGGATTATGTTAGCAATCGCTGCATATTGTGATTATGAGATATGGCAGATGGATGTCAAAACAGCATTCCTCAATGGAGACATTGATGAAGAGTTGTATATGATACAACCCAAAGGTTTTGTCAATCCTAAAGATGCTAACAAGGTATGCAAACTTCAACGGTCCATCTATGGATTGAAGCAAGCATCCCGAAGTTGGAATCAACGTTTTGATAAGGTAATCAAAAGTTTTGGTTTTATGCAAACTTATGGAGAAGCTTGTATTTACAAGAAAGTGAGTGGGAGCTCTGTAGCATTCTTAATACTATATGTGGATGACATATTGTTGATTGGGAATGATGTAGACCTTCTTAATAGTGTCAAAGAGTATTTGAATAATAGTTTTTCAATGAAGGATCTTGGCGAAGCAGCTTACATATTAGGCATAAAGATTTATAGAGATAGATCGAAACGCCAAATATCATTGTCACAAAGTACATATTTGGACAAAGTTCTAAAGAGGTTTGGAATGGAAGATAGCAAGAAAGGGTTCTTGCCCATGTTGCCCAATACGACCTTGAGTAAAACTCAAAGTCCGACATCGGCAGAAGATAGAGAAAGGATGAGTAAGACTCCCTATGCCTCAGCCATAGGATCTCTAATGTATGCCATGCTATGTACTAGACCCGACATTGCATATGCTGTTAGTTTAACTAGCAGATATCAAAGTGATCCAGGAGTGGATCATTGGATAGCGGTCAAAAACATCCTTAAGTACTTGAGAAGAACTAAGGATATGGTTCTTTCTTATGGAGGTGATGAACAGCTCGTTGTTAATGGTTACACCGATGCTAGTTGGAACACCGATCCGGATGATTCTAAATCACAATCTGGATACGTATTTATTTTGAATGGTGCAGCAGTTAGCTGGAGGAGTGCAAAGCAAAGCGTTGTGGCGAGATCTTCAACTGAATCGGAATACATGGCTGCTTCGGAGGCTTCACAAGAAGCGATATGGATGAAAGAGTTCATTGCAGAGCTGGGTGTGGTTCCAAGTGCGCTGGACCCAATGTCTATCTACTGTGATAACATGGGCGCCATAGCCAATGCGCAAGAACCAAGGTCACACAAGAAGCTGAAGCATATCAAGCTGCGTTTTCACGCTATTCGAGAACATATCCAGGATGGGGATATAAAGATTTGCAAAGTACACACAGATCTGAATGTGGCGGATCCGTTGACTAAACCTCTCCCGAGGGCAAAACATGACCAACACCAAACTGCCATGGGTGTTCGGTGTATTACCATGTAATCTAGATTAGATGACTCTAGTGCAAGTGGGAGACTGTTGGAGATATGCCCTAGAGGCAATAATAAATATAGTTATTATTATATCTTTGTGTTTATGATAAATGTTTGCATTCATGCTATAATAGTATTAACAAGGAAACCATTAATACTTGTGTGATTTGTAAACTTAATTTGAAGTCCCTAGTATAGCCTCTATACTTCACTAGCTTGTTGGTTGATTGATGATGTGGTTTCTTTGTCATGAACATTGAGATGTTATCAACAACAAGATCATATCGTTAGGAGAATGATATGGTGGACATACTCCTATAGACAAGCGTAGCATAAAGATCAAGTCATTTCAATAGTTCAATTGCTATATGCTTTCTGATACATAGTAACCTAATTCCTTCGACCATGAGATCATGCATATCACCTTTGCTGGATGGATGCTTTGATGTCATCAAACACCACACCGTAACAGGGTGGCTATAAAGGTGGCATTGAGTGTTCGGAAAGTATTGGTTGAAACACATGGATCAAGAGTGGGATTTGTCCATCCACATGACGGATAGATATTCTCTGGGCCCTCTCGGTGAAATGTCATCCAATTAGCTTGCAAGCATGTGACTTGGTCACAAGGGATCACATATCACGGGAACGAGAAAAGAGTACTTATCAGTAACGAGGATGAACTAGGTATGTAGAGATACCGACGATCATAACCTCGGATAAGTAACATATCGTGAGACAAAGGGAAATTGGTATCGTATGTAAGTGGTTCATTCGATCGCAAAGTAATCGTAGAAATATGTGGGAGCCATATGAATTTCCAGATTCCTCTATTGGTTATTGTTCGGAGAAGTGTCTCGATCATGTCCGCATAATTCACGAACCGTAGGGAGACACACTTAAGGATTCGACGTTGTTTGAGTAGTTATGGTATTATGAGAAAGAGACCGAATGTTGTTCGGAGTCTCGGATGGGATCCAGGATATCACGAGGTGATCCGGAATGGTCCGGAGAATAAGATTCATATAAGGAAAGTTCCGTTTTGGAGTTGGGGAATGGTTCCGGTGTTTTCATCGGGAACATTCTAGAAGGTCCTGGAATGTCCGACACTCCGGAGGGGGAAGGGTACATGAGTGTGTCATTACATATTGGAATGATTGCATCATGTACTAAGTATTCTTGCTGTCCCAAATAAAGGATTTATTTAAATCCTAAATTGAAAAGTCAAACGGCTAGTTTGAAAGTCAAACGGCAGTTTTGGGAAGTGGGAAAAGAGGAGGAGAGGTGGAGGCCGAGTTGGAGGAGGGTTCCTCCCCTTGGCCGGCGCACCTCCCTAGGCCGAGTTGGGGAGGAACTCCTCCCCTTGGCCGGCCAGCCCTCCCACCTATATAAGGAGGGGCAGGGCTCCCCTCCTAGACACACAAGTTTCCTATCCTCTAAACTAAACCCTAGATCTAGACCCCGGTTTAGAGCTATTCGGTTTAGAGCCTTCTAATTGGTTTAGAGCCTTCTAATTGGTGTGTCTAATTACTAGACCACTAATAGCCTCTCTCATAAGCTCCACCATACTCGCACCGGCTTAAGGCGAAGCCCTGCGGGATTTCCCCTCTACCTCCGGTACCACGCCGTTGTGCTGCCGGAATCGCGAGGAGAGTGCTACAACCTCCGCTGCCTGCTGGAACAAGGGAGAGGAAGGTCTTCGTCGAGTACCGAACGTGTGACCGACTGCGGGAGCGCTGCGGGAACGCGGCGCCGGAAGGATCGTCTACGCGATCTTGAGATCGGAAAGAGTACGACTACATCACCCACGAGAATCTGCTCTCGTTAAACACTTTGGAATCTTCGAGGGTGAGTTATTCCATCGACTCGTTGCTACAATCTAGTAGATAGATCTTGGCTTGTTTGTTTGTATGTGATAGAAAAATTTTGTTTTCCATGCTACGAACCCCTACAACTCCTCCTCCAAGTTGGTTCCAACTCCTCTTGCTTGTTTCCCACAGTTTCTTGTTTTGGCAGTTTGACTTTCAAACTGGACATTTGACTTTTTCTGTTTTAGGATTCAATTTAATCCTTTATTTGGGACAGCAAGAACACTTAGTACATGATGCAATCATTCCAATATATAATGACACATTCATGTACCCCTCCCCCCCCGGAGTGCCGGACAATCCGGAACCTTCCAGAACATTCCCGATGAAAACACCGGAATCATTCCCGAACTCCGAAACGGGACTTTCCTTATATGAATCTTATTCTCCGGACCATTCCGGATCACCTCGTGATATCCCGGATCCCATCCGAGACTCCGAACAACATTCGGTCTCTTTCTCATAATACCATAACTACTCAAACAACGTCGAATCCTTAAGTGTGTCTCCCTACGGTTCGTGAATTATGCGGACATGATCGAGACACTTCTCCGAACAATAACCAATAGAGGAATCTAGAAATTCATATGGCTCCCACATATTTCTACGATTACTTTGCGGTCGAATGAACCACTTACATACGATACCAATTTCCCTTTGTCTCACGATATGTTACTTATCCGAGGTTATGATCGTCGGTATCTCTGCATACCTAGTTCAACCTCGTTACTGATAAGTACTCTTTTCTCGTTCCCGTGATATGTGATCCCTTGTGACCAAGTCACATGCTTGCAAGCCAATTGGATGACATTTCACCGAGAGGGCCCAGAGTATATCTATCCGTCATGTGGATGGACAAATCCCACTCTTGATCCATGTGTTTCAACCAATACTTTCCGAACACTCAATGCCACCTTTATAGCCACCCAGTTACGGTGTGGTGTTTGATGTCATCAAAGCATCCATCCGGTAAAGGTGATATGCATGATCTCATGGTCGAAGGAATTAGGTTACTATGTATCAGAAAGCATATAGCAATTGAACTATTGAAATGACTTGATCTTTATGCTACGCTTATCTATAGGAGTATGTCCATCACATCATTCTCCTAATGATATGATCTTGCTGTTGATAACATCTCACTGTTCATGATATGGAAACCACAATCATTTAATCAACCAACAAGCTAGTGAAGTATAGAGGCTATACTAGGGACTTCAATTTAAGTTTACAATTCACACAAGTATTAATGTTTCCTTGTTAATACTATTATAGCATGAATATAAACATTTATCATAAGTGTGAAGATATGATAATAACCTACTTTATTATTGCCTCTTGGGCATATCTCCAACACATATTGGGATCTAGATCTTGGAGTCTTTTGTGGATTTCCTCCATTGTTCTTCCTCTCTTATTCCCCCATAAGCTTTTGTATCTTTGGTGGAATTTGGGAGAGAAGGATTTGAACACCTTTGTGGTGTTCTTGCCATTTGCATTTGGTGCATCGGTTTGTGTTCTCCTCGGAGGATTTGGTTTGAGTGACTCATTGGAGCTTGTCCCTCTTGGGTTATTGGAACCCTAGATGGTTTTGTGGCCTTGGTGGCATTGTGGCCTTTTGTGGCATTTGTTGGGAGCCTCCAATTAAGTTGTGGAGAAGTGCCCCAACCTTGTGAGAGGTTCCAGTTGCCACCGACGAGTGCTCCGATAGTGGAAGCGTGGATCGATCCCGTTGGGGTGAGATTCACCGGAGAATAAGGGAGGCCTTTTGTGGCATTGGTGGTTTGATACCCCCCCTCTACAAACGAGATGTACGCCATGTTGGGAGGAACTCGGTAAAATATCGGTGTCCCCGCGTGCCTCGGTTATCTCTATACCCGAGCTCTTTACTTATGCACTTTACATTGTGATAGCCTTCGTGCTTGAAGTAATATTTATCTTGCTATCACTTTGTTGCTTGTATTGCTTAGCATAAGTTGTTGGTGCACATAGGTGAACCTTAGTTGTTCTAGGTTGTGCTTAACAAAGTAAACACTAGTTTTATTCCGCCTTTGTTGAGCCACTCTAGGAAAAGTTTTAATCGCCTATTCACCCCCTCCCCCCTCTAGGCGACATCCATATCCTTTCAATTGGTATCAGAGCCTGGTCTCTCATTTTAGGCTTCACCGCCTTGAGAGTAAAGATGTCGGCTAGGGGATTAGTGCACAAGGACACGCTCACATTCGATGGCACAAATTATGATGTTTGAAAAATTCGCATGCTTAATTTATTTCGGGAAATTCACCCAATTATCGAGGGATATCTATATGTGGGTCTCTCTTCTCCTATGGATACCCAAAACGAATCTTTAGAGGAGAAGTTGAACTCTCATATAGATGCTCTAGCTACTAAAATTCTTTTGCATGTTGTGAGCAATGTAGTTCTTTCTTCTATCATGCCTTATTCAAGTGCTCGTGAGATATGGACCAAGCTTCAAGATAAATATAGCAAGTCCAACATTTTTGAGGATGATTGTGTTGCTTCCACTTCCGGTCGAGATGAGTTCTCATCCTCTACCACTTCACCAACATGTGACTTTTCACAAGGTAATGATATGGTGAGTGGTGATAGAAATTGCAATTTGGATAGTGTGCTTACTATTTGTAATCCTTCATCCCTATCTAGTTGCAATGATCTATCTTTGGACCTTAACACTTCTAGCACTCAAAACTCCTTACATGCTTGTGTTAATAGTCCTTGCATATCATGTAGAAATGACTTGAATAAATCTCATGATGATATGCTTGTGTTGTCTTGTTGCCATGATAAAAATGCTTCCATTTCCTCTAGTGCTTGTGTTGCTAACCATGTAGAGGAAAATGAAGATTCTATGGGCCAAGACAAGGTATTGAAGAGAGCTACAAGTGCAATCTCATCATCACCTTCCTCCGGTTCTCACATGTGCCTTATGGCTAAGGGAACAAAGGTAACCTCTTTGAATCCCATTGTATCTCATGATGATGATGAGGTTGAAAGTGATAATGATGATTATAGAAGTAAGTATGATATTACCTCTATTAAGAAAATGGGAGAGGTTGTCTATAGCGCTCTCTTCAAAAATAAAATTGCTTCCTCCAACTTTCTTGAAATCTTGAAATTGCTCTCGGGTCGTTAAGAGGGAGATCATCAAACTCACTGAGTCACATGAGCAACTTAAAGCTTCATATTTAAAAGATCTTGACAAGTTGCCCTCACCTCTTGCTAATAATAATGATGCTTGTGCTACTAACTCTATTTCTTGTGAAGCATCTATTTTGAAGGAGAATGTTGAGCTAAAGGCTCAACTTGCTTTGCTAACTAGCAACTATGGGAAATTAAATGAAAGTCATGTTAAGCTCTCGAGCTCGCATGAGGATCTTCTAGTTCCCCATGGTAGGCTAAAGTTAGCTCATGAGGCCATCGTGTCAAAGGTAACATCTAGTGGGCCTCATGTAGACATTAGCACTATATCTACTCCAAATGTTATATTGCCATGTGCTAGTCCTTGTAATTCATCCCCTCATAACCATGCTATATCTCGTGATGAATTACATTCCTTGCCTTATTGCTCTAATAATGTAGCATCTACTTCCTCTAGTACATTTGTTGAAACTAACCATGTAGAGGAAATAAAAGAGCTCAAGGCTCAAGTCACTTCTTTGAGAAATGACTTGAAAAAGGGTCATCAAGGGAAGATCACACTCAACAAAATTTTGAGTGTGCAAAAATCCCCCAATGACAAGAGTGGGCTTGGATTCAACTCCAATGTCAAGAACAAGTCCACTGTCAAGTTGAAGCACAAGGACAACAAGAAGAATGGCCAAGATAAAGTCAAGAATCCGGCCAACATTGTTTGCTTCAAGTGCAAGGAAGAAGGGCACCATGTTAGATCTTGCCCATTGAATAAAAAGCCTCCTAGTATGAAGCAACAAGGGAAGCGACCTCAAGCTCCACCTCAAGTAATTAATGGGCCACTTCCTAAGAGGACTACTCGAGCTCTTCCTCGAGTTGTAGCTTTACCTAAGAATAAAGATGGCAAGAGTAGAACTTGCTACATATGCCGTGAGAAGGGGCATATTTATTCCTCATGCACTATCGGTATCTCCTCATCCAACCCTATCATTATTGATGATGCTTATTCTCTTTGTAAGGATGAGGTTGGCAATGTGTTTGCCAAATTTGTTGGTGCTCAATGTGGGTTCAAGAAAATAACCATTTGGGTTTCCAAGCCTATTGTGACTAACCTCTTAGGACCCAACTTGGTTGGGGACCAACAAGCCAAAACTTGATCAATAGGTGTTGTTGGAGGGCATTGGAGTCTTGGCTACATTATGAAGAATTGAGGGATCTTCATCAATTATTATTGCCAAGCCAAGCCATTTGGATTATCATGATTATATTCCCAATGTTCCTCCTTGCGGTAACATATGCTTAACTCATTACATTGAAAGTTACTCTCCCCCTGTGCATGTGTTGGTTTTGTATTTTCCATGCTTTTGTACATGTTGTGCTTTCCACTTAATTATCTTGAGGTATCAAGTATATTTGTATATGATTAGGTGGCACACCATGTATGTGTGTTTCTTGTATTGAAGCCTTAATTGATTATATTTGATATCTTATTTGGATCTTGTGAGAGATTAATGGATTATCCCATTTTGGGGGAGTGTTATGCTTGGGCATTCCACAATCCTAAAATTGTGTGTACATGAGGAATACCACCTAAGTATTTATATTGGATTATTGTCTAGTCTCTATGTGGTATAATTCTCATGAGAAATTTAAGTTTTATAATGTCCATTAATCATCTCTATTTGTATCCTTTTGCCTCGGGTTGGTTTTATGGTAGTATCACATTATGGGGGAGTCATATGCTTAGTGCATATTACAAATCCTATAAAATGTGAATATTCGAGGTTGTGTCACTTAGAATTGATATTGATAATTATCTACAACCTATGTGACACATTTGCTCATACAATTTCCAATTTGCTTGGATGGCTTTAATGATCTTATTTTGGATATTGTATATGAGAGTGTTTCTTGGTATGTGTTTCCTCATATTTAGATATATATATCCTCATGGAAACCATTTGCTTCAAGTTACTCTAATCACTAGTGATTGTGTGACTATTGGAAGCTACCAAGAATCTTGTTCGAAGTATCATGCTTAATTCTTATCTTTTGTTATATGCTTCTTGTTGTAACTATGATCTTGGATATCCATGCTAGCTACCTTGGGAAAATTATTACCAATATTTCTTGTCCTTGGACAATGAGTACTCAATTTATGGTAGAATTTATTGATCATATTCACTTTGGCCTTTGTTTAACTTCATCCTATCTTTGGCCATGAAAATGTTTTGTGTTGTCTCCCAAGCCTTCCTTGCTTTTTGTGGATATTCTTATTTTATTGGTATCCTCTTGTGTTGTATTTATTGTAGGTACTAGTGATGATCCCATTTGTGTGCATTTTGCATTCAAAAGGAAAATCCTATATAATGCACTATCCATGGGGGAGCTCTCCTATATTATTTAGAACACTCATATTTATGCTTCTTTGTTTGATCCATCGGGTTTTATGTGCTTGGAAGCTCAATCTTTTCGTTTTGGTATCTTGTGCCGTCATGAGAAGTTTGGGGAGTTTGGTTTCTTGTTGGAACCTAGCTCTTTTTTTTGAGAGTTGGTTTTGTCTCATTCCTTGTTTCATGTTTTGTCCATTTTTAGAATGATATAAAACCTTGAGCATTTGTGTTTTTATATATCTTTTGCTCCTTGGCTTTTGCCTAGTTCATTTGTTGAACTTGTGATCTTTCATGTGTTGAATTGGTTCTTTGATACAATTTGGACATCGTTTGTCATGTCACACTCTTGTGTGTGCAATCTCGATTTACTTGGTGTTTTGTTCAAATTGTATCTCCTTTTTGGTTCTTGAAAGCTTTATGCATGCATATTTACTATATGATTATATTATGGCATGCTTGCTTTCTTTGATCCAATATATAGGGGAAACTCCACCAATTCCCATCAGCTAAGTTGTGCATGAAATTCAATTTCATATCAATATGCACATATTTATGTGGAGTATCTCCTATGTATTGTAGTTGCACTAACTACTTTGGACCCAATAAGTTTGGGGACCATTTTTGTACTTAAATATGTTTTAGGTACATTGGAGATATATTGGATGCTTGTATCTCAATCTTGAAGAAGTGGTGCGTTAAAGAAAATTGGAGGCAAGCTATAGGATGATCAATAAATTCATATCCTCTACATCCTACCAATTATATCTCGGTAACAAGTATCTCTTGATCATGCATATTTATATTGCTTCCAACCTTTCGTAGGTTGCATCTTGGCATAAATTTTTGTTATTATATTTATTGTTATATCTCTAGCCTTGGTTTTAAGAGAACTCTCTATTGTAAATGTGTAGAAGTTGAGATGAGTGCATATAATTGGGACTACACAAAATCATGCATATGATCCATCAATCCCAAATATGTCAATCTAGCAATCTTATTATCTACATTTTCCTCAACTTCTCTCATGTGCAATAGTGAGATTTTGCTAGTTGTTTATTTCTTGTGATACTTGTTGCCTTTCTCCATATATTTCATCTTTCTCCTTTTCCCTTAGTGATAGTTGTAATATATGTAGTGTGTTGTTGTTGTTGTTTGAAGTTCATTAATGTACAATAAGATAGATTTGAGCCTTTGGCCATGCTTTGAAGCAAAAATCGTATTGGTATATATTATGACTTCATTTTTGCTTTTCATGTGCCTTCTTGTATATCTTCTTTATGTGTGCATATTTATTTGTTGGCATATGTCTCTGTGATGTTCTCCACTTATAGACATATACACATATGAGAAGATAATTTTAGTTGATTTTTAATCCTTGGAGACCACCTTTCTATTTCTTTTGATTCTTCGGTGGCTTCCAAATTTAATTGCCTATGAGTGCTTGTTCCTCTTGTTTGCATCTTTGGTCACTCATATTTGTTCTCTCATGCCTTGTATTGTTAAATGAACTTGGATGAGTGAGGATTCCATGATTATGCACCTTGTTCCCAAATGCAATTATCATAATTGGTGCATTGTCTTTGGGGAGCTCATCTAATTCATTTAATAATGCTCATTTATCTTTTTTATCATTTATTGCGTCTTAAATGTTTATGGGGAAGTGAGGATTCCATATTTGTGCATTTTTGTATTGAAATACAACGATTCTAAAGTGCACACAAATCTTGGGGAGCTTCTCTATTTTATTTAAGCATTTATTTGATCTCTCATTTGCTGTGCTTGAAATGCTTATGGGGGAGCAAGGATTCCATATTTGTGCAATATGTATTCTAATGCATTTATGTTGAATAGTGCACAAATCTTGGGGAGCTTCTCTATTTGTTATTTAAAGCACTCTCTTGCTCATATCATAATATCTTGTAGGTTCCATTTGAACTCATTTGTTGTTTTCAATTGGTTTGTGGGACCTCGTAGTTGCTTGCATCATTTGACTTTATTTATTTTGGCAATCTTCGGGTCCTTGATATAGTTCTACTCCCTCCCAAGTATTCATCATTGGATATGTGCGAAGGCACACCTTTGGAGGAATTATTATTATATTTTCCTTCTAGAACTTGTCACCCATTTCGGAAATCGATGCCAATGGGGGAGAAGTTTTAGAGGGTTTAAGGGAAGTTGGTTTTTGCATTGAGTTTGTTCTTGTGCATTTGCCTCTCATGCTCTTGCATCTTTGTCGTTTCTTAGCATGTGGTATATATAGTGGAAACTCCACCAATGATAATGATTGGCAATATATGCAATGAAATTCAAGTTCATCACACATGCATAGATTGTGGGGGAGTTTGCTCTATATATAGTGGTACCAATATCACATACTTATGTAGTATTTGATATTGGTGTTACCAGTTTGTTCATTAAAATTCCTTATATAAACCCTCTTAAAGGGATTGTCATCAATTACCAAAATGGGGGAGATTGAAAGAACATGTGGGCCCCCATGTGTGGTTTTGGTAATTAATGACAATCTTTATGGACTAATGTGTGTATTAAGTTGTACTTGTAGGAATTGTCCATTGGCATTGCTTGGAGCATGTGTTGACTTCAAGATAGATGAAATGAGAAGAAGATGTGTTGTGCAAGCTCAAAATGCGCCATCTATAGAAGACCTCATGTTTGATGCTTGCCATCCTCGGTGATCATGGATCGATGATGAGGAATCAAGAAAGGTGTCCATCTTGAGAAGGACAAGATCATCTACATCGACCTCAAATGGATTGCTCAAGGCAAAGGTATAATATTGATAGGTTTTCCCTTTTGCCGGTCTCATGTTTGTTGGGAGACCGGTTTAGGATAGATAACGATACTATCAAGAGGGGCTCTCGAATGAGTAACTCGGTCACATCGTTCGGAGAGAGATCAAACCTTTGCATACTTTCATCATCATATTTGGTTGTTACTTGGTCTTATCCATGTGAGGATATAGAGCTTGTGGTAAACTCCATAACAAGCTCTAGTTCATCAAAAACGGATTTCCCTTTTATATCTTATTGCGTTTTGATCTTGGAGGTTTTACCGGTTTGTATTTTAGAGATAGGTAAAACCTTCCATTATTTGGTTCTTACTCATGTGAGGATTTAGAGCTTGTGTTAATCTCCATGACAAGCTCTAGTTCATCGAAAATGGATTTCATATGCATTTTCTATTACGTTTTTGATGTTGGAGGTTTTATCGGTTCGTCTTTTTGATAGAGGTTAAACATTTCGTCATTTGGATCTATCCTCCCTTGCTGGACTATAATGTTTCTTTGCATGATCTTTTAGAGCTTGTTGTCCTCTTCGAGACGAGCCCAAGATCATCAAAATCGGAGTCCGGATGCAAAAGTTATGGCCGTTTTCGTTCAGGGATGACCGGTAGTATCGGACCAGGGTCCGGTAGTACCGGAGGTCCGGTAGTACCGCCCCTTAGTACCGGTTGGTACTGAATAAGGTACGTCTGGCGACCTGGGATCCCCAGGGAATGTCCGATAGTACCGGGAAAAAGTCCGGTAGTACCGGGATTCGCGTTTTTGGGCTTCAACGGTTGGATTTTGGGGGGACCTATTTAAGAGGCCTTCTTCCCCAATAGTTCTACAACCATTCTTGCAAGTTTTCCCCTCCATTGTTGACCTTCTTGAGCTTGCTTTCTCTCAATCCCTCTGATGATTCTTGCATATTCTTGAGGAATTTGAAAGAGGAGATCTAGATCTACAATCCCACCAATCAATCTCTCCTCTAAGTGAGGGGAACATATTGGGATCTAGATCTTGGAGTCTTTTGTGGATTTCCTCCATTGTTCTTCCTCTCTTATTCCCCCATAAGCTTTTGTAGCTTTGGTGGAATTTGGGAGAGAAGGATTTGAACACCTTTGTGGTGTTCTTGCCATTTGCATTTGGTGCATCGGTTTGTGTTCTCCTCGGAGGATTTGGTTTGAGTGACTCATTGGAGCTTGTCCCTCTTGGGTTCTTGGAACCCTAGACGGTTTTGTGGCCTTGGTGGCATTGTGGCCTTTTGTGGCATTTGTTGGGAGCCTCCAATTAAGTTGTGGAGAAGTGCCCCAACCTTGTGAGAGGTTCCGGTTGCCACCGACAAGTGCACCGATAGTGGAAGCGTGGATCGTTCTCGTTGGGGTGAGATTCACCGGAGAATAAGGGAGGCCTTTTGTGGCGTTGGTGGTTTGATACCACCCCCTCTCCAAACGAGACGTACTCCATGTTGGGAGGAACTCGGTAAAATATCGATATCCCCGCGTGCCTCGGTTATCTCTATACCCGAGCTCTTTACTTATGCACTTTACATTGTGATAGCCTCCGTGCTTGAAGTAATATTTATCTTGCTATCACTTTGTTGCTTGTATTGCTTAGCATAAGTTGTTGGTGCACATAGGTGAACCTTATTTGTTCTAGGTTGTGCTTAACAAAGTAAACACTAGTTTTATTCCGCCTTTGTTGAGCCACTCTAGGAAAAGTTTTAATCGCCTATTCACCCCCCCTCTAGGCGACATCCGTATCCTTTTACCTGCTGTAATTTGTTTACCCAACATGTCATGCTTGTTTATCTAAGGATAACACCTCTAGTGAACTATGGACCCCGGTCTAGTCTTTACCATTGATACATCTTCCACTGTTACTGTTTACTTTCTGCAAACCACCATTACCTTCCACACCATACAGTTAATCCTTTGTTACAACAAACCGGTGAGATTGACAATATCACTGTTCATTGGGGCAAAGTCTTGAGTTTGTGTTGTGCAGGTCTCCAAGTTGCTAGCAACACCTTTGAGTCGTTTTCTTCCTCCTACCGGTTCTATAACTTCGGTTTCTTACTGAAGAAAAACTTGTTGCTGTGCTCATCACACCTTGCTCTTGGGGTCTCCCAACGAGGCGTTGACAACATGCCCATCATCAAGCTTTTTCTGGCGCTGTTGCCAGGGAGGCTAAGGACGTCTTCACAAGGAGAGTATTTCTCAACCTTTCTCTTTACTTTGTTTTTGTTTTGCTTAGTTTCTTTTGCTTGGTTTTGTTTGCCTCTTTTTATCAAAAACTCCAAAAAAATAGTTTAGTTTGGTTTGCTTTCTCTTATCAAAAACACAGAAAAATTAGTTCCTGCTCTAGTTGCTACCATGTCTGGTTTTGGTCCAATCCCTTTGTCACCTATGGAAAGGATCTTTACTTTCAAGCAAGGAAGTGAAGAGGGTTTTGCGGTGACCCAGCATACCACTGCATGATGTAGTACACTATAGTCGTTGACATAACACCAATGAAACACCGTTCACTAGTATTACATCCCTCAGAGTGGTACAACAGAAACACAGCAGGTCCAAGACATGACTATAGGTTACAACTCAACTCTTTACACAAGATCCAGAGAACACTCTAGGTTAAAGAGAGAGAAAGAAACTTCTTACAAATAATAATCAGAAATAAACAACTCAAAAACTATCATACTAATAAGACTAGTATCTAAACTACTGGTCTGGCATTGTTGTTATTGCAATACACTACAGAAATAGGTTCTATGGCTAGAGATTATATTTCTATCTAATAAGAAACTTCGTCTTCACTCGAGTTGATGTATATGTTGACTTTCTTGACTTCATTGAAGAACTTTAGCTTCTGGTGATGATTCCTGGAGCATAACTTGATGTAGACAGCGTCTGAACTAGCTTTAGAACCTAGCAAGGGTTAAGAAGATACGTTGAGTACGAGCGTACTCAGCAAGTTCACTAGAAAAGGAGTGTTTGATGCACTATATCTATAGCCACAGACCATAGGTCGTAGGCAATGCAAGTTTTTGTAAACATTTCTTCAGAGGTTGCTTTTATTCTGAAAAGCTATGTCTGTCAGCCTTCACGGGTTTACCAGAACTTTCATGGAGTTCCTTTACCCCCTCGTTCGTAACTCCTTCCCGGAATAGGGAGTAACAAGTTACAGTTCTTACACTCTGCAGAGGTGCGTTACTTTACCCATGAGAGACCTTAGGTTTTGTTGCACGGCCAGGAGTATGTCCCCGTTCAAACTTCCTTGGTTTGAGGCCCAACCTAAGATCCAAGCCAATCACTGCCTTCTCCGTGACCCCGCATGTCTCCTTGGTGTACGCCAGCCCACCTATTGAATTACAACAATTGGCAGTATAGACCGTTCAGATGCCGGAACTATCGTGGGATGTTGAGGGTTCTCACCCATATGCTGCATATCCTCTATGAATTACCAAATTAATATGCACGCTACGAGTGATAAGAGCCACGACCCGCACATTCGGCTCCATGCGAGAGGGAAAAGATACAGCTGACTTCTCCGTCCCATTCCAAATCTCATGGTCAATGCGTAATATACGACGCAAGAATCACTAGCGACATTGGTTGTTAAGTCCTAGATAATATGTTCCTTTACCACCGGAACTTTCATAGTAGGTTATTACCTCATGGTAAATAACCTATAATCATATTATTGTGAAAATAGTATTTTCTGACCTTTTTCAAATGCAGGTGACGACAACACTGGATTTGCAAAATAATTTACAAAAAATAATCAAAGAACATGAGCAAGTGTGAACTTGCCTTTTGTGATTGCAAGATTATGCACTCACGGTCTTCAAGACAATATAAGATCCAATATCTGAAATCATCATCATTGGTCCGGTAAGGACTAATGCTTAAAGAAGCAAGATGCTATTATGCATAAGTAATGTAATGCAATTTGATAAACTCGAATCCCGGGATAAACGTTGTTCTAGGGTTTGGATTCTAGAAATGGTTTCTTTGGAATGTGTTGCCTTTTAGATTAATTTTCACACCTATGCTTCTTATTAAGGCGTGTGAGTATGTGGGAAACAACATGTGAGTATAATAAGTAGTATACAACAATAAGATACACAAATGTGGAATGATATTCAAAGATTACTTATATAAGAATTGCCTTATCTTCAAATCTTACTTTACAAGTATAGGTATTTATAAGGAACTTAAGTATTAACAATCCTAATATACAAGTAAAGTATCAAGTAATGTGATTATGATTAGTTGTTATCTGTTGATTGAAGTGGCAAAAAGAATAACATTTGAAGAAAAGATTTCTTTTCTAAGGTCTAAACAATCTTTGTGGTTAATCAAATGTGGTCGATGTTGTTTGAGCTTGCTTGAATAGCTTGGACTTGAGATGCTTTACGACTTAATTATAATAGACCAAAGTTAACTATAAAACACATAATAAGGTTTTTAGCATTATACTTAAAGTTTTGTAGACTAAAGTTAACTTTAAAGACATAGATGAACTTAGGGTGTAATGCATATGATATTTGTATCTTGTTCACTCCATAATGTTTCCCTAAGGATACTTTAAGAGTGGTAACACTTCTATTTGAATAGTGGTTTCCTAACCTTATAAATGTATAAAGGATTTATCTCCTTATAAGGGTATGGTAATGGCTTGTGAATAAGTAAACAATATTATTTACTACTAATGAATTATCTTTGGATTTAGTCCATTATAAAGTTGTGAGTGAAACAATGGTAAAAGATTTTATTTGGTTAAAAATATCATTCTTGAAGATTTTATAATTGTTAAAGATCTTTTTAGAAAATAAACTACACATATGGTTGAAGGATAATTCAATAAAATTTTATTTAAAATGTGTTGGACCAATTTGACTTTATATTATAAATATTTAAGACTAGTATTACTTATTTGATCTAAATTGGAAATTTTAGAAATATTAACAAATTTTATTTACCCTTATATGAATTAACAACTCAGGAAATAGGTTTAAATTCAAGTTATTAAAATATTTAAATTTTTATTTAAGTCAAAAGTGGAATATTGTATTTTTAACATGTAGGTATTATTTTTGTGATCATTTTAGTATATTACATTTATTTTTGTGATTTATAAATAATAAGATATGATTTTTATAAAATTTATTACTTTATAATCACTTAATAAATATTTAATTAAGTGAAATAATAATGCATGCTTATAGTTTTAAATTATTGTTCTTATTTTTTTAAGATTTTAGGTATTTTATTTATATTTTTAACATTTACCAATATTAAAATATGAATTTTCAAAGTATTAGAACTTATAAAATCTTTATTAAATAATAATTATTTAAATAGCTAACATAATAAAGTTTGATAATAGTTTTATGTTGTAGATTTTATTTTTCTAAAGATTTTATATTACATATATTTTTCTGAATTATAAAACAAAAGTTATTAAATTTTTAAGATTGACTCATTTTCTAATTAAATTCTAAATAATATTACAAATAGGAAATTACTTTTCTTACCCAGATTTAACCTACCCTAGTCACTGACTAGTGGGCCACATGCCACATGACACACACAGTTTAGTTAAACTGTTTATTACTGGACTAGTTCCTACTCACAGTCAATGACACATGGGCCAGGGGCCACGTCACATGCCACATCGGCAAGGACCAGTCAAACAGGTTGAATTAGTTAAGGATAATGTGAGCCTGACGTCACAGTGACGTTATCGGAAGATGATCTTCAGATCATTGATGTACTGGGAGATTGAGAGCATGCGGGACGCCATGGATGGTTTTGTTAGAAAGAGGAGACGCAGGCGAACCGAGGGGTGGCTGAGTCGCTCGTTTTTGGTCGCCGGAAGGCAGTGCACGGCGGCGACTGGCGGCGGTGCACGACAATGCACGGTGGTGGCTCGGTATCATAAGCAAACGAGTCAACGAAAGGCAGTAGCATGCTCAGCAGCTCACCAGGAAGCTCGTGGAAGGCTCGGTGAAGAAAATCGTGGCCGGAATCAAGATGGACGACGACGGCCGGACTTCGGGAAGACGAGGTTGCCGCATTGATTCGAGGCGCCCTTGCTCAATTCCTTCGGCTAGGAGGCTCAGGGAAGTATGGCGGTGCTCATAGTATGCTTGGACTGCCACGAGGGAGGCTAGAACACTGGGAATCGATGGCAACCCGAGGTTAGGGTTTCGGTCTGGGACCTAAATCGAAGAGGAAGAGATTGGGTATAAGTATGAGGGGAGGCAAGTGCGGCGGTATTATCTCCGTCTTCGGAATACGACAGGTGCCAGCGGGCATCGTGGCGCGAGGTTTTCGGCGGATGGCATTGGCCAACCCACGCAGGTGCTTCACTGTTGCGAGGAAGACGACTACGACAATAGGAGGCCGAAGGGGTACAGGCTCATGTTGGGCTGTTGTTGGGCCATGTGGGCCACTGCGAAGTGAGCGAAAAATCTGCAGCTGCTACACGCGAGCAACAGATAGATGCGAGAAGAAATGGGCCATGGGCCAGGATTGGCTGCTGCCTCTTCTTCCTTTATTCTTTTCTGTTTTCTGTTTTGATGATTTGTTTTTAATTTAAAATTCCTCAATGAATTAAATACCAGAAATTTGTAGAGTATCCCAAATACTCCAAAGATAATTATTCTAATTGTTTGCTCTAATCATGTTGGTATTTTTCAAAGTTCATAATTATATCAGAAGTTATTTATTGAGTAGAATAAGTAAGAATGAGGGTTTAGGGATTTGTTTATTATAATAAACTCTTATAAAATGATTTTTTTCTTCTTAATGAATGTAATGAGAATGGTTTAAGATAGTTAAGGACATGCAAATAATATATACAAATTTATTATTATTTAGCATTCATTATATATGAGAGGATTTAATTATTAAGATTCTTAAAATGATAAATTCTATTATCCAAATTCCACTAACAAGTGAATAATGTTCTAATAATTTTGGTTAAGACATTAATTATACATTGACATTTATAATTTAAATGAAAATTAGGGTTTTTAATTATAATTGTTTACCATAAGTTTTTTTAGGAGATTTAATATTCTCATATTCTTTTATAAGCATGGGTAGAGATTAAGGTTAAGTCATATTGTCCTCATGCTTGTGTTCATGAATGGTATCACCATCTAGGATAAAATAGTGAGGTTGTTCTTTAGGCTAACTTATGAGAAAAAATTGATAAACATAGTTCCTAAGCACCTATGATTATGATGGTTGAAAATTGCAAAGATGTGCTTAAGTGATTTGATATAGGAAAATATTCCTATAAACCATTGGGGAGATAGATCAATCATATGAAATGGATATTATGTTCGGTTAAAGATTTAGGGTTTAATGTTTACCAAGAATTCCTATCTTCCATAATTCACAATCCTGGACTTCTAATTAAGGAATTCCTTTCCTAGATATACTACTTCTTCCTATACATCATCATGTGTTAACATGATGAGCTTTACTTCACAAGAATATTCTTATCCACCCTTTATTCTTTTAAATCCATTTATAAATCCAATGAGCTTGACACTAAAGCTTTCATAATCTTCTCATATCCATACTTGGTTATATCAACTACTCTACTGCTGATAACCTCCAATCCAACAAGTAGTTACTATTAACTCCATTTATACTCTTTCTTAATCATCCATCACCAACATTACCCCAATAGATGTATATATATATCAAATCCTACTTCACCTCAAGTGTTTAGTATTTCCTAAGAGGACTATTCTACTTCTTTAATCCAATGTTGCTCTAACATCATCTTAATCATAATATCTTATATTTACTTCACTTCAGTATCTTATATTCAAACTTTACATCATATCATGGTGACTTATCATGGCTAACCTAGGATAAAGTATCTATACTAGGGTTTAATCATGTTATAACCACCAATGTCACTTATACCTGATATAATCATTCACTCTTAGTGACTTGAGCATGATCATTACAATCCTTTGATCATTTATGGCTTAGGTTTCCAGTTGGCTAATCAAGGCCTTCATCAATACAACATTAAATTTGTGTATAATTATTTTCTTAATATCTCTATCTGACTAAGAAGATATTATTCATTTACTATACCTACTTGATCCAATAGGATTACTCCTGGTAACTATCTTCAATATGCATCCTTGTAATCTTCTTTGTTACCATACAAATATATATTCCAGATAACTCTTCTATCCATTCAGGAGTGAGTTAACTCCATCAATTATCATATTGATCTTATTCTCTTCCAATACTCCCATCCTATAGATGATATTTAAATCTAGCATTACCACCTACCTCTTATTACTACTTTCTCTAAAGGACCTAAGGGGATGCTATGATATGGACAAGAGTTGACAGATCAAGAATTGATAGGTTAGGAATTGGTGAATCAATAGTTGATTACTCAACATTGATGAACAACAGATATTAGAACAAGGTTCAATATAGATGATAATGATTGATATGGGAAGAAAGATATATGGTGAATGTTCTTGATTTGGTTTCCTTCCTACTCAATCTCACTAAAGAATTAAGGTTTGGTATTACCATGATACTCATGGTATAAGTAGATGAGATTAAGATAGATCAAGATTTAGTTGTTATATTACTATTACTTAAGTTATATTTATAACTTGGTATTCATGAGTGGTGTAATGAATACTGAGATATGATTTCTTAAGGATCAAATATAAATCATTAAGTAATGTATTAGGGTTTAATTTATTGCATTTGATCTACCCTTAGATCAAATTACCTTTACCCAAAATAAGGTTTTAACAAAGGTCATATTGAAACTTATCGCAATCAACTTGATGATCTACTTCAATTCCATCAAGTTAAGAGAAGCTTCAATCACTTTGACAAGTTTTATTCAAAAGCGCGAAAATTATTCGGATTTTCTATGCATGAATGCAATGCACACACCTGGGTTCAGCTTATTTCTAAGCTCTAATGCTGGGATGTTACAGATCTATAGCGGAACTTGCTCCTAATTATGAAATTGCTGCAGCTTCTTTAGTTCATATGTTGGAGGCTAAGTTTGTTAGCCTTAACCCCATGATGAAAATTTTGTTCCTAAAACTAAAAGAAGAAAAGAATACAGAAAAGAGAGAGTTTATTCTTGAAACTTTACTCAAAGAGTTCCATGATGTTGCTAAGGAAGCTAGAAAGGTCGTTGAGCGTTTTAATATGCTAGGCTCATGTGTAGATGTTGTGGGTAATTCATATAAAACCAAGCCTAAAGATGAATTTAAGATACCCATGCACTTTAAGCTTGTTGGGATGCATGAGGCCTTTGAAAAGAATTTTGATTGGATTTTTCCTGAAAATCCTTTTGATGAAAGTAGTAAACCAAAGAGGAATGAGAAGGGATCCTCCAAGACTCATTTTGATGAGATACCTCTAATAGTTGAAGATTTTGAAAGTATTGATCTCAATTCTTCATTTGAAAATACTTGATTCTTCTTGCTTGTTGTGCCTAACTTAAAGGCGTTAAAGAAAAGTACTTGTTGGGAGATAACCCAAGAGTTTTCTTGAGTCTTGGAAGTTATTACTTTAGTAATGACCTCTCCTTATCCTTTTTGTTTGCTTTTTGTGCCAAGAATGACCTCTAATGAGAGGGAAGTAAGATTTGGGGAGTTGCTGTCCCGAAACAGATTTCTGTCCTCCACCAAAAAAATTCATGAGGAGTCTATATAACTCGGATTGAGCTGACAATTTGCAAATATATCCCCCAGTATATTAGCCAACTTTCTTTAGTTTAACACTTTTTTATTTGAGCAACAGAAGATGTTCGAAAAAATCGGTTTCTACCTGCTGGTCTGTTTTGATAGATTTATGCCATTATTTGCATTTGCTTCTTATTGATTCCTTTTTGAGTTCTCTTTTGGTGAATTGAGATTTTTGAAGGAGTTGCTACAGTAGCTTGTGTTTTTAGTGAAAAGTTTTGCTGTTCCAAAGCTTTGCCTAAGGTCTAATATCTTTTGAATACACTAATGTTGCTAATGAATATTGTGTGAAGTTTTGTATGAAGAAAAATTTTCAGATGTAGAGAAAGAATGATGTAATGAGATGAAGAATGGACAAAAGTTCAAGCTTGGGGATGCCACCCCGGTGTCACCCCAAAAAATATCCAAGAGGTACAAGCGTCAAAGCTTGGGGATGTCCAAGGCATCCCCTCCTCATCAATAAAAAGCTCAGGTCTGTCTAGACACTTCGTTTTTTATTGTTTCATACACCATTGTGTTGTTCTTGGAGCGTCTTAGTTTTCGTTTGGTTTGCTTAGTTTGTTTAGTTTGCTTGAATAAAGTAGTTTGGACCCCCGTTCTCGTTGTGTTATTTGCAAATAAGTTGCTTGGTGTTGGAAAGGAGTAGGAAGTTCTTGCTTGATAAGTGCAAGAGGAGCTTGCATTGACTGTGACTTAGACCTTAGCATGACATGCTAGGTGTTGTTTTGACCTTATTCTTAGTGATTATTGCTGTAGCATGTCTTATTCCAAACAATTGGGATTACTTAGTGTGCCTTGGAAAAAATTATGCGTTGTTTTAGCATGCAAAAGCATAGTATTGTGGTATTCTTCTTTGATGCTTTGCTTGGGTTGACTTGGCACATGCTCACACCATGTTATGACTATGAACAAGTCACCATATCCTCTATGATCATTTAGTCCTTGACTTGTAGTACCACTTTATGCTTTTATTAGTAATGTTTTGTCGCTCTGCATGATTATGACCATTATTGCTCTCTTAGTCTTTTGCTAGCCTCCACTTGTATGAGTAAGCTCTACTCATGCATCCAACTCCCAAGAAACCAAGTTATTCCAAAGTGTC
Source organism: Avena sativa (assembly GCA_916181665.1). Taxonomy (NCBI): domain Eukaryota; kingdom Viridiplantae; phylum Streptophyta; class Magnoliopsida; order Poales; family Poaceae; genus Avena; species Avena sativa. Next base: position 328,261,724 of record OV702279.1, read on the forward strand.
CACTATAAATTCCTATGCATGGTGTGTTACACCATTCCAAGTATATTCTTGTTTTCATCTATCTTCCAATTAAAAATTATTTTGTTATGTGAAAACTTAGTGATTAAAGCTCTCACAAACTTGATGGCACACTTTATATTTCTTGTCCCTAATAAACTTGAACCATTGTGTCACCTATGTTGTATATGCTTGCACTTATACATTAGAATTTGCATAACCGTGCTGTCACGGGGAACGCTTTCAACATTGCACTTGTACTTTATACACAGTTGATATCATGATCTTTTGTCTATGGATGTCGTCGATGTGAAATGAAAGGGGAGCTTGTAAGTCCATGGAGTTATGTATGCGTGTTAGAGAAACGCCTGGGCCGCTAGCCTAAGCCATGCCTAATCATGATGGAAACTTGCAGTATCACCATAATGACATCTATGAAGCATTCTTCTTATAAAAAAAGAGATAGAAAAAAGAGATTGAGAAAAGGAAAAAAATGAGAAAAGAGGAAAGAGAGAAAAAAGCACCATATTTCCATGGTAAATAAGAAGATTGCTGAGATGCTCATTGTCTGCTTGCCTTGTCATTTTGATTATGGGATAGCTCCTATATCATGTGCAAGGGGTACCCCATTGACGGTTCTCTACGATACACATGTACTTACTATGACAAGAACTTACCGGTGACTAAACTTGAGTAGAATGAGGAGCGACCCTCGTATTCAAGGGACATGAGATTGCCAACTTATACTTTGTCAAGCATATAATTCATAGTTTGTTCACTTTAACCTTGATCACTTCAAGATGCTTATGATAGGGGCAATGAGAGTTGAAAGCTAACAAGTACCATAATTTTTGGAAGCTCTTTTTGAAACTTGAAATCCCTGCTTCCCTTATGAAGGGCCTTTCTTTCACCATTATATTGAGTCTCCACCTTCTACCTTTAGGCACCCGTTAAGAGAGCATAGTTGCCATTCTTACTTCTATGTGCATTGCCCCAAAAATTATTGATTGATGCATATTATTGATATTATTTGTTCTTGTTCTATCTGTATCTAGTCACTCTTATGAACTTTGAAGGTGTCCTATGCATCTATTTGTTACTACATGAGGGACAAGCTGAATGACACTATGCCGTATTTTCTGTATGTGAAACAATCAAACGTTTTTCAATGCATGCCACTCATGATCTTTGTTTGTAGCTTTTCATGTTGCATGCATAGTTACTTTGTCCTACTGTTAGAACTCCATCTTTCATGCTCATGTTTATAGTTCTTTGATCCCAGCTTTCAATACTTGCAAATGGTTTGATCTTGATTTTGATGATGCATGTCACCTAAAAAATTATTCTTTTTATCACTTATCTTCTCGAGGACGAGCAGGAGTTAAGTTTGGGGATGCTTGATACGTCAGAAACGTATCTACAATTTTTGATGCTCCATACTTGTTTAGTATCTACTTTGCTTTGCTTTGTCTACACTTTGAGGTGTTTTTATATGTTTTCTGGTACTGTGGCATCCCGCAAAAACACTACTAAAAAATCGCGTTGATTTTGCGTATTGCATCATCATGACATCATCATGCATCCGTTTGATAAAAACTATTTTACAAGGGTCTATTTTGTTTTTGCAAACACCCCCGTCCTAATTCCAAATCAAACTTCGGTTGTCCAGATATTTTGTTTTGACTAAATGATTTACAAAGGTTCTTTAAAATAATGTTTAAAGAAAACCTGAAAATAAATATCTAGTCCTAAACCAGCCCCCCCTAAACCTTTTTTTACCCAATCCTAGTCTACCCACCAACCCCAGCTCGCCACCTCACCGTCCCCTCCACCTTACCCTCAGCCCAGCCACCTCACCAATCCACAGCCCACCTACACCCCTCTTTCTCTCCCACCTAGCCCCCACCTACCCCCTCTCCCTCCCAACCTGGTCCCACCGCGCCTGGACCCACTTCCCACTCCCCACAGCAAACACACGCACGCACGCACCCCCTGCTCACCCCCTGGCCATCGCCGCCTGCCCCTGGGTCCCACCACCCCAGCCTCCCCACGCGTCTCCTCCCTCCTCTGGCCTCCCACCTCTCTCCCCCCCGTCCTCCGTCCGCCGACACCAGGCCGTCGACCCTCCCGCGGCGCCTCGGCCCTCCTGACCCCGCCAGCACCGCCTCGCCTGGCCTCTGCCTCCCCTGGACGCCGTTGCGCCAGCGACCCTCCTCCCGCCGCCGGTCCACGCTCTGCCCTGCCGGAGCCGCCTCTTCCGGTTCCCTCCTCTCTGGCCGCCCCGCCCCAAGCGCTTCTGCAGCCCCGCCGCCGGCGCGCCTCCCCATCGCCCTCCGCTCGCCTCCGCTCGCGCAATCCCCCCAACCACCGCTGGCGCCCTCCTCCACCTTGGCCACCGCCCCGTCGCTCTCTCCCCCTGGCGCTCGCCGTCCGCAGCTTCCTCTGCACAGAACACCGCCGACAACCTCCGCTCGACCCCGCCCCTACCCACTCAAGCTCGCCGCTGCAGTCTGCTCGACCGCCGCCGGCCCCGGCCTTTCCGACTCCGGCCGCGTCCTCCCTGGGCCTTGTTGCTGAGCATCGCCGGTCGCGGAGCCCTGCCCCAGTCCCGAGCCGCTGCCGGCCACCTCTGCAGGGCATTGCCCGGCCTCCCTCCACTCCTCTGTCTGCCAGGCCGTCGACCGCCTCGCCGGCCTTGGCCGCTTGCACGACCCCGCCTGCTACCAAGCCCTCTGTCTGTTGGCCGCGGCTGTGCATCGTCTCCTCCACAGAACCCTTCTCTGCAAGTTCTGCATGATGGACGCCCCGTGATCCTGTCCGCGTACGCATGCGTCGACCTCAACCCGCGAGTTCTGCCCGACGACTTCATCCTGGCTCTTGGTTAACGACCAATGCAAAGAGTGTATGATGCCAAAATCCGTCCCAACGCCATGATCTTTCGAAGGCCACTGGCATCGCGGACCGCCAAGTTCTCCATCGAGGACACCAAGACCGTCGACATGAAACCAAATGACGTCAAGCACTTCGCCGCGGAACGCCAAGTACTTCACCCCGGACATCGAGACCCTGAACGACAAGTACTCCTTCCCGGATGCGATGCTCGAGAACCCGGACGATAAGGACACCGACGCAGAACGCCAAGTTCTTCATCACGGACGCCAAGACCGACTCGATGGCGAGGACCCGATAAGATCTACCTCCGTTGTCCGAGACCGATCCCGTTCTCCCCCGTCGAACCCTGAGACCAACACCGAACCCCCGGAATCCCAAGATCTCCCGAACCCAGATGTGTGACCCTGATCCGAGCCCCTATTTTATAAATGCCATCTATATAAATTATTGCATATTAATTTGTCATACTCGCATGCATATTGTCTTGTGGTTTGGGGGCCTTATGCCGATTCACCTAAATTAAATATGGGGCTCATATGCGGGCAAACCTATTCTTATATCGGCCTCATTTAAATTTGTGTAGCGAACCGGTGCTATCTTTTGCCATGTTAATACAACATTTAAATTGTGGGGTAGCTAAACAACATGAACCATATATTTAAATGTCGGAATTCCGGTTCCGCTTAATATTGCCTAATTGCATTGCACCTTTGCCATGCCATACATCATACATGCTGTAGGGGTTCGTAGCATGGAAAACAAAAATTTTCTATCGCATACAAACAAACAAGCCAAGATCTATCTATTAGATTGTAGCAACGAGTCGATGGAATAACTCACCCTCGAAGATTCCAAAGTGTTTAACGAGAGCAGATTCTCGTGGGTGATGTAGTCGTACTCTTTCCGATCTCAAGATCGCGTAGACGATCCTTCCGGCGCCGCGTTCCCGCAGCGCTCCCGCAGTCGGTCACACGTTCGGTACTCGACGAAGACCTTCCTCTCCCTTGTTCCAGCAGGCAGCGGAGGTTGTAGCACTCTCCTCGCGATTCCGGCAGCACAACGGCGTGGTACCGGAGGTAGAGGGGAAATCCCGCAGGGCTTCGCCTTAAGCCGGTGCGAGTATGGTGGAGCTTATGAGAGAGGCTATTAGTGGTCTAGTAATTAGACACACCAATTAGAGGGCTCTAAACCAATTAGAAGGCTCTAAACCGAATAGCTCTAAACCGGGGTCTAGATCTAGGGTTTAGTTTAGAGGATAGGAAACTTGTGTGTGCTAGGAGGGAGCCCTGCCCCTCCTTATATAGGTGGGAGGGCTGGCCGGCCAAGGGGAGGAGAGTCCCTCCCCAAGTCGGCTTGGTGGGGCGCCGGCCAAGGGAGGAACCCTCCTCCAATTCGGCCTCCACCAATCCTCCTCTTTTCCCACTTCCCAAAACTGCCGTTTGACTTTCAAACTAGCCGTTTGACTTTTCAATTTAGGATTTAAATAAATCCTTTATTTGGGACAGCAAGAATACTTAGTACATGATGCAATCATTCCAATATGTAATGACACATTCATGTACCCCTTCCCCCCCGGAGTGCCGGACAATCCGGAACCTTCTAGAATGTTCCCGATGAAAACACCGGAACCATTCCCCAACTCCGAAACGGAACTTTCCTTATATGAATCTTATTCTCCGGACCATTCCGGATCACCTCGTGATATCCCGGATCCCATCCGAGACTCCGAACAACATTCGGTCTCTTTCTCATAATACCATAACTACTCAAACAACGTCGAATCCTTAAGTGTGTCTCCCTACGGTTCGTGAATTATGCGGACATGATCGAGACACTTCTCCGAACAATAACCAATAGAGGAATCTGGAAATTCATATGGCTCCCACATATTTCTACGATTACTTTGCGATCGAATGAACCACTTACATACGATACCAATTTCCCTTTGTCTCACGATATGTTACTTATCCGAGGTTATGATCGTCGGTATCTCTGCATACCTAGTTCAACCTCGTTACTGATAAGTACTCTTTTCTCGTTCCCGTGATATGTGATCCCTTGTGACCAAGTCACATGCTTGCAAGCTAATTGGATGACATTTCACCGAGAGGGCCCAGAGAATATCTATCCGTCATGTGGATGGACAAATCCCACTCTTGATCCATGTGTTTCAACCAATACTTTCCGAACACTCAATGCCACCTTTATAGCCACCCTGTTACGGTGTGGTGTTTAATGACATCAAAGCATCCATCCAGTAAAGGTGATATGCATGATCTCATGGTCGAAGGAATTAGGTTACTATGTATCAGAAAGCATATAGCAATTGAACTATTGAAATGACTTGATCTTTATGCTACGCTTGTCTATAGGAGTATGTCCACCATATCATTCTCCTAACGATATGATCTTGTTGTTGATAACATCTCAATGTTCATGACAAAGAAACCACATCATCAATCAACCAACAAGCTAGTGAAGTATAGAGGCTATACTAGGGACTTCAAATTAAGTTTACAATTCACACAAGTATTAATGGTTTCCTTGTTAATACTATTATAGCATGAATGCAAACATTTATCATAAACACAAAGATATATAATAATAACTACATTTATTATTACCTCTAGGGCATATCTCCAACAGTCTCCCACTTGCACTAGAGTCATCTAATCTAGATTACATGGTAATATACCGAACACCCATGGCAGTTTGGTGTTGGTCATGTTTTGCCCTCGGGAGAGGTTTAGTCAACGGATCCGCCACATTCAGATCTGTGTGTACTTTGCAAATCTTTATATCCCCATCCTGGATATGTTCTCGAATAGCGTGAAAACGTAGCTTGATATGCTTCAGCTTCTTGTGTGACCTTGGTTCTTGCGCATTGGCTATGGCGCCCATGTTATCACAGTAGATAGACATTGGGTCCAGCGCACTAGGAACCACACCCAGCTCTGTAATGAACTCTTTCATCCATATCGCTTCTTGTGAAGCCTCCGAAGCAGCCATGTATTCCGATTCAGTTGAAGATCTCGCCACAACGCTTTGCTTTGCACTCCTCCAGCTAACTGCTGCACCATTCAAAATAAATACGTATCCAGATTGTGATTTAGAATCATCTGGATCGGTGTTCCAACTAGCATCGGTGTAACCATTAACAACGAGCTGTTCATCACCTCCATAAGAAAGAACCATATCCTTAGTTCTTCTCAAGTACTTAAGGATGTTTTTGACCGCTGTCCAATGATCCACTCCTGGATCACTTTGATATCTGCTAGTTAAACTAACAGCATATGCGATGTCGGGTCTAGTACATAGCATGGCATACATTAGAGATCCTATGGCTGAGGCATAGGGAGTCTTACTCATCCTTTCTCTATCTTCTGCCGATGTCGGACTTTGAGTTTTACTCAACGTCGTATTGGGCAACATGGGCAAGAACCCTTTCTTGCTTTCTTCCATTCCAAACCTCTTTAGAACTTTGTCCAAATATGTACTTTGTGACAATGATATTTGGCGTTTCGATCTATCTCTATAAATCTTTATGCCTAATATATAAGCTGCTTCGCCAAGATCCTTCATTGAAAAACTATTATTCAAATACTTTTTGACACTATTAAGAAGGTCTACATCATTCCCAATCAACAATATGTCATCCACATATAGTATTAAGAATGCTACAGAGCTCCCACTCACTTTCTTGTAAATACAAGCTTCTCCATAAGTTTGTATAAAACCAAAACTTTTGATTACCTTATCAAAACGTTGATTCCAACTTCGGGATGCTTGCTTCAATCCATAGATGGACCGTTGAAGTTTGCATACCTTGTTAGCATCTTTAGGATCGACAAAACCTTTGGGTTGTATCATATACAACTCTTCATCAATGTCTCCATTGAGGAATGCTGTTTTGACATCCATCTGCCATATCTCATAATCATAATATGCAGCGATTGCTAACATAATCCTCACAGACTTTAGCTTCGCTACCGGTGAGAAAGTCTCATCGTAGTCAACTCCTTGAATTTGTCGAAACCCTTTTGCGACAAGTCGAGCTTTATAGACAGTAACATTACCATCAGCATCTGTTTTCTTCTTGAAAATCCATTTGTTCTCGACAGCCTTCCGGCCATCCGGTAAGTCCACCAAAGTCCATACTTGGTTTTCGTACATGGATCCAATCTCGGATTTCATGGCTTCTTGCCATTTATTGGAATCTGGGCTCATCATCGCTTCCTCATATGTCTCGGGGTCATCGGTGTTGTCCACCAACATGACATTCATAACGGAATCATACCAATCTGGAGTGGTACGAGTTCTCGTTGACCTCCGAGGCTCTGTAGCAACTTCAACCGAAGTTTCATGATCACTATCATTAGCTTCCTCTCTTATTGGTGCAGGCACCACAGGAACTTCTTCCGGTGCTGCGCTACTCGCAATTTCGAGAGAAGGTTCGACAACCTCGTCGAGTTCTACTTTCCTTCCAGTCACTTCTTTCGAGAGAAATTCCTTCTCTAGAAAGGATCCATTCTTGGCAACAAAGATTTTGCCTTCGGATCTATGATAGAAGGTATACCCAATAGTTTCCTTCGGGTATCCTATGAAGACGCATTTTTCCGCTTTGGGTTCAAGCTTGTCCGGCTGTAACTTTTTTTACATAGGCTTCGCATCCCCAAACTTTAAGGAACGACAATTTAGGTTTCTTCCCAAACCATAATTCATACGGTGTCGTTTCAACGGATTTAGATGGTGCCCTATTTAAAGTGAATGCGGTTGTTTCTAATGCATAACCCCAAAATGATAGCGGTAAATCTGTAAGTGACATCATAGAACGAACCATATCTAAGAGAGTTCGATTACGACGTTCAGACACACCATTACGCTGTGGTGTTCCCGGCGATGTCAATTGTGAAAGTATTCCGCACTTCCTTAAATGCTCGCCAAACTCGTAACTTAGATATTCACCTCCACGATCAGAACGTAGAAATTTAATCTTCTTGTTACGTTGATTCTCTACCTCACTTTGAAACTCCTTAAACTTCTCGAAAGTTTCGGACTTATGTTTCATGAAATAGATATACCCATATCTACTCAAGTCATCCGTGAAGGTAAGAACATAACGATAACCACTGCGCGATGCTACACTCATTGGACCACACACATCGGTATGTATGATTTCCAGTAAGTCCGTAGCTCGCTCCATTATACCAGAAAATGGAGTTTTAGTCATTTTACCCATCAGACATGCTTCGCATCTTTCAAGTGATTCAAAATCAAGTGATTCAAGAAGTCCATCGGAATGGAGTTTCTTCATACGCTTCACTCCAATGTGACCAAGACGACAGTGCCACATATAGGTCAAATTATCGCTTGATTTCAAACGTTTAGCCTCAATGTTATTAATATGTGTATTTCTACTATCGAGATTCAATATGAATAGACCATCTATCAAAGGTGCATGTGCATAAAACACATTACTCATATAAATCGAACAACCATTATTCTCGGATTTAAACAAGTAACTGTCTCGCAATAAACAAGATCCTGAGATAATGTTCATGCTTAATGCAGGCACCAAATAACAATTATTTAAGTATAAAACTAATCCCGATGGTAGATGAAGAGGTAGCGTGCCGATCGCGATCACATCAACCTTTGATCCGTTTCCTACGCGCATCGTCACCTCGTTCTTCACTAGCTTCCGTTTATTCTGCAGCTCCTGTTTCGAGTTACAAATATGAGCAACCGAACCAGTATCAAATACCCAGGCACTACTACGAGTACTAGTGAGATACACATCAATAACATGTATATCAGATATACCTTTCTTCTTGATGTTGCCGTTCTTCAAATCCGCCAAGTACCTTGGGCAATTCCGCTTCCAGTGACCTTCTCCCTTGCAGTAAAAGCACTCAGTTTCAGGTTTAGGTCCAGCCTTGGTCTTCTTCGTCGGCGTGGTAACTTTCTTACCACCCTTCTTGAAGTGTCCCTTTTGCTTAGACTTGCCTTTCTTGAATTTGGTGGTCTTATTGACCATCAACACTTGGTGCTCTTTCTTGATCTCCACTTCTGCAGATTTTAACATAGCAAATAGTTCTGGCAACTCTTTGTTCATGTTCTGCATGTTGTAGTTCATCACAAAGTTCTTGTAACTTGGTGGTAGTGATTGGAGGATGCGGTAAACTCCCAAAGTATTAGGAATCACTATACCCAAACTTTGAAGTTTATTTGCGTGCCCAGACATCTTAAGCACATGCTCACTGACGGAGCTACCCTCTTCCATCTTGCAGTTAAAGAACTTTTCAGAAGCTTCATAACTTTCAATTGCCGCATGAGTCTCAAAGATTAATTTGAGATCCTCGACAATATCATATGGATCTGACTCTTCAAACCTTTTCTGAAGCTCCGATTCTAAACCATACAAGATAGCACACTGAACTATGGAGTACTGATTCTTCCGAGCAAGGTAAACATTCTTTACTTCATCGGTAGCATCAGCTGCAGGTGGGTCACCTAGCGGTGCATCCAGCACATAGGTCAAATTACCAGCTGTGAGGACAATCCTCAAATTGCAGAACCAATCCGCGAAGTTGCTTCCATTGTTTTTCAACTTTTCTTTCTCTAGGAACGCATTAAAATTGATGGTAGGGGCTGCCATTGATCTACAACATATTTGCAATAGTTTAGACTAAGTTTATGACAAATTGAGTTCAAATTAATTAATGAAATTAAACTAGGTGAACTCCCACTCAAAACAACATCCCTCACATTGTTTTAGTGATCACACGAACCAAATCCACTACATCAACACCGATCATCACGAGAGCTGATATAGTTTTAATGGCGAACAATCATCATGTTCATCATATCTACTATATGATTCATGCTTTGCCTTTCGGCGATCCGTGTTCCTGAGGCCATGTCTGTACATGCTAGGCTCGTCAAGATCAAACCTTAGCTTCCGCATAAGCAAATCTGGCTTGCTTACGTTGTATTCACCCGCGGAATCAAAGACACCCGATCATCACGTGGTGCTTCGAAGCAGCAAGCTTTGGCAACGGTGCATACTAAGGGTGAACACTCTAGAACTTGAAATTTATGTGCATGAGGGATCATCTTATAATGCTACCGTCGTCTACTAAGCAATACAAGATGCATAAAGGATTAACATCACATGCAATTCATAATATGTGATATGATATGGCCTTTCTTCTTTGTGCTTCCGATCTCCATCTTCAAGCACGAACATGATCTCCATCATCACCGGCATAGCATCAAGGTCAATGACGCTTCTTCATGGTTGTCGTCCACCAGCTTCAACTATTACAACTATTTTGAATAGACACGCAGGTCTTAACAGAAATTAAAGACAACCATATGGCTCCTGCCGGTTGCCAACTTACAATAAGGAACATTGCATACATCAAATATAATCACAATCATGGCCATATCACATCACTGCACACCCCTGCAAAATAAAGTTAGACGCTTCTACTTTCTTTGCATATTTTACGTGGTTTGGGGCTTTCCATAAGTGTCGTTCTAACTTACGAACAAGAACCACAACATTGATACTAGCATTGTTGATCACCCGTTGTAAATTGGATCTTTACTATGCTAGGAGAAACAGGCACCCGCAAAGCCACTTATGCAAAACGAGTTGCATGTCAAGCGTGGAGCAAGTCTCATGAACGATGTCATGTAAGGTTAGCCCGGGCCGCTTCATCCCAACATACCGCAAGATGCAAAGTACACAAAAAGCAATCTACAATAAAAGCATCAACGCCCACAATGACCATTGTGTTCTACTCGTGCAACAGATCTACATATAGACACGGCTCTGATACCACTGTAGGGGTTCGTAGCATGGAAAACAAAAATTTTCTATTGCATACAAACAAACAAGCCAAGATCTATCTATTAGATTGTAGCAACGAGTCGATGGAATAACTCACCCTCGAAGATTCCAAAGTGTTTAACGAGAGCAGATTCTCGTGGGTGATGTAGTCGTACTCTTTCCGATCTCAAGATCGCGTAGACGATCCTTCCGGCGCCGCGTTCCCGCAGCGCTCCCGCAGTCGGTCACACGTTCGGTACTCGACGAAGACCTTCCTCTCCCTTGTTCCAGCAGGCAGCGGAGGTTGTAGCACTCTCCTCGCGATTCCGGCAGCACAACGGCGTGGTACCGGAGGTAGAGGGGAAATCCCGCAGGGCTTCGCCTTAAGCCGGTGCGAGTATGGTGGAGCTTATGAGAGAGGCTATTAGTGGTCTAGTAATTAGACACACCAATTAGAGGGCTCTAAACCAATTAGAAGGCTCTAAACCGAATAGCTCTAAACCGGGGTCTAGATCTAGGGTTTAGTTTAGAGGATAGGAAACTTGTGTGTGCTAGGAGGGAGCCCTGCCCCTCCTTATATAGGTGGGAGGGCTGGCCGGCCAAGGGGAGGAGAGTCCCTCCCCAAGTCGGCTTGGTGGGGCGCCGGCCAAGGGAGGAACCCTCCTCCAATTCGGCCTCCACCAATCCTCCTCTTTTCCCACTTCCCAAAACTGCCGTTTGACTTTCAAACTAGCCGTTTGACTTTTCAATTTAGGATTTAAATAAATCCTTTATTTGGGACAGCAAGAATACTTAGTACATGATGCAATCATTCCAATATGTAATGACACATTCATGTACCTCTTCCCCCCCGGAGTGCCGGACAATCCGGAACCTTCTAGAATGTTCCCGATGAAAACACCGGAACCATTCCCCAACTCCGAAACGGAACTTTCCTTATATGAATCTTATTCTCCGGACCATTCCGGATCACCTCGTGATATCCCGGATCCCATCCGAGACTCCGAACAACATTCGGTCTCTTTCTCATAATACCATAACTACTCAAACAACGTCGAATCCTTAAGTGTGTCTCCCTACGGTTCGTGAATTATGCGGACATGATCGAGACACTTCTCCGAACAATAACCAATAGAGGAATCTGGAAATTCATATGGCTCCCACATATTTCTACGATTACTTTGCGATCGAATGAACCACTTACATACGATACCAATTTCCCTTTGTCTCACGATATGTTACTTATCCGAGGTTATGATCGTCGGTATCTCTGCATACCTAGTTCAACCTCGTTACTGATAAGTACTCTTTTCTCGTTCCCGTGATATGTGATCCCTTGTGACCAAGTCACATGCTTGCAAGCTAATTGGATGACATTTCACCGAGAGGGCCCAGAGAATATCTATCCGTCATGTGGATGGACAAATCCCACTCTTGATCCATGTGTTTCAACCAATACTTTCCGAACACTCAATGCCACCTTTATAGCCACCCTGTTACGGTGTGGTGTTTGATGACATCAAAGCATCCATCCAGTAAAGGTGATATGCATGATCTCATGGTCGAAGGAATTAGGTTACTATGTATCAGAAAGCATATAGCAATTGAACTATTGAAATGACTTGATCTTTATGCTACGCTTGTCTATAGGAGTATGTCCACCATATCATTCTCCTAACGATATGATCTTGTTGTTGATAACATCTCAATGTTCATGACAAAGAAACCACATCATCAATCAACCAACAAGCTAGTGAAGTATAGAGGCTATACTAGGGACTTCAAATTAAGTTTACAATTCACACAAGTATTAATGGTTTCCTTGTTAATACTATTATAGCATGAATGCAAACATTTATCATAAACACAAAGATATATAATAATAACTACATTTATTATTACCTCTAGGGCATATCTCCAACACATGCATCATGCCCGATCTTTTGCCGTAGTATTAAATAGTCCATCCGGTGTTTCTTCTAGTGCTTTGCTTCTTCACGGATTAGGCCGATGAGTTGATGCGAGTGTTGACCCGATCTTCGGTTGAATCTTCGGCCATGTTTTCAGGCGAGCATCTCCCCCTTTCTACCTATCTTACTTTTATAGCATTTATTCCCTCCTGTTGATCTATTGCTATCTGTGTTGCGTTGCTCTAGTTTTCGTACCCGTGATATCCCTTGCAGCCTTATATTGCCTTGGACACCTCCTATTACCTGTTGTTTGGTAGATAGTTGGACCTGCGCGTCGTAGTCGCCTGCTCAAGTGCTGTTGCGTGTCGTCAAGTACCACAGTTGTTGGAGCATGGCCGCATGTTAATGTTGGAGATGTTCATGGCTTTATTTATCGTTCACTTTAGTTACTGTTTAACAACTAAAATTGAAGTAGGTAAGCAGAGGCACAGGTGGGAAATAGATGTTATTTGGTTGTTAACCGTCCACTTGTGTCCCGTAGGACCCCGAGTACTTGATACCTGTTCCTTTAATATTCGCGCTATCCACATCCGGGAGGATTATGGGACCCCCCTGAGCCAGAGCTTGATTCATTCTTATTTCTTGGGGCCACAAACTAGTTTGAGGTTTTATTTACTATCCTGTACCTATGCCATGTTTTACTGCTTTATTTAAATTGTGCGATGGATAGCACACTGTACTGTTTAGGAAAGCGGAGTGTTTTCGCGGTATCGACAAGCCCAGTTTTGGGTTCCCAGTCGTTTACAGCCATTGACGCAAACCTTGAGTCCGTCTCGGAGTCAGCTAGCTTCGTTGCGGGTGTACTCAATGGGGTGGCCCCCTGAAATATTTCTGAATCCTGTGATTGCTTTGTCGTGAAAGCCTCGTTGGGTTTTGATTTGGTTTTTCCGAGGTTGATCGAGTGTGTGTTGCTATTTGTGCACCCCTGCAGGGTAAAACTTTCTGAAAGCCGTGTCCGCGGTTATGGACGACTTGGAGCACAGTATCTCGATCATAGACAACTATAACTAAAGTAGTGCTCTAAATTTGACTTTATAATGACTAGTAATCAGCTTCACTATAATGGAATGGCTAAATAAAACTGCCAACAATTGCTTGTTTGGGTTGTCGCTTGCGACAATTGTATCTGACTAGTAAGTATTGCAACTACAACGGAATGGCTAAATAAAAGTACCAACCACTGCTGGGTTTTGGGATATCTCATGCCAATTGTATCTGACTAGTAAGTGTTGCAACTACAACGGAATGATTAACTAAAACGGCCCACTGCTTATTTTATCAGGATGATTATCTATATTTGACTAGTAAATACCACAACTATAACTGAATAAATAAAACTGCCAACTGTGTGAGTTCCTCGGTTGACTTCCTCGTTTGGTTTCGAGGGGGAAACACCAGGATGGGTTTGTTTGATGGTAGCATCCGGTTGGTTCCGAATAGGTCTTTCTTACCCCTCTCTGATAGCCGCCAGTTGTATCGAGTCTCTATAGGTTGTTTAGTGCATGCTGCCGCTGCCGCTTCAGTCCACCATACCTATGTAGGCGAGGACCGCCGAATTCTAGCCTCGCCGTGTACTGGCCTCAGTACTGACCGCTCTCTCTTTTTCCTTTGCCCTTTGTCGGCACCCCTTTTGTTTAAGCAGGTTTTGCGATCGACGTCGTTAGCAGGGTTACCCTTCCGGCTTGGCCTGGGCAGGGTTATGGACGCCATTGGTTATTCTTCAGGGCTCTTAGCCCCATTTGCATCTTGTCCGTAGACGGACGCTCTATCATTTTCAAGGTGATTTGGATCTTTGTATATTATATCTGTATTCTTGACTCATTGAGTCACTGTTGTATATATATCTGTTCTGTGGGTCCCATCGAGGACTGTTGTGCAATGTTATTACTTCGTTTTCCACCCACACGAAAGTGCCTGGTGGGCACCTTTGAATCGTTTCTATGCGGGTTTGGCGGAAATCGCTGAAACTTGCATAGGGCCGATTCCGAGGGTGTTACAGGTACTAACCTATTAACAAGATGCCATAGTGCCAATTGCCTGATTTCTTCTGTTTTTTGGTTCCAGAAAGTCAGAAATCAATATTCTCGGAATTGGACGGGACAAAAGCCAAAGTCAATATTTTACCGTGGGGAACACGAAGCCGGAATACGAGACGGAGGAGAGTCGCCAGGGGGCCACACCCTCTGGCCACACGGGTGGGCCCACACCACGCCTGGGGGGTGCGGCCGCCCTGGCGACCCCCTGCCTCGCCTCTTCGCCTATAAATACCTCCCAATGCCAAAATCCTAGGTACCCGATCAATATTCCACGAAACTGTCTGTAGCCGCCGCCACCATCGTCCCTAGATCGGGGGGATCTGAAGCTCTTTCCGGCACCCTGCCAGAGGGGAGATCATCCCGGAGGCCTTCTTCTTCATCATGCCAGCCTCCAGTATGAAGTGTGAGTAGTTCCACCTTGGACTACGGGTCCATGTAGTAGCTAGATGGTTGTATCTCCTCCTTTGTGCTGCCATGTTTAGATCTTGTAAGCTCCGTTCATGATCAAGATCTCATCTATTTGTAATCATGCATATTGTGTTTGTGGGGATCCGATGGATATTGAGATTACTATGTTAGATTGATTAATGATTTTGTCTTATTGATTCTATCATGTATGTCTTGTTTGTGATCTTGCATGCTCTCTGTTTCTAGTAGCTATCTTGGCCAAGTAGATGCTAGTGACTCCAAGAGGGGGTATTTATGCTAGATCGTGGGTTCATGCCTCTATTTAATCTAAGGGAAGTGTGTTGTTGCCACTAGGGAGAAAACAGCGGTCTCTTGTTCATGAAACAAGTGGATTATTTACCTTACACACTTTGCTTAAAGCAGTTATCTGTTGATTGCAACTTAATACTGGAGGAGGTTCGGATGATAACCTGAAGGTGGATTTCTAGTCATAGATGCAGTTGGATGGCGATCTATGTATCTTGTTGTATTGCCCAATCGAATCTCATAGGATCATGAATGTCTAGTATTGCATTGTTATGCCTTACTCGATCCTGTAAATTGCTCTGTTGTAATTTGTTTATCCAGCATGTCATGCTTGTTTATCTAAGGAGAACACCTCTAGTGAACAATGGACCCCGGTCTAGTCTTTACCATTGATACATCTTCCACTGTTACTGTTTACTTTCTACTAACCACCATTACCTTCCACACCATACAATTAATCCTTTGTTACAGCAAACCGGTGAGGTTGACAACCTCACTCTTCGTGGGGGCAAAGTCTTGAGTTTGTGTTGTGTAGGTCTCCAAGTTGCTAGCAACACCTTTGAGTCGTTTCCTTCCTCCTACTGGTTCGATAACCTCGGTTTCTTACTGAGGGAAAACTTGTTGTTGTGCTCATCACACCTTGCTCTTGGGGTCTCCCAACGAGGCGTTGACAACACGCCCATCATCAATCGCCACGATGATGGTACAATGAATAACCATCCTATATGGGAGAAAATCTGGAAGCTTCGGGTCCCAAACAAAGTCTTTGGAGAATTATGCAAGAGAAACTTCCATGTCGTTCAGTACTAGCAAACAGACATGTTTCGGTTAGTGCACAATCCCCTAGAGCAATGTTGGTGCTGAGGATGTGAAGAACCTTATGTTTCAGTGTCCTAGGGTGAAGAAGGTCTAGGAAATCTGGGAGTAGAACAATTGATTTAGAGTGCATGCGTGATAGATAGAGCGGGGCAAGCAATGATGGGTTTTATTTTGTGCACAAAGCAAAGATTTACGCCATTGCTTGGCTATGCAAATATTCTCGAGCTGGTTGTTGTAGCATGCTAGTACCTATGGTGGGAGCGCTGACAGTTCACCAATGGATAAACCTTGCAGGAGCCAAGCAAAATGGCTCGAGACATTGATGCATTATACTCCAATTTTGTCGCAGCTAATAGTCCTCGAGCAAACCTAAAAGAGGAGGCTGGACTAAACCGCTCCGTGATCACCTGAAGATCAACGTCGATGCCTCTTTCGATGTGGATGAGATGAAAGGACCGACATGGGTTGTTATTCGTGATTGTGCTGGAAGATTCATAGCGACGGGGAATACAAAACTTGAATCTGTACAAGATGTGTTATCAGCCGAAGCACATGCGGTAAAATAGGGTCTCCTTCTCGCACAGACCATCGGCTGTAATCGGATCATCCTCAGCTCTGATAGCTTGGATGCGATCTCGGTGATGAAGGAAGGAGGTCACTCAAGTGGTGTGGTGTGGCGGTGGCGATTTTCGACGATTGCTATCATATTGCTTCTGAGTTCCCTAAAATTATTTTTGAACACTCTTTTAGAGAGTCGAATTGTGTAGCTCATGAATTAGCCAGAGTAGCTAGAGGTACTGCTGGTCAGGTGTGGCTTGATGACCCACCAAACTTCATGTTACCCATGCTCCTGAATGATATAACACTGATATCGACCGAATAAAGGAGCTTATAGTTGTAAAAAAAGACTCCTAAAAAACTATATGCGAGACTCACTGGACATGGATCAGGTGACACCAATACCCCTTCCCCCTCCTAAATTATACAGTAACTCGTTAGGGCACCAACACTCTATCTTGACGTTGGTGTATGGGCAAGCATGCCATGGAGGTGGATGATGAGAAGATGGCAGTCTGATGATGAAGCATCAGAGCAACAAGAGAGGTAGGAAGATGAGGCACTGGCATGGAAAAGGAGGGGTGACAAGCCTTATGTGGGATGAGGTGGTGAGGGAATTGATATGAGATTTTAGGAGAAAAAAGATATGGGGACAATTTCGCCTGTGCCAAGTCGCTTTCATTTTGCCTTTGCCCATGTATGCAAAGATATTGTCATTGAGCTCTTGTATCCCCTCCAACTAAGGGAGCTAGTGTTTTGTAAAAGAATCCTCGAGCCCTGGTATGTTGGAGTCAACAATGATGATGTCCATGCCACTACCTTATTGAAGCTCTCGTCTTAGGGAGCTAGATTATTGTCAGTAACTCATATTGTTGTTGGGGCGACTAATGACGGATGGCGGCCCCAGATGGTTGATGATTCTGGTGTACCAAGGTGAACACCTCATGAAGCTATGTACACGAAGGCTCTTTCAATGAGTTAATGTATCTGCATGGACGGTGACCCTAGGAGTTGGGTTTAACATATTGTACGGGGCATGATAAAGCGACTGGAAGTCGAGTTTAGTGGTCCAAGGAGCGTGGCAGCATGGTGGATGTTCCCTTGATTGCACGAGCAATGTGATTGTCCTTTGCTTTGGTAGACATCACATTTGGAGTGGGGTCTTGTGGAGTGCAAACTCCTTCACAATCTTAGTCGGTGGTGGGAGTCTAGATCAACGGAGTGGCTCATCTGGTGTTCGCCATGCCTTATGCTAGAGCGGTGTGGATGTGCTTTTCAAATAGGCTTTGCGTGAGTTCGTGATTGGTTTCCTCGTAAAGTGAATCGGTTCAATTTTACAACCAGGTCATATTTTTCCAGACTCATGTTATAGCCAATTCTGATTTTGGGACTTGGGGCAAATCACATGCACAACAATGTAACTTCGTAACCAAATTATCCATTATATTACTACTATCCCCATTCCAAATTATAAGATTTTAGTAGAACTAAAATAAAACTGAGAATGTGCTGTATTATTTTTTCATAAAAAAGGCACTGTTTTTTTTTTGAAAAGGGTACATTTTGGCACGAGATGTATGAGCTCGGGTTGGAAACAGAACAAGAAAAACCACGAGGTCCCCTCCCCGCGGTCCCACCATCCAGAGAACGGCCATGAGATCAGATCCATCACGCCCGCACGAATCTCAACGTACGGAAACCCTAAGTGCCCAAACCCTGCTATAAATTTCCCTTCGCCTCCCATCCTCACTCTTCTCGCAGCCGCCGCCGCCGTCCTCGAAGCCCCTGCCACCGGAGACCTCCCGACCTCTCCGAGCGCCGCCCAACCGGAGATCTCCCGGCCTCTCCCTCCGCCATCATGGGGTGCGTGCTAACATCTCTTCTTCTCCTCCATTGTAATGCGTTTCAAGCGCACCTTTTCCTTTCTCGGCGATGATCTATCAGTCCCTAGATTAGGCCGCTTATCCTATAGATGTTTCTTCTCGGCACTCCCCGATTCGGCCTTATAGCTCTTGTGATAATGTTTTGGAGTAGCATCATGTGATTGAGGCTAATTTATGTTAGATTTAGAGCATGAGGTCGTCGTTCCGATGAGATGAAACTGAGCTTATTGACGGTCCGGCGCTGATCTGATACAACGTCAGTGCTAAACATATTCATAAGCGACATGAATTCGTTGCCACCGTGTAATCTGTATTCCTTCGTCCAAATCATTGGGCCCTGGAAGTTGTGCATGGTAGCATACAAAACAAGCCCCCCTTTTAGATTAATGGTCCCTGCTCGGTCTTGTCTTGGTACTGGTATTAGGTGTAGCTTGTTTTGTATGATGTTCTGAATGGTGACAATGTTTAGTTTATCTCCCAACTTATTCTTTATGATCGTTGTGCATGATATATACCTATGCAGTATCATTGCTTCAGTCCAGTAACATGTTTTTACTCTATAATTTGCCTTGGTTGTGTATACATGTGGTAGTTGGTTGCAACATATGCTCAGTTGTCAGTTTACTTAGTAGAATCATGAATGATGGCTGCAACATATCCACCTCTGATTCCTTTTCAGGCAGCTTGTATAGCTGTGTCGTTATCATATTTTTGGATAAGACTTTCATGTTACTCGTAATGCTGGACTTAAATTAATGCATGCATGCTCTAACTTGTGTTTTCTTTAGCTAATGTAAACATGTTTGAATTCTCATCACAGGAAGACACGCGGTATGGGAGCTGGGCGCAAGCTCAAGACCCACCGCAGGAACCAGAGGTGGGCTGACAAGGCATACAAGAAGAGCCACTTGGGAAATGAGTGGAAGAAACCCTTTGCTGGATCATCTCACGCCAAGGGCATCGTTTTGGAGAAGATGTACGTTCAACAGCAGATTCATGTTCACTTATTTCCATCTCATGTTTTTATGCTTTGCTAAGTGCAATTTCTCTGTTTCAGTGGTATTGAGGCCAAGCAGCCTAACTCTGCCATCCGTAAGTGTGCTCGTGTTCAGCTGGTGAAGAACGGCAAGAAGATTGCCGCCTTTGTGCCCAACGATGGTTGCCTCAACTTCATTGAGGAAAACGTATGTGCTACTCATCCATTGCTTAGATGCATCTACTATATGTAACCAGCCTAACCTGATTGTTTTCGTTAATGCTTCAGGATGAGGTGCTGATTGCTGGATTTGGTCGTAAGGGGCACGCTGTGGGAGATATTCCTGGTGTCAGGTTCAAGGTTGTCAAGGTATCTGGTGTGTCGCTGCTTGCACTCTTCAAGGAGAAGAAGGAGAAGCCCAGGTCTTAGAATGCTTTTTTTGATAGGCAAGGATGGAATGGACTCTTAAACCTCTGGATGAGGGGGAAAGTTGCCTGCTATGTTTACAATGTCCTATATAACCTGAAGTTGTATTAGTTTGAATTGTTCCTTCTCAGCTGTTGCTTTGGTTAACAGTTGCTACCAAGAGTTTTGTTTCCTTAATTTTGGATATATTAATGATCTGTTGCTCTGCTGTCTAGAGAGTTCTATCACACCTGTGCTATGTTTTATTTTGTGTGGTTGATAGTTTTTGAAAGAGTTCTTACCTATGATACAGTAATGTAAGTTTTTTTATGTCCTATGTTTAGTTTGATTCTTGTTTAGTAAGTAGTAAAACGTATTCATTGAATCACCATATGCACATGTATGTAAAATTATGGCAATGCTGCAAGTCTGATCATTTTATTTGTATGTGCATCAGTGTGTATCGAATTACCATTTCCACAGGGTGATGTCACTTTTCTCTTCGATTTATATAGATTTTGTCACGTATCAATCAGAATTAACCACATATCAAACTCACATGCAATAAGTAGGGGACTAAAATTATTCAGCTTTTGCAATCATATTTTGCGCATTGACTTTAATGCTCAGTTCTGATTGCAAGATTAAAGCAAAATCGTTGGAAAGTAACTTTCCCCATAGTATAAGCAAAGCAGACGAACAGCCATATTTTGTTTCTGTTAGATTAGACAAAGAATCATGGTCATTAGTTGAGAAATAAAGTGGGATCCGTCAACATGCTGGAACTTCAAATGTTACAAATCTTTCTCAACATCAGCTAACTTCTACTCCCTCTGTTTCAAAATATAAACTTCTACTCCCTCCGTTTCAAAATATAAGATGTTTTAGGTTTGTGGAGAAAATGTATCTAGACTTGTTTTAGTGTGTAGATTCACTCCAAATCTTAGTGAACCTATTTACTAAAAGTAGTCTAGATACATTTGTTTCACAAACCTAAAACATCTTATATTTTAAAACGGAGAGAGTACAAGATAAACATTGTTGACAGACCGATCACGAACTAAATTAGAGGCCATCATAATACATAACGGTCCATAAGAGCGTATCCCTCCATATCTGTCAGAAAAGAAACTAGTCATGAATCGACAAGGAGGAAACTAACAATCAGTTGTCCTATCATTAACAACGAAAGTGTTGAATATTGACTCAAAGTAACTGTTAATCGACCAGATGAACATGGGGCACACATAGAACAGAATCCACCAACACCAACTCCTAATGTTTTTCACTAGGGTGTAAGAAAACTCACCATCTTGACCTTGTTGGTTGGGTCCGTCAATATGATGAGGTCTGTAGCTGTTGATAGATAAAAATTATGTTAGATTCTCAGTCGAGGAGGGCTCATCATGAGTCTACTAGTCATAATCCATAATCAGCATGATACTCATGACTGACACCGACGACAACATTGGAACTTGCTGTCAAGCAGTTTCATGAGACAATACCTGAAACTTATGTCCTTTTTGTAAAAGATGACCGGCACTGTTCAGACTTTCCACAATGCGATCTAAATCTGGAACTTGTAAGTTGATTTTATCCGCTAAGTTCTGTATCTCCTGCAAAAGGAAAATTATAGAACATCAAAGAAACCCCAAGAATCCTATTTACTGGAGAGACTGCATGACAAAGGAACCAAAATGCACAAAAAAGCAAGTAAGGCAAATTTCTTCGGTCATAACAGGAGAAGAATTGTAACCAGCTGAAATCGACACTCTTCCATGTCTGGTTGGATTTTGTATAATGCTATAACTAACAGACCAAAAGCTTTTCAACAAAATCATTGTAGACGCATAATTGCTTACAGCTCTTGAAAAGTAATCTTTTTGCTGCAACTCAGACTGCTTGTTTAGGGCATTCAGAAGTCTCCTTGCCCCCTTTTGCTGGCTCATCCCACCACTCCGAGTGAAGTCCACACAACCATGCTCATCAACAAATTTGTCATATAAGGATTCTTTCATGATGTCAACAACATCCTGCGACAAAAAAAATGCACAACGTTAAGACTGCATGCCCTCATTTTAGATTAAAATGGTGTGTGCATCTTTATGTCATCTAACTGTTCTATTTGCCAAACTACACTCCGGCATAGGCCTTAGGCATGCAGTAAGCACTGTACAATGACATTTTTCAGATTTAAAGTAAAGCAGCAAACAGGCAGAGAAGTTAAATCTGCAGACATCGACATGATATGGAGTTTAAAGAACATAATTCATCATGCTTTTAAGTTTGATTCAGCAATTTTCTGAGGATGAAAAGTAGCAAGAGAAAGAGCTCAGCTTTTCCCAGCAACCATTGACAAGAACCTAAGCCGACCGAAAATTCTCTGCTGGCAATATATTTACAGAGTACTATGAAGGAATCCAAGCTGGCAGTGCAAGGAGGACTAAGCATTCAACTCATTTTACCTTGGCATCTTGTTTAGTCACTTCTTCTCTTAGATCCACCCGAGCACGAGCTTCTGCTAACCTTACAAGGCTCTCCAATTGTCTGGCTGTGATGGGTGTGCCATCAGCAGAAGTACTGCGGTCTCTCAAATGCAAGTAAAAATCTTGCAGAGTATCAGCTGCTGGCTTTGACATGCTTAAGAGGGGGGGAAAGTAACAAAATGAGAACTCATTGCATTACTTATATGGGATTAATAAGTGAGAAGGAGCTGACATAATACCGAGGGGTGACAAAGTTTCTCGCATAAGATATATACTTGCGAAGAAGTGGTCCAGGCAACGGAACAAAATCCCTATCTTTCTCCGGATGTAGTCTCAGCCTTGAAACTATTTTTTCACCAATCTCGGCCCCCATACTGCCATTACATCGAGGCTCTGAGCAAAGTTGCAAATCAGCAACAATGGATAAGGTTTCAGTTGTACAAAAAGGAACTAAGAGCATTACGGAGTAGCTACCTGTTTTTAACCTCTTATTGGATGTGCAATGATCTCCATCGTTGGTATGGAGCTGCGTGTAGAAAATAATGACTTTGTCTTAGTTTTTCAGTTAGATAAATAGATTATAGCCCTAACTATATGCCATTTTGTTACAAACTACAGAACCATTGCATTATGTGAGGATATTTCTCATCAGTACAATATGCTTGAGATGTGAATAAAAAGATATAGCAGAAGCTTACCGCCATTATATGGTCTGATAGTCTCTTATCTAGAAACTCATTTGGCTTGTCAAGCAAAATGAAAACCAAGTCAAACCGAGAGAGGAGGGCAGCATTCATCTTTAAATTCTCATTCACTGTTTTCCCTCGGCTGCAGAAATAGTATATTAAAAAGTTGGAAATAAACCATATCTATTATCTCTCGCTGACAGGCAAGATGAAGAAACAACACCAGAATAAACTAGAAAACTGTATTTACTTGCAGCCCTATCTGCTCCAGGCGCAGTATAGGGTCATGATTGTAAGTCAAAACAAGCATATTAGTAATTGCACACCAGGTGCGCGTGCACACACACAGACCAGTAGTACCGGCAATTGGTATCAATTGAAAAAGAAAGATGAAATGGAGACAACATATCCATAACAACAAACATTACACGGTAAGTAGGGATAGAAAAATTTATTAGAGAAGGATGGAAAAGATTAACCCACTCGTAATGACCACCAACAGGATTAGCAGCTGCCAGCACAGAGGTGCGGGAAGATAAACTTGCCACAAGGCCAGCCTTTGCCACAGATACACATTGCTGCTCCATGGCTTCCAGTAAGGACTGGGAACACAAATTAATTCCAAACATGACAAGATGAGTTTGAAAAGTTTACCACTGCTGAGCATTTCATCGCGAAGCTTCTATCAGATGAAAACTAAGAACAATACCTGATACTCTGCTGACATTTTGTCAAACTCATCAATGCAGCATAGTCCACGGTCAGCAAGTACCATGGCCCCTGCGAAACCAAGAGCTTAGCGTTATTTTCATCCTATCACAAAACCAAGACTTAAAACCACATCAGGACATGTAACAGTAGAACACAATATATGACAAGAAATGATCAAATTAGGTGACTTTCTGACAAGATTCTGCACAGGATGCGTAAACTAACAGTCTACTAAGAAACAAATAAATCTTCCAAAAAAAATCTTCCATGCTTACCAGCCTCAAATGCATAATCACTTGTCATTGAATCTTTAACCACTGCAACAGTTAGACCAGCATTGGTTGTTGTATTCCCGCATACATATATTCCCCGTGGGGAAACGGATGCTGCAGCTTTTAGTAATTGGCTCTTTCCTAGTCCTGGATCGCCTGCGATGACATTAAGCAAAAGTGTAATTGCATCCTGGATAGTACTAAGCAAATCCTCCATGGATCAAGATTGATAAACTATAAGGATTACCAACAATGATAACATGTATGTCTCCTCTAATTGGGACTTTGTTCTGATCCATTGAATGCTTCTGCACAGCACCAAAAAGAGCGAGAGTGATACCAGCTGAAATTTGGAAACGTTAATTTAGTCATGTCCAGTATAATGCAATGAAGAAATAAAACGGATCAGAAGCGGTGGCATCCAAGGAAATACTAATGTACTGAAATGAGCACTTCTATGATATCCAGTGTTCTAAAAGTGGACACACACCTAGGCACTAGGTGCCCCCTTGCCACCATGATTTGAGTCAGCAGGCGGCGACTAATTGGTCATTTACTAACGAAGGTGCAAGTACATCATATGGATTGGTCGTTATGAATAACTTTTTATTTGAGGGAGTCGTTATGAATAACTGGAGGTGGACGAACTGCATTCTGGAAGTTTGCTCTCATAGAAAATAACGTATGTCACAAGTGGAACATCTGATAATGCAATACGTTGTAGTTCCAAAATACAGTTTGCATAGTCCACCAACAGGATTAGCAGCTGCCGGCAGATATTTAAGAACACTGCTCTTGAGAAAAGACATATCCCTTTATTGAACTGCAACTACTGATAGCTTGGTCAGTCCCTCAACTAAATTGCCTGCTTTTTTGCCAGTGCACTTCCCATGAAATAATCATTCAGACATATATCATTATATAGGTCCAGAACTAGTGAAACAAAAAATGCTTTCAAATGTTTGGACAGTTCTGAGCAAACTAAACTGCAAATATTTAACCACATTAAATGGCCAGCAGAAATGCTGGTTATTCAAATTACTGCAAGAAAATACCATATTAGGTAAAAATATAATACCTTTTACAAGTTCATGTCCGTAGATGGAGGGGCAAAAAGAATGAAGTATTTGACGAAATAGATCAGGACCATGCTCATTATTATATTCGAAAATGAATTCAAGATCCTTATCAGTAAAACTTTCAAAACTGAAAGATCCACTAGGCAGAGTATTAGTAGAGCTTGCACCAGAATTTTCTGAAACAGCATGGCCCTTCGAGTTCCTTATTGAGATTGCTTCCAAGTACAAGTAGTATAAACCCTGATTTTTGCTTTTGGACTTCCCTGAAGATATTAAACAAAAAATCTTCAATATAATTTCAGAAAATGTGCATCTACGTAGTAAAAAAATAGAATTTTTGACAAAAAATGCTCCAGCTTCAGAATAACATGAGCTTCCCTGATTGCATTTGTATGGTAGAAGCAGAAAGCGGTACACAAGAGATAAGGGTACGATCATGGGGTGGTGGTGGGGCGTATAACCACCAGATGAGCAGCAACTGAACCCATATCAGCTGGTCCTAGAATCCAGGCAAGCCGTCCCGACTGCTGACGCTGCAGCCCCTGCAACAACCCAAAACTAGTCCTAGTTGTCTATGACAAGGACTTCAGTGCACTCAATTCGGTTAGTCCATCTGGACCTCTGCCATAAGTCTCAGAGATCTACAGACCACCAAGATTAAATACGAGTTGTAGTGGGTTAGGATTATTAGATATAAAGTCATACCCTGGTATATATACATGCTACATAAGCAATTTTCCTCTATCTCACTCTTTGCATCTCCCATGCAATGCATTGCACCTACCAACTATAATCTGCCCCAACCCGTAATATTTCTGAGGAGACGTGGGTATCGGTCTTGTCCTCCCTCGCCCACAACTAATGGACAAGGCAAGATGGCAGTGAGTGCTGCCTCTCACAGCACCGAGTCTGTCTTGCCATATCCCTCCTTGACACGCTTCATTGCTGATTTGTGTCCCTCCTGGACATGATCTGTTGTTGTGCCATCTCCCTGCTGTGTGTGGCGTGCATGGGCTTTGTACATGATGTCGTGCATGACAGACAAGAGTATCACGCGTATTGCCTGTGACAAGGCTATGGCAGCCACACCTAGTAAGCTTTTAGCTCTGAGCATTGTTCTATAAAAAAATATTGAGTCTTACATTCAACGAAATCATACAAAGCTATGATATGTCAATATCTAACAAAGAACAAGTGTCATGGCAAGGTAAAGATAGAATATTAGAATGGGGAGTGGTTTTAGGGATACCAAACATAGCAGAAGATAGGGTTTTACCTAGGAGTAACATGGTACTTGATAATGCTTCTGCTGAACTACTTATACCTACTAGTCCGCAAGGCACAAGCACTAGATACTAGACAATCAATCCAAATTACTGAACAAGCATAATAAAAGACTGACAACATATGTGCTCAGGGGCATCTCCAGATTAGCACTTTTTGTTTTTCGAAGAGTGCACTCAGGCTTTGAAGCAATGTCAAATAGAGTATCCAAACAACATACTAGTTTCTTCAAAATCGTACCTCCTCCAACATCCATATAGTTGTTCAGCACTTTGACAATTCCAGTTACCGTTACAACCTCACCAGGGATGCAACAATCTACAAGATCTTCTGTAAGCTCGCATTCTATAGTTCGTGGAACTCGGCCTTCTTCGCGGTTTTCAGCACTAGCAAGCTCCTGTATCCTGGATTGAAAATAAGAAAAGCAGATCTTAGTGCTATAAGAGGAGAATGACGCAGATGGTCTACTTATCACTTGCCTTATTTTCTGAAAATCTATCAACTTGGCAGTAGATCTCACTGGGGTGAATGTTCTACCCTTGCAACCCTGAATTACGCAAGATACTGGAGGTGAAAATTTCCCATCAGAGAACACACGGTGGATGGTTGTAGCACACTTCACACAGTGGAAATCCAGCTCCAGAACTAGAGGCTTCACAGTACTGACTTTTACAACAGTACCACGCACTGTCACCAGTTTCTCTGTGAGGTGAAACAAGTCAGTACTTCATTTAGATGCAGAAGGTCATACAAAATACAAGGATAGACACAAATTCTTTACTGATATAGGCCGCTTTCAAATTCTTCAAAGCAATTATTGTCTCGGTGTGGTTGTAAAGCCTGATATTGACCTTTTCTATATCGTTCACATTCCCACCTGAGAACTCATACTGAAAAGAACATCAAGGGACAAAGTGGAGTGAGTGAAAAAGAAGCAGAATTGGTAACACTAATAAATTTTAGCATGAAAAGAATCATCAACCAGATGAACTGCAGCTCCCATGCAAATCAAGGCTTCTTTAGGATTTTTCTTGAGAGCATCCAAGAGATTGGTGCCGTCACACAAGCTCTTAAGCTGCTGGAAATCAATCGGAAGGAAGAAGATAACACCATCATCTTCTACCTGTGAATGTAATCATAAGTTACAACCACATGAACAAAATCAGGGTACATTTGTCCATTTTATGAAACCGGAAAATTTGTTCCAGGCATAAATGTGTGCATTGTAATGATAAAGGCACATTATGAATACATGTCTTTAGACATGCTCAATATGAATAGTAAGTTATTGTGCAACTACATGATACTTGGTCTCTTTTGATTGGAACCTTGCATCATGCTTTGGATAGTTATAAGCTTATAGCAGCATCATAATCAAACTTATTCACAAAATTACGAGCTCCATCCCATTCTTTTTTTCTAACAAGAGATTATTCCCCTCCCCTGAACACATATATGTGAGTAACTACTTCATCTACCAGGAACCAACAGCACATTGGGACCATAGTATTGGAGAATGTGAACCCGAATTATGCCCCAGATTTTGGGATCAAATCAAATCAGGTAAGCAAACACTTAATCAGAAAATAATTAGCACACATGTATCACCCTAAGTTCCTAAAAATTAGAAACCAAAGTCAACCAACACACATTCTACTAACGTTGGCACCAAATTTTAAATAGCTAGATTGTCAAGCTTAGGAGCTAAAATAGTCGGGACCAAACAGACATTAGGCACGAGCCTGCAAGCATTTTATCCATACAGTTCCAATGTTAGCTGCCACTCCCAGAACATTTTCAGCTAACCGATCAGACAATTCGGCAAAACCCTAGGCATTCCCCGAAGTACCAGCCTATATCACCCAGGACCCGAGCGATTGTCGCATCACACCCGACCCCTGTAAGCAACCCTAGAAACAGAGTCGCATCGCCGTGAGAGGTGACAGAAATGAGGCGCTATGTGGGGAATAGAGGCCCATGCTTACTCGTGGGAGGAACTTGCTCCTCTCCTCCAGCTCCAGGACCTTAACCAGGTCGGCGACGAGTTCTGCCCTGGGGTCGTGCGCCGAGGAGGGCTCGGTTTCCCCGGGGAAGTATCTCGGCCAGACCTTCGTGAGCTCCGTCCGGGCGGCGTTCTTGGGGCGGTAGCCCGACCGGTCCTTCTCGATGTCGGCGTACATTCCGGAGGTCCCGGAGGGTTGAGCTTCTCCGACGAATTGGCGGTGGCTGTGGCGGGGGCGGGGGCGGAACGAAAATTTTAGCGGGCTTTTGCGCCGCGTGCGTGGGGAAGGGAAGTGGCGACACCGAGCCACCGAAGTGATGGTTCAGACACTCCAGAGACGATCCTGTGCGTACATTGAAGAGAACGAAGCTCTACAGCGTGCCGTGGCATAAACCCTCTGTTTCTTTCCTCCATGTCCCGAAAAAGTTTAAAATTCGAGAAATATACTACGGACTACATCTGTTTCAAAATAATTGAAGTTCCTGTATTAAAAATGGTCTGTACAAAAGCAAACTAATTTATGTTTGACCTAGTTTATCAAAAAAAAATAACATCTACTACTGCAATACCTTTTATGTCAATTGACTTAATTTCATGTGAACAAATGGTTTGTACCGTAACTTCACCCCCATGTGATTGTCATTGAGAAAACAAAAATCATTTGAGTAAGGAGAAACTTGGTGCAACTTTTGTAACATGGTCGCGGAGCATTTCGCCGCCTCAGATTGCATCCACGTGGAGCTATTCTCAATCTACTCGGTTGTATTTTCTATAACTAACATAAACTCATGTGCAGTCCACTCAGCGGCATAGCTTGGTAGAAAACTTAGCATGGGCCAAGAATGTGCATTAAGGAGAAAACGTCACAAAGCAGTTGATTTGGACTGAACTAGTGGAGTTTCACAACTACATAATCGTTGATAGAGTGGAAAAGGCTGGGTGGACCATGGCACAGGTTTTGCTTCAACATATGTTGCCAAATAGTTCGACCGGAATACCATATGCTTCGAACAGCAATCAATCAATTCTTGCACATGTACATTAAGCAATCAATCAATTCTTACCGAAAAGAAAACAAGAAAAGTCAAGGGCACACGCGAGCTTTTTGACCAATACGCATAGTGTGCACTTGGATGCTTAAACATTGTTAGCCGAAACTTGAACTTTGATGTGCATAGTTAATCCCTGGTGCTTGCAGGTCATCGTGAGTTCACGAGAAGGAAATCCCACCATCTCCTTTATAGTCTTATACAAAAGGTGGTCTAATAGCATCTCTAGGTTAGAGTTTTACTCCTTTAAACCACACCTAAGAGATCCCTCAAAACAATTAGAGGAGTAAAATTATAAGAGTCACCTCTAAATAGGAGATCAACTCTCTCGCATATGCTCATTTCTGGCATCTTTAGAGTATAATTTTGGCCGCCTCTCTCAGCTGCCCAAGTCACTCATTCTCGTTGCCGTCAGCACCGACCCCGATTGTGTTCGGAATAGAATCGGAAGGCTCTTCCACAACCCTGCTGGCCATGCTGCCTTGCGCAACCCCTCTCCTCCCCCCCCCCCCCCTGAGCGAACGGCGTCGTCGCTTCCATCTTGTAGTCGTACCGATGGAGGCCTCCTGAGAACTCATCAAGTAGCCCACGAGCTCCGCCACAAAGTCCTTAGTCTCCCGCTCAAGGAATAGACCCCCCAATCCTCACAACAATGCCCTACTCTCTGTCCACCGCCCTTATTCATCGATTCTGACTTCCTTCGTCCTCCTTCAGCCCTCACGAGCCCTCCATCACGTTCTTGGTGAGCATCCAGTCCTCCCAGTATTCTTCTTCCTCTATGTTTTTCTCTGGGTTGCCCTGGCGACGTTGACCGTCACTCTTCGCAGCAGATGGTCATTGGCTAAGGCGCTTCGATGACCACTTCAACAACGTGTTGCCACTTTCTGGTTCCCCGCGACGAGGAGTTCCATTAGCATCACTCCATCAACCACCTTGACCCGCA
Organism: Avena sativa; assembly: GCA_916181665.1. Classification (NCBI taxonomy): domain Eukaryota; kingdom Viridiplantae; phylum Streptophyta; class Magnoliopsida; order Poales; family Poaceae; genus Avena; species Avena sativa. Next base: position 328,292,323 of record OV702279.1, read on the forward strand.
TCCCATTGGTTCTAGTGACCACCGAAGTTCTCCACGCGACCACGTCGTGGTCAGCCATCAGTACCATGTGGGTTCACTTTGTTTGAGGAGTTAAAATTTAGGGATCGGCTAGGTCCAGCCACCACCGTTAGAGGAGTACAATTTTACAACTCTAAGTTTACTCTACCATTGTAAGGGTATTTTATCCTTAATACTTTTGGGGTTAATGATGACACTGGAGCTAGTAGTGGGCTGATGTTACCTACAAGTGTTATATACAGGTCTTAGTCCCTAGATGATGATGGAAGATGGTTGGATATGCCCCATTTATTAAAGAAGGAAAGGGTTGTAGTTTCTTGTTTTTGGCTTAATAAACTTTTGAGCCAATAGGGAACACCACACTATATAGAGGGATGATCTCAATTATCTAAATGGGATGTTTACCAAAGAAAAATACATTCTACCATCACACAAAGGAAGAAGAGTGTTAGATCATCAGAGAAAAGTCGTTTGAAGGGATTCTACGAAGTTGGTCCCTGGGTTGGTGCAATAGGTGCCCTCACGACAAGATCGGTCAGCTGGTCGGTTGACCGACACAAGCAATCGATTTGGTGTTGCTTATAGGCATAGGTATCCGCACCAGTCTAGCGACATAAGCACTGACACCGTCTGTTTGGTTGTCGATTCCACCGACTTGCCACCGACATGCAAACAGATTTTCTCCCAAACGGCTTGTTTCCCCCCTTGAGCTATAAAATGTCTTTCTTACTCCCTGAGGAGGTTAGGTCAACCATTCAATTTGCATGATTTTGAGCTCTCTCTTCCACTTTCGTTGAAACACCAAAGCTTGAGGATCTCATGTTTCCCCTAACCAAATACAATTCCCTCTGGGGGAAAGGAAGAGAAGGTCCGATACGTCGGAAACGTATCTATAATTTTTTATGTTTCATGCTTGTTTAGTATCTACTTTGCTTTGATTTGTCCATACTTTGAGGTGATTTTTATATGTTTTCTGGTACTAACCTATTAACAAGTTGTCACAGTGTCAGTTGCATGTTTTCTGCTATTTTTGGTTCCAGAAAAGCTGGTAAGGAAATATTCTCGAAATTGGACGGGACAAAAGCCAAAGTCAATATTTCACCGAGGAGAACACGGAGTCCAGAGGAGAGACGGAGGGGAGCCACAGGGCGGCTACACCCCCCAGGCGCGGGGTCACCCTAGGTCGCGCCTGGGTAGGGTGTAGGCCCCTGGCCGCCCTCCTGATACGTCGTAAATGTATCTATAATTTTTGATGTTTCAAGCTTGTTTAGTATCTACTTTGCTTTGCTTTGTCTACACTTTGAGGAGTTTTTATATATTTTTTGGTAGTAACCTATTAACAAGATGCCACAGTGCCACTTGCCTGTTTTCTTCTGTTTTTGGTTCCAGAAAAGGCAGAAAATCAACATTCTCGGAATTGGACGGGACAAAAGCCAAAGTCATTATTTTTCTTGGAGCAACACGGAACCACGAAGCAGAGTCGTAGGGGAGCCACAGGGTGGCCACACCCCCCAGGCGCGGCCTAGGGTGGGCCCGTGCCTGGGCAGGGTGTGGTCCCCCTGGCCCTCCATCGACCTTTCCTCCTTCGCCTACAGGAAGCCTCCGAACCAAAAATCCTAAATAATCCATCATACTTCTAGAAAAAGTTCCGCAGCGCCACTGCCACCGAAGGGGAGATTTGGAGGACGGAAAGTCTCTTTTCCGGCACCCTGCTGGGACGGGGAAGTGCCCCCGGATCGATCTCCATCGCCATCTTCATCACCGATGCTGATTCCCATGATGAGGAGGGAGTAGTTCTTCCTCGAGGCTAAGGTCTCTACCGGTAGCTATGTGTTCATCCCCCTCTCTATGCATGATCTTGTTGTGGTCATGAGTTTTGTAATCAAGTAGATCTACCTTGCTACTCAACTAATAGATCTCTGCTCTTCCCATGTGTTGACAGTGATAGTGTGCACGCCATGGTGGCACTTAGGTTTCAGTCTACATAAATACTCATTGTGCTTTAATAGATCTATGCTTTTCCCCACGTGTGTGACAGTGATAGCGTGCGCGCCGTGTGTGGCACTTAAGCTAGATTACATATATATATCCATCAGTTATATTTGGAGTTGGATGTCTTTATGAGATTGTGCTGTTTGCTGGAACCATCTAGCGCTCAAGGTGACAGTGTGGGGTTATCTAGATTGGGGAAGGCCTTACCGTGGATTAGAGTGTCCAACCGGAGAGTAGTTAAGAGTAGTATCTTAAGAGAAGATACTTATATGAGAGAGTGTTCACTGGTGAAAGTATGATCCCTTGGCCTTGTTTCTAAACATCGAAACACCGTTTGCATCTAGATCTGTTGCATGTTTGCTTGCTTCCATCCTTTTGCCTTTAGTCTTTACCTCGCCGTCAAGCTATTTTCTGGCACCGTTACCACTTGTATTTCACTATCTCTTCGCCGAACTAGTGCACCTATACACCTGACAAGTGTATTGGGTGTGTTGGGGACACAAGAGACTTCTTGTATCTTGATTGCAGAATTGCTTGAGAGGGAATACCTTTGACCACTTCCTCCCTGAGTTCGATAAACCCTGGGTAATCCACTTAAGGGAAACTTGCTGCTGTTCTACAAACCTCTACACTTGGAGGCCCAACAATTGTCTACGAGAATAAGTGCGTAGACATCAAGCTATTTTCTGGCGCTGTTGTCGGGGAGGAATGGTAAAAGGCACTCACACATGTTACCCCACGGCAACAGCAAGCCAGAAAGCTATTTTTTGGCGCTGTTTTCGGGGAGGTAAGGTAAAAGGTACTCACATCCTTCGGTGTGAGTGCTCGAAGTTATTTCCTTTAAATTCTGCATTTTTTATTTTTCTTTCTTGTTTTCACTAGTTAGGCTTAATGTAAAACAACAACAAAATTAGAGAGCTTTATAGTGTTTATCTTGAGCTAGGACATGAGGTGTTTGAAGAGAAAATTAAAAAACCTATGGAACTTTATTTTCATGCTAATAGCAATGCTATTAGTATGAATTCTTTGGACACCATTATTGCTAATGCTATGGAAAATTTTATGCTTGGGGAAGCTAGTTTTCATGAAAGTGATCTTTTTAGTTCCCCAGCTTTGGAAGATAGCTATTCTATTGCTTATGATGATACCAAACCTCCAATATATGATGATTACAATGATGGATATGATATTTTCAGTCCACCTACTACTGAGGATAAATTTAATTGTGATTACAATCTGCCTCCTATATTTGATGATTATGGTGATGAGAATAATAGTGATAGCTATTTTGTTGAATTTGCTCCCACTACAATCAATAAGAATGCCTTTGCTTATGTGGAGAGTAATAATCATTTTATGCATGTGGCTCATGATAAGAATGTTTTATGTGATAGTTATATTGTTAATTGTATTCATGTTTCTACTTAAAGTTATTACGAGAGAGGGAAACATGGTCTTATGTATCTCAACAATATTAAGTTTCCTCTCTTTATGTTGAAAATTTTGAAGTTGCATTTGTCTTGCTTCCCTATGCTTGTTGCTTTGTGCTATCATGACTTGTTTCTTTACAAGATTCCTATGCATAGGAAGTGGGTTAGACTTAAATGTATTTTGAATTTGCTTCTTGATGCTCTCTTTTACTTTAATTCATATTTCGTATGTGAGCATCTTCTCAAACTATCATGCCTAACTTAAAGGCGTTAAAGAAAATTACTTGTTGGGAGATAACCCAAGAGTTTTCTTGAGTCTTGGAAGTTATTACTTCAGTAATGACCTCCCCTTATCCTTTTTATTTTCTTTTTGTGCCAAGAATGACCTCTAATGAGAGGGAAGTAAGATATGGGGAGTTGCTGTCCCGAAACATATTTCTGTCCTCCACCATAGAAATTCATGAGGAGTCTCTGTAAGTCGGATTGAGCTGAAAAATTACGAATAAATCCCTCAGTATGTTAGATAACTTTCGTTAGTTCAACACTTTTTGATTTGAGCTAGATGGTTGTATCTCCTCTTTTGTGCTTTCATGTCTAGATCTTGTGAGCTCCGTTCATGATCAAGATCTCATCTATTTGTAATCATGCATGTTGTGTTTGCGGGGATCCGATGGATATTGAGATTACTATGTCAGATTGATTAATGGTTTTGTCTTATTGTATATCATGTATGTGTTGTTTGTGATTTTGCATGCTCTCCGTTGTTACTAGCTATCTTGGACAAGTAGTTGCTAGTGAATCCAAGAGGGGGGTGATGACCCACAAGTATAGGGGGTGTATCGCAGTACTTTCGATAAATAGGAGTGTCGATCCCAACGAGGAGCAGAAGGTGTTGACCAGTGGTATGGAGCAGGAAATCTCTGTAAATACTTAGCAAACAAATTTTTAGGGGTTTTATGATAAAGCAACAAAACAAGGTGAAAGTAATAAAGACAACGAACAACTGCAGCAAGTGGCCCAATCCTTTCTTAGCAAAGGAAAAGCCGGTGGAAATACTTATAAGGACCAAACGTTCTCGAGGACACATGGGAATTCTGTCAAGTGCTTTCGCTTCAAATAGCTAAGTACTCTTCTTTGGTGTTGTAAGTGTTGTGTGGGTGAACCTGTGCTAATGTACCGACCTTACTTGGACTAATACATACTTGTGATTAAACCCCCTGCAAGCATCTGCAACTACAGGAAAGTAAGAAGATAGCTATTTTATTGCTTATGATGATACCAAACCTCCAATATATGATGATTACAATGATGAATATGATATTTTCAGTCCACCTACTACTGAGGATAAATTTAATTGTGATTACAATCTGCCTCCTATATTTGATGATTATGGTGATGAGAATAATAGTGATAGCTATTTTGTTGAATTTGCTCCCACTACAATTAATAAGAATGACTTTGCTTATGTGGAGAGTAATAATCATTTTATGCATGTGGCTCATGATAAGAATGTTTTATGTGATAGTTATATTGTTAATTGTATTCATGTTGCTACTTAAAGTTATTATGAGAGAGGGAAACATGGTCTTATGTATCTCAACAATATTAAGTTTCCTCTCTTTATGTTGAAAATTTTGAAGTTGCATTTGTCTTGCTTCCCTATGCTTGTTGCTTTGTGCTTTCATGACTTGTTTCTTTACAAGATTCCTATGCATAGGAAGTGGATTAGACTTAAATGTGTTTTGAATTTGCTTCTTGATGCTCTCTTTTACTTCAATTCATATTTCGTATGTGAGCATCTTCTCAAACTATCATGCCTAACTTAAAGGCGTTAAAGAAAAGTACTTGTTGGGAGATAACCCAAGAGTTTTCTTGAGTCTTGGAAGTTATTACTTCAGTAATGACCTCCCCTTATCCTTTTTATTTTCTTTTTGTGCCAAGAATGACCTCTAATGAGAGGGAAGTAAGATATGGGGAGTTGCTGTCCCAAAACAGATTTTTGTCCTCCACCATAAAAATTCGTGAGGAGTCTCTATAAGTCGGATTGAGCTGAAAATTTACGAATAAATCCCCTAGTATGTTAGATAACTTTCGTTAGTTCAACACTTTTTTATTTGAGCTAGATGGTTGTATCTCCTATTTTGTGCTTTCATGTCTAGATCTTGTGAGATCCGTTCATGATCAAGATCTCATCTATTTGTAATCATGCATGTTGTGTTTGCGGGGATCCGATGGATATTGAGATTACTATGTCAGATTGATTAATGGTTTTGTCTTATTGATTATATCATGTATGTGTTGTTTGTGATCTTGCATGCTCTCCGTTGTTAGTAGCTATCTTGGCCAAGTAGTTGCTAGTGAATCCAAGAGGGGGTTGATGACCCATAAGTATAGGGGGTGTATCGCAGTACTTTCAATAAATAGGAGTGTCAATCCCAGCGAGGAGTAGAAGGTGTTGACTAGTGGTATGGAGCAGGAAATCTCTGTAAATACTTAGCAAACGGATTTTTAGGGGTTTTCTGATAAAGCAACAAAACAAAGTGCAAGTAATAAAGACAACGAACAACTGCAGCAAGTGGCCCAATCCTTTCTTAGCAAAGGACAAGCCGGTGGAAATACTTATAAGGACCAAACGTTCTCGAGGACACATGGGAATTCTGTCAAGTGCTTTCGCTTCAAATAGCTAAGTACTCTTCTTTGGTGTTGTAAGTGTTGTGTGGGTGAACCTGTGCAAATGTACCGAGCTTACTTGGACTAATACATACTTGTGATTAAACCCCCTGCAAGCATTCGCAACTACAGGAAAGTAATTAAGATATAAACCTAACCACAACCTTAAACTCTGAGATCCTACGCCCCCTTATGCAATGGTGTCGTAACGGGGGTTCAGGTTTCTGTCACTCCGGCAACCCCGCAATTAGTAGCCAAATACACAATGCATTCCCCTATGCCCATAAATGGTGAAGTATCATGTAGTCTGCCGGGGAAATCCCTTCCCGGAGAGGCGGGGGAAATCTTTATGTGGTTGCTCCCTTGGTGTTAGGGTTCCGTGAGGAAGCTATAGGCGAGAGGGTGGAGTCGGGAGCCGGACAGGTGGGCCACACCTGCCCTAGGCGCGGGGCAAGGTGGGCCCGCGCCTAGGGGTGTGGGCCCCCTGTGGCCCGGCTAAGCCTCCCCTTCTAGCTTCCTCCGTCTTCTAGGAAAATATAATTTTCCAATATTTTTCTGGTATTTTTTCGATCTTCGCGAAATTGCATCAAAACACCTCTTTTTCCATCAAAAACCTGACTCCGGCAGTTCATCCTCCAAGAATCATCCAACATGCAAAAACAGAGGAAAAGACATAAGTAATACCTCATAATAAGACATATATCAATGAATAGAGGCAAATTATGACATAGAATGGCGATGCAAATTGGACGTATCAGGGTTATTTATGCTCGATAGTGGGTTCATGCCTCTATTTAATCAAGGGAAGTGACAGAAATCTCTAAGGTTGTAGATGTATTGTTGCCACTAGGGGAAAAACAACGGTCTCTTATTCATGGAACAAGTGGATTGTTTACCTTACACACTTTGCTTAAAGAAGTTGTCTGTTGCTTGTAACTTAATACTGGAGGGGGTTCGGATGATAACCAAAGGTGCACTTCTAGTCATAGATGCAGTTGGATGGCGGTCTATGTATCTTGTTATATTGCCCAATCGAATCTCATATGATCATGATGCCTAGTATTGCATTGTTATGGCTTGCTCAGTCCTATCAATTGCACTGTTGTAATTTGTTTACCCTGCATGCCATGTTTGTTTATCTAAGGAGAACACCTCTAGTGAACTATGTACCCCGGTCCAATCTTTACCATTGATACATCTTCCACTTTTACTATTTACTTTCTGCAAACCACCATCACCTTCCACACCAGACATTCAATCCTTTGTTACAGCAGCCGGTGAGATTGACAACCTCATTGTTCGTTGGGGCAAAGTCTTGAGTTTGTGTTGTGCAGGTTTCCACGTTGCTTGCAACACCTTTGAGACGTTTCCTTCCTCCTACTGGTTCGATAACCTCGGTTTCTTACTGAGGGAATACTTGCCGTTGTGCTGCATCACACCTTGCTCTTGGGGTTTCCCGATGAAGCGCTCCCATGTTGACGCAGCGCCATCAAGATTTTCTGGCGCCATTGTCGGGGAGGCTAAGGACGTCTTCACATGGGGAGTCCTTCTCAACCTTTCTCTTTACTTTGTTTTTGTTTTGTTTTGTTTTGTTTTGTTTCTTTTGCTTGGTTTTGTTTGCCTCTTTTTATCAAAAACTCCAAAAATATAGTTTAGTTTGGTTTGCCTTCTCTTATCAAAAACACAAAAAAATAGTCCCTGCTCTAGTTGCTGCTGTTGTTTTGGCTTGCCCCACTTTTGCCAAAATGAACTCTGCTGAGAACACCAAGTTGTGTGACTTCACTAGCACAAACAACAATGATTTCCTAATCACTCATATTGCTCCACCTGCTCCTGATGCTACCTTTTATGAAATTAAGCCTGCTTTGTTGAATCTTGTGATGAGAGAGCAATTTTTTGGTGCTAGTTCTGATGATGATGCTGCCCATCTCAATAACTTTGTTGAACTTTGTGAGATGCAAAAGTATAAGGATGTAGATGAAGATATTATTAAGCTCAAGCTGTTTCCTTTCTCCTTTGAGACGAAACGCTAAAGAATGGTTTCTATCCTTGCCTAGAAATAGTATTGATTCTTGGATTAAGTGCAAAGATGCTTTTATTGGAAAGTACTGCCCTCCTGCTAAGATTATATCTATGAGAAGTGATATTATGAAATTTAAACAACTTGATAATGAACATGTTGCTCAAGCTTGGGAAAGAAAGAAATCTTTGGTTAAGAATTATCCCACTCATGGACTTACTACTTGGATGATTATCCAGACTTTTCAGGTTTGAACTTCTCTTCAAGAAACCTGTTGGATTCAGCTGCTGGAGGTACCTTTATGACCATCACCTTGGGTGGTGTAACATCCCAGTATTTAGGATCTAACGAAGGGTAGATTTAGGAATATGAATTGTTGCATGCATTCATTTGTGAAAATGTGGGTAAAATTTTCGCCAAATAAAATAACCTAAGTGATAAATGTTTCTTTCATACTTTGAGATTAGGTTTAGTCTTAAAGGATGATTGTTATAAACTTTGAGATGATCTTAAGGAGATATGTGTTTAAAATGAATTTGAATTTTAAACTTGAGTATTTGAATTATAATTCAAATGATTTTGGTATAAGATTTGAATCTTAAATTAATTAAGAAATAAGTATTATAACTTAAATCTTATCCAATAATAATATTGAATATGAAATTTATTTCATATGATTAACATATAAACAAGTTACAAAGAATGAAACCTACTGAAGTCATTCCAAACTTCACAATATACAAAAGAGCGGAGAATAAGAATATTCTTTATTAATAATAATATAATCTTTATTACAGTTGAATAAAATAAAGATTACAAGTATAATAAAAGAAAAATTACAAAAGAATAAAAATATACATTTGAATATCTACTAACTATCCTATATCTAAATCTACACTAAATCTTCATCTTTGTACCTGCAAAACAAAAACAAAATGGAAACAAAATAAGATTAGTGTTAGTATATTTCTCTCAGATATGTCAGTGAAATGCACTTGACAAATTCATTATTGAGAAATGTTATAAAGGGGCAAGTTTCACCAATCTGAAAGGTTTCATCTTTCATCAATTCAAAGCCAGAAGTCAAATGACAGCTAAAAGGGGGCCAATTCACCAGCCAAGTAAATGTAATTTGGTAATAGTAAGTTCAAAATTTCTGAACCTATCCACATGTGCATAGCAGACACACAAGCTGGACACACACCAGCATGCACGTGGTGTGTTGTCAAGCTCACAAGCATAGTCAATATCACAAAACCACAACACAGCCGTGGAGGAGCACATCAGTGCATCTCTCCACTACACATCACACAAGAACAACCAGGGTAGACAGCAAGAACAACAGCCAAACCAGACCAACCCAGATCAACCAAACATCACCAGGATGGTGACATAAGGAGGGGGATGAATCTGGTGGACAGCAAGGTCAAGCCCAGAAGCTAGGAGGAGCAGGCAAGCTCAAGGGCAAGCTTAGGAGCCCAGCAAAAGCAGATCAAGATCAAGATCAACATCTATATCATCATCAATCTACTACACCAACACCAGATTCTATGGTGAGTTTCATAAAACCTTCACATAATCTAATCATCTTATTCAGATAAAGCGTGTGTTATTTTATAAAACAAACCCTCAGAAAGCATCCAAGTGGGGTGAATCCATCATAGGGGTTTCTTTTAAGCTCTAAAGGCAAACAACAAAGTACCAAGATCCAACCAGAGCTCAGGGCAACATCCTTGCTCTGGTTGTCAAACTATATTTTACCATTCAATCATGCATATACCTATGATTTATTTCTAGGCACATCCCCAAAGGAAGGGTAGCACCTTAGGAACAAATCCATAGGATCCATAACATGATCAAGCTCACTATCATTTTTCCAAGCTTTGATTCAATAAATAATAGCTCGTACCACTACCAGGACTATCTAGATGAACCAATTAGATAAGGTTTGAATCCCTAAGCCTCAGACCAACATCATTGGTCTTAGGGAATTCAAATAAGAGCATCTATATTTATCTTTCAAAGCCAAGATTGTCTTAAGCATAAACTAACCAAATCCATGGTTTAGAATCAAACTTGTGTGCCATACATGATGGTGTCACAAGAACAATCCAATATGAATCGGGAAAGACAGTAAATCATCATAGATTTAGAAAATCAACTAACTAATCATTTTCCTGTTAAAACAGGAATCATAACTAGGGTATTCCTATGATACACTTCACTTTTTGAGATCATGATGATCTCAAACCACATATTAATTTCCAAGCTAACAACACTAAGATAGTAGTTGTATCTTATCATAATCATGACCATGAATCAAATAAACAGTGGAAAGCTATCAGATCATTAGCTTAACCAAGCATGTTTCCCAAACAACAATATCATCTTAATCAGATGCAATCAAAGCATCAAATCATCTAGTAAACCATCAGGAACATCATCTATCTTTTTTAAGCAACAAGCTTCAGGACAATAAACATTTAGCATGTGTACAGACCATCCAAACATGAATCAATTCATCCAGTACATGAACAAGCACATAGAATGAACCCTAAATGGATGATCATCTTAATCTGAATCAGACAGTAGCAAGAGAGGACACAAACATCTAGCATCGAATCAGCAAGCACAGAAAGCACCAGGGGGAAGGAACCAAACTCACCGTAGGTCCTCGCTGAAGAAATTGAAGAGGAAGCAGATTGGCCAACGAAACCGCGGCGGCACACGGAGCACCTAGGGGGCGCTGCAACCTGCACCAGCCACAGCGGCTGCCACAGCAGCACACGAGCCCAGCACACCACCGCAGGCGGGACCTGACGGTGGCGGCAACACCTTTTCCTAACCCTAGGGTTCGGGAACGGGGTGGACCTGACCACGGGGAAGCCCCGGAGTCAAATCCAATTGGATATAACGAACAAGCATCGTCGACAACACCAAATTGCACCATGGTGGCGGCTAGAACGGCCGACGACGGCGGGAATCGATGGTGGCGGCATTGCCGGCCGCGGGGTCGGGTCAGTGGAGGAGAGGATAAGGTCGAGGAAGAGAGGGAGGCAGAGAGAATGGGCTGGGTGGGCCAAAACCCTTCGGGGTGGTATTTTGACCCTGCCCTATTGGTCCACGCTGGCCCAATAAGCCCAAGGGGCCAGCCCAAGTTGTGTAATAAACTATTTTGATCAATTAGAAAAGACCAAAATGCCCCTCACCTCAATAAAATTCTAGAAATTAAATAAAAGTCCAAAAATTATAAATACAATATTTTTGGATTCACAATAATCCACTCTGTTCAAATAAAATAAAATATAAAATTTTGGACACTTAAACTTTTATAAGAATTTTGTAATTTATATATTCCTTATGGAATTTTACAAAATTATTGAAAAGTGGTAAAAATAAATAAAAATCACTTTCATTATTTATTAATATTATAGTATTTTTGAAAAATTCTAAATAAATATTTAGTAATAAATTTAATGTATAATTAATAATTCCTAAAAGAATTGTTAAATCAATAAAAATCAAAAGGAAAGTAAAAATAAAATAATATATTCAATAAATATATAATAATAATAATAATTGTAAATACTTTATTAAAAGGCACCTTATATAGGAAAAATGCATATAGAATTAAATAATGCATTACAGTACTTGCATAATCATTTTTGCTTCTTTAAATATTGTCCTTACCGGGCAATAATGATGTTTTTGTAGACTAGAAGCTCAAGGTCGAGTGCAAGCATCAAACTTCACTACCTTGCCATCACAAGGCAAGTTCATCACTTGCTCATGTCCTTTGAAGAGTCTTTATCAAAGTATTTGCAAATTGTGTGTTACCATATATGCTATAAAAAAGAAAATAATATTTTCATAAATAAAGAAATCATAGATATCATCCTAAGTGATGATATAATGGAGCAATAGAACTTAGGGTTCTATTTGCAACAATGATGATCAAATAGGACTTAATAAACCCTGACATCAGTGATTCTAGCGCCGTATATTATGCGTTAGCCATGAGATTTGGAATGGGACAGAGAAGTCAGCTGTATCTTCTTCCTCTCGCATGAGGCCGGATGTGCAGGTCGTGGCTGTTATCCTTGTAGCGTGCATATTAATTGGTAATTCGTAGAGGATATGCAACATATGGGTGGGAACCCTCATCGTCCCACGATAGTTCTGGCATCTAACGGTTTGTACAAACCATTGTCGTAATTCATTATGTGGGAATGGTGTACACCAAGGAGGCATGCGGGGTCACGAAGGGGGCAGTGATTGGCTTGGACCAACTATTGGGCCCCACATCATGGAATTGTGGACAGGAAAGTACGCCCAGTTGTGCAACAAGGAGTTGATCTCTCATGGGTAAGTAACGCACCTCTGCAGAGTGTAAAAAACTATAACTTGTTACTCCCTGTTCCGGGAAGGAGCTACGAACGCGGTAGGAAAGGAACTCCATGAAAGTTATGGTCAACCTGTGAAGGCTGATTGTCATAGTTTTTCGGAATAAAATCAATCTTTGAAGAAAGATTTACAAAAAAATTGCATAGTACCAAGGATTTATAATCCGAGGTGGTAGTTAGAGCATCAAACTTCCCACCTTGCATATAATGAACTTGTTGGGTAACGCTGTTACTCATCTTTTCCTTTGATCCCTTGCTTAGACTCTGAGGATCCCGAAGACGTGCCAATGTATGCAGCCGAATGCCAAGAAGACGTGTTCTACGAGGAACCTGATCTGTCCGGAGGAGTTGAAGGCGTGGATTACGAGATCCGCTACGGTGTCGATGAGAACGAGTTCCACTAAGTACCTAGTTAGTAGTAACTAACGCAGCCGAGCAGCATGAACTCTATAGAATAAGATGTTGAGCTCAACTCCTAGTCGGAGTTACTACTTTTAAATTCCGCTGAAACACTTTATATTTTGGTTTGTAAGTTGGACCTTTTGGAAGTCTTGACCTTCCGGTATTGTAATAATAATAATGTCTGTACTTTTGTAATATGGACCCGCAATGTTCCTGTTGTACCACTCTGAGGGATGTGATATTTACGGAACGGTGTTCTGTGGGTGTCATGTCAACGACTATAGTGTACTACACATGCAGTGGTATGCTGGGTCACCGCAGGTGCTGCAACAAAACTCCTTGATAATATGATGGTTAATTATTCTGAATGGCATACTAAGAGAGCTCCACATGGTAAGAAGGTAAATTCTGTTGAAGAAACCTCCTCTTTGAGTGATAAGATTGATGTTATCATGGCTATGCTTGTTAATCGAAAAGATCCTTTAGATCCAAATAATCTTCCCTTATCCTCTTTGGTTGCTCAAGAAGAGCAAGTTGATGTGAACTTCACTAGAAACAACAATTTTGGCAACAATGCTTATGGTAATAACTATAGGCCTTATCCTCCTAATAATGGAAATACCTATGGAAACTCCTACAACAATACTAGAAGTGCCCCCTCTGAACTTGAAGTCATACTCAAAGACTTTATTAGTAAACAAACCACTTTCAACAAGACTGTGGAGGAAAAGCTTTTAAATGTTGAGAAAAATATTTCCTCTTTGTCTGAAGAATAGTCCTCTTTGATTAATAAAATGACTGCTAAACCTAAAACCATGGAAAGTACCTTTGCTGCTACTCATGCCATGCAAGTTACTATTGATGAAAATGTTATACTGTTAGCCCAACTTCATGCTAAGTGGGAAGGGGAAGATGAAATTGCTAGAAACAATAGTGTGTGCACTATTGAAATGGATCGTATGGGCACCTAGAGGGGGGGGGTGAATAGGTGCTAACCAATTTTTAATACTTTTTCAATCTTAGGCTTGACACAAAGTAAATTCTCTATATATGCCACTACGAGAATTTCGCTATATGCAACCCTAACTACTAAGCACGTAAAGAGAGGAGCGAAGGAACCGTAGTGGAGCACACGGAGACACAGGAATTTGTTTTACCGTAGTTCCTTCCTTGTTAAGGGAAGTACATCTGTGTTGGAGGGGTGGGCGGTTCTAATACCACCACGCCACAATAGGCCTCACCCTATTCTCCGATGGATCTCGCCACGAGAGGCCTGATCCACCTTCTCCACTATTGGATCCCTTTGAGGCGGGAACCGGTGCCTTTTACAACACTATCGGGGCACACACCCACAACCGAATTGGGGGCTCCCGAGATGACAACAAGTAGATCGGGGGTTCTCCAAATGAATGGAGAGGAGATGAAGCGCTTGATTGCTGATGATGAAGATCGAGTTCTCCTCCTTCGATTCCCCAAGGGACGGGGCCTTTGGGTGGATCTAGGTGGAGCTCTCTTGGATGAAGGTTGCAGGTCAGATCTCAACTTTTTCGAATGAATCAAGAGATCTGGCAGGAGGGGGAAGGCTGGCTTAAATACCCCCTCCTCAGATCTGGCTGTTGCACCACTTGGGGCGGATTATCCGCCCCAAGGGCGGATTATCCGGGGGAAACTCCGCCCCCTCTCTGGGGCTGGCGCCTGCGAAACTTGGTGAAGATCTGGGGGGGGGGCGGAAAACTTGAAGCAAGGCACAAAGACAATTGAAGAGTTCTATAAGGAGATGGAGATGACTATGATGAGAGCCGATGTGAAGGAGCTCGAAGAGCAAACAATAGCACGGTTCCTCAACGGTTTGAGCCGCCCAATACGCAAGATAGTCGATTTCCAACCTTACAAGACTCTCGTGAACCTTCTTCACTAAGCAACCATGGCCGAGCGCCACTTGCAAAAGGAACATGCTTATGAGAAGCAAATGGCGTACTTCGCTTCAATCAACTCGAGTATCCCCTCCAAGCCAACAAACCAAGCAACAAGCTCATCCAAGCAATCCAAGACACCCATGGCATCATCCTCCAACACAACAACGGAAAGTCAAGTAGTTTGCTACAAGTGTGGAGGAAAGGGACACAAGTCTTATGAGTGCATCAACACAAGAGTCATGCTAACGGATGAGAACGGTGCAACATACTCCGTGAGCGAAGATGAATTTGAAGCTATGACTCAAGCCGGTATCACAAAGGATGCCGCCATGCAAGATGAGGACACGCTTATATGTGAACATGATCCAAGCCCCTCACTTGTCATTGCCCAAGTCTTGACGACCAACTCCATCCCTCGAGAGGACCAACACCTCAACATCTTCCAAACCCGAGCCGGAATTGAAGGCAAATCTATAAAGGTTATCATTGATGGAGGAAGTTGTCACAACCTTGCGAGCATCGACCTTTGTGAGAAACTCAAGTTACCATACATGGAACACCCTCGTACCTACCATGTCAAGTGGCTTGATGACAATGGAACCATTCAAATCAAACACAAGGTCAATGTCTCCTTCACGATTGATCCATACCAAGACACCGTCGAGTGTGATGTAGTGCCTATGACCGTGTGTCACATGCTCCTTGGAAGGCCATGGCAATACGACAAGGGCGCACTACATGATGGTACCTCCAACCAATACTCCTTTAGGTGGCATGACAATACATTGGTGCTACAACCTATGACACCAAGCCAAATTATCACTTCCAACATGACGTCGCTGCCCAAAATAAAATAAGCTAAGGACCCTTGTGAGATGAGTGGTGAGAGAGTGATCCACCAACACGTGAGTGAGTGCTACAAGACCCAAATGAGTGGAAAAATCATGAGTGCCACGTCACAAGCCACCACACGTGAGAAGAGTGATCTGAGTGTGCCCAATACTAACAATCCATCATACAACTCTTTCTCCTTGTTATCGGTTTTGCAGGATACACAACCTCACCTACCACCTACAAGGAACACGCTACAAGATCTCCAACCACACCTTGATGACAAGCTCAACTTCAAGATCTTCGACCAATTTGAACAAGGCTACGACACCGGAGATCCAACAACATACAAGCTCAACACCATGCGCACACCTTCCTCCCTATATGATGATGGAACTTCGTCGAGGATGACTCGTTTTGAAGCGGGGGGAGATGCTGTAGCCCAACACATGGCATTCACCATTGGTCCACACCATGCTACATCAACCACACCCTCAAAGGTGAACTCATTCCATACCTCACCCTCCTTTGGTTATCATGTAAATGGAATCCTACTTGAGACAAGTGCCCATGCTATGACCAGGCCCATGACCATGACACCGAGAGGAGATGACAAGAGGACCCCAGAAACCAAGACCCCCAAGCAAGAGGCCTGGAAGAGAAGACGCAAGAAGTGGCGGACGCCAGACCGGAGTCTCCGGCCATCACACCGGAGTCTCCGGACTACACCGGAGTCTCCGGACCGTCTTCCGGTCCAGACCCAGGAACCAAGCCCGGGACAGCCAGAAGCCCCCTCCGGAGATGGGTCCGGAGATTGACCGGAGTCTCCGGTCCAGACCAGAGTCTCCGGACCCAACACCGGAGTCTCCGGCCTGCTCGACGCCAGGCATGTTAAGGCCTTTTGGGCCTGGCCCATGTAACGCCTAGAACTCCCTGTTTATGTCTATTTTACCCCTAGCTCGTGGCTGGCCTATATATAAGCCACCACCCCCTCCTTGAAACCCTAGAGTTGATGATGAATGAAGGCTTGTGCCTAACCCTATATGGGAACCCATCTCTATAGTTAATCTATGAGTTGTACAAGGCCTTGGAGTTCGGTTGTTCGTCTCCAAGTCGTCAAGACCCTCCTCAAGTGTTTGGTCTCTCCTCATCAAGGATTCTAGTAGTGCTAGGTCTCTCCCCTTTGGGATTCTACTTGGTTGATACTCTCTCCTTTGATTTGGATTCTATCATCCGCTTGCCGATCTCTCCTTTGGTGATTCTACCTAATGGTCTCTCGCCGAGGATTCTATTGGATTGGTTGTTCGATCCAACGGGAGCAAATCGAATCGGGTTGTGATTGCGTGTGTTTGTATCTTTACCTTGCGTTTGTGTTGCGTTCATCGTGTTCATAGGGTATCCCCTCACTCCCCGCCTCAAATTCGTGAAGATCGGGCCACCCTAGGGTCAATCCCACAAGGGATCCCATATCACACATCGGAGCCGAAGTGGTTTTCCCCGAAAAGTCCACCACATACAGGTCATTTTCGACGTATCCAACGAAAGCGACCTTTAGAGACTTGCTCCACAAGAGTACCACCAAATCATCATCGATAAAAACAGCAAAACCCATCTTGCCAAGGGAACGAACAGAAAGAAGGTTGTAACCGAGGGTCTCAACAAGCATGATGTCCATGAGAGAGATATCGTAGGCAACCACAACCTTGCCAAGACCCAATACCTGAGATTTAGACTTATCACCATAGGAGACTGTGATATTATCATGATTTGGATGCATCTCCGTGATGATCTCCTTGCTTCCGGTCATATGACTAGTGCATCCACTATCCAGCACCCATTTCGACCCACCGGAAGCATAGCCCTGCAAGAAAATTACTTCTTGGTTTTAGGTACCCATTTTTCAATGGGTCCTTTCATGTTAGTAACAAGGGTCTTTGGGACCCAAATAGACCAAGCAATATATTCATCAAAGGGGCCGACATAATAAGCATAAACATCGCCATAGTCATCACAAAAGAGTTCATAATTCGGATTGTGAGACCCTGCAAAACCAATATTGTTAGTCTTGTCTTTTGTGACATTCTTTTCAGCGATGCTTATCTTTGATTGCACATTCTTGGTCTTGTTCTTCTTGGTTTTCTTTTTCTTTGACTTGGTGACATACCCAAGTCCCTCTTTACCATAATTTGACCTTTGTTTGCCAAGGACTTCATCAAGCACACCTTTATCCTTGGGAGTGATGTCCTTGATCACTTCTTTTTCCACACTAGCATTTTCCTTGTTACTATATGTTGAGTTGGATGAGCTAGGAGTATCATATTTAGCCAATCGACTTTGAAGCTGATCATGTGACTCATTGAGAATAGAGAACTCGTTTTTCAATGCCTTGTGAGCATTGCCAAGTTTCTCCAATTCCTCAGAGAGTCTATCATGAGCAGCCCCAAAGTCAATCTTTTCCTTCTTTAACTTCTCTGCTTTGGTGACAACATTGTCACGTTCCTTAACAAGTTTAGTCACAATTTCATCATGTGACTCTTCAATAGACTCAAGCCTCTCTTCAAGAGAGACCCGAGCCTCTTCCTCTTCTTCAGGAGCATTTTTTAAGGATGCAATTTCCATTGCATCCTCCCTTTCAATTCTGCCCTTTTCTTCGAGGAGTGCTTCGTTTTGGGCCAGCTGATCCATAAGAGCCTCAAAACGAACTTTGTGCTCACCTTGCAGGTTAGTATAGAAATAATCCAAAGCAATAATCTCTTCTTTAACCTTAAGACTAGCAGGATCATCCATGTCTATCATAGTCTTAGGAAAAGAAGAGTTAGAAGAAGTTACCTCGGAGCTTCTTGCCATGAGACAAGTAGCATTCTTGTTGATGATGTTTTCGTTCGGAGAGTCGAAGAGAGATGTTGATGTAGATGTGGTGGCTATAGCAGCCACCTCTTGAGAGATATCATCCTCGTCCTCATCTTCACTTCTCGATGAATATTCTTCTTGAGCCACTAGAACAATATTTGGTTGCTTCTTGAAAGGAGCATTCTTCTTTACAAACTGTTTCTTGCGTGGAGCCTTTGACTTGTCCTTGAAAATGAGTCTTCCTCCATTATCTTCCCTACTTTGATATGGACACTCAGCTACAAACTGCAGCCGGTCACCACAGTTGAAACATGTTCCCGGCTTGGGACCATTTTCTTTTCTTCCATATGCTCCACTCTTGAGATCCAGTTCAGCTTTAGCCTTGGCTGGATCTTTCCAAAAGTTTCTAGCATAAAGAGCCAAGTATTGTCCGTGAATCCTTTTTATATCCTCAGGACAGTCCAGACCTTCTTCCGCATATTCATCATGATCAATCACACTAGTCTTCAAGGCCATGTTGACCCCCTTTTGCATCCCCATAGCTCGAGCACGAGCATCTTCGGCATTCTTGGCAGCCACTTTGAAAGCGGCCATTTCTTGCATTACCTCATTGGATGACATGAGGTGATAGTTATGCCTACCTTGGAGACTTTTCAAATCTGTGGGCTCAAATGGCATAAGAGCACTGACATACTTGCGCTTGATCCAAGCATCATCAACATGAGTTGCACCGTGGTTTCTGAAGGTTGTAGCTATTTCCTTGAGCCTCCTATACATGTCCTCGTGGTCTTCTCCATCCAGCATAAAGAATCCTTCAGCTTCGTTGCTCAAAGCATCATATCTATTCATTCTCATACTTTCATTTCCGATGAAGAGCTCTGTGAGGGCATCCCAAGCTTCTTTAGCTGTGCTAAGATGCTGAATGTGTGGCATGTCTTTGTCACCCACACCAAGCTGTAACATGTGTAGAGCTGTAGCGTTGAGTTGGCTATCAACAATTTCTCTTCTTGTGAGATTGTTGGGGTTTCCAACATGAAGACCATTTTCTATGATTTTCCACAACTCAATGGAGGAACTGCACACATGAGACTTCATCAAAAATTGCCATTGAGAAAAAGTAGATGCAGAAAGTTTGGGTGGATCACCCCTATTATGTATATGTGGGTGAGGGATAGGTGGATCAGGGGAATACACATGAGAAACCTCATTGTATCCATGCTTACCGCTATCCTTTTTCGAGGAGGATCTCTTGCTAGTATCATCACCAACCACTTCGTTATCTTTAGAAACAGTTTTACCCGTTTCCTTGGATTGCGGAGTGGTATCCTCAGAGTTAGATGGAGGTGATGTTGCGGATGTGGAGAGACGCATTATCAGTTGACGCATCTCTTCCATCTTAGCCTCCATTGAACTCACCAAGGTTGTTTCCAACATCTTGAGATCGTTCACGGTGACTACCTCCGGAGCATCACTACCATCTACCTTGGAACCCATACTTCTCTTAGGCGGTTAAGCTCGAAATAAGAGCCGAGGCTCTGGTACCAATTGAAATGGATCGTATGGGCACCTAGAGGGGGGTGAATAGGTGCTAACCAATTTGTAATACTTTTTTAATTTTAGGCTTGACACAAAGTAAATTCTCTAGATATGCCAATACGAGAATTTCCCTATATGCAACCCTAACTACTAAGCACGTAAAGAGTGAAGCGAAGGAACCGTAGTGGAGCACGCGGAGACACAGGGATTTGTTTTACCACAGTTCCTTCCTTGTTAAGGGAAGTACATCTGCTTTGGAGGGGTGGGCGGTTCTAAGACCACCACACCACAATAGGCCTCACCCTATTCTCCGATGGATCTCGCCACGAGAGGCCTGATCCACCTTCTCCACTATTGGATCCCTTCGAGGCGGGAACCGGTGCCTTTTACAACACTATCGGGGCACACACCCACAACCTAATTGGGGGCTCCCGAGATGACAACAAGTAGATCGGGGGTTCTCCAAATGAATGGAGAGGAGATGAAGCGCTTGATTGCTGATGATGAAGATCGAGTTCTCCTCCTTCGATTCCCCAAGGGACGGGGCCTTTGGGTGGATCTAGGTGGAGCTCTCTTGGATGAAGGTTGTAGGTCAGATCTCAACTTTTTCGAATGAATCAAGAGATCTGGCAAGAGGGGGAAGGCTGGCTTAAATACCCCCTCCCCAGATCTGGTCGTTGCACAACTTTGGGGGCGGATTATTCGCCCCTGGGAAAACTCCGCCCCAAAGGCGGATTCTCCGGGGGAAACTCCGCCCCCTCTCTGGGGCTGGCACCTGCGAAACTTGGTGAAGATCTGGGGGAGGGGGGCGGAAAGTCTGGACAACACTCTGCCCCCTCTCTGGGGATTGCGCCTTGGCGATGATCAAGGGGGGCGGACTATCCGGCCCCCTGAGGGGCGGATTATCCGGCAGGGCCAGAAAATCCGGCCAAAACTCCGCCCCCTTCTGGGGCTTGCGCCTGCTTGGGAAGAGGGAGGGGCGGATTATCCGCCCCCCAAAGGCAGAATCCTTTTCCCTTTTTCTCAAAGAGAGCTGCAACACTTCAACATACATGAAATAATCCTTGATATTGTTATCTAACACACAAAACACTAGGGATTATAAAATGTTCTTTCAACTATCACCACCACCAATATGGATGCCACTAAACCACAAGAAGTCCCTATTCCTCCTCCTACAATGCCTAAGGCTAATGAGTCCATTACTAGTGATGCTAAGTTTGATATTGATCTTGATGGTTGCAATTTTTTTGAAGTGATTATGTTCCTTCAAAAGCTTGCTAGAAGTCCTTATGCTAGTGATATGCATGTTGCTTTCACCAAACACATTATAGATGCTCTTGTTAAAATTAAGGAAAAGAAGTTGAAGCACAAAGCTTCTATTCCTAGTAAAGTAGAAGATACTTGGGAACCCATTATTAATATGCAAGTGAATGACTTTGATCTCAAAGCTTCATGTTATCTTGGTTCTAGTGTCTCTATTATGCGTAGGACAATTTATGAAATGCTTGATTTGCCACCTTTGGAAGATTGTTATTTAGATGTCCCACTTAATGATAATGCTAAGAAGAAACTCATGGGGAGTATTAATGATGTTCTCATTATGGTTAACAATGCTTATGTCCCTGTTGATTTCTATGTTTTTGATGTTGAATACAACACTTCTTGTCCTATTACTTTGGGAAGACCTTTTCTTAGAACTGTTGGTGCCATCATTGATATGAAAGAAGACACCATTAAATATCAATTTCCATTCAAGAAAGGTATTGAACACTTCCCCGTGAGGAGAGATAATTTGCTTTTTGCTCCTCATTTGAAAGCAAGATTTGATGTTAATGCTTCTTCATTTGAAAATACATGATTTCTTGCTTCTTGTGCCTAACTTAAAGGCGTTAAAGAAAAATAGTTGTTGGAAGATAACCCAAGAGTTTTATTGAGTATTAGAAGTTATTACTTCATTAATAACCTCTTCTTATACTTTTTATTTGCTTTTTGTTCCAAGAATGACCTCTAATGAGAGGGAAGTAAGATTTGGGGAGTTGCTGTCCTAAAACAGATTTCTATGCTCCACCATAAAAATTCGTGAGGAGTCTCTGTAAGTCGGATTGAGCTGAAAATTTACGAATAAATCCCCCGGTATGTTAGAAAACTTTCGTTAGTTCAACACTTTTTGATTTGAGCAACAGAAGGTCTTCGCAAAAATTGGTTTCTACCTCTGGTCTGTTTTGACAGATTTCTGCCATTATTTGCATTTGCTTCTTATTGATTCCTTTTTGGGTTCTTTTTAGGAAATTGAGCTTTTTTAGGGAATTGCTACATTATCTTGTGTTTTTAGTGAAAGTTCTGCTGTTCTAAAGCTAAACCCAAGGGTCTATTATCTTTTGAATACACTAATGTTGCTAATGAAGATTGTGTGAAGTTTTGTATAAAGAAAAAGTTTCAGGTGTAGAGAGAGAATGATGTAATGAGATAAAATATGGACAAAAGCTCAAGCTTGGGGATGCCATCCCGGTGTCACCCCAAGAAATATTCAAGAGGTACAAGCGTCAAAGCTTGGGGATGCCCAAGGCATCCCCTTCTTCATCAATAAAAAACTCAGGTTTTTCTAGACACTTCGTTTTATTGTTTCATACGCTGTTGTGTTTTTCTTGGAGCGTCTTAGTTTTCGTTTGGTTTGCTTAGTTTGTTTAGTTTGTTTGAATAAAGTAGTTTGGATCCCCGTTCTCGCTGTGTTGTTTCAAATAAGTCGATTGATGTTGGAAAGGAGTAGAAAGTTCTTGCTTGAAAGTGCAAGAGGAGCTTGCATTGATTGTGACTTAGACTTTATCATGACATGCTAGGTGTTGTTTTGACCTTATGCTTAGTGATTATTGCTGTAGCATGACTTGTTCCAAACAATTGGGATTGCTTAGTGTGCCTTGAAAGAATCATGCGTTGTTTTAGCATACAAAAGCATAGTGTTGTGGTATTCTCCTTTGATGCTTTGTTTGGGTTGACTTGGCACATGCTCGCACCATTTTATGACTATGAACAAGTCACCATAGCCTCTATGATCATTTAGTCCTTGACTTGTTGTGGCATCCCGCAAAACCACTACTAGAAAATCGCGTTGAATTTGTGCATTGCATCTCATCATCATGCATTGTTTGCTTAAAACTATTTTCGCAAAACCTGTTTGTGTTTTCTAAACGCCCCATCTTTATTCAAACGCAAAACCCCGGGTCGCCGGAATATTTTGTTTTGTCTGCTATCAGTCTGCATAAGTCTTGTTTTAAACAAATAAAATTTTAAATTATTTTAGTGGGGTAGTCGAACGGGCCGATTAGACCCGAACGACCATCCCAGAACCTAAAATCGGTCCACCTAAAATCCTACAACTACCCACCTATCTACCCACACACCCCCTCCACCTCACCCCCACCAATAACCTGCTGCCACCTCACCCTCTCCCTATCCCCCAACCAATCAACCTCTGCCACCTAGCCCACCCCCACTCCCTCTCAACACACCGCACCCTCTCTCTCCCTTCCCTCTCTCTCCCAGCACACAACACACTCACACACACCTAACCGCGGGTCCCCACCTGCCAGCCGGCCCCAGCCATCACACCCCTCCTCCGCGTGGCCCCACCCCCAAACCGACCCCCCCTGGACCCGGTCGCGTCGCCCTCTCCTTCTTCCTCCCAGCGCTGCGCCTCCCTCTCCTCTGCAGCTCGCCTCTCCTCCTCGTCCAACCGCCTCGCCGCCTCCTCGGCCGTCCTCCCTCTGCCGGCGCGGCTCCGCCTCCGCCGTCGCGCAGCCTCGCGCCTCCCGGCCCTCCTCCTCCTCCTTCGCTCCGGCCCCGCCGCCTCGGGCTCGCCTCGCACGACCCCGCCCCGCGCTCGCCCTCTCGCCTCCGAGCTCCGCACCCCCTCCTGCCAGCGCGCCGCTCTAGCCGCTCCTCCCCTTGCAGCGCGCGCCGCCGGCCGCGCTCGTCCGCCCCTCCTCCGCCGGTCACCGGCCCCAAGCTAGCCTCCCCTGCTCCCCCATCTCCTCCCCGCGGCCGCCGGCCTCGCCTCCTCCGTCGACCTTGCCGTCCCGCGCGAGCTCGCTCCGCCGCTCCTCCGCGTCTCTGCGCCGCCCCGCCCGAGCTCCACCTCCACCCGCGCGTCGCCTCTTCCGCCGGCGACCCCGAGCCGCTCGCGGCCCCGCGCCTCCGCCCCGTCCCGGCACCGGCCCGGCCGCTGCGCCCTGCTCCGGACCCCGCCGACCCGAGCCGTGCCGCCAAGTTCGTCGTCGTCCGGCCTCCCCGCCACCGCATGGCGCCTCTCCGGCGCGAGGCCGCGCCCCGTCATCGTCCTCGACCCTGGCCCCCTCGCCGCCGTCGAGCCCTTAGGCCACGACGTCCCTCTGCTGCCCGCTCGGCCCCGCCATGTTTGTCCTCGCATGCGGCCTGAACAAGCTGTCGTCGTCGAGTCCCTGGCCTTGCAGATATCCTCCATGTTGGTGCCGCCCTGTTCTGCATGTTCGTTGCTCTTGTGTGTTGTTCGTGAGGGTGCTAGCTCGGTCGCCGCGTGGACTGGCTCCCTACGGTGCTGCTCCTGTACAGACCCGCATACTCGCATGTATGTGCTGTGCTGATGTGTTCTCTTTGGGATCCTAAGCACCGATATGTCCTTTGAGCCGTGAAGTTTCGGGCAGGCGTGCAAGTGCCCTCGCAGCTATCTTCCAAGAGCCATCTCGTCAAGATCGACAGTGCCCAACGCGAACTCGAGTAACCACCGGCGCCGAACCTAAGTCCGGCACTGGCACTCAAGTACCTCGACAAGGCCGCCAAGATCTCCGCCGTGAAAACGACAAAACAGACGACATGACCCGACGCCCCCGGATGCCACAAGACCTTCTTCCCGGGATGCGACGTCGAGAACCCGAACGCCAAGATCGCCGACGCGAGTACGCTAAGTTCGTCTTCCCGGACACCGTGCGACAAGATCTACTTCATGAAGCCGAAGACCCCGGTACCCGATCCACTCAAGTTCGCCATCGACGACAAGACCGACACCAACCAGGGCGAGTCCGGCGCGCCCGGATGCCGAACCAGGGTCCCCTCCGCGAATGCGCCAAGATCTACCCCGTTACCGAGAACGATCCCGGAGTCCGAGAACGCACCCGTCGAACCCTGGACCCTGAGACCGACCCCGAACCCCGGAACCCCAAGTTCGTCGCGACCCACTAATGTGTGAACCCCTTCCCGCAAACCCTATTTTATAACATAATACAACTTGTCGCATCTTAAACATTCATCTCGCATGCATATTATCATGTGGTTTGGGGGCCTTATGCCGACTCACCTCATAATTAAATATGGGGCCCATATGCGGGCAAATCTAGTCTCATATTGGCCTCATTTAAATTTGTGTAGTGAACCGGTGTTATATTCTGCCTTGTTAAACAACATTTAATTTGCGGGGTAAATAAATAACTCGAACCGTTTAATTAAATGTCGGGACCCCGGTTCCGCTTAATATGACCTAATTGCATTGCACCTTTGCCATGCCATGCATCATACCGATCTTCTGCCGTCGTATTAAATATTGCATCCGGTGTTTCTTCTAGTGTTTTGCTTCTTCGCGGTAAGGCCGTTGAGTTGATGTGAGCTTCGCCCCGAACTTCGGTTGGACCTTCGACAATGTTTTTTAGGCGAGCATCTCCCCCTTTCTACCTCTCTTACTTTTATAGTATTTATTCCCTCCTGTTGATCTATTGCTATCTGTGTTGCGATGCTCTAGTTTCCGTACCCTTGATATTACTTGTAGCCTTATATTGCCTTGGACACGTCCTATTACCTGTTGTTTGGTAGATAGTTGGACTTGCGCGTCGTAGTCGCTTGCTCAAGTGCTGTTGCGTGTCGTCCAGTGCCACAGTTGTTGATGTAATGCCGCATGTTGTTGATGGAGATGATCCTAGTTTTACTTATCGTTCACTTTAATTCCTGTTTAACAACTAAAATTGAAGTAAGCAGAGGCATCGGTGGGTGATAGATAATATTTGGTTTCCGAACGCCCACTTGTGTCCCGTAGGACCCCGAGTACTTGATACCTGTTCCTTGATTTATCGCGCTATCCACATCCGGGAGGTATATGGGACCCCCCTTAGCCAGAGCTTGATTCCGTCTTATTTCTTGGGGCCACAAACTAGTTTGAGGTTTTATTTACTATCCTGTACTTATGCCATGCTACTTCTGTATTTACGATTGTGCGAGGAGCACACTGTACTGTTTAGGAATTGTGACCCGTTTTCGCGGTATCGACAAGCCCAGTCACACTTTCGGGTTCCCAGTCGTTTACAGCCGGCCCCACAAACCTTGAGGCCGTCTCGGAGTCAGCTAACTTCGTTGCGGGTCTACTTTAAGGGGTGGCCCCCTGAAATATTTCTGAATCTTGTGATTGCTTTGTCGTGAAGGCCTCGTTGGGTTTTGATTTGGTTTTTCCAAGGTTGATCGAGTGTGTGTTGCTATTGGTGCACCCCGGCCGGGTAAAACTTTATGAAAGCCGTGTCCGCGGTTATGGACGACTTGGAGCACAGTATCTCGACCATAGACAAGCATAACTAAAGTTATTGCTATAAATTGACTTTATAATGACTAGTAATCAACTTCACTATAATGGAATGGCTAAGTAATACTGCCCACAATTGCTTGTTTGAGATGTCGCTTGCGACCATTGTATCTGACTAGTAAGTACTGCAACTACAACGGAATGGCTAAATAAAAGTACCAACAACTGCTGGGTTTTGGGTTTATCTCATGCTATCTGTATCTGATTAGTAAGTGATGCAACTATAACCGAATGGTTAACTAAAATGGCCCACTGCTTATTTTATCAGGACGATTATCTACACCTGACTAGTAATTGCTGCAACGATAACTGAATAAATAAAACTGCCAACGGTGTGAGTTCCTCGGTTGACTTCCTCGTTTGGTCTCGAGGGGGAAACACCAGGATGGGTTTGTTTGATGTTAGAATCAGGTTGGATCCGAATAGGTCTTTCTTACCCCTCTCTGATTGCCGCTAGTTGTATCGAGTCTCTATAGGATGTTTAGTGCATGCTGCCGCTGCCGCTTCAGTCCACCATACCTATGTAGGCGAGGACCGCCGAATTCTAGTCTCGCCGTGTACTGGCCTCAGTACTGACGCTCCTCTTTTTCCTTTGCCCTTTGTCGGCACCCCTTTTGTTTAAGCAGGTTTTGAGATCGACGTCGTTAGCAGGGTTACCCTTCCGGCTTGGCCTGGGCAGGGTTATGGACGCCATTGGTTATTCTTCAGGGCTCTTAGCTCAACTTGCATCTTGTCCGTACTCGGACGCTATATCGTTTTAAAGGTGATTTGGATCTTTGTACCGTATATCTGTATTCTTGACTCTTTGAGTCGCTGTTGTATATATCTGTTCTGTGGGTCCCATCGCGGACTGTTGTGTAATGTTATTACTTCGTTTTCCACCCGCACGAAAGTGCCTGGTGGGCACCTTTGAATCGTTTCTATGCGGGTTTGGCGGATTTCGCTAAAACTTGCATAGGGTCGATTCTGAGGGTGTTACAGAGTGGTATCAGAGCTCAGCAGTTGCGATACCCCACAAGTCCAGCCTGTAGGATAACCTAGCTAACAGCCGAAGTAGAGTGTCAAAACTATTTTTGCAAAACCGGTTGGATAGTTCTGATTAGGTCTGATTTTATTCCTTACCCCTCTGCTATTCTCCTCTTACCTCTACATGTTTTGAATCCGCTCTCGTCTTTTTCTTCGAGTCCAGGATTTCTCGTGGTTGGGTTCCGTCGTACCTTCAGGGTTTCGCTTCCTCCTTTGATAACGGTGTTTTACCATCCGGTGTTCATGCTGCCTGAGGAATCCGTCTGCGGTGGTACCAATCTTTGTTCCTTGAATTGTGCCTTCCGGTGTTTTCCGACGCGACGACATCATCTACGCCAGATCCGATGCAAAGTCTGCATCACTCCTTTGTTTCCGAACCTCGCTTGTCGAGATCTTCAGTCTGAGTCCGAGAGTTGGTTGCATAATCCGCCTATTCGTGTGCAGAGTAATGGTTTGAGTGCGGGATGGAGTAGCTACCATACCACTACCCTTATCATTCGCTCTTGTACGTCGAATAATTGGGTCCAGCAGTTTTACTCCGTCCACGGAAGTTAGGGTGGCTTATTTGTTGAAACCTCTACCTTCGACCTTTTGTTTCCGGAGTGTTCCCTCGACGATCACGGACAACGACCTCTTGTTAGTGGTGTCGCGAAGATCTACACGAAGCGAGAAGACGCAGATCGCCGACCTTTCCTTCCGGTACCATGAGGCGGATCTCGAGGGCGAGATCCATTGTTAGTGGTGTCGAATTGTGGCATCCCGCAAAACCACTACTTGAAAATCGCGTTGAATTTGTGCATTGCATCTCATCATCATGCATTGTTTGCTTAAAACTATTTTCGCAAAACCTGTTTGTGTTTTCTAAACGCCCCATCTTTATTCAAACGCAAAACCCCGGGTCGCCGGAATATTTTGTTTTGTCTGCTATCAGTCTGCATAAGTCTTGTTTTAAACAAATAAAATTTTAAATTATTTTAGTGGGGTAGTCGAACGGGCCGATTAGACCCGAACGACCACCCCAGAACCTAAAATCGGTCCACCTAAAATCCTACAGCTACCCACCTATCTACCCACACACCCCCTCCACCTCACCCCCACCAATAACCTACTGCCACCTCACCCTCTCCCTATCCCCCAACCAATCAACCTCTGCCACCTAGCCCACCCCCACTCCCTCTCAACACACCGCACCCTCTCTCTCTCCCTTCCCTCTCTCTCCCAGCACACAACACACTCACACACACCTAACCGCGGGTCCCCACCTGCCAGCCGGCCCCAGCCAGCACACCCCTCCTCCGCGTGGCCCCACCCCCAAACCGACCCCCCTGGACCCGGTCGCGTCGCCCTCTCCTTCTTCCTCCCAGCGCTGCGCCTCCCTCTCCTCTGCAGCTCGCCTCTCCTCCTCGCCCAACCGCCTCGCCGCCTCCTCGGCCGTCCTCCCTCTGCCGGCGCGGCTCCGCCTCCGCCGCCGCGCAGCCTCGCGCCTCCCGGCCCTCCTCCTCCTCCTTCGCTCCGGCCCCGCCGCCTCGGGCTCGCCTCGCACGACCCCGCCCCGCGCTCGCCCTCTCGACTCCGAGCTCCGCACCCCCTCCTGCCAGCGCGCCGCTCTCGCCGCTCCTCCCCTTGCAGCGTGCGCCGCCGGCCGCGCTCGTCCGCCCCTCCTCCGCCGGTCACCGGCCCCAAGCTAGCCTCCCCTGCTCCCCCATCTCCTCCCCGCGGCCGCCGGCCTCGCCTCCTCCGTCGACCTTGCCGTCCCGCGCGAGCTCGCTCCGCCGCTCCTCCGCGTCTCTGCGCCGCCCCGCCCGAGCTCCACCTCCACCCGCGCGTCGCCTCTTCCGCCGGCGACCCCGAGCCGCTCGCGGCCCCGCGCCTCTGCCCCGTCCCGGCACCGGCCCGGCCGCTGCGCCCTGCTCCGGACCCCGCCGGCCCGAGCCGTGCCGCCAAGTTCGTCGTCGTCCGGCCTCCCCGCCACCGCATGGCGCCTCTCCGGCGCGAGGCCGCGCCCCGTCGTCGTCCTCGACCCCGGCCCCCTCGCCGCCGTCGAGCCCTTAGGCCACGACGTCCCTCTGCTGCCCGCTCGGCCCCGCCATGTTTGTCCTCGCATGCGGCCTGAACAAGCTGTCGTCGCCGAGTCCCTGGCCTTGCAGATATCCTCCATGTTGGTGCCGCCCTGTTCTGCATGTTCGTTGCTCTTGTGTGTTGTTCGTGAGGGTGCTAGCTCGGTCGCCGCGTGGACTGGCTCCCTACGGTGCTGCTCCTGTACAGACCCGCATACTCGCATGTATGTGCTGTGCTGATGTGTTCTCTTTGGGATCCTAAGCACCGGTATGTCCTTTGAGCCGTGAAGTTTCGGGCAGGCGTGCAAGTGCCCTCGCAGCTATCTTCCAAGAGCCATCTCGTCAAGATCGACAGTGCCCAACGCGAACTCGAGTAACCACCGGCGCCGAACCTAAGTCCGGCACTGGCACTCAAGTACCTCGACAAGGCCGCCAAGATCTCCGCCGTGAAAACGACAAAACAGACGACATGACCCGACGCCCCCGGATGCCACAAGACCTTCTTCCCGGGATGCGACGTCGAGAACCCGAACGCCAAGATCGCCGACGCGAGTACGCTAAGTTCGTCTTCCCGGACACCGTGCGACAAGATCTACTTCACGAAGCCGAAGACCCCGGTACCCGATCCACTCAAGTTCGCCATCGACGACAAGACCGACACCAACCAGGGCGAGTCCGGCACGCCCGGACGCCGAACCAGGGTCCCCTCCGCGAATGCGCCAAGATCTACCCCGTTACCGAGAACGATCCCGGAGTCCGAGAACGCACCCGTCGAACCCTGGACCCTGAGACCGACCCCGAACCCCGGAACCCCAAGTTCGTCGCGACCCACTAATGTGTGAACCCCTTCCCGCAAACCCTATTTTATAACATAATACAACTTGTCGCATCTTAAACATTCATCTCGCATGCATATTATCATGTGGTTTGGGGGCCTTATGCCGACTCACCTCATAATTAAATATGGGGCCCATATGCGGGCAAATCTAGTCTCATATTGGCCTCATTTAAATTTGTGTAGTGAACCGGTGTTATATTCTGCCTTGTTAAACAACATTTAATTTGCGGGGTAAATAAATAACTCGAACTGTTTAATTAAATGTCGGGACCCCGGTTCCGCTTAATATGACCTAATTGCATTGCACCTTTGCCATGCCATGCATCATACCGATCTTCTGCCGTCGTATTAAATATTGCATCCGGTGTTTCTTCTAGTGTTTTGCTTCTTCGCGGATAAGGCCGTTGAGTTGATGTGAGCTTCGCCCCGAACTTCGGTTGGACCTTCGACAATGTTTTTTAGGCGAGCATCTCCCCCTTTCTACCTCTCTTACTTTTATAGTATTTATTCCCTCCTGTTGATCTATTGCTATCTGTGTTGCGATGCTCTAGTTTCCGTACCCTTGATATTACTTGTAGCCTTATATTGCCTTGGACACGTCCTATTACCTGTTGTTTGGTAGATAGTTGGACTTGCGCGTCGTAGTCGCTTGCTCAAGTGCTGTTGCGTGTCGTCCAGTGCCACAGTTGTTGATGTAATGCCGCATGTTGTTGATGGAGATGATCCTAGTTTTACTTATCGTTCACTTTAATTCATGTTTAACAACTAAAATTGAAGTAAGCAGAGGCATCGGTGGGTGATAGATAATATTTGGTTTCCGAACGCCCACTTGTGTCCCGTAGGACCCCGAGTACTTGATACATGTTCCTTGATTTATCGCGCTATCCACATCCGGGAGGTATATGGGACCCCCCTTAGCCAGAGCTTGATTCCGTCTTATTTCTTGGGGCCACAAACTAGTTTGAGGTTTTATTTACTATCCTGTACTTATGCCATGCTAATTCTGTATTTACGATTGTGCGAGGAGCACACTGTACTGTTTAGGAATTGTGACCCGTTTTCGCGGTATCGACAAGCCCAGTCACACTTTCGGGTTCCCAGTCGTTTACAGTCGGCCCCACAAACCTTGAGGCCGTCTCGGAGTCAGCTAACTTTGTTGCGGGTCTACTTTAAGGGGTGGCCCCCTGAAATATTTCTGAATCTTGTGATTGCTTTGTCGTGAAGGCCTCGTTGGGTTTTGATTTGGTTTTTCCGAGGTTGATCGAGTGTGTGTTGCTATTGGTGCACCCCGGCCGGGTAAAACTTTCTGAAAGCCGTGTCCGCGGTTATGGACGACTTGGAGCACAGTATCTCGACCATAGACAAGCATAACTAAAGTTATTGCTATAAATTGACTTTATAATGACTAGTAATCAACTTCACTATAATGGAATGGCTAAGTAATACTGCCCACAATTGCTTGTTTGAGATGTCGCTTGCGACCATTGTATCTGACTAGTAAGTACTGCAACTACAACGGAATGGCTAAATAAAAGTACCAACAACTGCTGGGTTTTGGGTTTATCTCATGCTATCTGTATCTGATTAGTAAGTGATGCAACTATAACCGAATGGTTAACTAAAATGGCCCACTGCTTATTTTATCAGGACGATTATCTACACCTGACTAGTAAT
This sequence comes from Avena sativa, assembly GCA_916181665.1. Classification (NCBI taxonomy): domain Eukaryota; kingdom Viridiplantae; phylum Streptophyta; class Magnoliopsida; order Poales; family Poaceae; genus Avena; species Avena sativa. The sequence goes on from OV702279.1 coordinate 328,324,581, forward strand.
TGCTGCAACGATAACTGAATAAATAAAACTGCCAACGGTGTGAGTTCCTCGGTTGACTTCCTCGTTTGGTCTCGAGGGGGAAACACCAGGATGGGTTTGTTTGATGTTAGAATCAGGTTGGATCCGAATAGGTCTTTCTTACCCCTCTCTGATTGCCGCTAGTTGTATCGAGTCTCTATAGGATGTTTAGTGCATGTTGCCGCTGCCGCTTCAGTCCACCATACCTATGTAGGCGAGGACCGCCGAATTCTAGTCTCGCCGTGTACTGGCCTCAGTACTGACGCTCCTCTTTTTCCTTTGCCCTTTGTCGGCACCCCTTTTGTTTAAGCAGGTTTTGAGATCGACGTCGTTAGCAGGGTTACCCTTCCGGCTTGGCCTGGGCAGGGTTATGGACGCCATTGGTTATTCTTCAGGGCTCTTAGCTCAACTTGCATCTTGTCCGTACTCGGACGCTATATCGTTTTAAAGGTGATTTGGATCTTTGTACCGTATATCTGTATTCTTGACTCTTTGAGTCGCTGTTGTATATATTTGTTCTGTGGGTCCCATCGCGGACTGTTGTGTAATGTTATTACTTCGTTTTCCACCCGCACGAAAGTGCCTGGTGGGCACCTTTGAATCGTTTCTATGCGGGTTTGGCGGATTTCGCTAAAACTTGCATAGGGTCGATTCTGAGGGTGTTACACTTGTTGTACCACTTTATGTTTTGATTAGTAATGTTTTGTCGCTCTGCATGATTATGGCCATTATTGCTCTCTTAGTTGGTTGCTCCCAGTCTTTTGCTAGCCTCCACTTGTATGAGTAAGCTCTACTCATGCTTCCAACTCCTAATAAACCAAGTTATTCCAAAGTGTCCACTATAAATTTCCATGCATGGTGTGTTACACCATCCAAGTATATTCTTGTTTTCAGTTATCTTCCAATTAAAAAGTTTTTTGTTATGTGAAAACTTAGTGATTAAAGCTCTCACAAACTTGATTGCACACTTCATATTTCTTGCCCCTAATAAACTTGAACCACTGTGTCATCTATGTTGTATATGCTTGCACTTATACGTTGCAATTAGCAGAACAATGTTGTCACGGGGAACGCTTTCAACATTGCACTTATACTTTGTACACAGTTGATATCATGCTCTTTTATCTATGGATGTCGTCGGTGTGAAATAAAGAGGAAGCTTGTAAGTCAATGGATTTATGTATTTTATGTTAGAGAAACGCCTGGGCCGCTAGCCTAAGCCATGCCTAATCATGGTAGAAACTTGCAGCATCACCATAATGAGCAATCTGTGAAGCATTCTCAATAAAAACCTATGCAAATAGTAAATTAAAATATCACTGAGATGCTCATTGTCTGCTTGCCTTGTCATTTTGGTTATGAGATAACTCCTGTATCATGTGCAAGGGGTACCCCGTTGGCGGTTCTCTATGGTACACATGTACTTACTATGACAAGAACTTATAGGTGACTAAAGTTGAGTAGCATGAGGAGCGGCCCTCGTATTCAAGGGACATGAGATTGCCAACTTATACTTTGTCAAGCATATACTCCATAGTTTGTTCACTTTAACCTTAATCACTTCAAGATGCTTATGATAGGGGCAATGAGGCCTGAAAGGTAACAAGTACCATAATTTTTGGAAGCTCTTTTTGAAACTTGAATTCCCTGCTTCCCTTTTGTGAGGGGACTTTCTTCCACCATTATATTGAGTCTCCATCTTCTACCTTTAGGCACCAGTTAAGAGAGCATAGTTGCCATTCTTAGTTTTATGTGCATTGTCCCAAAACTTATTGATTGATGCATATTGTTGATATTACTTGTTCTTGTGCTATTTATATCTAGTCACTCTTATGAGTTTTGAAGGTGTCCTATGCATCTATTTGCTACTCCATGAGGGACAAGCTGAATGCCACTATGCTATGTTTTCTGTATGTGAAACAAACAAACATTTTTAATGCATCTTATTCATGATCTTTATTTGTAGCTTTTCATGTTGCATGCTTAGTTACTTTATCTTACTGTTAGAACACCATCTTTCATGCTCATGTTTAGAGTTCTTTGATCCCAGCTTTTAATGCTTGCAAATGGTTTTATCTTGGTTTTGATGGTGCATGTCACCTCAAAAATTATTCTTTTTATCACTTACCTACTCAAGGACGAGCAGGAGTTAAGCTTGGGGATGTTGGATACGTCGGAAACATATCTATAATTTTTTATGTTCCATGCTTGTTTAGTATCTACTTTGCTTTGTCCATACTTTGATGTGCTTTTTATATGTTTTCTGGTACTAACCTATTAACAAGTTGCCATAGTGCGAGTTGCCTGTTTTCTGCTGTTTTTGATTCCAAAAAAGCTAGTAAGAAAATATTCTCGGAATTGGACGGGACAAAAGCCAAAGTCAAATATTTCACCAAGGAGAACACAGAATCCAGAGGAGAGACATAGGGGGCCAAAGGGCGGCTACACCCCCCAGGCGCGGGCCCACCTAAGTCATGTATGGGCAAGGTGTAGGCCCCCTGGTCGTCCTCCCGTCTCGCCTCTTCGCCTATAAGAAGCCCCCGATGCCTAAACCCTAAGGACTCGATCAATATTCCATGAAACTATATGTAGCCGCCGCCACCATCGTCCCTAGATCGGGGGGAGGGATCTGAAACTCTTACCGGCACCCTGCCCGAGGGGAGATCATCTTGAAGGCCTTCTTCTTCATCATGCCAGCCTCCGGTACGAAGCGTGAGTAGTTCCACCTTGGACTACAAGTCCATGTAGTAGCTAGATGGTTGTATCTCCTCCTTTGTGCTTTCATGTCTAGATCTTGTGAGCTCCGTTTATGATAAAGATCTCATCTAATTGTAATCATGCATGTTGTGTTTGCGGGGATCCGATGGATATTGAGATTACTATGTCAGATTGATTAATGGTTTTGTCTTATTGATTCTACCATGTCTGTGTTGTTTGTGATCTTGCATGCTCTCTGTTGTTAGTAGTTATCTTGGCCAAGTAGTTGCTAGTGACTTCAAGAGGGGGTATTTATGCTCGTTAGTGGGTTCATTCCCCTATTTAATCAAGGGAAGTGACAGAAATCTCTAAGGTTGTAGATATGTTGTTGCCACTAGGGGGAAAACAACGGTCTCTTGTTCATGGAACAAGTGGATTGTTTACCTTACACATTTTGCTTAAAGCAGTTGTCTATTGCTTGCAACTTAATACTGGAGGGGGGTCAGATGATAACCCAAAGGTGGACTTCTAGTCATAGATGCAGTTGGATGGCGGTCTATGTATCTTGTTGTATTGCCCAATCGAATCTCATAGGATCATGATGTCTAGTATTGCATTGTTATGCCTTGCTCAGTCCTGTCAATTGCCCTGCTATAATTTGTTTACACTGCATGCCATGTTTGTTTATCTAATGAGAATACCTCTAGTGAACTATGGACCCCGATCCAATCTTTACCATTGATACATCTTCTAGTGTTACTGTTTACTTTCTGCAAACCACCATCACCTTCCACACCATACAGTTAATCCTTTGTTGCAGCAACCGGTGAGATTGAAAACCTCACTGTTCATTGGGGCAAAGTCTTGAGTTTGTGTTGTGCAGTTTTCCATGTTGCTTGCAACACCTTTGAGACGTTTCCTTCCTCCTACTGGTTCGATAACCTCGATTTCTTACTAAGGGAAGACTTGCTGTTGTGCTGCATCACACCTTGCTCTTGGGGTTTCCCGACGAAGCGCTCCCACGTTGACGCAACGCCATCAAGGTCCCAATCTACATTCTCACCAAGCCAAACATCATTCCTCCTCGAGCTTGTCTTAGGTTTGTGGAAACACCAGGCATCCATGGTCTCCTAGAGGCTTTCGACTTATGATTTGCTCCATGCAGAGTTTGTGAGGGTTTGGAGGCCACCTCAAGGCCTACCACTAGTGATTGAGCTCTTACTTCGTGGAGGAGGCTGACGGAGAAGAAGGCGAGCCTCCGTGGAGTTTGAGAACTCTTCGTGGATTCCCAAACCTCTCCAACCGTGACGTAGTTCCCCCAAGGGAGCGAACATTGGGCTTACATCTTCGTCTCAGGCATGCCTCGATTATTTCTACCCAAGCTCTTTACTTGTGTTGTTTAATTTGTATAGCCTTCACACTCGAAGTACTTATATCATCATATAGGTTGTCTCACCTAGTTTGCATTGGCCACTTTATTTATCCACGAAGCCTAAAATTGTAAAGAACTAAAAGAAAACATGTAGAACCTATTCACCCCCATTAGGTTACCATCTCTATTCTTTCAACCGTTTTCTCCTCTAAATGATAAGAGATCGGCTAGAGATGCTCTAAAAAAGTTCCAAATCAGATAATAAAATGCTATGTCGTTCCTTGTTGGCTTTCACTACCCTAAGCACACCCGTTCCTAGCGAAATTGATTTTACCTCAAGGCTTACATCTTCATTACATAAGATTAGCCGCTCTTTCCTTTTTCTAGATCGATTCAGAATGAGAGGTTCTCTATGATCCGAGGAGTGGAGGAAGGAGACGTGGTGTGTTTGACCGACTCCACTAAAGCGTATTTGGTAGCTCTCGTGGTGGCAAACCAGGCCCTATGGGTGCAAAATCACGCGTTTTGATGCATGCACGACGATCTTGGCCTGATTCCCATGGAGCTTAAAGAACCTCTCATCCACATAGTGGGACCGCTCAAATCAATCGTCCGAAGATGAAGTGGGAGAACTAGCCGACCGCCTGTTTATAGTGGTATGGATTGTTTTAGATCTAGGGTTTGCTTGTGTTGGTCCTATGTGGTGTCTGGCGTCATACTGTCGAGGAATTTGCTGCCGGAGTTGGTAAGCGGCCATGTGGATGATGGTTGTGGCGCTCCAATGGACGGAGGTGATCCCTCGCATGTGGTACAATCAACCAAACAGGAAGTTGTTGCAGCCATACGCACACGACCAATCCCGACGTATCAAATGACAAACCGATGCAAGACAAGGCAATGCAGCGGGTTGCAGTCTTGCAGACCGTGACGGACTCGAGAAATAGGTGCAGGTACACACGTACTTGATCCTAAACACCGCAACGACGGCGCTGTGGCTACGTCACGACCTAACCAAGTCGCGACTAAACTCAATCGATAATTAAAGCAGCCTAAGAAATCCCGTCCTTGCTCAACAACAGGCCCACGGTCGCGGTCACCGTTCCAACCCTCGACATGACTCGCAATTAACAAAGCACACCTCCAAGCCTCGACCCGTGCCAATGGACGACGCACTGTCACGGAGCCTTACCAAGTAAGCCACCCGAAACAAAACGAACCCAAGCCCCGCAGGCAGAGGCAGTTCCATTATTATTACTCCACTCCTTTCCACCCACCCCTCCGTCCCACAGAATGACTGACAGGGTGGGCCCGGACCCCGGGCGCCCGGATGGATAGACTCGAAAACTCACGGAATCTCGAATCGGTTGAAAATCTCTCGCAAACCCTGACGATTTTAAACGGAATCGCGGTGGGAGTAAAAGTAAAGAGGACTAGTAGCAGCAGCAGCAGCACTCAGGCACGCACGTCTCCTCTGGTCTCGTCTCGTATCCGCGGCCCGATTGATTTCCCCAACCCGATCGATCGTGCTGCTACCCTTTGCTTACGTCTTCGCGGCGAGAGGAGGGCGAGGGCCGATGGATCGCTGCCGGAAGCGCCCCGACACCGACCCCGGGGGCTCCGCCGAGCCCGAGCCCCCCGCCGATAAGCGCCCCTGCACCGCCGACCAGTCCACCTCCGCCGCTCCCGCTCCCGCTCCCGCAGCCGTCGACGCTGACGCGCTGGCGGCGGCTCTTGCTGCTGCTGCCGCGGCGCCGGCGCCGCCGCCGCCACAGCAGCCGGCCGCCTCGGACATGGACACCTCCTCCTCGGGCCACGCCGGCGACGGCGACGCGGACGCGGACGGAGACGACGGCGACGGCGACGACGGGGGCTCGTCGTGCGACTCGGACGGCGGCGGGAGCGGGAGGGCGGGCGGCAAGTTCCGCCGGATGGTGGCGGCCGTGGCGGCCGACGGCGCGGGGGGAGACGCGGTGCTGGCGGCGCTCACGGAGCTCTGCGAGGCGCTCTCCTTCTGCACCGAGGACGCCGGGGGATACTTCCCCACCGAGGCCGCGGCCAAGGCGCTGGTAAAGATAGCGCGCGGCGGGGACGCCGGCGGCGGCGGCGCGGTGGCCAGCCCCGACGAGATGCTGCTCGCCGTGCGCGCAATCACCTACCTCTGCGACGCCATGCCGCGCGCAGCCGATGCTTTTGTGCGCCACGGCTTGCTCCCCGTGCTCTGCTCCAGGCTCCTCGTCATCGAGTACCTCGATGTGGCAGAGCAGGTAAACCCCAATCGACCCAGCAGCTCTCATCGAACGATCGCATTGACCTACCTGATCATGTTTCCTCTGTGTGCCCGAGCAGTGCCTGCAGGCCTTTGAGAAGATATCACGGAGGCAGCCCACACCGTGCTTGCAGGCAAGCATGATAACTGCCGTGCTGGCCTACATTGACTTCTTCACTGCAAGTATTCAGGTTAGCATCCCAAAAACTCCATCCTTTTTCTTTTGCTGACAATGTGTACCGCATTCGCTAACACGATTCGTGCTTGGACTATGTTTCAGAGGGTTGCCGTCTCAGCTGTTGCAAATGTCTGCAAGAAGATCCCCGCAGAGTGCTCCCAGTTTGTGATTGATTCCGTCCCGACGCTGTGTAATCTGCTGCAGTCCGAGGACAAGATGGTATTCTCCGTCACCAGCATATGGTCACCAGTTGAACTGACGCTGTCTTAGCATGTATCTGGTGCTCTGCTAATGTTTCAGCTGATATAATCTTGCAGGTAGTAGAGAAGGTTGCGGCTTGCTTCATAAGCATTGTGGACTCTTTCAGTGGTTCAGTGGAGCTTCTTGACCAGCTCTGCCACCAGGGTGTGGTAGAGAAGGTCCTTCCTTTGATCAACACCACTGGAATCACATCCCTTAGCCCGTCGACTTCCAGCGTATGCTTCCCCTACACCTTCTATGTGTATCCTGAGCATGCATTGCAGGAGTTGACTGTAGTTTTGTTGTGATTGCAGAACTTGATCGGGCTTCTAGCTAAGCTAGCATGTGCTTCACTTGTGGCAGTGAAGTCTCTCTTTGAGTTGAATGTTGGTAGCACCATAAGGGGGATTTTGGTCACTTCAGATCTCTCCCATGGGATGCCATACCTGCCTTCAGAAAACCAAAATAACCAGGTTGATTGTGTAGCTTCTTCACTTCCAGGCCATTTTTCTATAATTTTGTTTTTTCACAATGTCATTGTCAGGTGGTCCACAACCTATATACATATGACAATTAACATCAGAAGACTGTAGTTACTAGTAACATACATGCACCAAGCTGATTTGAAAATGTATACTAATACTTGTGTAAGTAACATTACTATGGGCGGTATGGGCAATCTGTGCAGACTTAACTTTTACTGTAAACATTAATTTCTACTTCTGAACAAGTGAAACAGTATCTGCACTAATATGGGTTTGATGATGATACCATGCCAGGCATTATATTATAGATAACAGTAGAATTTTTCCAATCACATCCCTTGATATCTCTTTATACATAAACATGCAGCCCTGAGGCATCCATTGATTTGTCAATTTAATGTTTGGATATATCAGGTTAATGAAGCTTTGAAATTAGCAATCCAGCTTATTCCTTCTGTGGCAAGAGATGTTGAAGACACCCATATGGTACTTGCAAAAGAAAAAATAATTGTGGATGAACCGGGGTTCTTGTGTCAGTTCTCTAGGGATATTCTTCCTGTCTTGATCAAGGTATGTTCATGATAATGAACTAACTGTTCATGATGATGTTTTGTGCTCTGAAAAATGAATTGACTGTTATGTGTGCAGGCAGTTAACTCTGGTGCAAATTCGTACATTTGCTATGGCTGTTCTACAATTGTAAATAACATCTGTTACTTCAGTAAGCCTGAAATGCTTCAAGATTTGCTCAAGGAAACAAACATATCAAGGTAAGCATGAACTGCAGAAGAAGGCTGGATTTCTTCCATAACAATCGATAGAGCATATTCACTTAAGTTGTGCTAATTTTCTGAGTCTAAACTTTTGTGATTTTCGTGTCAGCTTCTTGGCTGGTTTATTGTCCCGGAAGGATCATCATGTGCTAATCTCATCACTAAAGATCATTGAGATTCTCATGCAAAAGCTTCCAGATGCTTACCTTGGATCTTTTATCAAAGAAGGCGTGGTCTATGCAGTAGAGGCTCTTCTTATGCAAGACGATTGCTCAAAATCCAGTCCTCCGCTTTCTGATGACAATGAACAGTCAGAGAACCAACCCGTTATAAGAAGTAAACCTACATGTTTCTGCTATGCATTTGATTCCCGCAAATCTGAGTCTGCTGAAACAAGGACTTGTAGGATTGGACAGGGCAACCTTTCTAATTTTGCTAGGCATGTGAAGACAACTTACTTTACAGCTGAAGCAGTGAGTTCTGAGATGGGGTTAACAGAGATTTTGCAGAAGCTCAAAACTTGCTGTGCAGTTCTGAATGACTCTGCAGATAAGTCATTAAACCAAGATGGTCTTCAAAATGAAGAAAACTTGTCTAACATTTTGAGCGAGGTGATGATGGAGCTTCATGGAGGAGAAACGATGACAACCTTTGAATTCCTTGAGAGTGGACTGGTCAAATCTTTGTTAAATTACCTGTCCAACGGCGTATACCTCCACGCAGATGACAATCCCGAAGATCACAATGCTGACCATTTTTGTGCTGTGCTGAAAAGGTTTCAGTCATTTGCCCGGATTTGCTTTTCAAGAATGGAGCAAGGTTGGGGCGATATGCTCTTGACACTACTAGTAAGGAAACTACAGAATGCTCTTACTTCTCTTGACAACTTCCCAGTGATAATGAGCCACAATTTTAAGGCAAGGAACAATATATCTGATATCCCTATTAGGCACTCAACAAGTTGTCCATGTATTCGAGTACGTTTCAAGAAGGACGAAGATGAAACCATCTTATCAAGCTATGATAATGCTGTGAATTTGGAAATCTCTTCTTCCTTGAATTCTATTGAACAATTTTTGTGGCCCAAAGTCAGTACAGGCACAAGCGATCAGAATACCGAATCATCACCTAGTAGTGTTGCTTCTGAGAGCAAATATGCTGAAGATGATGCTCAAGAAAGGGATCCTAGCCCGGAATCTTCTCCTTCATCAGAGGTACTATTATGCTTTGCAATCGTATGAATATGAACATGATTAATATTGAAATATGATAGGATCTTTGGTGGAATGCTACACTGCTATTTGCTTATATTTATAACTTTTCTTTACTGCCGTAATAGGCTATAAGTAGTATGAGAAGTACTTCATACATATCTGTTGATTCTAGAAAAAAATCATTCAATAAACACACATCATTTTGCGGTTCACACGTCTAGATTTCTGTGTTTTGAGGCTGAATGTCTAATTTTCAGGGTATTACCAGGGAAAATCAAAATTCTTCTGCAGAACCATGCTCGAAGAAAGGGCCATCATCCTCCGGTGAGTGCGTGTACCCTAGATTTGACTTTATTGCTAGCTGCTATTCTCTGATTCACAGCCCGTCTCTTGTTCTGGTAACTTTATAATAATACCTTAATGAATGTGCAGATGGAGGTCAACCAGAAAGAAACAAGTTGATTGGGACTGATGGTGCTGTACAACCAAAACTGGTATTCAGCCTGAAAGGCAAAGAGCTTGACCGATCTGTTACTCTATATCAATCAATCCTGCAAGATCAGATCAACGCGGGAGCTGATGTAATTTTGGACACCCAGTTTTGGCGCAGTTTGCACGATGTAACATTTCGAACAGCTGCAAATCCAGAAAAAGATGATTCTCCTAAGGATTCTTCTAATGCAACAATAACAACAAATGACAGTAAAACAGGGTTGACGTGGAAAACACTCCCTTTCTTCAGCAGCTTGTTGATTGGCAAGATTCCTTGCAAAATTGATAGATCAAGTCCATCATATGACACATTGTTTATGCTAAAAGTTTTAGAAGGATTAAACCGATTCTCGTTTCACCTTGTGTCTCATGAGAGAAACCATGCTTTTGCTCAAGGAAGGATAACTAACCTCGACGATCTGAAGCCTTCTATTTCTTCAGTTCCACTGCAGGAGTTTGTTAGTGCTAAATTGACAGATAAACTGGAGCAACAGATGCATGATCCCTTGGTGTTAAGGTCTCGCTGTCTGCCTTTGTGGTGCACTGAACTGATGTCTGCATGCCCTTTCTTATTTTCTTTTGAGGCAAGATGGAAGTATTTCCAACTGACAACATTTGGTTCTTCATCAATGCAACATGGGCATATGGTAGATAATAATGGTAACACAATACCAACAGAAAGAAGCCCATCCTTTACACGGAAAAAGTTCAAAGTTGACCGCAACGATATACTGGTTTCAGCTGCAAAAGTGATGCATTCCTATGCTCGGAGTAATGCACTGCTCGAAGTAGAATACGAAGAAGAAGTAGGCACAGGTTTGGGTCCTACAATGGAGTTCTATACGTTGATAAGTCATGATTTCCAGAAGTCTGGGTTAGGCATGTGGAGGGGGGAGCTTCCTTGTGAAGCTCGCACTGACAAAACTCATATTGGTCCCCGAACTGTGGTCGCACCTAATGGACTATTTCCTCGACCTTGGTCTGTTTCTGTAGACTGTGCTTCCTTCTCGGAAGTAAATAAAAAATTTCAACTCCTTGGTCAGGTTCTCGCAAAGGCAATTAAGGATGGCAGAATTCTTGACATTCCATTTTCCAAGGCATTTTACAAGCTTATCCTAGGACAGGTATTTTGGACCCTACATTCTTGTATATATCATGTTTGTCACGCTTTGCTACTTTTGTTAGTCAACCTATAATAAGTTTTTCTTTGTTAGGAGCTTAATATATATGATATCAATTCATTTGATCCTGAACTGGCAACGACCCTTATGGAGTTTAAAGCACTTACTTGTCAAAGGAAATATTTAGAATCATGTTCGACAAAGGAATGCCAGAGCCCATCTGATTTGTCTTATCGGGGTTGTACAATTGAGGATCTTGCTATTGACTTCGCTGTCCCAGGGTATCCAGAGTATCTGCCTTTTTCGGAGAGTAGCTCAGATAATGTAAGTGATATGACAGTGAACTTTCTGTTGCTGGCTTCTCAGCAGATTAAAGTACTCTCTAAATTGCTTATGCTGTTTCCAGGTAACTGGTGAGAATTTGGAAGAATATGTTTCTTTTGTTGTTGAGGCAACGGTTAAAAGTGGAATCTTAAGACAACTGGATGCTTTTAAGTCCGGATTCAATCAGGTATGCTGTGTCATGGTGCTGCTTTCATCTAATTATACTTGTGTAAAGAATGACAGCTTTTCAGTTACACTATGACTGGCTTGGTTGACCCCAGTTCTCAAAATGTGCAGAGTGGTTAGGATGGATTGTGTACCTAGAACTTTGTCTTTAGTTTTTATGATTTCTTCAACAAAACTTATTAGTTTTCTCTTTCCTACTATCACATTTGTCTTTGGAGGGACTAGCAGTAAAGTTTAAATTAGGCAATGCAGAAGCCTTTCCTTATGTTTGTAACCCTGTGTATTTCTTAAACAATCTCAGTCCAGTATTTATAAACTTCTAATTGCTTTTGATAGTAATTAGTATGCTTCGGTGATTGACTCAGCCTTCAGCCTTTAGCTGCATAGTGTTTTCTCATCTGTTGGTTCAGATGTATTTAGGCTCAGATGTATTTCGGCATTAGTGTGCTTTCTGTGCTTTGATTTGTAATAACTCACAAGCCTTAACTGGCGCCTGTAGGATGACATGAACCCGGTGTCCACTTCTCATTTTATATTTTTCATTTTCCTCTGGTAGTGCTTGTTACTGTTTGTACGTTTGTAAAATTCATTTTGTTGTGGCACACTGACACTGAAAATTGCAGGTATTTCCACTGAGCGCACTTCAGGTATTCTCAGAGGATGAGCTGGAAAGATTACTCTGTGGAGAACAAGACAACTGGGATGTATGTTCCTGTCTTTTGTTGGATTTTGTTGTTTTTCCGTTGGATTTTGGTGATTTTTCTTACTATACTTTTTTCCATATTGATGCCTTGCTTTTGAACAGTTCGTGAAACTTGTTGATCACATAAAATTTGATCATGGCTACACCTCCAGCAGCCCTGCAGTCATTAATGTAAGTCTTTTGACTAGATACGTTTTGAAGTTCGATTCTTCAAGAAAAAAAATGATCTAAGTACCATAACAAGATATCTGAATACACCGCAGTTGTTGGAGATCATACAAGAGTTTGGACGCCAAGAACGCAGAGCTTTCTTGCAATTTATAACAGGCTCACCTCGACTCCCTCCAGGCGGTTTGGCTGCACTGAATCCAAATTTGACAGTTGTCCGGAAGGTCTGTTTCCAATGTAAAGCTATCTCTCTCTGCCTATCAGTTCATTGTTACTATGTTTGCTAACATTGTGTTATGCAATCAACAGCATAGCAACAACGATGCTGACGATGACCTGCCCAGCGTGATGACGTGCGCCAACTATCTCAAGTTACCTGCCTACTGTTCTAAGGTCTGAACTTGCTACCTTTCTGCTATATAAACTGAGCTAGATTAATCTACACTTCTATTCAGCGTATCATTTTCTGTAGTTATGATTAGATTTATTGGACTGATGCAACACTTGAGCTAAATGACACTATGGAACATGATGCATACTAAACCACTAAATGCTTAAGTCAGACATCATGAAGTTAGTAGTAATTGGCATTCTGAACAAACCATTTCGGGCATGATGATTTTGCAGTCATTACTTCCAGTTACCGCATGTTTGTATTTCCTGAGATGAATACCTGTGTACTTGCACTAACACCAAGCTTTTTTGTGTTCTTGACCTTCAGGAAAGGATGAGGGAGAAACTGCTGTACGCAATCACAGAAGGCCAGGGGTCCTTCCACCTATCTTGACTGGACACCAGTAGCTGCACGCGCCACACGCAGTACAAGTTCGTGCGTGTTTTGTAAGTATAATCACGTAGGGAAAAAACATAGCTTAGAGGTGGGAGGCTCACTGCTTAACTTATGGCACTCGTTTCGCGGTTTCGGTGGAGGGGAAGAAAACAGAAGGTGCCTGCCCCTCTCCTATCTATCCTTGTCTGTACATAGTGGTAGAACCTTAGAAGGCTTTAGGTGTGTGTGTGTTCCCGAGTTGGTCGCGCACATGGCGACCTCCGGTCGACTTACCTCGCTACCTATTTATGTGGCCTGATCTTTTGCTGTACATATACGTGGCCACAAGTGCTATTGCTACCCATCCTTATATATTGTTCTTAGCTGGTGTTTGCCCGCTGAAATCTGTATTTGGCGAAGTATGTCTATAGCAGTCTTGCATGTGGGTCTGTCTGGCCTTCACTGAAACTATTGCCCACATTGGCTCCTTTGGAATCTTGATTTTTTACCTGGAGGGGTTGAACTGTTTCCAACGGTATCTCTCTGGAAACGAAAATCTGACGAAGGGATTGCACGGTTTCTTGTGCAATTCCAAATAATATCGCACACATAAATTTGACAAAGAGATCACCATCTTTGATTTTTGTGAATAGATTGGAATCTATTTTGCCAGGTTTGTAGCCTTCTTGAGTAGAAACTTTCTTCAGGTGGGATCCTACCAAAATCCCATCTCTAGTTCATTTTAAGATTTCTAGTGTAAATTTTTGATAAAAAATTGCACTACAAAATTCAAAATAAACTAGAAGTGGGTTCCAGGTGGAATCCCACTTAGACACCCTACCTTAGGCCTTGTTTGGATATGGATTTTTGGTAGAACTAGTTTTCCGTAAACTCATCTAACCGTCTAACAAACTAACTAATATCCTGTTTAGGTGCAACAACTAAAACGTGGATTGATAAAAACGAGTTTCCAAAAAACCAGGAAAATGCATGCTGGCAAAAAACGACTATTAGTAGTTTTTCGGAAAACGCGATTATGCAAAACTCGAGTGGGGCTTCGGCACGACTGCATGGGTGCTCGAAGGGGATCCGCCGGTGAAGACCACACCGCTTCATTGAGTCCTCGTACAGCCCCATCGAGCTCTAGGTCACCGAGCTAGCTTACTCCTTGATATGACCATGGGACCTGCGCATCGCCACACGCCTAGGCCGAAGCCATGGCCACTAATCAATTTTCTCTACCCCATGGGAACATTGCCGCACTGCCATTTGAGTGCTACGGACTGAAGATACAACCCTGGTTCATGTCTTTTGTTGTGGTGGTACGCTTGTCGCCGGAGACAGCAGACTGCTCGTGTCCAGACTTACGACGCCGCGCTCATCGGCGACCGCCGCAACCGCTTCCGGCGGGCACACCGCCGAGTTGCCGACAACAACTAGGACATGCTTTCGTCCCCCTACAACGCGCAATGGCGCCGCCTCCGTCGCATCTGCCTTTCCGAGCTCTTCAGCGTCGCTTGGATGCCACGCTACGAGCACGTCCGCCACAACGAGGTGCGCGCGCTCATCCATGTCCTATATGTAGAGGCGACTTTCGACCTGAGCGGCGGAAACGTGGTGGTGATTGTCAGGAATATGCAACTTGTATTCCTCTGGGGGCCAAAGGCCAGAATATATAGTACATGTACAGGGCAAATATGCAGGCAGCCCCCTAACATATGCTTGACCGGATCACGTGCAACACTAATAGCACCTGTACTGTCAGACAAAACCAGACTGGGTGTGGTAATAGAGACCCCAAAATCCGCAAGTAACCACCGTAACCAGGTCACCTCAGCAGTCAACAAGGCCATAGCACGCAACTCAGCCTCAACACTCGAACGGGAAACCGCTGTCTGTTTCTTCGTCTTCCAAGCAATGAGCGAACCACCAAGAAACACACAGTAAGCAGAAAGTGAACGGCGATCCGAAGGATCACTCGCCCACGTAGCGTCCGAATAGCACTGGAGCTGGAGGGAGCTGGAACGAGGAAAGAAAAGGCGACGAGTGATCGTACCACGAAGATAACGAAGAACACAGAGAAGATAACTATAGTGAACAGTGGTAGGAGCAGAAACAAACTGACTCAGAATATGAACAGGATAAGAGATGTCAGGACGAGTGACAGCAAGATAAACAAGGCTCCCAACAAGATGACGATAACGCGTCGGATCAGAAAGAGGATCACCATCAGTAAGTTGAAGCTTAACATGAAGCTCCATAGGAGTCTCAACAGTGCGCTCATCCCCAAGGGCAGCACGAGCAAGAAGATCCTGAATATACTTTTCCTGAGAGATGTAAAAGCCATCAGAAGTGGAGGAAACCTCAATCCCAAGAAAATATCGAAGAGGACCAAGATCATTCATAAGAAACTGATCACGAAGACGAGCCTTAACAAAGGCTATATACTCAGGATCATCACCGGTAATGATCATATCATCAACATAGAGAAGAAGAAGAGTGCGTCCACGAGAAGAAGTGTGAACAAACAACGCTGGATCATGAGCACTAGGGGAGAAACCAGCAGCTGTCACTACAGAAGCAAAGCGCTCAAACCAGGCACGAGGGGCCTGTTTGAGGCCATAAAGAGAACGTCGAAGACGACAAACCATCCCCTCAGGAACAGAGTACCCAGGAGGAGGCTGCATATAAACCTCCTCACTCAACTCACCATTGAGAAAGACATTCTGAACATCAAGCTGGGACACAGACCAGTGACGAACAGAAGCAACAACAAGAAGAGTACGCACAGTGGTCATATGAGCGACAGGAGTAAAGGTCTCATCATAGTCACGACCATGCTCCTGCTGAAAACCACGAGCCACAAGACGCGCTTTATAGCGCTCAAGAGATCCATCAGAGCGAGTCTTAATCTTATAGACCCACTTACACGTGATAGGACGAACACCGGGAGGAGGAGAAACAAGATCCCAGGTGCCAGTGCGCTCAAGCGCAGCAATCTCCTCGGCCATGGCCAGCTGCCATTCAGGATGATGCTCAGCATCCCGATAAGAGGTCGGCTCGGAGGCAACAGAAAGACCATACTGACTAGGAGAGTAACGGTTGGGGGCACGACGCTGACGAACAGGACGAGTAGAGGGAAGATCATCAGAGGAAGACGACGCATGAGACGACGATGAAGAAGAGGGAATAGTAGAGGAAGTCTCCGGAGAACGAGGAGAACTAGGAGAACTAGACGGAGCAGAAGAGGACGGTGTCGAAGAAGAGACATCAGGGGGAGGAGATCCTGAAGAAGACACAATAGGGGTAGAAGGAGGTGTGTCAGGAAAGAGAAGAAAAGAGATATCTTCCACCGGGTAAGTACCAGCGGTGGGACGAGGATAGAAAGGACGCGTCTCATCAAAAGTAACATCACGAGAGATACGCATCCGAC
Source organism: Avena sativa (assembly GCA_916181665.1). NCBI lineage: Eukaryota > Viridiplantae > Streptophyta > Magnoliopsida > Poales > Poaceae > Avena > Avena sativa. The sequence goes on from OV702279.1 coordinate 328,341,020, forward strand.
GACCAACAGGGTCCCAACAGCGATAGCCCTTATGCTCATCACTGTATCCGAGAAAGACACACTCAACAGACTGAGCGGTCAGTTTGGTGCGTTCGCGAGGAGCAAGGAGAACATAGCAAACACAACCAAACAAGCGAAGCATGGAGTAATCTGGAGACTGTCCAGAGAGGCGCTCAAGAGGGATACCACCCTGCAAGGCAGCAGAAGGCTGAATATTGATGAGGTAAGCCGACGTAGCGACAGCCTCAGCCCAGAAATGTGGCGGGAGAGAAGAAGCAATCATCATAGCGCGAGTGGTCTCAAGAAGATGGCGATGCTTACGCTCAGCAACGCCATTCTGGGCATGTGCGCCAGGACAGGAGAACTGAGCAAGAGTGCCCTGCTCAGCAAGAACACCTCGCAACATCTGGGAGATATACTCACCAGCAGAATCAGCACGAAACACACGGATGGGGGTAGAATATTGAGTACGAACCATGGCCGCAAAACGTTGATATATGGAGAGCACCTCACTACGAGAGCGCATAAAAAACAACCAAGTGTACCGAGAAAAATCATCGATGAATAAAATATAGTAGCGATGGCCCCCTTTCGAAGCGAAAGGAGCCGGACCCCAAACATCGGAATGAACTAAATCAAAAGGTCGCTGAGATACAGACGCGCTAGTAGGATAGGGAAGTTGAATCTGTTTACCCAACCTACAGCCCTGACAATGCAAGGACCCATCTCCTGAGACAGACCCCAGAAGACCACGATGAACTAATGACGACAGGCGAGAGTCACAGAGGTGACCAAGACGATGATGCCACTGCTGAAAGGAGCTGGTAGTAGAGGCGACAACTGGAGAAGAACTGGCAGATGAAGTGGCAGCGGAAGGAACGCGAAGCCAGTCTAACTCCCAAAGTCCTGAAGAATCACGACTGCGAGGGCCAGCTCCAACCAGGGCCTGGGTGCGACGGTCCTGGACAACACAAGAATCAGCATCAAGAATGACGCGACAACCAGAGTCAGTAAGCTGGCTAGCAGAGAACAGATTCATCTTAAGAAGAGGGACATGAGAAATATCAGGAACAAAAAAAGAAGAAGTAGAAAGGGTGCCCCGACTAGAAACAGGGAGAGAGGTACCATCAGCCGTAAAAACACGGACAGGAGAAGGGAGAGAACGAAGAGCAGACAAAGAAGAAGACTCAAAGGTCATATGAAAAGAAGCTCCAGAATCCAGATACCACGGAGACGTACCTGACTGTGTAGAAGGTGGTGGTCGCACAGTGCCTGAAGAGTCAGTCACAGAACCAGCAGTGCCCGTCGAGGAAGAGCCTGTAGCAGCAAGCAGACCGCGAAGACTCCTGATAATGTCCTGATCAGAGAGAGCAACTGCTGAAGATCCGGAAGGAGCCGACTGCCCACGAGCCTGGTGCTGCTGACGTAAACTGGGGTCCCGTGTATAACAGGTGGCCCAAGTGTGACCATCCCTGTTGCAGTAAGAGCAGTGACGAAGAGAACCACGACGACCCTGACCACGAGCCTGCTGGTGCTGACTCGGACCCTGAGGCTGCTGGTGCTGAAGCTGACCCTGACCCTGACCTAGAGGAGTAGGTAGTATCGGCGGCGGCGGCACAGGGGACCGCGGCTGGGTCGAGGGAGCAGACGGCAAAGGAGCACCACGAGTAGCAAGCGCAGAGGGAACCGCAAGAAGACCAGCACCACGGAGACGGGTCTCCTCAGCCCAAAGCTCAGACAACACCTCAGAGAGCGGAACACGACCACGAGCATTCAGCTGAGCACGCCGGGGCTCAAACTCCTGGCGAAGCCGAGACAGAAACTCATAGATGCGGTGAAACTCCAAGTCTGAGCGCACAATCTGGCAGCACGAGCATGTGCCACAAACAGCAGTACAGAGAGAATCAAGCTGACGCCAGATAGCAGCACTCTGAGTATAAAACTCATCAATAGTGGAATCACCCTGCTGAAGAGCATGCTCCTGGCGAACCACAGACAGGTAAAGAGCATCCCCAGACGGCTGATAGCGCTGACGAAGATGGGCCCACTGAGCGGCAACAGTAGGGAGACTCATAAACTCAGCAGCATACTGGGGCAGAACACTGGAGGTGAGAACAGCAGCAGCACGAGCATCCTCATCAACCCACTGAGTGTAAGCAGTCAGAGCGTGTCGATAGGCATCGAGATCAGAAGAGTACTGCTTGAACTTCAGGTCATAAGCAGCAACAGCACTATCATCAGCACTCTGAGCAGCATCCTTGGCCTCCTGAGAAGCATCAGCACCGAGAACAATCGGCGTCGGCGGAAGAGGAGCCACAGGAGCAGGGGGGCACGGCGGACAGGAGACCTCACCGGAGAGCACACCCCAAAGACGGAGACCGCGCATGTGAACGCGCATAAAGGCAGCGAAATCAGGGTAATTCGTGCCATCAAAGACCACCGGGCAGCGAGGAATCGCAACATAACCCGATGAAGTAGACATATCTATCTATCTTTTTTTTTTAACACAAACTGGCGAAATCTGACGCAAACTGACGAAATCTGACGAAATCCGACGAAATCTGACGCAAGCAGACAAAATCCAGAGCTGGCCGGCAGCAGGCCAGGCGGGACGCGACGGGTCACGCGGGCAGGTCGAGGCGGGCGTACTTCTCGCGTGGGCGTGGTATCCAGAGGCAGCACGTCACGTGTGGATGATGGGCTCCAGAGGCAGCACGTCAAGTTTGGATTTGTTCTTCTCGCGTGGGCGGGTGGTCTCCAGAGGCAGCACGTCAGGTCTGGATTGTGGGCTCCAAGGCAGCACGTACGTCTGGATCCCCGCGTGAAGAAGAGGCAGCACGTCTGGATTCCTGTAGGTTATCGGGGAAGCAGCAGGTCGTGCGTGGCTGCAATCCAACCAGCGTCAGGTGGCTGCAATCCAACCAGAAGACCCCGCGCGTGGCTGCAGATCGATCCGGTCGAGGGAATTCTGTCTAGGCACAGATCGAGCAAAGAACCAGGCGCACAAGACGAGATCGATCTGAACCGAATCTGGATCAGATCTGGATCGTGAGACGGAACGGTAACGACGGGCAGACGGCCAGAAACTCGGCGTGGACAGGCGGCGACCGGCGGCGACGCCGACGGCAAGGACGTCGGTGACAGGGACGGTGACGGCTACAGCGACGAAGTTGCGAGTAGAAAGAGTCTAACCTAGCTCTGATACCATGTCAGGAATATGCAACTTGTATTCCTCTGGGGGCCAAAGGCCACAATATATAGTACATGTACAGGGCAAATATGCAGGCAGCCCCCTAACATACGGGGGAAATACAATATATATATATACATCTAACAGTGATCAGGGAGCACCTGTTCTGCATAATTCTGTGCTGCCTGGGTACGGCTGGTACGGGCTTCACGGCGGTGGTACAGGCTTCACGATGGCGTCGAGCACACTTACGAGCTTCGTGGCGCTGCAGCCATGGTGAAACGAATGATGCGCTGAGCTCGCGCCCGACTGCAGAATCTGAGAAACGCTTATCAATACAGACCAGGCCTGCGAGTCTCTTGGAGATTTGGGGGAAAACGAAGACGGTAGAGAGGAGAGAGATGAACGGGAGAGGAGCCAAACAATGTGCCATAGATACAGGTTTAGAATCCAAACATGGTTCTGCGTCCACTCAATCCTAACAGAATTGTTAGCAAGACTCGTTTTACTAAAAATCTTCCTTAAACGTGTTTTGCTAAAACTCATCGCTAAACTCCTCCATCCAAACAACCACTTAGAGCATCTTCAAGGGCAACCCCCCTGTGGACGCTCTCCTATCTATCCTTGACATGTATCCTCCCCTGCCTAAGGACGCTCTCTCCTGTTTTTTTAATTGAAATTTAAACAAAGATCTAGTTCTAGTCTCTATGACGATGAACCAAAGAACACGATTTTGACACTGCAAATTGAGATTATCCAAATGCATATCTGAAAATGACATGGAAGCAGCACATCAATCTTCTTCCCAATAGGCCAAGGTGTACCATATTTTTTTCAAAAAAGCAGAATTTACAACAACAATGAGAGGGAACTAAAGGGACCCTATGGCTCTCTCCCACCTCTCCCTCTCCTCCTACCCATCCTCCACGGTGACCCATATGGTTTGTTTTATTGGTTTTTGGCCTGATCTTATGTAAGGTATTTCGGTATCATCATCTTTGCAAATAACTCAACATCACAGACACATATATGCATCGTTTTACTGGTTTTTGCATTGTTTTATAAAATTGTCATATACGCAAATGAACACTTTACATTAAAAAAGATGGATCAAAAGATCACATGTCATGTTTAAACTGTGCTTGTCAAACAAACGATAAAAACCCGGGGCTTAGTATTCTCTGGTATGGTAACATAATTGTGGGGCATATGTCTCTACACACAACCTCGCACATGGATTACTCCCTCCTTCTCAATTTGTGGCGTCATGGTTTGTGTGTTTTAACTTTAACCAACAATTTGACCTATAATATATGAGTTACTTTTATACAAGTAGATCATCAAAAGTTTATCCAAATATGAATTCAATGATTATAACTTTTGTGACATACAATTGATGTTTCATTGGTGAATTGACGGCCAATCTTAAGGAGTAAAACCATGGTGCCCACATCTACACACATCCATGTACTTGGCAGAAATTTATTAAGATTGTAAACGATACTAAGTATCTCCAATATCCGTCGTTCTAGCGTGTGAGTAGTAAAGCATACCCCTCTCCCCTCTGTCCCTCTCCCTTCTCTGTTTGAGAGTCACAGCGGAGTGTCCGGGCCGATCCCGACCTGTCTCCGCCGGCGCCGTCGGCCGGAGATGGGGAAGGAGAGGCGCCGGTGTAGTTTTTAGGGATAGATCTAGGTGTTTTGGCCTGAGGCCGGTAGTTTGGAGTAGGGCTAGACTCTCTCCGATCGAAATCCCAGTAGCTCGAGGTGGAGTTCTATTGGCAAGGCTCTGGAGGTCAGGGCATGTCTAGGAGCTGCAGATCTCGAGGATCTCCGCAATAAGATCGTGTCCTGCTGCTTCTTCTTCGATGGTGCGGCGACGCTGCTTTTGTAGGGATTCGTAGCATGGAAAACAAAAAATTTCTATCGCATACAAACAAACAAGCCAAGATCTATCTACTAGATTGTAGCAACGAGTCGATGGAATAACTTACCCTCGAAGATTCCAAAGTGTTTAACGAGAGCGGATTCTCGTGGGTGATGTAGTCGTACTCTCCCCGATCTCAAGATCGTGTAGACGATCCTTCCGGCGCTGCGTTCCAGCAGCGCTCCCGCAGTCGGTCACACGTTCGGTACTCGACGAAGACCTTCCTCTCCCTTGTTCCAGCAGGCAGCGGAGGTTGTAGCACTCTCCTCGCGATTTCGGCAGCACAACGGCGTGGTACCGGAAGTAGAGGGGAGATCCCGCAGGGCTTCGCCTTAAGCCGGAGCGAGTATGGTGGAGTATGAGAGAGCTTTAGTGGTCTAGGGTTTAGACACACCAATTAGAAGGCTCTAATCCGAAGGCTAGTACAATTAGAAGCTCTAAACCAAAGCGGCTCTAAACCGGGGTCTAGGGCTAGGGTTTAGATTTAGAGGATAGGAACTTGTGTGTCTAGAGGAGGGGGCCCTGCCCCTCCTTTTATAGGTGGAGGGGCCGGCCGCGCCATGGGGAGGGAGGGGAGTCCCTCCCCAACTCGGCTTGGAGGAGGCGCGCCGGTTGGAGGAGGGTCTCCCTCCCCAACTCGGTTTCCCTCTTTCCTCTTTCCCTCTCTTTCCTGTTTTAGCCGTTTGACTTTTCAAACTTGCTATTTGACTTTTCAATTAAGGATTCAATTTAATCCTTTATTTGGAACAGCGAGAACACTAAGTACATGATGCAATCATTCCAATATGCAATGACACATTCATGTACCCCTTCCCCTCCGGAGTGCCGGACATTCCGGAACCTTCTAGAACATTCCCGATGAAAACACCGGAATCATTCCCGAACTCTGAAACGGGACTTTCCTTATATGAATCTTATTCTCCGGACCATTCCGGATCACCTCGTGATATCCCGGATCCCATCCGAGACTCCGAATAACATTCGATCTCTTTCTCATAATACCATAACTACTCAAACAACGTCGAATCCTTAAGTGTGTCTCCCTACGGTTCGTGAATTATGCGGACATGATCGAGACACTTCTCCGAACAATAACCAATAGAGGAATCTGGAAATTCATATGGCTCCCACATATTTCTACGATTACTTTGCGATCGAATGAACCACTTACATACGATACCAATTTCCCTTTGTCTCACGATAGTTTACTTATCCGAGGTTATGATCGTCGGTATCTCTGCATACCTAGTTCAACCTCGTTACCGATAAGTACTCTTTTCTTGTTCCCGTGATATGTGATCCCTTGTGATCCAGTCACATGCTTGCAAGCTAATTGGATGACATTCCACCGAGAGGGCCCAGAGTATATCTATCCGTCATATGGATGGACAAATCCCACTCTTGATCCATGTGTTTCAACCAATACTTTCCGAACACTCAATGCCACCTTTATAGCCACCCAGTTACGGTGTGGTGTTTGATGTCATCAAAGCATCCATCCGGTAAAGGTGATATGCATGATCTCATGGTCGAAGGAATTAGGTTACTATGTATCAGAAAGCATATAGCAATTGAACTATTGAAATGACTTGATCTTTATGCTACGCTTATCTATAGGAGTATGTCCACCATATCATTCTCCTAACGATATGATCTTGTTGTTGATAACATCTCAATGTTCATGATAGGGAAACCTCAATCATTTATCAACCAACAAGCTAGTGAAGTATAGAGGCTATACTAGGGACTTCAAATAAAGTCTACAAATCACACAAGTATCAATGTTTCCTTGTTAATACTATTATAGCATGAATGTAAACATTTATCATAAACACAAAGATATAATAATAACTACATTTATTATTGCCTCTAGGGCATATCTCCAACAGTCTCCCACTTGCACTAGAGTCATCTAATCTAGATTACATGGTAATATACCGAACACCCATGGCAGTTTGGTGTTGGTCATGTTTTGCCCTCGGGAGAGGTTTAGTCAACGGATCCGCCACATTCAGATCTGTGTGTACTTTGCAAATATTTATATCCCCATCTTGGATATGTTCTCGAATAGCGTGAAAACGTAGCTTGATGTGCTTCAGCTTCTTGTGTGACCTTGGTTCTTGCGCATTGGCTATGGCGCCCATGTTATCACAGTAGATAGACATTGGGTCCAGCGCACTAGGAACCACACCCAGCTCTGTAATGAACTCTTTCATCCATATCGCTTCTTGTGAAGCCTCCGAAGCAGCCATGTATTCCGATTCAGTTGAAGATCTCGCCACAACGCTTTGCACTCCTCCAGCTAACTGCTGCACCATTCAAAATAAATACGTATCCAGATTGTGATTTAGAATCATCCGGATCGGTGTTCCAACTAGCATCGGTGTAACCATTAACAACGAGCTGTTCATCACCTCCATAAGAAAGAACCATATCCTTAGTTCTTCTCAAGTACTTAAGGATGTTTTTGACCGCTGTCCAATGATCCACTCCTGGATCACTTTGATATCTGCTAGTTAAACTAACAGCATATGCAATGTCGGGTCTAGTACATAGCATGGCATACATTAGAGATCCTATGGCTGAGGCATAGGGAGTCTTACTCATCCTTTCTCTATCTTCTGCCGATGTCGGACTTTGAGTTTTACTCAAGGTCGTATTGGGCAACATGGGCAAGAACCCTTTCTTGCTATCTTCCATTCCAAACCTCTTTAGAACTTTGTCCAAATATGTACTCTGTGACAATGATATTTGGCGTTTCGATCTATCTCTATAAATCTTTATGCCTAATATGTAAGCTGCTTCGCCAAGATCCTTCATTGAAAAACTATTATTCAAATATTCCTTGACACTATTAAGAAGGTCTACATCATTCCCAATCAACAATATGTCATCCACATATAGTATTAAGAATGCTACAGAGCTCCCACTCACTTTCTTGTAAATACAAGCTTCTCCATAAGTTTTTATAAAACCAAAACTTTTGATCACCCTATCAAAATGTTGATTCCAACTTCGGGATGCTTGCTTCAATCCATAGATGGACCGTTGAAGTTTGCATACCTTGTTAGCATCTTTAGGATCGACAAAACCTTTGGGTTGCATCATATACAACTCTTCATCAATATCTCCATTGAGGAATGCTGTTTTGACATCCATCTGCCATATCTCATAATCATAATATGCAGCGATTGCTAACATAATCCTCACAGACTTTAGCTTCGCTACCGGTGAGAAAGTCTCATCGTAATCAACTCCTTGAATTTGTCGAAACCCTTTTGCGACAAGTCGAGCTTTATAGACAGTAACATTACCATCAGCATCTGTTTTCTTCTTGAAAATCCATTTGTTCTCGACAGCCTTCCGGCCATCCGGTAAGTCCACCAAAGTCCATACTTGGTTTTCGTACATGGATCCAATCTCGGATTTCATGGCTTCTTGCCATTTATTGGAATCTGGGCTCATCATTGCTTCCTCATATGTCTCGGGGTCATCGGTGTTGTCCACCAACATGACGCTCATAACGAGATCATACCAATCTGGAGTGGTACGAGTTCTCGTTGACCTCCGAGGCTCTGTAGCAACTTCAACCGAAGTTTCATGATTACCATCATTAGCTTCCTCTCTATTTGGTGCAGGCACCACAGGAACTTCTTCCGGTGTTGCGCTACTCGCAATTTCGAGAGAAGGTTCGACAACCTCGTCGAGTTCTACTTTCCTTCCAGTCACTTCTTTCGAGAGAAATTCCTTCTCTAGAAAGGATCCATTCTTGGCAACGAATATTTTGCCTTCGGATCTATGATAGAAGGTATACCCAATAGTTTCCTTCGGGTATCCTATGAAGACGCATTTTTCCGCTTTGGGTTCAAGCTTGTCCGGCTGTAACTTCTTTACATAGGCTTCGCAACCCCAAACTTTAAGGAACGACAATCTAGGTTTCTTCCCAAACCATAATTCATACGGTGTCGTTTCAACGGACTTAGACGGTGCCCTATTTAAAGTGAATGCGGCTGTTTCTAATGCATAACCCCAAATGATAGCGGTAAATCTATAAGTGACATCATAGAACGAACCATATCTAAGAGAGTTCGATTACGACGTTCGGACACACCATTACGCTGTGGTGTTCCCGGCGATGTCAACTGTGAAAGTATTCCGCATTTCTTCAAATGCTCGCCAAACTCGTAACTTAGATATTCACCTCCACGATCAGAACGTAGAAATTTAATCTTCTTGTTACGTTGATTCTCTACCTCACTTTGAAACTCCTTAAACTTCTCGAAAGTTTCGGACTTATGTTTCATGAAATAGATATACCCATATCTACTCAAGTCATCCGTGAAGGTAAGAACATAACGATAACCACCGCGCGATGCTACACTCATTGGACCACACACATCGGTATGTATGATTTCCAATAAGTTCGTAGCTCGCTCCATCATACCAGAAAATGGAGTCTTAGTCATTTTTCCCATCAGACATGCTTCGCATCTTTCAAGTGATTCAAAATCAAGTGATTCAAGAAGTCCATCGGAATGGAGTTTCTTCATACGTTTCACTCCAATGTGACCAAGACGACAGTGCCACATATAGGTCGAATTATCGCTTGATTTCAAACGTTTAGCCTCAATGTTGTTGATATGTGTATTTCCACTATCGAGATTCAATAAGAATAGACCATCTATCAAAGGTGCATGTGCATAAAACATATTACTCATATAAATCGAACAACCATTATTCTCAGACTTAAACAAGTAACCGTCTCGCAATAAACAAGATCCTGATATAATGTTCATGCTCAACACATGCACTAAATAACAATTATTTAAGTATAAAACTAATCCTGATGGTAGATGAAGGGGTAGCGTGCCGACCGCGATCACATCAACCTTTGATCCGTTTCCCACGCGCATCGTCACCTCGTTCTTCGCTAGCTTCCGTTTATTCTGCAGCACCTGTTTCGAGTTACAAATATGAGCAATCGAACCAGTATCAAATACCCAGGCACTACTACGAGTACTAGTGAGATACACATCAATAACATGTATATCAGATATACCTTTCTTCTTGATGTTGTCGTTCTTCAGATCCGCCAAGTACTTTGGGCAATTCCGCTTCCAGTGACCTTCTCCCTTGCAGTAAAAGCACTCAGTATCAGGCTTGGGTCCAGCCTTGGTCTTCTTCGCCGGCGTGGTAACTTTCTTACCACCCTTCTTGAAGTGTCCCTTTTGCTTAGACTTGCCTTTCTTGAATTTGGTGGTCTTATTGACCAACAACACTTGGTGCTCTTTCTTTATCTCCACTTCTGCAGATTTCAACATGGCAAAGAGTTCTGGCAACGTCTTGTTCATGTTCTGCATGTTGTAGTTCATCACAAAGTTCTTGTAACTTGGTGGTAGTGATTGTAGGACACGGTAAATCCCCAAAGCATTAGGAATCACTATACCCAAGCTTTGAAGTTTGTTTGCGTGCCCAGACATCTTAAGCACATGCTCACTGATGGAGCTGCCTTCTTCCATCTTGCAGTTAAAGAACTTTTCAGAAGCCTCATAGCTTTCAATTGCCGCATGAGTCTCAAAAATCAATTTGAGATCCTCGACAATATCATATGGGTCTGATTCTTCAAACCTTTTCTGAAGCTCCGATTCCAAACCATACAAGATAGCACACTGAACTATGGAGTACTGATTCTTCCGAGCGAGGTAAACATTCTTTACTTCATCGGGAGCATCAGCTGCAGGTGGGTCACCCAGCGGTGCATCCAGCACATAGGTCAAATTACCAGCTGTGAGGACAATCCTCAAATTGCGGAACCAATCCGCGAAGTTGCTTCCATTGTTTTTCAACTTTTCTTTCTCTAGGAACGCATTAAAATTGATGGTAGGGGCTGCCATTGATCTACAACATATTTGCAATAGTTTAGACTAAGTTTATGACAAATTGAGTTCAAATTAATAATGAAATTAAACTAGGTGAACTCCCACTCAAAACAATATCCCTCACATTGTTTTAGTGATCACACGAACCAAATCCACTACATCAACACCGATCATCACGAGAGTTGATATAGTTTCAATGGCGAACAATCATCATGTTCATCATATCTACTATATGATTCATGCTTTACCTTTCGGTGATCCGTGTTCCGAGACCATGTCTGTACATGCTAGGCTCGTCAAGATCAAACCTTAGTTTCCGCATGAGCAAATCTGGCTTGCTCACGTTGTATACACTTGCAGAATCTAACATACCCGATCATCACGTGGTGCTTCGAAACAACAAGCTTTAGCAACGGTGCTAACTAAGGGTGAACACTTTATGACTTGAAATTGATGTGCATGAGGGATCATCTTATAATGCTACCGTCGTCTACTAAGCAATACAAGATGCATAAAGGATTAACATCACATGCAATTCAATAATATGTGATATGATATGGCCTTTCTTCTTTGTGCTTCCGATCTCCATCTTCAAGCACGAACATGATCTCCGTCATCACCGGCATTGCATCAAGGTCAATGACGCTTCTCCATGGTTGTCGTCCACCGGCTTCAACTATTACAACTACTTTGAATAAACACGCGGGTCTTAACATAAATTAAAGACAACCATATGGCTCCTGCCGGTTGCCAACTTACAATAAGGAACATTGCATACATCAAATATAATCACAATCATGGCCATATCACATCACTGCACACCCCTGCAAAACAAAGTTAGACGCCTCTACTTTCTTTGCATATTTTACGTGGTTTGGGGCTTTCAATAAGTGTCGTTCTAACTTACGAACAAGAACCACAACATTGATACTAGCATTATTGATCACCCGTTGTAAATTGGATCTTAACTATGCTAGGAGAAACAGGCACCCGCAAAGCCACTTATGCAATACAAGTTGCATGTCAAGCGTGGAGCAAGTCTCATGAACGATGTCATGTAAGGTTAGCCCGGGCCGCTTCATCCCAACATACCGCAAGATGCAAAGTACACAAGAAGCAATCGACAATAAAAGCATCAACGCCCACAATGACCATTGTGTTCTACTCGTGCAACAGATCTACATATAGACACGGCTCTGATACCACTGTAGGGATTCGTAGCATGGAAAACAAAATTTTTCTATCGCATACAAACAAACAAGCCAAGATCTATCTACTAGATTGTAGCAACGAGTCGATGGAATAACTTACCCTCGAAGATTCCAAAGTGTTTAACGAGAGCGGATTCTCGTGGGTGATGTAGTCGTACTCTCCCCGATCTCAAGATCGTGTAGACGATCCTTCCGGCGCTGCGTTCCGGCAGCGCTCCCGCAGTCGGTCACACGTTCGGTACTCGACGAAGACCTTCCTCTCCCTTTTTCCAGCAGGCAGCGGAGGTTGTAGCACTCTCCTCGCGATTTCGGCAGCACAACGGCGTGGTACCGGAAGTAGAGGGGAGATCCCGCAGGGCTTCGCCTTAAGCCGGAGCGAGTATGGTGGAGTATGAGAGAGCTTTAGTGGTCTAGGGTTTAGACACACCAATTAGAAGGCTCTAATCCGAAGGCTAGTGCAATTAGAATCTCTAAACCAAAGCGGCTCTAAACCGGGGTCTAGGGCTAGGGTTTAGATTTAGAGGATAGGAACTTGTGTGTCTAGAGGAGGGGGCCCTGCCCCTCCTTTTATAGGTGGAGGGGCCGGCCGCGCCATGGGGAGGGAGGGGAGTCCCTCCCCAACTCGGCTTGGAGGAGGCGCGCCGGTTGGAGGAGGGTCTCCCTCCCCAACTCGGTTTCCCTCTTTCCTCTTTCCCTCTCTTTCCTGTTTTAGCCGTTTGACTTTTCAAACTTGCTATTTGACTTTTCAATTAAGGATTCAATTTAATCCTTTATTTGGAACAGCGAGAACACTAAGTACATGATGCAATCATTCCAATATGCAATGACACATTCATGTACCCCTTCCCCTCCGGAGTGCCGGACATTCCGGAACCTTCTAGAACATTCCCGATGAAAACACCGGAATCATTCCCGAACTCCGAAACGGGACTTTCCTTATATGAATCTTATTCTCCGGACCATTCCGGATCACCTCGTGATATCCCGGATCCCATCCGAGACTCCGAACAACATTCAGTCTCTTTCTCATAATACCATAACTACTCAAACAACGTCGAATCCTTAAGTGTGTCTCCCTACGGTTCGTGAATTATGCGGACATGATCGAGACACTTCTCCGAACAATAACCAATAGAGGAATCTGGAAATTCATATGGCTCCCACATATTTCTACGATTACTTTGCGATCGAATGAACCACTTACATACGATACCAATTTCCCTTTGTCTCACGATAGTTTACTTATCCGAGGTTATGATCGTCGGTATCTCTGCATACCTAGTTCAACCTCGTTACCGATAAGTACTCTTTTCTCGTTCCCGTGATATGTGATCCCTTGTGATCCAGTCACATGCTTGCAAGCTAATTGGATGACATTCCACCGAGAGGGCCCAGAGTATATCTATCCGTCATATGTATGGACAAATCCCACTCTTGATCCATGTGTTTCAACCAATACTTTCCGAACACTCAATGCCACCTTTATAGCCACCCAGTTACGGTGTGGTGTTTGATGTCATCAAAGCATCCATCCGGTAAAGGTGATATGCATGATCTCATGGTCGAAGGAATTAGGTTACTATGTATCAGAAAGCATATAGCAATTGAACTATTGAAATGACTTGATCTTTATGCTACACTTATCTATAGGAGTATGTCCACCATATCATTCTCCTAACGATATGATCTTGTTGTTGATAACATCTCAATGTTCATGATAGGGAAACCTTAATCATTTATCAACCAACAAGCTAGTGAAGTATAGAGGCTATACTAGGGACTTCAAATTAAGTCTACAAATCACACAAGTATCAATGTTTCCTTGTTAATACTATTATAGCATGAATGTAAACATTTATCATAAACACAAAGATATAATAATAACTACATTTATTATTGCCTCTAGGGCATATCTCCAACAGCTTTCTCTTGTCCTAGCCGGCCACGGAGGTGAGGGGAATGAGAGGAGCGGTGTGGTGGTGCCCGGATCTGAAGGCGGCATCGGAGATTTGGCCGGCCTGCGGCTCGGGCACGGCTCAAGCTGGTTGTCATCGAGGCGCTTCTTCCTGCTGCCATGGTGGAGGAGGAAGGGTGCTCTGACGGCGTTTCCCTTCAATAAGCGTTGGTGGCTGCTCTCCGGTGACTCCGGAGCCTTTATCTTCTACCGGCCGACCGTGGTGGAGATGAAGGTGGCTATGAGCTTCATCGAGGCGGCGGCCTGCTGCCAGTTTGTCGAGCATCTCGCTCGGTGGCGACGAGTGCCACCGGCATCTATGGCCAAGAGGGGCCTTTTCCACGCCAGGAGGGCGTGTCTTCAACCTCCAAGACGGAGGCCTTTCAGGAGCTCTGCGACGACATTCCTCATCTGCAGCTTGCCAAGTGGTCCGTCCCCGGCGGACTGGAGATGGTCGGCGGCAGTGTCTCAGCAGCGGTGGCAAGGTCAAAGGGCTGGATTACGTTTCTTCAATATCTTTTAGGGTCCTCCTTGCATATTCACAGGTCCTTGCTGTTTTATCAGCTTTGTGAAAGACTTATTTGTAATTTATACCCACCGTCTCGGTATTAATGGCAGCATCGGGATCTTTCTAAACCCCTTGTTAAAAGAAAAGAGCAGTAGTGCGGTGGTGTGCTTTTTCATCACGTGATCTCGGGACCGAAAAGCCCTCGCGCTTGCAAACCGTCAGTAGGCGCCAAAAACCTGACCCTCCAGTGCGGCTGCAGCAGCATCGTAGACCGGGTGCACGGTGCGCCGGCTGCACGGACGCCAGGCTATTTATACGACTCTGACGAACGGCCTGGATAGTGGACGACCCGCTCCCAAACGAATCGCACCCGCCTGCGCCGCCTTCTCTTCTCCAGCGTCGGATCTCCCACTCGCCGCCCTCCTCACCGCACCTCCCCCCGCGCCTCCATTCCCCGCCTTCCCCTACCTTCCTTCCTCTACGCGCTCGGCTCGCTTATATAAAGTAAGCCTCCCTCTCTCCCTCCCTCCAGACCCCTCCCGGCTCTTCTGGAAGATTGGGGCTAGGGTTTCGTGCTGATGGATCTGGGGTTGCTGCCGTCGGGGCTGTGGTGCAGGAGGACGACCGGATGTCGGACGGGCCGACGAGCCCCCCTGGCGGCGGGAGCGACGACGGCGGCGGCGGCGGCGGCGGCGGGTTCGGCGGCGTCAGGGAGCAGGACAGGTTCCTGCCCATCGCCAACATCAGCCGCATCATGAAGAAGGCCATCCCGGCCAACGGCAAGATTGCCAAGGACGCCAAGGAGACCGTGCAGGAGTGCGTCTCCGAGTTCATCTCCTTCATCACCAGCGAGTATGGCTGCCCTGCTGCTCCTTCTCTGCTCTGCCTGTGCTGAATGGAAATGTTTGAGCTTTAGCTCGTCTGGTGCTGACCTGTCGCCGTTTTTGTCTTTCTCTCTACAGGGCGAGCGACAAGTGCCAGCGGGAGAAGCGCAAGACCATCAACGGCGACGACCTGCTGTGGGCGATGGCCACGCTGGGCTTTGAGGAGTACATTGAACCCCTCAAGGTCTATCTGCAGAAGTTCAGAGAGGTGCGTAGTACCTATCTAGGTGTTCCGTTAAATCCAGATTGGGGCTATTCTGCAATGATTGGGCTGGATTGGTGTGATTTGGAAGTTAGGCAGGACCATCGCCACTTCTGCCTGCTGTCACATTAGCCTTATTTAGCAAATTGGCTCGGTTTTGGCTTACTCTTACTTTGCAAGATTAAATAACGTTGTGCTTAGACCATGTGTTAAAAGAGTACTGCTTTTTTCAGATTATTAAATCATATAAGCATTAAGAATCATCTCAGGCCATTGATTAAATGAAGTCATCTACTATTGGACTGGGACATGCATACAGACACTACTTTCTCTTGTCCAGGGCCCTGTTACCAATTGAACAGATTTATTTAAAGCAGATTTTATGTGAAGACATGCACATCATATACTAGAACCTCACATCTAGAACAGAAGTTCAGAGCTGATACAAAGATCATCTTTGCATCACAAGTTCCTGAAAGTTCTGTGATTGGAGCTATGTGTCCTACTTATAAGGCAATAAGTAATGCACAATCTAGCTTAAAGAATAAATACCTGATATGCATTCAATACTTCTTAGCAGCTTAGAGTTTATTTATGGTCATTCGTCAGTGTATACTTTTTATCTTATTTTTTTGCTCCAGTTTATCCATCTGATATGTCTTCTCTTGTTTGTCTTCTATTTGGCGGATGGCTACTTCTGATTGCAGATGGAGGTATGTGTTATATGGAATCTGTTGTATAAGTTAAAAAAAGATTCATCCCTTGTTATGAATTCCTCCTAGATTTCTTCATGTGATCCTTGGCATTTAGACACAATTTTATTTAGACACAATTTTTCCGAAATATGATATTTCAATGGAAGTTGAAATTACTGAAAGTTTGTAATTTGAGGCTTTGAGCTATCCAATTCCATACACGCTGTGATTTAGAGATGTAAGTGGGATCCTGCCAATGTCCCACTTATAGTTCATTGGAAATTTGTACTCCCTCCGTCCTGAAAAGGATGTTGCAAGTTTGTCCAAATTTGGATGAATCTATATACCAAATAGTATCTAGATACATTGGATTTTAGACAAATCTGTGACATCCTTTTTAGGTCGGAGGGAGTAGTTCAAATTTTTGTTTGAACTAGGAATTTCCAAATGAACTGTATATCCCACTTGACACTTTGTCGTGATTGTATATCCTTTGTGCACATTTGAACTAACCATGCTGAAAACTTGAAGCCACACAATCCATCATGGAAGCCTAAATTTTGTTAGTTCCGAATTGCGAAGATATATTGCTAATTAGATGTGGTGGGATATGTGTATAACCTAAATTAGTTATCTGTTTATGAAGTTTTGTAGTTCCAGTAGCTGTCTGCATTGTTTCCTACCAAGTTACCAACCGAGCAGAAAATTCGCATGTATAACGCAGACTACTCGAGCAGAATTTTGTGAGAGTCCCCTTTGTGTTGACCACTTAATGGCTGTTCTTTTGGCTTCTCTGACTGCCTGTCAAGTGCTAGGATATTGATATGATTCATGATTGCACTACAATGCCTATACTATACAAATCAGTGGCGTGAGAAACATGACTCATCTTGGCATCTCTCCTTTTGTCAATAATTATCAGGGTGATAGCAAGGTAACATCGAAGTCTGGCGATGGCTCTGTTAAAAAGGATGCACTTGGTCATGGAGGAACAACTAGCTCGAGTGTGCAAGGGGTTAGTATGGCAAATTTCTTTCCTTTTTATAGTATTGCTGAAAAACTGAGCTCTGTGTGTTTCTTTTAGATGGGCCAACAAGTAGCATACAACCAAGGAATGGTTTATATGCAACCTCAGGTGATTATCTTGAATATGCTTTGACGATTTTTTTTGTCAGTTACGTAGTATCGACTGGACTTGGTGTTTAGCTCGAGTATAGCAGCAATTAGGCATAGTTGGTGCCTGTGAGACGTCTCCTGGCTATGTTGTAGTTTGTCTACACAGATCGCCTTGAGGAAATACTGCTAAAGTGCCCTGTTCGATAACTGCTATTGTGCAAATCTGTTTCTTTTCCCTAGTGAATGAAAATATAGTTAGGCATGAGCAGTGTTGTGTTTGCATTTGTACTTCTAGTGAAAGCCCATGCTTTTAGTAACTGCACAAAAGTCAGTTCCTCTGTAAATATCTTGTGATAACTCTGATATCTGTACTATATAAGGAGAAACACTTCGATACAAAAACCAGTACTCTTTGGCCAAGCCCAGTAAAAAGAGAGAACTATTTACTGCTACTCTTTTCTCTCTATCTGTTTCTTCAGTTAATCAAATTTAGGGGAGTTCCAAAATCTTGCACAAGATGGAACTTTATGAGCAAGTAGATTAGCCCTTACATCCTCTATGTTGTGCACAATCACTGTATCTTAGCTGGGAAAACTAGATGGTCGATATTGCAGCTAAGTTTTATTTGTTCTCTTAGAAATGCAAAAACTTTGGATATTTTCCGTGTGAAACATGTTTTTGTGTAACAAAGTACCCTGGACTATAATGTTCAGCATTTCATGCACTGTGTATGTGCTTTTGTTTGGCATATGGAACTTTTCTGTTTCATTCATCAACACTTTTGTGTAACTTATCAATGTAATTGTGTGCTTGCATCTGGTATCTGTATTGATAGTTTTTTTCTTTCCCTTGCACAGTATCATAATGGGGACATCCCAAACTGAAGATATGGACCTTCTCCGTGACTGCTGCTGCTCTGCAAGGTATGTATCACCTCGAAGACCTACAATGTCACTGAATTATAATTATATTGTGTTATCTTGTGTCTCATGCTTTGATGTATTTCTAACTTAGGTTGGTTTTGATACACACCTCATGGAGAGCAATAAGCAGTTAAGGAACTTAGTACCCCCATAGGTGTGTGTTCGTCTGCCAGAACTGATGCTCCGAAGTGCCAAGGCTGCTTCCCAGATGTAAATTGCTTTTTCCTGAGAGTAGAGTCAGTTGTGGTTTAGCATCAATGTTGTATGTTGTATATTTATGATAATTTAACAATTTGCCCTCTTGGTTGTCATTTGATTCCGTATGGAGAAATTTGTATTGGGGGAGTCGTACATCTAGATACATTTGTCCTGAATTAGTTGTATCGAAACCCTGAAAAGAGTTGTCTTGGTTATTACAAACTCCCTGAGCTAAGGCTCATTAGAATTCATTTTACTATATCTGCTTGTTGAAACAACCGACAGAGTTTTCTGCCTATCCCTGCCTCTGAAAGGCTTTCTGTGTGCCAAGCTTCTAGAGTTTTTTGTTGGCATCATGCGACCGCAGAATTGTTGCTCGCAAGTCACAGCACCGACGATTTTTGGTTGGTTATCCCGAGAAGCTTTCTAGAGAAGTCTGTTTAAAAAAAATAAAAATTTAAAAGCTTTATAAAATTTTAGAACCGGCTTCTTGGGAGTAGGATGGCTTAGAAACCACCAAAAAACTAGGCCATAGCTCAACTGCAGCAAGTACAATGGACGGGGAGTGGGAGAAAAGGAGTTAAATACAATTACGATCCTTATACTTGTCGGTCTGTTTTCATATAGTCCTCGTACTTTAAATTTGCTAAATTTTATCCATGTACTTATGAATTGGATTTAATTTAGTCTAATTTGATGTTTGTCGTTGAATTTGAACTGACGCGGATGACACGTGGACTGGAATCTTGCAAAAATACCCTCCCGCATCTGAGACAAGTACAAAAAAAATATCACAACTGAGGCTAGATATAATAGTAGTCCCTATACTCGTCTGTTTTGCTCGATTTAGTCCTGATACTC
Source organism: Avena sativa (assembly GCA_916181665.1). Taxonomy (NCBI): domain Eukaryota; kingdom Viridiplantae; phylum Streptophyta; class Magnoliopsida; order Poales; family Poaceae; genus Avena; species Avena sativa. The sequence continues at coordinate 328,360,567 of OV702279.1, forward strand.
GTAATTTGTATAATTTAATCCGTGTACTTGTTAATTGGACTCGATTTAGTTCAAAGCATCTTTGTTGTCGAATATGAGCTGACGTATTGTCGAATATGAGCTGACGCAGACGTGGACGCGGATCCCACTTGCAGAAGAGCGGCTGTCATGGAAACTTGCAGGACCCCCTCCCACAACTAGAACATACATTTTCACGGCTGCAGGTGTCGCTTCGACGTCATCTACCCCCTATGTTCCGGTCTAGTGATCGTCGCCACCCTTGCCTTCCTCTCCATCGACTCCCTTTTTTTTCCCTCTCTCTTAAATAAAATAGTCTTGAATTGAAGGGGTACTATAAGGGTGTGGAGTGTTGTCTTATTGATTAGATAGAGTGGTACATGCAAATATATGGGAGCGAAAATATGCGTTCGAGATGGGTGAGGAAGTCTCTGCAAATTTTTCAGGCGAGCTAGTTTTCTGTAAGTGGGGCTTGCGTTCACGTGTCGTCCGCATCACCTTAATTTCGACAACAAACATGGGTTTGAGCTAAATCGAGTCCAACTAACATATCAGGACTAAATCAAGCCATCCGGACAAGTACAATGACTAATCCTATATTTTTCAACATTTGTGATTTGCAATTTTCTCGGATGCGGGAGGATGTTCTTGCAAGATTTTAGTCCACTTGTCATCCGAGTCAGCTCAAATTCAACGACAAACATCAAACTGGACTAAATCGAACCCAATTCACAAGCACACGAACAAAATTCAACAAATTTCGAGTATAAGGATTAAATCGAGCCAGGCTAACAAGTATAGGGACTGTTAGTGTGTTTAACTCGGAAAAAAACTCTGGAAGCACATACAACACACACCACTGCTGCGAGCTTCAATAATTAACACAGCAACCAATGAAGGAAATATCGACGTGAACATGAGGCTCCTAACCAAAATTATCCAGCTTTCTGGCCAGTTGACTACAACCAGAGTATGCAGAAAACTTCAAACTGGAATCCAGCCCATGATTTTTTTTTTCGCACCATCCAGCCCATGATTTCCAAAAGACGAGAAACATAATTAGTTCCCAGCAGACGCCGTAACAACAGGGCAAAAGGCAAAAGCTATAAAGCAAGTCGAATCAGCCCGCAAATACATGAACCATGACAGAAGAGGGAGAAACGCGCCCCCGAACACAGCCAGTTTTACAAATATGACAGTTAATACAAGAATCATGACATCCCAGCAGAACGGGCCTGACACTAAAATTGTACTAGTAGGAAAGAACATGGATTCACCTACCTGATTCAGGATATACTAACCCAATGGAAGCCGCACCAAAGTTTCGCACGAACTCTGTTTATGATTACACCACCAATGCGTGTGCTCCCAAGGCAACTAGATGGATGTCTATATGGAAGGGGCCAAATATTGCTAATGCCCTAGCTAACCTAATGGCACCGCGAATGCTAGAGTCAGACTCCTGTTTTTCCTATACAAAACACAACATCCAGATGGGAGAACCGGTTCGACAGATTACCTCAATATCAACAGGAACAAGAATTCAGCGTAAGCTAGCCGGTTTGTTCGGTTACACCACCCACTTGCACGTCAGCCGCCTCAACCGTGGCGCCCTCCTTGGCTGTTGTAGCTTTCTCATCTGGCGCTTCAATGGTGGCATCCTCTGCAGTTTTCTCGGATGTTGTAGCTTTCTCATCTGGCGCTTCAACCATGGCAACCTCTGCAGTTTTCTCGGATGTCGTAGCTTTCTCATCTGGAGCTTCAGCGGTTGCATCCTCTGAAGTTTTCTTGGCTGCTACAGCTTTCTCATCTGGCGCTTCAACCATGGCATCCTCTGCAGTTTTCTCGGATGTCGTAGCTTTCTCATCTGGAGCTTCAGCGGTGGCATTCTCTGAGGTTTTCTTGGCTGCCACAGCTTTCTCATCTGGGGCTTCAACCATGGCATCCTCTGCAGTTTCCTCGGATGTCGTAGCTTTCTCATCTGGAGCTTCAGCGGTGGCATTCTCTGAAGTTTTCTTCGCTGCCACAGCTTTCTCATCTGGCGCTTCAACCATGGCATCCTCTGCAGTTTTCTCAGATGTCGTAGCTTTCTCCTCTGGAGCTTCAGCGGTGGCATTCTCTGAAGTTTCCTTGGCTGCCACAGCTTTCTCATCTGGCGCTTCAACCATGGCATCCTCTGCAGTTTTCTCGGATGTCGTAGCTTTCTCATCTGGAGCTTCAGCGGTGGCATTCTCTGAAGTTTTCTCTGCTGTCGCAGCTTTCTCATCTGGCGCTTCAACCATGGCATCCTCTGCAGTTTTCTCGGATGTCGTAGCTTTCTCATCTCGTGCTTCAGCTGTGGCATCCTTTGCAGTTTTCTCTGCTGTTGCAGCTTTCTCATCTGGCGCTTCAACCATGGCATCCTCTGCAGTTTTCTCGGACGTCGTAGCTTTCTCATCTCGTGCTTCAGCTGTGGCATCCTTTGCAGTTTTCTCTGCTGTCGCAGCTTTCTCATCTGGTGCTTCAACCTTTGCATCCTCTACGGGTTTCTCGGCTGCCGTAGCTTTCTCATCTGGTGCCTCAACAACCATGGCATCCTCTACGGGTTTCTCGGCTGCCGTAGCTTTCTCATCAGGCGCCTCAACAACCATGGCATCCTCTACGGGTTTCTCGGCTGCCGTAGCTTTCTCATCTGGTGCCTCAACAACCATGGCATCCTCTATGGGTTTCTCGGCTGCCGTAGCTTTCTCATCTGGTGCCTCAACAACCATGGCATCCTCTACGGGTTTCTCGGCTGCCGTAGCTTTCTCATCTGGTGCCTCAACAACCATGGCATCCTCTACGGGTTTCCCGGCTGCCGTAGCTTTCTCATCCGGTGCCTCAACAACCATGGCATCATCTACGGGTTTCTCAGCTGTCGTAGCTTTCTCAATTGGTGCTTTGGCTGTGGTTTCAGCTTCAGTGGTCTCACCAGCTAGTGCTTTAGCAGTAGCTTTTTCCATTCTCTCATCCGGTACATCACTTGTAGCTTCAGCTGCATCTGTGTTTTTCATTTCGTCACCTGCTGCTTCAGCTGTAGTTGTACCTTCTACAGCCTCCCCAAGTGTTCTGGCAGTAGCTTTATCTTCTACAGTTTCCTCATCCGGGGCTTCGACTTTTGACTCCACAGCTCCCTCAACCTCAGCCATAGTCACCTCTTCTGTAGTTTGTTTGCCAATATTGGTGTGTCCACCTGATACATCAATTATATCGTCCACTCGAACAGTTTGCTCAGGACAGCTGACTTGTCCGTCTGCTACTTCAGCAGTTTTCGGTTCCACAACTCGCTTATTTGGCCCAGCTTCTTGGGATGATGCTTCAGCTACGTCTTGAACAATATCAGCTTCTGCGGCCGTACCCTCTTGTTCTATTGACGTTCCGCCTACAGCCTGGACCTGCATAGTTTCTGGTTGCAGCTCAGACACTTGAATATCTGAAGTGCCAGAGGGTACAGCATCTGATGGAGCTTTGACTTCCTCAGTTGCAACTCGATTTACAGATTCTTCAGGTAAAGATTTACTTTCCAACTTCACGTCACGAGGAATTTCAACTGATGCTTCTTTTGGAGCTTGAATTTCCAACATTTGCTCAGCTGCATCTTGTTCCACTGGTTTTTCAACAGAACTCTGAGCTTGGAATTCCATAGCTACATTAGTCTCTTCTGGAACTTCATTCACAGTATCAGACTCTATTACCTGTTTGGCACTCTTGTTTAGATGTTCCTCCCTGACTGGATCGGTCGCACCAACTACCTGAACAGCTCCAGTTCCAGCTCCAGACAGGGCAATCTCTGATTGTTTTTCAAGTGAAGCTTGCTCCATTGCGCCAGATGACTCCTTGGCAATCATTTCAGCTTGCCCATTATGTGTAGCTGTTGCAATTTGGTCAGGTGGGCCAATTAGCTTAGCATCAATTTGGTCAGGTTGCCCAGTTAGCTTAGCATCAATTTGGTCAGGTTGGCAAGCTTGCTGGACGGTCGTAACTTTTCCACCTGATGATCCTTTTACAGGTTCAGATTGGCATGTTTTCTTGAGGGTCTCAACTTGTCCACCTGATGATGCTTTTACGGCCTCAGCTTTCTCAGTTTTGTCGACTTGGTCAACTTTCACGGTATCCAGCGGAATTTCAGGCTTACTTGGACCTAGAGAAAATACATCCTCAAATGGTTTAAGCATGCAAAATTGTTCAAGCTATGAACTAATTTTTTGTTAAATATAAACAGGAATGTTTACCAGGAACCTCTGGGGCATGATCCCGAGGGCACGCCTCAGGCTTGGTTGGTTCTGACACTCCTAGAGTAAACGGCATATTCACAAGACGATAGCTACGGAGCGAAGGACCAAGAGTGCCATACTTTCCAGCAGCGCTGAAAGCCCTTTCAGCATCAGCGCGCTTCTTGAAGACAATTTTAACAGTATTTGTATTCTTTTGCACTTCAGTTTCGGACTCTTTCAGTGGCCCATAGCGACCGAATATCTTGACCAGGCCACTTTCTGACGGAAGAGCAGTAGACCTGCCAAAGCTTAAAACAAGTGCGGTGGGCTTCCACTCGTCGACTATCTTTTCGTCGACATGGATAATTGATCTTTCTATCACCTGTATCTGTTTCTTAGGAGGCTCCTCTTCATGCTGTACTGGCGACAAAACTGTGTTGTATAATGACTTGCGCTTACGCCTTGGCCTCGTGTTGGTAGCAGCTCTTTTCAGGCTATGAATCGGGTGATTATGCAAACTCAAACCAGACCAGTAGGAGTCCTGCATATGATCGGTAGTCTCTAGCTTGGGAGAAGGTAAAACCCTCTTCTTTCTCCCTCTCTTTGATGCAGTTTTTTCGATAACGCTTGCTTCAGTAGTAGCAGATACAACATAATTCCTATAATCACTGAAGTAGCTAATTAGTAATGCTGAGGAATCATACTTGTCCATTGGCTCCACAGCAACTGAGCAGAGCTGAATGAGTAACTCCTTGGGGTCCGCAATGTGATGCATATGCAAGCGTCTCCTCTTTGCGCGCTTTTCCACAGTAAGTTCATTCACAGCATCATCACTAGAGACATCAAATTCTGCATTCTCTAGTTCATTCTGAGACTTCACAGCGGACGAAGATCCTGTCAGCTGGTTTGCAGCTCGCCGGATGCACTCCCCAATCTTGAAAGAACCACCAACAGCTGTAGTTGGTGATTTTGCATCTGAATCTTCAAACGAATCAAGACCCCTCTTCTTCTTGTTTGAATCCTCAAAGTCCCTAACACTTTGTGGAGTGCTGTAAGAAGCATTATTATTGGACAGACTGGCGGTGCCCTTTTTCCCTGCCAACTCCAGGTTATCATTAGGCTTGTGTTTTCGAGGTCTCCCCCTTCCTCTTTTGGGCTTGACCTCAGGAGGAGGCTCTTCAATAACAACAACTTCCTCAATAACTACATTATTGGTAGAAGAAGTATCAATAGCATCCTCAACCCATGCACTACCAGTCTGGAACGATGCAAGTTCAGGGCACCCCTTAGATCGATAGAGAGATGTAAGCTGAGAACAGGCTATCACCAACTCTAGCAGATCACCACCTTGGCCAGGGAATAGAGCTAGCGACTTAATATAATGAAGAAGGCTTTCCGGACTAAAACATGTCAAGATCTCAGACCGGTTAACTGATGAGCAAGTAACTCCATCCTTGAGTCCAGCATTCTCAACCATATACGACATTCCATTGTCAGAGAGCTCTTCTGGCAAACAAGAACAGCTCATCCCCGACAAAATCCGCCTTGAGAGCTCTTCGAGTGCATAATTAACAGAACCGACAAAGGCATCTGAGCTACTCTGTTTCTCCATCTGCGAATAGTTGGTTACGAAAGGCTTCAGCTGGGATTCGTCGCACCATGCAAAACTGTTGTCACCAAAATACGCGACCAAACGACAGCCCTTCTTCTGGTGCTTCAGTGCCAACTCAGATGCATTTGAAGGATCGAAAATCTCACCAGGCCACCAAGGGTGACTTTTCACTTTACCCCAGACAAGATCAGAAACTCGAAAACCATCTATATCGAGAGGGGGAAGGGAGTATCTGGCGCACTGAACAGAAGTTTCCGGTCCATTCTGTGTCCCCTCGTCGAAATGTGCGACTCCGTTGTCTTGTCCTGCCACATTGACATGATTCTCTTCGAGTTCAGTGGATTCTGCAATCGAAGTTAGAAGATGTTATCGCAAGCTAGAAAACAGTGGGCATCGGTACATGAAAGTGACCGGGTCCTGGCCTCACCAGCAACATCTCCTGCTGGAACCAGCTTCCTCTCCGTCTGGCCTGTGGGAGCTTCTGGCTCTGCTTCTGCTCCTTCCGCAACAACCATGCCAGCCGCCTCCGTGAAGTACAGCGGGTCGGCCAGCGTCGTCGCAGATGCCTCTTCTCGAACAGCATCCGCCGTCAGCACGCCAGCCCCCGGCACCGCAGACCCCTCCGCCTTCACATCAGCAGCAGCAGGCGCCTCCTCGGAGGCCTCCGTCATCGTCACATCGGAATCTCCCGCCGGTCCCGAGCTCGCCCTCGCGGCTCGCTCCTGCTTCGGCTCGGCACGGCCGCTGTCTCCCCCCGGATCCGAGGCCGCGACGGCCGCAGGGGTCGAGCTCATGTGCGCAGAGCCTCGGGGGGCGCCTCTCTGCCGAGCTCCGGGGCGAGGAATCTGGGGGATTTGCAGTAGCGGTGAAATCAGCAAGGAGCTCGAACGAAATTCCCCACCTCGATCTGGAAAAACCGCGCGGGCGAGAGGCGGGGGGAAACCCTAGGCGGGGCGGGGCGGACCAGCAGGGGAGCTCGGGAATTTACCTGGCGCACTCGGGGCGGGGCGTTGCAGCGCCGCGGCGGAGACGGGAGCGGAGGCGAGGCGGGCGGGGCGGGGTAGGGGGAGGAGGGAAGGAGGGAGATGGCGGAGCTGGATGGATGCGGGAGCGAACAGGGAGAGTGTGTGCGCTTTGCGCCCTAGCGAGCTCTCTCACAGCAAGTCGCGTGCTCCAGCGCTCCAGCAGGCAGCAGGCAGCAGCAGCGTGTGCGTTACCGTGGGATGAAGGGCGAGAGCACCAGGATCTGATCTGGTCTGATCGGAAAGGCTTTCAACTCCTTTATTTTGAGACAGCAAGGGTGCCTAGATCTGCAGCATAAAACCCCTCCTTGACATTCTGACCAACACCACCATTATGACTTTGTATTGTCAATTCGAGTTAAAGTACACGAAAGGAATAAGAGCATCTCCACTCGTCTACCTAGGACGCCGATCCGGACGTTGAATTTAGGTATGGACGTCGAAAATCGGCTCAGTCGCGTACGCAGAAACCTGTTTTCGTCCGCATTTAGGCGAACTTTGGTCCGGGCTTCCCAGGCCGTACCCAGGATCGCGGGTACGCCCTGGGAACACCGGGCGAGAGAAGGCTGAACTCCCGCCACTTCGCCGAGCTCCCGCCTCTTTCTTTCTCCCCTCCCGCCTTTCTTCCCCATTCCCCTCCCGCCACTCTGCCGAGCTCCCGCCCACCATGCCGCCCAAGAGCTTCGTCCAACCCAGGTCGATCCTCGGCGAGGATCCGGCGGAGAAGAAGGCGAGGAAGCCGAGAGCGCCGCCGAAGAAGCCGGAGGGCATGTCCTCCGCCGATTGGGAGAAGAAGGAGCAAGCCAGGAAGATCTCGTCGGAGGACCGAAAGGGCAGAAAGGAGAGGGCAAAGCTCTGACAAGAACAAGAGAAGGCGGCGGTAGAAGAGCAGGCAATCATTAGGGCGAAACAGGCAACGGCGACGAGGTCGGCGTTGATGGCGGCGCCATACCCACCCCACTGGGGAAGCCAGGCAAGCGTCGGCTCGCCCGCCGGATTCTCGCCGATCTCTCTGGCCGGCTTTCAGGAGAGTCAGGCGACTGCTCGGCAGAGATACTCCTCCCCCCGAGTTCGACGGCGGGTTCAACCCCAACGTGCTCTTCCCCTGCCCGGCGTCGTGCCCTCCTTCGGCCTTCAAAGTGGACATCAACATCCCCTACTCTGCCTCTCCGGCGTACGCAGGCCCCGCGCTGCGTCGTGGCCCGCTGCCTTTCGGCGCAAGCCCGACGCAAGCAACCTACGGTGAGGCTGACGCGCGCAACATGTTCGGCGGAATGTCAGTCGCCCTGCCGGCCGGCATGTCGGCCGAGACGTACATGGAGGACATGATCGCAACAGGATCGGACTCCAACCACCCCTCCTTCTTCACAGAAGAACAGACCCGGTGCGGTGACCCAGCATACCACTGCATGTATAGTACACTATAGTCGTTGACATGACATCCACAGAACACCGTTCCGTAAATATCACATCCCTCGGAGTGGTACAACAGAAACATTGCGGGTCCATATTACAAAAGTACACACATTATTATTATTACAATACCGGAAGTTCAAGACTTCCAAAAGATCCAACTTACAAACCAAAACATAAAGTGTTCAGCGGAAATTTTAAAAGTAGCAACTCCGACTAGGAGTGGGGCTCAACAGCTTATTCTATAGAGTTC